>CM063521.1:7475000-8926875 GCA_032199755.1 Ambrosia artemisiifolia
AAAAGCTTACAGCTACCAGCTTGCAGCTACCAGCTTGCAGCTACCAGCTTCCAGCTTACAGCTACCAACCACCAGCTAATTTTGCCAAACATACCCGAAATCTACAAATAAAATTAAATATTCGAAGATAATTCACCTTCAATTAGGGAAACTGAATCCCAAAATTTGAGGTATTGTACGAGTTTGACAGATTCATGCCCCAATTCCTTCTTGATTCCGCCTAGTCACGCCCATGTTTAAACTTTGACCGAGTTGATGAATCGTGCCGATTCATTCTGATCATACTTGAGTTTGACTGATTCTTGCTCAAGTCTGAATGATTCTGATTCCTGGTTACCGAGTTGGTGAAAATCGCCAAGAAACACCCCCAGTTCTCAATTTCAAGCCGATTCCAAGGCCGAGTCGATTGAATTTGACAACATTGGTCCTAAGGTTGCTCGGTATTTATGCGGCAAGTCTTGATTAAAATCCCCTATTCCGTGTGTTGTGGCATGTGATGATCGACATGTGTATTGTGACAAGTGTGTATATTTACATGCCGATGAAACCTTTTGTTAGAGAGAGTAGGTTGAATACTAAACTAACCAATCACAACTTTTGTTACTTCATTTTCTTTACTTCAAAATTATGAGTTAGTTGTGGTGTGGAAAGCGTATGAAGCGTGTAGAATTTCTAGTAATCTGGCAAGTAAAAGATAAGTAGTGGAAAAGGCTGATGTAACTGTTAGTTGTGATTGACTTCATCTCTTTTCTCATTATACACAAATGGTATATATACAAAAGGGTGAGATCAATTCCGATCTCATAATTAGGAATACTATCAATCTAAAGTCAAACTATAATAAATGACATTTATACAATAGCAATATTAGTGGAGTGATATCCTCTATTACTCCCCCGCAGTCGAAGCGATAGGAGGCCGAACACTGAGACTGGAGCGAAAATCTTCAAATAGAACACGAGGGAGTCCTTTGGTGAAAACGTCTGCAATTTGATGTCTCGTAGGAACATGTAAGATGCGGACTTGTCCACGCTGCACCTGTTCCCGGACGAAATGAATGTCGAGCTCGATGTGTTTGGTGCGCTGATGTTGAGCAGGATTGCCCGAGAGGTAAATGGCACTAATATTGTCACAGTAAACAAGTGTGGCCTTGGTCAGAGGACGATGAAGCTCGAGTAGTAGGTTCCGAAGCCAACATATTTCCGCTACAACATTTGCCACACCCCTGTATTCGGCTTCGGCACTCTAACGAGAAATAGTAGGTTGACGCTTAGACGACCATGAAATAAGACAATCTCCATAATAAACACAATAGCCACTAGTGGACCGTCTGGTGTCCGGACAACCTGCCCAATCTGCATCAGTATAAGCTATAAGGTATGGGTTCTTGGTTGATCCTAGTGTTAACCCAAGATTTTGTGTCCCCTGAATGTAACGTATGATACGTTTGAGTGCATTCCAGTGATCTGTTTTGGGTGAATGCATGTACATACAAACCTGCTGAACCGCGTAGCTAATATCTGGCCGAGTGAATATCAAATACTGAAGAGCACCAGCAAGGCTTCTATATAAAGTAGGATTCTCAAAATCAGTACCAGAATTGGCACTGAGCTTTGAGGTGGTGTCAACTGGGGTGGCTACAGGTTTACAGGAGGACATACCTGCACACTCTATGATGTCAGAGGCATAGCTCTGCTGGGACAAGAACATGGTGTCGCCCTTGCGTGTCACGTGAATGCCGAGAAAAAGACTGAGGGTACCGAGGTCCTTCATAGCAAATTTTTAAACAGAAGAGACATGAGATGCGCACGTAACTCGGTAGACGAAGTGACCAGAAGAATTTCGTCTACGTATAGGAGAAGATAGGCCGTGTGACCGTTGTTGTGAAGGATGAAGAGGGAGGCATCACATCGACTCTGGGTAAAGCCAATGGTACGTACATAGTCGGTGAACCGCTGGTACCAGGCACGAGGAGCCTGTTTAAGACCATAAAGAGACTTCTTAAGGCGACAAACATGGTCAGGAAAATCAGTGTTGCGAAAACCCATAGGTTGATTGATATATGTAGACTGTCTCATGAAGATTGCCATGCAGGAAGGCATTAGTGACATCAAGTTGGTGCACTGGGCAGGAGTTTGATAAAGCAATGGATAAGACAGTCCGAATGGTTGCCGGTTTGACAACCGGGCTAAAAGTCTCCCCACAATCTATTCCAACCTGTTGAGAGCGGCCATCACATACTAGCCTGGCCTTGTATCTTTCAAGAGAGCCATCGGACCTGTATTTGTGTTTGAAAAGCCACATGCTGCGTATGATGTTCATGTCGGGCTCTCGTGGAACCAACTCCCACTTATCATTAATAATAAGAGCATGAAACTCGGTGGTCATGGCTTTGCGCCACTCCGGTATGGACAAGGCAATGGTGGGTGATTTTGGTACGGGTATGACGATGGAGGTGTGGAGATTAAACAATTGTTTGGGTTTGTGGATCCCATCCATGGCTCGTGTTCGCATGGTACGAGTGGGACCGGGTGGGGTTGGATTGGGTTGGTTTTGGTCTAGGTGTGTATGACTGGTTGGGTTCGAGGAGGGAGAGGATGGGTCCGGTGTAAGGGGGTTGGATGGGCCGGAAGAGGTTTGCGGCTGGTGTGGGCTTGATGGGCTGATTGGGGTTTGGGCCGTAGTGTGGGGTGTGGGTACGTGGGCTGGAGAGGGTGGGGTTAAGGTAGGGGAGTGGGCCGGAGATGTGATAGGGGTAGGTTGGGCCGTTTGTGGAGAAGGTGGGATTTGGCCCGAGTTGTTTGAGGTAGGGAATGAGACATTGGGCCAGAGGGTAGGATGAATACTTTCTGTTAAGAATTTGTAATTTAGAAAACTTTTAGGTGAATTAATTTGTGAGTAGGGAAATTTAGACTCATCAAAAATGACATGACGAGAGATAATTAGCTTCTTCGAATTAAGGTCAAAGCATTTATATCCACGGTGTGAGGTGGGGTATCCGAGAAAAACACAAGGGTAGGATCGGTGGTCAAGTTTGGTTATGTTGGTAGGTGGGATGATGGGATAGCAGAGACAACCAAAGACACGAAGGTGGTCATAGGTGGGTTGTTGGTTGTAAAGTAGTTGTGTGGGTGTGCGGTAATGATGTGTTTTGCTAGGAATGATATTTAAGATATAGGTGGCGGTGTCAAGGGCATGGTTCCAAAAGGTGTTGGGAAGGGATGATTGGGCAAGTAGGGTACGAATTATGTTGTTTATGGAGCGGATTTTACGTTCTGCTTCCCCGTTTTGTGAGGAGGTGTAGGGACATGATAAGCGGAAAAGGGTGCCGTGAGTGGCAAAATAATTTTGGAATGATGTGTTAACATATTCCTTTCCGTTATCACATTGGAAGGTTTTTATGGTGTGGTGAAATTGTGTTTTAATCATTGTAGCAAAGGTGGTGAAAATGGTGAAAACATTAGATTTATTTGAGATGGGGTATGCCCAAAGGAAGTTAGTGTAATCATCAAGAAATAAAACATAATAACGGTGACCACCCGAGCTTAAAACTGGGGAGGTCCAAACATTACTATGAATGATATCAAACGGTTTCAAAGTAATATTCGAAGAAGCATAAAAAGGTAATCTAGTACTTTTCCCAAACACACAAGGTTCACACAAGTTTTTATTTAAAGACTTAAAAGAAATAGAATTTGAATTCTTAAGAGACTGAAGTAACGCCGGGCCAGGGTGTCCAAGGCGTTGATGCCAAAGTGTGGAGGATTGAGCAGCAACAGTGGCGGTGGAAAAACACTGGGCCTGGGTGGAGAAGGTATAGAGATCACCGCTGCTGTCGCACCGGATGATAGGCATCCGGGTCTTGAAATCCTTCACAAGAAAACCAAAGGGGTCAAATTCCACAGAAACAGAATTATCTCTAGTGAATTGACGGACGGAAATCAGTTTTCTTATAAGTTTGGGTGCATATAAGACACGGTTGAGGACAAAAGGTGGAAATGGTGGTTTAAAGGTCTGGGGGCCATGTCCAAGTACCGGGATGGTGTTGCCATTTCCAACGATAATATTTTCATTCATGTTATTATTGAGAATGGTACGAAAATTACCTGAGTTGGGATCCATAGAGATAGTGGCTCCTGAGTCCATGACACCATCAGTATAGTCCGGAGGATTTAAAGTCATCGTGTAAAGCGCCTGTTGAATGTCAGTTGGCGAGTATGTGGTGTGGTGAGCCTGTGATGGCCGTGGACCTAGAAGGCCTTGGGCCGATTTCTGAGCAGAAGATGGTGTGGTGGTTGGGTACGGACACGGCGGGGTCGGCCAGGAGAAGGATGGCTGCCAAGCTTGCTGAGGAGAAAATGAAGCCTGCCATGGGCTTGGTGTCCATCCGTAGCCAGCCGGCACAGGCCAACCAGCTTGGTAAGGTGGTCTACGGTTGGTGTATTGGTTCGAACGGACACGACCCTTGCCCCGTATCTTGGTACGGACGCGTCCGCGGTCAGAAGCGGATTCAACGGAGGGCTGCTGTTTAGAAGAAGAAGCCGTGAGGGCCTGAGCAGCAAGTTGAGAGGCTTCGAGTGCTTTCTCCGCCTTTTGTCCTTCGATCATACATAATTGAGAGCGAGCCTCGTAGAAAGATGGAATGGGTTCCCGGGACTGGAGGATGGTTTTGATGCTCTCATAGGGCTCAGTCAAACCTGCAAGAAGTTGTAAAACGAGTCGCTTGTTGTCGACGGGGCAGTCAACATTTGCAAGTTGGTCGGCAATAGACTTGATGGCCTGGCAGTATGTCGACATGTTCGGGAAGGTTTCAAGGCGGGTGGTAGAGAATTTGTGGGTAAGGTGAAGGGCTCGGGCACTTTTGTTATCATTGAAGAGGCCGGCTAGACGAGTCCAAACCTCATAAGCGGTGTTTCCGGGAACAATTACGGTGTTGAGAAGTTCGTTGGAGACAGTGCTGTAAAGCCATTGCAAAACGATGGCGTCGAGCCTGTCCCACAACTCCTCTGATGGTTTAGGTGTGGTGGTTTTGGCAGCTTCTGTGGTGGCGGTTGTAGGTGGTGAGTCAGCCGGTTTTGGGGATAGATGATCGGCGACCTGGAAAGCCCGGCAGTGGATGCGGAATAGTTCAGACCAAGTCGAATACTGGGCTGATTCAACCTCCAGGGTGATTGGAATATAATTTTTGATATTCGAAACAGTTACAGCGGGATGAATCTTAGACTCCATGGTGATAGATAAAGAAGAATAAGGGGAATATGAGAGGATATAAGGAGAGCCGGCGTCACAGAAGGTGAGGAAGTATATGTGATGCGGCGGCAGAAAGAATTAGGGAAGGGTGGGGTAGGGATGAGACTAGGCTCGTGATACCATGTTAGTTGTGATTGACTTCATCTCTTTTCTCATTATACACAAATGGTATATATACAAAAGGGTGAGATCAATTCCGATCTCATAATTAGGAATACTATCAATCTAAAGTCAAACTATAATAAATGACATTTATACAATAGCAATATTAGTGGAGTGATATCCTCTATTAGTAACACTCAAAGAATGATTTTCACATATCACATAGTTTTACATGACACTAACACATCACTTTTATTTTTTAATTATGAACAGACTTTATTTTTAAATTTTGTTAATAAAAAACACACAAGCATTTAAAAGTTACTCCTAAAAATCAAAATAAAAAAACAAAAACCCGAGCCATTTAAAATAACACAAAAAGGTGTTTCAATAAAAAGTTAAACCAGTACTCCTCATAGATGTTGGGTAGTTGAACTGTGTAAATATGTTATATCAAAGTTACATTCTAAGTAAGTGCTAAAGCCATATACGAGACCAGAAAATACTTTATTTAAAATCACCTCGGTTTTCAATAATTTATATCGGAATGTTAATAAAAGAATTCACATTGTGTATTCAAGTTTTTTAAAGTTAAAGACTACAAGTTATTATGGAATAATCAATTAAAAACTTGATCAGTTTGCCATTAAATTAAAGAAGGACTTAGTTATTCTGTGAATAAAATAATAACTTCACACATGAATTATACATACTCCGCTAATCAACGCAAGTCAAGATGCCTGAAAGATTTAAGCAAGGTTCAATTCCACTTCAATTGAATAGAAAGTTAATGACAACTCCTAGAAGGTCCAAAGTAGTTGAAATGTCAAATGTCAAATCCCTCATGCAATCCCATAACATATTATATGTTCAACATTCGGTTCTTGTAGGATCGACTTTCGGGTCACCCGACAATCACGAGCTTTACTATTCAGAGTGCGGAATCCTCTGAAAAGGTTCAGACAACAAAACGACTATGAAACCAAGATAAACGAAGCATCAACACACACAAAATAAGGTTAAAAGGTTGTATTGATCGATAAAAACAGAGCTCGGGTGTTTACAGTCAATCTCAGACCTTAAGACCTTGGCTAGGGTGCTTGGGGAATGTGTGATGTGACAACTTGATGATTAGGACAATGATTGGTGGCTTTTATATCTGTCCTACTCGTTCAGGGCCTTAGACACGAGTAGCTGGGGCGAGTAGCTAGCTACTCGCCTGAAACACACACGAGTAGCTAAGCTACTCGCTTATAACCCAGGCTACTCGCCTGAACCAGCCAAACACCCCAAAACGACTTCCAAACACACCCAAGCACCCCTAATACATACCAAACATCACCTATACTAGGATATGGACATCGTGTACTAACAGTTCTAATTCTACTGTTCAAGTTAGATAAGATGTATGGGTTTAAACAATTAGAACAATTAAGTGTTGCGGGGGTGTAAATGATGCGGAACGGATCGAAAACTACTTGGGATCGGATCAGTAAAAAACTCGAACGAGCCGAGCCTTAATGAGCCCGAGCTTGAAAAATGACTCGTTGAGTTATCGAGCCATAGCTCGAGCTTTTCATACAACCTAAACAAAATTTATATTATCATTATTTTATTTATAGTATACCTACTATTTAACATTGACGAGCCGAGCTTTGATTTGTTTTAGCTATTGAAGCGAACTCGAGCCAAGCTTTTAGCTCCTTTAAAATTGTTCTAAAATCACACCCCTAGGTAAAGGACAACTTCCTAGGAACTTACATGTAATCTAGAGTCAAGACTCAATAGATTACAAATGTGACACTTAACCAAAAATTCACTAGTTTTGAGAATGGTGTCTTGATCTTATTACCCTTAAAATTTCAATTACACCCCTTAGACGATAATTAATATGCGTCTTTAACCCAATAATTTTATTTCCTTTTATAACTTTCATTTGTTAGTTTTTTTTCTAATAACAAAATACGCGGTTGGGTTTAATAAAAATTCTCGACATTCCAATACATATTAATTTAAGATGGAGTTATACACAAAATAATGATACCTTGACAAACTGGGTGGGTACATAGGGAACAACATCGGTATTGATATCAGTGTTCTTGAAAATGTTATCGATATTTGTTTTATAGTTTCGATCAATTAAAGCATAACTTTATTTTTTTGTGTTAGATCACATAACTTTTGTGTAGTAAATATTAAAAAAATATACGTTTACAAGTTTTGATAAACAATGACTTGATTTTTTTGTTTAAGTTTAGTTTTGCCCTTTTATAATAGTCAATATATGCCTTTAACATATAATTTTATGTTTCTCTTATAATTTTCATTAGTTAGTTTTTTTTATATAAAAGCTAAATATGCTGATGTGTTTATGTCACACCCTGTCGAGACGAAAACGTAAAAGTGTAATCCAAAAAGGTTTCCAAAGCATATGATTAAGCAAACACTTACATAACATAACTACCAAGAGTTACAAAATATCTTCTAAGTCATTCACAAGGGCACTTACATTGCGTATTGCTAGAACATCCTCGTATGATAATGTTTCAGGTTGTACATCATTTCGAACAATGAGAGACATTTCAGGTATTAAATTTGGCATGTCATTCTCAATAAATAAAGTAAAATTTATTTACTTGGTTTATCTACATATTTATTTTAAACTATTATGTGCTGGTAAATATTTTCCTACACATATATTAGCTTTTTACATATGTGTAAATAATTTACCTACACATAATACAATTTTACCACTTGTGTAGGTATTTAATATTGTGGGAAATTTTCCCACCAACTTCAAAGTGTAGCTAAAACATATTACCTACACGTATTAAATGTTTGTCAATATGAAAATATATTATCAACAATTATCCACACATATATAATCATGTGTAGGTATTTACCCACACATTTATATGTGTAGGTAAATTATGTGTGGGTATATACCCTAATTTCTTGTAGTGTTATTAGTAACCAGTTGTGCCGCAGGAGTAAAAGGAGAGTCAGCGAAAATCCCTCTAGTCTGTTTGGACTCCAAGGCTTCATTGATATCCTGTTGATCTCCCAACAAAGCACTAAACGAGTTTGAAATAGGTACGGAATCCCCCCCCTCTAGTCTTTTGCACATTATGATCCAACCCCCTAATTATGGGCTCTAGAGCAAAAGGGTCAACATCTAACTTGGGCCCTTTGTTGGGCCGATCATTGCTGCTATAATACGCCCCACCAGAAGTCTGGCCTGCTTCCAGAATTTTGGTTTTATCTTTTTTAAGCATTGACCTCCATCTTCTGACTCATACTTGGAAAGGAGTAATTATTACCAGCCGTTCCTTCTTTGAATTCCTCCGAAGATTTCTCCTCATTACCAATCGAATTAACCCTGTCATTAATGTTCTCCATCAATTCCCCCGAATCTTCCTCCTTTTCCAAAAATACATTTGTCGGAATCCCCTTCGGAGTATCCTCCGACTTGGCTGTGTCACCAGATTCTCGATCAGCAGGCTCATGACTCCTTTCGGACTGAACCTCAACATCTTCGGTAAACTCTGTTAACCATTCTCTATCCTCTTCCTCGATCCAAATCTTGAAAGTTTTATCTCTCCATTTCAAAAAAATTATGTCTTGAATCCTGGTACCTTGATCAACGATGACACCAATATACTGAAAAGACGAATCCAACCCCAGTTTCTCCAAGTCCGGTTTTTTTACTACCTTACCAAAGTGGCTCCCAATGTCACTGATAACCTGTTTTTCCAACATGCAGAGGGGAATCCCAAGCACTTTTAACCATGCAACACGTTGGAAAGGCAACTCTTGCCCTTCCCAAATAGTCGCCGTGCTAAATAGTTCAGGTCTCCCTAGGAGTTCATCCAATGCCATCCTTGCATGCTCACTAGTTTTGAAGGAAATCAACACTAGTAAACCGCCCAAACACTTGATCACTCCCTCCCCTAGACTCATCTCTATCAAAACTGTCTTAATGGTCCTCAAGACATCTAACGTCGCAACCCCCACCACAATAGACCTTCCAACAATCCTTTAAAAGCATCAACACTATCATCAACAATAATACACTTACCTTTTGAAACCCCTGAAAAGGCCTCCTTGAATGACAAAGAGTTAGAAGAGAACACATTCCTGACCCCATGTTGCATATTAACTGTCTCCGGTCACATCTGAGTAGGCATAACTCGTTCCTTAGGTTTAAACTCCGGTTTCCGAGCATCCACTTCTCCTTCCTCTAATACAAACCTGGCGACGTTAAACTTAAGTTTATAATTGCCCAACCGAATAGACAACAACACTTTCTCCATCTCTCTCCGATCTTTAACATCGAACAAAGAAATAAAACCAAACCTTCTACCTTCTTTATCTCTTTTCCTTGCTGTGTAAATGTCAAAGATGGTTCCGAAATTCCTAACTTCCTTAGCTAGATCAGCACTGCTACATCTATCCGGGAGATTTACGACATAAAACTTAGTTAGACGAGATAGCACTTCCACCGGAATAGGTTTCCGGCGGTGGTCCGGAGGCATGTTAGAGAGCGTTTTTAATAAATTGTCGTTTTTTAATATGGCAACGAATTAACTTGATTAGTTTGCCATTAAAAGAAGGAGCTTAGTTTTTCTGTGAATAAAATAATAACTTCACACACAAATTATACATACTCCGCTAATCAACGCAAGTCAAGATGCCTCAAAATTTGCTGAAAGATTTAAGCAAGGTTCAATTCCACTTCAAGTGAATAGAAAGTTAATGACAACTCCTAGAAAGTCCAAAGCAGTTGAAATGTCAAATCCCTCATGCAATCCCATAACATATTATATGTTCAACATTCAGTTCTAATTCTACTGCATGTTCGCGTTAGACAAGACTTATGGGCTTAAACAATTAGAACAATTAAGTGACAATTAGAACAATTAAGTGTTGCAGGGTTGTAAATGATGCGCAACGACTCGGAAGCTACTCGGGATCGTATAGGTAAAAAACTCGAACGAGCCGAGCCTTAACGAGTTGGAGCTTGAAAAATGACGCGTTTAGTTATCGAGCAATAGCTCTAGCTTTTCATACAAAAATTATTTAGGCTCGCGAGCCTAAACAAATTTTATATTATCATTATTTTATTTAAAGTATACCCACTATTTAACATTGGCGAACCGAGCTGAAGCCGAGCTTTGGTTTGTTTAAGCTATCGAAGCGAGCTCAAGCAGAGTTTTTACCCCTTTCAAATTGTTCTAAAATCACACCCCTAGGTAAAGGACAACTTCCTAGCAACTTACAAGTAATCTAGAGTCAAGAATCAATAGATCACAAATGTGACACTTAACCAAACAATTAACAAGTTTTGAGAATAGTGTCTTGATCTTACTAAATTTCAATTACACACCTTATACGATAATTAATATGCGTCCTTAACCCAATAGTTTTATTTTCTTTTATAACTTTCGTTTTTTTTTTTTGTAAAAACAAAATACGAGGTTGGGTTTAATAAAAATTTTCTACATTCCAATACATAAGTTATACACGAAATAATGATACCGTGACAAACCGGGTGGGTACATAGGGAACATCGGTACAGATATTAATGTTCTTGAAAATGGTTTCGATATACGTTTTATAGTTTAGATCAATTAAAATATAACTTTATTTTTTGTGTTACATCACATAACTTTTGTGTAGTAAATATTAAAAAAAATATACGTTTACAAGTTTTGATAAACAATGACTTGATTTTTTTTTGTTTTAAGTTCAGTTTTGCCCTTATATAATTGTCGATATATGCCTTAAACCTATAATTTTATGTTTCTCTTATATTTTTTATTAGTTAGTTTTTTTATATAAAAGCTAAATATGTTGACACTACAACAAAAAGGGCTTTTAAGGACCTTTTGTGTGGGACGCTTGGAAAATGGGGTCCTAAAAAACTATTTAATAGGACGAATGAATTTTTGAGGTCCTTTTATAATATACGATACTAAACCAGTGTCCTAAAAAGTTATTTAATAGGATGGATGATTCTTTGGGGTCCTATTATCATATAACTTAATAAGACCCTTAAAATGTAGATCCTAATAAAGTAACTTATAAGACATTTAGTTGTGGGTGTCCTATTATGTGGTAATGTAATAGGACACTTGATCACTGGGGGTCCTATTATAACATAACTTAATACGACACTTTGTAGTTAAGTCATAAATGTTTGATGTTATAGGACCGTTTCTAGTAGAAGTCATATAAGAACATAACTTAATAGGACACTTGACACATGGGTCTTATAACTTTAACCTTTATAGGACGCTTAATTATTGTGATGTTATTATAATACAACATAATAGGACACATGATATTTGAGTCATAAAACATCAGTTTTATAGGACGCTTTTTCACTAGAGTTTTATTATAACATAACTTAATAGTATACTTAACATTTGAATCTTATAACTTTAATCTTTATAGGACGCTTAATCATGATGGTGTTATTATAATACACCGTAACAAGACCCTTGATATTTGAGTAATAATAAAAAAAACATGTAGAAAAGTTATCTATTGCATACAATATCTATACTACATTATAACATGCGGACTTTTCTACTAGTCATCGATCTTAATGACTTAATGTCGATACAACACTTTATATTATTATATTATATAATTACATTACAATAATAATTATATATATACTATTTATGCATAGTTTGTTGTACTCTGATGTACAAGTATTTGATGCTTTATGTTTTTATGCCTTACCTTGGCTTCTACTTCTTTCTGCACATTTCCATCCCCACCTGTTAAGTTATATTCTCCAAATCATTGACTACCACCATAGCCCTTTAAAATCATATTTACAGGAATCCTCTCTGTACCTTTAGACAGCGTTGCCGGTGCCGACCGCCGCTTTAGACGCCGTCTCCGGTACTGGCCGTGTCTTTGGATGCCATTACATGTGCGTTGGCTTCAGATGACGTTGCGGGTGCCGGCGTAACCAATAGAAGGTTCGATTTCTGCTTTCCTTTTGAAATTGTTTTAAAGTGAAACGTTTATATGTTGTTTTTTTTACACAATCGTTGCCGGTAACAGCCGTTTCTTTGGACGCCGTTGCATGTGCGATGGATTCAGATGGCGTTACCGGTGCCGGCGTAGTTCAAAAAAAGGATACCTGGTTAAGATCAGGCACCAACCAAGTAAGCTTCAAATCCTTTAAATAAAGTTAAAGTGATAACTGTGCAATTAGGAAATGAATGGTGAAGGGTAAATCTATGGAAGGATTATATCTATGAAGAGTATTAACAGCTTATGAGAAAGTCAGACTCTCTGTAAATGAAAGTAGTTGTTCAGCGAGAAATTTGAAAGAATGAAATAGTTGTTTCTGTTCAAAATTATGGATAGGTATATATAAGTAATTTTTCCTAATAAGCAATAACTGGTTGGTAGCTAGGAATGTCTATTATGGATTGTTGTTATAATTTTCTATTCTTGAGTTCAAGTAAATAAAAATAAACAGTATTAATGTATCCAAACCAGCAAATTAGTTGAACTAAGTTTTCTTCATTTTGTTACCAATTCATCATTATTAAAGTCACACTTAAAATTGGAGATTGGAATGATTGATGGTTGTGTTATTATATATCGTTATCGTTTGCTACTTTGCTTTGATTAAATTCTTTTAAAACCTCATTTTGAAAAAAAATATTTTGGTGATTAGTTGCTCATTTGAGGTGTTTCGTGGGTTGTTGCAGGTTTAGTGATGGTGATTGTGATAATTATCTCTCCACCTCAGTGTCATCAAAAGCTTAAAGTACATGTTTTCGCTGGAATCTAACATGAATTCAGTGTTTGTTGATTGGTTTTGTTGACCATTATAGGTGGTCATTACTGCCTGTGTTGCATAATGCATATGATGAGGAAAAAAACCAGTCATACGAGCATGTTTTGCTAGAATCTGGTGTGTGACTACCTTTTATGTAGCAGTTCGTACTGCTCCTTAATGCATAACAGGTCATGGTACAACCTTCGTATGCATGTTGATTACCTGCTGAGCAGGTAACTGGTTGTCCGTCTCTTTAAAACCCCCTTTTCACGGTTCGTGCTGCTCCTTAATACACAATCAGGTAACGATACATGCATGCTATTTCATTATCGATCTAAGTACAAAACAACATGGCTATGATGAGTTTGAAATCCTTTTTGATTACAAACAATGGACATGCTGGCACAAAGACTTGGATGGTGGGTTTAATCCTGCATCTGTCTTTGTGACCATGCCTTTTGTAAACTCTGGAGCCAATGGTGACGAAAGGTCGTATGGTTGTAGGTCGATGTGAATCTTGCGGTGTTATATATGTCGGTTAAAAACTACAACGTTAACGATGAGGGTTCCTATGTTGCTGGGCTATGATGAGTTATTGTTGGAAATGGTACGGCATGAAGAGTGGATGGTGGGTTGAACCTGCAACCCCATGCGGCCAAACAATTCTGAGCCTTATCGTCTTTTTATTATTCTATATTATCGCCAACTAAATTTATATAAAATAAAATGGCAACACATGTACATTTTTCCTTTTCCAAATGTTCTTATATTACTCCTCTGTGGTCTTTTATTGTTTATTCAGAGCAATCCTAAAATATATTTTTATACACCTTTGTATCCTTAATAGTTTATTCAGTTACTTATCTGTATCCGCTTGGCCATTGCAGAAAGCAAGGATGCTCATTGATCCAATGCTATTCCAATTGAAAACACATACTGCAGGCTGCCATTATTATGCAATGTTCCTTTCAGCGCTCCTGTTTTATATGCAATGATTTAATCATAAAAAAGGTAATCAAATTATCGTTATCCTTTTTCTTCATATTTTCCAGTCATTTAATATCTGTAACCTACGTTAATGGGCTGTTTGTTTCAGGGGACAAAAGGGTTTAAAAGGGTTTGGGCCGATTGTTTTCGCGCTTCGCCACATTCATAGCCATCTTCGATTAGATTGCCTCAAAGTCGTCCTAGCTCTGTTGGTAGAGCGCGTGGCGTTTGACCACGTGGTCGTGGGTTCGATTCCCACGGACGAGGATTTCTTTCCAGCCATATTTAAATGGTAAGTCTTTCCATCGGATTAAATGCCCGTCTGCGGGGCAACGCCCGCAGGTCAAATACTAGTTATATATACACATTTAAAAGTGTTCAACTAAATTGGTAGGACAGAGGCAGCAGCATTTGGCCAACAAACCACTCTTTCCTGGAAAAGATTATGTTCAGCAGTTATCCCTTATAACTCAGGTAACCATTTGCCCAGATTATTGTTTTTTTTTTTATAAATTAATTAAATTTTAATATATTTATCCAACAATTGATTGAATGCAGCTTCTTGGTTTGCTAGATGACTCAAAGAGCCGGTGGCGACTCTTAAAGGATCCCCAGGAAGCAAAGTTCGGAAGAAAATGGTGATGATGGTCGTTAAGGCAAAGTGACTACGATTCAGAGATGCATTGACTGGATCAAGGATGACACCTATGTTTGGATTAGTCAGAGGACGAGAGTCGCGGCTCCGTCTTGGGAATGGTGGTCCTGTTTGACATTGTGTCTATGCTCTAATCTGTCCGTGTCTGTTTTGTTTCTGTTTGGAGCTGTTTTGTTTTGATTGTTGGGGCTGTTTTGTTTTGTTTTGAACGCGTTAAGTATTTAAAAAGAAAAAAATGATTTGGTAGGTCAACCAAACTCGTTTTTACGCGCACTTAAAAATGACCCATTTTGACATGCTTACAAGTTGTAAGCATTCCAACATAATCACTCTGCTTGGCCTTGGTGTCGATACAAATAACTAGTTCCATAAAATATTCAAATTAAACTAATATTGATACAAATACTTAACGAAATACGAAATGTATAGTACAATATGCCATGATGTCTTTACAACTTTGTGACATAAAAAAACCAAAGAACCCACTGGTAACAAGTTTAAAAAAGAGCATATTACTACTTAACTAAATGAAATTATGGAGCAGCTTCAAATAGATCTTCATCTCCATCAAAAACAAAGGTAGTTTTGTCAACAAGAGTCCCATTTAAACCCCGTCTAACCAATTCAATATTCATATTTTCATCAAGTTGAGGACCCATAGATGTGTCACTCTGCAAATGTGTTTCCACTTCATCAAGACATGTTTGTTCATTCATGTCATAAGAATCTCTAGCCGTTGTCTTGATCACAACTTTCCATCCTTTGTCAACACGATCTGTAACATAAAATACTTGTTGTGCTTGACAAGCTAGTATAAAAGGCTCGCTATGAGGCTTCAAACCTTCAAAATTGAGTAGAGTAAACCCATTCTCATCTTGTTTTTTCCTTGAACCATTCGAGATCCAATCACAATGGAACAAAACTACTTTCTTGTCAACAGCATACTCCAACTCAATGATATCATTCAAAACCCCGTAGTATGTTACATCTCCCACGATAGGATTGTTATCTCTAGCACTCGAGAAACTATTAGTCATGGCCTCAAGCATAACTCCACTATTTTGTGTTTTCCTATCCTCTTCTAGATCTTTTGTGTGAAATCGGAAACCATTTATGATAAATCCCTTATATTTTTTCACAAACTCAGCTGGGCCACTTGCCAAATTTCTTAGATCTTCTGTGATTCTATGATCCCCTCTAGTATGAAGCTTCGCAACCTGAATTAAGGCAAGATGTGTTAAAATATAAATTATACATCCAATTTTAGAAGCTTGAAAATATTATATCATTAAAATTGTATTTCAAAAGTAATACACATATATCTATTCCTTACATGATCTTCAAACCACGACTCAAAAGTCTCGCTATGTAAACGTTGAATCTCACGCTCACGTAATTTCCGATTTTTATGACGAACAATCGTCAGATGTTCTCTGCAATGTTAAAAGATGATAATGATAATAACAACAATAACAATCGCAAATAGAATATAAGAAATGGAACTCATAACTTCTAAATAACTACTTACGTTCGAAATTCATCAACTTCACTACAATTGAACAACACATATGAATGTGCTTTAGCCAAAATGTCAAGGTCAAGCATCTCTACCTTTGTAGCACCTATCGGCCGACCAGACATAGAAAAGATAGGTAAATTATCCTCATAACCACCATCATCATAATTTCGACCGGTCTTATTATGTACGGTCTCGACATCACTTGATAAGTACAATGAACAAAATGACAAACATTCTTCAGCTAAATATCCTTCTGCAATAGAACCCTCAGGTTTACTCCTATTTTTGACGTAAGATTTTAATGTAGATAAATACCTGATTGATAAAAAAATATTAAGATATGATTCAATAATATTCTTTAAAAAAGGTATTTACTAAAATATAAATGCGCACCTCTCGATTGGATACATCCAACGGTAATGAACCGTCCCTCCTAATTTGGCCTCTGTAGCTAGATGAACTGAAAGATGAACCATGACATCAAAGAACGATGGCGGAAAAATCCTTTCTAAATCACAAAGGATTTTTCCAATCTCATGTTCCATTTGAACCAAATCATTTGGATTAAGAACTTTTGAGCACAATTGTTTATAGTAACGACACAGCTTCATCACAGGATAACGCACGTGCTTAGGTAACACATTTCTCAAAGCAAGGGGAAGCAACTGCTGCATCAAAATATGGCTATCATGACTTTTAAGGCCAAACAATTTTGGAGGTTTTAACTCTACGCATCTTGATATGTTAGCTGCATAACCATCCGGAACTTTCACCTTTTTAAGCACACGGCAAAATATATCTTTTTCTTTTTTATCCATTGAGAAACAAGCAGGTGGCAAATACAATTTGTTGTTATTTTGAACTCTAGGATGAAGTTCAGGTCTAATACTCAATTCTTGCAAATCAAGGCGTGCTTTTACATGATCCTTGGTCTTTCCATCTAGATTCATTAATGTTCCAATGACACTGTCACAAACATTCTTCTCAATATGCATTACATCTAGATTATGGCGTAGAAGGTTATCTTTCCAGTATGGTAACTCAAAAAAAATACTTCTCTTCTTCCAGTTAAATGGTAGATTAGGGTTGGTGTTCACAAGTTTTCCAAATTTAATTTCAAAACCATTTAGCTCATCAAGTACTTCTGACCCTGTTAAGCCACGTGGTTGCCTATCCTTTTCTTCTGTGCCATCAAAAGACTTCTTATCTTTTCGAAAAGCATGATCACTTGGCAAATATCGACGATGTCCCATGAAACAATATTTTTTGCAATGAGTTAACCATTGTGATTTTGTATGCTTATGGCAGCAAGGGCATGCAAGTTTACCTTTGGTGCTCCATCCGGATAAATTCGCATAAGCGGGAAAGTCACTTATCGTCCATAACAAAGAAGCACGCATCTGAAAGTTACTCTTTGTCGATGCATCATAAGTCTCTACTCCATTAACCCATAACTCCTGTAGCTCAGCCACTAACGGTTCCATATAAACATCTATATTATTTCCAGGAGCATATGGGCCAGGTATAAGTAAAGATAGCATGAAATAAGGTTGTTTCATGCACATCCAAGGAGGTAGATTATATGGCATCAAAACAACAGGCCATGTACTATGAGAAACACTCATTGTTCTAAAAGGGTTAAACCCATCGCTCGCTAAACCAAGCCTGACATTACGAGATTCATTGGCAAAATCAGGATAATTAAAATCAAATGTTTTCCAAGCTGGGGAATCTGCAGGATGTCTCAAGTATCCATCTTTGGTGCGACTCTCTTGATGCCATCTCATGGAGGCAGCAGTTTTAGATGACATAAACAACCTTTGCAACCGTGGTATGAGCGGAAAATGACGCAAAACTTTTGCTCCAATCTCCTTAGTCTTCTTATCTGTATCAGGTATGGTTGACTCATCGTCATAATCATTTTCACTTGCTTTATACCTTGAAGTATGACATACATCACATTCTGTTTTCTTACTGTTTTCTTTCCAGTACAGCATACAATCATTAGGACATGCATCAATTTTATCATAACTAAGTCCTAGCTCTCTTATTATCTTCCTTAGGTCATACAATGACTTCGGTATAGAAGCATCTGGGAAGGCTTCCCTCAGTGTATCAAGCATCATGCTGAAACCCTTGTCATTACATTTCCCAATACACTTACTATGAAATAATCTAATGATAAATGAAAGAACCGAGAACTTTTTACACCCCGGATATAGTTCTTTCTTTGCATCTTCCAACACTTTATAAAACTTTTTTGCATTTGTGTTTGGCATAGTTGAACTTTCATTTTGTGTTCCTATTTCATTTTCATGTATGTTATCACCAAACCCGTGGAAGGCATCATGAACCAACCCTTGCATGTCATCTTCAGCATCCAACATAGGAGTATCACATGGTTTGGAAATCAAAGGTGCAATTTCGTAGCCTTTGATAAACCCGACACATTGCAGATGCGTTCTAGCCTCCTCTCGATCAACCCATATTTGATTTCCGCAATCAATACATGGACATGATATTTGACCATTTTTACCCTCAGTAGCAAAGATAAAATCAAGAAATTCGTTAAGACCTTTTTCATATTCAGTGGTAGCTCTTGGTAAAGACATCCAACTTGTATCCATCTTAAACCTGGATTAAACAAACAATAATAAAGTTATACAGCTGTAATTGTTATCATTCATGTGATTAGCATTTTAGGAACCAACAAAAACACACCAAAAATATATGCCTTAAAATAGGAGTGAAAAAGAAAGCAATTTCCCTAACAGAAAACTTATGTTCCAGCACAGAGGCTAAAGTCTGAGAGATAATTATTTAACCAGTACCTTTTGATCAGTCATTTGCTGGAACTTCACCTATGGTATATATGAGTAGTTAATTAATTATTTATACGAGTCTTTTCGATAAAAAATACTTTCATAGTTCACTAATACATCATATACGAGTCTTTTCGATAAATGATTATCCGATTGTCGGTCCGAAAGAATTAATTATTTATTAATTTGAATTCTATCAGATGATGAAAGGTTAATACTTGAAGACACAAAACATCAAGAAAAGATGAATAATTGTATCTTTGAAACCAATCCATAACAATCAAAACTAATGGTGAATTGAATCGATGATGGTTACCTGGATTGCGTCTGTATCACTCGATCGATGGCAGGGTTTGGATATATGTTAGGGATGGCTGATGTTAACCATTTAGCTCTCAATGGGGGATAAAGTAGGGAGTGTGTATCCTTTGTTACCCGTAGAAACTATTATATAGTTTTATATTATTCAAAAAATTCATTGACTAATAGGGGTGTAAACGAGCCGAGCGTGAGCTTGACTAGGCTTGATCTCGGCTCGTCATGCCCTTTTGAGGCTTAAACTCTAGCTCGGCTTGGTTCGAGCCTATTATTCAGAGATTGAGCTTGGCTAGAAAGTAAAACCTAAGGGCTTGGCTTGGCTCGACTCGACTCGAGGTAATTCAAAAATAAATTTAAATGACCTAAAAGCTCGATTCGAGCTCGCTTCAATAGCTTAAACGAGCAAAAACTCGGCACGAGCTCGGCTCACCAATATTATTAATTAAATGTTAATATGTTAAAAGGAAAAAATTGCATACATAAAAGCTCGTCTCGAACCCAAGTAACTTATTCAAATCATTACTGGTCAATTATGGTTAGTAAGGTTTGTTATTGGTTAATTAGGATAAATAAGGTCACATGGGTCATTGGTAGGGGTGTAAACGAGCCGAGCCGAGCCCGAGCCTGACTGGGCTCGGCTCGGGCTCGTTAAGGCTCGATTAGGCTCGCGAGCCCGATCGAGCTTTGTATCTAGGGATCGAGCTCGGGCTCGATAACTAAACGAGCCATATTTCAGGCTCGGGCTCGTTAAGGCTCGGCTCGTTCGAGCTTTTTACCGAGCCGATCCCGAGCCGCTACGTGTCATTTACACCCCTAGTCATTGGTGGTCCACTAGGGATACAAGTGGTTAAGTGGTTCGAATTGGGTGATCAAACGCATGTGACATCGATTCAACTTGACTGTAATATGTCAACCACTGGATTCCTACTCTTGACTTTGGTATCAAAGGAAAATGCCTAATCGGGTGATTTGGGCATCTAAAAATAAAGTGGTTTGAGTTATGGCCAACTAGACAGAATGTTATCGCCCTTTACTACGTAATTTGACTTACTACAAATGCTCCATTAAGAGCTATCATGATTCATGACATACATGATCTATTACAACCAATTATGATATAATACAGTCTAACATTTTTTTAAGATTTAACACCATCCAATAAAGCCGTTAATTATTATATACATTAAAAAGCATGGTCGGTGGTGACCATGCTTTTTAACTAATGACCTTCAACTTTTATTAAATAACAAGTTTCACCCTTCAAATTTTCAACTTAGTAAAACTAATTTTCAACATTGACATAAATCACCCTTACATTCTAATCACCTTCAACTTTTATTAAATAACAAATTTCACCCTTCAAGTTTTCAACTTAGTAAAACTAATTTTCAACATTGACATAAATGATCCTTACATTTTAAGTTGACAAAAATATCCATTTTACTTTTTAACTTTTTTTAACTTCCAAACTTTTGACATATAACCCATTCTATCCTCAAGCTTCACTATAATGTCAAAAGTAATCCTCTAGCTTTGCAAACGTGACTTTGACCCCCCCCAGTTTGTAAAGTTTCAATCTTATCGTAAAACTACTTTCTTACGTATTATCTTTATGTATGTCTCGGTATAAAACGAGTTAAATTTCCTTGAAAAATAGTCAGGTAAAAAATAATATTTTTGATTCGACAGTAGAAATTCGAGTTACCAAAGCTTATGATAACATACACAAACAACCCTTTAACTTTAGAAATTGATATTTATGCCCCTACACTTTGTAAAAACTTTATAAAATGTCATTTTCACCCCCGTTGAGTTCTAACTTTCAAATTTACCCACTATATATTCATTATTTGCGTTAAAAGAAAAAACATATTCTGACACAGTTATTATTGTGTATGTGTTGGTGTAGATCACTTTTCGACGTAAATTTATTTTTATGTATGTCTTTTTTACTGGTCTACGTTTTGCTGTACATGATGGTATAAATTTATGCTTCAATGTAAACAATATAAATTCAGGTTTCGACATAAGGTTATTTTTCTGAAACGACTCTGGTCAAATATAAAACTTTTCCATTCTTATTTTTTACTTATGATATCGGTTGGTCTACCGATTATTTCCCGATTATTTCACTGTCGTGCCTTCGGGCGGGTGAGTGGTTGGGTTTTCACTGGAATTGGTGGCAATTGGTGATCAAAGTACTCTCGAGTACCTGATTCGTTGGCCGTTCAAAAAAAAAAAAAAAAAAAATAAAGATTACTTATATATTTAAAATAAGATAAATAAATTTTTTTTTTGAAAGATAAATAGTTGGATAAAAGAAAAACTAGCAATGGAGTTAACCTAAAATTCTAAATTCAAGATTATAATTGGCGCTATTTTTATATTTTTCTTAAGCGCCATTTCTGTTTACCCTAATAATATAAAGCTTTTTTAATGGAGTCAGTTACTGCAGCTTCTTCCATCTTTCAAAAACATCAACCCCCTTCCTCTCTCTATCTCGTAGCAGACCTCCAAACAGGTATGTGTATAACTTTTCATAGGACACACACCTGTACCCACGTTAATATGTCGCCTAAGAAGCGCGTCTTTTGTCCGAAGTCTACCCAACGCTGCTCGCCAAGCCAAGACCCAAACCTTTTTCGGAACGCATGTATTTTGCTGCATAATGCAGCGTTCAGCAACATAATCTAGATCTGGTACCGTTTCTTGAATAAGTATACACTGTCATTACCTAAGAGAGTTAAATAATTTTCTTAAATCAGAGACACTGATATTACATCTATTAAATCGTATTGAGCAAGGTTTCCGTCTCTTATCTAGGACCAAACGAGCAGCGTCTTTGCGCAAATGGCCAAATTTCTAATAGGACTTCAACCGCGACTTAATACATCGCATCTTTAGGTAAATTTTGTAAAAGGCGTGGATAGCCAACCGCGAGTTTCAATACATTCCGCGTCTTCAGAACCAAAATTAGTCTGGGTCAAAACAAGTCAATTAAAAAAAGGGTTATACTGGTGCGGATCGGAACGGGTCTGCAGTAAAAAACTATATTAAATACTGCATAAAATAGCGCCTTACGCGCCTTAGGTAGAGCCTTATTGCGCTTTGCGCCTTAGGACGAGTTCTTCCTGTTTGAGCCGTTTAAGATCCTTTAGCAATTGTGTAAACGAGGGTCGGTTCGTGTTTGGGTTCCTAAATAAATACTTTTTTTTGCTTCTTATCAAGTTACCATTGACATGGAAAAATAAAATAATTATTGTTTCAACAAGCTTATACTCAGCCTGTTCACCTCTCGGTTCGAATTTAGGTTCGAGTTCTTCCTGTTTGAGCCGTTTAAGATCAATAATGTCAGACATGCCATCATCTTCAAGTGATCTGATTTCGGTATTGGGTCGGGAAGGGCGTTTCTCTGAATAATTGGGAGACAAACTTCACCTGAGTTCCTTACTGTTTTAGTAATACATACATTTTATAGTTACCCAGATATTGGTCAGGCCGCTTTTGGCATAATCGGGCGACAAGCAGTTTCTGTACGTTCGATTAATATCTAAGTGTGCTCTACATTAATTTCCTTTGATCCATCTTTTTCTTTGATTAAATAAAGAAGTGATCATTCCATAGACTTGCCTAGAGCTCTATAATTGTTCCCAACCTACATCTCAAGAAAGGCTAAAGGAATAATACATTACTTATATAGACTAATAGTCAACCAGCTTCAAAACTTCAGTTTAATTGTTGCACTTGTAATTAGTTGATAATAATAACATCTTTAAGTTTTGAGTCTTGACGATTTTGTTTATTTTTTCTTTGTTGTGTACACTAGTAATGGAAGATAAAAGCATGCAAGGCCAAAGCCCCATAAGACATATGAATGCTTATGAAAAGAGTAGAATGTTGAATATTCTAGAGAACGAAAAAAAATTACAAGCCCTGGGAGTGAAAAATACTGCTAGGTCTTTGAAAAGTCTAGCAGAGCGTGATAAAACAAAGAAAAATAAAAAGAAACCAATTGATACGAGCGAGAAAGATGTTGGTGTTGATCAAGATTATTTAAAAGAAGTTGCTACAAATATCTCTAAAAAGGTACTAATAACAAATTTGGATAATATAATGGCTTTATGTATATTTTCTAACCGTTTGACTTACAGAAACATCCAAGATACATTGCTCCGCAGTCCATGAATAGATATGCTTATTTGGCACAGAAACGAGTTGTTGCTCCTAATGTCTCTGATGTGCTAACAACTGCAAAATCTTATATGCAAAAGGGACAAGTGAGTGACACAACGGGGCCAATAAATAGTAGTGTACCAGAGTATGATGAAGGCTACACGAGAGGGCGATCATTTGTAGCTAAAAGAAAGTTATTTGCAGTCGACAACAATGATGACCACGGGGAGCGTGACATGATATTTTATGGTACCTATATTTTCTCTCTTCAAATATTTTATTATGTTATTAAATTAGTATTAAGTTTGATTCAATTAACTGTTTTCGATGCTTACTGTTTTTGTAACTATATATATATCAATTAAGAACAAGATGCCTCCGAAGATGATGGAAATAAACACATGGATGGTTTAGAAAATGAGATCGACGAACTGGTTGATGAAGAGTTTGAAGTCCCAGAACCAGAAAATGAAGCAGGTTTATCTAATTTACTTGATTGCTTCATTTTTTTTTATCAATACATATATTGTGTCACATGATGAATATATAAGAAACTATAATAAAACTAAGAAAACGTATAGACTTAATATATTGCCTTTCAATTTATATAGTATTTTTAATGTATACATGTACATTGTAAATCATGTTCACTTTTTGTAGTTCGAAATGTACGTAAAAGAGTGAGAGGACCTACGCGTATGCCAGAAGTTTGGGCCCAAGAAAAAGGGGATAGAATTCCTATTTTAGTTAATGAACTTGGACAACCTATTGGTGACAAAGTTAGTAAACTAACCCATTTCATGGGAACCCTTTCAAGGAGTGGAAAGTACTGTCCGATTTATAAATCATGGAATAAAGTTAAGGACACCAAAAAACAAACGTTGCTCGAATTCATAAAGGTACATAATTAAAAATATATTTGTTAATGAATGACTTAAGTATTTGTTTTCTAATGTGACATGTTCCATTTTTAGACAAAATTTGATATTCCAGAAGATGCTGAAGGCTGGGTATTGCAATCATTTGGGAAGAAGGTCAAGAACTGGAGGGCAAGAGTTAAGAAAAGCTACTATGATCCGTCTTTGTCACTTCAGGAACAAATAAATTTTAGGCCAAAACAAGTTCAAAAAAAACAATGGAGGAGACTTGTGAAGTATTGGAATAAAACAAAGTCTAAGGTATGAAATAACCTTACACTTCAAATATAAATCCTCAAAATTTGGGATGTTACAATTAGTTTATTTCTCATTATGATATTTTATTTTCTATTGAAGATGGTAAGTGAAAAAAACAAGGTGAATCGGTCAAAAAAGAAGATGGTGCAAGTTACGGGTAAAAAAAGTTATGCTCGAGTACGTGAAGAGTTAAAGGTGATTGTATGAAATAGTGCAATTCTTAATGTAGCATGTCGATATCCGTTGTTACTACTTATTTTCTTTTTATTCAAACAGGCATCCTTGGGACAAGACCCAAGTCGATTGGAAATGTTTCGTGCATGTTTCTCCAAACATGGAACTACAAAAAATGTGGAAGCTGCAAATGCAATTGTAAGTAATTTCTTATATATTCATATACATATCTTTTCTTTATGTTCTTGATGTTGTTAAAAATACATATCTTATTTTTGTTACTATATCTAATACAGGCACAGATGCAACAACTTAGTTCTAATCTTCCTGATGGTTCAATCGATAAGCCTGGACCAGATGATGTTTTTTCTAAAGTAATGGGGAAAGATCGAAATGGTGATGCAGTCATGTATGGTCTGGGTGTTCGTGCTTCTGATGTTTGGGGTGTAACATCAAGTCGCTCAACATGTCGTAGAGAAAACATCCAATTGAAGTCTAAATGTGAAGAACTTACTAGTACTGTGGCTCGGTTAGAAGCCCAAGTATCGGAGATTAAAGGGAGTACGGATGGTCCTAGTGTTCCACCTCTTACATCACCACATTTCCCCATTGCAACCAATGGACCTCCACGTTTACGGGTAATTTTCTATACAAATCTTTTATTATTATTTTTTTTTGTGAAACGTTACTTGTACTATTGTGACCAGTGGCGGATCCAGGGCACTTTGTTTTGGATAAAAGGTGGGTCATAACAAGTTAGGTCAAAATGAGTCTAGTAGAATCGATTCATACTTATCCACATAATAATATTGTAAATATATTCGTAATTATTTACGTAATAATGTTATAAATTTGAGGACATTTAGAAACCAAAAAAACATTACTGCTTATTGCCTAAAATTTTATCGTTTAATAATTCGATATTTTCTCGAACTCTTCTAGTATTATTTTTTTGGGATTCAATATAATTTGATCAAATCTTATTTTCAAAGTGAAACAGAAAGCAAGATATAATTTCTTTTACTTCCTCTGTTATGTCAATTATTTAAAGTAGACATCATGTTAATCATTTAAGAAATAAAAATTATACTGGCCTCTACATATAAGGAATGTACAAATCTTTATATGTGTTGGCTTATTAAAAGAACATAAAAACACGTGTACTCAGACTGAATTGACATCAAAATAATGGCTACTGAGATGAATAAAAACTGCTTGCCTTGGAAAATTTTAAAATCTACGGTGGGCACAGGCCCACCTTAACCTGTAGGTGCATCCGCCACTGATTGTGACTAGAGTTTGATATGTTTGTTGAAAACTAAAATCTAGGTCGGAGATGAAGTTGTCCTCAAAAGCATTCTAAACTCTGCCGAGATTGTAGCAAGAGGATGGGTGAAGAGCTTGGACCCAAATGAGCTAGTTGGTGGTACAGAGATTGGACCAGAATGGTGTGAGGTAAACGTTCAAGTAGCAATAAAAATAGATGAAAAGTTGGTGAGACCATATGGGTTATTTTCCACAATTCAAGATTGTATTGGTGCCTCCATTGCATGGCCTTGTCCTTTCATCTCGGTATGTAATTATTAATTTTGTGATACGAATAATTTTAATAATCTAGAACTTAATGCTTATACACGGATGGTTTATTTGTAGGTAGTCCGTGAGGATTGATGACACATGATGACTCAGGATTCTATGCTGCTTATCTCTTTCGTTGCTTTTAGTTTCTTTGTTAAATGTTACAAAACTTTATGTTGGATGATGCTATAACTTATTCATGTTTAGTGTTTTTGTTATGAATATGTTTATTTGAAATATAATAAAGTTTTATTTCTTTCGTTAGTTAATGTTATATACAGTATATCATAAAATTGTGTGTGTATATGTTTAAAAAACCGTTGTATCATGACTTGTTAGGACTTTCAAATTTGGTCCTATTAAAGTGTACGAATATGCTTTTCTTAGGACGCTATATTGTTTGTTCATTGGCATCTTATGCGACCATAAAACTGGTTTCATAATCTTATTTGAGATATTAGGACCCTTTTTTTGGTACTAATGCTTCTATAATGTTACATCATAAGGGTCCTATAACTTAATTTTTTAGGACTCTTGTATGTGTATTAAAAGATTATAACTAGGTAAGCACATGTTAAAACCTTGTAAAAGTGTCCTAATATGTTTTATTAGGAGTTTTTTTTGGGACATATTATGCGACCATAAAATTGGTTTCATAATCTCATTTGAGATATTAGGACGCTTTTTAAGTTTCGTGACTTATTACGACCCCCTTACATGAAACGCTTTTACCGTTGGTCCTATTAAATAAAAGGTCCTATAAAATAACATTTTAGGACACTTTTGTGCGTACTAAAAACCCATTTTTGTTGTAGTGTGATGTGTTTATGTCACACCCTGTCTAGACGAAAACGTAAAAGTGTAATCCAAAAAGGTTTTCAAAGCATATGATTAAGCAAACACTTACATAACATAACTACCAAGAGTTACAAATTGTTCTACGTACAATCTCAATCACCAAGATGTAGATAATGTTTTACAATGAATGACTACTATGTAAGTTTTCCCAGGATCGGTATCCTAATATGCATACAAAATTTAGGACAA
Source organism: Ambrosia artemisiifolia (assembly GCA_032199755.1). Lineage (NCBI taxonomy): Eukaryota > Viridiplantae > Streptophyta > Magnoliopsida > Asterales > Asteraceae > Ambrosia > Ambrosia artemisiifolia. The sequence goes on from CM063521.1 coordinate 7,502,611, forward strand.
AGGCTCTCTAACTTGAAATAGACACCTAAAAGACATACTTAAAATCGTAAAACATAATATTAGTGAGTTTACGAGTTTTAAACCAAATCACTGTAAACTTTTTTCTCAAAATTCCATTCCCGAAAACTTTGTATAATGTTTGAGAAAAACTTATAACTTGTTGCCATCATATACGATTGTTTTTATAGAGAGCAAAATGAAATTTTGACTTACTGATCTACATCAAACTATCTTATCTTAAACTAATATAATAACATAAACTCTAGTGTTTTTTCCTACCCAACTTTGACTAATTATATAAAAACTAAGTTACAAATCTTATCAACCATTAACTAATATTTTTATCATGAGTTTTGTCTTACACTCATCACAGAAAAAAAAAAAAACCAAACAAATCCACCATTTAGCCACCCATAGTCAACCTGACATTTGGCAAAAACAAACAAACAAACAAACGCGTAGAATAGAACAACAAATGGTAGAAAAAAAGACACAACAACAAACTCTCTTCAAAACTCCCAAAATCTCATTCATCTCTCATCTTGTCCTCTTCACTAACAATCAAATCCTTCATTCATCTTATATACTCCATTATTAGTATTATTCATCTCCATTCATTCATTCATTCATTCACTCACATATTCACAACATGAAAAAAAGATCAATACCTATAAACTCTTCCAATCATATCAATACCGCCTTTGAGGCAGTTTTCACCAACGAAAACTTATTATACGAAATATTAAAACATGTAGATGCAAAAACGTTAGGTACCGCTGCTTGCGTTAGCAAGCAGTGGCACCTAACGGCTCAGGACGAGCGGTTATGGGAGCTGATCTGCATGGAAAGCGTTGGGTACGGTAGCGAACAGTTTCCTACTGTTGTGCGTGCACTTGGTGGTTTCTTTTGTCTTTATACACAGTACTTGTTGCGGTTAACAAGACCTAACGTTTGTATTAGAACGTCTTCGTCTTGTTACACTGTTGCTGCGGCCACATCTTCTTCGGTGTGGCCGTGTGTTCCGCGTGCACAACCGCCCCATGCGATTGCTCAGGCGGAACTCCCAGCAAGTAAAACTCGTTGGGGAAAAGATGAAATCCAGCTCTCGCTATCTCTTCTTTCGATCGGTACTTTGGAAACTTGAGTTATAGTAACCGAAACGAATGAACCCAATTGAAAGTTTGTATGTGCGTATTAAATATTTGTAATATCGATGTGATACATAGAGAACCAAAGTGCTTATAATAAATAATAACTCCACTTTTAGTTTTTATAGAAAATACAAAGTGCATATAATAAATAATTTAGTGTTATTATAACAGTAGAATAAAGTAGCACTGAATTATTTATAAATAGCACTTTGGATCTTTTTCTTTTAGTTTTTATAAAAAACACAAAGTGCTTATTATAAATAACTCAGTGTTATTATAATAGTAGTATAAAATAACACTGAGTTATTTATAACTTTATAAGTAGCACTTTGGTTCTTTTCTTTTAGTAACGTGTAATGATATGAAGGAACGGTTGATTTGTTGATTAATTTTGAGTTGTGTTGGTTCTTATTGTATGTATATTTGTAGTATGAAATAGTAGATTTGATGATATTTGTGAGGTGGTGATAATGCGTGTTTGTTTGGTCCGGTGAGTTTGTTGTCGTTGTTTACTGAAGTGTACGGTGGTTGCCGGATATGAGGGCATGCGTGTAGAAAGGGAAAAGGTAGGGGAGGGATGTGTCGTGTTTCACGTTGTTGTTATGTATAAAGACAAAGGGTATGTTTGGCAAAACTAGCTGGTGGCTGGAAGCTGCAAGCTGTTAGCTGGAAGCTGGTAGCTGAAAGCTTTTTTAAATATATTTTGGTGTTTGGCAGAGTAGCTGGAGCTTTTAATAAAATGTATAAAATGACCAAAATGGACATCATTAAAAGCTTGTAAAGAAGGTTTTTATTTTATGTTTAGAATAGAATGGGTATTTGTGTCATTTACTAATTAAAAGCTTGTAGCTAGTAGAGCTTTTTCTTAAAAGCTAGTACTAGTAGCTTTTCACTATAGAGCTTTTTCTCCAACCTAAAAGCTTCCAGCTCCTTCAACCAAACAAGGCTTTTTATTAAGTAGGAGCTTTTTCTTAAAAGCTTGAAGCTTGAAGCTCCTAAAAGCTCTTAAAAGCTCCTCGCCAAACATACCCAAACTATATAAAAGACAAAAACATTTATATTACTACTTTTTTTCAATAGCTACACAACTACACAAGTTTTTAATGAGTTTAAGGGACCTTTAGTAATTTTTGAATGGGTAATTGCTGAATCAATAAAAGGTCTGAATGTTTAAAAGACTCTGAACGGTTAATGCTCTGAACTACTAAGTGTTAAACCAGTAATAGTTATTTGGTTGTATGTCTGAATGAGTGTGCAAAATAACTATTTTATCGTGTAACAATAACATCCTTAGAAAAAACCCACTTAATCAATAAAAATCGTACTAACACTTATTATTATTATTATTATTATTATTATTTGATAGGAATCTTTTAAGATATTTATCATTTCCAATTCTGTTTCTTTTACTTTTCATTTCTTTTGTTAAAACCATCAAAACCAAACCCACCATACCCAAAATATAATAATCACAAACAACCTAGCTTCCACTTTGTTCTATACGCAGAGACACACACACACGCAAGCAGGTGCAGAGAGAGACACAGAGAGAGAGAGAGAGAGAGAGAGAGAGAGCAAGAGAGAGCTGAGGAAAAAGGGAGGAGCAGGGAGGAGCACGGTGGCACTGGGTTTTGCTTTTTTTCGTCATGGAGGCGAAGCTCGTTCAGATGTACAGAAGCAGAACGAAGCATCAGCATGGGTTAAGAGGCTTGATCTTCTTCTTTTTTTCGGTTCAGATACGCGTAGAGCACAAACAAAGCTCTCTGATTCAGTCAGACTAGGCTCAAGATCTGACCCGTTAAGAGCGCTGTGTGAAAGATCCAACACCAACCCGGTATGAAGATTTTAGTTGAAAGAGGTTCATAGTTGATATCGAGAGGGAGTGTTAAAGTTGTGGCGATATCAACTTGAAGACTAAAGTCGAAGGACTAAACGAGTAAAATAATAATTAAGATTGTTTAATTATTATTTGAATTATCTAGTATTTGTTTATGTTTGATCATTATCTAGTTTGTTTAGATAAGTCTAGTTTAATTATTGATTCTTGAAGGGCACTATATTATTCTGAATTTCTGAATAAATAAAACAACTAAGGGAACAACCTTATATAGGCCTACAATCCTAACCTTAATCAACTAGGAAACATAATTAAACTGGACTTATCTAAACAAACTAGATAATGATCAAACATAAACAAATACTAGATAATTCAAATAATAATTAAACAATCTTAATTATTATTTTACTCGTTTAGTCCTTCGACTTTAGTCTTCAAGTTGATATCGCCACAACTTTAACACTCTCTCTCGATATCAACTATGAACCTCTTTCAACTAAAATCTTCATACCGGGTTGGTGTTGGATCTTTCACACTCCCTCTCAACACCGACTTCACTCATTCCAATACTTGAACACAACTCAAGCATCTTTACTACCGGTAATACATTTAGCTTGCTTGCTTGTTTGCTCCCTCTTGAACTCAATTCCATAGTTTGCACTCTCTTAAACTCGACCAATAACGAAACTCGATTAACTTGAAGAAGGGATAACTTATCAACTTCCTTCAACCAAATTACATCAAAGGGTTCACCAAGATCTACTCGTGATCTTTTACCACTGCCTTTGAACGAGTCTTCTTCTGTTGGTCACTCGACTAAACTACCCCGACACATGGAGATTTAAACCATCCCGACACACGATGATGACACCTTATCATTGAAACCTTCAACGATAAACACTAGTCGATCTTGATAAACGAGAGAGCCTTAACTAAGGGAACTTTTAATTGAGAGAAGGGTATACAATTCCATCAACCTTCAATTTGATGAACAACGAAACTAAGTTGACACACAACCTAGATGCCATCCGAAAGACTAGATCCAAACTTACGTTGTGTTCCCGAGTTTACTAAATAAAAGAAAAGAAGAGAAAGGGATATTAGGAGAGAAAAGAAAGGAAAATATATAATTTTATTTCGTGTTCCCGAGTGGAATGGAAAAGAAAAGAAACTAAAGATTTTATGTGTTCCCGAGTTGAAAGGAAGAGAAAAGAAACGTTTATTTTACAATTATACCCTTGTAAGATTTTATTATAGGTTAAATGAGAGGGTAAATTGGTAAATGATATACTTTAAATTTTTCTTACTTTCCCTTCCTTCCGCTTCCTTCCAATTTGGAAGGATTGTTATTTGGATAAATTTTCCTTCCTCTTCTCTCCACTTCTTTCCTTTAATGAAACTCTGGAACACAAAATTGTTCCCCTTTCTTTCCGCTTCCTTTCTTTTCCCTCTATTTTTAAACTCTGGAACATAGTGTTAAACTTGTACCCAATTGTGGACCTTCAACAACTCACACGTTCACCTATTCGCCCATTTTTTTTCTTTTTTTTCTGGTATATTTCACGCTTCTTGATCACCACGAAACCTGCTGCTTCATGCGGCTTCCCTTTTTCTTTCATTGACCTAAGAAGTAAAGATCCACGTACGCACATATGATTCCCATATGAATCTTCAATTCCAACAAGAACAAAACATAATAAAACTCTAAGCCATCATATTTGACTAATAAATCTTTGACCGAAAGCATCACATCATCCACACACGTGCCACCTATTCTCCTTCCTTTTTTTTCTATTGGAAGTCACAGTTTAGCAATCATATGGGCTTCCATGCACTAGTGACTAGTCCATACCACTTGTGTATCCTTCCGCTTCAAAATATTCTGGCCCTGTGACGAATACCCCGATCACCCTTCTCACCTTCTGGATTCTTTCTTGGATCGATTACTTTACTATCTAGACTCTGAAGTTGCTGAAACTTTTACCACCGACGATCAGGTTTCTATAACCTTCTGATGGGTTCTTCTTTTCAGACGTGAGCTAGATTTACCGAGCCAAGATCAGATTCTTTTCGCGATCAGGTTTCTTGTCTTTGATCAAGGGTTCTAAGTTTCTCGGCTTGATCGGTTTCTCCTTCTTCTGATCTTCTTGAAAGTCGACTCTCACCGCCACCGGTTTCACCACTGTTGCAACCCCGTGAGGGGCTGCTCCCTCGACTCGGTACGCGACTCTCAAAACCGTGGCTCTGATACTACTTGTTAAATCAAAGATGGTATTCAAGACCAAAACTTTTTATTGATTCTTGAAGGGCACTATATTATTCTGAATTTCTGAATAAATAAAACAACTAAGGGAACAACCTTATATAGGCCTACAATCCTAACCTTAATCAACTAGGAAACATAATTAAACTAGACTTATCTAAACAAACTAGATAATGATCAAACATAAACAAATACTAGATAATTCAAATAATAATTAAACAATCTTAATTATTATTTTACTCGTTTACTCCTTCGACTTTAGTCTTCAAGTTGATATCGCCACAACTTTAACACGCTGGTCAGATGCGAAGCTCGTTCAGACGTACCCGGCCAAACGCATCCCGGTCCGACCGAGTCAGAGGTGAACCTTAGTCAGACGCGTTCAGATGCAAACAAACAGGGCCTACAGGGCCTAAGTCTTCTCAATTATGTCTAGGTGTTATATTCGTCTACGGAATATATGGGTTGAGCTACAAAGGCTACAAATAATGAGAATGTTAAGAAGCCACTAGAAAATGATATGCGTCCAAATGATTCAACAAGTGGGAAGGGTAATTTTGTCAAATGAATAGCACATGCAAGTCACATGCCATTTCCACTTTCATTTTTAAACGTCCGTAACTTTTTTATACATTGTCTTTTTAAAAAAATTATACCATAAATTGAACGTCTTTTTATCTTTAATATGAGTACCATATTGTTATACTTTTGAAAAAAAAAGTTGAAAACCCAGTTGCATAAGACATAATGGAGATAACGTAAAACACAATAAGTATCAATTAAATATACAATGCACAATAGGGTATAAAACACAATGAGCAATCTAATAAACCACAATGGACAACATACTAAAGACACAATAAACAGAAGACTAAAACACAATGATTAGTATACTTAAACACAATGAACAACATAATAAAATACAATGTACACCATAAATACAAAACTCATTTGCGTAAAACACAATGGAAAGCATATGACATGTGTACACCATTTTAAAACGTATACTTTTGAAAAACCCATTTGTGTACACAATCTATACTTTTGAAAAAAAAAGTCAAAAACCCAGTTGCATAAGATACAATGGAAATAACGTAAAACACAATGAGTACCAATTAAATATGTAATGAACAATTGGGTATAATACACAATGAACGGTCTAATAAAACACAATGGACGGGATACTAAAAACACAATGAACAAAAGACTAAAACACAATGAATAGTAGACTTAAACATAATGAATAACATAATAAAACACAATGTACAACATAAATACAAACCCATTTGCGTAAAACATAATGGAAAATATACTAAAAACACAATGGACAAAGTTAAATCATGTGTAGACTAAAAAACATAAATAACATATTTATAAAGCACACATGCATATTATAACACAATGAACGAGCAGAAGACACAATGAAGAAGAAAACCCATTTAACACGTTTTTTTTAATTTTAATGTAGCGATGTGGTACTCATATTAAATATAAAAAACGCTCATTAATATGGTGATTTTTTTAGAAAAAGAATATCGTATGAAAAAGTTATAGACTTATTAAAATGATGGGGGAATTAACATATGCATTACATGTGGAGAGAGAAAATCAACAAATATGGTTTTCTTTTTATGCCATTCCTCTAATTTATTATTTATTTTTTTCCAACAAACTAATCTCAACCCTTCAAATATAAGATCAATGGACCACAATCCTTCTCACCCTTCCTAAAAAAAGTTGTCTTGAGTATTTGATCCTAAACCTGGAATATATTTTAACTATCTTTAACCCACTTATTTGTTAAATCTTCTATATTTTTCCTGTTTCACACTATCTGATTTTAACAAAATAGTTTAACGCCCTTTAACTCTACATTATCTCTTAACTTTATCTCTTTTGAAGTTTAATTATTGTTAACATGTTTGGTTAGGGTCACTTTAACACCACTTACCACAGGAAGTGAATGATGTACAATGAATATTAAAATGGGTCCAGTTCCAGTTCTTACATTTTGGTGAAAATGGTTTCCGGTTAGACTTAGAATTACCGGTCCTTCTAAAGAACCACTTGAACTGGATTAGGTTAAAACTTTAAATATTATATTTAAAACACTTATTAATTTAAGGGGTTTTTCAAGTAGTCTGTAGACCGACCATCCACATTTTCAGTTTCCTGATTAATCTTTATATAAAATATTGTTCAGTCATGTTACTATATAACATCTAACAAACATGTTGAATAAGAGTTCCATTCGAATTATGTAACTTCTATTCAACATATATATAGACTATGATAAAATGAAAGAAAGTAGCTTAAATTGAGAACCAACGCTTGCAAAATTATTTATGAGGTGTACGGGTTGGTGTATAATGTGTATCAACAATAATTTAATGTAACATGTGATATTAGTAATGCATGACACATTATATTCATAGTATCAAAATTACAATCATTACATATATATGTAGTTTGTACTGTGCACTTCTAAAAATGTATCATATGTCCTTAAACTACGACACCACAACTTTAGCTTACTAAAGTTGTCTTTTATTTAGTTGTTAATTTTAGGATTTAATTGACAACTAGTTCCGACAATAATCGTTTAATCCGGTTCTGAACCAAATCAGTAGGTTTTTATACAGTCCGGTTTTGGTTCTTATATTTAGCACTCAACGGTTCTTGTTTGGTTCGGTCTGGTTTTGAAGTGTTTCACACCCCTACTCTCGTTAACTCTATCAAACCATATTTTCTAAGGTTTTGGTTTAAAAAATAAAAAAATAATTTAATATTAATAATGGGTTAACATGTTAACAAATAGTTTTTTTAACGCCCTTTAGTACAAGGTGAGAATGGCATGCAAGTCCAATTAACATGTCATGTCACCATTAACATCATAGGTGAAGGGATAGGGTCCCTAATCCCGGCACGGATTATAACCATATCCCATAAAATACATCAGCTATGAGGTTACCGCGAATCAAACCTATGCGCAGAATACAACCTTGTTTTCTAAAAGAAATCAACTCCCTGATGTCTGCGGATCAAATCTTGCGCGAGGAACAAATACACACGGAGGACTAGAGCATGGTGACATCATCAACATAAAGGAATCTTCGCGTGTGGGTACCGCGCGGGACAATCAGGCAACATCGTCTTCCGGTACGATAATGTATAGATGGTCAACAATCAGGATGATCCGGTCAGAAGCAGAGCACATGCTGCGCCAATTAGAGGACAACACGTGTCATGGGTGGTCCAACAACTCCTGATAGTGAACAGTGATGTGACTGCTTCCATGCTTCCCCCATGCTACCGTGTACATTACACGTCTGAGTACTGTACACAACATGGTCACCTGTTACAGTTCAGACGTCACATCAGGCGCCACCCGAAGGTCAACATGATGTTTCAGGAGAAGCGCCGTCCACGCCCAACCAAATCGTGCCACGTGGAATTATGGCAGGGCGGTACATTCTTTCTCTCACATCAGCATTTATTACCACGTGATTCTGTAGTCCGTTTATGGGCCAAAGGGAAGGCAAGCTCATAATCTGGGCCCAAACCCATTGTCGTGGTTATGGGTAGTGATGTTTGGCCCATGCATGTCTTATATAAAGGAGGTCACCCCTCCCTCGTAGAGGACCATGTTATGTTGCTATAAGCAAGGCAACACCATTTTTTGTGTCTGCTATCACGAGTAATAGTCCACTAGGCGGTCGCCTCCCTTCATTTGGCCCTCTCATCCTTTTCTTGTAGGTTCGGTTGAAGTCTCAAAGTGGTGCAAAGGATCATAACCTGTACCAACAAGAGTATCAAACCATACTTATCTTTCGTTTAAGGTAAGTAATACTCGTTGTTTCTTCACCGGGAGTTAGTGTAAACCCAATGGCCTAATTATATGGTTTTGGATGGTTTTAATAATCTTAGTTATTATTTAATCTAAATCCGTATTTATAGCCTATTCTTATATTTAAAGAGTGCTCTAACGATACTCAGTGACTTTTTTATAGTAAGATTGATGGTTGAAGTCACATATGTGTTCATTAGTGTCAATTTCTCCTTGAAACAAACGCTTAATAGCCCCTACACTGAAATCCTTCGAGCCCACGCCAATCCGTTCCTAGCTAACCTTCGACCAGGACTGAAATCCTCCGCGCCCACGCCAATCCATTCCCAGCTATCCTTCGATCCGGAGAGCCTAACCGAACTCAGCAAAGACAAAGTTGTGATAACTCAGCAATTTCTTGGATCAAAGAAGAACTTCTGATCCAATCCCCAAAAGAACCCGATCTAGTCTCCGACCTCCCGATCCTCTCACTAACACAACAGCGTTTTCATCTGTCCAACTGAAACAAACTAGCAAAGCTCTCTTTCAGATGAGAATTCTGCAGCCAAGGGTCCAACCAGAAAGCGATCTCCTTACTGTTTATATAAATCAAATGCTAATATTACATCATCTTAACGGTGTTGGATGATCTTAACGGGCCATTTACAGTATATAGTTAAATACTAATCTAATACAAATAACAAACAAGAGAACATACTAACCGGAACCACAAAAATAATTCGAACAATGAACCGCTGGTAAGTCGGTTCAGTATAATTCAAAAAATGCCTATAAACGTGTACAATAGCCAAAGCAATAGCCCCAATTGTACAAGGCAATGCAATAATAATGTAGTATAATGGCCCCATAGTATCTTTTTCTCCTGAAACAAAAACAAATAAACAATAAAAAAAATAACAAGAAACTGTTAATCAGAAATTTTACAAAAAAGAATTCTAGGGCTTCATAATATCAAAGTATTTGTTCAATTTTTTGATATGTTTGAATAAAGGGTAACATATGTAACATACCCAGATGAAAATCTTGATGAATTGGGGAACAAATAGAGAAAAAGGTGATACCTTTGAGATTAAAGGGTGTGGAACCATGGTTGGGGGTGCGATGGTTGTGGTGGGGTACTGGGGTGGTGTGGTGTGAAGGTGGCTGTGGTGGCGGGTGGTGCAGTGGGGTTGGGATGGTGTGGAGGTGCGGTGGTGGTGGTGGGGGAGATTGTCGAGATCTGTAAATGAACCGGATACTTCAAATCAAACATCGTTAAGGTGGGGAGCCATGGTGGGGGACGATGGTTGTGGTACGGTGGGGGTGGTGCGGTGTGGAGGTGTGGTGGCTGTGATATGAAGTGGTGGTGGTTCTGTGTGTTGTGTATATAACATATATTTATATATATATGTGCGTATATAATAATAACAATATAATAATAATATATAATAATGATAATAATAAAACAGTAAATTTATTTTTAAATATCTTGTGCATTAAAAACTCGTACCTTAGATATAAATGACTAAAATACCCTTCTAACTAACATAGTTGATGGACGGAGTTAGTTAAATGGATTCAGATTGTTACAATTTGAAAAATCAGGTATTCAGATAGTTAAACATTTTGATTTTGGATTCAAGTAGTTAAAACCACCAAAACACAAGGACTCAAATAGTAATTAATTGAATCTTTAGAATTATATAGTTGATTTATGTTAGATAACTGAATTGTAGTAAGCTTAGGAAAGGTATAACGTCTTTGGAAAGCAAGTTTAGTTGAAGTAAAAATAGCGGTCTAGACTATTGTTTTATTTGCCCTTATTCTTGTAAGTTTGTTTATTTGAATAAGAATGAGTCGCATGTTCGTCTTCACAAATGTTTCCAATGTTTTAAAAAATAGTTTGTATCGGCTGGTTGAACCGGTTGTACCGGCAGGTTGAACCGGTTATACCGGCCGATACAAACTGTTTTTTAAAACATTGAAAATATTTGTGAAGACGAACATGCGACTCTTTCTTTTTCAAATAAACAAACTTGCAAGAATAAAGGCAAATAAAACAATAGTCTTGGTTATACCGGTTTCCGAAGTCTTGGCCGACATGAAACAGTCTGGTAATTTGGGTAAATGATATGGAATTCGAACCGTCGGTGAAATTCCGATATGTCAGTTCATACCGCTATACCATAGCGGCCCAAGGATCAAAGATTCAAAGTTCATCAAAGATTGAATTGCTTTTCCTAGTTCATCCTCAAAATTCAAAGTTTATAACCTGTGCACTTATGCCATCAATCAAAGTTTCAAAGTTCAACCAACTAAAAACTCAATCACCCAGATTCGTTTGATATTTGCATGTGGATGTGGTTCCATCACATGGATTCTCCTTTTGCTAGTTCAACGTTTTTGTGAGTAACATGATGTATTTTTCTTAAATGGAGGGATAATATCTAGGGATCAATCAAAGGATTAGTTAGGGCGTCCAGCGCCCAGCCTGACTTAGATAACAGGGGCAATATAAAGCAGTGTCTGCGGAAGGTTGCCGATGGCCATTTCACTGCGGCAGTTAAGGTTTTATGTTCATCTGGGGTTGCCCCGGTTGGGGATTCCACTTTGAAGGCCCTTATTGATAAACACCCCATCACCGATCCCCCTACATTGCCTAATGTCTTACCATCTGAGGATGCTCTTCAAGTCGATGCTGATTGTGTGTTAGGGAGTATTAAATCCTTCCCTAAAGGAACTTCGTGTGGGAGGGACGGCCTCAGAGCTCAACACATTTTAGATGCCCTTTGTGGGCAAGGGACCTCGCCACCCTCTGATCTACTTTTGGCAATCACTGAAGTGGTTAACATTTGGTTAGGGGGGCTCTACCCCAAAGGTCTTGCGGAGTTTATCGCTTCTGCCCCTAACTCCGTTGCTCAAGCCCGATAATGGAATTAGGCCTATCGCTGTTGGGGCCATTTGGAGAAGGTTAGTCTTTAAAGTCGCGATGCGTAGAGTTGGGAAGGAGATGGCGGCTTACTTAGGTGATTATCAATTTGGGGTGGGGGTCCCCAACGGGGCAGAGGCTATTCTCCATAGCGCGAATTGGTTTTTGAATGCGTTCCATGATAACGGATCTCTGGCCATGCTCACGATCGACTTTTCGAACGCTTTCAACTTAGTTGACAGGACGATTCTCCTGCGGGAAGTGAGCGTCCGATGCCCATACATTTACCCTTGGGTTCAGTTCATATATGCCCATCCCGCTAGGCTTTATGTGGGGGATTCTTGTATCGGGGCGTCCACCGGGGTCCAGCAGGGGGACCCATTGGGGCCGCTTCTTTTCGCTCTTGTCCTACACCCGTTGGTTCGTCGGCTAGAAGAATGTTGCTCCCTCCCGTTTCATGCTTGGTATCTTGATGATGGCACAATTATGGGAGAGGCCGGGGAAGTGGCTAAGGCTTTTGATATTATCCAAGCTGAGGGCCCGAATATGGGCCTTACGCTTAATATTAAGAAATCTGAAATTTTCTGGCCATTGTGTAATGGGGCAAAAGTGAAGCCTGGTTTATTTCCTAGCGAGATCGGGAGACCAGAGGGAGGTGTGAAGCTACTTGGGGGTGCCGTTAGTCGGGATGGGGGATATATTAGCGCTTTGGGTGCTAAAAGGGCTCGACGGGCGGTGGATCTGATGGTTTCTCTGTAGAAATTGGGGGACCCCCAAAGTGAACTTTTGTTGCTCCGTTCATGTATGGGTGTTGCTAAATTGTTGTTTGGTCTTCGGACATGTCAACCAGCCTTTGCTGATGAGGCCGTATCCATTTTCGACAATGGGCTTCGTAAAGCAGTCGAAGATATTGTGGTTTGTGGGGGGGGGGGGGCGTTCTTTGGGGATTTTCAATGGAGATTGACGTCTCTACCGATACGGTCGGGAGGTCTTGGCCTTTGTACGGCGGAGGACGTGTCTGCATATGCCTTTGTGGCCTCTAGAGTTCAGTCCTGGAAACTTCAAGACCACATCTTACGAAACAGCGGGGTAGTGGGGATGGACTAGGATTATGAGCTTGCCTTTGACAACATTCGCAACTCTCTTCCTAATTTAGATTTGGGCGGGTTTATGGATAAAGACACCGCCCCCAAAAAACCTCAAAAGATTTTGACGAGTGCTTTTAACTGTAAAACCCTCCCGACTATAGGAGAGAAGTTTGCCATGTCTCCGCGCCAGAAGGCGGTGTTTGAATGCCTCAAAGTATCGCATGCTCAAGATTTCTTGGCTGTCCTTCCTATTGATGGACTTGGGCAACACATGTCAGCTGTTGAATACCGGGCTATCCTCAAATACAGGCTCATGATTCCCATCTTTCCGGTTGATGAGCCGTGTCTAGTGTGCAAAAAGGCATGTTTAGATAAGTTTGGGGAACATGCCCTTCACTGTAAGGAGCTGCCCGGATTTAAATGCAGACATGATCTGGTCAGGGATGTTTTATGGGACGTCTTACGAAGGGCAGGGATTTCGGCTAGGAAAGAAGCCCCGGTTAACTTTTTGACAGACCCCCTGGAAGGGCGGTCCACCCTAAGGCCAGCGGATGTCCTCGTGTTCGGGTGGGCACAGGGTAAACATGCGTGCGTTGATCTTACAGGGGTGTCTCCGTTGGTTGGACTGCGGGATTCCGGGTTTGTGGCAGGGCAAGCAGTCTTGAAAGCAGAATCCAATAAAGTTGCCAAACATGAAGTTGCCTGTCTGGAGAACCAACACGTCTTTGTGCCCTTTGCCTTTGACACGTTTGGAGATCTAGCGCCCGAAGCAATTCGGTTCTTGGAAAGATTACAAAAGGTGGTGTAGAATAACTCCTCAGCGACCAAAGACTCACGTTTTATTTTTAATAGAGTTGGTTTTGCTATTCAAAAGAGGGTAGCGGCGCAACTTGTAGCCCGTTTACCCATTACTCACTTGTAAATCTTGTTGGTTTTTAAGTCATGAAATACAACGATTATCAAAACATATAATGTTTTGAATTTGGAGTCATTTTTTTCTACACACTTTGTACATTAGATGTGGTTTTTTTAATTATGTGTTGAATGGTGTGATGGTGTAATATTTAGTAAATAAAATGAAGAGGATATATGGTTTAAAGTAAAGATTGTGCATTATTGTAATTTTGGACTATTGTTTGATTACGGATCAACTTTTTGAGTTATTTTTTATTATAGAATTATATTGAAGTACTTCTTGAGTTGAAGTTGTATTTTATGAAATTATAGGGTTCATTAGTCAACTCGGTTCAACGGTAAAAGGTATATGTGCTTCCGACAATTGTCGCTGGCAAAGGTTCGACGTATCAGTCAACTTTTGTTGTAGTGTAACCAAATACCCTTCACCTTTTTGTTTCTGTATTCACCAGACGTAAACATACACACACACATGTGCATATGCAGTCGATAGAAAGAAACGGAGAGGGAGAAAGAGGTGGCCAGTCATGGCGGTGCCTCCCTATTTTCAGCGCCAATTCAAACTCATAAGCATAACACCCAACTCTTTCTTCCATCCTACAACAACAATTGATAACCTACGCCTCCAACCCCATATTTCTTTAGAGTAAAGATCAAATACATATAGTTTTTTTGTAAGAACTGTGAGAATCAAAAGGAGTAAAAAAAATTTATTTTTTTTTTAGAATTTTTTTTCCCATGTGCTTAAACATTCTTTCTAGATGAATAATACAAAAAAAAAATTAAAAAAAATTTTTTTTAGTGTAATTACGTCATTAAGGTAAATACATTAGTTTACACTAGAGTAATTATGTAATTACTCTACACGTAATTACTCTACACCAAATTTTTTTTTTTTTTTTTTTTTTTTTAGTTTTCAATACTATAATACATGTTTAACAATATGGGGAAAAAAAATTTAAAAAAAAAATTAAAAAAAAATACCCTCCTTTGATTCTCACAGTTCTTACCAAAAAAACTATTTGTACCGGATCTTTCCCCTATTTCTTTAACGTTTAATTTATTTATGTATTTGGGATTCTTTTGTTTTATATGGAGAATGTTATAGGTTTAAAGTTGAGAGAAATTAGTCTTTTAGGTTATGTGATGTTGAGTAGATTGAGTTTATGAGACCACCAGACGTGCTAACCTCGATTGACTGATGGTTTTGAGATGAACATATGAATACAATGTTTTGCTCTATCTACACATTTTTTTTTTATTGTGCAAATTGCAATCATTTAAATATGTGTTCCTTTTATCACTTTTATAATTTAAATGACACTTCTTAAGAAATTCAATGGCATGATTAAAAGACATTTTAT
The DNA here is from genome assembly GCA_032199755.1 of Ambrosia artemisiifolia. NCBI lineage: Eukaryota > Viridiplantae > Streptophyta > Magnoliopsida > Asterales > Asteraceae > Ambrosia > Ambrosia artemisiifolia. The sequence continues at coordinate 7,517,984 of CM063521.1, forward strand.
ATTATTGAAATCTTGCGACAATAATGTTGGTTAAAAATATAACTGTACTGGGTTTTGGTTTGAATAAGTGGGATCATATAAATAAATATAGATATAGACATATTGGGTGACACATGAGAATCACGAGCATGTTTTCTTTAGCATTTGAGTTTATTATGTTTTCTTTAGCATTTGAGTTTACTATGTTTCGAACGCTTATTTGTTTCTTTTGATACAATTAAGAGCAAACCTATATTAAAGGTATTGTACTACTATGTCAACATGTTTACTTTTATGTTTATATTCCTTAGTATTATCTATGAGTATAGATGTTCTCTCGGTTGGTTGCTCGTTAGCTATAAAAATATTGTATCATTGCTATGTTACATGTATACATTAACTACACCAAAATAAAATTGTTGTTTTTCCATATTATAGTACATTATTTTCTATGCTACATCATAGCACATATTTTGCCACATCATATTAAATTTGTCTCTTCTGTAAAGTCTCAAAAACATAAACTAGTTACTGTATAATAGCAATTGACAAAGTCGATAAACGTAAAAAAATAATGAAACATATATCATTCAATCAATCATACTCAATATATCCCACGAATAGTGAAAACTATTAATAGGTTAGGAGAGGGTGAGATGTAGACACACCTTACCTCTACCTATAGGGATAGAGAGTGTGCTTCCAGAGAGTTTCCCATCCCAAAAAAGAGAATAGAAGATATGCAAACATACAAGTAAAGAGACAAGTACCACAGGAATATTCCGTTATCGGCTAACCAACTAAGGGCGAGAATAACTAGTAAGATAGTACACAAAAATCTATTACCACATAGAATATCATACAACCATGTAAATAAGAACACAACCGCATGGAACTTTCAGCTTACTCATGAAACATATATTATTAAGAGAAATAAAAAACTATGGACTCATATATGATTTTGAATCTTCAACACCTGAAAATTATTCCCGTGCCTTAGGCATGATGATTAAAAATATAATAAATAACTCAAAATGATTTTAAAGATATAATAAAAAAACTATCAGATTTATTAAAGAAAGGGAAAAATGGTCAAAACTTTCCACTTTGACCAAATAGTCTAACATCAATACATCATAGCAGCCTTAACTTTTCGTTTTTCTTTTACATATCATTTGAGCTTTTTTAATTTTTAGTTTTTTTTTGAACGGCCAACAAATTGGAATCACTCACGGAACACTGGAGTATCATCGTGCCACCAGTGTTGCCACGCGATCATATTCCACCACCAAGTCACCAATTCAGGAGGAAACTCATAATTATGAGAAAACCCCCTTTGTGAGATTCGAACCCAGGACCTTATGGCCCCTAAGCTTTTTTAATTTTTAGTTAACAGAATGTTTCAACAAATCAAAAAACTTCATATGGCGGACATCATATGGTGGATAGTAGGGGTGAGCAAAATTAACCATAACCGACATAACCGAACCATAACCGACATAACCGAACCGATTTTAACCGATAACCAACATAACCAATGGTTATGGTTATGAAATTTCTCTAACCGACCGAGCGGTTATGGTTATGGTTATGAAGCTTTGGTTAACCGATATAACCGAACCGAACCGAACTTGTATTGTTAAGTTTATGTAATAGATTTATGTTCTATATTAACTATACAGAGGTTTTTTTACTATAATAAAAGTATGTTATTAACAACATGATATTGATGTAGTATTCTTTTTTTTTTTATGATGAATTAAACTTGTAAGTTGTAATCAAGGGGTTAAATATGTTTTTTTGTTAATATATTATTAAAAGGGATCCCACGTTGGTACTTTAACTAGAATGTGTAGTCTTGATTAACTTATAAATAATAACTCAAGCTAAGTCTATCATTGTAGGTTCTGAGTTTTTAAGACCCATGGGCTTTTAATTTTATAATTTAGCCGAAAGTTAGCTTTGGTTGATTTTTTTGGTTAATAACCGAAATAACCATAACCGAACCATAACCGAATTCATAACCGATTAACCATAACCGAAGTTTGGTTATGGTTATGGTTACGAAAATCCCATAACCGAAATAGCGGTTATGGTTATGGTTAATGGTAAAAACCGACCCAAACCGACCCATGCACACCCCTAGTGGATAGATTGAAATTTGTTACTTGTTGATTTAAATTTTTTAAAAGTCAAAGCTATATTATATATCATTAATGAGTCAAGATGATAGATTGAAATTTGTTACTTGTTGATTTAAAATTTTTAAAAGTCAAAGCTATATTATATATCATTAATGAGTCAAGATGACAATGAACCCATAATAATTTAAGAAAAAAGGTATAGTTTTTTTTTAACCATCAAGAAAGTAATTTTATTCAAACCAATCGCTAGCGGGGTGCTAGCAACCCACCAAGTTAAAATCATACACCAATACAAAGAACAAAACCATAAAGCTCACAAAAGACAACAACTAGACTACCAACCTACTCTATAAATATTATAACCTCTCCAAGTTTCCCAATCCAAAAGGTATAGTTAATAGTTGATCATCAAAACCCAACCTTCTCCTTCACAATCTAACATCAATCACAATGAACCTTCTCTTTTCACTAATCCTTTGCCTTGCATCATTAACATCATCATCTTCTTCTTCTTCTTCACCACCCAATGCCTTAAAACTAGACTCATCACTCAAAGTAGACAACAAACATGATTTCTTAATCTCACCAAACAATGTTTTCACAGCCGGTTTCTACAGTGTTGGAGACAATGCCTTCTGCTTCTCCATATGGTTCACTAAACCATTGTCCAACGGCGAACGAACCGTCGTTTGGATGGCGAATCGCGATGCACCAGTTAATGGAAAACGATCAAAACTTTCCTTAACAACAACCGGTAATCTTATTCTTCTTGATGCTGATCAAGAACTACCCATTTGGACCACAAGAACAAGTGATCCAACACAATCTGCTGAACTTAAGTTAAACAATTCAGGAAACCTTTTCCTTCAAAGTAAAGATGAATATATTATTTGGCAAAGTTTTGGATCACCAACAGATACACTTCTTCCCAATCAACCATTTACCAAAGATGTTACACTTGTTTCATCAAGAAGCCGAACCAATTATTCGTCGGGTTTTTACAAGCTAATATTCGATAATGATAATGTTATTCGGCTTGTATACAATGGGCCTAACGTTACTGGAGTGTACTGGCCGAATCCGGAGCTTACAGCTTCGGATTCGGGTAGGAACACTTACGGTAGTGAAAGGATTGCAACCATTGACCAGTTTGGGCGGTTTGTTTCAAGTGATGGTTTGGTTTTTAGTACTTTAGATTATGGTGGTCAACTCATGAGACGGTTGACCTTGGATGTTGATGGGAATGTTAGAGTTTATAGTTTTAATGATGGTACTAAAGTTTGGGATGTTACATGGCAAGCTATTGCACAAACATGCACTATTCATGGAACTTGTGGGGAAAATAGTACATGTACTAATGTACCAAATTTTGGTAAAAAGTGCACTTGTTTACCATATCATAAAATGGTTAATGAAACTGATTGGTCATATGGGTGTGAGCCAGAATTTAAGGATTCATGTGGTAATGTTAATGAGTATGGTTTTGTACACCTTGCACATTTTGATTTCTATGGGTATGACTTGAGGTACATGCCTAATGCAAGTTTAGGTGTGTGTATGCAAGAGTGTAAGAAGGTGTGTAATTGCAAAGGGTTTCAGTACAAGTTTGATAAGGAACAAGGGATATATCTTTGTTACCTAAAGTTTTTGTTGTTAAATGGTTACGGTTCGGTCAGTTTCAACGGTTCTATATATCTAAGAGTGCCAATGAGTACGTTATCTTCTAATTCCATGAAACGTATTCAAGAACTCGGATTAAATTGCTCTGGGATCGCTAAAATGGTTCAACTTGAGCGAGTTTATGTCAAGAAGAAAGAACAAAGGTCTCTTAAGTTCCTGTTATTGTTCACTTATGTGTTTGGTGCATTTGAGGTCCTTTGCATAGTTTATATCTTCTATAAAACACGAAATAATGTAAAAAGCTCTGAAGGTTACCTTCAAGTTGCAACCGGATTCGAGAGGTTCAGCTATGCAGATTTAAGAAAAGCGTCCGAAAATTTCAAAATCGAGATAGGGAGAGGAGGAGGTGCGGTTGTTTACAAAGGGATTCTTTCGGATAACCGAGATGCAGCGATAAAATGTCTTAAAGAATCTACTAGCAACCAAGGGGAAGCTGAATTTTTAGCGGAGGTAGGTACACTTGGGAGGCTAAATCATATGAATTTGATAGACATATGGGGGTATTGTGCTGAAGGCAATCATAAAATTTTGGTGTATGAGTACATGGAGAATGGATCATTGGCCGAAAATCTACACGCGAATGATAAGCTGGATTGGGATAAAAGATTTGAAGTCGCGGTTGGTACAGCAAAAGGATTGGCATATTTACATGAAGAATGCTTAGAATGGGTTTTGCATTGTGATGTGAAGCCACATAATATACTACTTGATCATGATTACTCACCAAAAGTTGCGGATTTCGGGCTGCTGAAGTTTATGGATAGAGATGGAAGAGGTAACTCCGAGTTCACAAAGGCAAGAGGGACAAGAGGTTACATGGCTCCAGAATGGTTTTATGTTAATCTTCCGATAACCTCAAAAGTAGACGTTTATAGCTTTGGAGTTGTGATGCTGGAGATGATAACCGGAAAAGGTCCACAAGGTGGTGGTGATCAAAATGATGGATACAAAAAACCAGTGGTTAGTTGGGTGCGAGACAAGGTTGTTGTTGCGGCTGCAGCTGATGGATGTGATGATATGAGTGACTGGATTGAAGAGATTGTAGACTCGACGGTTAAGGGAGAATATGATCGGATTCGAATGGGGACTTTGATAAAAGTGGCTTTGCAATGTGTAGAGGAAAACAAGGATGAAAGACCAACCATGAGCCAGGTAGTAGATATGCTCCTGCATAGTGATGATTGAAGATTTTAAGTTTTACATTATATATGCATGCAAATTATATAGTATATCACTATTTTATGTTGTGTATCCTTGTAATGCAAGTCTATTGTAAGCAAATATATGTCTATCTGTATTTGCTAAGGATAATTTGAATGAATGATTCCCATTTTGTTCCCATGATTTGACGAAGAAATACGCGACCGCTCATCAATAGAACACATGCCAGTGCATGTTGTACAAAGTTTAGTTAATTTATAACAGCTTCAACAACATGTTATTTGATCACTTATAATTTACTATATATTATCAACTAGTTTTTACCAATATTGTGACATGGTCCTGACCCTGATCCCGTCTAATAGCATAGTGCTACCTCACTATCCTAATCCATTACCCAAAACACCAATTTGGATGCAACACTACCATAAACTATAGAACCCGCCTTTTTACACCCCTCTATCTCTCTCCTACCAAACACGGGTACTGCAATCCCAACCTAAGATTTGGGGCACCGGATACGACGGGGCGGTGTTCCCGATCAGGTATCCCATTCCAAATCGGATAGCGCCTCGCCTGCCCTATGTTTCATGTTATTTATACGAGGCCTTTTTCAGCAATCTTTGCCTTTGCTCGTGCATTCTCTTGAATTCAGTTTTTAACTCATTTTAACAAAATATTTTTTACAAATCGGTTCCTAAACTGAACGGGTCACAACCGACCCTGAAGGGATATAGGCCCAAAACTACACCGGAAGTAACATGGGCCCATACCCAAATGACAAGCCCAAATACACGAGCTCACGAGGCTGGCGGCCTCAAGATAGCGGATAGGAATCTAGCGGATTTAGCTAGGCGATAATCACCTACCTGGCAGACTCAATACAAGGACAATCATCCATCTCAAACAACATCCGCCAGGAGTTCTGATCCCAGCCGGCAAGGAACACTTGGCAAACCCTGATATGTGTGTACGAACCAGTACGAACCAATCATGGCATCGGGATGTGTGGCATAGAGCATGCTGAACGATCCACCAAGCAGGAGGCCACATGTGCTCACATAGCCGCCACAGGGGACACACAGTACATCCCTGCACGCGTCAGCCAATCAAAGCGCACGCGACCACCTCAGCAAGGAAAATATACGAAACAAGGGTTGGGTTTTAAGCTTGTCGGGATTTTATTATGCCGGAAATGTACTCGGAACAGAGGAGATGGCTAGAGGTGATGGTCGAAGGTTGTTCTGGGTTGAATTTACAATCAACTAGATTTATATCGCGGGAGCGTCCCGAGTTGAGAAATCTAATATGACATGTCAATTTTACATACGAAATAGATTGATGCGCTTTACAATTACATGCAGGAAAGCTTCGGGTAGCACATAACCTAAAACAATTAACAATGTATCTCCAATGTTAACGTCTAACCTTAAACAATGTATAACTCTAATATTAAAACCTAACCTAAAACGATGTACAACTCCAATGCTAACACCTATTGTAAATAGAATTCATATTTACTGGTTTAAACATAATTAATGACTTGCCTATACATGATTAATGAATAACCAGAACACTTTGTGTTTTTTTTTCTTGTATGAACAAAACCTCACAAAAAATAGTCGTTTTTTTCTCCGTTTTTTATATAGCACTGTAGTACTCGTTGGAAAAATAATAAAACGCTCGTTAATTTGGTCGTTTTTTTCTCCGTTTTTTATATAGAACTATGGTACTCGTTGGAAAGATAATAAAACGTTCATTAATTTGGTGTAATTTTTTTGTTTAAAAAATCTCGTATATAAAAGATATTAACATTTTAAAATTATGGGAGAAAACATTAGAGAAATAAATCTAATTTTGTTTTTAAATTATTTTTTTCCTAAAATATCTCAATGCCATATGGCATCCTACACGGCACTCCTAAATGGGAGAATGACTATATGAGTGGCATGTAGGATTTAGCCCTTTAGTATATATATATATATATATATATATATATATATATATATATATATATATATATATATATATATATAGATTACGATGATTAAATGATGATTGATGCCGGAGCTGGGTTGTTGGTGGGCTAGTCATGTTTTGGGTTGGTTATGGTTTTGGGTTATGGTTTGTTATGTTGAAGTTTATAGTACAAAGATATGTTTTATAGAAGATAATGTACAAAGCTTTCTTAATGTGGGAAGCGTAGGGAAAGCTTCTCAGCCCTTAGATGTAAGCGGTGACATGATGGTAATTATCAACCTTAATCAAGGTCGGCTTAAACAAACCAAGGGTAAATTAGAAAAAAACGTTCAAAACTTTTTTTTTTTAGTTCAACAGAGGCTTAACCGAAAATTAATTTACAGATTTCAAATTGATTAAATATTTTGAAAGATTACACAATGAAAAAAACAAATAAAAAGTCGATTACATTGAACGAAAAACGTTAGAACAATTTTTGAAACAAAAAAACAGAGGATTGTATACGTAGACGATAAACAGAGGATTATGAATAAACGCTCGTTATAGTTGTTAAATACTTTCGATTTTATTTCAAGAAGAACGATTAAACATAAAACAATTATGTTATCGGAAGTTGCAAAAGAAAAGAAGAAGTTGGTGATAACAGAGTGTGTTAAACGCATGTATATAGTTTCAAACGCACATTCTACGTTTAAAATTGTTGGGATGTGACAAACAAACGCACGTTTATTGTTTCAAACGCACTTTGTAATTTTTTAGACGCGCTTGATGTAAAATTCACCTGTAGTTTGAGGAAGAAGACGTACATATCAACAGCATGGCCGGTAGCATTACTCTGGAAGGAGCAATCACAGACAATAAAGACATTAAAACCTTTTCTGTACTCACCGACGCCCCAATTTCCTTCACCTGTACATGGATCCTTGTTCAGATCCCATACCTTTGTCATTGTTTTACCTAATTTGTCTCCAATTTGTTTCAGTGCCTTCACGGCACCAGTTCACATAAACAGGTAAGAATTGCTATTAATTAATATTAATAATAATATTAATATTATGGTTAGGTGTTTGGGAATTAGGAGATGAATACTTACCTTCGTTCGTGTCGAGCTTTGCTTATTGTGTGAGTGCCGTTTGAAACAAACGCACTTTATAGTTTAATTATAAAACAATGATGGTGAAGACTATTATAAAACAAACGCACGCTATAGATTAATCATAAAAGAAACGCATGTATTATAACATGTTTCCAAGTTTTGGAATTATAAAACAAACGCATGTATTATAAAATAAACGCACGTAAGAAGAATTCCTTTATTTCATGTATGTTATGGATGCATTTTTTTTACTGCATTATGTATAGCATGCGCTTTTTCTGAGTGAATCATGCTATGTTTTTCGTTTAAAAAACAGAGCATACATGTGTTCTTTTTCTGCGTGAATTGTAATAGTTTTAAAATCCTAGTCACTTGCTTCATTTTTGTATGCCATCATAAAAATCCAACAATTTTAAACGTATATAATTTTGCACTTGATGAGATTATGAAATCGATCGTAATGTCTTTGATTGAAGTTGTATAATTCAAATTGGAATTTCAAATAATTCACGTAATTATGAAATTGTAACCGAATATAGAACGTGATTGTAGTAACCAGTTATAGAGAAAATGTCTGACTTTCCCTTGAAGTTGACTGTAATGGGTTTAATTCCTTTAACCATGGTTTACACATGACATAATTTGGTGGCTGCCTACACTTCTTTTGATAAAAGCCTTTCTATAGTTTATATAAAATTTTCATAAATTTCAAATTTGAAACAAAAATAAATATTAACCTTATTATTATTATAAAAAAAATTATGGTTATAAGCGATATAGATTATTTGGAATTTTATAACTTTGTCTTTGTCGGATATTTGTATAAACTTTAAGATGTTTAATATTCATAATTTATTTTAAAAAATATAAATTTTAGATATAAAATATAATTTCAATGGGACAAAATGTACATGAAAATAGAGATTTTATTGATTAAACAAAATAAATATATAAATAAATAAATAAAATTAGGGGAAAATTACATGAGGTTACAGTAGTCCAAGTTTAGGTGGCAAACGATGGCATGTTCAGCACTTGGAGATACCGAAAACAGTACACGGTGGAGCAAATTTTGTAAAAGATTCGCAATTGGAGATTGTGGAACACAAACCATTTTCCCACCTATCATTGACACACATAAAAAATATACACCTAAAGAGAGCAGCGGTTATATATAGGTTCCTGTACAAAGTATATTTTTTTGTAAAAAGTGTGAGAAGTCTATATAGTCGTTGTTGTTTAAAACGAGTTAAAAAAGGGTAAAATTTTTATTTTACAAAAATTAATATAAACTTTTGAAATTTTTAACTTAAAAAGTCATAGCAAGTTCTATTAAAATAGGTGGACCTAAAGTTTTTTATAGGAGGCTTGGGTTCAATTTCCACTAGCTACATTTGGAGGACATTGGTGGAGGGGAAATGAGGGATGACCCGGCCATTGGCTTGGGTTCGAGTCCTGATCCTGACCGGTTTTACCGATTATTTCACTGCCGTGCCTTCGGGCGGGTGAGTGGTCGGGTTGTCCCGGGAATTGGTGGCAATTGGTGGCCCGGGTACTCTCGAGTACCTGATTCGCTAAAAGGGTGCCCGAGAGTGCTCGGAAATTGATTCGTTGGCCATTCAAAAAAAAAAAATTAAAATAGGTGGACCAAATGTGAATGCTATTACACCAACCTATATAGTTTTCATAATTTATTGTGAATGGATACTGAAAGTTAAGCTATTGGTCGAACCTGTATGATGTGTGGAAAGGCCAGTGTTTTGCGGAAGAAAAAGACATGTTGCGAGTAGGTAAGATGTACTTATAATAATTGATTAATCTAGGTCTACTTAAATTAATCTGATCTCGAGCTGCATGCTTTATTTAATTAATCTTGATCTCGATTTGCATTATTGCATACATTAGTTAATCTCAAACTCGATAGGCATGCGTTGGCTATTTGAAGTATTTAACAAGACGGTAACCAAGCGATAGTAAAAAAAACATATTACAATGGCAGGCTCAAGCTCCTCTAATCCTGGATACCCACCACATCTTTGTGCCCCAAACATTGTTACAATGAAGCTGAGCAGTCGGGACACGTATGATGTGTGGAAAATGCAGATGCTATGTCTCTTAGAGAGTCATGATATGCTTCATTTCATCTTACCTGAAGAGAACGGTAGTGTTTTGGGGAAGGAAAAGAACTCTAAGTTGTGGAGAAGATCAGATGCAGTCGTCAAAGGCTGGATTCTTGGTTCTCTATCACAAAAAACACTCGAGCTCATCGTTAATCTTGTCAAGACACACACATATTTCACTTCAAAAGATGTATGGGATAAACTGCACACCATCTATGGTCCTCCTCTTTCTATTCCAGATGCAGCAGCAGGTACGTGTATTCGATCTCTTCTTCAGATTAGTAAAATCTAACCTCCATTAATATTATTAATGTTAAAAAGTTATAAGCCCAATATAGCTTTATATTGGTTAGAATCAAATACAAAAGACATTTTTTTTTAGAAAGGGTGAGAAAGATATATTATAGTGCATTGATGTTATATTTAAAGGGTTAAAGTTAGTTTCAGTTAAAAAATAACATATTAAATTAGATGAAGGATATAAAAGGAAAAACCAAATGTGTTGACTTTCTCTCTCAACAAACAAGGCAAACATGCCATTTCTCATATCATTTTAAGACGTCGTTAACTTTTTCATATGATATGTTGTATTTTTTTATTTTTTTTTTGAAAAAAAATTCAAACATTAATGAGCATTTTTTTACTTCATGCCTTATCAGTATGCAGATGTGTGTTATAAATATATTCATTGTGTCTTTTTATCTACACATGATTTAACTTGGTTAGTGGATGTTTTTAGTATATGTTTTCCGAGAAAGTATATGATACAAAGTATAGTTAACGTACAAAGTGTAAGAAGCCACCACAACTTGACACGTGTAAACCCTAGTTAACTCTAACTAACCCAATCCTAGTTGATTAAAAGGGTAATGTTCCTTCAAATCGTTTATTAATCGTTCATTAACCACCACCGCCTGACCCAACCGCCGGACCAAAGCCTCACCGCTCCCTCTCCCCTCTAACCTCCGACGCCTTCAAAACCCTTCACGCTGTTCGCCTTCAACCCGACCTCAATCGTGGCTCAGATCTAGTCACTTCCCTCTATCTTCGGAGAAGACAACCAAGCCAACATCTCTTTGTCTCTCACTAATCACAAAACAAAGGGAAAAGAAAAAAAAACCAATCCATACAAACCTTACCTCAACTCCATCCCTATCAGGGTCACGTCGATTCTTTTTGTGAATGATGGTTGTGGTGTTTAGTGGTTGTTTTCCATTAATGGGTGTGTGTGAATATAGTGGTTTGTTTGTTGGAGGAAAACAGAGGAAAGTAGGGGAAAAAGTGAGGAAAAGGTGGATAAGATTGGGAAGATGAAGACAAAATGGAACTAACAAAAACAAAACAGAAGTGAAAAAATACATGTGTTTAATGTTTGTTTAGTGGTGCGTCTAAAATTGTTTAAAGGTGCGTCTAAAATTGTTTAAAGGTGTGTTTCAATTTGTTAAAGGTGTGTTTCATTTTTTCAAAGGTGCGTTTGTTTTTTATAACGTGCGTTTAAAAACATACAACGTGTGTTTATAATAATGAACGTGCATTTGTTTGTCAGACACAAATTTACACCGTGCGTTTAAATTTTTATAAACGTGCGTTTGTTGATTAATAGTTAAGTTTATTATTAAAATTAGTAATTTAAGTTAGTTAATCTTGTGGGGAAAACGAGAGGGACTTGAAGTGTTGACTCCTTGATAGAGAAGCGGAGGCGACTACTCGCGTAGAATGCTGAACCTCTCCAGCGTGCGTCCACCTGGGGTCTCCGCCAGGGCCTCGCGTATAGCGGGCTCCTCAAACCGCGGTCAAGTATCTGGTCTTCAATTTTGTCTTCTTCTTAAAGCGGAGGTTTCACTTTCGACCTGGAACACCTTACGCCTCGTCTTAGCTCTCGCGTTCCGTATCGAAGGGTCTCGCCTTAGGGTCTTCCCGAGTAGGCCAACAACGAATCCCCATTGGCTAACGAACTAGGTCGATGGATCTCTCTTACAGTTGGTATCAGGAGACCGTACCCCCATTGGTTAACGGCATTGTACTAACGAGAACTAGATAAAGAATCCATTATTTGTTTATCTTTATTGTGACCTTAACATTTAGTGATCAGTTAAATATGAAGTTGGTTGAATTAATGATAACTTAATTACCCAACCCTTAACCTCCCGAGCTGAATGATATCCTTGACAAAGGTGGAAACATAATCCTAAAGGCGTATGATACAAATGATCACTGGTGCGCCCGTAGGGAATCCTCCCAGTGCCAAGAAAATCACTCAGTCATCTGGTATGAACCAGAAATGTGTCACTCAGATCTGGTCCACTTCAGAAGCCATTGCTTAGAACTCGGTTTGGATATTAGAAGCCCGAAGGATCTGTCTCACTACCGGTTTCCTCGCCTTGGATCTAATTCGGGACTACTAGAAGCTGATTAAACCTCTAGTTATTGGTTAAGTTAATCAATTATTATGTTTTCGGATGAGCTCACAAGTGCGTGGGTTTTGACACACCACCGGTACACTCATGAGTTCTCCTGGTAAGTTAATTATTGATTTTAGGTTCAAGTTATCATCAAAGCAACTTGTCACAAAGATAAACAAATAAGGATTAGAAGAAGAGGACACCACATATAACTAAAAATAAACTACTAGTGATAATAATAAAAGTCTACAAATCAAGTGGGTTCATGAATGATAGAAAGATACAACCATAAACATGATCAACACAAGAACATGGCTGCTCATAGACAAGCTATCCATGTTCAAGTGATATGTAGCTCTCTTGATCCTCACGACCCTCGATATTATTGCATAACTACTCTACGATCCTCTTCTTGGCTAGACCGATCAAGGTAGGATGAAGCCTAACTATTGAGGGATGTTAGGATGGCCAGAAGGCCTCCCACAAGACCCCAAGATCTCTGGAAGAAGCATGGAGTTCGGCCAAAGAGAGCACAAGAAGGGATGATCAAATGGTGATGGTTAGCTTGCTATTTATAGGCCTCCCAGGGCTTGCACGGGCGTGCACAAGGGTGTCGAGGGCATGCTTGCAGTTACACGTACGTACTATTTCTGCATGGCAGAGTCTGTCTGTCCTTTGATGTCTGGCACATCCGTGCAACATGTCTTGGCACGGGTGTGCAATGTTCTTCAGTCTCTGATTTCTTGCCCTCCAAGTTTTCTGCATTGTCTTCTCGCGTGTAGGGCCTCTGTACAGGTGAGCGTGGGCGTGCTTGGTTAAGTCCCGGGATTGTCTTCTGAACATATAGGGAACAGGCTTGAAGTCTGGTATCTTTAGGATTCTTCAGTTTTTGCATGTTTTCACACAGAAATCCTTTGTTTACGTCTTGGAGCTCCAGTTTCCTGAGATAATCAAATAGGAACGAATTAAGAATCAATTATAACTAATGTAAGCCTAATTGTGACCTATTTCTAAACTGTTTATGCCTGTTTTATATGTTAATTTTGTGAGTCATCAATAACCAACTTCCAACATCCTGTGTTCTGTTGAGCTAGAACATGGCTCATCCGCCGTTCCCAGATATTATATTCAGATCTGACAAGCATCGGTGGCTTGTTGTTCATGCTAGTGTTGTGTAGATCGTGATTGATTGAAGTCATTATCTGATTTTTTTGTAGAAGCAAAGTTTCTTTTAAAAACTTTGAATGTAATTAAACTATTCCTCTATTCTCAATAAAATGAACAAACGATATCAATAAATTTGAGCTGATCTATTAATATTAAATTGATTGGTTAGATCAAATTTAATTGACCAAGCTCTAATACCAATTGTTAGGATCTGAGTTTGAATTGTTATGAAGTTTGATCAATGAAACAGTATATGAAAATAGAACAAATATGGAAAGTGCAGCGGAAAATAAACTTTAAATCATAACAAGACAGGATAATTGTTTTCAAAAAATACTATATAAAATCATCACAGATTTAGTACAAGTCAGACAATCTCCCCCTCAGCCCATTCACTCACAGTTTATTCGTACAACGAATGTTTGTGACAGAGTGATGAATAGAACAGTACATGCACTTTTCTATTTATAGACGAAGCAAAACTATGATGACCTAAGATGGTGTCACCTAAGACAATGACATTCAACAAACTTCTAACAATACTAACATCTGCCCTATTACAAACACTATTATATTGGTAAACTCTGTTGAATAATCATCTGTTGGATAAACTCTGTTGCTTCATCATCTGTTGAAGCCTAAGTGTTGGCTTCAACAGATTTTGTATCTTCTTAGCAGACCTTTAGCTTAACAGATCTTCTTCTTTAACTAGTAGACATTTCTTCATCGGACCTTGTTCATCAGCTGTTTGCAGAGCAATTGTTTTGTCTTCAACAGTTGTTAGAGCGAACAGTCTTTTGGGAGGATCTTTTTTTTCTAAGTATTATTTTATTTTTTTATCAGATGTTTAGTATGTTTTGGCTTTTCGCTTCACTTGTTCTTCTTAGGTTCAGCAAACCCAACATATGTTATCACACCTAAATCAATCATCAATTTGTTCATTTTGCATATCAAATCACATATTTTCCAAAACGGCATATTATGGAGATGTCATATTAATTGCATGAAAACTTTACCCAAAAAGAAAAGTACTAAAATCGACCTATAAACATCATTTTCCAGATTATCCAACTTTGATTCAATCACCCTAACATGTTTCTAACATGTTATTATCATCATACACATGTTACAAGCCCTAGATGTATAACATAAACCCCCAAAATGGGTCAAAGTTCACAAAACATCAATCATTTCAAACACTACCTAAACATATTTCTAAACAATCTCAAATCATGTAAACATTATTCTATCCACAAAAAACACAAAAGCCCCATTTATATGGTCACCAACATCATCTAAACTTGTGTTATTATAAGAAAACTCATTATTTAGGTCTAGATCTAGTTTAGAAAGGTTTTTTTATTTAAGAGAATACTTTAGAATCAGATCTGGGCACTTCGGGTTTTTCAAAAATGCATAAAAATGTATTGAAAATGGTGTAGATGATTAACACATCTTAAATCTTCACTTGATATTGTATATAAACTTGTTTTGGCTTAAGGATCTAAAAAATAAGGGCAAAAACTCATTTCTATAGGTTGGGGTTTGTAAGAGAGCGCTTGGGAGCGGGTTAGGGTTATGAAATGGTGAAAATGAGGCAATGAGATGTTTATATAGGCTGCTCCCATTCGCACCTTTGAATACGCGAATGAGAGTATATATATGCGAATGGGATTTTAATTTTTCCATTATCACCTTTTAATAGGGTTTACACCACTCATTCGCACCTTTAACCATGCAAATGGGAGGTTTAATTTCACCAGCAACGGGGCTCAAGACTTGTGTGCTGTATGTTTCCTCAATGATTCACCGAATCATCAAACCATGGACATTGTGTGTGTTTCTACCCGGTGATCCTCCGAATCACCAACCCTTGGACATATATGTGTAAACTGACTCCCGATGATTCCCCGAATCATCAAACTGACTCAACTAATCTCGTTAAGTACGTTTTATGAATGTTTTGCTAAGTTAGACTTAAAAGTATTAACCTGAGTTTGTCGGGTGTCACAAATAGTAAGTAAGTTGGGTCAAATATGTAATTAGTGAAACAGTTAAGTGAAGTGTTGTAAGCTTTATGTGGTGGTCTTTATTTGTATCATTACATTCACATTCAAGTTTTCAATAAATCATTTCCTTTTTACATTATACATGTTATTTGATTTCAACTTCACTTTAATCGATCTAACTTTTCATTGGAAATAAAAGAAGTGGAAGAAGAAAAGAGAACAGAAACTGAACAAGAAGAAACAGAAAGGAAGAAAAAAGAAAGAGAAATGATTAGATTGCATGCGGCTACTCTAAAGCAATCTTTTTCGGGTGTTAAGAACATTTTGAGCAGAAACATTGTTACACTGACAGACAAAATAACCATTAATGGAAACACTGCACTCCACGTGGCAGTGGGTACTACCAAGAATTTGGATTTTTTAGAAAACATGTTGAGCTTGGCTACACTACCATTGGATATGCAAAATTCAGAAGGAAGCACACTACTTCATGTTGCAGCTATTGTTGGCAACACTGAAGCTGCTAAGTTGTTGGTTAAAAAAGACAGTGATTTGTTATTTGCCATGGACAATGAGGTTCAGACACCATTAGCCAGAGCTCTTTCTAATATGCATACCGACACGTATGCTTATTTGTTAAAATTCAACAAGCATCTTGATCAAGACATAGAGGCAGGTCATGGTTCTAGTTGGGGGCTTCTCGTTAATATTATTTCTTCTAAAGATTATGGTAAGACCACGTACCTAAATTTATCTCGAAACTTATGAATTATCAACTTAATATATTAATGATTTGTTCTTTATTATATCTGCAGGTGAAGCAGAGTCTTTTTTTCGTGTGAACCAGCACATGCCTTTGACTGACATTGACACTGTGCTGATGGCTATAGCTCAAAACTTCCCGAGTAAACTTAACTCTTGGGAAAGAATGTTTGTTGATTCTACATGTTTTTATACGTTTTTAGGATATCAATTTGAAGCGATGCCAAAGTTTGTTGCAGCCATAAAAAGAAAACAAGAAGATTATCAGCTTGCTAAACATCTATTACGTGATTTATGTAATTTTATAAAGAGTAAATCAGACTCTGGATCTCACCATCAATATTACAACAATGCGATTCTTGAAGCCACAAGACAAAATGCAGAGGAGGTTGTAAAAATAGTTGTGTCTGAATTCCCAGATGCAATTTTGAGTACCAATGAACATGGACACAACATTATTCAATATGCTGTGATCAACCGTTCAGAAAAGGTTTACAACCTACTATATCAAATGAGCGAACACAAAAATATGTACAAAACAATCAAAGATTCTTTTGGGAACAACCTCTTGCATTTGGCTGCAAGGTTGGCACCTCCTGACAAACTGAATCATATATCAGGTGCAGCTCTTCAAATACAAAGTGAACTTCAATGGTTTAAGGTAGGGTTTGAATCTTAATTTATTTTCATATATTATTCAAGCATGTATGAAGCTTAGTTAAGAAAGATATTATAATCTTGTAGGAAGTCAAAGGATTTGTGTGCGCTCTAAACATCATACAAAAGAACTCCGATAGAGAAACACCTCAAATGGTATTTACAAGAGAGCATAAGGATTTGGTGATTGAGGGAGAAAAATGGATGAAGGAGACTGCACAGTCATACACAATTACAGCTGCGTTAATCACCACCATCGTCTTTGCAGCAGCTATTACAGTGCCAGGAGGGAACAAACAAGACAATGGGTTACCGGAGTTTACTAGCAAATCTGCTTTCACAGTATTTGCAATATCGGATGCCATATCATTGTTCACATCTGCTACATCTTTGTTAATGTTTCTGTCAATCCTCACTGCACGTTTCTCCGAGAAAGACTTCCTTCTCAAGTTGCCTACAAAGTTGATGATTGGTCTAACCACCTTGTTCATCTCAACAACAGCCATGCTGGTAGCTTTTGGAGCTACCTTATATCTTATGTTTTGCCAGAACAATCCACAGATCCTCGTTCCAGTAGCTGCATTGACTTGCCTTCCCATTGCTTGTTTTGTCACGTTACAATTTCCACTCATTAAAGACCTAATGACTAGCACATATGGTCATAGCATATTTGGTAAGAAAAGTAATATTCCATTCTACTAAATTTTTTGTTTCTTTCTGTTTTTTTTTCTTTTGTGGTAGTGTTGTACTTGAGTGGCAATGTCCTCTTCTGTTGAACCTTTGTTATTGTTGTTGTTATCATCATTATCATGCATTACTTTGTTGGATATGCAATTTGGTTAAAACAACACTTTGATGGCATCCATGATTGGCTAATGGTTGGTTATATATCTTCGACCGCATCATTTTTGGTCTTCCAAAAGGGCTTTTGACATATGATAATTTTGATCCTTATTGTAGTCCTTTTATACAATTAAATGTTACCAACACAAATAAAACAATACTGGCAAGAGCCAGGAGATTAACACGCTCCAATAGAGATATACATACCGTAAGATATAGTAGCAAATGGTCTTAAGAATATCATGCTTCAACTTATGACCAAATGTATAGTGATCCTATTCATGTAGCAAAGCATATCCAAGTTTTAAATTTACGATATGTTGTGGATACTAAGCTAAGAATGATGACTTAATCTAGAGTAGTAAAAGGAATGTTAAGAAGCATAGGATTAACACTTAAATTAAGTTAAGCAACTAATTAAACAGATTAAAATTCAATTATAATACATCATAAAAAGTAACACCTTTAACAAAAATACCCAAATTGTAGTGCATCTCATTTCATGAAATTGTTTAATTAAACACTTTAGTTTGACTTTTTCTACTCAAACTATATATCTATTATATAACACGAAGAAAGTTAATTTGCAACATGTGACATTTCATCATGCACGCACGCACGGTCATTCAATAAACCAAGTTTAAGTAAGAACTTCAAGAATTGCATAAATATATGCCCCTAGTATTATAACTATGATACATAAACTATGATACATAAAGTGGTTATGTAAGCAGATAACCGCCACTTTCTCTCTCCCACTATATTAAGTTAGCATTGCATACAAATTCTATGTGATTAATATGGTTTTCTACTTAAAACTGATTTTGTAGTGACCATATCCTTATACTAGGTTAGAGACTCGCGTTGCACGCGATACAACTCCTACTCCTACTCCTTACTAAATTACACCAAATTATCACCTTGGGGATTGAACCCACAATGATGTACATTGATTATGATTTTGGCACACGGTCTCCTTTTTTCATGGCCTATAATTAAACCACAACCTTTAAAATCTCAATCAATAAAAGTTTAAGCAGAGGGATCAATAATTTATTCTATTCAGTTGCTAACTTCATATATAGTACACATTGATGAAGAAATTATAAGAAACCCCTAATACAATTGATAACACATTTTTGTTAAAAATAAAAGTAATCGGAACCTAATTACAGACAAAACTACAAATAAGAAGGGAAAAAGAAAACTAACTACCTATTTCCCCAAATCGCATCCAGGCGGTGAATAAGTCGTGCTGGTGAACTTATTGCCCCCTTGTTAATCCTTGTATAGAAGATATGCATCACATAAGAAATCGATTCAAAATCAACATCATTTTATAATATGCAAACCGACCTATTCCGCTGCCCTGTACCAGACCCATATGCGGCACCACAACCAAATCGACCCAAACCGCTTCCCTATATCACTGCAGCCGCAACATATGATTAATGATAAATAGTAGCAAATAAGCGACCATGAGCTGCATATTATGTCATCGCCATTACAAAATTTATATAAAAAATATTTTTTTAGAATACAAAATTTAAACCAACTTCTATCTATTCTAAAAAAATTAAGCAGTTATCATCCAAAATCGGGGCGCGCGTTGCGTTGCGGCGCGCCAAACCGAATTTTTTTGGGTTTGTTAACATGTGCATAGACTATAGATACAAACATATAACAATTACATCACGCCCTGCCTATGGACATTTAATCTATTCTTTGCATATTATGGAAGATCATCAGGTAATAAAAGCTTCATGAAAACTTTAATGTGATGTCAAAATGAAGCTCTCGTTTTTTAATTACCTTGAAAAATATAATACTATCATTATAACATTTGAGATATTGATGTTCACCAAAGCAATAAGGAATTCGTAAAAGCTTACAGGTATATAGAGAACTCATCCCCTATAGATTAACGAAGACCGACAGTTCATCAGTTTTGCAGTAAGCTTCACATGCAACAAAAGTCGGTAAAACACATAGGTAGTAAAAACAAAAAAAACAAAAATGAAATAAAAAATCGAAAATTTAGGCACAGAGTTGCCGAAAATCGAAATAATCCGTTTCCACGTTGAATAAACAAAATGTTTTTTTATACTAATGAGGTATTATGATGTAGTTAACTCCCAAATAATGCTGTGACACATACCTTCATTCCCTTAATCTCAGCACTATAACATTTGTATGTATGCCTAAATGCTCAGTCCTGCACTCCTGCCATTATCCTAATAGGAAAGTTAGCAAACATAATTCTAACATGCAAAAGTAACAACAATGTTGATAAAAAGTCTTCACAATAATATACAGTTGCAAACACATACCTGCATATGCAAACAGCAAGGAAAGTTGAGAAAAAAATTAGCAATCATTAGATATACAAAAGTAAAAAAAAAAAAAAAAAAAAAAGACAACACGACACAACATAAATAACACATCCAAAAGATTAAAAGCAAGACTATAACACAAATAACGCTTTCAACAGATTAAAATAAGGTTGTTGCCGAAAACACGAATTAAACATACTCTAGTGCAATCCGAATTTTGTAAAATCCGCAAAAACACTCAAGCAAAGTTTTAATGTTATTCTAATGATTGGGATAACTTGGACTATCATTGGGATTACAGGACCAATAAGTAGTGGATGGAAAGGTCTTGATGAGCCGAATCCTGTGGCAAATGCCATATGCAGCTTGGCCTAGCCGTCTGACCCGATTTCCATCAATTAAAGCCACGATTCAACCATTGACTATGTTATCCTAATGGGTTAGCAACCTCTAATCATTCTATTTTTAGTGTAAAACACGTAAATCATTGATTACCCAAATTCACGTGTCTATGTATGTATTTAGTTTCACTTATTAGTCATCAATTATTATAATTTTGTCTATTCAGTAGTTAATGTATGCTCGGGCCAGTGGACCATATAAACTCAGCAATGTATATTTTTTTCTATATTATTAAAATCTTCTTTTTTGGCCAACTAACTCACACATTCACACACCCTCTAAACCTACTCTAAAATCTATGCATTTGTCCACAACGGTTCACCTTAAAACATAGGTGTGATGGATATGGACATGTGCATTCCTCATGAGGTTGAGTGTTCAAGGCATATGGCCATATGCCTTGAACACTGAACCTCATGAGGAATGCACATGTCCATATCCATCACACCTTGATATCGATAAGCCCTTTGGTCTATGTTTTAAGTGAACCGTTTTTTAGGCAGGTTCAGAACCCACTCTTTATAGATGGTCAATCAATCTGAGTCTATGTGATCTCCAAAGAGTTACAAGAATGTATGTGCCATTCCGAAAACACATGGGTGAAGCTAAAGGGATTAGTTTACCCTCTGACGAGCCAAATTTCCTATTTTCGATTAATAATTTATCACCTTTTTTTGTATTAGACCACTCAAACTAGTGACGTTAAAGTAGTTGAAACAAATGTAACAAAGTTCTGTCACTTGCGTAACATCGCAAAAAATAAATAAATAAGAACACACAAGTAAAATAAAATAACTAAAAAATACTTGTAAATGAAAGTTTATTAAGAGGAAAGCAATGTTTGTTGCTGAAATTGAGTACAGAAATCAATACAGTATGTACGAATGAGCATCTGATTGGCAAATGATCAATCAAATTGTGTTTTTTTTTCTTTTCCAGATTAAACTTAAAGTCATAAATAATAACAACCTCCCATGACAGCCATGCCTCTCAAGCAGTCTTCCTCTAGTTAGTATAAGTTGGTGTAGCAAGAATACGCTTCAATGCCTTAATTTCCAATGGACTATTCTTACCCTGTTTACAAAAATTGGGCAAACTCCTGTTAGAAATTTGAAAAAGGCAGCCCGTTGCGTAATAGGCGGACAGTCCCGTGGTGCAACGGGTCTTATAGTGTCGCCTTTTTTACGATTTGGGTTTTGCCTAAAACACTTTTTGTACAAAAACTCTAAAAAAATAGTGTGTCAAATATAATTATAAAATTTATATTACTTCAAATTGTTGTTTTAGTTATTTTATCCATTTGACCCGTTATAAAAAATAATAATAATAATAGTTTTATTACCTGTGAGCATGTGCCACGACGGACATTGCAAATGGGATATTCATGTGGGCAGCAACTATAGTGATCATCACAGCACGAGGCGCCTTCCAAAGGACAACAACCCCAAGCAAGGCAAGAACCGCGGTAGTTAAAGATACAACAACAAGTGGTGCTTTGAGGACAAGTAGATTGCTTATCACAAACAACTTCGGGTGCAGCCGGGGTCGGTGGTGATGGACCAGGGTTAGGTGGGTTTAGACCATTCTTGATTGGGTAAGATGCCTCCATTGCAATTCCACATTTACCTGTTTTTTGTTTTATATTGCGCTCCATTCTTAAGTAGCCTTGTTCACCCCATTCCGCACCCCATGAGTTCCTAACAATCCAGTAATCCTTGCCATTTTCTGTACCGTACCCAACCACAACTACACCATGGTCCAAATTGGTTCCACATGAACCACTAAATACGCCCTAAACGAATTTCCAAAAAAAAAAATTATAAGTTTAGGCTCAATCGTGTCTAATTGTGCGCGTTTGATAGTGATTATGATATTCTGAGTTATTGAACATAGATTAGAAACTACCAAGATCAAGTGCTTTTTTAACTTAATTCAAAGAGTAAAACAATAATGTAAGAAATTACCGAAGTATAGAGCTGGAAATCTCTGCTACTTGCTTCAATAGCAACAGTAATAGGTTGGTTTGCAGCAGCCTTCTTCAATGCCGCCTCATCGTTCACAGGAACATCTTCATAGCCATCAATCGAAACAACCTTAGCATTTTTCTACACAACATAAATTACAAAAAAAATTGTCAACAATCGAAGGCATACAACATTAACAATTAGTTAAATGCGAACATCATAAAATACAATACATACCCTTTTACTGTCACATTTACCATCCTTGCCCGTGTAGGGATAGTCTGTGTCGGTGTCAATACCGCCATTCTTGACAATGAAATCAAAAGCATAATCCATATCACCTCCGTTACAACCCTCGTTGTACGACGTGTCACAGTCCACCAATTCTTGTTCAGATAATGTAATTAGATCACCAGTCACGATCTGGTTTACAGCTTCCACTGATCCGATGGTCGAAAACGCCCAACAGCTCCCTTCAATTCAATAACACGAATCAATGTTAATTAACTTTCCAATTTGCAAAAGGGATTTTGATTACTAGTTTTACCCAAATAGCTCCAAAATAAAAAACAAACAAACAAAACATAAAAAAATCTTCATCGGATTACACGGCCCCACGATACAATTTTTATAATCCGTTCACCAATCAAAAGCATACTAAAAGTTTATTTAATTAGTAATTGCTTCATCAATTATTGCTTTCGTCTTTTTATGAGCATAATTGACAATATAGTAAACATGCATGCCTAAAAAGTGTAGCAAAAATCCATACCTAATACATAAGAAATAATATTATAGCTTTTTTTTAATAGCAAACAACATTTCATTCCACTAAAAACTAGAAACACCAAAAACGTCACCATATAAATAATATTATAGCTAATTGGTAAAACTTTATACCTACTAAACAAGTAATTCTACGTCACATATCACATGTCAAAACTCTATAACCTAAGACTTTTATTACTTTAAATATTTATTTAATACGTAACTTCAATAATATCTTATATTAAAATATCATTTATACCTATTAATTTTTCGTTACCAGCTATACAATATTTTTTAATCAAGCAGTATAATACACAGGTTTCTAACCTAGTAATAAAATAACGTTAAAAATAACAACTTACCACAACTTCCTTGATCTTTAACAGCAGCAACAGCTCCTGTCGTCCTCCAATCAACGGATTCCGGCAAGTTATCGCCAGCCCGAACCGCGTACCGATCACTTTTAACATTTCCCACCTTCGGCTTCGCATCGATCTTCTTCAAACCGGTGTAAGTAACCCGGTACTCATCAACCGTAAGATCAGCAAACTTGTTAAGTCCAAGTTTATACGTGTGATCACCAGAGTTATGTTCATCAATATACTTTAGGTTATCTTTAAATATTTGTAACCTCTTCTCCTTCTCTCCTAATGCGTTGTAGAATTTTCCGTGTTTAACGAGCCATGCCTCGTACATACCGTTGACTTCGTCATCGGTACGTAAGGTTGCGTCCGCGGTGGACATGTGGTCCGCGTCGTAGCGGATGATGGACATGTCCATCGCGGACGCAACCGCTAAAAGAGCGAAAAGAAAGGGAATTACCATCATAGAGAGCTTCATTTTGTAGGAAGGGTTGAAGAGGAGACCGATGGGATGAAGATGGTGAAGGGATGAGAGGGTTAATTTATAGAGTTGGGATGGAGTAGAGGTGGCTAACGATACTTATTTAATAGTTTGATTATTATTATTATTTTATTTTATGGAATCTTTATAGTTATTTACAAAATAATTATCCGAATATTTTATTTATTTAATTATTTAATTGACATTTTTGTTTGTTTTGCTTCACTTTTAGAAAACAAAAAAAAATGTACTTGGAGCCATCAATACGATGTTTATTGAATGATTGATAGATCTTTGTCAAACAAAAAGCAAGAATGTTATACAAAGGTGATGCAACAATATTAAGAGGTTGTTTGGGATTGCGTTTTAAATCTAATTTTTAGATTATTGAATTTTGAAAACGCATATAATCAGCTTTAGTGTTTGGGATTGCGTTTTGAAAACACAGATAATCAGTTTTTTAGGCTACCAAAACGCAATAATCTATAAGCAGCTCAACCTCTGCTGTTCCAAAACGCATAATTTGTTTTGAATAATCAGTCCCAAATACCCCCTAAATATTGTTGCGTAAGAATGGCATGTAAACTTATTTAAAGTTCGTGAACTTGTTTGATAGAAAGTTTTTTATGTTCGTTTATTTAATAAACTAACAAACATGAACAAAAAAATTTTGTTCATATAATTAAACGAATGAATATGAACACGCGTTTTGTTCATACATTTATGTGCGTGGATATCCTTTTATGTATGTTTGTTTACGTTTATTAATTTTAAAAAACACATAAGTAGTTATATATATACACACACAAACAAAAAAAATTGGTTTCCTAACTACTGACATAAATATAACAAATTAGTTTCCTAACTACTGACATAAATATAACAAATTAGTAATTGGGCTTCAAATAATAAAAATGAGTTAATAGGCAAAATCGTCCTTGAGGTTTGGTCATTTTTGCCACTTCAGTTCAAAACCCAAACATTTTAAATCTGGGTCCTTATACTTTACATTTTTTTGTCACATTCGTCCCTGACACTAACCCAGTTAAATATTAACGTTAAGTTGGGGGTATTTCTGACTTTTTGCCTACCCTTTTATTTTTTAATATTTTTACTTAATAAGTGGGACCCACCTCCCCCACCTTCATCTACTCTAAACCTGCCACCATCACACACCACCACTACCACTACCACTACCACTACCACCACCACCACCGTAGCCTCCAACCTTCACCCTCACACAACCTTCAACACTCAACAAAACCACCAACATCGAGCCTCGAACCCAAAATTATACATGACCCGAACTCGAGTTGTGACCCATACTGTGAACCAGAACTACACCCGAGCTGAACCCATATCTTCTGACCACCATCAACCGGTCACCAAATAACCACCATCGGCCACCTACGCCATCACCATCACGAACCACCACCTCTACACAACACTTAACCCAATCGAAACCTCAATCGAAACCCTAACCCGTCGGGTTCTGTGGTACACCACCGTGTCAGGACGTCAAGTGGTGGTGGAGGCACCGGTTTCTTCTCTCTCTCTCTCTCTCTCTCTCTCTCTCTCTCTCTCTCTCTCTCTCTCTCTCTCTCTCTCTCTCTCTTCAGAGTTGTGTGTGTGTCTTTATTCTTAGAGGGTTTTTTTTCTTTTCTTTTTTTTTTGTATTTAAAAGCTGAAAATAGAAATAAAAATTTAAAATAAATAAAGTATATAAAATGTCTAAAATGCCCTCGATTTCCTAGGTACAAAGTCAAAAAAGCCCCTCAACTTAACGAGATAATTTAACTGGGTTAGTGTCAGGGACGAATGTGGCAAAAAAATGTAAAGTAGAAGGACCCAGATTTAAAAGGTTTGGGTTTTAGACTGAAGTGGCAAAAGTGACCAAACCTCAGGGACGATTTTGGCTATTAAATCTAATAAAAATGGTGTCCAAAAAAATTTTTCTTAATTAATCACTAATTTATATTAAACTTTTGTATGTTTGTTTGTGTTCGTTTATTTTTTTGGTCAATTATGCTCATTTATGTTCGTTTATGTTTGTTCAATTATATTGATTTGTGTGTTGTTTTGTTTTGTGTTTGGTAAATTATGTTCGCTTATGTTTGTTTGTGTATGTACGTTTACGTCATAAACTGTTCGTTTAGGTTTAAAGGATGAAAATAAATAAACATGCTCATTTCCCGAATGAACAAAAAATGTGCTCGATTATATGTTTCTGTTCGGTTAAAGTTAAATAAACAAACACATACATGCCTTTATTCGTATTGGTTTGGTTCGTTTGCAGGCTTACGTATGAAACATTTAAGTTTTTTAATGATAGATATAATTAGGAAAGAAAGTCATTTTTTGGCCTAAAAATAAATTTTAAATTTGTAACTTTTGTCATATATATATATATATATATATATATATATATATATAGGGGAGGGTTATTTTGAGAACGCTAAATATCGCGAGAACCGTGAGAACAAATAAGAAAACCAATCAAAATCATTTTTTTTCAATACAAACCTAATTATAATCAAAATACAACATTAAAAAACGAATTTTCTTTCCAAATAATTCATTATTTCTTGCAAAAAAACTTTCGAATTAACTTTTTACACATGTGTAAATGAAACAGTTTACACATGTACAAACAGTAAATTTACACATGTGTAAAAACAATTTATTTTCGTATACGTTTAAATTTTTACGCGTAAATTGTGTTTTTTGGGATTGTATTTTAGGAATAAAGATAAGTGTAAAAAGAAATTTTCGATTTGAATGGTTTTAGATGGCGTTCTCGCGGTTCGCACGAAATATAGGTGTTCTCAAATTAACTTTTCTCTCTCTCTCTCTCTCTCTCTATATATATATATATATATATATATATATATATATATATATATATAGGGGACGGTTATTCTACAAAGTAATGAAAACGTGCGAAGTGTGCGAAGGCTCACTTTGTACATTATAATTACGTAATGATAATTACGTAATGTCTTTGCATGTTCATGAAAGCATTACGTAATTGTCATTACGTAATTATCATGCACTTTGTACATGATAATTACGTAATGATAATTACGTAATGCCTTCATGAACATACAAAAACATTACGTAATTCTCATTACGTGATTATCATGCACTTTGTACATGATAATTACGTAATGATAATTACGTAATGTTTCTGTGTATTCATGAAGGCATTACGTAATTATCATTACGTAATTATCATGTGCAAGTGAGCCTTCGCACACTTCGCACGTTTTCATTACTTTGTATTTGAACCTGTCCCTATATATATATATAGTATAAGTATCTATAGAAAACCCACCTTATTTAGTAAACTATGAAAACCCAACATGTGGATAGGATCATGCCACCTCATCAACTTCCAAAACCAATTTATTAATAAGAGAAGGGCAATAATGTCATTTACCCTATGACATCTTTTTTGCAAATCTGAATAAAAGTACAATAGAAGGATATTTGTACTATACATCCATGCTTTTATCACTTCTCCCCATGTTTGTACTCTCCACCTTTCTCTACCAACCCACCAAATACATCATTCCCCATGATAACATAGTTTAAAACCCACCCATCTTCATCATTTTACCATTTTTCTTTTCCCTCCATGGATTTCCACCTTCAAGATCCACCTTCAAACATGGTTCCTCCATTTTCATCTCCTCCACGTGGTGTGATTCTCAACAACATTGCAGGGGATTTCACCGTTGCAGGTTTCTAGATGAAACAACTCATTCGCACTTTTTTTTCGTAATTTTACCATTTTTTTCTTACACATCTTGTGGTTTCTGATTTGTTAATGTATATTTGCATATCCAGGCTTCGGTACAGGACAACCTTTGTCGTCGGAAAGAAACACAACTTCAAGTGATGAAGTTGAAGGTAGTTTTTTTTTGTTTTTGTAATATTTTTTAACGTCAGTGATTTGTTAATGTATCTTTGCATAACGTCACTTGCAAAGAAACAGTTCTTCATGTGTTTTATGGTATACTTAAGTGTGTGTTTTTCTTTTCTTATCTATTTATGGTATATGTCTTTTCTTTTGGGTTTTTTTTTTGTATATTTATGTTTCTTGAACAAGAAGAGACAAGCTTAAGTGTGTGTTTTTTATGGTATATGTCTTTTTCTCTTTTTGTGTTTTATGGTATACGTTTCTTTGCAACAAGAGATAGCCACATTTTACCACAATCGGTTGTTTTTTTACGTTTTTTAATCAATTACGTTTTTTTTACGTTTTTTAGCATAAAAGTCAGTAGATTGTATTATCAATTATGTTTTTTTATGTTATTATTACAGAATGATATTTCTTGTGTTGATATTACATGTTAACAGTTAGGTTCTTTTTGTTATTAACAAGATTTGTTAAAAGTGTTAACCTGTGTTAACATATCTTACCAAAAGTTAACAAAGTTTTTATACTTCAACCTATTAACAAGTGTTAATATCTCATCTATTGTTTTGCAGTTGATAACGAAGACCCCCACTGGTTAACATATGTTAACAAACGAAGTCGAAGGAAGCCGAGAAAAATATGTAGAAAAACTTTTTAATAACGTTTCTTTTTTGTACTCAATGTATAGAGTTACTAGATTTATTTTGTTAAAGTGGTTAATTGTTTGTAATGATACTTTGTAAT
The DNA here is from genome assembly GCA_032199755.1 of Ambrosia artemisiifolia. Taxonomy (NCBI): domain Eukaryota; kingdom Viridiplantae; phylum Streptophyta; class Magnoliopsida; order Asterales; family Asteraceae; genus Ambrosia; species Ambrosia artemisiifolia. The sequence continues at coordinate 7,546,960 of CM063521.1, forward strand.
ATCAATTACGGTTTGTTTATGTTATTATTACAGAATGATATTTCTTATGTTGATATTACATGTTAACAGATAGGTTCTTTTTGTTATTAACAAGTGTTAACAAAGTTTTTATACGTCAACTTATTAACAAGTGTTAACAAAGTTGTATAGGACAGATTTACTACAACTATTAACTGTGTTAACACGTTAACACATGTTAACAGGTTTAGTAAATCTAATAAGGTTTTCCTTTTTTTTTTCAATAAGGCTGGTAAGATATGTTAACACATGTTAACACTTTTAATATATCAAACTTTGGTGTTTTTTTAGCACCAACTATCTGATGATTTGAGCCAACACCATTAGATAACACATGTTAACACTTTTAATATCTCAATTATGATTTCTTGTTTTTAGCACCAACTATCTACAAAGTTTTTATACGTCAACTTATTAACAAGTGTTAACAAAGTTTTATAGGACAGATTTACTAAAACTGTTAACATGTCATAACAAAGTGTTAACAAAGTTTTTATTCGTCAACTTATTAACAAGTGTTAACAAAGTGTTAACAAAGTTTTATAGGACAGATTTACTAAAACTATTAACATGTCATAACAAAGTGTTAACAAAGTTTTTATACGTCAACTTATTAACAAGTGTTAACAAAGTTTTATGGGACAGATTTTACTAAAACTGTTAACATGTGTTAACATGTTAACACACGTTAACAGTGTTAATATCTCTACTAAGGTTTTTCTTTTTTTTTCCAATAAGGTTGGTAAGATATGTTAACACATGTTAACAGTTTTAATATATCAAAATTGGGTATCTATGTCGCCATGTTTTTTTGTGTCTAGCGGTTACTTAGTGCATATGATCTTTTTAAAACCTTTGATATGTATAAGTTAAACTATGCGACGCCCATGGTGTCCCTTTTGGAATCTAGGCTGTATGTGGTTGCGTAAATTGCTGCTTTGTATTATCTTGTTAAGAGTTGTTAGTCATTGCCAAAACTGACAAGAACTTATTCCTCGACGGCCAACTTTGTCAACTTTTGCCTCAACCAGGGTTTTATATATAACACATGTTATCCATAAGTTAACAGTTGTTAGTCAATTCGAAAAAATGACAATGCTCGTGCAATCCACTTGTCAACGTAGTCAACGTGGTTAACACGTGTTAGTCTATTCCACCATAAACAACTGTTAATACATGTCTAACTCTAATCCACGTGCCAACATAGTCAACAAGGTTAACACGTGTTAATACATATATCAAGCACTACCAACTGTTAATACACGTCTCACTCTAATCACCACAAACGTGGTTTAAAGGTTTTTACCAGGTAAACACATGTTACCATATTTGCATACACAAGGATAACACATGTGATCACACATCTCAAACTGACATAGTATTTTACTCTTTTGTTTAACTTAACACATGTTAGCTTACAACCATAACAATAACACGTGTTAACAGAAATTATAATAGTGTTTTTTGTGCTGATTCCCACAGGTTCAAACCAAACATTAAGGACACAACTACAAAGAACATCTATAAAACATAACACATGTTACATATTCTGACAAATAACTTACACATTAAGGACACAACTACAAAGAACTCGTTTAAGGACACAACCACATTAAGGACACAACCACAAAGAACACCTTCAACCCCTTCTTCTCTGTACACACTGGACATCCTCTCTGACCGTCTCCGGTCACCTTCTAACACCGCGGATGAATATCTTCACAATCAAAGCAAAACCCACTTCAATTTTCTTATATTTCTTATATAAAAATAATAAAACTGAATAAATGAAAAAAAAAACCCAAATAAAAAACTGGGTTATCACCCAACAAAAACCCAAATCAAGAACACATACATACCTGTTAAAATTGAAGATCATCACCAATGTCGTCGGATTTAAACATTTAAGGTCGTGGGAGGGAGGGAATGATAGAGGAGAGAGGAGATGGAAGATGGAACGGTGGTGGTGGTGGTGGTTGATGAAGAACACCAAGAAGATGAAGATAAACCAAATAGATCCGGTTACCACCACTATTTGCTAACATTCAACAACAAGATGAAGAACACCAAGAATATGAAGATGGGGGAGGGAAGATGGACGAGAGAGAGAGAGAGAGAGAGATAAAGACGAAAACGAGAGAGGGTTGCTGAGAGAGAGACAGAACGACGGTGGTGGTGGTTGATGATTTTTTTGAAGGTGTATGCTTGTTGTTTTTCATTAGTGTAGAAGGTGGTTGATGATTTCTTTGAAGATGATGAAGAAGAAGAAGGAGGGAGGAGAGAGATTGTGTTGGGATTTGAAATATGATAAGAAAGATGAGAGAGGAGAGAGGTGATGGCATTGGAAAGATGAGAGAGGAGAGAGGTGATGGCATTGGAAAGATGAGAGAGGAGAGAGGAGAGATTGTGTTGTGTCCCCAAAATGCCTCTCCATGTGTCTTTATGTATTAAAATACTAATATATCTATGGTCATGTACATTGATTCAATCCTAGCCATGGATGTTATGTGATGGATGGCTAGGATTGGGTTTCCATAGTTTACTAAATAAGAAGAGTTTCCTTAATATCCATTCCCTATATATATATATATATGGGAGGGATAAATTGAAAACCCTCCCCACTTAAGAAAACCCATGAAACCCTTAATCTAACCATCCATTATACTGATTAAAGGTTAGGATTGCATCTTACTTTTGATCAAAAGTTGGAATACTTAATTGGATGCAAAAGGGCAAGCTTGTCCAAAAATTTAAAAGTCTCATCTCTCCTCTCTCCTCGTTATTTTACTCTCCTCTCTCCTTATTATTTTATTAATATAGATTCATGTTTTACTCTAAAAAACAAACAAGCCCTCAGGATGTTGTAAGTGTTGATGCCGTTGTGGGATACTGCCACAAATTGAAACAAGACATTGTGTGAAATACCAGAGGAGACAGACAAATTGAAACAAGACATCCTGCAAAAGTTTTTACCTTTGTGCACAAGACATATTCGAAACAATAAAAAGGAATTGGGTGATGGTAGGTGGTGCAGGTTCAAGAAAGGTAGTAGGTCTGCGTAACTGGTCAAAGGGGTTTTTCGGCAGTAGGGTGGTGGTTGGAAGTGGTTTCTTCGTCAGTAGATCACATGCCAATAAACCCAATTCCCGCCTTGACTCAGCCGATTCCAAACCCAAAATCACCATCCTCTTCCTCACAAACTGCAAGCTACATTTTTCCTCTTTTATGAGTGAGATTCTTCATCGCCAAATTATCCAATCACTATCTGTAATCTCTTTTTGTACACGCCAACCTGAATTCCTTGTCATTCAAGAAATTCTTACAACTGTCTCTTCGCCCATGGATCAAACCCCAATTTTACATCTATGATCCTTTTCCAATTTGTATGAATTATCTAGTCTCTACATGACTAACATGTATATAATGATTCTAAACATTACCATAACCTCAATTTATCCCCAATTTCATCAATTTAACAACCCACTTGTTCATCTTTTACATAACATAACAATCACCTATGTGCATTGTTATTTAAATCCAAATTAGACATATTTGAGGTCCCCTAAAGCTAGGGGTATCTAATCCCATTCGCTCCCCTAACTTTTGTCTCTCAGTGTCAGTGTCGGCCCAGCAGAGTGCTTTCGCCGTTGGTATTCTTTCCGATCTCTACGCATTTCACCGCTCCACCAGAAATTCCCTTTGCCCCTACCGTACTCCAGCTTGGTAGTTTCCACCGCCTGTCCAGAGTTGAGCCCTGGGATTTGACGGCGGACTTAAAAAGCCACCTACAGATGCTTTACGCCCAATCATTTCGGATAACGCTTGCATCCTCTGGGTAACCTCTTTTCACCAATAATTTCACGTTTTATCAAAACCTACATTTTCACCGTTTCACATATATACCTAATTCATCGCCTAGACTTGATTTGAAGATTACTTTCGGGTTTTTTAGGCCTTAGATGACGAATTTGCACTTCATACATTCGATTCAATCTTCAATTGACTTTTATTCATGCTAAGATGATGTTTTGAGGTATGTGTGTGTTTTGTGTGTGTATTTTCATCTCTTGATGAAAATGTCGATATACACACACATATGTATATATTTTTTGTTTAGTCAAGTTTAGCAACTTGACTAGTTTAGCCCATCAACTTTGTTCAGTTCAAGACCTATGCTCGTTAAATCCCTTGAATTGTTTTACTCATATTTTGGCTAACGCCACTAATGGGGTTAATTTCCTATTAGAAACATAACTCTCGTTTTACTGTTTAAGTCTCGTTTTATTATCCAAAAAACGTTCATTTTACTATTTAATTCATTTTATTATTTGTTAATCACGCCTAATAGTGTATATAAGCGAAACAGATTTGCTAGGTGGTACAGGAAATTTTGTAGAAACCCTATTTAGAGGGGGGAGACGATGGTTTTGATATGTTTTACTTAAAGGGGAGATGGGGTATTAATATAGGTAAGTGAAAGGGGGATGTGAAATGACCTCTCTACCAGCCCTCATGTGCCATGCACATGTCAAACACTAACTGACTATATAAATGGAATTATGTGTAAAGGACAAATAATGTGGCAAGTTTTCAAATAAAGGACACATAGTGAAAATAAAAGTTTTAAAGGACTTAATCTATAGTATTGGCCTTCATAAAGAAAAAAAAATGTAATCCTGTATATTTGATTTGATTTTTTTTTTATGTTTGGTAGTTGGTACACTATAGTATAAAACATGTTATTTGATAATTTAATAAAAATAATAATCTTGTTACATTACCAGCCTATCATTAAATTTTTTTTCTTTAACTATAGATATCAAAATCAATTAATGATACTAATGAGCTTCACTATTTTCTATATGTTATTTTTATTAACATTAAACACTTCCGATATCACTAACCCCATCAACTAACTCCCCATACCAGGTCCGACCGTACCTTTGAATAGTTCTCTCCGGAGCAATCTCAATCGGAACTAGTCAAGTTCACCACCCGTCGCCTCTCACACACTTCCAAACTCTCCACCCAGTCCATCTTCTACATAACCGCCGGCATCGATGAGCTCTAATCCAGGAATATTAATCCTTTAATAGGAATGGCAGAGCTCGAGGAGGGCGAGATTCAACTGGAGAAGTCCGGCGGCGGTGTCCGTAAAGAGGCCATTACATTCTTCATTTCAAATATACCGGCCGACCTATCGGTTGAAGGGCTGAAAGAAGAATACGGTAGATGTGGTCAACTGTGTGGATGCATATATTGCAAGGAAAAGAGATAAATTTGGGGGTGTTTTTGCATTTGTCAGATTTGCGAATGTTAAAAATACTGAAAAAATGGTAAAGGCGCTTAATAGTGTGAGATTCGTTGGGAGGAAAACCTTTGCTAAGGCAGCAAGGTTTGGCAAAGATTCACTCTTGAAGAAGCACTCTAGGCAGCCACAAGCATCTCAGGTTCGTCCGCCGCCGGTCATTGATAAAGGGAAAGACATAACAATGGAGGAACCCATACAGGTGAATGTAGCGACTGGAAGTGGTGGCAGTGCGGTTTCATATCGGGATACACTAAATGGGGTTAAGTACTATCAGGAGAGTGGTGGCAATGAGGTGGAATTGGAAGATGTGGAGTTGGAGCTATTCAGCTTCATGGATAGGTAAGTCTCTTAATGGAAAAGCAAATAGTTTTAAGAATCTTGAGGAAATTGAGAAAAATCTTGATGGTATTAAGACACGAGAATAGAAATCAGGTACTTGGGAGGCATGCAAGTATTGTTAACATTTTCCTCGTCGGAAAAAGCCAAAACGTTCTTGGCAAAATAGGAATGGTGGTCTAAGTGGTTTGTTGAACTCTTTCTGTGGAATGGCCAAAGAATTGGTTTCCAAAGGTTGACATGGTTGAGAATTATGGGGCTTCCAATTAACTTGAGATGTGTCGAGCATGTCGTGAAGATAGGGGAACGATTTGGATCGGTTATTTTAGACGCGGATAATGGTGTCACCGAACCAGATCTAACTAGTGTTTATGTGGGGGTGGTGGTGGATCACGGTAGGAGGATCAGGGAGGAGTGTATGATCAGATGGAAAGGTTCGTTGATATCCTATTGGATTTCAGAAGGTGCAACATCATGGACCCCAGATTTTGTTAGGCGTGAAATGGTGATTGTCGGTATAGAAAATGAAGTTGATTCTAGCAACCGGGATGTCAATGCTGATGATGTCGTATCTCCGGTGGTGGTTAACGCGTCGGTTGGAGAACAGTTGGCGTGTAACAATGTCTCTATAACACCGATGAACTTTAGTAATGGTGTGGGGTTTGAATCCGACAGTAGTCTACATGGAGCAGATAAACAGGTGCTTGGGGGTGACTCAAAAATTATCGAGGTGAGAGATTCAAGTTGTGTGGTTAAGGAGGGTGGGGTCATCGAGGGGACTAGGATTTACGGGGATACATCAATTGGTGTAGTGGAGAACAATGCGAATTGTGGGGACCAAGAAAATATAGTGGAGAATAAAGAAAATTGTGGGGATCAAGGAAACTACAACGGGCAAGTTATAACGCACCGAAAATTACAACGGGCAGGATATGCGCAACCAGTTAGTCATGCTTGGAAGAATGAAACACACGCGCCAAATGAGAAACCTAAGTACGCGGGCTTATCAGAGGCTACTAAGAAAGGACAAATTTATTTTTTTGGCTCAATGGGGGGAGTGGGCCAAAATGGCGTGACAATTTCTAGGAAGCGGTTCAGGCGTATAAGAACTCCAAGTCAAAACTAAAGGAGATAAGGTGGTGTAGGGGTGGGGAATATCGAGAGTATGAGATACGGGTAGAAATATACGATGTAATAGTTGTATATTCATGGTGATTGGTCGGGTGTCTTGCATTGTATTAGCTTCTCACTTGTACAATGTATTGTGTTTTTGGGTGATGAATGAAAGTAATTTGCGTTAAAAAAATTAAACATATACACCACATTTTTAGGAACTTCACCAAAACACAAGCAAGATGCGAACCAATTGAAGAATCTTTAGGTTTTTAAAGTTTGGCAAGGGGATAAGATCGTAGGTACCGATTTCCTCACGAGATACGCATTTATATAAAATATTATATTTTTAATAAAAAAATATCATTGAACATTTGTTCCTAACGTCAATGACTCAATGATACAAAAAAATTATCCATTTTAATACCTAATTATGTTATGTTTTAATAAATAACTAGATTATACCCGGGAACGTCCCGGGGTTGAGAAATCTAATATGACATATTAATTTTACATATGAAATAAAATGATTCGCTTTACAATTATATGCAATAAAGCTTCGTGTAGCACCTAACCTAAAACAATTAGAAATGTATCTCCAATGTTAACGTCTAACCTTAAACAATGTATAACTTTAATATTAATATTAATATCTAAACTAAAACAATGTATAACTCCAATGTTAACGCATGTTGAAAATAAAATTCATATTTACTAATTTGAACATAATTAGTGACTTGCCTATGTATGATTAATGATTTACCTAAACACTTTGTGTTTTTTTTCCTGTATGAACAAAACCCCACAAAAATAGTCGTTTTTTCCTCCGTTTTTTATATATCACTATGGTACTCGTTGGAAAGATAATAAAACGCTTTTTATTAATGTTTAAAAATTTTTGGGAGGAAACATAAGAGAGAAAAATTCAATTTTATTTTTAAATTTTTTTCCTAAAATATCTCAATGCCACATGGGATGACACATGACACACTCAAGGAGGAAAATGACTCTTTGAGTGTCATGTCATTAAAATGGCTTTGGTTGTATCTTCAATGTTAACGCCTAACCTTAAACAATGTATAACTCCAGAATTCATATTTACTAATTTGAACATAATTAGTGACTTGCCTATATATGATTAATGAATAACCTGAACACTTTGTGTTTTTTTTCACATGAACAAAACCCCACAAAAAATAGTGGTTTTTTTCTCCATTTTTTATCGTTGGAAAGATAATAAAACGCTTGTTAATTTGGTGTAATTTTTTTCTTTAAAAAATCTCGTATATAAAAGATATTAACGTTTAAAAATTATGGGAGGAAACATAAGTGAGAAAAATCCAATTTGATTTTTAAAATATTTTTTCCTAAAATATCTCAATGCCACATGGGATGACACATGGCACACTCAAAGAAGAGAATGCCTCTTTGAATGTCATGTCATTAAAATTGTTTTCTTTTATTATATATATAGATATAGATATAGATATAGATATTGGATTAGAAAGGTAGATCATTTTTTAAAACAATGATTTATCTCATTTTACTAAACGTTAAAAAACGAATCAATTTCACTTTAAAGATTGTTTGACGGGTAGATGCTTCAAATTATTCATTTTTTCCAATACTTCTATACATCCTATATAACGTAAATTTTAAACTAAGTACAGTATTATCTGGTTTTTAAGCTATATCCTAATATTCTAATCAATATACAAATATTATATCCGGTTTAATTAGTGGTTTGATTTAAAATATTATTAAAAATACATAGCAAATCATGAAGTATGGGAGAAGGTATGGGAGTGCTTTTAGGCTTTTAGGCTTTTAGCCACTTGGGCCCAAATAATTGTGACCATGTTACATTCGGTTTGTTTGCTTTCCAAATATCTAAAAATATAATTCAGACTTCTATTTTCAAAAAGAGATGGTGGCCAATTGGATTCAAGCAATCTATCCCGAACTTGATCCAAACACAACGACCAACCTGCAAACTGATAACCTTCATGCATAACGATAAATATAGTAAACTATAATATTCTATGATTTGTGTGTTGTGTGATTCTCTATATTGTTATAGATATATAATAGTTAAATTATTTGGGAGAGGCTATTGTAAAAAAACATCATTAATGCAAAAAATGTAGGAAAGGTTAAGAGCGCGACATGTGACACTAGCTGAAAATGTTATTCTTATCCATCATCATAACCAAATAATCATGCTAGTTAATCACGCAAGTTATCAACCCAACAAAAACTTTTTCATAAAAAAAAAAGAAAAAAAAAAACCTATAGTAACTACTTATTAAATGGTATAAATTTCAACCACTCAATTGTTCTGGTATCGATCCATTTCAGTCAATAATTAAATTTCGGTATGATTCCATGTGAACCATGTAAGTTATTAATTTCATATATCATCAATGTTACCTATTTCTTTTTTCTGAAAAAAAAGAGATGACCTTCCACATATGTTGGATTCATATATTCTAGCCAATGAACGAGAAATATAATATATTATCATCTTCAAAACTAAATCTGAAATCAGGGTATGTTGGGGTAGTTGATTGAAAGCCATTCGTTGAACTTAATGCACCATCATGAGATAAAAGGATGAGGCTGGGTAGATATTTGTGATTTATAATTACTTTATTATTATCTATTTTATTTCCATTATAGATATATTGTTTTTCTTTTTTGAAAAATAACTTTCAATCCAAAAACGCCAACCCGGTCCTCAAAGCAAGGACCGCCGGCACAAACCACAATTACAACATATACAAAGGAGAACGAAACCAATCTTTCCACACATCCGGTTACATTTAGACCTATACTTTACCCATAAAAAAGATATATTGTTTTTCTTAACGATAAACTAGGATGCTACCAATTTACCCTTATCGAGTTATCGGTACTTTACAAGCATTCACATCAGCTTCCCATTCCTCATTTACTCACAGCCAATCACAACCACATGTTACATTAAAAATCATTATATTTTCTCTCTCCTCTACTCACAACCAATATTAAAAAATAAATACAATTTCCTGTGTTCCTCAAATAACCCCAAATATACCGATAAACAGTAGATTCCTCATTTTTTTTTCACTCACAACCACTTACACCGACCCCATATAAGTTAGAGAACACACTTACAGATAAATGGGAGAGGTACTGTGAATGCTCAGAACGCTTCAATTTTAGAGAATAAGATATATAGAGTGAACACGCCTACCACCAAATCATGTCTCATAGGAACATATAAATATATACTTAAGAGCATTCACATCCCGTCCACCAAATTATGTGACCTCAAATTATATGGGATGAGTGTGAGTGGTTGTGAGTAGAGGGGAGAGAAAATATTTGGTGAAAGCACTGTTCACCCCTATATTTGAACAGCTACTGTTCACCCGTATATATTTTTTTTAATATTTTTGTAAGTGGTTGTGAGTGGGGAGAGAGAAAATATAATGATAAAAGTATGAAAAATATTTTTATTTTAATTAGAGGGAGAAAATTAAGGGTGGAGTAGCGATTTTTAGTGTAATTTGATAAAAGGGATGTGAATGCTCTAGCTAATAGCAAAATGTAAGGGTTTTTTTTTTTTTTTTTTTTCGAGATGTGTTGAATGTAATGTTAAAATTGGCTTAAGAATTGCTAACTGATACACATGCGTCAGTTCTTTTTTATACCCAGATTTCTAATTTTAGTCTGGTCAGAACACATAATAAAAACCAATATTTATCCCCATATGAATTGCCAAAGCTTACTAACAATTCACAAAATCTTAAACAATTAGTTATTAAACATGACCTAATTAAAAAACAAATATCGACAAACTGAAATACGTTGAGCGAAGACTCCCCAAACGAACAAACAATTGTCGTCATAGTTCCCTTCTGTAACTCGCCTATTGCTGGCACCGCTCCTTCACGGCTTCACTCCTCTAGTACATCGATTGTGCGCTCCACCATCTATAATCTTATTCAAACAACCTGAAGTACTCAATTTAGACGTTTTTAAGACTTTTTTTTCTCTAAACTTAACTTGAATGTTATTATGTGTGTTAATGCGTGATTTGTTGCTGATAGTTTAATAACTGGAACTTGTTGGTAGATTAATTATATTGATACTTACTTTGTTAGTGCTAATGTTTATTTGGTAAATTGGAGTTTGATTTTAAATTTAGATAAAACTGATTAATTGCTAGAAATTCGGAGTTTGATTTTTCGTTTTTAGATGAAACTTGTTACTTGTTAATTAATTTGGAGTTTGATTTTTCAGCTTACGATGAAACTTGTTACATATTTGGGGGGGGGGGGGGGGGGGGGGGGGGTGGGAATGAGACAAAATATCATTCTTTCAAGTTGGATAGAAATGGAAGGAAAAGATAAGGGAGGAAAAGAAAGAAAGAGAAATGAAAGGAAATCCCTCTCTTTCTTTTCTCTTCTCTCCTTAAGTGAACTCGAGAACAAACGTAAATATGTTGACACCATGGCTATTGCTACAAATCACTTCCCTTATCAATTGCCAAACCAAAAGAGGTGGGATTTGTCGGAATTTGCCACTTTAGCGATGGTGTTTCTCTGATATTAATGGTCAACTTTTTTTCCCTATTGCCCTTCTTTGTTTGTTTGAACGCGTGTTACTTTGTTACCATTAAATTTGATAGTGATTTCATCTATTTTGTTGAATGATTTAACTTTGTTTGAAATAATCTATTTTGTTGAATGATTACCGTTGTTTCAACTTTCAACTTTGTTTGAAATAATTTAACACTTTATAATTTCCATACGTAATATAAATTAGATTAGAATATTGTTTAAATCTAAATTCGCATACCAACAAAGGTGAAACTCTACTTCCCTGCTACAAAGCGCGGGGTCAAACTCTAGTTTTTAACAAACCACTCTTATATTCGTTAAGTCCTTGTATTCAAATGATGATGACATATGTTTGGATGAGGATCAGATAAGATCCAAATCATTGGACCTAATTCGGCCCACAACCCTCTTTGGGGTCATTACCCTCGTCCCTCCCCAAGCCCTTTAAGATGGCTTCATTCATCTTTGTACTTTTTCTCTTCCTTCTCCAATAGCGTGCACACACACTCTTTCTCTCTCTCTCTCGCTCCATCCCCCTCTCCAGCCCTCACTCTTTCCCTCCCTCTCGCTCCCCCTCTCGCTCCCCCTCCCGCTCTCGCTCTCTCCTCCCCCTCTCCCGCCCTCTCTCTCTTTCCCTCCCTCTCGCTCCCCCTCCCGCTCTGGCTCCCCCTCCCGCTCTCCCTCTCTCTAAAAAAACACTCAGATATACAAAATATATACTGAATTCTAAAAAAAGAAAAAAAACTGATAATATCAACAAACTGGGATGTGAATACATCAGTTGTCTTTGTTTACATATCCATCACATATAACTTATACAAAATCTAATTTAAAAAAAAAACTCAAATATACAAAGTATATATAGTGAATTCTAAAAAAGAGAAAAAAAAACTGATAATATCAACAACAAACTGGAATGTGAATTCATCAATTGTCTTTGTTTACGTATCCATCACATATAACTTATACAAAACTTATTCGTTTTAATATGATTATAAAATAGGGGAAATGGAATTTAATAATCCCAACTTTGGGGGGTTGGAAGGCATCAGTCTCAACTTGAAAATTGTAACACAGCAGTCCCAACTTGTCAACAATTTTATTTTAATGGTCCCAGACTAACTGAGGTTAGTTTTTCCAGTTAAGTGCCACGTAGGCATCCCACATGGCAGTCCTACGTGGCAAGAATGGTGTATCTATCAAAAAACGAGGTGGGGCCCACATGTTTTAATCAAATATAATTATTTTTCTTTAAAAAAAGTGGGACCCACAAATTTAATAATAATAATAATAATAAAGAATTATATATAATATATATATATATATATAATATTACATCTTCATCATCTCTTCATCATCTTCACCACCACCATCAACCACCGCCACCGCCGCCATCTGCAACCACCTCCACCGCCTGAACCCACCATTCTTCTCAAAACCCCATCAATCGTCACCACCTGAACCCACCATTCTACTCAAAACCCAAATCAGTACATACATACAACCAAAACCCTTAATTAAAACCCAAATCAATACATACATACAACCAAAACCCTTAATTAAAACCCTAATCTGGACAATCGCCGCCATCAACCACCTGAAACCACCGCCTTCGTCACCATCAACCACCGCCACCGCCGCCATCTGCAACCACCTCCACCGCCTTCGTCACCATCAACCGAATCCACCACCATCTCAACCAAAACCCAAAAAACTACCAGATCTGAACCAAAACCCTTAATTAAAACTACCAGATCTGGACCGATGGAGGTGAGGATTATGCAAGGAAGGGGTGACCGACGGATTGAGTTGTAATTAGGGTTCCGACGAGGTTGAACGGAGGAGACGAAGGCAGTATGTCACCTGGTCCAGGTGATTTAGGGCGGACGACGATAAAGGGAGCTACTCTCTCTCTCTCTCTCTCTCTCTCTCTCTATCTCTGTGTGTGTGTGTGTTTATATGTGTGTATATAGGTGGTGGCAGGTGGTTGGTGGTTGGTGGTGGTGGTGGTTGGTGGTGGTTGGTGGTGGTGTTGGTGGTGGTGGTGTGGGTGGGGTGGTGTTAGAGACAGGGTGATGTTGGTGGTGGTTAAACAATTTAAAGATTTTTTTAAATAATTAATAGATTTTTTTTAATTGAAAAAACAAGTGAGCCCACGTTTTTTACCAGGTAGACATACTGTGCCACGTAGGCTTGCTACGTGGGATGCCCACGTGGCACTTAACAGAGTTTTTTAACTGAGGTTAGTCTGGGACCATTAAAATAAAATTGTTGACAAGTTGGGACTGCTGTGTTACAATTTTCAAGTTGGGACTGATGCCTTCCAACCCCCAAAGTTGGGATTATTAAATTCCATTTCCCCTATAAAATATATAGTCAGACAAATAATATCAAAAGGAACATCAATAAAATCACACATCTTGAAACTCACACAATCACCATGCCGAGCTGTAAAGTAAAATAAATATATGACTAGATATGAAGGAAAAAAAAACACAAGCTTATAATCCGACTCAATGTTGCAAAAAATCCATTCGGCCCAAACCAGTTTATAAACCAGCCCAATGGCCAGAAAAAGAACGGATTGACCCAAATCGATCTGAGCACTGGTCGACCCACCAGTTCATAAAAAAATAAAACAAAAAACGTTTGGGCCCAACCCAAGTCAATTTGGACAGGTTCAAATAAACTTCCACTAAAACCGGTTTGTGATTTGAACTGGTTTGGCTACGAATACCGGTTTTGATTAATAACCCAAATAGGCATAGAAAACAAAAACGACTCGATTTGCCTATCATCTATGTGTGACCAAACTTCAAAGAAATTAAACATTTTTTTTCTAGCCACATACCCTCACTAGTTACCATTTCCGTCAAACTAAAGGTGCGCAAAATAACCGGTTATTACTAAAACCGTAACCGGTTAATGACCGGCTGAGTTTATTTATGTTCCTGAACATCTAGTTATATTTGTTCATTTATGTTCGTTTGTTTACATTTATTTGTGTTTATCTGTTTTTGTTCATTTATATTTTAATAAATACATTAGTAAGTTTTTTTTAGAATAGCCAACACAACAACCGCGAAACTCCCACAAGGGGGCTCGGGAAAAATGGCTTCCCTTGCTGGGAGCCCCGCCCGATGGTGGTTCCTGAGCCGGGGAAAACCCGATCCCCCACCCGTCCGAAGACCCGCTGTGGAGAACGGTAAAACCCGGGCGAGATCAGGACTCAAACTCCTGACCATAGGCTAGAAGTCATCTCTCATTTCTTATTATGTCCTCCAAATATAACTAGTGGGGATCGAACTCAAGCCTCCCAAAAAAAACTTAGACCAACCAACCAACTGAGCTACAAGTGTTGGACAACTACATTAGTAAGTACATTTAATGATATAAACATAAAGCATGCTTTAAAACTACTTATATAAATAATACAATTATTAGTTGGGCTTGCTAGCAATAAAAATTATCTTTTCAATGAAACTTATCGTAATTAGTCGCTAATTTATTTAAAAACTACTTTATATTCGTTTGTGGACATTTATGTTTGGTTAATTATGTTTCTTTAAGTTTGTTTATATTTGTCCAATTATGTTTATTTTTGTTGTTTTATGTTTGTTAAATTATGTTTAATTAAGTTTTTTTGTTTATGGTTCGCTTACGTTTGTGAACTGTTCGTTTAGCACTAAGTTTTTTTGTTTATGGTTCGCTTACGTTTGTGAACTGTTCGTTTAGCACAAACGTGCCCAGTTTCCTAATGAACAAAAAGGGTGTTCGATTATAAGTCTGTGTTCATTCAGTTTGTTTACAAACCTACTCCCACTCTTGTCTTCTGTGCAGACCATTAACCTATCTATAAATTTATGAATGATATGAACAATAATTCTTCTAATTGGTTGATGCACCCAATGAAAGCTCCCCACCAAATCTCAAGATGTCGCTTACACCTCTTCCCCAACCCACTCCTTTTATAACACTTATCTTCTTCATTTGTCGCCTCCGATGCTAGAGAAATAGTAGTGTGGCTAGTGCCGCAAATCTATCGTCGTGTCCATCGTGTTGTTCCGCGTCAATCGGTCGTTAGAATGGTTTGTATCGCCTTTGGTGTCTTAGCGTATGTTTTGGTCTTCGAACCCTTAAGGGTTGTTAGAAGACCATAGACGTTGGCGATGGTGGTCGATTTGTGTATTGTTGTCACCTTGGCTGCCTCTTCGTATCGTTGTGGCTTTGGTTGGTAACCAATAGCCACGGTGGTCGATCAATGTATCGTCAACGCTTTCGCCTCCTCTACCTATCCCTCCGGTGGTAGTCTGTGCCGGATCCGGAAAGTTTTTTCACTAGGTTCCTTTTTTAGGTGTTTCAATTTCATACGACTAAACATAAAAAAATCAGGTGGTTTCAAGGGTTAGGGTAGGTTTGCCGGTTCGGGTCGGATAAGGTTCACCACATAAAAGAATACGATGCAATAATGAATAAACATTGGCATTAGGAATTTAAAGCACATAATATAAATACGATTGTCTTTAAGGATAAAAAAACATACATATAGTTGTTCCCCACGAGTTTTCATCTTTTGAAAATGTTGCATTAAATCCTCGACTAAAACTTGTTGGAGTAACTCCCTTTCAATGTAACAAATGCAAGTGTCGTTCATGTATTCATCACCCATCTTATTACGCAATTCCGTATTTACATACTTCATTGAAGAAAAACATCTTTCAACATTAGTCGTTGCAACCGGTAAAACTAGTCACAACTTTATTAAACGATAGACCAACTGATAATCAATATGTTTTCTTATTTCCACCATCCTTTTGGCAAGATGACTTACCCCTATCCATGTTGTCAAACCGACTATCTTCTTTCACATTGGTAATGTAGTGGCTAAGTTCATACATAAGCTTGTCTCTTTCATCAAAAGTAAAATCAGACGAATACATCTCAGCTAACTTTGCAAATTTAGTTTATTGAAGGCATTAAAATTATGACACGGGCTCAAATAACTCATACACGTTAGCAATTCAGTGGTTACCTCATTAAAACGATTTCCTAACTCTTGAATTTGCATGTCTAGAACCATGTTGAAATTGTTAACCATATAATGGTGACGATTGGTGATGTTGGTCTTTCTTCTTTTATTTTTTGGGTCAACATACTCGTCTTCTATGTTAATCATCTCGATATCATATTTTTCACAAAAGGCTGTGACATATTTCAAAAATGAGTCAAAGCCTTGAAGTCAACACCTTTGTAATTCTTCTTTGGTTGATTTAACCAACGCAACTGCATTCATAATATCTTGATTCTTTCTTTGAAGAGTGACACACAATGCGTTAGTAACTCCCAAGATATGCTTCATCAAATGTAAATAAATACAAACTTAAAACTTCTCATGTATAATTGAAATCCATTTGCTTGACTTCTGTGAACATCATTGGATGTTTCATTTTCTATATATTCAAGCACGTCAATAACACAAGGATATAAAGCAACCAAACGAATAAGTGTTTTCTCGTGAGAACTCCAACGTTTATCTCTGGCTCTTGCAAGTGACATTTCTTGATTTTTTCCACGTCTAGTTTTAACCTCCGGATCCAATCCCAACATCTCTCTTTGACTTTCTCTTAGCAAATGTATTTGTTTGCAAGATGCACCAACAACATTTGTTAATTCTGATAGTTCTTTAAAAGATTTACAAATTTCAAGATGTTTCTTTGCAACAGCCACAACAACAAATTGAAGTTGGTGAGCAAAACAATGAACAAAGTATGCCGATAACTTTTCTTTCAAAATCAAAGCTTTCAAACCATTAAACGCACCAGACATGTTGCTTGCACCATCATATCCTTGGCCTCTAAACCTACCCAAACTCAAACTGTGGCGAGAAATAATTCATCAATTGCGGACTTAAGAGATAAAGCAGTTGTTTCCATAACATGAACAAGACCAATAAATCGCTTTTCACAAATCCTAATTTATCAACATATCTAAAAACCAGTGTTACAAAACTTGGTTTGGGCTTGTACTTGGCGACCTATCCTGGAGCGAGTACTCGGCCTAATCGGAGGAGTAGTCGGGGGTCAAATCGGCCTAAGCGGGGAGTACTCGGAGTACTCAGCCAACTCGGCTATACTCGGCAACATATCTTGGAGCAAGTACTCAGGGAGTAATCGGTCAACTCGGCCTTGTTTTGCAACACTGGTCAAAACCATGACCATTAGTTCATTTTTACAAACATCCCTTGATTCATCAACTAATATAGAAAAGACATCATCACCAAGTTCATCAAATATCTTCTTTAACACTTCTTCTGCAAAACAATTACAAATTTCTTTTTGTATTGATGGAGATGTCATTTGGCTATTACCTGAAGCATTACTTAACATAATCTTACCAATTTCTTCACTTATTTTTCCAAATAATTGTAAAAATTCCAAGAAATTACCTTTATATAAAGATCCTTCAGACTCATCGTGACGAAAAGGTATCCCACCATTCAAGAATGCTTTAGTAAGCATAACCAAAGTACTTAATCGAAGTCTATATATTTTTTTTTATCAGTTCTTTTTTCAAGGCGCGCATAGACATGTTGAGCTTCGATAAGTAAGTCTTGCCCCTTTTTATATGCTTTGTCGTGAAAACTATTGATGCTACCAGCATGAGCTTCTAATCTTTCCTCTTTCCTATGCCAACATTGTACCCCTTCATTTGCAAATGCATCATTTTATTCATTTTCCTTGAACAAGTAACAATACAATCAATACACTCAATCCGTTTTAACACTATATTCCAACCAATTCCATGTCTTTCTGTGTACCATTGCGGATTTAAACGTCTCAACTTATCACCATTACCAATAAGTGTTCGTGGAAAATTTTCTTTTTTACCTTTAGGTTGACATGGACCTCTAAGTAAATACGCTCGCCTAATTTCATCTTTTTGACTAGGGTGATAAGATGAAATTGGTTTCCTTTCGAAGGGATCCCATGGAAGATTATCCAAATCTATTTTCAAGGGTTTACTAGTTGAAGATGATGATTCAATGTTTGACGATGGTTGTCTTTGAAAAAACTTGAAATATCCGTCTGCATAGTACCTAATAACAGGGCGATGTACATAACAGTAAGTGATAAGACGCTATATTATTGAAGATTCATCTTCATCAACAAACTGATAAATATCGAAACAGTCAAGCTATTACATGTAATAACATAATCGCATAGTGAATTTCAATAACATCAAATTAACAATTGAATGAAGAAACATTGTAAAGCTAATTAATTTTGATAACATCAAATTAATCACCTAGTTTCATCTTCTTTTAAGATTATTTATGTAAAAAGCTAATTGTTAACTCAAATCATTGTAAAGCTAATTAACTTACAATCACGATCGACTGCAGAAACAAATGGAAATATTGTAAGAATATTAAATAGATAAATAAACTTACATCAGGGAAGGAGGCGGAGGGGCGGCGGAGGATGAGGAGCAGTCGACTCGAGAAGGAGGAGGAACGTAGGATGGCAGCCGGCACGGAAGGAGGCAGAGGGGTGGAGGAGGGGGAGTAGCAGTCGAGAAGGATATTGAGGATGGCGGCGGCAGGGAGGGGCGGCGAAGGACGAGAGGAGGAAGAGCAAACAAGGAGTTATCTGTGTGTTTTTTGTTTGGAAGGGCAATAGGGTTTTGTTTTACCCTAGTTCCGAATTAAAAAAAAAAAGTTGGAAACCTAAAAATTAAATGTGTGAAAGGGGATCGAACCTGGAACCTTGCAAGTGATGGGTTCCTAAGATAGTTATCTCTACCACTAAGGCACCTACAACTTTTAGTAATGGGTTCCTAAGATAATTATCCTACGGGTTTCTTTTTTCTATATACATTAACACAAAAAATTACAAACCGAGTAGGTTCTCAGGAACCCACCGAAACAGCCTAGATCCGCCCCAAGACATGATTACACAAGACTCGAAATCCCGTTGGTGACCCGTTATATTCGTATATTAGTCAAATAAAAGTTTATAAGCAATAACATGTAGATATGCGCCTAGCATATAGATCATGCAATGCACGTATGAGTTTTAAAACATGTTACAGGGTTTCTAGACACGTTACGAGATTTGAAATATGCTATTGAGTGTCAAGACACACTATTTGTCACACCACGACAACGGCGGAAACACGTGGCGTGGACACGAAAGAGAAATGTTTCATAGCCAAGATTAAACAAACACATAATTTAGAAAATAAACATTCATTAGACGGCGGAAAGTATTTTGTTTAGGTACACGTCCCAAAATGTAGTTTTTAACAAAATAAGGATTTTCGACTATTTCCCAATCCCATAGGAAATATTAGCAAATCCCTAACAAAAGTCCGTCTCGTCTTTATTTTGCCCGCCCTAGCCATTGCACGCCTTCACACTCCTAGTTACCTGAAAGATATGTTAGGGAAAACGTCAATATATAAATATATTGGTGAGTTTCACAGGTTTTGACACACAAATTAATTAACATTCATTTGTAAATAAGTGCGCATAACAAAATAAGAAATGTGCTACATATGCTATTAGGGTTGCAAGTCCTAATACCGATGGAATCCCCATAGGCCCATAACCAAAACCAGACTATTTTACTTTGCCCCGCAAGTTGTTTACATGGTAACAACTAATTTAGAATATCGTCGCACCCCGTGGTCCTTCCGTGTTGATCGCTAATCAACTGGGGTGGGCCTTGTCAAGAACCAATAGTACTATTCCCATATTCTATGGCTACATCACTTTGTATAAATGGTTACGGTTAACTGCGGAGACTTCACGTCCCATGTGACTTTACCGTTACCCATGTGCCCATCTTATGTACCATTTCATACTTTCACATGTTACCGCACATTTAATACTTTCTTACTTACATATCTTTCCCCGAGTTTAAACAATTAAAACGGAAAAGGGGCCGTGAAAACTCACCTCAAGCGTGTCACGAAATCAGAAAATAGTCTTTGCCAAGTCCAATGTGAGACTACCTACACGTGTCCTAATTTAATAAGGCACTGGTCTCAGAGTGCGTGTCTTACTGGCAAGTTGTCTTTCCCCAACTCCCGACACCACGTTTACATATTTGGTTTAATTAGGAATATACCCTAGTCTTAGGTCCGTTGGTGATGATTTATCCCGTTACAAGTTTCACTTAATCTTATAATATAACCGTTGGTATTAATTACCAAGTTAGTTGGTTTCGTCATTGCGAACCCCGATCATTGCCCGTTTTCCTTACACGTCATGATCATTAAACATATTTATCAATATGTATTTACTAACTTGTATTAATATTTCGTTATATCTTCCGACTCGACTCACTTTTATTATATATTTATTTCCCCATAAAAATAAATATACCAGGATCTTGTCGAACGAGATTCATTTCATGTTAAGTAGTTATTTTTCCCATAAGTATACATATACTTATATTAACATACTTAACTTATTTTATTTCTTACAAACTCTCCAATTTTACTTTCAACACTTAGGAAAGTGTTTATGTATATTTTTCACCCTTTATCATCATTGCATATATTTTGTTCACAAAATTGAACAAAATATATACTTATTTTCTTACTCGGAATAATTAGTCCGTAATCGCCGCAATAACGTATACTCGTATCTTGTAGGAAGTTATACTTGTATACTTATCCGTCCGATTTACTTTTTGTCCGATTTATACTTTGTTCGTTTTACACTTTTGTCCGATAGTTCGACGCATTAACATACGTCCGCTTCCCCGATTTCTTAACTTATATATATATATATATATATATATATTTCTTGTGTAGGAAATCATACTACTTGCCGGTTTACGCATTTTCCTACTTTCGAAAATATATAAATATATTTATTGAAAATATATTAACTTGGATGTTTTATTCCTAAAAATTCTTACAACACTTGTACATCCCCATAAATGTGAAAGTGCATATTTTTATATAAAACATCCCAAGTCATTTAAGTTACCATTTTTCTTCTAAAAATGTTAGTATTTATATCTTTCAACACATATGGTAAATTTATATTTTTATAAAATACTTTTTATAAAAATAACATTCTTACAAGTAAAATATTTGTGTAAGTTTCTTCACTTTTACAAAAGCAACCCTTTTAGAATCTAACTTTTCATTACTAACCTTTACTTTCCAAAAATTACATTTTTCAACATAAAGTTTCCAAAATCACATTTTACACCCATGGACTTTCCAAAGTTACTTTCCAAACTTCTAACTTTACAAAAGTCACATATTATTCCCAAGACTTATAAAAATGACATTTCCACTAAAACTAGTAAACTTTAACATGTCAAAATTTACAATAAGTGTTCTTTTCACTATCCAACACTTTTATTAGTCTCAAATGGTCATTTTATGTCTACTAACATGTTTGATTTAAGTCTTGGAGTCCATTTGTTCATACTTGTATTTTTAAAGTCTACAACTTTATTTTTGTGATTTTAGCTTCATTGCATTTTGTTACAATTATTTCATGTTCAAGTGGTTCCATTAGTCATAATATAATGATCAAAACCATTTTTAGGTGTCTTAGGTGTTAGTTTATGTTTTTCATCCAAAACAACTTCTAAAAAAAAATACTAGAACATACAATATTTTTATAACAAAATAACATCACCAACCATCCTAAAACTCATGTTTATGACCATCTTTGTAAATGTTTCATTTCATTTTTAGAAACACACACAAAACCTTGTTTAAAAACTTTAGTTAAAAACACCCCCAAAACAACTTGCAAGTTAAACACATAAATAAATAAAACTTAAACAAGATGAGTTTTAAGAAACTTACTACTAGCACAAGGCTAGGGAAGTCACAAAAACAAAAGATTATGATGGGGTTATGTGTGTTCTTCCAAGGGTTAAGCTCCTAGCTTGATAACACACTTGAATATAGGTTTAAGTGGTGATTTTTTTGACATTTTGAGCTTGAAAATCAAGGTGGGGTGGGGGTATAAACTCACGACAGAATGCAGCAAGTTGGAAGGTTGTTTTTGTTGTGAGGATATTGTTATGTTATGTATTTGATGCTTATAAAGTGCCTTTCTTACAAGGATAAGACAAATACCAATTAAGCATGCTAAACACAATGATTAGGTGTGCTTTTGTCCAACATTAGGGTGGCTTGAGCCACCTTTCTAGAACCGGCCTAGAGGCCTCATGTGGGCCCCTCATTTGTTTCAAAAATATCTTCAAGTATTAAGTTAGATTCGGATCGGTTCGGTTAGGGTTTTTCGGGTTTTTACGCGTTCTTATTACGAGCTATTTTGGACATATAATTAGCTTTCAATTACCCTTAAACATAGCCTAGTTTAAGTATTGGTAAGTTATTTAGGCTCTTACCGGGTGAAATTATATATTTTACGCGCATCGGGTGCGATACGCGAACTTTATTCGCTACCGGTAGATTTTAATTCGGAGTTTTCATTTATAGTTTTGGGGTTCCAAAACACTTTATATTTCATAAAAATATCTTTTATTTATATCCCGAGCATTCGGGATCATTTTTGGTTATTTAATTATCGCCGGGTAATCACCAACGTCCGTTTCGGACTAGTTTATTCTTATGCGATTCCGTCGCATTTCTAATTAAACTATGGCATTCCTATGCCATCTATTGGACTCCGCTATTTTCCGAATAATCAATTATACTTAATCAATGTTAATTCTTGCTTAGAACAGTTAATTATATATTTTAATTGCGTACGGATTTACCTTAATTTTGCCGAACGTCACACTATTGGGTTCCAAAACACACTACTAGCTTCAAAACACATGACTGGCATCAGATCACACAACTGACTATGCCATTCGCCTTCAGGCACACGCCAGTCGCCTTCAGGCACACGCCAGTCGCCTCCTGACAGGCGATTGGGTAGCCAGTCACCTGCACTGCAAGCTGCTGGTCATTTTGACATGCGAAACCCTCCAAATCAGGTCCAAAACATGTTGTAACACCACAATTCAATCCCTCTCAGTATCCAACCCAACCCCATCATTAGACCTGGCATAAAAGGTTACCCGAACCTGTTAAGACATGAACTTGTTAAGACACGAACACGAAACCTGTAAAAATGAACACGACATGAAATCTAATCGTGTCATTTTTTTCAAACACGAACACGAACATGTGTATAAAAAGTTAACACGATAAGGAACACCTAGTAAAACAGGTTAACACGACAAGACATGGTAAGAAACACAATAAGACCTGTTAAAACACGAACACGATAAGCCACAAACATGAAACAAGTAAACACGAACACGACATGAAAATAAACAGGTCTTAACGTGTTGACCTGTTATAGACATGAAACCTCTTAAGGCCAAACACGAAATTTGTTAAAATCGTGTAGGTTCGTGTCAGGTTATCATGTCCGTGTCTGAATTGCCAGCCCTACCCATCATCATGACCCAATTATTATGTCGTTTAACGCACAGATTGCAAGTTTTTCCCAAAATGGATAGTATTATGGGTAAGTCACATCATTCGCATGCAAAAGTTACCCTAAATTGTAAATAACCTGATTTATTCACATAATCACGTTCCAAACATCATCAAGCTTCAGTATAATCATTCTAACATAAACCTTTACAAGTTACAAGCATCAAATCATCATATTACATCCTAGATTCCACTAAAATCCTCAAACAGGTCAAGACTCATAAAAGCCACATAACATATCAAATAAGCTTCTAACACCTAGATAATCATCATAACAACTTCCTAGAATCATTCCAATAACATACACACAAGAAACCCCATGTTTTTTTTTTATCACCAACACAATTTAAAGTTTGCATTTTTACCAAAAAAAACTCATAAGATATGTTTAGAAAGAGTTTTCAAAGTTTTTTATTGATGAAATCATACAAACGTCAGATCTGGACCTTTAGGGTTCCTAATAATAACATAACAATGTTTGAAAAATGATTTGGATGAACCACACACCTTAGATCTTCACTTGTAAAGGTTGTTAAAGCTTGGAAATGGTGATTTTAGGGCAAAAAACGGGTGTACAGAGGTTAAGGGACGTGAAAGGGCACTTTGGGGTGAGTTAGGGCTGCACAAATGATGAAAACAAATCAAGTATGGTATTTATAGCTATCACCGGTCGTACCCCTGATTCTGGGTGACTGGCCTTTCCTGCAGGCGACTAGCATAGCTAGTCGCCTTCCCCATAGGCGAGTGGCTTAGCCAGACACCCCTATAGTTGGTGATTGTCTAACCAGTCGCCCCGACTTGGGCGATTGGGCTTTTCGACGCGTAAATTGCTAATTTAACATAAAAATTCACGTACACACATATCGGCAAGTTATACAATGATCGTAAAACATCTAATACCCGAGACTTAATACTTTTATGTTATTTCACCAACCCTCGGGACTCGAGACTCGTATGTATGCATTTTACCCGGTGATCCTCCGAATCACCAACTCATGGACAACATGTGTGTAAACCGACTCCCGATGATTCCCGAAATCATCAAACTGACTAAACTAACCCCGTTAAGTATGTTTTATGAATGTTTCGCTAAGGTAGACTTATGTGTTTGATGAAAGTATTAATCTGAGTTTGCCAAATGTCACAAATTCTAACTTTTATCAAGCTGATTTCAAATAGCGCACGAACAATTTTACTTAGAAGTCTTCTATTTACACCCCCCATGTAGGTTACCACAATGGTTCTTTTAATTCATTTGTTTCATATTATATTAATTTAAAAAACAGTGGGTTTAAAAGAAGCTGTAATGCAACTTGGTGCATGGGCGGTTATTCATAGAAGGAAGAGAACCAATTAAAAAGCATATGTTGTTTTATTGTTAGGGGCCTTATTGTTAGTATCTTATATGTCTTTCTTTTTTGTTTTATATTTATCCCGTAGGCTACTTTCAAATTATGCTTAATTGCAATGTTGCTGGATTATGTTGGATTTTGTCAAATTGCATTGTTGTATTGTTGAATTATGTTGTTTAATAAACATTGAAATAATGTCAATATAGTTGGTGGGGGCTACCATCAAATGATTTTTTTGTTTATTACAAGTGTTTATGGTAACTCCATTGTTTTTCGTATTCTATAGTTTGAATCAACAAGAGAAATTTAGGGATATGATTCACTGAGTTCATAGATAATATTTTTGTAAGGTGGTGTTTGTTTTATCAAAAAACTAGCCGATTACCCCGGGAAGGTCCCGAGGTTGAAAAATTTAATATGATTTAATAAAAAATGATAAAAAAAAAAGAAAACTCAAATCACGAAAAGAGTAAATAACTTAAACATAATCAATCTTAGTTAAAAAACATTTATTTAAAAAGTTAAAAAAATAAAAAGCATAAACCATATTAAACATAATAAAGTATTAAAAGGATAACCTTCAACATATAATCATCTTCACGTAAATTAAAATATGTTACAATTTGATTAATAAATAACCTGAAGACTTTGTGTTTTTTTCTGTATGAATATAACCCCACAAAAAATAGTCGTTTTTTTTTTCGTTTTTATATAGCACTATGGTACTCGTTGGAAAGATAATAAAACGCTCGTTAATTTGGGGTAATTTTTTTATTTAAAAAATTTCGAATATAAAAGATATTTATGTTTAAAAATTATGGGAGGAAGATAAGAGAGAAAAATTTAAATTTGTTTTTAAATTCTTTTTTCCTAAAATAACTCAATTTAATTTTAGTAATTGAGAATTAAGAGATGGAGAGATAAATTTAGAAAAATACTCAAAAACACCAAAAACACTCAATTATTAAGCCACGTGGCACTCCCAATGAGCATATATGCTTTCTTTTATATATATATATAGATGTCTGTGCAGGTTCTTCTATCTGTGCCGGGTAGACCACGCACACACATTGTCACTATTTGATTTTTAGACGTTTCATTAAAAAATGTCTATGTGAGCTCTCCTTGGCGCAAACTTAGCTCAGTCACTTTTAAGATTTTCTAAGGTCTACAGGGGGTTAAACACCACCACCCACTGTCCACCACCACCCCCGTCCACCACCACCCACCGTCAACCTCCACCACCATCGTCCGTACACCACCACCAGTTTATTTTAGCAGTATATAGAAATTAAAAAAACAAACAGTTTTCTTTGTTCTACAAATATCTGCAGATTTGGTCCGTAGACTACAAACATTTTATCTCTGAAAAACAAACAACATCTAAAGGCTAAGAAGGATGGTCCCCGAGTTCCACAAGCCATATCGTCATTCCCCCATCTCATCCCCATCTAGGGAGGTAGTGTTCTATTTCCCTCCACTTTCTACCAACACTCACAATATAATATTAATTCAACGGTAAAAAAAAGAAGTCGGGGAGGATGGGGATGTGCAACCGATTGCACCTAGGCTCCCTGAAGCCTTCAGCAAACATTATAGGACATGCAAAAAGGTGTATAGGTAGCAATAACACAAATTTATTATTTAGTCCAACACATAGAATGTATTAGACACGTGCGTGGCAATTTCAAAAAACATTATTTTGGTAATTTATATACATCATGAATTTATGGCGAGTCGCAAGAACCTATACTTATAGTGTTACCAATGATGAAATTAAATGAAATTATTGAAGTACGAGATTACGTGTACTATCAAGTATTACAAAAAATACAGTCATTGCATATGTGGAACATCATCCAAATGTGATTACATTACTAGCAATATCTTCGAAGCATGTAGTTCTTCGATAGGTTAATTGCGTTATCAACATGTACTTGATTTTATTGATTTCGTTAGGGAAAATATAATGGTACATTTGATAAAAAAAAAGATGATTCTAAAAAAACTGAAGGATATATCAGTACCAAATACTATAAGTTATCTCAACCAAACACCTTTGGATAACATTTCTTGCGAATGAATTTATCACTTTTTTTTTGGCATGATGGGTTGATGCCCACAAGGCCACAAATCCATAATGCCACCCCCTCTCATAATTTTCTCCATATCACTATTCTAGATGTTGTATATTACTAGTGGGTATGCCCGCGCATTGCTGCGGGTACGTATATTTTGATGCCGCACGTTTTGCCGCCTGTTTAACGTATTTTGTTTACCACCAATTTACTGCTATAATTAGTATATGAATTCTGCTTAAGCAATTGAGTATAAAAATCAACTAAAATAGAAAACAACAATGTAAGAAATGGATGACAACAATGGAAGTAGCAACATGGAAATTTTACAAACAATGACATGTAATTGCAATATACATAATAACATGTTATTGGTATGGCTCAGATGCAAACATTAGTTAGACTAATCAATATATGCCTGCAATACATAGCCTACCCCTCTCTAGCGGTTGAGATCTCAGCCCCCAACAACTTGGGCCCTTTTAAACATGACACCCCAAGTTGTTGGTGTCTCACCAATTGAAGTTTTTGCAAGATGGCCATGAACCACCCATGCCTGATGTCATCAAAACAAATGATCGTATTTCATAAGTTGACTTTAGCAGCAAAAACAATAATTTGCTACAACAAGAAAGAAAATCCACTAAAGGAAACATAATCACACGAATATAGAAACATGAATTTCACTACCATATAACAGTAGTAGGTTTCAAAGCACAAAAACACGAAACTTAACTACAAAATTTAGTCATCGTAAACATATATCACCTTAAACATTTGTTAAAATCCACCCTTTAAGAAAAACATCAAATTAGAAACCCCGTTTCACACAAATCAAACTATAGACAGACAAAAAGACAACATACAACAGAATAAAATAACCGCTTATAACAATAAAAAGCAGAGACAAATAAACATTTGCATATATATATGTGTGTGTGTGTGTGTGTTACTAATATTTCGAAGCTACTAAGTGATGAGTGGAAAGCGGTCATGTAAGGTTACAAAATGATTACTTCACAGAGGACCTGAAACAAAAAAAAATTGCCATGTCAAAATTGCGTGAGGTGTGAGTACATGTGCAGTCCTTATGCATCAAGAGGTTGTAGATAGAGGTTAGCATACAGATGTTAGTTATATCTAAATTTTCGGTAACTGATTATAGAAGCATATGAGTGTGAGAAATAAAATAAATTATCATACAAATACCTTGTACCTCGTGTGTGCCTTCACTTGTTGCCTCATGCCTCCTTAAGCTTTTAAAAAATAACTAATGATGCTTAAAGATTGCAAATTTCAGCAACGACAATCGGGTATGTCATCCGGTAGTCATGCAACAAAAAGTGAATGTAGACGCATAGTACAACGAACCCTTAACAAGTTCAAAGGTACATAAGATAATTGTTTTCTTTTTAAACAGGTCAAACTCAATTAACTTAGCTAAAAGATTTTTATTGTACTAATATTGTTATAAACAAATATAAATACATGAAGGTTAGAGACAAATGTGTCTTTCACTCTTTCTTACAACTAAGCAAGTTTTCATTTGATCAAGCAATAAACATTTCAGCCTATATATGTGCCTAAATCGCCATTCACTTCCGTGTAAATCCTTAGCCACTAGTTCTTGGGTTGGGATTGCTTAGACATGTCATGCCCAAAAAGAACAAGAAAACACCCATCACCACCAATACAAATTAGGGGTGATTAGAAGAAAAACTGAATAACTGAACCATAACCCAAATAACCAAAAACATTTAGCCGAAATATTGCTATAGGTGGGATTAACTGAGTATGATGATGATGATGATGATTTCGCCGAAGTATAAAACGCCTCATATTCCAATGGTTCGGTAACGACTTTCTTGAAAATGAATATCTATGGTTTGATTATGGTTAGGTGTGAATATATAAGAGAACCAAACCAATAGTAAAAGCAACTTTATATTTGTATTTATTTTATAAATGAGGTTATGCCAGAATAATTTTATTATAGCAATGATATTCGTTATCATTTATTCTCCTTTATAAATGA
Organism: Ambrosia artemisiifolia; assembly: GCA_032199755.1. Lineage (NCBI taxonomy): Eukaryota > Viridiplantae > Streptophyta > Magnoliopsida > Asterales > Asteraceae > Ambrosia > Ambrosia artemisiifolia. Next base: position 7,576,302 of record CM063521.1, read on the forward strand.
AAAGTTTTGCTAATAACTTTGCTGAAATCATCTTAAATTCATCGATGTACAAAGCTAACGATTAACTGATGGTCAACCAAACCATGTTTTATAATAACAAAATTAACCAAGCCATCTATAACTGAAACCGATCTGTTATGAAAAACTAAAATCGCAACATCCGTTATAAATTCAGTTTTAGAGTTTTAGCCCATAAATGAACCAACCCAACCCTTGGATGGTTTTGAAAAATTAAATCCATAAGACAATCCTCTCAAATAAAATATTAACTAATGGATGAAGGCATTCATTAGCATGTCTTCTCAAAACCGAAAAACCACCATGTGTCTTGTTGTGGCGCCGATTACTTCGTAACTACAGTTTCGTCTTGTTGTGATACCAAAAAAAAAAAACGCGACGGTAAATCGACGAATACTTTTGTTATAAACAAAAACTTATTTACCCATTAAGTTCCATATTAAGACTATAGTTCATAAAAAAAATTCGGGATTACCTTTCGAATTGAAAGTGATTTTGTGGTGCTCCAAGGTAATGCCTTGATTATTGTGCCTCAAAATTTCAGCATCATCCTCCTCATTGTTGGCTCATAATAAATGGATTAAACAAATTAACTTGAAAACTGAAAACAACTCAAACATTATTGAACTCTTATTATTTGAGTTTATTTTGACAGCAAGAGACTTTTTACTAATGAAACTTTAGAACAAAAAATACATATTAGTTTAATAAAGTAGATGTAAAAAAAGTGAGACTCAAACCGATCTCATAGTTGTATACATTATTTTTGTTAGCTTAAATTATAATATATAACTAAAATACAAAGTCACTTTATTAAATGACAAGATTCAAGCACTTGAATATAATATAAATCACTTCAAAGATAAAAAATTTGTAGGTTATTTCTACAACTAAAGCATCAAACTAATAGAATTCAAAATGTCAAGGAAATTTAGAAATTACCTAAATGGTGTTCCAAGGTAATGCCTCGATTATTGTGTCTCAATATTTCAGTATCCCCTCCTCATTGTTGGCTCATAATATATGAATTAAAAGAATTAACATGAAAATTAAAAACAACTTGAACATTACTGAACTCTTATTATTTGAGTTTATTTTGACAGCAATAGACATTTTACTAATGAAACTTCAAAACAAAAAAAAAGTACATATTAGTTCAATAAAGTAGATATAAAAAAAGTGAAACTCAAACCGATCTCATAGTTGTGTACATTATTTTTGTTAGCTTAAAACTATAACATATAACTAAAACTACAAAGTCACTTTATTAAATGAGAAGATTCAAGCACTTGAATATAATATAAATCACTTCAAAGTATAAACAATTTGTAGGTTATTTTTACAACAAAAGCATCAAACAATCAGGATTCAAAAGGTCAAGGAAAGTTAGAAATTGCCCGAAACTGTAGAGGAAGTTAAGAAGATAAGTAACTGAAGAAACAAGGATCCTAGATTGTCGGGTTAACGCCAATCTTGGTAGTATGTTTATAAAATGTGAAAGGTCTAAGGACAAGACCAAGGATGTTTAGAGACAACAAGTTAGAAGAGTCGCGCCTCTAAATGTTAGCAAATAAACAAATGTTGGAAAAGTACGATGTGCTCGTAGTCTTTTCTGTGAAAGTGCTTGTAGAATATCGGATGCCAATAAAAGGAGAATGAGCTCTTCTTTTATAGTACCTCGATATACAACTTTCTCAACCCGTCCTCTACCCTTGATAGGGCCCGGACCAGGTAGAGGTGTCTCTAGGTTTCCGGCCCAAGTCCCTAGGCCCAATAGTGCAAGTGGGTTTGATAAAAAAGAGGGGAAAGGGGAGATGTTACCGTCCTGACGTAAATACACGTGGTGTCCGTTAATTGGATGCTAGTGGGCGGCGGACACGTGGTGTCCGCCTAGTGGCTGTAGCAGGGCGGTGAGTAATCATCTCTTTCTAGAAGAACCTGAGACAAGTTGAAGGGTTGCAAAACTCTTTAACGAAGATATCTTGGCTTGGAGGGGGCCACGTCAGCGTCCCTTCTAACTGTCAGGTAATACACAGCCATTGATTGGCCGGAAGGTCTGACGGGCAGCCTGTAGCGTCGGGAACAGTTGCCTGGGGCAGGAGTGTGTGTCTCGAGGCTGCCCCATAAGGCATCTTTGTAGTCGTGTTGGGGAAGCTTTGTCTATCTTGCTGGAGAAGCTTCATAGTGTGTCATCACCGCTGACGTAGAACGGGCGGGCAAGTCCGCGTCATCCGTTGGATGGACGCTACCCTGTGCGCCGACGTAGAATGGTCGGGTGGGCCTGCGTCATCATGGATGCTGCTATGTGCGCTGACGTAAAACGGGCGGGTCAGGCTGTGTCATCTGTTAGACGGGCATTAGTCACCTCGTTTTATGTGAAGCTGGCAGATTGTTTTTAGCTTGTGATATGGTATTGCTGACGCTTTGGTACCATATCCCTTCAGTTTCCATGGAAAAGGTAATAATGTCTTGTATCAATCTGTTTTATAAAATAACAACCTGTAAAAAATATTTCGATTTTATTGAATTAGACAAATAGCAAATAGAGAACCAAGAATTTGTTGTAAAATCAAGAATGAGATACAATATTACAAAAAGAAAATAAAACAAAATATTATACAAACATAAAGCTTTGAATAAGAACAAGTCAATGGTAACAACAAGTTATCAACTTATATGACAAGAACAATATATATGTTGACAAACTTTAATATGTTTTCTCAGGTAACTAAGGTAGAACTTGGACTAGGCGCACTGGAGTCATGTTGCGTCCTGTGATCATGCATTATATTCAAGTTTACATTTTGAACAAACTTACTTTAAACCATTTGGTATTTGGTTTGTAACTTTTATTATGTTTCCGCTGTGGCTTAATAAACTATTTTAAAAACCAAAATTTTAAGTGTGGTTTGAACGTATTTTAAATCATATAGATGTCGATTGTTGTGACCGTTGACTAAGATCCTGGTTTGTCATACACCTCGCGGTAAAACTCCGCAGTGGAAATTTGAGGGTGTGACAGTTGTGTCATATGGCACTTTCTTGAGTACGCACCGCGGACATGATGTGTTCTGATGTCCTTGATTGGTTTTGGTGGGTCTTCGTTCTTTCGTGCGCCGGAGCGTACGTGTTTGACGAGGTTGGTCAACTTTCCGGAACGGAGGGCAGCCTCTATCTCCATTTTGAGGCTGTAGCAGTTGTCCGTGTCATGACCTATGTCATTGTGGAAGTCGTAGTATTTGGTGTTGTCGACATTCTTGCGGTTGGCTCCCATGGGTTTTGGGAGTTTGAATGCGACTTCGCCGGTTGATAAGACCTGGGCTAACACCTGCGAAGGTGTTTTTGTCAATGGTGTCCAGTCTTGGTTTCTTCGGCCGCTGTTGTGTTGGTCGCGTGCTTGTTTGCTGCCGATGATATTTCTGGCATCACCAGAAAGTGAATATCTTCTTTCGTCAGCGGTGCCGGAGATCCGGCTCCAGACAGAGGGTCGATTGTTGTTGCGATTACGATTATTGCTTGAGCTCCCCCGCTGGTTTTGGTATTTTGTTTTCTGGTTTCCAGCGTAGAGCTTGGCGATTCTGACGACCTCTTCCCAAGACTCGGGGATATCATCTTTGCCTTGGAGAGTGTTTTGTAGATTGTCGTCATTGACTTTTGCTAGGAAGGAGGTTCGAGTTGCCTCGTCTTTGGTTCCTAGCTGCAGTGCTTCTTTGTTGAACCGCACGATGAAATCTTTGAGCGGTTCGGTGTCTCTGCGTTTGCAGAGATGCATCTGACTCTTGTCGCGTTTGTGGCGACATTGTTGGCTGAAGTGGAGTGAAAATTTTTCGATCAGCTGTTCTTAGCTGTCGATGCTTCCGACGGGAGATTGTCGAACCATACCCTGGCTGCTCCGAAGAGTGTCTGGGCAAACATGTGGCACCAGACAGCTAAGGTCCACCCAATGACGGCCCCGGCTTGGTTGAAAATGCCGAGGTGGTCATCGGGGTTTGTAATGCCGTCGTATAGCTTGACGTTGGCTGGTAGGCGCTTCCTTGGTGGTATGGGCGCTTGGGAGATACGTCTTGTGAATTTGGATTTGTCCGCAAACGTCGTGGGCCTGTACGGAAGCGACAGGTCGGTGGTTGCGGCATTGTTGAAGTGGTTGAGATGTTCTCTATGATAATAAGGGGTGCGCCGGTAATGTCTTGAGGCATCGTCCTCCCAGGAGCTTTCATCATAATCTTCGTCATCAAACCGGTTGTACTCTGCATAGGCCTGGTCAGTAATGGGTTTCCCCAGACCTCCCCCTGTCCTCCCAGGAGCTTTCATCATAATCTTCGTCATCCTGTAAGGCGTCGACGCTCTAGCTGAGCGTCTAGCGCTTTCTTTTGTTTTTCGTACCATTCGTTGTTGATTTCGTCGATTTCCTCCTGGGTAGGTGGTACGTTAGTAGCGTCGAAATCTATACCACGAGGGGTAAGGATGGTATTGTGTTGATCGCCAACGTCATGATGTTGTGGTGAGTCAGGTTCGTTGGTTATGTCTTGAACTATTCCCGAAGGGGGGTGGTTTTTTTGGGGGTGAAGTAGTCATTTTAATATAAATGACCTAGTTGTTTAAAGCTTTTGTTTAGAATATTTGTGGTAAGGCCACAGATTGCGCCAATGAAGAAACACGGATCCTAGATTGTCGGGTTAACGCCAATCTTGGTAGTGATTCTACGGGGTTTTTTATAAAGAAGTATGTTTATAAAATGTGAAAGGTCTAAGGACAAGACCAAGGATGTTTAGAGACAACAAGTTAAAAGAGCCGAACCTCTAAATGTTAGCAAATAAACAAAGGTTGGAAAAGTACGATGTGCTCGTAGTCTTTTCTGTGAAAGTGCTTGTAGAATATCGGATGCCAATAAAAGGAGAAAGAGCTCTCCTTTTATAGTACCTCGATATACGACTTTCTCAACCCGTCCTCTACCCTTGATGGGGCCCGGCCCAGGTAGAGGTGTCTCTGGGTTTCCGGCCCAAGTCCCTAGGCCCAATAGTGCAAGTGGGTTTGATAAAAAAAGGGGAAAGGGGATATGTTACCGTCCTGACGTAAATACACGTGGCGTCCGTTAATTGGATGCCAGTGGGCGGCGGACACGTGGTGTCCGCCTAGTGGCTGTAGCAGGGCGGTGAGTAACCATCTCTTTCTAGAAGAACCTGAGACAAGTTGAAGGGTTGCAAAAGTCTTTAACGAAGACTGGCACATTGTTTTAGTTGACGGGCATTAGTCACCTCGTTTTATGTGAAGCTGGCACATTGTTTTTAGCTTGTGATATGGTATTTGCTGACGCTTTGGTACCATATCCCTTCAGTTTCCAAGGAAAAGGTAATAATATCTTGTATCAATCTGTTTTATAAAATAACACCTGTAAAAAATATTTCGATTTTATTGAATTAAACAAATAGCAAATAGAGAACCAAGAATTTTTTGTAAAATCAAGAATGAGATACAATATTACAAAAAGAAAATAAAACAAAATATTATACAAACATAAACCTTTGAATAAGAACAAATCAATGGTAACAAGTTATCAACTTATATGACAAGAACAATAAAAAAATATCAAACATTAATGAATATTGACAGAGAAGACCTGAAGCAGCAACACTAATGTTATCACTATGCCATGACAAAAAATCGACACAGAATAATGATTATGATTTGAGTGAATACCAGTTTCAATTAGGTTAAAAGAGTTACCTAGAGACAAATATAAATGTGGGAGAAGATGAAAAATCATATTGAGCATTCATTAACAATTATGGGTTATATCTAGGTTTGATCTTCTAATGTAAATAACAATAAAGAAGTCAATGCATAGGTTTTATTAAAATTGAAGAGAAGGTTTTATTAGGTGTTATGAATGGGGTTACATGGTGAGATGGATATGGAGTGTGTATTGTACACCTATACAATGAGCATTATATATTGTACACAAGCGGCATAAAGGGAATAAAATGACTAAAGATTGAAGATTGTGAAGAGACTCTTCACCTCTCATCTTAAAAATTGTGTGAAATTACCTTATTAGACACCTTTAGTACTTCATAAGGTAATAGATACTTACCAATCATATATTGTTATCCTGCTTGTAAATAGCATGTAATCAATATTGTTACGAACATCTTCATGTATAACATCGTCATGTATAACATAATGTCTACACGAATAAAAGTATATACGAGAAGATACACGAATATCTAGAGAAGTATTTTTTCGGTCACACATACAACTTTAAAACTTACATTCTCTAAGGAAAACCTCATATAGAGAATAATCTCCTTTTTAAATGTTACGATTGAGTAGTAAATCTATTCCAAATTAAAGTCTTTACTTAAATTTTTAGGCTATGGGGTGTGGTGGTTTGGAAAAGGGTGCGAAACCCCTTCATGCCATCAACACCACCCCTTTTATGCTGTGAAAAGGCGTGGCACCTTAAGGCTTGAAGATCTCTACGTACGTGGGGTAAAAGGTGAGAGAGAGTTGTATGGTTGTGATTGCTTATTGGATTAATGATGTTGATTGGTTCTTTGATCTTTTTTGTTTTAAGAAAGAGGCATGTTATTTACACAAGAACAAAAATTAGGTTTGCACAACCCTCTACGGGTCGTAGAGGCCTCTAGGGCCGGTAGAGGGTGTCAGTGCATTAAATGCAAAACCCTTTACGGGCCGTAGAGGCCTCTACGGCCCGTAGACATGGGACCATCAATGAAGAGACTGACTTGCAGTGTGTCAGTCTGAAAAGCAACCCATCGATGGGCCGTAGAGGCCTCTACGGCCCGTAGACAGAGATAGTCCTCTACGGCTCGTAGAGAAGATGGCCTCTACGACCCATAGATGGCCTCTACGAACATTTTTTAGCCATCTATGGGCCGTAGAGTTTTTTTTTAGATTGTGTTGGAATGAATGTGTTGATTATGCTATTTACTTTTTATAAAAAAAAAAAAACTCAAAAAATTTTTAGACATCTTTATCTTAACCATAAATTGTTAATCTAATATCAAGTAGCGGAAATAAGAACTCAAAAGTTTTTTATAAAAAAATTGTTAATTATGCTATTTTACTTTTTATAAAAAAAAAAACTTAACACATACATTCTAACACAATCTAAAAAAAAAAAAAACCTCTCTACGGCCCATAGAGGGCTCTACGGGCCATAGAGGGGGTCACAATCATTGGTAGTCAGGACTGAACCTCGTACCTCGTTTTTCATGTTCATCTACGGCCCGTAGAGGCCTCTACGGGCCGTAGATAAGTCAAAAATTGATCTCTACGGCCCGTAGAGACCTTTACGAGCCGTAGATGGTTGTGTGAATAAAATTCACCCTTGTGTGAATATCCGGAGCCTTAAGAAAACTTTCCTTTACGGGCCGTAGATGGTTGTGTGAATAAAATTCACCCTTGTGTGAATATCCAGAGTCTTAAGAAAACACCATCAGCCCCTAACTTTAAGTTGAAGGGGACTTGATATGACTATCACATGGTGTTTCAAGCCCTTTCACCCCATAACCAAACCGTCTAATCTTAAGACAGGAGAATACAATTGACTTTTATTTTGTTTTTTAAAGGGATTGTGGATCCATACACTCCCTATTTAAAATTCATACACTCTGGCTCATATCAAATACCAATAGGAGGCTACCACATACCTCAAAATGTGATGTCACACCCCCCAGAATGTGATGTCACAGGGTGTATGAATCCTAAAACCCTTTTTAAAACAGCACCGGAATATACACTTAATTAAAATTAAATTAATTTTTTTTTTCATATTAATATTGTCATTCATTAATTTTTTTTTGAAAGGAGACCTTCATAAAAACCCGCCAAACTCCAAGACGGAGCGGCAAAAACAACAATACAAACTTACATAAAAGAAAAATTACACCACTCTTCCCACAACGAGAAGAGCTTTAATCTATGTTTTGCCAAAAAAAAAAAAAAAACGTAAACAACTTTAAGTCCCCTATAAGCTTTCCTGTATTGGTTGAAGAGTATAAAGTGCTTACCCTCCATTGAGTTAGCTCAAGCGTACTCGGTTATTGGTTCTCATAGTGTTTGGTTTGGTGATTGTAGTTTTCTTTTGTGCTTGTTTGGCGAGAGTCTTGTATATGTGCAACTATCTCTTGCATCCCGGTTTTCTAACCTCTGGTTAGGAAATTTATGTACTCGCTATTATTGTTGGTTTTTTCGTGTGCAATAAAAAATTATCTCCTTCTCCGTAAAAAAAAAAAAAAAGCTTTCCTGTAAGCTTTTCCATCCGCACTGTTTTTGTTCTTGAAAATTAAATTAAATTAAATAAACATAGCTATGTAATCCAACGACAATGCCATAGTCTTTGACTTTCTAACCAAATCACAACCCTCAAAATAGTCTTCTCCTTAAAAACATAAACAACCTGCCCCACAATCTGTCCTTTCCCACATGTCACCCCACCATTGGCTCAACTCTTTGACCAGCCAAGGACAAATCCGTCATTTCACAACATACCACCCACCGCATCATCTCTTTGACTTCCAAATATTAATTTCACCCCCATTTAATCATCATCATTTATTTATTTTCCAAACAAACATTAATCAAACATGTCCCATATAGCTATTGAGCTCATCAACTCATACACAAACTCCGGCACCATCCATAACAATAATAATAATAATAATAATAATAATAATAATAATAATAATAATAATAATAATATGGAAGACATCGCCGTAAGGGAAGCGGGCACAGCCGGTTTAAAAAGCCTAGAGAATCTAATCACCTTACTTTCCACCCATCACCACCGTAAACCGTCGTACTCCACCGTCAATGACGTCACCACCACCGTCGATTACGTCACCGCCACCGATATCGCCGTTAATAAATTTAAAAAATTCATATCGGTTCTTGACCGGACTTCCACCGGTCATGCAAGATTCCGGCGAGGACCCATTTCAACTCCACCGGTCACAATACAGAAAAACACGAAATTGGTTCCGTCACCGTCGCCGGCGACGGTGACGGTGACGGCAACGGTAACGGCGGTGACAGTGCCGGCGGTGACGGTGGAGAAGGTGTTTACTGGGTCTGCGGTTCAGCAACGGATGTCGACGATAAGTTTTGGTGCCGGTGCCGGAGTTGTATCGCCGGCGACGTCGTTTATGTCGTCGTTGACCGGAGATACAGAGGGATTACAACCGTCGATGTCATCTGGGTTTCAGATAACTAATCTATCGCAGGTGTCGTCTGCAGGGCAGCCGAATATGTCGTCTTCTTCGTTTAAACGGAAGTGTGATTCGATCGATGATTCGCATACGCATACACATACGAAGTGTACGAATTCTTCGGGTCGATGTCATTGTTCGAAAAAACGGTATTGGAATTCGATTGTTTTTTTTTTTCGAACACGTATTTTTATTAGTTGGATTATTTTTAGGAATTGGTACGGGTTTAATGCATGCGGAATGGGTAGTTTCTATAAGTTGTTTAGAAGGGGGTGTCGTGCTACTAGGGCCAAGGGCGACCTATTGGTGTTAAAAATTAAAATGTGTGTAGTGAATTAGTTTTATGGGAAGTATAGCTTTTGAATAGTTCGCCCTATAAGTGGGTGTTTGGGATTGATTTTTCAAAAAAGATTATGCGTTTTGAAAATTCTTTTAAATAATTGCGTTTTGGTAGCCTAAAAATCGATTACAAAACTCAACCCCAAACACTACAAACTGATTATTTGCGTTTTCAAAACACAATAATCTAAAAATCAATTTCAAAACGCAATCCCAAACACCTCCTGAGAGGGGTGAATTCTTTAAAATGTGTATTTCTCACATGAATAGTAAAGTATCGTGTTTTAAGTTTTAAACACTAAGACAGTGTTCGTTTCATGGATTGTAATGGAATTGGAATAAAAATTTGCGCGAGAACTGTGATTTGATTTGGAATTTAGATGTGATCATTTAGTAGAATCGAATAAAACCTCGATGGAATGGAATGTAGATTCTCTTCTATATGTTATTGTTCAATTACAATTCCTTCTCTTGTTGAAACAAATAACACAAGAAGTGGAATATACATTCCAATTCCATCCAAATTTCATTCCATTCCATGAAACGAACGCTACCTAAGAAGTCCCTTGCAACTCTTGTGTGATGCATGATTTAGATGCTACATATTTCCGAAAATATTATACTAATCAGGATTTTTTTATTAATTTAAACTTGATTAATTGCAGGAAGTCGAGGATAAAGAGAGTCGTAAGAGTGCCAGCGATAAGCCTTAAAATGGCCGATATACCTCCCGACGATTATTCTTGGAGGAAGTATGGTCAAAAGCCGATCAAAGGCTCACCACATCCAAGGTAATGTCTAGTTCTTTGTTTATGCAAGTTAAACTCGGTTATTCTTGCTCACTCATTGATCAACTCACTGAGTCATAACTCGGGATAATTTATTATTAATTACTATTAAGTTATTAATTTATTATTACTTTCGTTAGCATAGGATAATGTAGCCGGCCCAAAAGTCAAAAAGTTGACTAATGGTTACGGTTTCTATGTTGGTTCCTTGGACTTGTAATATTTTGTTATATAAATGTTTTTAGTTTAAAGATCTAGAAATATATCTTAGCCTTCTTAGGTCACAAGAATATTTGGTATAAACCTGATGCAACAACCTATTTAAATATAGACAACCGATTAAAATAAAGAAAAAAAAGTCAATGCTATCTAGAAAGTCAACTTTGACTTTTCAATACAACAATGGGATGACTTTGATTTTCCATTTTAAAATATATTGCGTTTCTTCAAAGGGATGACTTTAGTTTTTATATGTTTTAAATTTTAGGGGTTATTACAAGTGTAGTAGCGTGAGAGGATGTCCTGCAAGAAAACATGTTGAAAGAGCTTTAGACGATCCATCGATGCTTATAGTGACATACGAAAGTGAACACAACCATTCCCTCGATTTGAAAGACTCGCCGGCAACTATAATTTTTGAATCTTCTTGAATTTCATTGTCAAAATGCTTAAAGATTGAACTTCTGACCTATAAAGTTGTGAAGGGATGTGATTGTGTTAAAGGGCTCAAATGTCAACAAGGAAGCTTGCATTTCACTATCTTTGTACCCTTAAATAACTTTAGTTGGTGTTTGAAGGTGAAAGATTGAAATACGTGTTGAATTATTGGAAGGTGATATAAGAGGATGTGGATTTATTGGTAATTGAACTAAGTTTTGTTATCGTTTTTTTTAATGTTAAATATTCGTTTATTTTCTAGTTTTGAAACCTATCATGATATCGATTGGTTATGTAATGTTATAATTGGTTTATTCCGTTTATGTATTTAATAGGGTTAGTTTGCCTTTAAAAGAGAAAGTATTTAATAAGTAAAACTTGGAGTAATATCAAATAATATGAGAACAAAAATAGGGTGAGAGATCTAGAATTTCGTTAATCAAGTATGTTTATAATGAGATACAATGGGTATATATAGGAGTACAAAATTTGGAGAATAAACTAATCTAATTTAGGAGGTGATAACCACATTAATATAATATATTTATAACACTCCCTATTGGTTATCAACTTAATACGCTTTGAGATGCTGCCTCGTTAAAAACCTTGCTAGGAAAACCTAGTGGGACAAAACCATAGCTAACGGAAAAGGAGTGCATCGCGTATTGTCTCCCCCTGATGATGTTGCCTCATTAAAAACCTTACTTAAGAAAACCCAATGGGATAAAACTTAGTGAAGGGAAAAAGAGTGCAACTTGTATAATGCTCCCCTCATATGAACATCTATTCTCTAAGTGGCTGGTGTAGATCTCCGGAGAATTTGCTCAAGTCTTTTGTAGACAATGATTTGTTGCTTGATCCCTTGACATGCAATCCTTTATGTTAAGCAATGTTGTATGATCTTTAATATGAGACTTCTGGTTCCTTCTCTTGTGAGCAAATATCATAATATTCACAACTATGTTGTGTTACATTCCCTGCATTTGTAAGAGTAGCCAAACTTGTTTTCATGGGTTAGTAAAATATAATTTCATACCTTACATACATTTGATGTATCAAAATAGTTGTTTTAACCATTCCAATGCTTCATTGCTTGACGTATGCTAGATCATGATAATAAGTTCAAATAAAAGATATTATAATTATGCATACCTAGCAATGCATATATTAATGCACATATGCATTTAACTTTGGTACAAAGTCTCTCAATGATGCCTAGGCATTATCACTGTAAACTGTGATTATTGTGAACTTTTAATAGAGAACTTATGTTAAAAATGGATATTATTATCAAACTTATATTCCTATTTGTCGGAATATCTCATGAGTTGTAAAACATTCAACCCGACTACTTTAGTCCATATGTATTTTGTCAACTTTAAACAATACTTCTTAAGGTATTGATATCAATGCTTGGGGCATCCTCAATCCATCAAGGAATTTTTCCATCTTGACCAATTACGCAGGTGCATTCACTCTTCAATTGGAAAATCAATAACATCTATTTCTACAATCTATATTGTACCATTCTTATACATTGAGGTATTAATCATCGAGTTCAATTTATTCTCTGCGTGTGTGTTGGTGCACAAGACTTACATCCTACGATGTTTCATATTACCTTTTAAGCACTCAAATAATTTAGGACACTCATAAGGAGTTCCAATTATATTCAATTCAATCATATAAAACAAGCATAACATATTCAAAACTGAATCTGTTTATAACAATCATAATGTTCTCAAGAACTTATGTTACATGATTTTTACGCATATCAATTCTCTCTCTGTATTACCAGACTAGTAAAATGTTGGAAAGTCATTGCATCCCCCACTGAAAAATGTGTCTCATCATAATCAATAATGGGTCTTTGCGAAATTCTTCTGCTACCAATTTGCCTTATATCATTTTTTTTAAATGTTGATTCGCACAAAAGACCTTTCCATATCAATGTGTTTTACAACTTTTGTTGTATGGACTACTAGTCCCAAACTTTCTGTTTTGATAGAGAATTAAACTCTGCCTCTTTTGCGTCTTTCCATTTTGGCCAAATATTTATTGTACATTCAAATGGCAGGTCTTAAATATTGATCCTCCTTTCAAACACTACATTACATACAAAGTATAACGACGTCGATTTTGTTTCGATTCCATACATTTCATAGACATCATACTACATAATGAGATCTCTTTATGTTTAGGTACCTGAGGTTCTTCTAGAACCGCCATGTCTAATGTATCTTCATGAGACCTTTTTTACTATAACCTCGACTTGACCATCTTTATTACTTTCTCCAATTTCCCGAGGATTTTTATTCATGGAATCGAACAGTCTATCACGCTTCAGGCGTGCAAAAGACTTATCAGATTATTTGGAGCATTAGCAGTTGGTATATGTGACTTAATTTAGCTAGTCCACATATTTAGGTCAGCTAATGTGTCTGGTAAATAATTTATTAATCGTTATAAATGAGTTATGCTTTGAGATTATGTTCGAACTTCATTTTTGAGGATCAATTGTAACTCATGCCAACTCCTTTCGTTACCAACTGCCTTTTATCTCCCCCTGATGTTGGAAATGTTAATCCATTGAGATGGATAACAATTAATTGAGCCATAAATAAATATCTCATTAAAGGCTCTATTCATCATCGTATATCCCCAACCACCTTTTGAGGTCCCATCTTTATGCGTCATGGTGGATCAATTTCAATATATGTCACACAACAAGAAAATATTAGATGGGAAATATTTGGTTCCTGATAAAAACCAACTACAATGGGGAGAAACTATTACGACGTATTGACTTGATGTGAATAAATGTTACTGCATGTAAAATCACGTTTACTCAGATATAAACATGAACTTTTGCTCTCATGATCATTGATGTTGCAATCAATAGTAGACGTTTAGTGATCGTCTCAACAAAAGCAATATGTATATGAACATAAGCTACTAGTATTCCAATACTTAGGAATTGAATTCACCAAATATGCCATTTTGGAATAATGTGCTTGAGATCTTATTAGCTAAGCCATAAATCACGCAAACTTCTGGTTGGGCACTTGATAACCATTTAGACGACGCATCGATTTTAAATAATAAATGGTGTCACGTTAGGATATACGTATCCTTTAATCAATTCCAAAATATTTAGGGATTCTTGCCCTACTTTATATGGCAAATACATAATTTCGCTTAAGAACAAACATTACATGCTATGTAATTGAAGAATCATTAAGTTCTTCATTATGTTCACATCATCATCGACTCGTTGTGATCTTACCGGTCATGCCAACTTAATTAAGTAATTATGATCTATAAACTTCTAGTTTATGATCGTTTGTTTATTACTTGCACGTATGTAATACAAAACCTAAGATATGAAGGAATGTATTGTAACTTCAATGTTCAAACCATCATGTTATATAATCACTCTTTTTATTTGCCACATGTGGTGGTCAATCTCATAAGTAACATGATCATCGTTGCATTTTTGGTGATCCATCTCATTATTAACTTGGCTATCATTATAATCATTGATGGTTGATCACATCATTACCATCATGACAACTTTCTCAATTATCTCCATGATTATGACAATTTCAGTTATTATTATATTATCAAATTCACTTCAAACTTTTCATACCATTTTAATGATATTGCTACTTCAAGAGCATATTTGAGACATAACAAACGGAAATTATTATATCCGATTTTCCTTGTAAATAATCTTCTCTTTTCAAAACACCAATTGAGATGTAATTAAATGTCCGAGTAAATGATAGCATATAAAATACAAGGTATAATGTAGAATCAAATTATACAATACACAACGTTATAACATATTGCCACATAAAACGACTTATAGTAAAATGTTAAGAAGTGAAATTGTGTCAACACTTATAAGCAAATATAAATCCTTTATGTGTTAACATACCATAGTGCAAAAATCTGTTACTCTACTTTTAAACATAAAATTATATCTCTATGAACTTCGTAACATATGATTATTTATAACTTTCAACAAAGTCTTTCTTTACACTAATAAATATCCCGATCAAGTTCTACACATAGAAGGATATCAAGAGGTGTCTAGTAAATTTACAAAAATATATTTTGTCGCACTGGATACTCATATAAAGATCTAAACACATATATGGTAGCATCTTATACTATAACATAAGAGTCATGATGTATGCACAAACACATAATGGAAAGCATAATATAATTTATTTTCGATATGTTAAAAGTGTTAAAGGTAAACATAATTCTTTAACATGTAAATCAATAAATTTACGACTTACAGTTGTTTCAATCAATTAATATTCATACCACGAAATATATAATCACAATATTCAATTTTTTAATAGAGACTATTTAGAAACAAGACGATCAATAATCAAAATAGTAAAATGAAAGCTCAATGCCGATCATTATGAAGCTATAATTTCTTTTGAATAAAAAGTGTAGTATAAAACAGTTGGAGGTTAACAAACACTTCTAGATGAATTTTGATAATAAAATGTAACATATGATGTTAATAGCTAAAAGAAGAGAAAGTGTAGGGTACAAAGTCTCTTATCCTACAAAGTGTAGGAAGCCACAAAATGATGCCACGTGGAACTTGTCTGTTTTTACTCTATAACTGATTAGAGGGGTAGTATAGTCAACTGGACATATCAATTAATCACGTTTATTATCAAATCCCTGTTTTATCGTTCATCAATTTTTCAAATTTCATAACTGATTCCATAATATACGATTATCAATTCTTACCATATTCAAAAATCTACAATCATAGTCGATCACTGGTTCAATTTTTTTACGAAAATCATAATCAATTTGCCGAGTTATTCACCATGTTCGGTATGTACTATGTTTTTATTGTTTTTCAATTAATCGTGATCTTACTCTTAATTTGTGTTTTCAGATCTAAACAATGAACCTGAATTCTTATTCGATGAAGAACATGAAGTTTTTACTGTTTTGAAGTTTTTTTAGATCAGTGATGAAAACAGAGGTATTCACCATGTTCGGTATGTAATCTGTTTTTATTGTTTTCAATTAATCGTGATCTTACTCTTAATTTGTGTTTTCAGATCTAAACAATGAACCTGAATTCTTATTCGATGAAGAACATGAAGTTTCTACTGTTTTGAAGTTTTTTTAGATCAGTGATGAAAACAGAGGTTGAGCATTCCATTAAAAATTTTTGATGTTTTGTGGATTTGAAGATAATCATTTGCGTTTTAGTATGTTTTATACATGCGTTTTGATGTATCTGGTGATATTTATGTTTAGGATAACATTCAAATGCGTTTTAATATGTTTTAACATGCGTTTTGATGTATCTGGTGATATTATGTTATTGATAAGATTCAAATGCGTTTTATTATGTTTTAACATGCGTTTTGATGTATCTGGTGATATTATGTTATTGATAAGATTCAAAAAATAAATACATGCGTTTTAAGATTAACAAATGCGTTTTATCTGATTAATGAAACTAAGATTACTGTTGATTGATAACTTCTGATGAAGTGTTTGTAACTACTGAAGAAGAAGTTAATAACTACTGCTGAATCAAACCACTGATGGCCTAACTTCTGATGAGCAAACTACTGATGAACATTGATACACATGCGTTTTATGGGTTTACAAATGCGTTTTAACTACTGCTGAATCAAACCACTGATGGCCTAATTTCTGATGAGCAAACTACTGATGAACATTGATACACATGCGTTTTATGGGTTTACAAATGCGTTTTAACTACTGCTGAATCAAACCACTGATGGCCTAACTTCTGATGAGCAAACTAATAGATGCGTTTTATTGTTTTAATAGATGCGTTTTACTAATAAACATTTATATATATAATCATTCATTACATATGGCATAGATCACCATCCATGCCCCATTTTTAAACATCCAAAAACCCAAAAAAAAAAAAAGAAAAAGAAAAACCAAAAAACCACATCCAAGAAAACATACTAACTTAAAAGCCAAAAAAACTACCAAACAAATCACCCACCACATTCATAAACCACCAATCCCATTCAGTCTTTGTTGTTTAAGATTTCATCCCTCCCCTTCCTCTTAGCTTCCATGTTTGACCAGATGGCTTCTTCTGTGTTTTTTCAGACTGTGATAGATCAAATGATCAAAAGATTCTTGTTGAACACCCTTCTTTGGGTTATCTACATCTTTCTTTAACTTTCTCAAATCTTTTAAAGGAGTTTGTCATCATCAGACCCTGGATCCCTTGGTTGTTATGCTTAATACATCAAAACAAACAACAACAATGCATAATTTTACATTAGAATTATATCACTGAAGGCGTTTTATTATATCACTGAAGGCGTTTTACTGCATAATATGACAGTCTTAGTATCATTAGTAAAACGCATCTACTAAATTACAAAACGCATTTATAACAGAATCATCCAATTTTTCATACAACAGGTTACTAAACATCTTATTCATCAGCAACATTAGTAAAACGAATCCATAATTAACTAAAATGCCTCCATCAATAACAATCAGTTACATTCAGTAACATTCGTCCAACTTAAAACAAAAAAATTATCTAATGCATTACTAAATTCATAAAACGCCTCTACTAAAACTTCAAAACGCATCTGCAACTATAGATCACCAAAACATCATACTAATCAGTAAAACGCCTTTACTTTTTTCACGTCCTTCACCTGTTTTAGGTTTTTAAAGTAAAATCATGAAGTAAAATTAAAGTAAAATACGATCAAAATTAAAGTAAAATCATGAACAATTCCTTACCTGATTTGCGTTTTGGAGGCATATTTGTTGATATGATTTAGTGTTTCTCCGATGCTCTGTTTTTTGATTTTTGATTTTTGGACTTCGGTGTCAGTTTTGATTTTTGGAGAATCAATCGCACGCATAAAATGAAGTAACCGTCAATTAATGAGGTTGATTTGGGCGCTGGATTAAAAAATTCAAATTATTTTAGTTTGTAATTTGTCTGTTTTACCCTCAAATTGATAACTGCCATTAATGACAAACGTGGGTAATTAATGTACGAGGTTTTCCTTATAAAACGTAGAAGGTGGGAGATGGAGGGCCATGATGGCTTCTCACACTTTGTAGGTTAAGAAGGCTTTGTACGTTAGCCGGCCTCGCTAAAAGAATAACCAAACATTATACTTATTATTAGCCAATTTTATGAAAGAAGTCTTGTATCATATTTTTGGTAATTAATAAAATAATTATGAAAACTTTAGATCTTTTAACAAGCTTCCTTAAAAATATTATATATATCGAAATTAAAGTTTTATGTTTAAACGTAAGGCTGCAATCTATTAAAATCATCACTATTATAAATGTGTATATCAATTCTTTAAGAAAACATATTCAGAGAAAAACTCATATGCATATCATATCCATATTTGTAGTTCATCTTCAACAAATATTTTAATAGGTATCAAGCAGATCCATATCAGGGAAATTTAATAAAATATCTATGGACGATGCATGTATTATGTTATACAATAACATAATGATTAACAAATTTCCCATTATGCTACTATTCTTGTAGGTATAAATCAAAATATCAAATATAGTCTAATATTAAGACATGATATTGATTTGAAGCTATTACCTCACGTTTGGAAACTGGATGGAAGAAACCAACTCACTGTTGTGAAGTAGCGGTTGGCAATTAGGTGGTGTATTAGTGGTTGTGTGCCACCTACGAACCTTCACGTTGGGAATGACAAGAAACCAATGAAGAGGATTAAGGTTCTGGTGAAAGCATTTTCGTACTGATAAGGTGTTGTGAAACTAGCCTAATAGCAAAATAATATGAGAACAAGAATAGGGAGAGAGATTTAGAATTTCTTTAATCAAGTGTGTTTACAATGAGATACAATGAGGGTATATATAGGAGTACAAAACTTAGAGAATAAGTAATCTAATCTAGGAGGTGATAACCATATTAATATAATATATTTATAACACAATTTTTTTTTTCCAATAGTTAACACTAGGGCTGTAAACTAACCAAACGAACACGAACAAGGCTTTGTTCGTGTTCATTTGTTAAGGAAATAATATGTTCACGAACTGTTCATAAACACTTACCAAACGAGATTTTTTGTTAATGTTTGTTTGTTAAGGAAATAATATGTTCACAAACTGTTCATGAACACTTACCGAACAAGATTTTTTTATTAATGTTTGTTTGTTAAAGAAATAACGTGTTCACGAACTGTTCATGAATAACGAGGTTTTTGTTCATGTTCGTTTTCAAGGAAATGAACGTGTTCATGTTCATTGTCTTTATTTGTTAAATTTAGGTGTCGGACTAAAGCGAAGACAAACAAACACCTATGAACTTAAACAAACACAAACAACCATTAATGAACAAAACCGAGCATAAACTAGCACATATAAAATTCCAAAAATTTTATCACTAACATTGTCTGCCCAAAATATACCAACCCGACCAATTATACAAATATATTTGACATAATCTTGATTACATATGTCTTATAAAAGCACAAAATTATCATGTGAAACTTGAAATCATAGTTTAATCCACCCAAAATGATTATTAATCAAAATAGTTAAAGTAAGACTAATATGTGATACACTAATATATATTAAATAATATATCACTGGGAAATATGAAATACTTAAATTAAAAATAAAAGTTAAAAACCCTAATGAACTATCGAACACAAACAAACATAAACGAAACGAACACGTTATCCAACGTTCACGAACATAAATGAACGAACGCAACATCTGTTCATGTTCGTTCATTTATTAAACGAACGAACACAAACGAACTTCCCGCCAAACATTTTACGAAGTGTTTGTTAAACATTTCCAGCCGTAGTTAACACCAATTAGCTAGAAATAATAATGGAACATATAGTGGTTCTTTATTACACAATAATATTAAAACGAACGATTACTTATGTCAAAATGCACATGGATTATGGAGTAGGTATTATCTTTTGACATGATTTTAGTAGCTAAAGTTAGTTTTTTTTTTTGAACGGTCAACAAAAATTTTATTAAACACCCAAGCTAGCGGGATACTAGCAAACACTCGGTACAATACACAAGAACACAACAACACAGCAGATACAAAACACCACAGAAACTATACATTTGAGCCACCTATTACCATCCGATTGAAGACAAATTAAAACTACGCCACTTGGTCCAATCCAAATCTTGTTGCTTCGCTTTCGCCTTGACCCATAAATAACTCCTTGCCTTAATTTCACCAATAACATGCTGTAAGGAGTGTTGCTTTTGATCGAAAATCAACGCGTTCCTACTTTTCCAAATGCACCAAACCACCGTCAAGCAAATAGTGTAAAACGCCTTCTTTATCTTCTTCGATCCTCCCCCGTACGTGTGCATATTTATTAAGTCACGAAAGTCAAATGCATAAAAGGAGCTCGACTTACACCACTGTGCTATATTCAGCCAAACAGATTGTGCAAAACGGCATGACACAAACAAGTGCTATGTCGTTTCCGTGTCGTCGCCACACATCGGACACAAGTTTGAACCCACATGAATGTTCCTTCTCAGTAGAGCGGTTTTAGTAGGTAGTCTTTGACGAGCCGCCCTCCATGCTAAAATCGATACCTTCCTCGGAACCCACGAATTCTGTTGAATCACCACAGAAACGACGCCATTCCTGTTAACTTGCAGCAACTTCTTAACAGCCCCAACACTAAAATCGGTTGAATCTCCTAACCCCCAGACCCACTTGTCACCATGATCATGCAAAACTGGACAAGTTACCACTCTATTAAGCTCCTCCAATTCACTTGCAGCCACCGAACCCAACCCCAAAGAACCCCAGGCCCAAACCCAACCCAATGTTAGATGTTTAATCTTGATTCATTTATTATAAACATATGTTATTTGATTTGTGTACTTATGTTAGGTTTATTATGTCAAAGTCCTAAGTCTAGGGAAACATTGTGTGTGAACCGATGTGTCACACATTAGAAGCAAAGGGTCATGTCTGTTTAATTAAGGGCCGCGTCGGATCATAGGTACCGATCCATTATGTATATAAGGGCCAAAACATTATGTTTTCATTTGTGTATTGAAAGTCAAGTTTATCTAACTTCTTTCATAATAACTTCCCTCCATATTTTCCCTCCTCCTCTCTAACATACATACATCCGATCGCATACCCTCAAACAAACCCAGTTTCATTCCAGATTTTAAGATTTCAAACATGGCATCAGAGCCAACGATCAAGACCTGTGGTATATTCGATGTAGAAGAAAACGAAGCAGTGAAGATGGGGACAGATGGCGGTTACGGGAAAGGACCGCTAATCCCTAGTCTTATTTATGATCATGAAGATCATCGTTGGAAGGCCAAAAGGGCGAACCAAGAAAGCATAGGAGACTCTCTCAATATGCAATTATCTTCGTTTAACATCGGATCAAGTAGTAGTGTGTCCGTGAGGGATACCGAAACAAGAAGAAGAAGCGCACAAAGGGACGTTAATCGGCAATCCAGAAAAGAGAAAGAAGTGGCCGAATACCCCTCTACCATGTGTTGTAGTAAGTGCAAAGAACCCTTTCATTATAGGCGTAATTGTCCTAAGAAAATTGGTAAAACCGAATTTATGGTTAAGGGTAGTGATGAAAAGGGTTGGGATGATTTGTGGTTTGTTAGTTTGACTCGCCAAGAACACGGTTGTGGCAACAAGAGTTTGTTTATTGTCTTGAACAACTCTTTTGGTGTAGAAGGTTGCCCAAAAGGTTATAGAAATGAATATTTCCGTGGAAAGGGATGTGTGGCGATTACTAGTTGTGGTAGAGAACATAAGATTCAAAATGTTTTCTATATACCCACACTTAGAAAGAATATATTGAGTGTTGAGAAATTGACACAAGAGGGATTTGAAGTAGAATTTGAAGGCGATGTTTGTTACATCAAGAAGCCTATTATTCAAAAGGTTAGAAGGATTATACTTTGTCGCATATGTGAATCGGATGACCATTTCACATTTAAGTGTCCCGCATTTGATCAAAGTGTTAAGAAAGAAGAAGAAAAGGGTCGTGGGTATGGGGAACCCTTCGGCCGAACCCAAACAGAAAAATCATCGGGTTCAAGAAGCAAAGGGAAGCGGGTTAGATTTGAAGGCGACAAGTCGGAGGGCTTAACGAACGAAGACAAAGAAAGGGCGTCCATCTTTAAGAATTTTGACGACTATTCCATCAACAAAGATCAATATGAAGGTGTCATGGAAAGAGGTCCAATCATGTATCCAACCGAAGGATCCGAATTGCAAGATTGCATTGTATTTATGGATATGATTCACATCACTAGCACGGTTGAGAGATACAAGAGAAGGTTTGAATTGGAGTTTGAAAGGACCGTAAATTGGTTCCTAAGGGATTTCTTACAAATAAGAATCAAGGCACCTATCCCACCAAGAGACGAAATGGGTTATCCCATAAGTTTGTTGGAACTATACAAAACGGTTCAAGTTTTTGGTGGTTATGAGAAGGTAACAAGTGATGGTAATTGGACGGTGGTCGCTATGTCTATGGGTTATGGAAGAGGTTTGCCAAGCCTAGTGTCAAAGGAAGATATCACAAGGAACTTGAGGCAAACATATGTTCGTTATTTGGAGATGCTAGAATGGTACCATCTCAAGTACAAGGGAAGAGAGTTGGTTGTGGAGATCAATGAAGAAATGATGGAGGATTACAAGGAGAAGGAAGCCGCATGGGATGACTCGGCATTGCCCCCAAAGAAGCGCTCAAGATCCTCATCAAGTGAAGATTAAAGACAAGAAGAAGAATCAAGATTAGGGGGGAGATTGTTAGATGTTTAATCTTGATTCATTTATTATAAACATATGTTATTTGATTTGTGTACTTATGTTAGGTTTATTATGTCAAAGTCCTAAGTCTAGGGAAACATTGTGTGTGAACCGATGTGTCACACATTAGAAGCAAAGGGTCATGTCTGTTTAATTAAGGGCCGCGTCGGATCATAGGTACCGATCCATTATGTATATAAGGGCCAAAACATTATGTTTTCATTTGTGTATTGAAAGTCAAGTTTATCTAACTTCTTTCATAATAACTTCCCTCCATATTTTCCCTCCTCCTCTCTAACATACATACATCCGATCGCATACCCTCAAACAAACCCAGTTTCATTCCAGATTTTAAGATTTCAAACAACCCAACCCAACCCAACCCGTTACCCGATACCCTATCTGCCATAGTCACGAACTTGTTACTTTCTGCTGAAAATAAGGCTGGAAATCTAGATGCCAGAGAAGACTCTGATGCCCAGACATCCAACCAAAAGGACACCCCCAACGCATTCCCCACCACCCCTCTAATTGCATTACCAACATCAACGCCACCCTGTTTTAGTAGATTAACCGTTGCAGAAATGTTCTTCCAAGGACCCGGAAAAGATAGCTTAGCCGGAACCGTATTCCAGTCCCAGTCCCTTGATGAGTGATGCACGGCCCAAATCACCTTACGCCAAAAACCATCTCGATCACACTTAAAACGCCACCACCACTTCGCAAGCAAGGCTGAATTTGCATCTTTCAAGGAACCAAAACCGAGCCCACCCGCATCCGAAGGATCAATAACATCATCCCACGCAACCCAATTCATGCGCGCGCCTTCTCATCCGAGCCTCCCCAAAAGAAAACCCTCCTCATCCTATCAAGATCCTCAAGAACTTTTGCCGGAGCTTTGTATAAGGAAAAGAAATAAGTGGGAAGAGCGTTTAAAACCGACTTTATCAACACTAAACGACCACCATAAGATAAACTTTTAGCCTTCCAAAGAGATAATCTTCTCCTAAACGTCTCCAAAACCGGTTTCCAATTTTTAATAAGATTCATGTTAGCTTCGACAACTA
Source organism: Ambrosia artemisiifolia (assembly GCA_032199755.1). Classification (NCBI taxonomy): domain Eukaryota; kingdom Viridiplantae; phylum Streptophyta; class Magnoliopsida; order Asterales; family Asteraceae; genus Ambrosia; species Ambrosia artemisiifolia. The sequence continues at coordinate 7,600,261 of CM063521.1, forward strand.
ACCCCAAGTATACACACAGCATTTATGCAGGTTAACCTTTAGCCCCAAAACAAGATAAAAACCCCCAAGGATTCTTTTCAAATTAAGCGCATTACTAGTCGACCATTCCCCCAAAAACATGACATCATCGGCGTATAATAAATGCGACAGTGTCAACTCTCCGTTTCCACACACTAAACCTTTGAATAAACCAACCGCACTTGCCCATTTCATAACACCTGACAACGCCTCCATCACAAGCACGAATAAAAAGGGAGACGAGGGGTCACCTTGCCTAAGACCCCGACTACACACGAATTCACTTGTCGGCGAACCCTTTACAAGAACCGAAGCGCGAGCCGATGATACAATAGACAAAATCCATCTAATCCACAATTGAGGAAAATTCATTTGACTCAATACCGACTCGAAAAAACCCCAATGGACCGAATCATATGCTTTCTCGATGTCAACCTTGAAAATCATACCACTCCTTTTTATCTTTTTCATCCATCCTATGATCTCATTTAACATTAGTGGCCCATCAATAATATTGCGACCCGCGAGGAAGGCCGATTGTTCGTGCGACACCAATTTCCCAAGTACCCTTTTGAGTCTCGCCACCAACACCTTAGACACCACCTTATTTATACAACCAATCAAACTAATCGGTCGATATGCATGAAAACCAAGTGGATCTTCTTTTTTAGGGATTAATTCAATACATGACGATGCACAACATGGACCCAAAACTTGCTGCTCATAAAATTGCTGAAACAACCGTATAAAATCATCTTCAAAACCATTCCAACTTCGCCTAAGAAATTTGAAATTGAATCCGTCCGAACCCGGCGCCTTATCCCCTTCACAATCCCATGCCGCGTCTTTAATTTCTTGCAACGAAAACGGTTGAATAAGGCTGCTTGTGTCCACGTCCGAGAGCTTCTTTATGTGGGTACAATTCAAAAAATACAAAGGCCTTATCTTTAATCAATCTCGGACACATCACCCACTCACCTTGGTGCATAATACCGTTTATCCTGTTGTTGGATGTATTCGCCTTAATTGTCTTTTGAAAAAATGCAGAATTTTCGTCGCCTTCGAAAGCCCTATTAAGCCTCGCCTTTTGTCTTGCATCCAAAGCTTTAATCCGATCTCATTCCAGAACATACACCCTACATTCGTTTCTCACCTCCTGCTCGATCATATTCAGCGGTCGTTGTTCACATACTCGGTCAAGTCTTTCCAACTCAGTCATCTTCTGTTTATAAGAGATATCCTCAACACTACGCCTTTCATCCACCCATCTAATAATTCTATTTTTAATAAACTTCGATTTAGTAGCTAATCTCAAATATGCCGGCCCAACGAAGCTAAAATTAGAGCATGCATTCATAACAAACTCCTTAAACCCGGGCATCTCTAACCAGGAATTAAAAAACCTAAACGGAATATGTTCGAAATCAGTTTCAACAACTGAAAGGACAACAAGACAATGATCAGAAACGTGTCTAGACAATGCAATAACCGACGCCGCTGGCCAAAGGTCCATAAATTTATCCCACACTAAGAATCTGTCCAACTTACTCATCTTTTGACCATTATCCGAACAATATGTAAAGTGATGTCCCCCCATATTAAACTCGCGTAAGTCAGCCCTTGCAATAAAATCATTAAAGTAACCGGCATGAGAAGGAACAAACTCAGTATTAAGTCTCTCGGACTGACACCGCACATCATTAAAGTCCCCGAAAAACACCCACATCGCCGGCATAGACATCTTTATTTGTAACAGTTCTGTCCACACTATCCTTCTTAACACAGCATCATTTGGAGCGTATAGGTTCACTATATTAATATTTTCCCCCGAGGCCACCATTTCCCAGCTACAACCAAAAAAGATCTGTTTTTTTTACCACCATAGACTTCTGAAAATTGGATGGATCCCACAAACTTATAATACCGCCTGACCTACTGATGTCGTGTGGATTAAAAGTTTTTATGTGACTTAAATTACTTTTATTTACAAGTAAACAAGTCCCGGCGGATACTCCAAACACTTGTTCAAAAAGATCTTTAAGTCAAAACGTTTAAGTTAAAACACTTTGTCAAGTTTTAAATTTATAAAATAAAACGGTATTTGCGAATTATTCTAAACCCACACGATAGGCAAGTGTACCTATCAAGCGTAGTATAGATTTCCAGCAAGTACCGAGTATCGAACCCACAGACACGACTTCCCCTACTCAGCCCTAAGTTGCTTTAATATAAATAAAGATAAAATAAAGAAAGAGAATGAGAGTGACCATAATAAAAATCAATACCGACACAAAGTGTTGCTTCGGGATCCGACTTTATCTTGGGATGGATTAATAGTATTTAATTAATTAAGTGGTGTGAACAAGTGCGCACTTATGCTTAACGTGGAGTTGCTACAGCATTCTCCAGAGGTGACTGTTATCCCAAGACGAGTTGTGTTCTTATTTTAAAATGAGGGTCTCCCGACCTGGTAAGCTCACCTCTCAACAATGACAAACAGACTACTCAAGACTGTATGCATCCAACCCCGAAGAATCCACCTCCCAGTATTGCAGTAATGACATCTAGACACTTAAAACTTTTATGGACAACTTGCCGGTGGCCGGAGCATGACCGAACAAGAAACCATTTGATATCATAAAAGAGTCGTGACCAACCGGCACACGCTCATCTTTTACTTGAATTAATTAACTTTTTAAAGAGTGAATGATCTATCATTAACTGTGTGGCAGTATAATGATAAAAGAAAATAAAGACCGTTTTCTTTTAACACGGGTTCACCAACACTTAACCTGCGCCAAAGCTATCACATAGACCATGTAGCTAAGTCGCAAGATTAAGCCTTGATTTATCACTAGGACCAAGTATAAAGACCGTACCGACCCTAAGTGAGATCTTTAGTCGTAGAGGATTAAGCCACTAAGTGTGTGTATTTCTACCCACAAATGGGCCAATCACTACTCGCGAGATTAGGTTAGCTCACAAGTGCATGGATTTTTACACACCATGGGTACACTCATGAGTCCTCCCACTTCCTACCAAGACACCCACAAGACCATAGACTAGTTAATTAGTTAGTTAATTCATCAAACAAAGTTTTAAGTGAAAAGAATTTAATAAGAACACAACACCACTAATCAAAATAAAAACTACTATATAATCCATACCAAGATAAGTCTTCACCCTAGCAACATTTGATTAATCTAGCCAAACATTGGCTGTACAACTATCACATTATCTTTGGTGTATGAACAACACATAGTGGTGAGTGTAGGTGGATTAAAGAAGGTGTTTTGGATGAGTTTTAGTGATCTCACTCTCAACTCTCTCTCACCAAGTGTTTATGGAGTGATCCCAGGCTCCAATGTCACTTACAAGACCCTAAAGATGGCTGGAGAGTGTGTGAACTCTAGTGGAATGGATGGGTGAAGGGATGCTTCAAAATGTGGGGTGGAGGCCTCTATTTATAGGCAAACCAGCTCAAGCACGCCTTTGACAAAGTTTTGGCACGCCCCTGCTCAGACAACACGTACTGTTGCAGAGTCCTTTATGCAGAAATATCCCCTGAGGTAGTTGGCACGCCCGTGCCAAGGGTGTGGGCACGCCCGTGCTCATCAGTACTTCCAACAGTCTTGTCAGTCTTGGTCGGTTTGAGCCTTGGGGAACACGTTTGAGTAAAGCACGCTCGTGCACATCTGAAAACCTCAGATTTGACTCCTGTTGACTTGGAAATGTTGACTTGTTGACCTGGAACAGTTGCACGACCGTGCACGGTCAGAGCGCGACCGTGCTGTATCTGAAACTTCTTCAAAAGTCTTCAATTCCTTGTCTTTCATGTCGTTTTCCTGCCTGGCCTTCAAAACTTGCATGTGGGAGACAAGGTTGTTGTACCATATGCCATTTTGTCCCCTAGAAGCTTGTTCTCCACTCAAAACGTGCCTTTTCTTTTTGCTTCCAAGAACCTGCATTTATCTCATAAGAACGATTTAGATATGTTTTATAAAGATAAAAGCATAATAAATGTACAAAAAGGAAGATAATTACGTATGTAAAACATATTAAATTATCGGCACATCACCTACCTTCTGCATATACCATATCCGACTGAAATCTAAACCTGCCCCAAAACGAAGCTAAGACAAAATCCGATCCTGGCCCCAACTTAAACTCTTGAATACCCATAAACTGAATACCATTACTTGTCTTTAAACCCCTCACCCAAGACATTTTACGGTCGTCCCTAACCCCCCTAAGATTTATGGATAAAAAATTCAGTGCAAACCTGTGGCATCGCTTTCTTCATAAACCAGCGACTGTACCTGGTTCTCGAATCCACCTAGCTCAATACCAACTAAAGCCCCAACCTCAATTGGAAGATTTCTTTCATTAAGAAGCTCTTCCTCATGACCCCTATTAATCCCAGTTCCTAAATCCGTATTACTTTCCACCGCATCTTCGGCCCTTGTTACATTCCCAGATCGATCATTGTTATCCGCAACACCATGAGTTTCTACTCCCCCTACATCATTGATCTGAGCACCATCTTCGGCTTCCATATCATAATTGCCTCCATCATTCATTAGGCCGACTCCTTTACTCAACCCAGCTTGGCATTCCTGAGAAAAATTTCCAGCTTCCACAGTGTCTCTAACCCTTTCCTCAGGAGAGGATGTTGGGCTTCTTTGGGAACCTTGTCTTTTTCTTGACTTCTGATGACTTACATGCCCCACCTTAGGCCCAGTCCCACAATTAAATGAAGCCCATGATTTTTTTAGGTCCAAATATACACTATTACTACCATCTGGCCCACCTTCATTTGAAAACACCCGTGCATTTAATGCATTATTATTACCCATGGTCGATTTAATTCCCCCATGCACATGGGACTTCCCATGCACACAAGGAGACCATTCGCCTTCTATCGAATGCTGACGTAACCCATCCGGCCTGACATCATCATCCCTGATCTCCCCATCCTCTAGATCAACACCCATATCATTCGCCACCGATTCACCAGACTTTTCCGGTGAGGATACTTGAGTCATCGTAAGATCCATCAGAAATAACTTCCTAATGCAATCATCCTCCACCTTCGTTACCCAGACCGGAACTGACATACCTTCCCATTCCAACATAATCTCATATTGAATCCTACCGACTTCATTTACCGAAATCCAGACCTTACTATCCACATTGTCAGGAGACATCCATGAAAACTCACTACCCTTTACCACCTTCCCAAATAATTCCCCCACCTTATCGAAAATCGGACCTTCTCTTAACTGTAATGGAATCCCAACAATTCTTAAACAAGCTATTCTACCGAGAGGTATGTTTTCACCTCCCCATAGACTCGCATCGGTTAACACCTCCCCCCACAGATCCTCCTTTTTGGACACCCCAATATATCTGACAAACCCAAACCAATTTCCCCTCGCGTCCCTTTTCCGAGCAACATAGGCATCTTTTATAATTCCATGTGGCCTAAAAGATGTCCACAGGAGTGAATCCGAGACACCATCAGGCATATTGCTTATGAAGAATGTAGTTACCGGGCGTCTATCTTGAAAACCCCTTTCTTTTCTTGGATGGAAGTTATCACCCCTTCGACTCCCTCTCATGTTTATTTTTTTAATGAACACTAGTAGCTAAAGTTAGTATCTTACGGTCTATTATCTTATCTGAAATTCAAAAGTTGATACAAAATCAAACCAATCCAAGTATGAATGCGCTAAAATAAGCAAACACACTCTTTGACAACATCAAAACTCATTAATTACACGAGCATTGTTTTTTATCCTTCTACATCGTAACCCTTCTACATCATATACACCTTACACCATGAAGATACACCCTCCTACCATGATTGCTTTACACAAGACAATCATGTCCGGTGAATCACATCGATCACAGAGCGGGATTATGATTGTTATAAGAAGTCATATCTGAATAACCCAATGTTGATTTGGGTTTAAAAGAATTTCTAAGAGACGAGATTGACCACAAAGTATGTTGGGTACCATAAGCCTATGGAGAGATTGTAAAGACCTAGATTGAGGCTTATGTATCCATATGATGCTTTGGGTGTAATACCGAGACAGTGGTTTGGGTGTTTGGGCTATAAAGCCTTTTAGGCCATGAACTAGGGCAACCTATATAATGTTTTATGTCTTTCATTTTATGGTGGTAGCTCCCATTGTGAAGATTTTAATTGTATCAGACGGTTTTCTTGTTGAATATAATCGTATGTGTTGAAATCGTTAGTGTTTATCTTTGTGTGTTATTTGAATCACTAAAAGCAATCAATTCCGCCAATTATTGGGGGTTAATTGATACCGTTATAGATCTACAGATTTGGGACTTACATATGATTTATACGTTTGCTTGATTTTATCACAATGATTATTGATTTATATGCAGCAATAGAAATTAGGCAAAGTTATTAGTATTTCGCCTGAAAAGTTTATACGTATTGAGCTCGAATCAAATTTGAAACCAAGAAAATTCGGCTCACTTTAAAAAAAAAAGATTGGCTTAACTCGGCTTCAGCTTAGATAGATTGTTACAACTTGAAGAAATAAAAGGTCTTGTGAATTGAACCGCTAATGATTGAGCGTTGGGCTAAAAAACGAATGTCTTTACTTGGTCGAGAAAATATTTGAATTGGAGGTTAATTTAACAAGTCAGACGAAAAAGCCGACAAGCAAGGTAACTTTGGCTCAAGTTTGGCTTATAAAGAGGCTAAGCTTTTTTTTTTAGAAAAATGCTTTCATTCACAAACGCCAAACCGGACCTCAAAACGGGGACCGACGGCTCAAAACACTACAACATATACAAAGGGTATCTACGCCACTCTTGCCAGACAATCCTATTACATTTAGTTCTATTCTTAACCCAAAAATACGATAAAGATTTCACACTAGCCACAATCCGCTCCACACTAGGATGCTTCCTGTTAAAAACCGTATCATTCCTCGCCTTCCATAGCGCCCACATGGTCACCATAACTATACCATGAACCATGTTCTTCTTCATCTTACAACCCATGGCCGAGTTGTATATCTGCAGCAAGTCTTTCACTCCGAAGGCAAAGATCGGAGGTAGCCGGTACCAACTCCCAATACAGTCCCACACATTTGAAGAAATGATACATTCGGACAAAATATGCATCGCAGTCTCTTCGCTGTAATGACACCAAGCGTAATTCCTGTCTAAAATAACAACGTCTTGCTGCACTAACGCCATCTTTGTTGGAATCCGATTCATCTCCGCTCGCCACGCCATAATCGAACATTTAAAAGGGAACCAAGAGACCCACTTCATAACAAAATTTGCTCCAAAATCCGTCCGCTGCAACAGTAAATCAAACACAACCTTGACTGTGAACTCCGAACTTCCGTCTGCAGCCCAAACCCATCCATCTTGGCCCACTGAAACAGTATAACCACATACAGCCTCGCACATGTTAACCCATTGCAGCAACTCCTCAGTCGTTTGAATTTTATCTATCCATACCGCATCAATCACGAACTGATCATTAACCACTTTGGTCCGCTCTGAAACCAAACAACATTTATTACCTTCCAAACGGTACAATAACGGCCATTTATGTTTAAGCACACAATCACCCAACCAAACGTCTAGCCAAAATCTAACAGAATCGCCATTCCCTATCTTTGCTCTAATAAGCGTATATAAAGACACCTCATTAACCTTTAGCCCGGCTGCCACTTTCACAATCGATTTCCAGTTTTCGGTTGCATATCTATTGATCGGTAGAATCTCCCACATATTATTGATTTTATGACAAACTTCAATCACTTTTCTCCAAAGCAAGTGCTTGTTAGAACGATATCTCCAAACCCATTTAAATATAAGCGCTTCATTGATAGTCTCTAGCTTTTTAAACCCAAGCCGCCAAGCTTCTTCGGCGTAGAAACACGCTTCAACTAACCCAATGAATCTTATTACCCACATTGGATCCCGACCATAGGAACTTTTTTATTATTCTTTCAAGATTATCCACCACCTTCCGAGGCGCTTTATACAAAGAGTAATAATAAACGGGGAGACTTTCGAGGACCGCTTTGATAAGTGTTACCCGACCTCCAATAGACAAGAGCTTCGCCTTCCAAATAGCTAATCTAGCTTCAAACACCTCAACAACTTTCTTCCAACTAGCGCATCTATTCATGTTGGCTCCCACTTTAATACCCAAGTAATCGAAAGGCAAAGAATCCCGTTTACAACCTAAGTTTAGAGCCATGGTTTCCGTTTCCTCCATACAAGTGCCAACCCCATAAAAAGTGGACTTATTAATATTAATTTTCAACCCCGAACAAATATGAAAACATCTCAAAACTCTAGCCAAATTAACCACATTACCATTGGACCATTCACCTAAAATGAGCGCGTCATCGGCATATAACAAATGAGAGAGTACCGTACCTTCTTTGTCAAGCTTCACCCCTTTAAACTCACCCTCCAAAATCGCTTTCTTAATTACCAAAGGGAGTGCTTCCATCACCACCAAGAACAAAAAAGGAGATAACGGGTCACCTTTTCTAAGACCTTTTTGACACGAAAACTCAAACGTAGGTGACCCGTTAACCAAAACCGCCGACCGAGCCGACTTTAGAATCCCCATAACCCACATACACCACTGAGGAGGAAAGTGAATTTGTTCTAACATTGAGATTAAGAAACCCCAATTAACATTATCGTACGCCTTCTCGAAATCAATTTTTAACAAAAAAGCTTTCTTAGATTTATGTTTCAACCAAGCTATAACTTCATTTACGACAAGAGGACCATCCAAGATATATCTATCCTTCAAAAATGCCGATTGCGACTCCGAGATCACCTCACCCATAACCGTCACTATTCTAATCGCCAATAGTTTAGAGATCACCTTATTCACCATACCAATCAAGTTAATAGGCCGATATTCCTTCATACTCGTCGGATTCTTGCATTTAGGCACCAAAGTTATGAAAGAAAGGCTACTCTCTGGACTAATAAATCCCGTGTCATAAAAATCGGTTATAATACTAACAAAATCATCTTCCAAAACCTCCCAGAATTCCTGTACAAGATGAAAATTAAAACCGTCGAGCCAGGCGCCTTATCCTTATCACATTCAAAAGCCGCAAATTTGATCCCTTCTTTCGAAAACGGTTGCACCAACTTCTCCCCCAAAGACTCTGGAACTGTTTTAATATTATCAAAAACGAATTTCGGCCGGTTGAAACAAACTTCACTGAAGTGAGTCCTAAAATGTCTAAGGACCTCTCTTTTCACAAGTGTCGGTTTAGATAACCATTCTCCATTAACTGTAATCCCCGGGATCACATTAGACGATCTTCTTTCATTAATCACCGGATGAAAGAATCCCGTGTTGTCATCCCCCAAAGCCGCCCACTTTACTCTTGACTGTTGCTTCAAATCCTTGTTTTTCACCTCGTTTAACTCATTTATCTTTTCCTGCATTCCTCCAATATCCATAATTCTTCATCGGACAAGTTCCTATCTTCCAAGATTTTTTCTAATTCATCCACCTCAATACAACATTGATCGTATTCTTCCTTCTCCTTCTTAGACACTTCAGTACTCCACTTTTTTAGCTCCAAACTCAACATCTTTAGCTTACGGTGTAACCTCCACTGAGCCGAACCTTCCTCAACTTCTATACCCAACGTATTACGAACCAAATCCATACACCCATCTTTATCAACCCATGAGTTGAACCACCGGAAGGGTTTCGAGCCAAAATTTTTGCTAACCATGTGCAATAACAACGGACAAGGATCCGAAAAACCCCTCGGAAGAGCTCTAAGCGTTGCGTTTGGCCACTTGTTGAACACACTGGAACACACCAAAGCTCTATCTCTTTTACTTTGTTTATCTCCTTTACCTTTCCCTGCAAGGTATGTAAACTTCCTTCCTACCAAAGGGTACTCGACCAATCCCATATCGTCTATAAACTCATTGAAGTCCTTAGTCGTCGCTTCGTTAAATGTCGTATTCTCTCTTTCATCCGGACTTCTAACCGTATTAAAATCTCCCATAAAAATCCAATTATCGTCACTGTTAATCATCAAACCCTTCAACGCTTGCCAAACCGAATGTTTTTGCACTCTAGTTTGAGGACCGTATACATTAACAACATTCACCTTCATATTATCCTTCTTCATACGACCACCCACTATAAGGAAATTCCGATTCTTAATCACTGTCTCTTTATGAAAACAACTTGAGTCACACAAAGAAGCCAAGCCTCCCGAAAGACCCGTAGGATCAACTACTTCAAATTCAAAACTTCCTCTACCCTAGTAGCGTTCAAGAATCTGTCTATCTACCCCTTGAAGTTTAGTTTCTTGCAAAACCACAAACTCTACATCATTCTGACATCTAAGACCTCTAACCCATGTCTAACCTCTTGTACGCCTTCTATCGAAATAGATTCCCGAATCAAGTCTTGAAAATTTTGGAGATTCGCACCCAGCTTACGCCCTAACGTCACGGTACACGCTACTTCCTCCCCCAAAGGGATTCTGTTAGAGCTTACTCCAATTATGTTACCTGCCGAATTATCACCAAGACTATGCAATGTATTCTCAACCTCCTTAACAAAACCGTCTTGTACTTCTTCTTGAACCACATCTTCAACTACCTCATTCTTGTTTGCATCCTCTTTTAAGTGACCTTCTGCATTAATCTCTTGGTCCACCTCAATGACTTCTGTAACCGGATCCTTATCCAACACTGCAAATGAGTTATTAGTAATAATGGACCTTGTCCAAGTTATTAGAAACATTATTATCCACAGCCCAAATAATTGGGTCCAAACCAAAAATATCATCATCCTTCTTCTTGGACTCTTTATTGGGCCTTTGATTTCCACTTGAGGACCCCCCTGAATATTCCAATCCCATATTGATAAAGTTTTTAAACTTCTTTCTTTTCACACCTTTAGCTGTAGTTTGACCATTGGCATTAACTATCACCGGATTGTCCTCCTTGTTTCCAAATTCGGCACCACCTTTTACAAACTGATCATTTGAAACTTCACCCCTATCTTTGGTAACCGAATCGCCATAATGATTGCCATTAAAGTTTACCAAAACAGGGCTGCCACGAGAATATTCCGGTGACTGATCCCTCTCCGGTGACTTAACTATCTCCGGTGTCTTGTCCGGTGAGTGGTAACTATCCTAAGAATCCATCGACATCCCATCATCCACTTTTAACCCCTGCACGAAGTCACCGATCCACTCTTTATCCACCTCCGAAACCCACACCTTAAACGAATTCCCTCTCCATCGAAGGCATGCCACATCCTGAATTAGCTTTCCATGATTGACAAGCACTCCAACGAAGTGGAAGGACGAATCACAACCACGATCATCAAAACAAGCATTTTTACTACCGTGCCATAAAGACTACCAATCTCATTCAGCACATTTACATCCGTAATACACAAAGGTACACCGATAATCTTCAACCAAGCCACCCTGTCGAACGAAAAAAGTTGTCCTTCCCAATATAAGGATAATCAAAAAGATCTTTCCTGCTCACTATCTCATCCTTGGCCATAGTAGCATGATCAATCGAAGAAAACTCAATCAATACCGATAAACCTCCAAGGCATCTAACTATCCCTTCCTCAAGCTTCATCTCAACCAAAATATTACGAATATTTTGCATGACAGACAAAGACTTCAAACGTACGTAAATAGCCCTTCCATGCAACCATTTAAAAGCTTCCACACTATCGTCCATAGTCACCGTTTTACCAACAAACGCCCCAGTGGACGCATCCTTGAACGACATATTATTAACTCCCGGCCCCTATTCACAAATGACGAGTTAGTCAAACCCTTACTCGGCATGGCATAAGATCGAGTCTGATGAAAGTTCTTCTTTGATTGATTAATTTCACCTTCTTCTAAGACAAACCTTGCAACGTTAAACTTCAGTTTATACTCACCCATTCGGATCACCGATAACTCCTTTATCAATTCCTTGCAATCCTTTACGTCCAAGAACGACACAAAGCCAAACCGTTTCCTTTCCTTATCCCTTTTACGTGCAATGTAAATATCGAAAATAGTGCCAATACCCCTAAGCGCTGCCGCAACATCTGCCCCGCTACAACGATCCGGAAGGTTGTTAACGAAAAGTTTCGTTATCCTTGCCTGTGTTTCAGCCGGAATAGGTTTCCGGCGGTTCGCCATTTTTACTTGTTTAAACTAATTCACAAGTCACTCATTGATTGGTGATTTGGTTCTCTATAAAGAGGCTAAGCTAGTTTCAGCTTTTACTGAATGAGTTTTGGGCCATGTTCTACTTGGACAGTTCTAGACTTCTAGTGAGGGGTAAATTCTTGGCCAACATAAAAAGACAAGGAAGAGATAAGGGTCGGTGAACCGATTTCCCATCTGAAGCAGCCCACTAGACAAGTATTACTCGATTGTACAGGTTAATAAAACTCAGCCCAACTAGTCAACCCAATTAGTTTAGCACAATTAAAAGTCTAAGCCTAACTGAACCAACCAAATTAAATTCTCCAGTTATGAACCTATTTGGCTATTTTTTGAGGGTTTTTTTTTTCCATATTTGTAACCAAACCAAAATCCGACAACCAAACACATAATTTGAAGAACCAGTCCAAACGCAGAAGATCTAAATCTAAAAACCAAACCAAGCCCGAAAGTTTATAAGCGAGTCGTGAGTTATTTCTACTACACATGATCAGAATAATCGAGTTCATTGTTCACGATATATTGTCATTTTCTTTTGTATATTGACCTAAACAAGGAACATCATGAAGTTCACGATTGTCTTATGATGTTTTATTTTTCTGTTGAATTTGACCAATTTAAACAAACATAATACTAAACAATGAAAGGGTTAATTTATTTGTGAAAAAATAAAAATAAACGTATGAGATGTATGTTTAGTTATGGTGTGACCACCATTGGAACCTAAGTATGTCTTTACTCGATCCATCCACACACACGTATATGGATTTATGCTAGGATCCAAACTTACCTAAAGGACAAACTCTTGAGAGACAAACCGGAAGAAAGTTACGTTTAATATAAAGTTTAGGGTAAAGATCAAATACAAACGAGCTTAACCTACTAACATGAGAAGTGAAGTGAGAAATATTTTTTTTTCCAATTTTTTTTCCATTTGTTTAAGCATGTTCTCTAAATAATAACTATATTTTATTTGTATAATTACTTTAGCAGAGTAATTATAGAAATTACTTTAGAAAAATCTAGAGAAATCTAGCGTAATTAAAATAATTACTCTACTTGAGTAATTAAAATAATTTATCAAGATGGGAAAAAAAATCTTCCTTCACTTCTCACGTTAAGGACCCATATGTAGAATAAAAACTTATTTTTATTTGTACAAGAACCTTAGTCATAAAGTTACCTTCAAAAAGTATTCACATACAAGTTTAGTCCAAAGTAGAATGATCGAACTCTTAGCAAAGACAATCAAGCACTAAATAAAGGTAACATCCCTAGAAGCTTCGTACTTCGTACACTCCATGGGTATCTTAAAACATTAAGCTTGTTTGATAATTGAGGATTAATATAACCTAAAAAACAATGAACAACATGACTACCGAGTCCCAATCAATATCAAAGGAAGAACACACAACGAATTTGGGTTGAATAACTGTCAATCTTATTAATTAGAAAATATAACTCATAAACTGATTACAAACCCATAAACCATAACTCGGCTCTCTATTGAGAATGTCAAACCTAACTTGTGTTTATATAGAATAATTTTAACTTGGTAGTCAAGATATTACCATAACTAATTATAATGAAATTAGGAAACTTTTTTTTTTTTTTGAACGGCCAACAAATTGGAATCACTCACGGAACACTGGAGTATCATCGTGCCACCAGTGTTGCCACGCGATCATATTCCACCACCAAGTCACCAATTCAGGAGGAAACTCATAATTATGAGAAAACCCCCTTTGTGAGATTCGAACCCAGGACCTTATGGCCCTTGTAAAAGTTGGTCCTTTATAACCCTTTCCCTTCACCAAATTGTGATGAGTCGTGAGTTACCAACAATAGACTAGCCCTATGAAGCTGGAAAAAAAGACTCTAGAGAGTATTATAGCCTCTGTCTGTTGTAACGACCTCTGAAGCTAGGCTATTTGAAGCTCGCATCACGATTATGCTAGAGGGTGTTAAATACACCTTTGGATACTTCTGGCTCATATTGGTGTGACAAGAGTGCAGCCACATGATAGATATAGGAATAAGGACTCGCCCCTCCCTCGTAGAGACGTGCAACATATAACTCATACTTCTCTTGTTTTTACCATAATGTGCCATCTTAAATGAGTAGTGAGTATCAATGTACTTCTCTTGTTTTTACCCTTTTGTGTTAGTTCTATACACTTGTTCACTGGTATCATGTTCAAGATCCTAGATCCATTCGAGAAGACGAATTAATTCCAAAGACAAGAATTTTGTGACGAGATTTCTATTACACCATTTGTCATGACCAATTGACCGATGGCCCCGAGGTTTAAATAAAAAATTCTATGTATAAGGGATGATAATCCCTAGTCAAGTCAGACAAGGAGACATCCTAACATGATCTCATGACCTTGTTAAAAGTACTTGAGATTTAAATGAAAATAAAAACTTTTTACATTTAAGGAAAACAAATTATTTGCTTCTAAGTCTTGATTTACAAGCCATCCAAAGTGCTTTTAAATTTAGGGAAGAGATATTGTATAAAGTCTCTTAAAATAAGAAGCATAAGAAGTAATCTGGACCATTAGATTTCAAAGTGATCAGATCATATAACCATAAGCTTTTAAATCAAACCAGGGGTAAATTAGTCTAGAAAACAAAATCACGACGGTTATTCAAAACTCACGACGGTTATTACTTAAATCATAAACAAAATCATCAACCATCATTTAATTAGGGTTTATTACACCTCCAAATCAATCAAAAACACACACACACACACGAATCAAAACACCCAGATTGACGAAGAACAACAAAAAACAGAGCATAATGTTTTCAAAACGTTCAGGTGCATTTTATCATTAGATTATCATTTTTTTTTGTCATTTTCATTCTCGTTTTTAAAATGGAATCAGACAAACAAAGAAGCTGCTAAGAATTTGGAAGTTGATATTAAAAAGATGAAGCAGCAGTTGAAGAAACAAAAACAACATGCTGAAAAATCAAACAGACGCACTTTATAAACAAAACAGACGCACCTTATAACCAAAAATCAAAACAGACGCCCCTTATAGACAAAAACAGACGCAGCAGTTGAAAAATAAAAACCTACTGACAAATCAAACAGACGCACCTTATAGACAAAACAGACGCACCTTATAACAAAAAATTAAACAGACGCACATTATATACAAAACAGACGCACCTTATAACAAAAACAGATGCACCTTATATCAAAAACAGACGCACCTTGAAACTGTAAAAATCAAACACCGGTTCGCTAAAAAACAGAACGTAATGTAATCGATATTTAAAATTGTGTTTGATTGATGGAATCCTTACTTGATTATATGTTCGATGTTCGTTCGAATGATGAATTGAAACTGATTAGTTGAATTCCATAGTATTAATTGGAACGTTGATTGGAACGTGATTGAATAAACGTAGATGACTAAATTACCCTTTTAATCAATCAGGATTAGGTTAATTAAACTTAACCATAGTTTACAGGTGGCATAATTTGGTGGCTTCTTATCGCTTCTCACGTTAACAGACTTTATACCGTATACTTTCTCTTAAATTTAAACATAGTTGGTAGAGTTATAGCCCACCTTCAAAAGATGCTTCAATATTATAAGTAGAAAAGATGTAATGACCGAAAGACAAGAAAGACCTACGATTGAGCAAGATTAATGATCCAAGCTGAACCATGGTCCATGGATCAACTATGAGCCCACTTTCTAACGATTCCTTATATTTAATAATATAATCCTTACACCCATGCTTGAAGCAACCTCTTGCAATTATAATCATTCTACCTTAAAAACTTTAAATGTACTCTGTATGATCATATATCAGTAAAAGAAGAAATATTTTGTGAGCAAAATATAACACTTATGTGTACTTCTATGTGTTAATCCTACCTAGATTAGAAAAAAAGGTTTTTAGCATAGCAACAATTTTAATCTCTGAAGTACAAGTACAATCTAAGATAGAATAATCGAACTCTTAAAAAAAAGAAAGAAAGGACAATCACACATTAAATAAAGATATGATCCCTAGGGATAAAAAAATACACAAGTATCTTAAAACATTAAACTTGTTTGAAAACGGCAAAACCGTGTAACACAGTTAAATGAACAAGGCACACGTCTTATATGAGTTATACCCAAGTGTCCCAACTAGGCTTGATGTGCATATACCACTTCAACCTCCATTTGACACGATTAGATAAACATGCTACATGAGTTTCACTTAAGTTACAGGATTTTTTAAGTGATCGGACTAAGATCGATGTCTATTCACCACCTCAACTTCCGCTTGACACGAACACATAAACACACTACAAAGTTGCACAATTATAACTCTTCCCAATAAAGTTTATGAGGTTGATGTATGCTCACCAGTCACCACTTTAACTAGAAACCCTCTGACCCATTAACATTCTACCATTAATTGAAAAAAAATATATTATTTGTTATTTATATATTAATAAAAAATAATATTAAAGTTATATTGTTTTTGGAGCCAAAAAAGCGTTGGGGTTTCCATCCCCCACCTCTATTCCTTTTCAAAACCTTCCACGTGATTCTGACTAATATCTCTTTTGCACTCTAGTAACCATTACGACACCACACACTCAAACATATCCCCTCCCTCCTTTATCCTCTACACCTCTCCATCTTTCAATGCTTAATTCTTTCTTCAACAAACCATTAATTCCATCATGAAACCAACCTCCATCCACAACCTCCTCATCTTCCTCCTCCTTATTATCACGTTTCACATTTCGCATTCAATCTCCACACCACAAAACGACGCCGTATCATTATTATCATTCAAAAAACTAGCAGATCTTAATAATAACCTTGCATTTTCCATCCACAACACCTCCTCCTTTTGCAACTGGCCTGACGTACAATGCGATAACAACCACAGAATAAGCAGACTTGTCCTCGAAAGCCTAAACCTTACAGGTGTATTTGCAGCCAACACATTGACTCGTATGGATCAGTTAAGAGTACTCAGTCTACGTAACAACTCGTTAACCGGTCATATTCCTGATCTATCTGCACTCGTCAACCTCAAAGCATTATTTATAGATCATAACTATTTCACTGGAGTAATTCCAGTGTCTGTATCGTATCTTCATCGTCTACGAACGTTAGATCTCTCGTATAATAAGTTATCTGGTGAAATTCCGGTTCAGTTAAGTCAGTTAGACCGGTTAAACTACCTTCGTCTTGATTCGAACCGGTTAAACGGCTCTATTCCGTCTTTTAATCAATCATCGTTACAAGTGTTCAACGTTTCGGTTAATTTTCTAACCGGTCGTGTTCCGACAACGCCTACTCTGTTGAAATTTGGTCCTTATATGTTTTCAGCTAACCCTAGGCTATGTGGTGAGGTTGTTCGGATTAAATGCCAGTCTGAAAAGGCGTACGTTAGTAAAAACTCGACTAAGCAGCAGTCTAATGAGCAGACGTGTACAACATCTGGCAAACACAAGCGGTTTGCAATGATGATTGGCTTATTAGCCGGTTTTCTAGTGTTGATAACATCTGTTTTGGGTGTGATAATGTTAATCAAGATGTCAGAGAGAAAAAGACGAAAGGAGGATGTGTCCACGCGTGAGATGATGGAGTTGGCTGAGGCGGCTGATGCTGCGGCTGAGGTGATGAGGATGCAGGAAGCAAATGAGTTGGAAATGAAGGTGAAGAAGTTGCATCAAGGGATAGAGATGAAGAAGAGTGGGAATTTGGTGTTTTACGCGGGTGAATTGGAGGTGTATACGGTCGAGCAGTTGATGAGGGCTTCGGCCGAGTTGTTGGGTAGTGGAACGATGGGGGCGACGTATAAGGCGTTGGTGGATAATCGTGTGGTGGTTTGTGTGAAGAGGCTTGATACTTTGAGGTTGATTGGGATGACGAATGAAGAGTTTGCGAGGCGTATGGAGGTTTTGGGTGGCGTTCGCCACCAAAATGTGGTGGCGCTTCGTGCTTATTTTCAGACGGAAGCGGAGAAGCTGCTTGTTTATGATTATCAACCGAATGGCAGTCTCTTCTCCCTTGTTCACGGTATTATATTGTGTATTATTAATCAACTATATATATACAACAAGTACTAGGAGATGTGAGGAGGGGAAGGGGGTTACTAGTGGTAAATGGTAGTCACACAACTAAAAGGTTGCAGTCCTGTTACAAAAGATAAAAATAAAATAGATTAACTAAAAAGCTATGATTGAACAAGGGAAAAAAAATTGCTAGAAAAATGTTAGGTGTTGCTGTTAGGAAAAAAGATACAATAACGATGATTGATAGGAAAACATAATCATAATACAATTAGGAAAAGTGCAACTGTAACTTAATTAAGTCAATTAGAAATAACTATACTAAATATTATCTATATAATATAGGATGTAAATGAGCCGAGTTTGATTAGGCTCGAGCTCAACTCATATAATTTACAAGAGCTTGAACTTGGACTGGTTGGAGTTTATTTCAATAGGTTGAGCTCGGATCATGACTAGTTTCTCAAACTCAAATATTTTTTATTGTAAATGATAGTATGATACACTCATTTAAACTTGCGAGCTAGCTTAAGCTTGAAAATTGAAGCCTAGACTCAAGATCGTTTGTTAGAAAAGCATATTTTTAGTCTCGATCATTTGAGCTCTACTCGATTCAAGCTTTTTAATGGCTCGACCGCTCGTTTAGATGCCTAATTTAACATAACATATTTGCAGGTTCTAAATCTACACTGGCGAAACCGCTACACTGGACATCATGCCTAAAAATCGCCGAAGACATAGCACAAGGACTCTGGTACCTCCACGATACGTGCAACCTAGTTCACGGCAATCTCAAATCATCAAACATCCTCTTGGGGTCCGATTTCGAGGCCCGCGTCTCCAACTACTGCCTCTCCTCCTTATTCCACAACTCTCCAGACACCACCAACAATGGCTGCAATGCCTATAAACCACCAGAAACCGAAACACTCGACCAACCAACCACAAAGTCTGATGTTTACTCATTTGGGATTGTAATGCTTGAGCTGCTAACAGGGAAAAGCCCGTCTGAGCATCCGGATATGACCGCAGACAATGTGGTGAGATGGGTTAAGTCCAGTAGGGGTGAAGGGGTGAAAATGGAGGAGAAGAGGCTGGAAATGATGGCGGAAGTGGCGTTGGCGTGTCGGGTGAGGTCGCCCGAGCTGAGACCCACCATGTTGCAAGTGATCAAGATGTTGCAGGAGGTTAAGGAAGCTGCTGTAATGGATGATTGTGGGTTGGAGAATGAGTTGGGCAATGTGGCATGATGAATCTCTTGGGGTTTTATGTTTTGGTTTTGTTAACATGTTGTAACTTGAATTATAGTTGGATTTAATTTATTTATTATTTGGGTCTTAATATATATAGTAACATTGTTAAAAAGAAGTTAATTTGGTTGTAAGTTAAGTTAGTAATCTTTTTAATTTCTCTCATAAGGGCATCGTTGCTTATTTAAATTTGCTTAACGTACTTAAGTCTTGAGATTGGTATGTTGAAACACAATGTTGTATTTAAAAAACGGATCCACATTACATTTTCATGTGACTTGCCTCTTTAGTTCCTAAAAACGGTGTTTAGAACGTATTTTGATTATTTATTCGTGTTATCAATAAATCTGGGTTTTATTTGTTGCTTGTTGAACTTATCAAAAAAATTCAACAAGTGTTGGCGATCAGGCCCAAGAATACGAACAACCAAATTTGATCTCAACCAAGATCGACTCTTTCTTTTTATTATAATTCTTGACACATGAATTACATAGGTCCTAACCATCTATTTATACTAACATAATCATACTAATCATACTCAAATACTTCTCCTAATCATAATCTAATACTAACTTACATAATTATCTTTAAACATTAAAACCTACTAGATAATTCAAAACATAACCTTACTAGATAATTCAACTAGTTAATTCAAACTAATTAAATATATAAACTTTCACTTTGACCCTTCAACTTTCTTTCATCTTCGTTTTAGGATTAACTTCCAACATTCCCCCTTAATCCTAAAAACCCGACCTTCTTCTCTTACTCATTCCCTGACGAACCACACGGGTCTCGACCATACATGCTTCTTACTCCTTCCTGCTTTCCTACTTTCTTGTTGTTGACTTGCTATCTTTCTTGCTTGAATTTTTCGAATTCTTTCTTCTTACTTTAACTCAAAACCGAGTTTCTTTCTAATCAGAACCAATCAATTTCTGATTTCTTGCTCCTGCTACTAATCAAATATCGGATTACCTTCTACCTTCTTTCTTACTTTATTCAAGATCTGGCTCTTGACTACCTTTCAAGATCTGGTTCTTGACATACCTTTTTTTTTTCTTCAAGATCTGGCTCTTGACATGCCTTTCTTTTCTTCAAGATTTGGCTCTTGACATGCCTTTAACCTTCCTTCAAGAAACGAACCTGGCAACCTTCTTTCCTAGGAACGTTCTTGTATACCTTCTTACCTACTTTGAAGTACCGTTCTTGGCAACCTTCTTATTTTCAAGTAACATTCATGGCAACCTTCATTCCGATGAATGTTCTTGATTACCTTCTTTCCTTCTTACTTTCTTTTATTTTATCAAAAAAAATAACTTTCTTGATTAACATACTCAACCTGAAAACCTTCTTACGAAACAAGTTTCCTCTTCTTTGCTCAAACAATCGAAAAAAAAACTAACATTCTTCTTGCAAAAACTTGCTTCTCTTTCTTGGCTTTAACCTCTGCGCACTTTCTTTCTCAGCCAAAAAAACAGCCTTCTTCGTTCTCCTTCTTGATTCACGAACCAAAAAAAGAATATCTTCAATCACCATGTCCAAAGAAAATATATGCTTCTAACGTAATCACCAAAATATATATTCCCTCTATTTTCTTTTGTCACCTCCAAAAGTTAACAGCAAGTATATATGCTTTGTTATTGTAATCACAATCCAAAACAAAATATATTTTTTTCTTTCTTCGATGTGGCTGGTAAATATTTGAGGAGCTTGTGTGCGTGTTTCACCTACTCGCTTACTACCTTCTTTGATTTAACTGTAGAAGCCAACTTCACTAGCTTCTTGGTTGGTTGTTACCTGCTACCTCCAATCGCACCCTGCTTCTCCTCTTCGACCAACCAGTAGTTGCAGCCCCGTAAGGGGCTACACCCCTTCTCGGAAACGACTCTCAAACCGGCCAAGCTCTGATACCAATTGTTGGCGATCAGGCCCAAGAATACGAACAACCAAATTTGATCTCAACCAAGATCGACTCTTTCTTTTTATTATAATTCTTGACACATGAATTACATAGGTCCTAACCATCTATTTATACTAACATAATCATACTAATCATACTCAAATACTTCTCCTAATCATAATCTAATACTAACTTACATAATTATCTTTAAACATTAAAACCTACTAGATAATTCAAAACATAACCTTACTAGATAATTCAACTAGTTAATTCAAACTAATTAAATATATAAACTTTCACTTTGACCCTTCAACTTTCTTTCATCTTCGTTTTAGGATTAACTTCCAACATTACATTTTCATGTGACTTGCCTCTTTAGTTCCTAAAAACGGTGTTTAGAACGTATTTTGATTATTTATTCGTGTTATCAATAAATCTGGGTTTTATTTGTTGCTTGTTGAACTTATCAAAAAAATTCAACAAGTTGGTTTGTTTTTTTTCTTATCAAAGTTAAAATCTTGATTTCATGGACTTTGGTACGTAATGGTGAAAGAATTTCATAAAAGTTTTGTTGTGTTGTGTTTACATTTACTTATGTTTCTAATAATCAGATTAGAAAGTTGATTATGATTGATGAAATGCCCAATGTTTTCAAGTTTCATTGATGAGTCAAGTAGTCAACCCGCCTACGGCCTATGCGAGTGTATTTGTTGTCTATTTGGCCATCCATCATCTCTCCCACTTCTTTCATGGGCACCCTTTTCTCTTCCTCTTTCTCTCTCACACAACAACCGCACAAGCGCACGCCTTTACGCGCTGTTCGAGAGTTTCATTTAGCAGGAGAAGAGAAAAGAATTGAAATGAATGAAGGAAAAGGTGTGTTCCAGAGTTTTTGTATAAAGAGAAAGGAATACAAGGGCTGCATCTATAATCTTTCTCCTAATAACACTCTTAGGGGCTGTTTGGCAAGTGCTGAACCAGTAAGTGCTAAATCAATAAGAGGTCTAAATGGTTAAGAGGCGCTGAACCAGTAAGTGCTGAATCAATAAGAGCTGTTTGGCTGTATCTCTGAATGACTGTGCAGAATGACTATTTTACCCCTCTGAACTATTATGTGCTGAATGAATGTATCTGTTTGGCCAGAGTTCTGAATAGTGTACAAATTGATGAAAAATTGTAAAAGTAAAATACAAAACGTCATAGAAAATCCAAATTAAACATAAATCCTTTAACATCCATGGATCCATACGAAAATCCAAATACAAAATAACACAACATACGAAATCCAAATACAAATAACACAACTCTGCATACAATTTTAATTTGATGAAGCATTTGAAAGCAACTGATTAGCAATCTGGCCACGTAAAGAATTCATATAGTCAATACCTTGTGAACCCCACTCTATGTCATGAACTATCAGGCCATCATTTTCCCCAATTTGCATTTCATGAAACATCGTGTTCTCATCATACTCCATAAATAACTGATCATAAATATTGCATTTCCTTATAAAATTATGGACGGCGAAACAAGCAATCACTATGTCTCTTTGTATTGGAAAAGAAAAGGGAGCCATTTGCTTTAGGATTGGGAATCTCGCCTTTAGAACACCATATGCACGTTCAATGACATTTCTGAGTTGTGCGTGAGCATGATTGAATCTTTCTTCCTTAGTTAACGCACGTTGTCGTCGAAAATCGGCTAACCAATACCTCGTTCCACGGTAAGGAGTCATAAATCCACGAGTGTTGGTGTACGCAGCGTCACAAAGGTAATACTTATCTGTATCAATATCAAAACTATCATATAAAAAACAAATAATGTATGAAAATAACATTGAAGAATTGTTATAAACCTGGTGGCGGGAAAGGAAAGCCAGAATTTGGGTTGAACGCAACTTCTTTTAAAACTCGTGAATCATGTGCAATTCCCTCCCATCCGGCCCATACGAATGTGAATATCATATCAAAGTCACAAATTGCTAATACATTTTGAAAGCATTCACCTTTTCCTCTTCCCCTGTAACGAGTCTGTTGATCAGCAGGCACGATCGCATGTATAAGCGTTCCATCTAAGGCACCTATTGCTCCAGGAAATATTTCTTTTAGCCTTCTATGTCGTTCGGAGTTATTTGCGTTTACACGACGCTTGTTTAAGACTACTTCCCTCACGTCCATTAACGGTTACTTCATGAACACATGCTTCAAGAAAGGTTTTTTCAACACCTTCTTGCTTCCAATTAATCCTAATCCTTTTTGCCATTTCTTTGGATATTGGTACCTAAAGATAAGGGATTTAAACCACCTCAATCATACCAACTATCCAATATTTCTAATATAACAACTACTAACAATCAACATACAACATAAAGAAAACATGTATCTTTTTTCATACCAACATCCATAACATAGAACAACCTATTTCTAAAAGCACAAACCAATCAACATACAACATAAAGAAAACATGCATCTTTTTCATACCAACATCCATAACATAGAACAACCTATTTCTAAAAGCACAAACCAATCAACATACAACATAGCCAAAACATGCATCTTTTTTCATACCAACATCCAACATAGAACAACCTATTTCTAAAAACACAAACCAATTCAAGCATAATCAATAATAAATTCAGAAAAAAAAATAAAAAAAAGTAACAGAAAAAATTTCAGAAAAAATAAAAAAAAAATCAGATTTGGGTTGTTTAAACAAAATCAGTATTTTTCAAAAAAAAAAAAAAGAAAAAATGGTCTGATTCTTTATAATCAGATTTGGGTTGTTTAAACAAAATCATATTTGGGTTGTTTAAACAAAATCAGATTTGGGGTTTAGAGTGGAAACCCTAGATTTGGGTTTCTTTATAATCAGATTTGAGATTATAATCAAATGTAAAATCAGATTTTTTCAAAAAAAAAAAAAGAAAAAAAAGAAAAGAAAACGTACTGTTCGGAGGGAGGAAACAGGGGAGACGAGGGCGGCGCTGAGGGAAGAGGGTGGTGCGGCGGCGCTGAGGGAGGAGGAGGAGGGTGGTGCGGCGGCGGTGGTGGTGAGAATAGAAACACGCTTGCTCTTCCTCAAGCAGACTTGTACCCACCTCTTCTCAATCCTCCAAACCTCTTCTCCCACAAAACAATAGAAACATCCTCTTCTTCTTCATCTGGACCTTCTTCACTTCTCCAAACCTTCTTTTCATTCTTCTCTTCTCCTCCTCCACCCTCCTCTCCCCTCCGCCGCCAACGCCACCGTCACCGCCACCGCCCTCCTCCTCTCCCCTCTGCCACCGCCCTCCTCCTCTCCCCTCTGCCACCACCGCTCCGCCCTCCTCGCCACAGTCGACCGCCGCCGTGCCTTCTTCCTCCCTCCTCCTCCTCGCCGTCGAACCTCCACCCTCCTCCCCACCGTGCCTTCTTCCTCCCTCCTCGTTTCCTTGATGCTTGTTTTCTTTGCAAAAAACCTCTTGGTCATAACATAGATCTCTTTACGTACAGGTAATAAAGTATTAATAATAATAATAATAACATAGATCTCCTTTATGATTCTCTATTTCTAATAATGGGGGGTTCAAAATTTAACAGGTAATAATAATAATAATAATATAATAATAATAATAATAATATGGGTTTGTTTGATTATTTCTAATAATGGGTTTGAAGAAAGTTTCAATTTATATAAAAAATAAAAGCTGGTAAAAAAATATAAAAAAATAAAAGTTGTTGGTGGTTGTATTGGTGGCGATGGTGTTTTTAGATAGACACAGTGACAGAGAAAGATAGGGGGAGGAATGGTGATGATGTGTGTGGGTTATGGTTGGTTATGGCCTATGGGTTATGGGTATGGTTTTAGGTAATCGTGCAGACGTTAATAAACAAACAGTCTTCTTCTTGCAGACTGCAGACATTTGGTCCACCTCTTCTCCTGCAGATGCCCGCAGATGTGGTCCGCAGACTGCAGACCTTTTAGCTCAGAAAAAACAAACAGCACCAAAATGTCTTGAAAAAGTGATAAAATTGTATAGAAACTTCACTCGAGCAAGATGTGCACACGTAGAATATGAGTTATCGAGTGTTGATCTTTTAAGAAAAAATTCCAAAAAAAAAACGACATGTTCCTTTTACAATAACATATTTTGTCATTTCATATTATATTTATCTATCTCGTGACCCATACCAGTTGCATAAAAGAATATACAATTATGCTAAATAAAACCGGAATAAATTGCTCTGTATGTTTTAAACGACAGAGATCGAATAATATCTTCATCCAACGGTCCTTTTGTCGAAAATTTATAATTAAAAATTTTATACTTTATATTAAAAATTTTACATTTTATACTTTATATTTTATACATCAAAAATACAAAATTACAACTACTAGAAACTACAAAAGCATTAAATTAATTAATAATAATAATCACACACATACACAAGAACCAGAAAAACAAAACCTAGAAAAACAGAACTCAGGTGTGTTGAGAGAACAATAATAATAATAACAATAATAATGCAATGGATGCAAACGACGTCGATATGATGGATACCGACGCTCCGGCGTCTTCTCCGACGCCACCTCCGGCGACGTCGCCGGAATCTTCTTCATTTGAAGTCGTTAGAGGATTACTTACAGTTGCTCGTCAACTCATTGATCAAGGCAAACCTTCTGAAGCTCTTCAAGCGGTAATTCACGTTATTATTAATATTATTGTAACTTGATTATTTTGTAATTAGTTGTTGATGTGTAGTTCATGTTGTTGTTTTTGTTTAGTATATGATGTGATCGAATAGGAATTTGGTATTACTTCTGATGTAATTGAAGTTTGAAGTTTTCAAATTAGGTTTTTCAGATTTAAATATTGTTTTCATTTAGTTAGCAACTTGATTTTTTGTAATATTGTTGTTGAGGTTTATTTCATGTGAAAAAAAAATAATAATAAAAAATAAAAAAAATAAAAAATTTGAGTGTATGTTATTGAAAACCTATGGTTTGAGTGTTTGATGAGATTGAATAGGAATTTCGCATTGATTCGGATGCTATTTCATGAATCATGAGCATAATGAAGTTCGATTTTTAATTTTCTTTTTATCAATCTAGGTTTTTCATTAATTTGAATGCTAAAACTACAATGTTGACTGTTTGATGTGATCGAATAGGAATTTTGTATTGATTTGGATTTCGGATGCTAATATATGAGCAATATGATCCGGTGCATTTGTTTTGTTGTTTTGCAGAAATCGTGGATTCAGTGTATAATGAAGTTCGAATTTTCTTTTTATTAATCTAGGGTTTTCTCTGATTTGAATGCTAAAACCTAAAATTTTGACTGATTGATTTGATCGAATAGGAATTTCGGATTGATTTGGTTGCTAATCTATGAGCAATATGATCCGGTGCATTTGTTTTGTTTATTTTTGAAATCGTTGATTTACTGCAAGATGAAGTTCATTTTTTATGAATGTTTTTCTCTGATTCCAGGGCTATATGAAGTGTATAGTATAGAAAAACCTACAATTTTGACTGTTTGATGTGATCGAAAAGGAATTTAATGCTAATTCATGAGCAATATGATCCTGTGCATGTGTTTTGTTTGTTGCAGAAATTGTTTGTTTACAGCATAATGAAGTTTGGAATTTTGTATCAATCTAAGTTTTTCTATGATTTGAATGCTATATGAAGTATGTTATAGAAAACCTACAATTTTGACCGTTTGATGTGTTCGAAAAGGTATTTGGTATTGATGCTAATCCATGAGCAATATGATCCAGTGTATTTGTTTTGTTTGTTGCAGAAGTTCTTTGAATCGACTTTTTTTTTTTTTTTTTTTTATCAATATAGGTTTTTTCTGTGATTCGAATGCCATATGAAGTATATGTTGTAGAAAAACCTACGCGTTTGACTGTTAGATGTGGTAGAAAAGGAATTTGATATTGATTCTGATTTTTTTATGCTAAATCATGAGCAACATGATCGTTGATTCACTGCAATTGAAGTTAAAATTTTCAACTTAGGTTTTTCAGATTCAAATATGAATTTTGCTTAAGTTAGAGTCTTCCTTTTTTAATCTCAGATACATTTGTTATTACTTATTCAAAATGCTAGGTATATTGTGTTGATTTTAAATTCAGTTGACTGTATGCTTTCAGAATTGTTTAACATGGCATCAATGTGTACCAGATTGAATATAATTATGGTAGTTCAAAGTTCTTGAATTCATATTGTGGCATGAACTTATATAATGTTGAATAGTTCCTGTGACATTAGGACTAGAACGGTTATATATACACACGAAATAATCAGGTTTTGGGCTGTCATATATAGCCCGTTTAACATATAGGCCGTGTTCTTGTGACCAATTTAAATGAACAGCTCGTGCTAAGGTTGATCTGTTTTGCCCGTTTAAGATCCACGGACCCGTTCAGTTAAAGAGGTTGACCGGCAAGCCCGTTCACAATTTGTTTAACTGGTTTATTATAAACCACCAACCTGTTTAGCACTTAAAACTTGATTACAACCAACTTACAATCTGTCAACCTGTTTGACTCATTTGGATAAATGACTTAAACAGGTCGTGGGTTACACAATCATATGGGTTGTGTTTGGGTTCTCAAAGATTCAACCAAACAATCCAACATAATTGACACCTCTAGTTCTATATTCGATCCAATATAACAACTATGTAAAACATGCATTAAAATGAGAGGGTATCACTGTTTTTTAACAGGTATTGACAGCAATGAAAGCCAAAGGAGGTGAAGCAGCTGCTTTACAAGCACTAAACAAAGCTAAAGAACTCTACAGAAACAAAATAAATGAAACAACTGCTGCTGATGAGCTGGCTTCATTGTTTGCTGAGTTTGCGATTGCTGAATCTTTACAAACAATTCCTGAGTCACCATCTACATCTAATAACGCCCCGGGTCCATCATCTCTTGAACCAGATGCTACTGGAACTTCAATACTTGCAGAGAGTGGAAGAAACCAAGTTGTGATTGATGCGTTCTCTGATGGCAGCAGTTTCGTTTGTCAACAATGTGGCGGTCTTGTTAGCAATGACCGCAAAGATGAGCACTATGCTTTCTGGTGTGGTACTCGTTCCTGAGATTTTACGCGTGTGTTTCATGGTGTAATAGCATATCTGTAAGACAAGATTTGATTCTACAACAATAAATCAAGATAAAAAACGGATGTACAACTTTCATCAGGTTAGCCCTTCGATTCATTTTCTGCAAATATATGATCCAAAAAACGCCTGTGCTGCATAGGTTTTGCATGTATGCTGATGAATATTTGCAGCTCAGTTGAGTTGTTTCGAACCCATACGGGTCGTAAGTTTGAATCTTGTATTTGGGGTTGTCTTTCTCATAATGTCGTACAAGAATCAGGCTTTTTGGTTGATTTAGAAATGAGTTTATTTGAGTTTATACTTAACAGGTCAACTTCGACACTTAGTAGAGACCTGAAGTGTATCTAAACACTACAAAAAGTATTAGATTAATATCCCAAGTTCTCAACAATATAGTTATTTATGTAATTAAAGGAAAATGAACAAAATAATTTACGAGTTTTATAGATTTTTGATGATGTTAACGCCGTTAGCAGTGGCGCAGCATAGTTGGGGCGGGGAGGGGCGGCTGACCCCCCCCCCCCCCGGATTTTCCCGCAGAACTTCGGATTATATAGTATTCATATAGAAAATTTTGAAAATATAGGGTTTCGACCCCCCGAACCTTCGGGTCAAGCTTCGCCACTGGCCGTTAGTATAGCTTATTAATGGCATTTTGAGCATATGGTTATATAAAACCCGTGGGGTTTGGTTAACTGGTTCAACTGGGCTGGTTCAAGTGGGGACGGTTCAAAATGGCTTCAATAGGACGGGTATGTTCCCGGTTCATGGTCTGACCAGCAAGTCCTATCCGGTCGTGAAAGTATTGCTATAAACACGTATAGATTTGTATATCTAATAATACCATAAAGAACTTAAAAAGCTAATTTATTACTTTCGGTATACAAATGAGGTCATGAATGACAAATCGTCATTTGTGTACGATCAACTATAGATCCATACATATGTATCCGTGTTCATCTATGTGTCATACATACGTAGCCGTGTTGATCTATGTGTCATCCATATCGATTTATAGTGGGTTGGATCATGCCACTCTTGTTTGGTTATGTGAATATCTTTACGAGCTTAGCTAATGTAACTAGCCCTAATATAGTAATGCATATCGGCCGTTTAACTGTGTGTCATCCATACCGATAGATATAGAGGTGCACAACCGGTTACATAACCGTAACCAGTTAATAAACGGTCGAGTATCCAATTAGTGATTGTCTTTATAGGCTAGGCTAATGATCCTAGCCCTAATATACAGTAACCGGAAAGTGTATATCTTACAAAAATGTGAAGATTAAAGAGAGTATTTATTACGACATTTCATATGATACGATGTATCTAGCCGTTAACTATTTAACAGGCTGCTAATGAGCCTAACCCTAACATTTTTAACATAAGAGGATACTAAAAACACTCTCGACGAGAATTACATGCTATGTTTGTATATTTTTGTTGTCATAAACGAATGAATCCACGTAATCGTACATCATCTACATCTAGTAATCAATACAACTAGCCAAAAAAAGAAAAAAAAAAAACAAAACCGGAAAACACATCTACAAGTTCTCTAGACCCCAAGAAAGACATTAACAAGCGCAACAGAATATACAACACCAAATGTGTTAAACTCAGTGTCTTCTATGATGATACACGGCTTCTGGTACAGCTTGTGAACGCGGTTTTGATCTCATCATGGTTTCATCGCTGTGTCGTATGAGTTCTGAAAGTCTCCATGGTTTTTGCCACTTCCATTTAAATTGCAGTAGCCATTGGTGGTGACTTCGCTTCCACCTCCATAATTTCCCAGGAGAACTCGCGAGCAATGGTGACTTCTTTAGTGACATATGCCCCACTGGAACCATCTGTATTTCAAGTTTATTATTTCACTATACTAGAGTTATCTTCTCCAAAGGTCCTAATTTTTTAGTGAACTAGGGTCACATACGATTAAAAAATATTATATTCTTTGATTATTATTTCTAGTTAATAACAAATAAGGAGGTTTTATGCATTCAAAATACACTCCCGGCAAGTTCTTAGTTTCTTACCGATTTGACCCATTATCGATGAAACATTACCTAAATAAATGGATAATTTTTGGTACGGCTAAGAGCGGGTTGAATGGACTTAAAATTTTCAATTATTTATTAGTTATTTTAATAATAATAATCAGATATCATTGCAAAGGTTGTATTCGTTAAATAATAATGTAATTCTAATAATAGGTACTAAGCGCCAAGAATACACTTCTAGTGAGTTTTGAGTCTTTTGATCCATTAGAGAAAAAACATAACCCGATTGCGGCCCATTTAAGAGTAAATTAGGAGCAATTGCCATGTCTGCAAGAAAAGGATTATAAAACAAACCTTTCGTTTATGGTCTACAAAGGCTGCTGATTCCCTGACTGAACCATTCGCTATGCCTGCAGTGTATTTAAGCTGTTTGGGTGCTGGAATAGAGCTTGGAGATAAAGGATCACTCATCTCATCAGCCACGTGTTTCAACGAATTATGGGAGTTTACCTGTTTTTATGGGAAGGTTAGGAGTCGAAAATCATAAAAAGCTGTCTTCTAAAGATAGCATACCAAGAGGGTGTTTGAGTGTGTGTTTTGAACGCGATTTTTTATTAAAGAAGAATAACGATTTTATTATTAATAATAATAATATGCAATCTTACAGAAGGTGATGAAGCCAATGCAGCTGCAACGGTTTGCTCCCTTACTTTTAGCTCCTTCTCCACCTCCTTTCTTTTCAATTCACTTTGTCTTAATAACCCCACAAATTCTTCTTCCATTTCCTTCATTTCAAGATCCTTTTCCAATGTCTGACACCTGTTTGGGTTAAATTAATCAATCAACCCATAAAGGGAAATTATTTGCAAAAGATGAAATGAAGGTGTTTTTTGTTTAAAGTACCTTGCATGTGCAAGAGCATTAAACATATATTGAAGCAAATTTTTTGCATCTGCCATTGACCTCAAGTGGTTCCAACGACCACGGCTAGCAAAGGCACGCTCCCGTTCTTCTGCTTCCGATAATTGTGAAGCCATTGATACAAGTGAATTTGATGAAATGCTTAGCATGCTCTCCAATGATGATATTCTTGACATTCTTGCATTTGGTGACAAAGAACATGCCCTTGAACACAAATTACACCACCCAAAATTAGTTGCTCTGGTCAAAAGTAGGCGGTCCAGCAGGTTGGGGTTACGGGTCAAACTTTCTGTTTTTAAAAATTTGTAAACATCTAGTGCATTACATATGATCACAAAACTATATTACAAAAAAAGAAAATCTAGTTTCTTTTGATCAGAACGATTTAAGACATTGTGATTTTGACGATTTTCTAAATCGTTTAAAATTTATTTGCTCGACCTGTTATTAATAAAGAACAACTAGAATTAACCGTTTATATACAAAAGAGTTGAACTGGGCATAAGATATAACTCAAATATTGTCCAAGAAAAGGGAGAGGCAGAAAAATTAACAATTTTACCTAGAGAAACCATTCTTTCCTCTTGGAGGGCTAACTCCTTTTGAAGCAAATTCATCAACTTGTCTGAGAACTGCTAGCTCTTCTGCAAGTGCAGCGCGGCTGCAGAAAAACACGACTCAAAATAAACTTTTTTTTTTTTTTGAAGATTTATATTACAAAATATGGGTAATGTGTTGTGTAGAGGACACCTAAGTATTTAACATTTTTTATTAAGGTAACCCAAGCACTAGAACTATAAAGGCCACCCATGTATGTATGTTGCATCATTTATACATACGAAACAATTCTAACATATAATACGTCAACACCTCATTGAATATAGTTTAATATTTTTAGAAACCTTATGGTCATATTCTCCATTTGGTATGTTTTTTGGACAAAACGTGTACAAATGAAACGACAGACATACCCAAGTGGCCTATATGATAATTTTAACAAACGGGTGATTTTAATGAAAAAGATTGAATAGCTTGGGTGGCTTCAAATGCATTATACACTCCATAAAATAATAGTAGTTAGTTACATACACTTCGCTTTGTTTCTTATATTCGTGTCGAACTTCATGCACATGCACCATCACTTCAAGCTCATGATCAAGCCAACGCTGCAACGCCTTCTCATTGTTTTGGGAAGAAATATTAGTTCAATTTGGACATTTTATAAAAAGCCTGGATGTATCAAAATGACATAATAACGCTTAGATATTTAGTTATTTACCTGTCCATTTGCTCCATTTCCATTGCTAGTCACTGTATGACACAATAGTTCCATTACAAGATTAATCACATGGACTAAAAATGTAATTAACTGTTATGTTGTAGTAAGTTGTAGCAAGAATATACCTGAGTTCTCACGGGTAGACTTGCGGGCTTCTAGCAACTCTTTTAGCCTCTTAGTTGCCATTGCAGCTTCTTCTGTCTTCCTTTGAAGAACCTGCAAGTTTTTCGGAAAGTAATAATTAATAAATTAAAAAAGGGAAATTTTAATTTTGATGAGTGTGAATCACAATAAAATGAATACGGAAGGTACTAAAAAACTGCACCATTTTTTGACGTTGATTAAGAGCCTGCAATTTGTGCCTTTCATATTCATTCCTCCTCCCTTCCTTCTTTAGCTGCGGTTAAATTTAAAATTCAGTATATTTTTATCACAAGGATAATATATATACAATAAAACCAGTAAAGACTATAAACCTATACCTGCAGTAGTTCTTTCTCGCGTGATGCTTTCCACTGTCTGAATTGTTCGGCTTCTTGTTTTATCTTGTGTTGTAGTTGAACCTACAACCACATTTAATTAGTAGAAAATAAACTTGTATAAAATATGTGGTAAAACATAAGTGACCCATTATGAACTATTCTAAGTTTGGTAGTTTCATGAGTGACCCATGGAATGATTGCCATGTGTGTAGGAATTGTTTTAGATTTGCTCACCTTTTGTGCCTTGATGAATTGTATTTCATCTTGTAATCTTTTAGCTGCTTCATCGCTCTTTTGTTTTTGCCTCGAAAGCTGAACTTGACTCTCTTGTTTCTTCTTAAGTTCCTGAATCTGAGATTTGCATAAAAATTTAAAATGATTTCAATTACTGCAAAGATTATCGTTTAACTACATCTCAATCCAAATGTATAATAATTTATCGTCTTCTAACCTGTGCTTCAAGGGATTTCAATTTTTGGGAGTGTAAATCTCGCATTTTTTGTGTTTGACCATCTGAAGAAGCAGAAAGGTTTTCAACTTCAGTGAGTAACCGATCCCTCTCCATCTGCATTGAAAAGAAAAGAAAATAATTTTAAAATAATACAAAAGCAATATATAGTTTATTCATGTGTATGTTCATATTCATATTTCTACCTGTACTGCCTGTTTTTCCTCCTCAAGTTCCATTAATTTCTTTCCAAAATGTTGCTTAAGAGTCATGGTATCAGATCCTTCAAAAAGTCTCATCTCCGACTACAAAAAATCAAGTACATATATATAATTAATATGGTTTATTCTTAATATATACATAAATTCATACAGAAAATAAAACTAATAATAAATTCGCATACTTCTTTTTGTTCTAAACGTGTATTTAACTCGTGTAACTCCTTGTCCATACAGTCTTGGCGCAGGGTATGCTCCAATTCTTTAGCTGCTGCTTCCTCAATGGCCCCCGAATCACCTTTATATAATAAATCATTATAAGATAAAGATCCAAATATGTAGCAAAATTTACCCAAATTTTTTTTTTTACAAAAATGGGTTGATTCTTAACACAAATTTGTCCTTTTATTCAAAAACTACTCTTTTATATATTAGTTTTGCATTTGACTCACTAGTTATCTATAAAAAAAAAAATTCAATACTTGGACAAAAACTGTTTTGGGTCAGCCACCTTGACCGGAATTGAAAATTGCTCATTCAATGAAGCTAAACTTAGATGAGGAAGAAAACCAACCACTTTCACTCATCGGATAATCAGATGAATCCACACTTTGCACACCCCTTTTAAGCCCTTCATTTTTCATGCAAAAGGAATCAGCAACCTGCCGATGGTACCAAGTTAAATGAGAATACGATTCTTTAACATAATTTATTATGTTATGAATGGTGCCAAAAGTTGTTAGTGGTTACATACTTTGGCAGAAACCTTTTCAGATTGGTCAATAGCACCACCTCTCATACGGTACTCATGAAGTTCTCTGCGAAGATCTTGATTAGTGGCTTCAAGCCAAGCAATTCGCTCCCGAAGCGCCTAATAAAAGTTTGTCACAACAAGTTTAAAATATTAAAAAAAATAAAGTTTTATCATGTAATACAACTATAATGGATTATTGTTTTAAATATTCAACCTGTACTTCAACAGTAGAATCTCCACCACGAGCACAAAGTTCTGCTTGTAAGAATTCTAATTGTTGACGCATCTTTAACATCTCATTGGACACTGGATCCCTATTCACCTGTTCATTGGTTTAATAGAAATTTATAACGGGCAGGTTGGGTCACAGGTCAAAATGGTACTTTAAGTAACAAAAGTAATTGGGCTGTCCCCGAACCGCAAACCCATCGTTTCATTTATTTTCTCGAGTTATATAAACAATCAATGTGTTACTTATAATAAAAAATAATATATTCTTAAACTGATGATCTAATAAAAACGATGTAGGAGGTTCATACATTTTGACTGCAATTTGGTTGACTTCTGACCTTTTTAATGTGGTTTCCATTTAAGCTGACTTTTTATAACTTACCTATATGACCCATTGGAGATTAATGTTTACCCAAAAACAGATCGAGCACCTTTAAAAAGATGTAAAATAGAAACAATATACACTATACTAACCACTGGCTTATTTTGGATATTCCTAGCGCGGTTTGCATACTTCAGTGTGTTGAGAGTTTCCTCGGCATTTATATCAGCAGGGCTAACACATGCTGGAAATGGAGAAAATTTAACGTTTACTTGGTAGATGTCAAATGAGTATCATTACACGGAACCAAAATAGAACGAAAGATTTCTTAAGAAGAACAATAAACAAGACTTGGATGGTGTTTGGATTTGTATTTAACGGACTGATAATCCAAACATCCCTTTAAAACCAAAACAGGAGATGTTACCTATCATAACAGTTCTGCTGTTCCCACCAAGTGAGTCCTGCAGGAGCCGAGTAAGTTTACTATCTCTGTATGGAACATGAGCACCTTCCTTCCGTTTTTTCTCATCACCGAGGGCACTAATGACATTTCCAAGTGCAAGAAGACCCTTGTTAATATGAACTCCTATCCAATAAATGTACGTTATCAGACATGTTTGCTCTAAGCATTAGCAGTATTAAAGAAAGATAATAACTAGCATGTTTAGTAATCGGCCAAAATGGATTCGGGATTCGGGCAACTTTCAGCAGGTCTGACTCGTGAACCAGTTATTTTTATTTGATCGATTTGAGATAAAGCACAACCCATTCATAAGTACCATCTATACCCACCTTCTTTGAAGCGCATGCCATCAGAACCGGTTCTTTTAGCTCGTTCTGATCCAGCAAGATCAACTAAATGCAGCTTGGCACAAAGATATTCATCACACATAGAATCATTTGAGTTTGGCTTGCTCATTTGTTCTAACGTAATTGTAAATATTGCGTGCGAACGGCTGCATAAAGATTTCAAAATGAATAATAAAGAACAATTCTCGCAAAATTTCTAAAAAAGAATTTTCGAGAAAGTATAATATATATATATGTAAGCATTAACCTTGATTGATTATTCATATTTGTGCTCCCAGTTGCCCGGCTTAACGATCCATGCTCAAGGCAATCATTCATTTCTTTTAGAGTTTTAACACTACATTCTGTAGTACCCGCAAGCGTAATGACACCATTAGACGTTTCACGAATTTGTATCGGTGGTTTACCGGGAACATTCGTTTTCCCGTTCTGCCCATTTGTTAAATCCGATTTGTTATCCAACAAGTCCCGTACTTCCTCTTTTAGAATCTTCACATGAAAGTCATTTAATTAGACTTTTGAGTTTTGACTAAGAATAATATTTACAGCTTTACATATACCAAAAGAAAAAGTTTACTTCAACACACCTCAATGAAGGAAACATGCAATTGGAACTCTATTTGATGCTGTAAAGATTCAATCTTGTTAAACAATGCATTCATAGCTTGAGGAATAAGCCCTGTTTGGCAACCATCTTTGAAACCAGTACCCATGGTATATGTCTTGCCCGAACCGGTCTGAACATTAAAAATGTCAATTTTCTAGCGTTTCAATGATAGCGGTTCTGATTCAAATCATCTAAATATTTATGTGACTATTATCTAATTCATATACCTGACCATAAGCTAAAACGGTAGCATTATATCCTTGAAACAGACCATCAACGAGAGGAGAAACGCACTCTTCAAACATGGCTGATGGTGGCGAACCAGCGCTACCATAAACATGATCAAAAGTGAAAGAATGTGTACCAAGTTGCACCTACAATACATCCAAAGATCAAGGTACATAAATATACGTCCGTGTCCAATACAAAATCAATTTTAAGCAGAGAACCACGCAAACCACATAAGCACTTGTATCAGGGGCGGATCTAGTTGGGAGGCAGGGTAGCATGCGCTGCCCCTCATCTTTGTCAATTTATTGGAAAATTAGTGCAATTTTGTTTTCTTATCCATTTTATGTATTGGACACGCCTGAGCAAAAAATTTTCTTCACCCTGTTACCCCTGAAATTTTCTTCTAGATATGCCACTGATTGTGAATCATGATCAAAATACACAATATATATATTTATGCAAAAAAGAAAAAAAAATCCAATCTATGAAAGAAACCATTTCTAGTTAGAACCATTACCAATAACATCATGTTAATCTCATTATCATGAAAAAACTACTCATCAATTGCATAACATGCATTGAATTCTAATCACTCCCCAAACAAAAACTTAATCTTCAATCCAACTAAATTACCCAAACCCGAACCCGAACCGAGATCTACCAGATTCCCAATCAAACAAAAAAATCTATTAAACTTGCATAATTTTTTATTAACGTCCAACAAACCCCGGCCACCCGGGTACATCCATAGGCAAAATGCCACATACGCTCGCAATCGCAGACAGCGCGTGTGACCAGGCCCGTCACCAATTTTAGAAAACCCACCGCTCGAAGGCTCACATGACATTTTGTCATGAATGAGACTCCAACATATAATAAATGCATGAATAACAACAATCAACCTGAGGTTTTCCAGGTACGACGATGACACAATCCTTACACGCCTGAACCTTTTCATCACCGATAAGCGGCCGTATATGTACAGCTACCTTCACACAACAATCATCTTCCATTTGTGTAACAGAAGTGCAATAAATTGTTAAGCAATTGAATCAAAAACAAATGTTCTCTATATTATTATTATTATTATTTTCACAAATAAAAACAGAGTAATTTTATCAAGTCCTAAAAAGAAAGAAAGAAATAAGATGGTGAGTCAGTAACCATCGAACAAATACATACAAGTAAGAGTGTGTGTGTTAGTGTGTGAGAGAGAAAATATTACTCCCTCCGTCCCACTTTAAATGTCCTCATTTCCTTTTTTGTTTGTCCCAAATTAAATGTCCCTTTCCAAAAATGGAAATGTAATTTCCAGTTTTGCCCATAAAAGATAAAACACAATCACCACTTTTGAGGATATTATTGTCATTTTACCACATACAAACAAAAAATTTCTTAAAATGTGTGTTTTTGAAAGTGGGACATTTAAAGTGGGACGGAGGGAGTAGTAGAGAAGAAAGGGTAGTTTGGGGAAGAAGATGTGTGAGTCAGTGAGTGTATGTGAACTGGACAGCAGAAGATTAATTAATGAGATTATTATAAAACTTATTATACACTCTTTCCGAAACTGCCCTTCAACGGCTTTTATTACGCGCGTTCCGACTTAGTGAAGTTACGGTTTTGCCCTTGGGTTTTACCGGGAATAATAATTAATAATCAGTGATGGTTATTATTTATTATTTTTATTTTTATTTATTATAATAAATGAATGTGTGAAAAAAGAGAAGGAAAAGAAAAAGGAAATAAAGAGAAAGAAAGCAAAAGTAGGTGGATAACAATAAAACAGCGCAGTGGCACGTGATGTATGAACAGGAATCCCACGCGATGAGAGGTAAGGCACGTGGACGTACAACTTCCATGTATGTATGTTTGTATGTATGTGAGTTATGTGTGATGTGTAACGAATGATGGTCAGGGCTAACTAGTTTTTGGGGTGGGAAGTTCTTCTCGTAAGGGTTTTTGTGTGTGGGAAAAAGGGTATGGGTTCGAGTCTTACTACTGAAACCGGAAAAGAGTCACTCTTTGCTCATGAGTGTAACACACGTCTTAGGAGCATGGCCGGCCCTTAATAGGGGCGGCGCGGGCGACGGCCCCAGGCCCGAAAATCCTAAGGGCCCGAAGTTTTTTTTTTTTAAGTTTTTATATATATATTTTTGGGTTGTGGACTATTGTGATCATTTTCTTTACATTTACCCATCTAATAAGACGAAAAATCACTAAATTTTTAAACCTATCAAAGAAAACCGAACCCAAAACGAGGGTTCAAAAGGCAAAAGGGTTTACCGTTTACACAACCGACGCCAAACATTACAGACTTCCAGCCCTAAGCACGGATTTTTTATAGTGAGTTTTTATATTTCATGATTGGGTTTAAAATATATGGGCCCGGTTTAATTGTTGTGACCCCAGGCCCAAATTTGTTTTATAGTTTTCGAAGACGGCCCTGCTTAGGAGAGTTCATTGGAGTTGATGTATCCGTTAAAAAAGGGCTATGCATGATTTGCATACACCTTCCATTAGTGGTGGAGTCGATTTTTTTTTCTTTGGTGTCATTCTTTTCCTGATTCATCGGGTCGGGTAGAATCACATAATAAAAGCTATTATCATAATAAAAGCACAATGTCACTGAATAAAAATACATAGTAAACAAACGATGCCATTTGAAATATAGACTAAACAATTCAAATAAACTAATTAGACATGGGCTATTTCGGTTCATAGTTGCAAAAGTCGTCCGAGTTGATCGATTACTCGCCGAGTACTCGCTACAGGGTGGGTCACCGAGTATAGCCGAGTATTGCGAGTACTCCCCGCATAGGCCGATTCGGACCCCGAGTACTCGCCCGACTAGGCCGAGTACTTACAACTCCTCAGTCGGCCGAGTTGGTAGCGCCTAGCGAGTTCTGCAACCAATCTGGTTATTGGGTTAAAAAGTTCAAAAATTAAACATGGGTCTTTATTAAGGTAATGGTTTATAAAGTAATCTATTAATAATTAGTTAATTGGGCTTAATGTTTAAACTATAAATTTGTTTAGTATATAAAAAAACACATTCATGTCGCTCAAAAATAAACTATGGTGTTGCTCCAAAATCTTCCTATTACATGTTATATATGATACGCGAAATTCAACAGTGTATGATGACAACGTATCATAGTTCCAGCAATACTTTGCGTATATAATGTTATTACATTAACAATATGTATATGCGTATGTAAGTTATTACATACTGTATGCATACATACATACATATCATGATGTTGATGTTGATGTATCCTAGTCATAAATAGAACATGGTAACCACAAAAGTGGAATTTAATAAGCATCTTGGTTTTATTTAATGCTTTTCAATTTTTTTATATATAGTTATATAAAAAATGCTTATCTGTTATGATTTATGAGTGTATATTTATTATAGATTTGTATTTATTTGTCTACTAATTGTGAACTAATTTATTAGCAATAACATAATAATTTATGCATATTACAGTTATCAACTTATGAATGGTATTTAATTTTTATTATTTAAATATTTTAATTTTTATGGATTATACGCTATTATTTTTATGGATTATACGCTATTATTATTTTTTTATCTATTTGATTTTTCTCTTATAGCTTCTGTTTGTTAAAAAAAAAAGATTACACATTTGTGTTCAATATATTTTTTTTCAAACACCATACGAATCTGACAATAAATTCAAGTTTTGGATTGGCTAGTCTAATCCAACTGATATGTAGGTTAAGTTGGGGTTGACATGCATGTCTATAGAATTTGATAAATGAATTTTGTTCAGGTTGGCTTATGTAACCAATTTCATAACTAGGTCATATTCATGTTATAATAATAATATAAAACAAGTTAATCCGTCAACCTACTCAAATCTAAAATAAACAATTAAATTAATTTTAATATATTGCAATAAGTGTTAAACCCTAGTCTATTTATAACCTGAATAGTATCAAATTATAAGGTTTTAAGTGTATGAAATATTTTTATTTTGTCTTAAGTTCTTAAGATAGGATATTCTTAATTGTGTATAGATTCATGCTTTTTAATTATCTTTGTGTCATCATAAGTTCGGGTTTAATTTAATTATTGTGTCCTTTTATTTATTTTTCTTAGATATAATTATACTTTTACAATTTTATGGTGGAGAGTCGTAGTTTATATGAAAGGAGGACCCACTGCCGCCTCTTCTTTGTGACGTGGATAAAATAAAAGCAAAAGGGATAAACTTTAAAAAACAATATTGGCATAGTTGTAGAATTTATCATTTATAAAGGTTTTTTTTTTGAAGTCATAAACATAAGACTTGAGGGAGTGGGGCGGGATTTGGGGGGCGGCGAGGCATTCCCGGGCAGGAACACCGGCCCATGGGGCGGTAAGTGGGGGGCGGGGAGGGTGGGGCGGTGGGGGGAAGCCGGGCGGTGGGGGAAAGGGTTGGGTGAGGTGGCAATATTTGATTGGTTGGTGTAATTATAACCGTTTGACTTTTAAAAAAAAAAATTTAAAAATATAACCGTTGGTTTTTAACGGTAAAAAAAAAAAATTTAATATTTAAACCCCACATTTTATTTAAAAACAACCACTACACTTCACCCCAACCTTCAAACTTCACAATTTTTATACCACTCTTCTCCATATTTTATACATTTCAACATATATTTTATAAAACCATGAACCCATACAACAGAGGCTTTGACCCGAACAACCCATTCACCTATGTCCCGAACCCGAATACCCCACCGGTTCGTCCCGTACCAACCCGTCCACCCTATCCATCACATTGTCCCGACTACGCGGGTTACGCGAGTTATATTAGTGGACAAATGTTTCCACAATTTCCCTTTAACGATTCCACCGTTCCTAATACTTCTTCACCACAACTCGAATACACAACGCCACCGGATACCATACCCGAAACACAACTAGAAAATGTTGGGGGTTCATCGTCCGGTAAAAAACAACCCGCCAAAAGAACTCACAAAAAGAAGACGGCGGCGGAGAAGGCGTTGAACGCCGCCAACCGCCAACATCAAAAGTGGACGGTCCCCGAAGAGGTTGCCCTTACCCGAGCGTGGATAAGTGAGTCGGAAAACGCGGTTGAAGGTATTTATTTTTAGACATTATTTTTTTTAGACATTATATATTTTTTTAAATTACATATGACTAATGGTGTATATATTTTGTTATTGTGTAGGAAATAATCGCCACCGAGAAAACTTTTGGGACGACATAAACAACTCGTTCCATAACTTATCGTGATGATAAGGGCTTTGATTTCAAATTTTTGCACTGTTGGGAGATCGCGAAGCACCATTCAAAATGGGCCGACGTTCCCTCTGCTTCAGAATCGTCCAAAAGGACGAAAACAAATTCATCTCATAACCGATCGGGTGCTCGTGATGTCGACGAGCATGTTAACTTGGATGATGATGATGATGACGAATTCGACGAGGAGTTGAGTCGACCACCCGGTCGAGACAAGTCTAAAAAGAGGGCTCATAAGTCCTCTGCTTCGGGTTCGGCATCGGGATCGGGCAAAGGTACTTACAGCGATGACTTGTCCGACATACATGACACACTCGTCCAATTCAACACCATTCAACTACAGAAGCTCGAGGAGAAAAAAACCATTCGCCAAGCCTTTGAAAAAAGGTTGACTATGAAAGAACAGCGCGAGAAGCGCGAAGATTTGAAATTTCTCGCGTTGAACACTGATAATATGGACGGTCCAGAGTTAGAGGCCACGCTACAAATGAAACGCGAGATTATGGAAAAATATAATATTAGGTGATTTTTTATTTTCTAGGTTTTTATTTTTAGGTTTGTATTTTTTTTCGGTTTTTCTTTTTTTTTGTTTTTATTTTTTATGTTTTTTTAATTTTCTAGGTTTGTATTTTAATTATTATGAATTTTAATTTAGTTTTTAATTATAAAACTTATTTTTGTTACTTAAAAAACAAAAAAAAAACAAAAAAAAAATAAATGCCAAATGTCAATTCCCCCCACTCTTCCCCCCCTTCCACTCCCCACAATTTCCCCCCCCCCCCCCCAAATGGACCCCACATGTGCCACATGGCAATTCCCCCCCCCCCCCCCCCTCTTTCCCCCCTCCACTCCCCATAGTCTAAGAACATGAAGTTTTCCAAATAGTATTGATATTGTTGTGGAACATAGGCATCGTGTGTTTTATTTAAAGATAAATATATTGAACATAAACTATTCCATATAGCCTTTTTGGCAAGTAGAAAAAAAATTTAGAACACGAATCAAAGTGCTTCTAGCCTAGTGGCATATAGTGTACTAAATAACATCTCTTTCTTAAATTTGACGGTTTAAATAAATCTAGGCTTATTACGGTGAGCTTCACCTTAGGCAGCTAGGCTTGAACTTGTTGAAGCGCGATTCAGTATCGATTCACGGGCAAACCGTCTCTATCGTAAAATGTACCAAACATTCTATTTTTATATTGCTATGGTAGTTATAATGCACAACAAAGATTCATATGTATGTATATATGGTAAACCATAAGTCAAGCAAAAGTGCCCCCACATTCACCAAATGTCACACCCTCCCTTGATTCATGACCAAGAAACCTAACCAGCTAGCTAACTCAAGATCCCAACCGCAAACCTAACTTCCAAACAGTCTCACACAATCCTACCGTTAAGCCTTTTTGTAGCTTCCTTGCAAACCAAGCAACCACAGCCATGTGAAAGCTATAACTAGGGCCCACACTTGGTAGACATTGATTATATATCCTTGTTTGTCTCTAATGTCGGTATTTTGCTTTATGAAGATGTGTGTTTGTGATACCACACCAAACCCATGAAAGTGATGGATCTTTGATTGTGATTAGGCTCGTTAATTACCTATAATCAGGGTTGTTATACTATAACTAAATGTGTATCCAAAGTTTGGTTAATATCGTTATCATTTGTATTTTAAGATATGTAATCGTATTCGTTAACCTTTTTTATTTAAAACGTAACGGACCATGTTTGTTAAGAAAAGGAAAGAAAAGAAAATAAATCTACAAGCTAGCTCTATATCAACAATCAATTAGGAGTGTTCATCATTTCAGTTTGTGGTCTCTTTGGTTTATTCGATTCGGTGTATTTAATTTTCAAAATTTAGTGCCCCAAACCAAACCAAACCGAACCGAACCGAATTTGAGGTATGTAAACCGAAGCAAATTCAATTCAATTCAGTCTGGTTTCAGTTGAAAATCAAGCAAACCAGTTTCAACAAAATTCAACCGAATTACACCAAAGTGTTTTTTTTTCCTACAT
Organism: Ambrosia artemisiifolia; assembly: GCA_032199755.1. Lineage (NCBI taxonomy): Eukaryota > Viridiplantae > Streptophyta > Magnoliopsida > Asterales > Asteraceae > Ambrosia > Ambrosia artemisiifolia. The sequence goes on from CM063521.1 coordinate 7,644,478, forward strand.
TTATATTCATGTTTGTGTTCTAATGTGTGGATTAATGTTTATTTAATTAAAAGCACAAATTAAAAAGGACTTGCTAAATTAATTACACATAAATGGTAAGTGTACCGCTGCTATGCAGTCAAGTAGGTAAGACTAAGATCAATCCAAGGACACAATGTAGCGACTCTTGATACTAAATTTTTATCGAGTTTTAGCCGATTAAAATAGTGTGAAGGTTCAATTAATTAAAATTACTAGAGAAGAATTTGTACTAACTAAAATTGCAATTGACTAAAATCAAACAAACCAAGCAACTGATAGATTAAACGAACTCGGATAATGAGAAGACAACTACCGAGAATGATGTAGATTAACTCACACTTCTCGGGATTGGATAATTGGTTTTGGATATTGGGATATTAAAGTAGACTAACCTGGACCCACACTAGAACGCAAATAATTCTCCAACATGTCACAACATTCTATATAAGAAAGTAAGTAAACACACCGATCTCGGGTTCAAATAACTTCTCGGTCTTTCCATATAAATGCTAAGATACTCTAAATCTAGATGTCTTGTCGCCCCTAGAAACAATACATCTGGAATGTGTAAGGGATTTAAGTGGTAGTATTTCTAACATGTTTCTAACATGGGATACTAACAATATAGACACTTTATGGGTGACTCACTTTCATACAAACCACCATCCTGAATATTTGTAAACCTAGACACAACGACGTCTAATCTCCTCTCAGTCTCCAAGATGGTAGAATGCTAAATTTCTGAATAGTTAATTTACTTGTTCCTAGGGTTTAGCAACCACAAGATTATAAAACACTAAGTCTTACAAAAAGCACAAAACTGGATTAGTTAATACTGAATCAACCAATCATAGAACTAAGTGGAACAAATAAGAACACATAAGAAATAAGCACGCATATACATTATAACCGGATTAGAAAACCTTTTTGCAATAGCCTAAACCAAAACATTCAATAATCCAAAACCGAAACTTAATAAAGAATCATGATAAAGCCTAGCTAGCTAAGAAAGTTTAGTTACCCATGTTCTTAAGCAAAACCACATTCAGATTTAAACACGTGAAAACAGTAAACAAAGTCATCATAATCAAGTTTGATAGAAAATTGAAAATATAAACTTAATATAACTAGAAAAAATTGAGAATCACCAACCCTCTTGATCTTCTAGTTTATCCTTCTTCAAGTGCGTCCAGGATCACCCAACAATTGCTCTAGAAGTTAAAAGTTTGGAATGAATGGGGCTGGAAGTGTTTTTATGACCGACCTAGGGTTTTACAAATTTAATAGGCCCTCGCTCGTCACGAGGGCTCAATAAGGACTCTTCATGTGACGCTAAAGTCAAAACACTCGTGCCCGGATTTCAACTTCCTCGCACATTGCGAGGCTTTATCCTTGGTTCTTTGCGTGGTGCATGAACCTAAAAATCACGTACGTATTTCCTCCTTGGGATTAACTTACCTTGTGTAACACCCGGCCCCTCTCATCACCAATATTGTCCGCTTTGCCCATCCAGAGCTCACGGATTTGTTTTTGGGTGCCCTGGTAGAGACTTCCCAGGAGGTCACCCATCCTGGAATTTCCCCCACCTGAGCACGCTTAACTGTGGAGTTCTCCTCTCATCCACTAACATTAAGCCCCAAAACGCGTTGGTGATTTAAGAGGCAGAATATTACTTATGAACCAAGGATCTCTCCTGGCCACGGCCGATGTGGGATTTTCCTGGGGTGTCACATTCTCCCCCTGTTAGAGTCTCATCGTCCCTGATGAGGTATGCACCCACCATCCCGAACAGCACAGGAGTGGCTCTGATACCATCTGTAACACCCGGCCCCTCTCATCACCAATATTGTCCGCTTTGCCCATCCAGAGCTCACGGATTTGTTTTTGGGTGCCCTGGTAGAGACTTCCCAGGAGGTCACCCATCCTGGAATTTCCCCCACCTGAGCACGCTTAACTGTGGAGTTCTCCTCTCATCCACTAACATTAAGCCCCAAAACGCGTTGGTGATTTAAGAGGCAGAATATTACTTATGAACCAAGGATCTCTCCTGGCCACGGCCGATGTGGGATTTTCCTGGGGTGTCACACCTTGTTTGGCCTCTCCCCTTTGCAACCGATCGAATATAAATAAAGGGCCAAGGGATGAGTTTTTCTTCACGCAATCACAAACCCAAGCTCATTTGTTCCACCATTTTAGCTTCGACTCTCCCTAACCTCCCTCAAATTCGACCAAACACTCTCAAGGTTAGCATCTAGGAAGCTCACGAGGACCACGAGTTCCATCACATCATCTAGTCTTGAGGTATGTTATAACTTTCCATAATGCCTAGTTCCTTTTCTATAACAATCGGCCCTCATTGTAAACCCGACCCCTGACCTCTTAAACACCATGAAATCGACCCCATAATACACAAAAGTTAGCTTTTTTGAAGGCATTATATTGTTACTATGGATTGATGCCGATTAATAAGCACACACACATACATTAGTACACATGATTGCACCTAAGCTAAACACACACTCATGATACGTAAATTGACTTAGATAATGCTCCCACAACATGATTAATGCTTTAAAAACAATATACGACTTTATTAATCATCAAGAAATCGATTTGGAATCAAACACATATGTAAATGTATAACCGAAACTATCACATGTTTTGTGAGTAATTATGATGAGTTCATTTAAAAACACACTAGTAACCGTTTGATTATACACTATGGAACACAAGCAAGTCATTTTAGATGCATTAATTGATCGGATTCGAAGTCAATATTATTGGAAAGTTTCGGCTATACCCTACTAACCTATGTTAATATAGTCATAACATGTGTTAGTAATATCTTTGACATTAAAAGAACATAAACATATGTTAAACCTTCGAGTTTTCCATAAATGGAAATATTATATTTCCTATGATGGCGTGTGGGGGCCCGTTTTGTTACCAATGGATACGCTTTTACAATAAAACGCTCGAGATTCACGAAACCGTACACTTTACAAAGTACACATGAAATGAGTAACAATTGTCACATGCACGAACTATGACCCACACATAACTAACACAAGGGTCCACAAGTCGGGTGAACAACTTGTATGATAAATGACAAAACCATACAACTTACTATGTCCTTGATGATCATAGGGAACCATTTGTCGGGACGGTAGCTATTCCACTTTTTTGCTTTACTAGACCTTATCTTAAGGCATCAGGTGAGTTTCACGACCCCATTTTACTGTTTTCCATTTTTGGGGAATAAACATGCTCCATTTCTAGTACATTTATTTTGTGTGATATTATATCAACCATGTGGAACATGAGACATTCGGTTCATGAGCTCAACAGTCCTCGTACTTACATTTGCACTATAACCATTAGCTATCAAAATCCATGGAACACTTTAATAGATCTATTGGGTTGACACCCCCACTCTTGGGTAGTCGCTCTAACCAGTTACATACAAAAGAGTGTTAGTATTCTACTATACATACGTTGTTCTTATTATACAATGCGCTGGGCACAACACTCAGGAGTTTTTGTTATGGGACTCATGGTTTTCACAATAATCATTCGCTTAGCTAGCCTATGATTGGTCATACACGAATTTCACAAGCACTTTACATAGTACATTAAAACCTGTGAACTCACCAACGTTATGTTGACAAATCTTTTATGCATGTTTTTAGGTAATTGATCATGCGGAGCGTAGACTTGAGAGAAGGGTTTGAGCTTTCACTATGTGGTACCATCATTGGTTGGGTTATGTCAGTCATGTTTTGTCTTGGTATTTGAACCACGGAATTTCAGACAATATTTCGTTTTTAGACAATGTTATGCTATTTTAATAATTTATGACCATGTTTATATTTTGATGGCATCTATTTAATTTACATCTTGTGTGTTGCTCGAACCTTGTGCTTGAAAACCTTCCGAATCACATCCCCATGTTTCCGCCTTGGCGGGGTGTGACATAAATAAAAGATGATTGTTTCCACGGTGTGAGGTGTCAATTGTCATGATGTAAATTTAATGTTCAGTATCAATACAATTGACTTTGTCAGCATGGGACTACTGACTAGAGTTTATTTTTTTTAAACGATCAACAAAACCATTTTTATTCCGAGGCTAGCAAGTAACTAGCACAACAAAGGCCCAAATACAGCAAAACTGTTCTCTGAACAAACGTACAACCAAATCAAACATAACATATATAAATTGAACCATAACAGTGACCTATCCCATTTTTGTGGTGTCGAACCTGAGCCATGACTCCCAAATCATATCCGACATCCTGGCCCGGTGCTTGACCCATAGAAAACTCATAACCTTTATTTCTTCCATGACCGCCCGAACCGAGGCCTATTTCAGGCAGAAGACCGCATCGTTCCGGCCCCTCCATAAACTCCAAATTGCCGTCAAAATCACCGCGTAGAAAGCCTTCCTAGGTCGCTCACCCGTCAAGACCGAAGCATATAGCCGAATGAGGTCTTGAACGTGGAATATGAAAGACGATGGAACTTTACACCATAGAGAAAGTTGCTGAAGGAGCTCCATAGTGAAGGGACAACCTGTAAAAATATGTTCTGTAGACTCATTATATAACCTGCAGAATTTGCATAATTGACAGGCGACTTTAATATTTCTGCAAGCTAAAGTCGATGACGCTGGTAGCCAATCAAGATTTGCCCTCCATGCCACTATGCACACCTTCCTTGCCACCCAACAATTCCACTCAAACATCTTCCGGTTCTGCACATTCGAGGACTAGGCTAGGAGATGTTTAATACTCCTCGCTAAGAAACTTGTTGTGCCATTAGGGGTCCACGACCATGAATCCGATCCCGAGGAAATGACCACCTCATCCAACGCAGCTAAAAATCGTCCAGCTCCGAATGTTCCCTGGCTGACAACGAGTTCCTCCACCACTCCCAATAGTACCGAGTCCCCTGTGCATCCCTTTTTAATTTATCGGCACCCAAGCAATTTTGCCTCTTTTCCAGCGCAAACAGTGTTGGAAAACAAGAGGCTAAAGAGTCCGAACCAATCCAAAAATCCTGCCAGAAAAGAATATCATTGTCGCAGATGATGTTACCTTTTAGCAAATGTTTGGAGTTAATATGAAGGTTTTCGAGCACTGCAGGCACACTGGCAATCTGTTTCCAAGACCCGCCAATGGACAGACAAACCAGTATGGGATTCCAAGTCTGGGAACCACCATGGACAGCCCACACGACTTTCCTCCAAAGGCTATTAGGCTTAGTCTTGAAACGCCACCACCACTTTCATAATAAACTCAGATTAGCATATCTCAACGAGCCAATACCAACCCCACTATATTCAGTAGGGTCGATTACGTGTTCCCACGCGACCCAACTCATTTTGTCTACCTCATCATTTCCTCCCCAAAAGAACCCCCTTCGAATCCGATCTAGGGACGAAATAACCTAGGTAGGTGCTTTAAATATAGAGAAATAATATAGGGGGGGAGAGTTGAGCACCGATTTCAAAAGCGTGATACGACCACTGAAAGAAAGGCTCTTTGACTTCCAAATAGATAAACGACTTCTGAACTTGTCACAAATTGGTGCCCAATTCCTAACTAGATTCATGTTTGCTCCCACGGGATTACTAAGGTGGATGAAAGGAAACCGACCAGCCTTACAGCCAAGCACCCCCGCCAAACCCGCAACTTCACTTTCATTTACCCCGACCCCAAAAACGTTGCTCTTGCGAAGGCTGATTTTGAGGCATGAAATGAGGTAAAAACATCGTAGTATCCGCTTGAGATTGAATGCATTTGTCATGGACCAGTCACCACAGAAAACCACGTCGTTGGCGTAAATGAAATGGGAGAGTAATGGCACAACCCTGTTAATTGAAATGTCGTGGAATAACCCCAAACAACAGGCCCGACAAACCCTTCTTGTGAGAGTCTTCATCACCAAGATAAATAGGAACGAGAAGAGAGGGTCCCCTTGTCTAAGACCCAAATGACACTCAAATTCCTACGTAGGAGAACCGTTAGCTAACACCGAAGTACGCGCACACCTGACGATTGACGTAACCCACCGACACCACTTGTCCGAAAACCGCATTGTCTCAACATGTCATCAATGAAATCCCAACATACAGAATCATAAGCTTTGGCGATGTCTACCTTAAAAATGAACCCTTTGCTTTTATTTCTCTTCATTCAGGAAACGGTTTCGTTTAAGATAAGGGGCCCATCAATGATGTTCCGATCCCCCATAAAAGCCGTTTGCTCCTCCGAGACTAAAGATGGCAGGGCCGTTTTGAGCCCTTCACCAGGACCTTTGACAACACCTTATTAGTACACCCCACCAAGCTGACTGGGCGGTAATCCGAAAAGGTCGCTTGTTCCTTCCCTTTAGGGATAAGAGCTATGAAAGCCGAAAAACATCCCTCCGAAATATACCCGAAACATTTGAAGAAAATCATACTTAAGCGCCCCCTTGAATCGTTTGATAAACTTCAAATTCAGACCATCCAGCCCGGGTGCCTTATTCCCGTCACAGTCCCATACGGCAGAAGTGATTTCTTCTAGGGTGAACGTGACATCCAACCTACTGATGACTTCATCCTAAAGCTGTTGAACATCCAGAGAAGCGAAGTCTGGCTTGGAGACTAATTTTGCTGAGAACTTCTTCGCAAAAAACTCAGCTACCAAATCTTTAACTTCAGTAGGGCCGGAGACCCACTCGGCCCCTTTTGAATCCCGGTATTCAACCTGATGATACCATGGAAGTATTTAGTGTTTTCGTCCCCGTCCAAAGCCCACTTGACCATAGATTTTTGTCTAACATCCAGGGCCGAAATCCTCTCCTCTTCGAGCAACTCCTTCTTCCCCAATAACAGGATCTCCCTTTCCTCATCAGAAAGGGGTCTAGACTCCCCGAGTCGTTCTATATCCTCAATCACTTTTTTATACTCAAAACGCTTCTTATCCCGCTTTGCCCTATCCGAAGTAATCCACAACCTGATACGGTTCTTAAGACACTTGAGCTTTTGTTGCCATAGCTATATCAACCGGACCCAGGAAAACGAATTTCCCACGAATAAACTTCACATAATCAATGAAGCCAGGTAGTTCCAGCCAGGAATTGAAGAACCTGAAGGGACAGTGGCCAAAATCGGCTGACTTAACGGTGAGCAGGAGTAGGCAGTGGTCCGACAAGAAATGGGAAAGTGCTGTTAACTTTGCCTCCGACCAAATATTGTGAAAATCTTTACAAAAAAGGACCCTATCCAATTTGCTAAGCTTGTCACCCTTATCATAGATATAGGTAAACTTGCGGCCACACATGTTGTACTCGAGGAGCTCAGCGTTGCGAATAAAATCGTTAAAGGCAACAACGTTCGGGGGGAGAGAACTCCGAGTTCATCCATTCATTATCCGACCTCACATCATTGAAATCACCTAGAAAGATCCAAATCCCCGGAGATGACTGTTTGTGGAACAACAGCTCTGCCCATAGATTCCTCCTACTCAGGGCGTCTTTTGGCGCATGAACATTGACAAAATTCGCCTGTTCATTAGATTTGAGCAGGGTACCCGTAATAATCAAATAATGTCTTGTTTTTACAAAGCCCGTCATACTGAAACATGTCGGATCCCACCAGCATATCAGACCTCCTGCAATCCCAACCGAATTAGAAAATTCAGTATGGAATAATGAGTTGCCCCATAATTGAGCCAGAAACCAAAACGGAGGATCCGTTGTTTTAGATTCCTGAATAGCCACGAACTCTACTCTGAATGAAGACCTCAGGCCTCTCACCCACCCGGCTTTCCCACTACCGTTACCTGAACGTTTATAGACAGGAGATTCATTGAGCACATGCAGAGACCTGCTCTGCCAACACTTCATTTTCTACAATTACTTCATTTGCTACTTTCCATTCATGCCTAATTAGGTTTAACCCCAGCAAAGTCCCAACCCGTACAGTAGCATCCACCTCCAAATCCTGAACTATTTCTGACCCAGATGGTAAGCCAGAGTCAGGCAGTGAACTCGACTGATCTTGAATGCCAGCGCCTGACTCATCAGCCGATACATCCAAAGAGGTGTTTAGATCAGGGCACCCTTGCTGATTAGGGGGATTATTGTTAAAAGGATTATGGAACTAAGGTGGCTCTTTATTCGGGGGAGTAAGGCTACGTAAGAATCTTGGCTTTTTCCTACTCATAGAAGCACTAGGCTGGCCCAAAGAAAGACCAACCAAATTATTCACAGTTGGCCCAATAGGGGTTGAGGTGCCAATATGGCCCAATGAAGGCAATGAAGAGGTGGGACCTAGATCCATATCAACTATAGGCCCGGCTCCCAAAATCCCTGTAGTCCCCAAGGACAGCTGGAGGTACCCATGTAAGCCTGCATGAATATTACGTGACTTTTCTGATTCCCTATCAGCGACCGACTCTTCGATATCCTCCGACGAACTCGCATCCGACGAGACGTCGTCATCGGAACTTTCCCCATGGACAAAATCCCCCATGATTTCCCCTTCTTCCCAATCAGTCTCGTCCCCATTCTGTTCGGAAGGTTCGAATTCCAGGACCTAGGAAGTAATCTCCTCTACCACCCAAACGGTGCAACTCCTGCGCTTACAAAAAATCTCCACTTCTTTGTCTATTCGAGATCTCTGCTCCGTAAGTACATGAGTAAAACCAGCTGAATTATCCACACCGAGCTAGGAGAAATTCGACTCCCAAACTACGGAACCAAAGAGTTTGCCAACCTTATCAAAGAAACCACTTTCCTAGAGACCCAAAGGCATCCCAACCACCTTGAGAACAGCGATCCAATCAAACGACAACTCTTGACCCAACCACAGAAAAACCTTGACCAGATACTCTCTCAAAACGTATTCTTTAGACCTGATGAATTCGTCCATTTTTGACCTGTCTCAGAAAGTTAGCAAGACAGATAGACCGCCAAGATAGGAAAGAGCAACCTCCGAAAACCCAGCTGTAAATAGCATCCTTTTTAACCCGTGCAGTTTACCGATGTCACCCGCCACCCTAACAACAACAACCCTACCAATAGATTGACACGGGTACGAGCCCCCACGTCGTCAACGGACAAGGACTTCCTAGGGCCAGATATGCCAGGTTGTCTACTAAGAAAAGCATCAGCATAAGACGCCCCTGGATAAGCTTGTCTCGACGGAAGTCCCTCCTCAGCCAACGCTTTATCCCTTATCTCCCGAGATTTCTTGTCCGAGTTTCTTTCTTCATTATCTATCTTCCGGTGAAACCGGTCAAACATTGCAGTGAAACGGAAATCCTCCAATCTGCAATGGTGATCCCATTAAGTAATGGTAACAACCCTGTTGGATTTGGAATTTTCTCACAACGAAGCCAAAGAATCTGCCATTCGCCCCTCCTTCTTGAAACCCAAGCATCTGTTACGTTCACATGTGACTGGAAAGCTTCCCATAGTTGAGTGCCCGTAATCCTATTGGAAAGGATAGCTACAAAGAATGTGGTTCTGACTGCCGGATCGTCTATGTCTCTTCCTTTCCTGGAGTTCACCGACCTTTCGCCTCTCATTTTTGATGGCTTATTCACATGTTGGTACTGGATCATAGAAGTTATTGAGTGAAAGTTTTATGACTAGAGTTTCCTTGTGTAGACGATTAAATAAGAAAAACATAAAAAATAATATGTATATTTTAATACTGGTCTATTTAGAGTCGTAAATTAGGGTTAGATCAAATACGTGGTGAGAAAAATAGGAAGTTATAGGAAATATATCAAATGGACTCCAATTAAACTCATTTAAACGTATTGTAACTCTATGATCTTAGTTTTTAGGCTTTTGTTTTTTGGATTTTTAGTTTGTAGTTTTTAGAATTTGTGTAATATAATTGTGTCTTTTCACGTAGTATTATTGGGTCTTTTTTCTCGGCATTGTGTTATATTTTGTGATACATTGTGTTATATTTTGTGATCTATTAATGTTTTTGTATCTTTATCACCCTTCCCATTTATTTACACTTTATAGGATAAATTTATCTTGTAAATTAATATATCATGTAATGATATATATCTTATTAAAGCTTTTTTTGAAAGGCGTAGTTAAATTGTGAAATCCTAGTCCTAACAACCTCCGGGTCACAAGTTCGAGTCCTCCCACACGCTGGACCCTTTCAACCTTAATGGGTATAATTTTTCGATGGACGAGAATCGAACCTATGACCAACCCCGGATGGAAACCCTCTGAAGAAGTAAACCCTCCCACCTCAAACCAGCTAGACAGGATATCATCCGCATATCTTATTAATACTTGTATGGGATAATTTCATCCTGTAAATTAATCCAAACATACATTTGATTGATTTAATGATAGCTACTGTATTTTAAAATGCAAAGAAAAATATATCATCATTATATATTTTCTTTTATTATTTTATGTTTAGTCGTTATCATTATTATTTTTTTTCTCTTTTATTTTTATGTTTGTTTGACTACGTACATAAAGACACAACACCTCTTTTTGGCTTTTTTTTCATCTACTTGTTATTGTTGAAAATGTAAATTTAATAATAGCTTCTTTTTTTAATATTAAGAAAATCGCAAAGAAAGAATAACTTAAATTGTTGCTGAAGTTACTGATAAAACAGGATCCTATTACTAGTTTTAAAACGTACAAAACTTTAAGATAGGTTACAATCAGAATAAATATATATTAGGTGGCAAGCAAGTAAGCAACAAGTCGAATACAAGATAGTAGAGAATCATGATACGAACATAGAGCCGATAAACTAGTTAAGGCTGATATGATCGTTGAAACTGAGCGAACTGTCTAAGCAAGCTGAATTGACAGAGATAAGATAATTGTTTGAAATAAACGTTGTGAGTTATGTTAAAGGTTTGAAATTAAAATAAATTGTTTTGTATATGTAAAATGAAGATGATAGATATAGGGCTTGATAGTGGATAAATGATTTGATTCAAGTACTTATGTGATGTGTGGCCCTTTTGAGGCTTGTATGATATCTTCAAAGTGAAATCCAACTGTTATTTAACTTTTAATAATTTTTCTTTCATCATGTATTCTTTCTCTAGATTATTTCTTTCTTTTTCTAAACGGTAAAAATATAATTAGCAACAAAAAGTATGAACCACTCGAAATTCATGAAATAGATCACATGATTCTTTCTCTTGAGTATTTCTTTCTTTTTCTAAAAGGTAAAGATATAATTAGCAATATGAACAGTATGAACCACTCGAAAATGTTACAATAGATTAGATCATATGTAATAGTTAATTTTAATTTGAAGTATCCAATGACATGTGGAAGAGAGAGGGATGAGAGGTTGTATGTGTGTCAAGGAAGAGGAAGGGTACGGTATGTTGCCATAAACCGTTTGTGGGAGAAAAAGGCAACTTTTATGGAAGGGGGATGTTGCTTGTGTTCGTGATTTGTAGAGGGGTCCTTGACCTTCCATATTGCAATCTCTACTTGTCTAGTAACTTGTTAAGCTGGATATCTTAGGATACCCTAAATTAATATTGCGAGACTGTATAAGATAACTTGATCTTGTAATAATATTGTCTATTCATGCATTGATTGCATTGAAATGAGTGCAAATAATTTAGCTTACTTCCGTTAAACCTAGCGTTGTGTGTGTGTGTGGGGGGGGGGGGGGGGGATGTAGCTTGCGTTCGTGACTTTGAACATAAAGAGAACGTTTTTAGTGGTAGTGTCCGGCAGAGACAAGGTAGAGTTACCCTTAATCTCCCCCATTACAATATATATTTGTTTAATAACTTTGGATATCTTTTTTCAACAATATTGTTTATTCATGCATTGAAAAGAGTGCTAATGATTTACTTTGCTTCTATCAAACCTAGCATACTATGCCTAAGCCTAACAATACAAATGTGCTAGAAAATTATGGTTAAATTAAGTATATTTGGTGGGGTGAGGCTATATGTAATACCCTATACGTTTAACGCACATTTAGTAAAAACCCAAAGGAGAAGGAGCGCATTGTTTTTTAAGGGGGGGGGGGGGGTAACTTGCGTTCGTGACTTTGGAAATAGAAATAACATTTTTAGTGATAATGTCAGAAATAAACAAGGTAGAGGGGCCTTTACCTCCCCCATTACAATATCTATTTGTTTAATAGCTTCTTATGTTAGATATTGTTTTCAACAATATTGTTTACTCATGCATTGAATGCATTGAAAAGAGTGCTAATGATTTAGTTTACTTCTATCAAACCTAGCATGGTGTGCCTAAGCTTATAGATGTGCTAGACCATTATGGTTAAATTAAGTATATTTGGTGACGTAATACCCTATATGTTTAACGCACATTTAGTAAAAAACCATAAAAGAAGGGGTACATTTGTTTTGGGGTGGGGGTGTAGCTTGCATTTGTGGCGTTGGAGATAGAAAGAACGTTCTTAGTGGAAGTGTCAATCATATACAAGGTAGAGGGGCCCTTAACCTCCCCCATTACAATATCTGTTTGATAAATTCTTAAGTTGGATATCGTTTTCCACAATATTGTTTATTCATGCATTGAATGCATTGAAAAGAGTGCTAATGATTTAGTTTGCTTCTATCAAACCTACCATAGTGTGCCTAAGCCTAACATTATAGATGTGCTAGACCATTATGGTTAAATTTAAGCAGGTCTGGTGACATAATACCCTATATGTTTAACGCGCATTTAGTAAAAAACCATATGAGAAGGGGTATGTTTTTTGGGGGTGGGGTGGGGGGTGTAGCTTGCGTCTGTGACTTTGGAGATATAAAGAATGTTTTTAGTGGTAGTGTAGGACAGAGACAAGGTATAAGGGCCATTAACCTCCTCCATTACAATATCTATTTGTTTAATAACTTCTTAATTTGGATATCGTTTTCAACAATATTGTTTATTTATGCATTGAATGCATTGAAAAGGGTGCTAATGATTTGTTTGCTTCAATCAAACCTAACATAGCGTGCCTAAGCCTAACAATATAGATGTGCTACACCATTATGGTTAAATTAAGTATATTTGGTGGGGTGAGGCTATACGTAATACCATATATGTTTAACGCGCCTTTATGGAAAATTGTAGATAGATAATTTGTCTGATTTAGTAGGGGTAGAGGTAGATTTAGTAAAAACCATAGGAGAAGGGGTATGTTTAGCACAACTCTTTGTGTCATCTCCAAGCCCTTCTCCACAATTCTGCATTCACGACACTCCAATTAATGAAAGAACTACTAATAAATTTACTGAGTGGTGCATGGTTAGGCCATGTAGTATACAAACGCTTCATCATTCTCTATTATGTACCACCTTAGCGTCACGTTATCACTACCTTCATCTTTCACTCCAAAAAAGAACCCATCATTCACTACCAGTGAACCTTTTTGGTTTACTTTTCTCAATCTTACTAAAACAAATATTATTCAGCACTCGTGTCTTGCTTGAAACATGTACCTTTTGGGCCACATCTATTCATCGCTAAGACAATACACCCCCATAATGGGCTCAATTTTTAGGCACCAATGGAAAGGGGGTGATGTTCCCGCACTAGACCGCGAGGGCGCCTCAGCCTCGCTCCCGTGGGGTGAGGATATACTTCGTGCAGTGATGGTTGAAGAATATGATGCTCTTGTTATGAACAGTACATGGTATTTCATTCCACACACCCTAGTTTGATTTCTTTTTGGGATGCATATAGGATGGTTGCATAGCGAGACAAGTATGAAAACAACACATAAGGCTTAAGTTGTAGCTTAAATATGATATTAACGACTTGATATTAACTAGAATGGGATTTTCAGACTTCTTGTTAAGGCTACCACCATTCAGATTATTCTGTAAGTTATATTTTCCTAGGGTGGTTTATTCATCAGATGGATGTTTTGAATGCTTTCTTACATAACGATTTTGTAACACTGTTATTGAAATCACTTGGTTAAAATTGTTTGTCAATGAACTTTGTTTTCTTCTTCGAGTTGTAAGAACATATATATTTAATATAAATAACTTGGGCCCTCGTTATCATTTATCTAATTATATATGATCATTGACTTAATTAACCCATGTATTATTTGGTAAATACATTATGGATGTAATTACACTTACCAATATTAATTAGAGTTTCCCATTGGGTGTATGTAGATATAACGTAGAGAACTAGAGATTACTAAAGGGGGCTAATGATAACACCACATCAATCACGAATAACTCACATATGAATTCGTCCTCCTTCTCCTCTTTCTAAAACACATTAGAACTGTACACCCTAAAGGAGAACTCAACCAAGATCATGTTGTCTTCCATCTCAGCATCAATTGTTAGAATGATAAACTTATCACACACACACACACACACACACATATATATATATATATCAATCTTTATCATGTTTTATGTTATATATTCAGAATTAATCAACCCAAGTAACCCCACATTTATGGCGTGATGGTCTATTTGAGTGCCATGTAGGATTTTAAGTTTTGGAATATTAATATATCTAGATATAGATTGAACCATGTTTATTAGAATTCTAGTTGTTTTTTTTTTTTTTGGCAATGGTAAATGGGTTGAATAAGTCCCATATGAGTGTGTATATAAACTAAACTAGAATACTAGATGGTTTATATAATGTATAAAAAGAACACACACATGACATAAACTTGAGAGGATTACTTTCATATTTTGTCAGAAACTTGTGAGTCATCTCCAGCTAACACATACCAATCCGGTTGTTGTATTGTGAGAGACAGACACACTCACTTAAGAAGACGTGTGAGATCTATTTCAACACAAATGGTCAATGGTAATGGGTTAGTTTACTCAGATTGAATCTCTTTTTCAACTTACGTAATATAAATATATATAATTTGTTCGTTTGTATACACTTTGGTTTGGTGCTACATTATTCTCGTACGAATAATTAGAGTTTTTATTCTATATTCGTTATTATTCTAAATAAAAAGTGGACCTAGTTATTACGTAGAAATAATAATCTGCTTCATGCTCCTCGACTTTCCTTACCTTGTGGGCTCCCATCCTTTCACCTATTGGCGTGCATCAAACCTTATGTGAACATACTAAGCAAAGTGTTTTATGCTAGACCTTAAGTCTATATTTAATTTTATGAATTCTAGCAATTACACTATATCACTATACACAAAGAGAAGAGTTATAACAAAGAGACGATCTATAATGTTTGGATTGCTTCTTAACAATGTATGCAGTTGGATCACCCAGGACTTTAGAAATTTGTATAGACAAACTATACAAAAGACATAGTCTAAACGCAACAATCACCTTAATGTTCATGTGAAATTTAAAATATATAAGTTTAAAACATATGTATCATATTAAAAAAATAAAAAAAGATATGTTAAGACACGTTATAAGCTTAACCTTAGCAAAAAAACTATAAGTAACTGAAACCTAATATCATTGGCGAAAACAAAGAGTTCGTCACTAAGCATTGCATTGACATTAGACCATATATCAACTATAATAGAATTGACAACATATCTTTTAGTATAGAATATTAAAAACAAATGTGTATAGGTGCCATATCCCTCTACGGTTGTGGCTTGCTCTATACATATTAAGTAATTTTTGCATGTTAGGGTCAATCGACTTATGTAAGCCGATTGAACCAATGAATGTTAGGTCTTCCGACTGACATACATGACCCTTAAAACATTTATTGTAAATACCTGGTTTGTTCGACTCGAGTCTCATGACAATTAGCTATACAATTTTACGCATTATAATAACTTGTTTTAGTTTAAAGAAAGAAGAAAATTATTTCAAAGGTGTCAAAACATAAGGCCCAAAAGCCAGAGCATGTGTAAGATCTATAATTTAAACCTGCTTGGCAACCCACAATATTAAGAAGACCCCATTATCAGCCCAACAAGTTCATAATAAAAAAACAAAACAAAAAACCATTTGAGTGATCAAAAACAAAACACGCACCTTTGAGTGTATATTTTTAACTTTGACCTGAAAATAACACGAATTTATAAGTTTTAGTTTTGTCTAAACAGATGCGGGTTAAATTTGTGAACACGTTTACTAAACAAGTCATGTAATGGTCACTCGGCGTGTCCGTGAGTTGACCCGCGTATTTTGTATTTAAAAAAGTACTTGATAGTCATAAATTAAACTGAGCCATTTTGTGTTAAAATTTTATAAATTAAAGGGTTAATTGTCAAAATCGTCTTTGTGGTTTGACCCAATATGTTTAAATAGTACAAACTTTTGGTTTTTTGTCGTCCTTTGGTTTCACTTTTTTTTGTCTAAATCGTCCCTGGCAACTAACTCCATCCAGTTAAGTCAGGGGTATTTGTGACACCAATCAACGATCCAGGTCAACATCCGTACACATTTTACTTGTTATTGTCATTTCATGTGCATATTAGACACTTTTGCACACATTATACCCCCCCCCCCCCCCCCGGTCTAGTAAAGCCTGAGTTACCATGGGATGCAAGCTGATAGGGGTGTTGGGCAACGTAAGGGATGGGTTCAGGTCTCGAGGGATCCTATAGTCAGTAACAAAACGATCAAATCGAGCCTGTGTAAGTTTCGAATAACTAACATTCATATTATCCTTCACCATCTCAGATAACTAAGGGAAAACTCTTAGAAAAAAAGGAAAGGAAAGTGACACGCACCTGATAAGAAGATTACAGGAGCTTGGATCTGATAGAATGAATGGAGAAAGAAGTGATTTTTCCGGGTAGTTTTTTGGTGGAGAAGGGTAAGAAGAGGAGTAAAAAAGTAAAAATGAAAAAGAGAGTGTGTGTGTGTATATATATATATAGGTGGAATAATAACCCTTTAAAATTCGAAATGGTTACTAGCTGGACATAAAATTAATGGTTCAGATCATCTCGAAAAATGAACCCCGGTCACATCAGATACCACGATACATGGTCGAAAAAGGGTCCACGTGGCTCGAAGCCCAAACAGACATCCCATGAGTCAGTACCTATGGATGCTTCGACACGTGTCACACGACACCTCACCAAGGTCGGGGCTACATGCAAGTCCTAACAGTTTAAAAATTAACTTAAGGACTTGGGAGGACATGAAGAGGTATAAGGTTTTATACCGCGGCTCTAGCTAAATTACGGTTCAGACCTAAGGCCGTGGCCTAAAATAGGACGAACAACGCCTACCATAAAATGGACGAAACAAGTACACAAAACCTTCGGAAGTCAAATACTTCCGAAGGAAAGTACAAGGGGTCCGAAACAAAGTACAACTTTGCCGACCAATATAAATATCCCTCATAAAGTACAATTGATGCACGAATGCACACACTCCGAACTACACTTTCTCTCTCCACCTTCCCTCTCTGAACAACTACTTATCCTCACGCCAGAGGGTGATCACAGAGAGGCCCTCCTCCTCTGTGACGAGCCTAACGGTTTTCTACCGTGTGCAGGTTTGTTCAGGACATTATACGTACAAGATCTCATTGGATCGTCCCTGTTCTCAAGCAATTTACAGGTTCGACCACTTTTTGGATCTTCAGTAATCGTTTAATTTTATCAAATAAAGGAGAGCGGTCACATTTTTTAGTTCTTTTTATAGAAATTTGTTCAATCTTCTAATATGCAATTTGTTAGGATAGTTATAGCCATACTGCCATACTACTTATGAAGCAAGTACTTGGGATGAATAATTGTTAAATTTTTGCTAACGGATCTTGAAGACGATGATCCTGTTACTAGATTAATAGGACAACTAATGATCATGTTTTGAATAAACTTTGTTATGAGAACACGAAACCCGTTGGTGAGATTTTGGTTGAATGGGATTATGACCTTGAACGATACATTGAAGATGATAACTAAGGTATAGAGTATATTAATAAATGGAAGGTATTTTCATTTCATGATCCAAACATGGACTAGAAGACCAGTTTTTTAGGTAGACGTATGAAAATCTTGCTTAGTTGTCATTAGCTATATGTTGTTAAAATGCAGTAAATGGATATATCTTGAGTTAAAAAAAGGTCCAAAGTTGTATGTGGAAACAAGCATATAACAGGTTCTCTTTAATGTATGTGGATCTTGGATGCAAGGTGGTGCAAAATGAGAAGTTCTTTCATATGAAAGACCTTATTGGCATCGAAAGTGTACTAGGAATTACAACTTGGGTTGACAAGTAATGTCCTAACGCCATATGCATATGTCCAAGACCAGACATATGGTGTTACTAAGGCTACATGGTGCAGAATTGAGCCTCTAGGGACTCCATTGCGCCATCTTTCAATAACTACCAAGAAATAGAATAACGGCCCTTTAATTAAAAAAAATAAAGGAAAAGGAAAATTTTTATTTGGTTGATTTAAAGAGGCCCCTGACCTCCCATTCGCGCCCGTTATTGCAGCCACAACTGGTAAATGGGCCCATGAAATAGGGGGGCCCATTTTTGTTGGAATGGTTGACGTGGAGGGCAATGAAACCCTTGCACCATGTAGCCTAATGACGTACGACAACGTTACTAATGACGTGTATGATTCTATGGGGTCACACATTGGTAAAGAGCTAAATAAGAGATAACTAAAAATCAAACATGCTTATAACTTAATACAAAAATTTGATAAAAGTTCATTCCCTCGAGCAAAGAAATTTATTGAAATACATTTAATTTATGAATTATTTGTTAGCAATGCTCATGAATTCTTCATCACATTCAAAAACATTCATGTTTTCCGGCAACAAGCAGACTTCCAAATCAATGCTTCCTCCACCCTCCCTCCCAGGATATGTTGTCACCTTTCCGTCAAACTTATTAGCATACCCACTCAAAACCGCCAAAGGTTTCCCCAATCCAAATTCGTTTCCATACATGTCAAACCTTGGAGAGCTCCCAATATGTACACTATTTTTGTCAAAATGCAAACTCGCATTCACCACAAACGGGCTCTTCGTCCACACCTCCATCACTTCCTTAATTTTTTCATCACTATGGCTCGTCACTGCTTCATGTAACAACAATGCCCCCCACCCGACACCATGATCAAGCAAATCCCCGACTGTTGTTATTGCCTTTACGGTTTGAACCATATTACCTAGAATTTAATAGATCTTACTATCTTAGTCAGGCTGAGTCGTATTCATCTCAAGTTATGTTATAGATAGATATTTACAAACACAATCATGATTTTTTAGCGATAGGTAATCCTAAAATAGTGTCGATACACAAGGTAATTTTCAGTACTCTTCACATATAAGGTTGTCGCATTTAGAGTGTTTTTCCACATACAACCCCATATGTGTAAAAAGTATCAAAATAAGGGTGGAGGGTATCCCGTATCTAAAAAAGTGATGAATTTGGTGGAAAAAATCAACCAAGAATTGAAAAAAGTGGTGTTTTCCCACGGTCCATACCATAATCAATTCTTTGACTACATGGAGACATGGAGTGGGTCATGGGGTGGAAGCCCTCACCCACAGACACATTTTCCAGTCGCTCCATATCGTGGGGTCGTAAAGCCAACTTTTTCTAGAATTCGACAAACATTGAACTCAATTTATTGCACCAATAACTTCTTTTGTCTTTTATCATATATTTTTATTTAGGCCCTCTCTTTATCATATATTTTATCATAACTTCTCAATTTTAATGAAGTTTTTTTATATACCAATTTATACTACAAACCAACGTTTTAAAAACCGGTTTTTAATACATTGCAACAAACTCTAAAAGTTAAAACACTTAATTAATTACACCCAACTTTAATCATTTTTGTGTATGTTTAGCAAAACTTGGTAGTGTAACTTTTTAAATATATTTTGGTGTTTGTAAATAGTTGAATCTTTTAATAAAATATATGAAATGACTAAAATGGACATTAAAAAAAACTTGTGTGTGTGTTTTTTTTTTTATTTAAGGTAGAATGGGTAAGTGTGTCATTTACTCATTAAAAGTTTGTAGCTAGTTGGTGCATTTTTTCTTAAACGGTAGTATTAGTGGCGTTTCAATATAAAGTTTTTTTGTCATAATCTAAAACTTCAATGCCATTCAACGAAACAAAACTTTTTTGTTGAGTAAGAGCTTTTCTTAAAAATCGAATGTGCCATTGCTATTTCAAATATATCATTAAGAAGTGTTTATTTTATCTACGTTTCAATAAAAGTTTGATTAAAAATCGAATGTGCCATTGATATTTTTTCTTTGTCATGAAGATTGGAACTAATATCGAACAAAGAATACTGGTACCACGTTCCAGAATAAATTTCGCAAATAACGGATTTTATCCATGATAGAGTATTTTCTAGTACAGTTCATACATTATATATCGATGTATGAGTGCAAACGAGCTGAGTCGAGCCCGAGCTTGACCAGGCTTGAGCTCGAAAAACTTATGAGAGCTCGAGTTTGACTCGTTTGGGGATTTGTGTTCAAAGCTCGAGTTTGGCTCATTAGAAATTTCTTAATCTTGAGCTCGGCTCGTTTACTATCTAATAGTTAATATATTAAATATTAATAATATAAGTAATCATGGTTGCAAAAGTCGCTAGGCGCCCCCTAGTCGGAGTCGGGAGTACTCGGGGAGTTGTCGGCGTAGTCGGAGAGTACTCGGGGAGTACTCGGCCTAGGCGTAGAGTAATCGGTACTCGTCAACCTACCTTGTAGCGATTACTCGGGGAGTACTCGGCCTTCGAGACCTTGTTTTACAACAGAGTAAGTAATAGGCTAAGAACTCGATAAATAAAGCTTGGCTCGGGCTCGTTTATTAAACAAGCTTAAATGAGTGGATAAATATTATTAAATATTAATAAAAATATTATACTAAAGCTAGGCTCGAGCTCGACTAGCTTGACGAGCTTCACATGCCAGGCTCGAGCTCGGGCTTGATTAATAAACGAGCTTTGTTTTAAGCTCTAGCTCGACTCGGGCTCGATGGGCTTGATAAGGCGTGGCTCGTTTTGAGATTTTTATCAAGACAAGCTCAAGTAGCTTGCAAGCTGTTCGGCTCGTTTGCACCCCTATATCTATGTAAGGACGTCGCGATTTTTATTACTAGTTTAACTAGAATAAAAACTTACCAAAGTAATTTTCAGGTACATTTGGAGATATCCTAGTTCTGTTGTTCACGGCCATCATGCAACCGGTTTCTTGATCTACTGGAACCCGCCTAGCGCGTGTCACACACCTCCACACAAGCGTCGAGAGTGCCTGTAAAGTTGAAATCTTTGTCGTTCCGCACTCGGAGTTCACTTTCGCTTTGAGTTTCGCAAGTGAATCCGAAGAGAAGCGAAAGATTCGTTCCCTTAACATCTGGCGGTCGGGTCTATTAATATATTCATCTTCATGGCTAAACGGTAAAGTAACAATCGGGTGGGATCCTTCGGGAATCCATCTAGTGAGAATAGGAGGACGTGATATTGTAACTAAATGACCATTTTGCCCTTTCGATTTAAACATTTCTGACCACGTGTTGATGAAACGCCAGTACGAGGTTCCATCACCCAACATATGGTTCATTGAGCATCCTATAAAGATACCGTCTACAAGTTTAGTTACTTTTACGGACATCAACGAAAGCTCGTGTCCGTCGTTATTGATAGCTTGATGATGATCAAAAAATGACTGAACAACTAACGGGACATCCGTGGGTGTAAGGATATCCGCTACGGTTAAGTTAACCGCCGAATGGATGAATCTAGCTCCTTGGCTATTGTTCGGGTTTAAAAAGACGGTTATAGAATGCGGGTTTTTGTTTTTTATGGTGTCTAGACGAGCCGCGAGTGGGTGGAAATGAGTTAGCGTGGCGGAGAGAGAGTGTTTAAGTTCGTCTAAGAAGGTGGTTATGGAGAAATCTTTATTTTCGGGTAAGCGAAAAAGAAGACCCTTTTGAATGTAATTGACAGAGATCATGATGAGATCCCATGGAGAGAAGTAAATGGGTTTCTTTGCTTCTTCTGATATGAATTTTGGTTTGATGAAGCACTCAGAGATGTTTTCAACGTTTGGAGCATTCATTTTATTGAAGTGGAGAGGTGGTTTTATTAATTGATGAATTTGTTGGTCGTTTTTATACTGGGTTATGTACGTGCCTAGTACGTTTGAATATAGGAAGCAACTCCGAACTTTAATATAACAAATTAAAAAAAAAAGTATTAATTTAAGACTATTCACAAGCCCATCTCTATCATAGAAGCAGCCGATGAAGACCTTTGTACCAAAGTTGAAGAAAATTCGGAAATGGGACGTGGAAAAAAGGCATCCAAAATATGTAGAGAGAGAGAAAGAGTGAGTTCGTTCGTGACGTTTAAAACTTTATCATTTAAGGTGGATAGGGGTGGTCATCACACCATTAGACAATCTCATTGTGTCATCTCATTCCATCATACTTTATTATATTCCACCACTAAACATATGGGGTGGTCCAAGTTCCATCATACCCACCACACTATCACTTTCCCTTTTATTTTCTTTAGGATGGCTATCACGAGTTAGCCTCGCGCCCGTGATGATTTGGTAGGGGCGGTGGTCGTGATGGTCACGACCATCACGGACCACCCCACCCATATGTGTATTACTGGTTTCTTTGTATTAGTACATATTATATAAAGTGGTTAAAATCCAATTCCCGGCTATAGCCCTTACTCCTGGTAATTATATTGAAGCTTATAATTGGTTGAAGATTACTAGACGTTTCGAATAGAAGATCATTTTCTTTATTTTGAAAAGTAATTTGGTACCATCTGTTAGAGCTTGAAGAATTCCCAAAGGTCCTGCGTATTTAGGACGAGAAATGGGGCGTAGCCAAGCGGTAAGGCAACGGGTTTTGGTCCCGCTACTCGGAGGTTCGAATCCTTCTGTCCCAGAGCATATCCCTTGTTTCCGAATACTTATTTTTTTTTCAACAAGAGAGATTCAATAACTAAAAGAAAGATCGAATCCGCTGTCCAACTGATTGATTTTTGGCATGGGGATAGCTACTCCACTCATTTCATCGAGATAAACAAGACGTATTCCCATATATTTATTGGTTCTTAATACAATTATATGTTTTTTAACAACTATAATAGATTCAAATATGATTACTTACATATCATTACTAATATTAAAAGTTTGAGGTATATGTAAAATTCAGGATGTGTAAATCTCAAAACACATGTTAATATTTCACATCTTAAATATGTAAAAAAAAATTCACCATTTGTTTCTTGAACGATTTTTAATACATATAATTGTATGTTTTTTAATAGCTATAACTGCATGGGCGGGCCTGACTACGCCAGCCGCCCGAGGTACGTATGGGCCCGCCATTAAGTTGATCATTGGGGTATGTCCATAGTATGGGGACTCTTTTGGGTAGTCGGTACAAGGAAATAAAGCAAACATCCAGCAAAAAAAAATCCAAGTATAATGATAATGGATTACAAATCCCTATAATCACTCAACCTCTTTTTTAATGATAATTATAATTTCTAAAATTAAAATTGGTGTGTTCTTTTACCAAAATGCCCAAATGATTGTAATTAAGACTTGCCACATGTCACAACAAGAGTCCTTCTTACCCTTCTCACAATTTTCACCTTTTGTATCGGAACCCTTATCTCATTATCAATATAAAAAGTTAAAAATATCTGGAATATATCAAATTCATGATGTATAAATCTAAAACGACATGATTATATTTCCCATCATATAAATATATTAAAAAATTTTCATCATACACTATACATACATATTCCAAAACAAGAGTTCATTTTTTTTTTTGAACGGCCAACAAATTGGAATTACTCACGGAACACTGGAGTATCATCGTGCCACCAGTGTTACCACGCGATCATATTCCACCACCAAGTCACCAATTCAGGAGGAAACTCATAATTATGAGAAAACCCCCTTTGTGAGATTCGAACCCAGGACCTCATGGCCCCTAAGTCTTATCTCACCACCAAGATACCACTAGGCTATAATGCCTTGGGTACAAGAGTTCATTTTTACGTAATGAAATTACTAGAAAGAAACGTCAGTGGACTAGGATTAACTGAAAATAAAGTTAAAAT
The DNA here is from genome assembly GCA_032199755.1 of Ambrosia artemisiifolia. Taxonomy (NCBI): domain Eukaryota; kingdom Viridiplantae; phylum Streptophyta; class Magnoliopsida; order Asterales; family Asteraceae; genus Ambrosia; species Ambrosia artemisiifolia. The sequence goes on from CM063521.1 coordinate 7,668,550, forward strand.
TAAATATTTTGGAGTGTATATTAACATATATATATTGTCTGTAATTGTTTCGAGTATTATTTGACTCTATACCCGCTTCATATTCATCCCTATTGCTTTGGGTTGTTCATCTGGTTTGGGTTAAAAGAAAATTTTTAACGACTTTCATAAAAAAAAAAAAAAAAAAAAAAAAAAAAAACAAAAAAAAACAAAAAACAAAGCTAGCAATCAACAAGCAGGCAAGACAACTACAAACAAAGAAAACATGGTTGAACAAAATTACACATCAAAACTAATCCACTTATCCCAAAATTAATCCACTTATTTATTCACAAGAAACTCAAACACTTTATATAGAAGTGCAAACGAGCCAAGCTATTTGAGCTTGGATCAAAACGAGTCGAGACTAAACGAGCCCAAGCCCAAGCTTCATTTATCAAGCTCCAACTAACTCGCGAGCCTAAACGAGCTCATTGTTTATATGATTTTTAATTAATATACTAAATACATATTTAAATAATATTAATAATTATTCATAAAATTATTAAAAAATAACTAAATTGTATAGTACATAATAAACTATAATTAATAAATACTATACGAGCCGGGCTCGAGCTCTAGCTTTAAAAACAAAGCTTGAATCGAGGTGAGTTGAGCTTGAGTTTGAACTTTTTATAAGGGGGGCAGGACGCTCCACTAGGGTTTTTTTTAATTTCACTGATTTCTATCAATCCTTCACTGAAACAGTTTTTTTGGAGCAAGCACTCCACTAGAAATAAAATAGAGAAAAAGACGAAAGGGAGAGAGAGAAACTCACGGGTACCAGACCATTTACTACAACCAGCTTTTAATTCACGGGACCAATACCAACATGGGTGGCAACAGTGTTACCGTACTGTTAGTGGGGTACCCATGACCAATTCTGATGACGCCCGGTCCTCTTAAGTTAAAGAGCTCGAACTTGAACGAACTCGGACTTGACTTTACTCGTTTTCACCGCTAAATTTATATCTCCATTTGTCATGCATGCCTAGAAATGAGTGTGTTAAAGAAACATGTCCAAGGGTGTTGCTATTTACACCCTACTCTATAATACACCTTACTCTAGAAAACCTCTTAATAAATGCACTTTATCATATCATACTTTATCCATCATTAAATATAACCTTTATAATCATTTTTATTTTATTTTTTTGAACGACCAACAAATTGGAATCACTCACGGAATATTGGAGTATCATCGTGCCACCAATGTTGCCACGCGATCATATTCCACCACTAAGTCACCAATTCAGGAGGAAACTCATAATAATGAGAAAACCCCCTATGTGAGATTTGAACCCAGGACCTTATGATCCCTAAGTCTTATCTCACCACCAAGATGCCGCTAGGCTATAATGCCTTTGGCTTATAATCATTTTTATTAATTATTACATACCACTAGTAACACCATACTCTTTTATTTATTTTTTGTAAACATATTATTTTACTAAAAACAAAATTTTTTAAGTTTTTTTATTATTATTTCCTAAGTTATATGTTTTTTGTTATTTAATAAGTTTGAACATTTGATTTTGAGTGTATCTACTAAAACATTAGTTATTTTAGTGGACGTATATACTTCATTAATTGCTCTGGTCATCCTTTTTTTATTACTAGCCATCTCTGAAAAAACATCAAAATATATAAGTAAGAAAAGAGTGGGTTTATAAAACAAGTATATGACCACAAAATCAATTAAATTTTATATAACATTGATGTTAAAGGATTAAAACTCAACAATAACTTATAAATTAAGCTGTCAAAAGCAATGTTTTTATACAAGATCGGGAAACAGACCTCCGCCTGGTCCAGGTTGACAAGTTGGACCGGAATTACAAAGACCCGGTAGTTGAATCGGCAACCCGGCGGTCCGACCAGATAACCGGCCGGTCGGTCCGGGGTTGGAGGGTTCAACCGGTTTATTTGATTTTAATTTATTGGGTTTTATAGGCTTTTTGGGCCGTTTCATTAGACCGGCCGGACCAGTGAACCGGCGGTCGGGGACTCTAATTCGACGCCCGGTCCGAATCAAAAAACACTGGTCAAATGTGTGATACGTTTTTTACTTATTTGCTTTGATTTTCATCAAAACTCAAAATCTTGTTTTATTATTTTATTTTTAATATAGTTTATGGCATGTTTTGAAATTTGATTATATTAGAATAATAGTTTCTGAGATTTTTGTAGTCAAATACTGTTTAATTAAAAATAAAGTGAACCTAGGGTTAGTTATGGGGATTTTTAATCGAATTTTACATAAATAAAATTGTGTACTAGTTTAAAGATGTAATTTAGGACTTTTTTTATATAAGTACATAATTTTTTTTTAACTAAAAGAAAAACCGACAACTTTTACAAGTGGGAGGCGGGTAAACGGGCTACAAGTTGCGTCGCTACCCCCATTTTGAAAATAAAATTAAATATCATACCTTCCATATTACAAGTCAAATTAGTTTTAAATGGTAAGGGAGAGAATAAATCTTATTGGTTATTAATGGTCAAACTTAATTAATACACAATTAATTTATAGTGTAGGGTGCAAATAGAAAATAGAGTGAGTGTATTTAGAATAACACTTTGTGGTACATGTGAAGAAGGGTACCAAACACTTTTTTGTTTTATTCACTCCTTCAACAAACCTTTTCTTCACATTTTCTTCATACCTTGAAATCTTTCACATGATCACCAACATTTTCTTAAAAATATAGTTTTATATTCTGGTTATATTGATTTTGTAACTGTAAAACAATAAAAAATGAGTTTCTCTTATTATTTCATACGTGAGTTTATTTTCACTTAGGTAAAATATTTATTTAGTTGTAAGATATTTCCTTGATCTCTCTTGTTGAATTTGCCATCACTCCCGTAGGATAAGTTAAAAAAAAAAAATCCCCCACAAGCTCATCGATCTGTGAGTTGATCCTACCCACAACCACCATAACCAAAAACGTCCATGAACAGAATCTTCACACGATGCGAAGTTTGTGGGCTCTGGCCAATTGTCCTTTGCCTAAAGTTTGGGACGTATGTGGAACCTTGAGAAGTGACGGATCCAAGAATTTTTTCCACTGGGTTCCCTTTTTAGGTGTTCTAAATTATATGACCGAACATAAAAATTTCGGGTCGGTTCAAGGGTTCGGGTCGGTGTGACGGTTCGGGTCGGGTAAGGTTCATCACATGATTCACATAATAAAAATAAGATACAATAATGATAAAATATGTCATTAGAAATTTAATGCGCGTAATATAAATACCATTGTCTTTAATGGTAAAAAAACATATCCACAATTGTTCTCTTCGAGTTTTCATCATATGAAATATTCGTCTACATACTACTTAATATCAAATTGTGGTTTCAAATTAGTTAAAAATATGCGATAAGGTTTATAAGCTTGCAAAAATTAACCACAATAGTATAGCAAACATACTGAAAGAGCATCGCCCTAACTAAAATTGACAATACACTAAAAAATTGCAATTTAGTGTCATACAAAAAACCCACAAAAAAACCAACAAAATGTCACTAAAGTTTCAGCCATCTTGGTTTCAAGATCTACAAACAAAACACACAAACCAATGTTATTTCTCAATTTTGTAAACTCAAGTCGGTTTCAATTCAGAAACTATAATTACTCAGACTAGTGGAAGAATGAATATGACATGGGTGATACACTACAAATCAATGTCACAAACACCTTTAGTTTCTTTCTAAGCTACCCACTGGTTGTAGCTTTCAAAAATAAATATCAGTTTTTACTACCAAAGCTATATAAGGGTGGCAAGTGGTTTGAATAGAGAGGAAGCAGAGGCGGTGGCCGGTGTTTGGAATGAAGAAGAGGGGAGGCAGGGGCGGTGGCCGGCAAGGCCAAACTAATGTTCGGTTGCGTGAAGAGGAGGCCGGTTAGTTTTTTTTTTCACTGGTTCTTTTTTTTATCCTTTTCACATTTCTCGTTTTTATTACACAGTGTAGGATAACTTGACGCATTAAAACAACCAATTAATCAAATACCTCTCCATCTTTACACAATGAACTCTTCAAATATTGAAATCATCTCATCATATTGCTTTATCAACCCCATACCGAAATTTATTAATGTACTACCTAAACTTGAAATACATGTGGTTTACACAAAAGTGACATCGTGAAGCATGTGATGTATTTTTTATTTTTTAATTTAACTATAATAAAAAAAGCTTAACAATACATCAACTTCCAAAATAAAAACCAGTACCAAATCCATCCATTAATGACAACACCTCTCCATTCATAATTTCATATACAATGAATTCTCCAAATGTTGAAATCATCTCAGATTGTTTCGTCAAACCAAAACTCATATCAGAAGAATCAAAGAAACCCATTTACTTCTCTCCATGGGATCTCCTCATGATCTCTGGCAATTACATCCAAAAGGGTCTTCTTTTTCCCTTACCCGAAAATAAAGATTTCTCCATAACCACCTTCTTGGACGAACTTAAACACTCTCTCTCCGCCACGCTAACTCATTTCCACCCGCTTGCGGCCCGTCTAGCCACCATAAAAAACAAAAACCCGCCTTCTATAACCGTCTTTTTGAACCCGAACAATAGCCCAGGAGCTAGATTCATCCATTCGGCGGTTAACTTAACCGTAGCGGATATCCTTACACCCACGGATGTCCCGTTAGTTGTTCAGTCGTTTTTTGATCATCATCAAGCTATCAATAACGACGGACACGAACTCTCGTTGATGTCCGTAAAAGTAACGAAACTTGTAGACGGTATATTTATAGGATGCTCAATGAACCATATGTTAGGTGATGGAACCTCTTACTGGCATTTCATTAACACGTGGTCAGAAATGTTTAAATCGAAAGGGCAAAACAGTCATTTAGTTACAATATCACGTCCTCCTATTCTCACTAGATGGATTCCTGAAGGATCCGACCCGGTTGTTACTCTACCGTTTACCCATGAAGGTGAATATATTAATAGACCCGATCGCCCGATGTTAAGGGAACGAATCTTTCACTTCTCTTCGGATTCGCTTGCGAAACTCAAAGCGAAAGCGAATTCTGAGTGCGGTACGACTAAGATTTCAACATTACAGTCGCTCTCGGCGCTTATGTGGAGGTGCGTTACACGCGCCAGGCGGTTTTCGGCAGATCAAGAAACCGGTTGCATGATGGCCATTAACAATAGAAGCAGACTATCCCCGCCTGTACCTGAAAATTACTTCGGTAATGTTTTGAAATGAATAAACTTGGGTTATTTTTCTTTTTATTGATAGTTTGTGTGTGTGTAAGTCCATAACAATAATTTAGATTTTAGAGCTATAATCAAGGTGAGCCGAGCTGAGCCAGCTAGGGCTCAGAATCGGCTCAACTTATGTATTTTAAGAGTTTTTTTTTTTATGAAATAGCGTTTTTTTCCCAAACTTTTTGTGACTTTGGTTGTTGTCGGACTTCAAATTGTGAAAATGGGACTTCCGCAATCTAAGATTGCGGAAGTGGTTGACATGGCAATGTCACTCAGCAAAAACTAAACTAACCTATATATAATACATAGTCGATTGTAACTAAAAAAAAAAAAAAAAGAGATTTGACTTCCGCAATCTTAGATTGCGGAAGTGCTATCTCATCGGCCCACAACCAACAAAGTAGCCACCTCGACCACACTAGACCTGACCACACTTTCCACGTTTGAACAAGCTTTTGTCCAACTCATTGTACATGTCATCACTTCCGCAATCTCAGATTGCGGAAGTCCAAAAACACAAATTCAAGTCTGACAACTACCAAAGGCACAAAAACTTTGAAAAAATACATTAATGAGTTGAAATGTTGAGTTCGACCCAGCTCATTAATTTTTTATCTTACTTTTCTAACATACACATGATGAATTTATAAACAATTAACGGGCTTGAAGTAAAATGAGGAAAACAAGCGAGTCAACTAGCAAGCTTCCCTTGGCTCTAGATCGACTCGCAAACAAACAGAGCAAGCCGATTTCAAGAGAGTCTTGAACCTAAAACTTTCTTATCATCTTTACATTATATAATTTCATATCATAATACACTTAAGCCATGACTAGGATCTACCAAATTTCAGGTAATATGATTCAGACGGTGAAGGCAACAACAACGGCCAGGGAGTTATTTGATCATGGTATTGGGTGGGCTGCATTGCAGATGCACGAAGCGGTGGTGAGCCATGATGATAAAATAATTAAGAAACTGATGGAGGCATGGATGAAGAGCCCGTTTGTGGTAAATCCGAGTGTACATTTTGACAAAAATAGTGTACATATGGGGAGCTCGCCAAGGTTTGACATGTATGGAAACGAATTTGGATTGGGGAAAGCATTGGCGGTTTTGAGTGGGTATGCTAACAAGTTTGACGGGAAGGTGACTTCGTATCCAGGACGGGAGGGCGGAGGAAGCATTGATTTGGAGGTTTGCCTGTTACCGGAAAACATGGTGGCTTTTGAATCTGATGAAGAATTTTTGAGTATTGTTAATGAGTGATTCACATATCATATTTGTTTGAACTTCTTTGTTGTACCTGTACGGCATGAACTTTATCAAATATTTGTATTTACAATAAGCTATATATAAGAATAATGCGAAGGGTTGAGCAAAGTATGTTTCAAGGGGTGGTATGACACCTTGTTTAAATCATGTCTTTGCATACTATTTGCATTTTTTAAACTTAAATATATGAGATGTATGTTAATGATGCTTTCACACCACGGCTCTGATAGAAGGAAGGTGTTAAAGAACAACATTTGGTTTTTTACCTTTTATAAAACTTATATAAATATATGTTGATGTACACTTTATTTTGATTTTATTATGTTTATATGGAATGATTCAAAAACCTAACGGGTTACAAGTTTCTCATACTACACAAAGTTCGCCGGGTTTGAAAACACTGGTTGTGAGTCATGGTGATAAAGAAATTAAGCAATTGATGGATGTGTGGGTTAAGAGACCATTTGTGGCGAATTGACATGATTCACATAATAAAAATAAGATACAATAATGAAAAAAAAAACGTCATTAGAAATTTAATGCACGTAACATAAATACGATTGTCTTTAAGGGTAAAAAACATAGCCACAATTGTTCCCTTTGAGTTTTCATCTTTTAAAATATTCGTCTACATACTACCTAATATCAAATTGAGGTTTCAAATTAGTTAACAATATGAGATAAGATTTATAAACTTGCAAAAATTAACCACAATAGTATAGCAAACATACGGAAAGAGTATCGTCCTAACATACACATGATGTATTTATAAACAATTAGCAGGCTTGAAGTTAAATGAGTAAAACAAGCTAGTCAACTAGCAAGCTTCCCTTGGCTCTAGATCGACTCGCTTACAAACTGAGCCGATTTCAAGAGAGTTTTGAACCATAAACTTAATTTCTTATCATCCTTATATTATATAATTTGAGAATATAATACACTTAAGCCTGACTAGGATGTACCAAATTTCAGGTAATATGATTCAGACGGTGAAGGCAACAACAACGGCCGGGGAGTTATTTGATCATGGTATTGGGTGGGCTGCATTGCAGCTGCACGAAGCGGTGGTGAGCCATGATGATAAAATAATTAAGAAACTGATGGAGGCATGGATGAAGAGCCCGTTTGTGGTGAATCCGAGTGTACATTTTGACAAAAATAGTGTACATATGGGGAGCTCGCCAAGGTTTGACATGTATGGAAACGAATTTGGATTGGGGAAAGCATTGGCGGTTTTGAGTGGTGAAGAAACACCGATATAACAATATACTAAGATAGTAGCACAAGTAAAGACAGGATTCTCATTAACGATTCAATGACTATTACAAGACTCAAATAGCTATTGTTACAGCGCTTCGACTATAATCTAATTCTCGTAACTATGGTTCTCTCTTTCTCTGATTGTTCATCCCCTTCTTCGTCTGACCTCATAGGGTATTTATAGGCCACCTGAGGTCTTCTGTGATTGGTCGAGGAGGGAATGACAGCTGGCTGTACGATTAGGCCGTTGTCATTCGTTGCGCTGTTCCTTCGCTATTGGTCCACGTGTCTTTGTCTGTCCTTTCTTGTACTATTCTGTACCTCGTACCTGCAGGCGATCGTGGAGCAGGAAATGGACGTCTCTTATTGGCTGGACGTCCCTTTCTTGTCGGTTATTAGCTGTCATGCTACGAGGTACCCCGCGCCGCTTTCTAGAAGCCCACGTAGGCCTGCTGTGCTGGCATATGTTGAGATGTGGGTCCGTGCGCTTGCGCGGTCTCATATCTCTTCAAGTCCCCCCAGTGTAGTGTGCTGTATGTGTTGCATGCAGGGCGCTGCACTAAAAGGAAAGAAAAGAGAAAAAGAAAATTTGTGTGTTTGTTATTACTTACTTTATTCGTTTAAGTTTGACTGCGCGCTGCGCAGTGATATTCCAAGTGGAATTGCTGCGCACGTCAGTAATTAATGCACACATCAGATGTGTCAGGGCGCGAGGCGGATGGGACAGGTTGGTAGCCGAAAAGTCTCTGACGGTTGTACTATTGCAGAGAGTGGTGGGTCCAACCTGTCGTTTCGCGTGCTCCCTGCCCTTCTCTCTCCTGACGTGGCATTTTCTTATTGGTTGGTCGTGCAACACGATTTGTAACCGTCCTGAAGGCACGTGACCTGCATATAAAAGGTTGTTCTTTCTTCCTTCCATTCTTACACTTTCATTTCGAACTTAGCCAAAAAGAAAATTCTTTCTCTCTGCCTCTTTCAAGAGTTGAATTTCTTTTCTTAAAAACCTTCAAACTTTCGTTATGGAGAACGTTGTTCAGGTCCCAAAAAAGAAACGTGGTGGGTCTAAGAGGAAGGATGACGGTTCTAAGAAGGGACCGCCACACGCCGGCGAAGTTACGGCGGTGTGGGCGAAAGGGGAATTTCGAAAGTTTAGGAAGGAATATGGGTTTCCTTCTAGCTATGGTGTTGAGGCTCCTGCCCCAGATAAAACCATACTTGAGCCTCCAGTGGGCAAGGTTGGGCTTTACGCCACGTACTTTAGAGATTGCAACTTTAGGGTTCCGGTAACCCGTTTCTTAAAGACGTTTATTCAGACCGTTGGGGTACATGTTAACCAGATTCACCCTGGTTTGATGTCACGACTGATGTTCTTCGAGTTCTGCTGCCACTCCCAGAAGATTGAGCCCTTGGTTGACATGTTTTATGTCTTTTATTCTCTCTGCTTTGTGGAGAGTTGGCTATCTTGCCGTCCCCGCACAGGGGTGGCTCCTTGTGCCAAGGCAGGGGTGAAGAGCTTTCGCGACTGGAAGCCCAAGTTTTTCTGGATTAATGAGGGTGTTATCCCTGTTGTGATGGGTCGGTTGAACCCAGATGACGGTGCGCCGAAGGCGGTGTTGATTGACTACAAGGACCAAGATTGGTTCCAAACTCTTACTGCGCACCCAGTGGATCTGTGCGAAATCCCGGAGACGGCACTGGTGATGGCAGGGATGAGCCTGAAATATGATATTCAGGGGCGTAATCCTCATCTGACCGAGGATGGCAAAGGTTTGTCTCTCGGGGTACGTTTCACATTGTGTTTGCTTTACGTTTGTATTGACTTGTCTTTGTTCTTTTGCAGATGTGGAGAGTTTATATAGTTTGCTGTTGGGTGGTGATAACATGGGTTTCACCTTCAGAGAGCTCGCGGAGGATGAGCTGTATATATTGGAGAAGGCGTGGGACACGCTTGTTCGTCCCCAATTGGAGGTTGTGGCGCAGGAGGGTGTCAGTGCGCCCTTACAGATAACTGAGACAGGTGAGCCTTTTTCTCAATTTGATAACCCCTCTCCGGTGAACATGTTCATGCGGACGGGTTATCCTTTTATTGTTATTTCAAGTGATGAGTCGTCTGACTCTGGCGCGTCCTCTTCTCCGCATTTGTCGTCCGCAGGCGGAAGCGAGAGGGAAGTGCTGCCAACTTTCAATGTGGACGACAGCGGAGAGGAGACGGAGGTTGAAGAATTTGTGCTCCGTCGAGTGAGGCAGCCAAGGACTGGGGTGGCGCAGGGTGGTAGTCGAGGTGAAGGTTTCGCCTTTATTTTAGACCATGAGGTCGTTAGCTGTCTCCCACGGATGGCGCCAATGAAGAAACACCGATATAACAATATACTAAGATAGTAGCACAAGTAAAGACAGGATTCTCATTAACGATTCAATGACTATTACAAGACTCAAATAGCTATTGTTACAGCGCTTCGACTATAATCTAATTCTCGTAACTATGGTTCTCTCTTTCTCTGATTGTTCATCCCCTTCTTCGTCTGACCTCATAGGGTATTTATAGGCCACCTGAGGTCTTCTGTGATTGGTCGAGGAGGGAATGACAGCTGGCTGTACGATTAGGCCGTTGTCATTCGTTGCGCTGTTCCTTCGCTATTGGTCCACGTGTCTTTGTCTGTCCTTTCTTGTACTATTCTGTACCTCGTACCTGCAGGCGATCGTGGAGCAGGAAATGGACGTCTCTTATTGGCTGGACGTCCCTTTCTTGTCGGTTATTAGCTGTCATGCTACGAGGTACCCCGCGCCGCTTTCTAGAAGCCCACGTAGGCCTGCTGTGCTGGCATATGTTGAGATGTGGGTCCGTGCGCTTGCGCGGTCTCATATCTCTTCAAGTGGGTATGCTAACAAGTTTGACGGGAAGGTGACTTCGTATCCAGGACGGGAGGGCGGAGGAAGCATTGATTTGGAGGTTTGCTTGTTACCGGAAAACATGGCGGCTTTTGAATGTGATGAAGAATTTTTGAGTATTGTTAATGAGTGATTCACATATCATATTTGTTTGAACTTGTTTGTTGTACCTGTACGGCATGAACTTTATCAAATATTTGTATTTACAATAAGCTATAAGCTATAAGAATAATGCGAAGGGTTGAGCAAAGTATGTTACAAGGGGTGGTATGACACCTTGTTTAAATCAAGTTTTTTTGCATACATTGTGCATTTTATAAAGCTTAAATATATGAGATGTATGTTAATGATGCTTTCACACCACGTCTCTGATAGAAGGAAGGTGTTAAAGAACAACATTTGGTTTTTTACCTTTTATAAAACTTTTATAAATATATGTTGATGTACACTTTATTTTGATTTTATTATGTTTATATGGAATGATTCAAAAACCTAACTACAAGTTTCTCATACTACACAAAGTTCGCCGGGTTTGAAAACACTAGTTGTGAGTCATGGTGATAAAGAAATTAAGCAATTGATGGATGTGTGGGTTAAGAGACCATGTGGCGAATTTGGGTGTGCATTTTGATAGAAATAGTGTGCTAACGGGGAGCTCACCAAGGTTTGACATGTACGGAAATGAATTTGGATTGGGGAAACCATTAGCGGTTTTGAGAGGGTATGCTAATAAGTTTGACGGGAGGGTGACGTTTTACCCCGGGCAAGAGGGCGGAGGAAGCATTGATGTAGGAATATGCTTGTTGCCGGAATACATGATGGCTTTTGAATCTGATGAAGAAATCATGAGTGTTGTTAACCAAGAATTTGTAAATCACATGTAATGCTCATATCTATAATACATTATAAAGGAGGAGTTATGGCTAGCATAGTCATTTTCACCTCCATACAACTTAACAAGCAACATGCACAAGTTATTTATGCTTATATATTGAGGGTATAATTGGAACTTTTTGGAACATTAAGACACTTAGGAGGGTATAATAGGAAATTTGCATTCACATTTTAGTTAAAATTATAAAATTGTTCCCTTAATGCCCTTTAATCCATTTGCTCCTAAACTGACCTGCTGATATTCATGAACTCATGAATGGGAGTCATAATTGAGGGCATTCACTCTCACCATCAATGTGACTCTTATGCTTCATCTTCTGAATCCTCAAATCAAACAAGAACTAAGCCATATAAATGGCACTAAACCAAATGGTCATCGACCAATGTGATAAATCTGATTTGAGAGATAATATTCAATGTATGTTTTTTTTAATTTCCTTTCTTAGTTCTTGATTACTACAGCGTTCTTGCGTTTATCGCCCTTCTGATTGTCTTTCCTACAAATCGCAAGCCTCAATTGCTAAAGAAAAACAAATGATTGTCTTTCATTTTGTTTAAGGTAATAACAAATTCTGATGTTTTGCTTAAAAATCCGTTGTGGTCTGTTCTGTGCATTGTTTCATTGTGTTTAAATTATGTCTACAAGGTGCTCGATGAAATGTCTTGTGTGAAAACTGTAACGGAATGCTACAAAATGAAAGTTATATGATAATGTGTGTTGTCTTTGTTAATTCCTCAAGCGTTTTAGATTATCGATGAAGAACATTAGGGTACAAAAATATTGAGTCAATTTATTGCCAATAAACGCGCCACTTGCGGGCTTTCTGAAAACAACGCACCTTAAGCGACCAAAAGCGCAAGGGCTTGAGCCTTGTGGCGTAGTTGCTCAGAAAAAAAATGTGTTATATTTATATGTATTTCATCTTTGTTGTTGATGGTTATGGATGGATTAAAAAGTTGATATTTTTAATAATTTGTAGACATTCAGTAGTATAAGATGAATATTGATACATATTAGTAATTTCATAAAGTAGGTATAATTATGTATTTCTCTTCTGATTAGATCATTGTTATATCCTCATTATTGCGTTATTTGAATAGCGATTTCATGCTTTTATCTATGTTACTTTTTTTCATAATTTGTATGTGCATTTATATCTCTGTATGTTCTTCTATGTCAAATATGTATGTGCATATGAAACAACCTAATATAAAGATTAACTATAAATGTCCACTGACAACTTGAATAGGTATAGGATATTGTTATGTGATCCTGGTAATAAATATTAACTCTGAAAGTGACATGTTTCCTGGTGTTCAAGTTAACTTTGAATCTGTTCCTCATGAAACAATTAAAGGCTAATCGGCTTGATTTTTGGAGTGGGGACCAGCTTCTTAAGAACATATGGTCGCTTTTGTTCAGGTTATCCTCTAATAAAATGTGCAGGTTGCAGCATCAGTGGCTGAATCGTGGGTCAGAAGTCTCTGGTTGGAGCAGCAGCCCAACAACGAATGACGAGAGGTCACACAAAAATGTTTAGAACATGCAAGTCGTTACACAAAAACGTTTAGAACACGTAAGTCATTTCCTTTTTTTAAGCATCATTTTATCGGCCGATTAGCTTTGACTAATAAAAATCAACACCAAGAAGACAAATATGCATTTCTTCTATTTTTTCCTTGACAAAACAAATATACACCCAACTCAATGCTCCATCGGTTACAACTCCCTACCATCCTCTTCCTTTATGTATTGACCCATTTTCATTATTCAAATTACATTACACTTTTTAACACCCAATTCAATGCTAAATCGGTTACAACTCCCTAACATCCTCTTCCTTTATATATTGACCCATTTTCATTATAATTAGGCGCATAGCAGTGTTGTAAAACTCGGTTTGGCCTTGTACTCGGCGACCTACCCTGGAGCGAGTACTCGGACTAATCGGGGGAATACTCGGGGGTCAAGTCGTCCTATGCGGGGAGTACTCGGAGTAATCGGCCAACTCAGCGACTTACCCTGGAGCGAGTACTCGGGGAGTAATCGGTCAACTCGGCCTTGTTTTGCAACAGAGGCGCATAGTATAAAATACATTTTTAGGAATTTTAGAGATGTTTCAAGCTTGTTAAGGGCTACTTTAGGATGTTTTAGGGTTGTTTAGGACTTGTTCATAGCTCATTTAGGATGTTTTAGAGGGCATGTTAACCCATATGTTAGTTGTTACTTTGTACATGTGGTTGATGCATCCTATTCTTCCACGTGTTAGGCTTCTTCAGCATAGTTTGTTTGCATGTTGCCTCTTATCTTTTTTTAACCGATTTCTCTGTTCTTCACATGCATTCTTCTTTGCTTTCAGTATTCTTCTTACCTTTTACAAGTTTTTGATCTTCGTTATCTTCTTCTATGTGAAATTATTGCTCATATTTACTCTTTGATCTCATATTTACTCTTTGATCAGGAAGAGAACAAAGCATGAGAGTCTTTGTTGGGTCAACTGCTTGCGTTATTGTCGCAGGTACGTTTTTTGTTTGTTTTCTATGACTTTGCTATGAAAGCTTTGGTTTTTGGTAGTGTGTTTCTGTTGTTTTTTTTTTATTTTGTGTGCACTGTGCGTACTAGGTGTGTATGACATTACCGTTTGAACTGATGCTTCAATTTATAAGGGGAACATGTCAATAATTAGCGGTGATTACAATAAATAGATAGTTTTTATGTGATTTACTTTTAGGACCATATGTGTACAACTTAATAACAACTCAAATATGATTTGCATCTATATAGGGTTTTGTAATTTGAACAAAGAAGAATGAAATAAAGAAACAACTATATCAGCAAAAGCAGCAACATAATGAGCCATGACTGCGGTAGCTTTAGCTTTTAGAGTTGTAATGGTGGGGAATGGGATGTGCAACAGATGTGGTTTATATCCTGAAACTGGAGATCATCTTTTTACCGAATGTGTTTGGACGAGAGCGGTATGGTGGAACATTGGAGAGTGGACTAAAGTTAGAATACCGGAATCAACGACCACTTTGAACCATTTACTCGATTTCTACAGAGGGCTGGACATGGGAAGATCAATGAAAAATGCTTATTATGCAATTGTCCTCTTAACGGTGTGGAAGATTTGGATTAGCCGGAACAAAAAGGTTTTCAATAACGACACCACTGCTACGACGAGGATGGTAGAAGAAATCAAGGCGGAATCTTTTTGGTGGATGACAAAAAGAGCGAAGAGACCGGATTTAGACATGGTTAGGTGGTATGACTTTACGGCTTTTGATAACGGCTAAGACATAGAGCAATTGTGGGGGCGGGAGGAGTCGTATGTATGAGGGCATTTTGTTTGGGGATTACCCAAGTAGTATCTAGCTTATTGGGTCTTGGGTGTATGTATAACTATTTGCTATTGTGAATAAAAGGTTTCGTTTTTGGTTGTTCAAAAAAAAAGATATTGAAGTGACCACATTATATTTAGGACAATCATTGCCCCTCTAATTTTGATGTATGATAAACACCTTGGCCACCCTGCGTTTTCTTGGGGCTGCGCCTAGAATTAGCGCCTAGGTGCTCGCCTGAGGGGCTTTTGACAACAAAGTTTGTAGTAGTAGTAGCATGTGTAGAACTTATGAATATAACCTTGATTAACTTATCAGGTATTGTGTAATTGACCTTGAGGTCCAGGTTTTGACTTATTGGTGTATAACCTTTTCAATTTCTTTGTGGGATGCATTATTGTTTGTATCATTTTCTTTCTGATATGCAGTATTATTATGGGAAGAGAACACGGGTTAAATTTTTTATAGAGTTCATTTTTGCATTGACTTTTAGCTTAATATTTTAAGATCACAAATTTATCGATGATATCAGTCCTTTTTAGTTGGAACACTTTTTATTTGTAAACTTATTTTACACTATTTAAAAACTAAACTTTAAGTTTAGCTCTAGGATGTGCTCATAATACAGTAGGTAAGGTCGTAAGGACAAGGTTAAAATTTTAAATGAATTTTCAAGATTTCTGAGCCAGATGCAATACATTTCATGGTAATAAAAATACAAATGGCCTCACCTCCCTTGTATAATGCACAGATAGTGTAAATAAAGGTAAAATTGGAACTGGATAAACTACGACGGAACTTGGAAGTGTTCATTCTTTTTTGGAACTAATTTGGTTTGACTTTTTATGGTGTTTAGGTTTTGAAGCTTTTTAATTATTATTTTTTTTCCTAATTGGGTATTGTGATTTTCAATGATTTTGGTGGTGTTTAGGGGTTGGAGATTGTTAGATGTGTAATTGGATTTGGCTATTGATTTTGACGATTTTTGTTGGTGATTTGTGACAGATGAATGCGGAAAAACTGATGAAGATGGCAGGTGTTGTGCACATCGGTGGGAAGGGTAGTGTGACAAGGTCTATTCTATAAGTTAGTTTCATTTGATTACAAATACAACGTTTTTACACAATTGTCTAAATCTTTTTGACAACGATATAAGAAGTCGCATGCATTAAAAGTAGACTTTGGGCAACTTTCGGCCCATTCAACCTGTAACCTTTTTTATCATTTTGATATAACAAAAAGCCGAATTGACCAATTCATAAGTATGTCGAAATCGCCACCTTTGGTGAGTGTCAAATGCTAGCACTGCTTCTCTAAACACTACTTCAGCC
Organism: Ambrosia artemisiifolia; assembly: GCA_032199755.1. NCBI lineage: Eukaryota > Viridiplantae > Streptophyta > Magnoliopsida > Asterales > Asteraceae > Ambrosia > Ambrosia artemisiifolia. Next base: position 7,684,798 of record CM063521.1, read on the forward strand.
GTCTATCTCCTTCAAGAAAGACCTCTTGCATTCTATTTCTCTACCCCTCCCCCTCCCCCCCAAATCCACCCACTCTCTCAAGTCATAAAGGCATTCCTCCACTATTAAATGGGTGGAAATCAGCAATAGTCGTTTCTCAGTTCTGGACAAAAAGTGGCAGTTGCAGTCCATATATTGGAGGGCGAGTGGTTGCGGCTGCATCATTCTAACGTTGATAGTGGGTGATTTCCAGCGACCCATTTTATATAAGTTGCATGATCCATTGTCCCATACTCCTGATTTAGAGTTGCCCAAATCAACCACAAGGTGAGGACAACTCACCCAAATTGACCCGCTCCTTACTTGAATAATATTATCAATGACATGGCAGACAATTTTATGCAATTGAACATCATAAAAAATTAAAGAATGATATAGAAACATCATGAACTCTTTTAACAATTAATTGCTTCCTTAATTATGATTAATACTGTTTTTCTTCGAATTTCATCTTTCGTTTGATGTAATGGGTGAACTGAATTATGGTTGAATACCGCGTTGTAAATTGTTGTCGTTGCTGCATAACGCTGGTTTCCTACTAGCATATTTGGTTAGCTTTAAAAAGCAAGAAGTGCACAAAGGCGACAAAGTCTACAACCGAGGCGCAAAACACAAAAGCGGTGCACTTTTCGTACGCGAAGCACAAATTGATTATATATGTGTGTGTGTGTGTGTATATATATGTGTGTATATATATGTGTGTGTGTGTGTGTGTATATATATAGGGAAAGGATATTTTGAAAACCCACTTGAGTTGAGAAAACATTTGAAAACCCATGTAAAAAACCATTATTTTTTTTTTGAAAAAAAATAACCAATGTAAAATACATGTTTTTAAGCATTTTGGGCAAAAAAATAACAAAAGTGCCGATGGGATTTTTTTTAAAAAAAATAAACAAAGTTGCTAAAAAAACATATGTTTTCAGCTATTTACCTATGTTTTTAGCAACTTTGTTTATTTTTTAAAAAAAAAAATCCCATCGGCGCTTTTTTTATTTTTTTGGCCCAAAACGTTTACAAACATGTATTTTACATTTGTTATTTTTTCAAAGAAAAAAATTGTTTTTTTACATGGTTTTCGGAGGTTTTCTCAACTCAAGCGGGTTTTCATTTTATAATTGACCTATATATATATATATATATATATATATATATATATATATATAATTCAATGGTTTTTAGCATCCCCTAGCTAAAATATGTGGAACTTGCAACATGCGGCAAAAAAACATAAATACCCGCGGCAACGCGCGGGCATTCCCACTAGTTTCTTTAAATAAGAGAATGAACTTTATATGAAACCTTTGTATTAATGTATGAGAATTGTGGTGGATGTCTATATTATTGTTTATTGGTCATAGGTTTAAGAATCTACACACTTGGTTCATAGTATTTTTACTCAAACATAACACGAATGATCCTTAAAGTGGATGGGATTTTAATTCTAACCGGTCACCATTTGGGAAAGACGCCATTTCAATATCTTGGTACCATTAGACAACATGCCCTTTAGTTTCCACGGTTATCTCTAGTCTACAACTGTTTTTTCGACATTTGTAACTGTTTCCCAACAACTTGGAATGTTCGCTTATCTCTACGAATGCTTGTTTTTCCTACAAAACGGATCCACTATAATTTATACCAAGACACCACCATAACCACCTAGTCCAGCCTATTTGTTCAATTGGCCTTTACCCCTTTCAATCGATTTTCTGAAGGCTTGGTAAGAAGAGAACTTTCGACCGAGGAACTTGAAATATAGAATCACCTAACATATGGTTAAAGCTCTAAGATTTTAAGCATTCTTGTTTGATTGACTTGATTCAACTGAAATATCCCAGGAGTTAAAAATTGACACTTAGGAGTACTAGTTATCGGAAGATGGTGTAAAATGGTGGTTTACAATCATAATGTTTTCTAAAATTTTGAGTATATTGTTGTGATAGTGATTTTATTCATCTACATCCCACGATTTGATATAAGTTCTATTTGAACTGGACTAATATACTTGATTTTTTTTCCTTTGCAAACTGAACCAATATCGCCCAAACAACATTGTATCGGTGTCGTATTTATTTTATGGGTTTTCAACGTGTCAATATAAAACTCGTTGGAAACGGAATTGTAAGCACACTAGGTATTTGTTATCAATGTAAAAACATGTGTCAATATTAGATTGAACATATCTCTTCTGATTGTTGTACCGACTTATCAAGGGCCAACATTGTACCAGTACTGTAACAACAAATCACCTCGCTGGGTGCGGGAATCCCACTAGTTCCTACCTCCTAGTCTCCTACTAAGTTCTAGAAGTTGATGAACTGGACCTAAGTCCTATGGTGGTGGGTGCAGGTCTTGGGCCAGGTTCAGAATAAAAATTATAAGAAGCCGAACTACATATTATATGTATAAAGAAAAACAAAAAACAAGCCTAAATTTATAAGGGTCAAATCATAACCTTTTTCTATAGTTGGGTCAGTTATCTTTCATTCGTCTACTAGATTACAGTTCAGTTAGTTAATTTTCCATCTCAAGTTCCGAAGATTGTAAATCAGGTTTGGAATGATTCTGAAACCAGTTAGACCCGACACGTAGTGTCAAAATCGGTTTGCGACCCTATTCTCTGAAAGCGGTCTCAACCCTATCAAACCCGAGGGTCAAAACCAGTTTCAACCCGACCCATGTGGACCAACATGTTTGTGTTTGGGCTTGGGTTTAGGTTATTATTTGTTTGTTTTTTAAATTTGATTGTAATGTAGAAGAATGTATATGACTAATCTATACATATAATAAAAGAAAGCCATTTTAATGACATGGCATTCAAAGAGGTATTCTCCTCATTGAGTGTGCCATGTGTCATCCCATGTGGCATTGAGATATTTTAGGAAAAAAATAATTTAAAAACAAAATTAGATTTTTCTCTCTATGTTTCCTCCCATAATTTTTAAACGTTAATATCTTTTATGTACGAGATTTTTTTTTAAAAAAAATTACACCAAATTAACGAGTGTTTTATTATCTTTCCAACGAGTACCATAGTGCTATATAAAAAACGGAGAAAAAAAATGACTATTTTTTGTTGGGTTTTGTTAAAACAGGAAAAAAAAACACAAAGCGTTCAGGTAAATCATTAATCATGTATAGGCAAGTCACTAATTATGTTCAAATCAATAAATATGAATTCTATTTTCAACATGCGTTAGCATTGGAGTAATACATTGTTTTAGGTTAGATATTAATATTAGAGTCATACATTGTTTAAGGTTAGGCGTTAACATTGGAGATATATTTTTAATTGTTTTAGGTTATGTCCATCCATATTATAAATCAAATCCGTTAGCAAAGTTTTAAAAAAAAAAGCTAGGAGCATTGATGTGATTTATTTTTAGTTTTGACGGCTAAAAGCCTAAGACTATAACTTCTATAGAAGTGCATGGATAATTCATTTTATAACCACCATACGTAATAAAATCCTCAAATAGTAAATTTACTGATAGAGGTCAATCGGTCATCTAGTGAGAGTGGAATATAGACAAACCATACATCCATTTATAGGGATAGAGAGACATCGTAAAAATGGAAACACGTACAACATGATGTTGAAGTAAGAAAATATAGACGTGCAAAGTTCACCTAAAGTATTTGAACATCAAAGTCACTAATCCAAAGCTAAGACCCATTTGTACACTACACTAAAAGTTATTAACATTTATCATGTCTCCATGATCTTCCATCCTGGATCATGTCCATAGAGAGGTGCAACTATAGCAACTCATGCCTACTCCGCTTATCCCAAACCAATTTGGGTCAACCTCTACTCCTCTCCCCTTCAACGGTTCCACTACCCTAACTGGCATTGTCACCTGCTTTCTCCTCACATGCACAAGCCATCTCAATCTCCCCTCCTTAATCGTATCTGAAATACTAGCCACTCCTAACCGGTACCTAAAAATCTTGTTTCTTATCCAGTCTAACCGTGTATTCCCACACGTCCACCTTAACATCGTCATTTCTGCTACCTCCAACTTGTGTGCTTGTGTTTTCTTGATGGCCAACATTCCATCTCATATAACATAGCAGTACGACCATACAAAACTTTCCTTTTAATTTAGTTGGGAACCTCCAGTCACACAATACCTAACGGCTGCTTCCATCTACACAAACCAACCTGTATGTGGTGGGCTACGTCTCTATCTATCTCCCCATCACTTTGCATAAATGATGCCATATACTTGAACTTAGTTCCATGCCACTTGATCCTAATGATGATCTGTGTGTCACCATGCCCTCTAAAGCTGCTTGTCAGTCCTCTACCCTCACATTCAACCTCTGTTTATTCTTCGCCACTAACACAATATCATTAGTAAAAAGCATTGACCACCGAATTGTCTCCTAAATCGACTTGGGCGACACATCCACACCAATCGCAAAAAGAAACGGACTCAAAGCAGAACCCTGATGGAGTCCTACCCACACAGGACAGGAATCAGTATCCCCTATGGGCACCCGAACGTTAGTTACAGTCCTACAATACATGTATCCATATATTTCCCTAGAACCCTCGATCTTCCAAACTATTCCAAATCAGTCTACGTGACCACTATTGTATAAACACCATATTGAACAACATATGCACATCTCGTTTCTTGTCTCTATATTTTTTTCATCAATTTCCTTAGAATGTGTATCGTTTCCATAGTTGACCGGCCTAGCATGAATCCAAATTAGTTTATGATAACCTGAGTTACCTTTATAATTCTAGTCTCTATTACCATTTCCCATAACTTCATGGTATGACCTAGAAATTTAACTCCTTTGTAATTCCCAAAACATTGGGCGTCTCCTGTGTTCTTCTACAAAGGCAAGACCCTACTTCTCCGTTAATAGGACAATTTTCCAAATTTGAATATATGATTTAATAAATTGGTTAGCCAATAAACTTCATCCTCTCCTAAACACTACCACACGTCTCGATGTGTTGTTCTAGCCAAGTGTCTTAGCCTTTCCCATCTTCCTGCCTCTCCAGGTGTTATATGTCGACAGTAGTATCCGTTGTTTCCGTGTATGCCCTTGTAGTCTCTCCCCCACCATCGGTCTAAATCATCATCATAAGATAGTCGATCTGTGTGTGTCGTCTCTCATTGTTAGAAGTAATCAACTGTGATTCTCTCCTCAAAAGACAAGCTTTTGAATTTTCATATTTAAATTAGTAGAAACTAAATAATATGGCTTTGGCCCAATGGTGTAGAGGTGAGGGTGTATAAGGTGAGGTTAGAAGTTCGAATCCCTTCACCTGTGATAAGGGTGAATATTAGGAGAATATTAGGTGAGAATGTAATTAGCCGTTAAAAAAATAAAATAATAAACATAAACAAATGATCACAATTAATAAAACTGAATAACGAATGATTAAATTAATTGACAGTAAAAAAGAATGGTAAGTTTCTTATAATAAGGTTAACTAAAAATAAAATTATGATATAATAATATACTACAAGATCTTTAGTAAAATTCATGTTTTATTAAAGGGGTGGGCTAAATGCACTCCCCTTTATTACTTTTTACACTCCCTTTCTAAAATTATCAATTTAAAAGTTTGCAAATTTTACCCCTCTAAAAATCCTTATTTTTATTTCAAAAATCATTTTATTTGAAAATCCTCTAATATCATTTAGTTAACTGTATAATGATCCCAATTGGTTTTTCACTTTTTCGATTGATTTTATTTGGTTAAATATTTTAATTTTGTGACAGATAAATTATCCAAGAAACATGGAAGATTACAATATATGTAACAATTCTATGAAAACAATTGATCAACAACAAATTACCATGGTTGTCACTCCAACACCAGAGCTATTGGTAGATCCCAACAATGGCAAACTAGTAGTAGGAAACGAAGGGATAATAAATTCAAAAATATAGAGATAACTGTTATGAATAGATAGGTATAAATTTTTGAAGTGAGAGAAACAACGGTTGCTCTTTTACGTAACATTTTCTGACATATCAAATATGATTTCGTTGGTGATTTCCGGCGAGTTTCGCCCGCCGCCGTGGTGTACATGGATATGGAGTAAGAAAATGGAATCATAAGGTTTACGATTTTCTTTGAAAAGTATGGGTTATATAATATGATTATCTTTAGGAATTGTTTAAAAACTTGAAGTATATGCAATTTTTAAAGAAATTACAAATAAAAGGTTTAATCGTATTTATTTGAATACTTGAGGGGGGAGTGTAACCAGTAAAAATTAGAGGAAGGGAGTGCATTTAGCAACACCCTTTATTAAAAATGTTTAAAACTACATAAATAATGAAGGAAAGTTTTTTATAGACTTGTATGATCTCTTTTATATATAAATAATAAATAAATAAAAATTTGCTTACCTATAAAGTGCACCCACATACATGATCATATGAAATAACTACATAACCTTAAACAGGTTGATAGAGCATAAATAAATGGAAAACTGACATAAGCTGTGCCTTTGGTTCATCATGCAGTGCCTTTTGTTCATCATTAAAAAGAATCCAAAAAATAAAAACATAAATAAATCTCTAATGATATAACAGGCAAATAATATTATTTGCCAACAATTTTCCCCAAAGACACCACCTTACATGCCATCCAATAAACCATAAAACCTTCATGGCGAGCCGGTTCGGCTCATTTAGCTGCAAATCCGGTCGACTTACAAATCGGGCACAAGTTCTTTTGTTGCAGCCATTGCTTGATGCAACCATGATGGAAGTCATGCCCGCAGTCCAGCGTTCCCTGATCATCTCCATCCTTGTATTCCTCCTAAAAACAAACTAAAATTTAAGACCATGCAAATAATAATTTTTGTATAATCAGACCTAGAGATGTTAAATGGGTCGTGTTTACTGGTTGGCGGGTCGAAAGCGACACATGTTTTCACAAGTTGGCGGGTCAAAACATGACACAAATTTTCACGAGCCGACACGAACGCGACCCATTTAACCTAGGCATTTTTATTAATGTTCGAGGTAGATGTGTGGGAACACAAGATTGAACCGAATAAGAAATGAAGTTTCATGGGAAGAACTAAGGGTGGGTTGTGAAGACTGAAGAGGGAGACAAATGACGGCACAAGTAATAAAGGTGGAAACCATCACAGTGGAGGGGAGCTAGACTGTTGGAGGTGAGGAGCATAGGCAGACCCAAACTGACATGGAATGAGTGGATTAAGCGGGATTTGCTAAACATGCACCTCTCTGATAACAGGATTAGGATAGGAGTTCTTAAAGACGTAAGATAAGGGGATTGTAGTTGTCTTAGCTTTTTTTCTTGGGCCCTTCGCTTTTGGCTGTCTTAACATTTGAATATAGCTTATTTTTTTTGGGGGGAGTGCAAACCCAAAAACTGACATGGAATGAGTGGATTAAGCGGAATTTGCTAGACTTGCACCTCTCTAAGAACAGGATCAAGGTACGAGTTCTTAAATATGTAAGATAGGGGAGCGTAGTCATCTTAGCTTTTTTTATTGGGCCCTTAACTTTTCCTGCACCTTTGGTTGCCTTAGCATTAGTTTAGTATTAGCGGGGTCTTGGAGTATAGATTTTTTTTTGGGGGTGCAGACCCAAACTGACATGGAATGAGCGGATTAAGCGAAGACTTGCACCTCTCTAAGAACAGGATCAAGATAGGAGTTCTTAAAGACGTAAAATATAGGAGTGTATAGAGTCATCTTAGCTTTTTTCTTGGGGACCTTAGCTTTTCCTGCACTTTTGGTTGCCTTAGCATCAGTTTTGTCTTAGCACGGTTGATAGCAATTGCGACCTGGAATCGCTAGCCGTTGGTACAATCGGGTCAGATTTTGTATATCAGGTTGGCAAACCTGGGTCACGGATAGATACCAAATGGAGCTCCATGATAAAGGAAGAAATTCAAGTTGAAAGCCCACACATTTGGAACCCACGATGCATGCCATTATGAAACATTTAAAAACTTATGTTATTTTATTTCCATGTATTTTAATTTCTAGTTATTTAGTTTTTCAAAGTAATTTTTCCCACTTTCATAGGATGTGGAAACATGGGTTGTTCCTTTCAGTTTCCTTTATGTATTGTTTTCGTATGAATAGAAAAGGCAATGTATTTTATTTTGAGAAAATTTATGTGTTAATTTCACTCATTGGATTATGAGTTGAATTAATATTATTCCTTGCTAGTTCAAACTTGGCACGTCTGAATGGTGTTCTTGGAGCCTAGATTAAAGTCAAGTGGTGTATCTGTATCTTGATTCTTGTTTAGTTTGCCCTAATCGTGTTCTTGTGTGGTGTTTTTGTATCACAAGAATCTGTTAGATGACAAGATCTATCCGTTTCGTTTCGATTTTAAATCATGTATCCGTTGCATATTCAATTCCCTATCAACGGTCTTGGAGTATAGATTCTTTTTTGGGAGTGTATACCTTAGGTACCTTTGTTGCTAATATAGTTGTATCACCATTTTGTATTAGCAGTAATTTGCTACTACTCTTTTTAGCACTTCATGTCTTATTGTTGTTTAGATTCGATGACCCATACCCGTTTAAATTAAACCCAAACCACTGTATTATGTGTTTGTTTGTGTCATGTACTCGTGTCATAAATTCACACCCCTAACTATGATTATTAAATGGTACTATGGTAGATAACATTTACTTATTTACCTGACATATGCAGCAAGGTTCCGCATCGGGCTGACCCGTTTCAACCACATACTGTTTCTGCGTGATATGCTTTGAGATAGTTTCTTCGGTCAAACCCGTGTTCACGTTTCCTATGCGTTCTTCCAACGCCAGTAACTCCTGAAAAACCAGAGTTGAAGTTATAAACAAAGATACTTTTTATTCTTATTTAACATTTAAAAAAAACAAAATTATACCTCATATGACATATTATCTATATCCAGCCTCATATCTCTATGCCTATCATGTATATCCGCAACGCCATAGAAGACCGATTGATCTAAGATCATAAGATCCTCAAATCTCAACGGTTCACCCCTGCGCATAAGATCCAGTACATTGCGAATCTGCACCAAATAAAAAAAAGTTAATAATTATATATAAATTTAGAACCAAATTATCTAACAACATAGTAATTAGAGAACAAACCTCTGACACTAGTCTCCCTCTTCCTTCACTGCCAGGTGTCGCGGTCCGTGCATGATGCGGGAAAGCAAACACGCCCTCAAGCTGTCTACCGAGCAACAATGAAGATCTTGAGAGTGGTTGATGATGATGACCTGGCGGAGTTCCAACATCTTGCGAAGAAGAAGATGAACTGCTCAACGGCGGAGGGATTCTTGAGAAAATATTACCGTTCTGCCCTAAACCGCCCTCTAGATCAGCAGCTGACAACAATGACCGCCGAAGAAATGCCGATAGTCTTCGAGGATGATGACTTGATGAAGGTACGGAGCTCGGTCCGGGTCGAGAAGTGGTGGCAACGCTGTTACCACCAGTGTTTACATTTCCGGCATTATCACCACCGTTGTTTGAACTCCAATTGAGTTCGGTTTGGGTGGCGGTGGTGGTGTTGCTTGGTGGTGTAAATAGAGGATGATCAGAAATCGAATCGAGTTCATTCCTATCACCAGACAAAACAAGACTTGATGATCGGTTTGCTCTAGAGCTAGTAGTTCGGCTCCATCTCGATGTTGATTGGAAACTTCTTCTCAATGCCGGAACACGTAAAACGGGCTGGCTTTGATGACTTGGTAAACTCTCGGCTGGCGAGTTAAGTCTCAGAACCGAAACATCAGATTCCCGATTATTATTATTATTATTATTATTATTATTATTAGCCGGTAACGGGTCAACTTGTTGACTAGAAGAATTAATCCTCAAATTAACATTTCTATGAGCGTTTTCCGGACCAGGGTGCTCACCGACACTCAATCCAAGTCTTGGGATAGTCGGGTCTGAAGGAATGTCTTCAGCAACAGCGCGCCATGAGCTCGGACCACCCTCGGATCTTTGATACATGTTTGAACTTCCAACCCCTGAAGAAGACTGCCCAATGCTTAATTCAACTGCTTTTCTTTTACGACACACCTGACGGGCCTCTAACTCAAAAGGGTCAGAAGATGGGCCAAAAGGGTCAGAAAACGATGAACTAGACGACCCACGGTCACCTAAAGAAAGCGCACTAGATGAAGATTCAGCACAAGATTTCATCAAAGAAGGCCACCCACGGTCTGCTCCCGGTTCATTATGACCCTGGTTTGACTGACTCGGGCCAGAACTTGAACTGGGTTCATTCCACATACTTACATTCTCTCCTTCTTGACTTGCTGGGTTCAAAGACATATAATCGGGTAAACGGTTTGATGGAGAGTTAACCACATCATTTGATGTCGACCCGTGTTCAAACCCTAATGTTTCTGAAAAGGAACCCATAGCTCCCCTCTGTTCTTGCATTTGAAACCTAAAACTTTCTGAAATGTTAAAACAAAATTCATCAATCACATACTAATCCAACACACTGTCTCGGCTCTCAAGATCGATATTTATTCGTCAAGATTCATCAAATTACCAACAAAAATTTAGAATGATGAACCTAATTTGCATCCACATGAATAAATTCAACATCTTTGCAATAAACCCTAACAATTCATCAATCACACTAATTCAACACACTGTCTCGACTCTATATTTATTCGTTAAAATTCATCAAACGACCAACAAATAATCTGTCATTACAAATGTTCACAACACAAAAACTTGTGATCAAAAACAAATAAACACAAAAATCATAGTATTTTTGACAGAATCATGAACACAATTTGCATCCACATGAATAAATTCAACATCTTTGTAATAATCCCTAAAAATTTATCAATCACACTCATTCAACACATTTCCTCGCCTCAATATTTATTCGTTCACAGATACCGACAAAAATCCATCTTTATAGATGTTACACAAACAAATATACAATTATAAACAAAAAACACAAAAAATGTATGCACTTATATAGAATCAAGAACCCAATTTGCATCCACATAAATCATTCCCCATCTTTGCAATAAAACTTATATATTTATCAATCATACTCATTCAATACATTGTCTCGCTTCGATATTCATTCGTCAAAATTCATCAAACAAACACAAAAACTAAAGCAATTTATATCAATGAGCACAATTCACATATTTGTAATAAACCCTTAAAAATTCATTAATCACACTCATTTCATCAAAATTCATTAAATTCCCAACAAAAAGCTATCTTTATACATGTTCTACACACAATTTTACAATTATAAACATATTATATATTACTTTATATAAAATCTTGAACCCAAATGCATCCACATGAATAAATTCAACATCTTTGTAACAAAACCCTAAAAAAAATCCCCAAATTAAGCTAATCAACTTTCTTCTGTAAAATCACAATCAATAACAATAAAGAACCAATCTTTTACAACCAAAAACCAATACCCACTAACCCTTAACTCAAATTTCACACAAAACATGACAACAAACAGATCTAACCATAATCTTGAAAACTTTCTTGAAAAAAACACAAACCCATATGATCAACAACCTACCAGACAAAAACAAGAGGAGATTGCAGGCAAGATGGATCTAAAAACAATAAAATGAAACCCCTTTTGTGTATATATGGAAATAATCAAAAACCCATGTTTGTTTCTGATTCTTGAAGCAAATAGATACCCCTTTTTAAAAAGAGGGGTTTGGTTTTGAGGGAGAGAATCAAAGATAATATTATTATGTGTTTGTGGGTTAGAGAGAGAGAGAATAAAAAGTAGAGAGAGAGACAGAGAAAGATGTACAAACACCAAATGGTGTTTGGTTGGCCCAATGCACGCCCAACCGATCAACTGTTGTTGAAGATGGGTTTCTTGATCACGCCATCTACCACTTAATGTCTTGTCTCTTTGGTAAAAAAAGATTTCTCTGCATATAATATTTTTTAAAAATGTAAAGAGTTAACATCATTTAATGTCAACTTGACTAAGGGGCTCTTTGGTAAGCTTTTTAATGGGTCTCTGAGCCATTGAGCGTTAAATAATTTAGCATTTAGCTTCTTTGTTTCAGCTTCTGAATGAAATGGTTAAGGCTGAACGATTAAAATTTGGAATGTTGAACCATTAAGCGCTGAACTAGGCTGAATCTTAATGAGGTTCTCCTATCAATGTGGGACAAGAAAACTAACCATTAAAAAGTCCAACTTAATGATTCAGCACTTAACTATTAAGACCTTTTAACCATTCAGATATCTTAATGATTCAGCACTTAATCAACCAAACAGCCTCTAAATTTGTTGTTTAGAGTTTTGAATATTATTATTGTGGGTAAAAGAATGAGTTACATTCTTTGCATTTTAATGCAAAGAAATCTTTTGAGATATCAAAATTTAAATTTTTGAGGTAGTGTGTACATTATTACAATATTTCTATTTATTTAAAAATAAATATGATAAGCTAGTAGATGTTAAATTTTAAACGACTGAAAATATATAATTGTAAAACATGTTTGTACGGACCTTGTTGGAGTGTATTCTTTTGTAGGGATCAGGGGAAGCGGGTCTATGTCAGGACAAGCGGTTTTGAAGACGGAGTTAAAGAAGGTTCCTAAGCATGAACAACCTTGTATTGAGAATCAGCATGACTTCGTTCCATTTGTTGATCGATGTCTTTAGGTCGGTCAAAAACAATGAAAATAAGTAGTAAAGTAGAAGTGAGTCGTCTCCGCAAGAAATTGGTGGACAGTCGTAGTTTTGTAAATTAACTAATAAAATTAAAGTCGAATTGTTTTGTTATCTATTTTGCAATTTAAGAAAATGAACTTAGGAAGCTGTAATAATAATATTAAAGAAGTGATCCCCTCCAGGTTTCCGGTTCAATGATTCACCCTACCATTGTTTAGATGATTGGATACCACATACACATAGTTTTGTTGAACGGTTTAAGTTAAGTGATAATCAAACACAAGTTTTTAATAATAATTCGTACAATTTAATTCCCAACCCACGAATAACAACTACCCTCCCGTTAATCAAACTACTCACGATGCAAGAAAACCGAATGCGAATGACTAAAAGATAAGTAATTGCATAAACGTGACTTGTTTAAATAACTCAAACCACAAATATCTTTCAAATGATTAAAAGACAATCCATAAACCAAATCAAACAAGAGTTAGAGTTACACAAATAAACCGTACACCCGGAGGTGATTACAAAGATGTTTAGCCGCTCATGGTTACAAGAAACATAACAAAAAGTTCAATAACAAACCCAGACATGTTGATAAGAATCGAAGATATGGATGAACAATGATGATTGTTGATGTTTGTAGCTCCAAAATACTCCCAAAGATTGATAATTTTCGTCTTTGGAGGCTTAGAAGTCGACTAGGGTTGATAAAAATCTTTTTATAATTAAGAAAACAACTTTCCTAAATTTTCTTTAAGACGCACCGTAAGCTACGGGTCTGCACCGTAGCTTACGGTTCAGGCAGGCGCCCAGCATCCCTCTTCCAGCCGTAAGCTATGCAGCAGAGCTGTAGCTTACGGGACAGACAATCGACATATGCTTCTTTTTCTTCAATTAACCAACCGTAAGCTACAGATCCAGCCCGTAGCTTACGTCGATGTTCTACATTTTCCTTCCAACTTGTTTTCCCTTCAATTCTGGTATCCAACACTCTCTAATCTTATTTCTCTTCATCCAAACACCATCTAAACTCATTTTTCTTCATCCAAACACCCTCCAATCTTCAATTCTTCTTCATAAACATCATTTAAACATCCTTCAAACATCCTATTCTCTTCCTTGAGCTCCCGAATGTCACTATAACTCCGAATCTTCAACTTAATCACTACACTTCACGTTTTTCGGATCTAATTCCATCCACTTAGCCATTTATCTTGAAACGATCAAAGCTCGCGTAGTCATCCCATTCACCACATATAATTAATATAAACACAACAAAAACACACAAAATGGGCATATTATAGTCCATTCATTGACCCTCTCATCATTTGTCTTCGATACGTTTGGATCTATCACCCCCAAGACTATCTAGTTTGTGGATCGAGTGGAAAGAGTCGTCCATAGTAATTCCTCGACCTCGAAGAACTAAGGGTTCATGTTTAAAATGATAGGCTTTGCGATTTAAAAGGGGGTGCTCGTTTGTATGTTGTGCTTCCGTAAATGGTTTTGTTTGTCCTAGTTTAATAAATGGAGTTTCAGTAGGTTAAAAAAACAATAGACGTTTTGAAAATTCGTGTATATAAATATAATCAAATTGGTCGGTTTGAGATTCCTATGGTTTTGAGCACAGTTTACAGTTTTGTAAAACTTGGCGAACTCGGCCGAGTACTCGGCGAGGAATCGCTCCTCGGAGGTGAGGCGCACCGAGTTTTCCCTACTCGGCCATCCCAACTCGGAATCGGTCAAACTCGGCTTGGAATCGGTCAGAATAGGTCAACTAGGGATGGAATCGGTCAGAATCGGTCAACTCGGGATGGAATCGGTCAAGTCTGAATCAGTCAAATCGGGATGGAATCGGTCAGATTCGGCCTTGGAATCGGCCAACTCGGCCTGAATAAATCAAATTAGGCCTCTAGTTGCCGTTTTTTAGATAGTTTTAGTATTTGGCATCCTTTTATGAATTTATGACATAGATATAATCATTTAATTATTAAATTTCTATATAAATCACCATGTCCGAGTACTCCCAGAGTACTCCCCGCCTAGGCCGAGTACTCGCAACTCCCCAGTTGGCCGAGTTGAGAGCACCTAGCGACTTTTGCAACCTTGACAGTTTATGATATTTTTTATTTTAAAAAACGGGTTTAAAAGTTCACTGACGATTTGGAACTTGAAACTTGTCGCATAAAAATTAGAAGAGTCTTTTAACCTTCACAATTTATTCATTTTAAGGCTTGTTTGGTTGATTAAGTGCTGAATGGTTAATAGGTCTGATTGGTTAAATGCTATAGATACGTGGCGACACAACATAA
Source organism: Ambrosia artemisiifolia (assembly GCA_032199755.1). NCBI lineage: Eukaryota > Viridiplantae > Streptophyta > Magnoliopsida > Asterales > Asteraceae > Ambrosia > Ambrosia artemisiifolia. Next base: position 7,699,846 of record CM063521.1, read on the forward strand.
AATCATGCAACAAACTCTTGTACAAAGATGCTTTTGTGAAGATACAAACATAAATCATAAATACTTGTACCTTGAAGTACAACAAAAAATGCATAAAAAGTTTGGTAAATGTGTGTATATATATATATATATAATATAATTACCCCAAATGGCTAGGTTTGATATTTTCTAAAGGTGTTAACTCGTCAAGTACATTTTTTATGTTGAGGAACTCAAAAAACAGCCAAATTTTAAAAATGTCAAGTGCCACCAGAAGGAGCACGACTTGCTAGTGGATTGAGAGTGCATATGTGGTGGAGGTTTGTCCACTAATATTTTTTTTATCCTACTTAAGCAACAATTTTTTTCACACTTCAGTATATATAGCCTTTTTATCACACAGAAAATAAGCATTTATTTCCTCTAGTAGTGTTCTCGAACTCTCTTTATCTTCCATAATAAAGATAAAAAAAACTGTTAAAAATATAACATGATTTCCAGTTTTATTATTGGTTTTATAGATAATTTATCATTTTGCATAAGTGTTTTCTTTGTAGGAAATACTAGATTGTTGCCGTAGGCCACGCGATGCGGCGGCGACGCCTTGGTTGTTTAAAGCTGGCGACACAATATGTGATGTGTTAACCATATGAAAACTCGTATTTCAACGTGTCCTCTCTAAGTTAGTGTAACCTATTTAAGCATTGCCGTACATTAATATGTGGTACCCTCACGTGACATTACACATTTTTGACTTCGTTACACACATTAGTTCGTGACATTAACGTTATTAGATAGAGATAAAAAATGATGTCTCTGTTGTTGCGGTGTCAGGTTCTAAAAGTAATTTTGAGATTAACATGGTTAAGCATAGATAAAAAAGAGTATAATAATGTGCCGCACGTTACGATGTAAAGTCGAAAAAATGATTTAAATAAAATGAGTTATCAAGTTATTAAGTAGAGAAGGTTGGCGAGTCAAAGTTGTCAAGTACTAAAGTTAGAAATGAATGTGTAACTTACTTAGAGATGAGGTTTAGTAGTATTTCATGTTAAAAGTTTGAGGATGTGAAGTGAAAAAACAAAACCTTTAAGTAGAAGTATATGAGTTAGAATTGTTATTTATGAAAGTTGAGAGTACAAGGGCTAAATTTTGCAAAACTTAAAAGTTGGGGAGTCAATTGGTGAGATGAAAACACCACAGACCATGGTTTTTAAGATATTATACAATTGGTTTAGTTGATATGGGCTAGTGGACTTTTGGACTTAAACTAATGGGCTGCTATTATTGGGTGGACTCATTGCTGGTGGACTCATGGATTCAAGCTCTTGGATAAGTGTCAAAGATGTGGCTGTTGGACTTAATATTTGGTGGGCCTTTTATGTGTTGTAAGTGAGCCCAGCCCAGCTGGTTGATTGAAGTCGGTGAGCCCAGGCCTGGGTGTAAATACTTTGGAAGACTCGAGATATTATTATTCCAGTCATTTTTGTTTCTCTCACTTCCATTATTTTTATCTCTGGTGTCTCTCTCTCTATTGATCAGGCGATTAGGCTTTTGATCAGTTGAGCATCTTGTTTCTGATCTTGTTTTGTGTCTAATTAGGTGTTAGATCGAGAGTTTAGATTTGTTTCTATTGAGAGTTGTTATTTTATATTTATCATTAGTTTTGGCTTGTCAGACTTTTTGGCTTAGAGATTTTAGTTGTATTTGTTTTGTAAGTTTTGTTTGTGGAAGTTCTTGAATAATATTTGATACCAAAGTCTTGACATGGTATTAGAGATACAATAGCTTTTGGTTATGTGTTCATTCATATTCCGTTGTATTTTTTCTTTGTCTCATGGGTTGGATCTTGTAGATCTGAATGAGAGATTTGTAGATCTATTGTGTATAGGTTTGGTCTGTGTAGATCGAGTCTAGTCTGGTACAAATCTGGTGGTTTTAAGTCAAGATCTGGTGTTCTTTTGGTTCTTGATTTGAGAGCTGAGGAGTTGTGGTCTGTTGAATTTGAAGGCGATGTACTAGGGTCGTAAAAACCCTAGCGAGGCAATTCTGATTGTTGTTAAGGCTTACACAGGCACCTTGAGTGATGAACTTGTGATCTGGTCCACGGCTTAGCTTCGCCATTGTGTGTGTTTTGAGTAATTTGATTATCTTTTGTTGTTGTTTGTTTCCTGTGGTTATTTTTTGTTTATGTACTATAGTATCTGGTTTGACTTCTTTGTGCTAATGTGATATTGTTATGATTTGTTGATAACATGGCTGATAAGGAAGATCCTGTTAGTGGAACCTCTCCTAATAGTGGTGCTGGTTCTAGTAGTGTTGTTGTGACATTAGTGAGCAAACTAGAGGCTAGTGATAATCTTCATCTTCAAGCTAGTGATTCTACAAATCTTACAATAGTTAGTATTAAACTAAAGGGAACCGAACAAAACTATCAAAAACTGTGCCACAAAGCAAGCATGGCGTGCTTAAGGGGTGAAAGGTCATTCTCCTCTCCAAACGTGCACCACAGCTGCTTTCTTTCGTTGATATCCCCTAGGCCTAGTCCAAGTTACAATAGACACCCACAAACTAAACTAAATAGCATACTAAATCCTTGACTTGCCAATAATAATAAAACTTTTTTTAAATAAACATATTTCTTCATTTCATGACTGTCAACTTACATTAAAACAAGCAGACGGGAAACAAGCTACGCTGCCACACCATTCTGGATCGCAAAACCTAATCTACTAAACACAAACCCCTCCCCCTGAAGTCGAAACATTGTTGAGAATAACCTATTGGACCCTTGTTAGGAAACGGATAGCTTCTGGTGCCAAAGAGACAAATGTATCAAAAGCCAAGGGACGAAAACATGTGGTTATCTTCGCAGGCTTTGGCATGTTTTTTTCACTTAAATAGGAAATAAATAAATTATGTAATTGTACTCCCTAGTGATTCAAGAAAACTTGTCTATATCGTCTTTTGTTGCTTGTTTTCCATCCTCCACCACTTCGAGTATGTGAAGTTGTTTTTACTTAAACATGTGCCCTGGAACAAACTTTTTGGTATACCATAAACAATCACCTTTTGCCTTTTTCAACTTAAATTCATCACCCGCCAAATGCCTCGAGCTAAGAGTACCGGGTTTAGAAGCCGGTGGCTCAGTTATTGAACTTGGCTGCAAAGGAAGTTTTGTATCATTGACCAGAGGCGTGACCTTGTCATATTCAACCCCGTTCTTCACATTTTGTGACCCACCCTCAACATCCATCCATAAGTTGATTCATCAAGTTCATGTTACTAATGTTTTGGATTCTTGCCAACCCATATGCATCATGTAGCGTCCGAGGTTTAACCATTTTCGCTGGTCCCTGAATCTCGTTTTTGAGCCCTTTGAGATACAAACTAACATCTTGAGTTTCACTAATGTTTACCTTATTAAGCATAGAGTCGAATGAGGTGTTGTAGTCTTGTAGCGAGTCGTTCTAGGTAAGAGAAACAATCTCCTCCATCAGGTCTTCGAACATAGCATTAGAAAAACAACTTGAGATTTTGACCGAACTTAATCTTCCGATGGAAGTTCAGCCATAATAGCGCCTATGATCTTCGTAAACGATTGATGTCGTTGAATGGCGTCACCATCAAGGTGGATAACCACATACCGTAGTTTCATAGCATCAGTTGTCTCATCTATGTTAAAAAAATGTTCATAACAGTAGATCCACCCCTCAACGTTCTCTCCATTAAATATGGGAAACTCTAATTTGCCAACCCTCATTGGCTGAGTACCACCCCTCTAGTCCTCGTTTTCTGTTTTACCTGACGTGCTACCTAGAACAAGGGATTTAATCTTGTTGAACACCTCAACCATCTGTTGTTGTTGATTCATCAACTCTTCTTGTTGTTTCATCATGGTGGCTAAGGTTTCTCGGAGATCAGAAATTGCCTTGTCATGATCCTTGAGAGCCTTGTCGAGATCTTGGTTTCTTGTGTTCCTCATGGTGGTGCGATTGAAATCCAATGGAAGATCGGAGCAACTCAGATACCCTCATGTTGTGTTCCCAAGTTAACTTAAAAGGAGAAAATAAAGGAAATGGAAAGAAAGAAAGAAAAAGTGTTTGTGTTCCTGAGTTTTTTTATAAATTAGGAAAATGGAAGGAAAGAATGGAATGGAATGTGTGTTCCAAATATCTTTTTTGGAAGGAAAGGAAAGGAAAAGATGGGAAAACTAAGCCAAATTTAATATTTTCAAATTGGAAGGAAATGGAAGGAAAAATAGAGGAAAAGAAAAGAAAAGAAAGGAAAGGGAAGGATTTTCCTTCCTTTCTTTTTTTTCCTCCCTTGAGTGAACTTAGGAACATAGCGTTAATATGGTTCAAAACCTAATAACAGAAAACTAAGAAGAAGAAGGGCTGGGCGTTTATCTCAAAACCTTGATTTATTCCATAGTATCCCATTCCAAATATATAATCAATTCAAGTTACAATAGACAACCCCAAATTAAACCAAAATAGCATACTAAATCCTTGACTTGAAAATAATAATAAAACTTAAATAGGAAAATAAATACCTTTACGTAACAGAACATATATTGCATTTCGTTAAAATTTGAAACTTAATTTGCATTTGGTTGAACAAGATTTTGGCAAGTAATGTATTAAGTTGAACTTATTTTACATGTGTTATTTTGAACTACTAAATAATATTTTAGATTATTGATGTTTGAAAACAATTATTAAATTTTCTTTGTAAATCCGAGCCTAATCAAGCCAAGCCAGCTCGGTTAAGAACCAACCCGAGTTTGAGCTTAGATTCTCATCTCAGTTTCAAATATGAGTCGAGCCGAGTCGAGCCTGAGCTTGCCCTAACTTAGCTCGGCTAACAGCCCTAAATTGGCAACACTACTTATTTATTTGTTTTTTTTTCTGAATCAGTGGGCTCCATTTGTGGCTGACAATTAATCACTTAGAGCATTCACAGTAGAGCCTCCATATTATTGTGAGAAGGGCCTCCATATTATATACAGCGTGTATAAGTGGTTGTGAGTAGAGGAGATAGAGAATATATAGAGAAGTTACTGTTCAGTAAATTTGATATGGAACTTTTCATCCTCCATAATTGTTTAATATTTTTTAAAGTGGTTGTAAGTAGAGGAGAGAGAAAAGGTAATGATAAAAGTTATAGAATAAATATTATTAAATAGAAAGAAGTGAGAAAAAGTAATGTTTTTAATGTAATTATGAAGAAAATATGGAGAAGCTACTATGAATGCTCTTAGAGCATTCACACTAGCTTCTCCATATTTTCTCCATAATTACTCTAAAAACACTACTTTTTCTCACTTCTTTCTATTTAATAATATTTATTCTATACTTTTATCATTACCTTTTCTCTCTCCTCTACTCACAATCACTTTCAAAAATATTAAACAATTATGGAGGATGAACAGTTCCATATCAAATTTGTTGATGAACAGTAACTTCTCTATATATTCTCCATTTCCTCTACTCACAAACACTTATACACACTGTATCTAATATGGAGGCCCCTCTCACAAAATTATGGAGGCTCTACTGTGAATGCTCTTAGAGCATTCACACTAAATCCTCCATCTTCATCTCTATAATTACACTAAAAATCACTACATTTCTCTCTCCCTCTTTCTATTTAATAATACTTATTCTATACTTTTATCATTACCTTTTCTCTCTCCTCTACTCACAACCACTTTAAAAAATATTAAAAATTTATGGAGGGTGAACAGTGTCTCCTCTAAATTTACTGATGAACAGTATCTCATCTACATATTTTCTCTCTCCTCTACTCACAACCAGTTATACCCACACTATATAATATAGAGGTACCCCTCACACTATTATAGAGCATCTATTGTGAATGTTCTGTATAAGATGAGTCCAATGTTTGTATTAATCGACTCTATTGGATTATTTAAGTCAGCCGTAAACATTGACTTAATTGAAACTTTGTAGTTTGTTACAACCGAACTAAATGGGTCCAGCCCATTACATTATTAATTCCATCCATGTCTCCGTCCCGTACATTCCATCGACCCAACTTAAAGCCCACTGAAATATTGGACACCAGATCATGGCCCACTGACCCACGTGGGTAGGAAAGCTTGATAACTTCATGGGATACTTTTTTTTGTGTGTGTGTTATTTTCTATGAAGAAATCATTAAAACAAATATTTTGATAAATCCTAATTACCACAAATACTTTTTTCACATACATGGCAACGACGTGCATTTCTCATGATTGGGCACAAGTTTAGCTGGTTCATTTAATTTGAACCAGTCATGGGGAGAACAGGTGGCTAGAGTTCACAATTTATGTTGGCTCCACACTAGAGTGCGCGAGCTATGCCAACCCACATAAGAGAGCATAATTGACGTCACCCACCCCTTTGATCTAATCAAATTACACCATGTGTTCGTTTAAAAGAGCCTGAGCTCAATTCATTTAACTTAACAAAGGTCGAGCTCGCCACATTTAAAGCTCTAATTTAAAGCTCAAGCTTGACTCATTTGTATCTCTATCTCTAAAGCTTGAGTTCCGTTCCTAAGTAGTTTTCAAAGTCGAACAAGGCACGGTTTCATCATAATTTTATATATAATATTAATATAAAGTTTATTGTGATAATAGGCTTGTTTAAACTCATTTAGGATTGCGAACTTAGTTAAGCTCAATACATAAAGCTTGGGCTTGATTTTTAAACAAGCCTCAATATAAGGTCAAGCTCATTTAAATACATTCAATTTAAAAGAAAATTTTGAGTAGCTTATCAACCCGGTCAACACTTATTAAAACCTGGTTATATTATAACCGACAGAAATGATAAGGAAATACACATATCTCTAAATAACATAATGGGTATGTTTGGCAAAACTAGCTGGTGGCTGGAAGCTGGAAGCTGTTAGCTGTTAGCTGCAAGCTGTTAGCTGCAAGCTGGTAGCTGTAAGCTTTTTAAATATATTTTGGTGTTTGGCAGAGTAGCAGGAGCTTTTAATAAAATGTATAAAATGACCAAAATGGGCATAATTAAAAGCTTGTAAAGAAGATTTTTATTTTATTTTTAAAATAAAATGGGTATTTGTGTCATTTACTAATTAAAAGCTTGTAGCTAGTAGAGCTTTTTCTTAAAAGCTACTACTAGTAGCTTTTCACTGTAGAGCTTTTTCTCCAAACTAAAAGCTTCCAGCTCCTTTAACCAAACAAGGCTTTTTATTGAGTAGGAGCTTTTTCTTAAAAGCTTGAAGCTTGAAGCTCCTAAAAGCTCTTAAAAGCTCCTTGCCAAACATACCCAATATCCGCATATTATGGAAGATTCTCAGTAAAGGCGATATCTCCTATTTTACGGAAACGAATACCAATGCAAATGTAATCGATATAAATAGATGAGCAGGTAACATAATTGATTCCCATTCCATACTCTCCTTTCTCTCAAATATACTTCGTCTCCTATGAAAACTTATTCTCACGCCGTAGGGTGATCACATAGAGAACTCCATCCCTATAACGGTGCTATGTTTTGTAGTAGTTAACCAGGTTCTGATTCAGAGTCATGAAGTGGCAGTGATTGAGATTCAACCCAAACATACCAGTTCTCGCCTCTCGGTACGTGTTTCTTCAGGTCCCAAGCTCAGAAAAAAATAGGAAAAGGTTTTATTACAACGAAATTTGAAAAGGGACACCAAATTTTTATACGTTTGGATCTCCAAAATGATTAAGTCGGCCATGGCTAGCAATGACAATACCTATACCTACCATCGATTCAAATAATAACACAATTTTTAAGGTTTTTGGAAACATCAACAAAAATAGAACTCTTGCACTCTGCTGTGTCATATGATTAAAAGCAGACAAGTCTGGATGTTGAAATAAAGTTAAAAAAAAAAAATGCCCAAAACCATGCATAGGGTTCCAGTTCGCTGACCAATAGTTAAAAAACCACACGATGTAACCTAAATATTAAAAATATCGCCCACCGTGGGGCTCGAACCCACGACCACAAGGTTAAGAGCCTTGCGCTCTACCAACTGAGCTAGACGGGCTTTTGTCACTGTTCTATATTTATTATTACAATTCCAGTTTCTGTTATTTGTTTTTTTTTTCATTTAAAGAAATGAACGTAAAGAACATAGTTTTACTAAACTGATTACTAAATACATATTACATAAAGAGTATACTTTAAAGCATGAACATAGTTCAGTTACTAATTTATAACATAAAAATCACATATACTCTTATTTTGTAACATAGTGATTGCTTGTATATACTATGAATTTGTATAATGAGTATTATGAAGCAAATTCAAATAAAGATTATTACATAATTAATGAAACCGTTTTAACTTCAAGACTTTGTTAGAATTAGTGACTGATAGGAGATAATTATTGTGAATCATCCCTTTCTTATCGTCCGCGCTACGTGATAAAAGACTACAAAATTGGTTCATTTGGTTAACAATGACTTAATCTGTTAACAAATATGATTAGACTAATCAAACATTGTAAAAGCACCCCACGGCACGTTTTGGGGAGTTTGTGAGCTTGCGTGAAGAGGAGATGTCTAGGAGAGGCGTTTTTGTAAATAAATACCGAATAATGGATTATGTCAGAAAGAGGGGGGGGGGGGGGGTGTGGTTAGGGCATTATTTGGTGCCGTGGAGATGATTATGCAGCTTCCCATTGTGGATGTGTTCTGACTATAGCATGTCAACCTTTTCGATCAAATGGGTCTATAAACTAGTGCACATATATGCATAGCATATTGGTAACAATGACGCATTAGAACAATTTTAAGGAACACCAAGGTTGAATATCTCTAATCTCTTCTGAAGAGTTATTGTTGTTTTCTACAATGAATCAAGCAAACATTTGAACATTGTATCCGGTTTTTTGCTATCAACATGGTTTTATTTTTTGCCGAACCCTGGATGAATAAATATACTTCATTTGCTTTTTAATAACATATTCAATGGATAGAGTTTGGCTACCCTTTCAGGTTATATTTATTTATACTTACCCGTGTGTACTTATATGTACGTGTTTAGAATATAATAATTGTTCGGTTTACATTCAATAAAGACATTTTTTATCACTAAGTTTCTATATTTTCTTTATTAAAGTTTGTTATGTAAGTTTTGAGGCTGTTTGCAATGATGTGTTGAGTTTATAAAGTTCATGAAGCCGTAATCAAGAACAGAAAGCTAACACAAGCTTGTAGTGAAGGCTTATGAACATGGAAAGCAGGGTGTTCAGTCTGAAAAGCATGGTGAGGTAATCAATGATCAGACTGAACTCCCTGCTCAGGGAGTTCGGTCTAAAAAACAGGGTGAGGGAATCAATTATTAGATTGAACTCTCTGCAAAGCAAGGTTTTCAGGCTGAAAAGCATCTACATATCATATAGGGCTATACGACTTATATTGATTTTTTTTAATTAAAACATTTACGAGTTGTATAGGACTATACAACTCATATTGATTTTTTTATTTTTTTAATTTAAGCATCTACGGGTCACTAATGATTATATTGATCTCTGTGGGTCGTAGAGTTGGCCTCCTCTACGACTCGTATAGATCAATACAACCCATCCCACTCCACACAATTTGAAGCTGAAAATAATGTGAAGGGCTATACGACATGTCTGTACCACACCCAATCATTGTCATTAAAAGCCAATGATTATAATGACAACTAATGCACCCGATACATGTCATATAGGACTATCTGAGTCATATAAGCCTTCTATACGAGTCATATATATCAGGGCTCTATGAGTCGTATATGCCTTCTATACGACGCATATAGCCCTATATGAGTCGTATAGGGATGTCCAAATTAATATCCACAACCAACAAATATTAAGTAAGGAGCGAGATATACCCTAAGTTTTATAATTCTTATAGTTATCAACTTATATTTAGTTTATCAACTTATAACGCTTGTACACAAACATTACCCTATAACTTAACGACTGCCTCTTCCTAAGATTAAAATTCTGCCACTTACGTTAAGTTCATACCAAAGAAACAAGAAAGTAAAAGAGAGAAGAGACGGGTGTTGTTATTGGTCTCTCCTTTTAATGCAAATTATCTTCTTTTACAAAAGTTAGTAAATTAGGGTTTCTTTTTTATGCAAAGAAAAAAAAGTCGCCATGCAAATGCGAAGTGTAACCTACATCCATGTGGACCATCTATATCTTTGAACTACATAAAACTACTTTTGGGTCGATATGGTAATTGAAATTTACTCTTTTTGACCCTTAAAAGGGACTTTTCCTTTTATTAAATACACCTTTAATAATTAATTTATAAAGCTTCCTATTTCGTTGGTCCCCTAATTAATTTTGTTTCTTGTTGTTTGGATCTTGTTTATTAGAATTTTTGTTTTACCTTTTTAATCATGTTTAAATCATATATGACTAAGAAAACATCATGTTGAATTATGGCTTTAGTTACAAATTATATCTACCGAATCTAGTGATGTTACCTTACAACATAATTATTATACTTATGATTATATATGACGATATATGCGTAAGTTTGAAGTTTGAATTCATGTTTTAGGATACCAACTGGATATTTGAGCCTGAACTCTATAAAGGATGTAAATTATGAGGTGAGACTAAAGTCGTCTAAGTTCGAACTCTATTCTAGATATTTTCAATCTTGGCTCTTTTGTTATTTATGTGTATTATATTTTACATATAAATATGTCATTTTCTTATTTTTGTCCTAAGTTTATATCAATAAATTAAACAAGAAGTATATAAATTATAAGATCGTTTAGGCTAGTGAGCTTACTCGAGCTCGATGATAAAGCTCGAAATTGGCTTGTTTATTAAATTGTTTCGATGTAATTTCCATGTGATCTTTAATAAATTGTTTTCAAGATTAAACAAGCTTCTTTTTCGTTTGAGCTTGTCTAAGCTCAAAGGAATCGATTTTTCAACCAACCAATATCAAATAATTGACGAACGGCTTGACTTGTTTGCACCTCTAACTCCCATACAACCCTTTACATGGAAAGGTATGTGTAATTTCCGTTTTGCTATTTCTTTCAATAGTAATAGCTATAACGTTTGTAACCAAGGACATAAGTTAAGATGGAATTAGAGACAAAGAAAAAATATCAAATACAAAAAGTGTTCATTTAAATGGCTGTGCAAATTGTTAACAACTCATTAATATAACTATTTCATGAAATGCCAGTATATAAATTGTTAGATATATGTGGTCCACAATTGCTATAATGTTATTGGTCTTGAATAGAACCACTAGTAAATTGTTAAGTCTTAGTTATATGTATCAGCTAACGTATGAAGACAACTTTTGGTCATTGCTTCTAAGTATGCATGTTAGCAAAGTTCGATCGTTGAGTGAGAAATGGGAAATTTATGGAAAGTTACAATCCCCACCACGAAAGAGTCTTCGTTTGCAAATACATGAGTGGAAGAACAACACATGTCCCGAATCGATTTAGATCAATGCTTATAAATACCTATATAAATTATACCTTGACATATCAATGTGTTAAAAGTTTTACATTATACCGGTGCACACTAAATATTCGTTGTATATTAATTAAGGGTGACAAACATGACATGATGTTAGACATGTCTATTTTCAAAATTATTAAAAATAAATCACGAATAACTAACAAGTTACTACAGATTCTTATGAATATATTTTGATTATATTTTATTAGTATTAATAATCAAGTCAGTTAATTTGTTTCCAAATCACTCAAGAAGCCAAAATAATGATCATGTGTTCCTTTGACTTTTTACCTTGATAGGTTTCATGTAACTTAAAAAGATCATTAACAGAGAATGCATACAATTGGTGGGATGGCACACCAAAAATGTTCCAAGTTACAAATGGAAGCAAGTTTACACAACTAACTATCAACTAAGTATCCATTCTTATAAAAGTAAATCCTCATATTCGAATCAAATTATTTCCATTTAGTTGTTAGCTTTCAAGTCCAACAAACTATCAAGAATAAAATTTAACAATTGAGTTATTATTTAATATTTGTACGTATATCTAATAACTTTTATTTATAAAAATAAAGAAAACAAAAATGATGGGGGTGCGACTGGCACAGTCAGTATGAGGGTGGAAAAGGTCAAGGGGAAGAAGAAGCCAGTGAATCCGACAAAAGAGAGTAAGATTGTAGACAGAGCAAAGAACCTTTGTCAATTGTCGTATACATTATTCCACCACTCGGTTTTACCACTACATTGATTTTAATAAACATATAAAATATAATATAACATTTATATAAATGTTATATATAGATCTCTAAACCATGTTTCCTAACTGATTATATAACAATGATAATCAGAGCACAAGGCTTTAATATTTATATACTAAATTAGAGATGAAATTTTATAGTTTTTGTTAGACGGGACACAGATTGTTGGGTCATCCGAAGACTCAAGCGTGCGCAAGATGAAGGTAGTAGAGGCGAGGATGCAGAGGTAGATGTGTGACCACTCAAGGTTAGACTGAATAAGAAATGATGTTTTTTAGAGAAAGAATATGAGTAGCGAGTATATCAGATAAGATAAGAGAAGAGAGGTGAGATAAAGAAGGTTTGAGCATGTGAGAGAAGAAGTCGACGGAGCTATTTAGAGGAGTGGAAGGAGTAGAAAAAGGCCCAAGTTAACTTGGGATGAATGGATTAGGCAGGATTTGATAGAATTGCATCTCTGCGAGGACATGATCCATGACAGAAATTTGTGGAGACGTAGGATAAAGGTAAAAGACTTTTAGGGTAGGATCCGGTTGTGTCTAGCTTTGTCTTAGAAGTTTAGATTTCTCCAACACTTTAAGTAGACTTTACATAGGATGGATTTCTTGTATTTAAGAGTTATGTTGTTTCCTATTGATATATGTGTCTATTTTACCATGTTGCATGCCCTTTCAACACTTCTACCATTACTACTAGTTTTCTATTTATTCATCTTTCGTTTTGTTTATTTGTCTATTGCTTGTTTTGAAGTCGGGGTGTCTCAGAAGCGCGCATTCTCTGATATATCCCTATGATAGAGGTAATGTTTGCCGACATCTTACACTCTCCAAACCCTACCAATAGTTTTTTATATGCATGGACTTACTCGGTATGATTGTTGTTGTATATATAAACTAAACATAAAACAACAAACTTCGAACGCATGTTGTCAAAGGCTATTAGGCCTCATCTGGGGCTTATGTGTAAGGCGCAAAAAATGCTCAAATAACTTAATAAGAAAGTGAATATAGAGAAAGAAAATAAAAACTATATTATGCATTGAAAATTAACATCATCAGTTATGATTTAAAATCATCTGGTTAGATTCAAACACAATACAAGAAGTTCTAATGCAACACCAAAGATAGCGATACCGTGTGATTAAACAAGAAAACAGTAAATATACGAATCACACAAAATGATATTGTGCGATTTAAAAGAAATTAGTCATGTTACATGTTAGGACCGGCGAACGCGTAATCCGACAATCACGAGGTCTATACCAGAGGTGCGGAATCCCTCTAGTATGTTCTAATAACAGGTACGAGATTGAAACAATGAAAACGAGTAATCACAACACACACGGGTCAAAAGATTATAGATTAATCACCAAAACAGAGCTCGAGTGTTTACAGAGATCAAATCAGACGTCTTAGACTAGGGGAGGGTGTTTGGAGAGTGTGTGAGGTAAGAACTGAGGTCTAGGGTTGAGAATGAGGCTATTTATACCACCCGGGTACGACCAGACCCCTATAGGCGATTAGCACAGTCATAAGACATGTTAACATAGGCGATTATGGCTAATCGCCTATGGAAACTGCCTAATCGTGTGCTCTGACTGGCGATTAGGGCCCTAATCGCTATCAAACTTTTCCCAATCGCCTTCAGCTTATCAACCACCCCGAAACGCGTATAAACGCCTCCAAACACCCCGAAATACGTCCAAACAACTAATATACTAGCCTAGGGACATCATGTACTAACAGACTCCCCCTTGGACCAGGCTAGTATACGTACAGAAATAACCAAAAGACATCTTTCATACCAAAAGCTAACAACTTTACAGACTCGATAAGCAAAAACAATTACAACTAAACAAAATGACAAGCAGCATCTTCTGTCTTCTTCTTCAGCTTGATGTTGTTCTGACTCTTGTGATTCTCGACCAGTCGCATCCTGCATGAACCTTGTTGGCGTAGCAAAACCGGATCACTCTTTGAAACTTCATAGCTTGATCGGCTTCAACTGGTAAATGCATGATTGGCTGGTACAACATCTCCACATCCTTTTCTGAGCAATTGATCAACCACATAGGATCCCAAATCATTATCTTCCTGCAAGGGTTCGGACTGTTGCCCAAGACAATCACCGCTTCTGTAGTTGCTGCATCATAGTGCCAATAATACAGCTTCGAAGTAAAGTCTTGCTCAACTGGGACTATGGGAATCCTTGAAACACACTTCGGTGGCTTGATCTTGTGCTCCCAGATAGGCTTCAATGTGAAAGGATGAATCTTGTTTGTCTGGTATGATCTGGGATACTGAGGCACGAATTCTTTCCATCCCTCTGAGCTTTCTCGCTTCAACTTAGTGTAAAAACCCTGAAGAGGATGAGCTTTCTCTTTGTATAACGGATAATCGAGACGAACTAGATCACGAATGTACCAGAATGGCAGACTCAGAATGTCTTTGTATTCCCTGAAGTAAAACACACCTTCTTGCCATTTTACCCCCAGCATTCTTGTGTGACTAATATACGCCCAGCTTATCATGTTTCCAGACATCTTCGACAATCTTTTCTTGAAGACGGAGGCTCGCTCGACTGGCTTTTTCTTCTCTTCGGGCTTGAACCATTTGGGATAGTGACGTGCTTGTCGTGGTACACGTAAAATTTCCCAATTACAACTAAAGATAGTGGCAAGAAGGTATCGAACACAGGGAGTTTGTGGAAAATGTGTGAATTCTAGTTTTGTTGATTAACTACAATTAAACTATTTAAACAAAAAGTAAACGATTAAGATTTTGAGTGTTTTGATTTTAACTAAAGGAACAATTAATTACTTGTTTTAAACTTAAGATTGTTTCTTCAAATTATGGAACAATGATCATTCAAGGATCCGGTTTCTCTAAACACTTGTGTAAATTTTCACTAGAAAGAGTTACATAGACATAACTCATGTAAAAGCAGTTGTTGTGATAAAAAGGAACAAAGTACTCGGATTATATTAACGCGAGGTTGTTTCCCGATGACCAATTAATCAATAACCAACCCCAATCCTTCCCGTGATATCTTGGTTGTTAGCAACACCAAGAACGAACGATAGAGACTAAAAATTGGTAAATTAATCAACACACTACAAGCAATTGTTCATACATCATAATAACAAAGAGAAAGTACCAAGTTATTATTCTAGAAATGCAAGAAATCACACACAAGAGTTTAAGAAAAACCTTCACCCGAAATGATCACCAAAAGTTTAGCCTCGCATGACTTGGTGAATCATCAAAACAACCATAGTAATGTTCATAAGAATCAAAAACATAAACCAATGTTTGTGATAAGTCTCCAATGAAGATCCTCAGCCAAAAATCGCCCAAAAGATGAGTAGAAACGTTCACCAAGGAAGAGATCATGAAAAGACACCATAAACTAGTCTTTAAATAAGGGGGTTACATTTTTGTGCAGAGGCCACCGTAACCCTACGGTCCCACCGTAAGGGTACGGTGGACTTAAAATGTTGACGGCGAGTAGGGGCTGCCCTACGGTGGAAATAATTGTCCTGAAGCCACCGTAACCCTACGGTAGCTACCGTAAGGGTACGGTGGACCCTTTAAAAATCTTCATTTTTCTTTCTTGCCTTCCACCTCGTTCCGATGCGTTCCGGTCCATTCCCAAAGCCCGTATTTCGTCATTTTTAGCTCCTTATTACACCTACAACCAAAGCAACCGTAGTCACCCAATTCCAAGCAATATCACGAATAAATGTGGATAAAATAAGCATTTTAACACTATTAAAGGGTGTTCGTTGAACCACCCGTCACATCCCCACACTTACCCATTGCTTGTCCCAAGCAATCTACTACAAATCCTTTTCACAAATAAGCGATCATTTCAAAGTCAAGTTTAATGTGCAATCCTCGTACTAACCCATCATCAACACCCCAAATCAACACACCCCTCACAATATCTCTCCTCTCGGTATCAAGTAAGCTCTAGCAAAGATAAGCTAGACACACAAAAGGCAAACGGGTAGTTGCACAACCATAAGCTTGTACCTAAATCAATCATCCTCCTAACATGAACATGAGCATAAATCAAGGGACTTAATGGTTGTAACTTGGCTAAGTATGAAGGTAGGGAATAGGATATATATAAGTAGCGCAAACTTTACCCGGTCTTTTTATTACAAAACAAACACACACGAACAAAGAAACA
Organism: Ambrosia artemisiifolia; assembly: GCA_032199755.1. Lineage (NCBI taxonomy): Eukaryota > Viridiplantae > Streptophyta > Magnoliopsida > Asterales > Asteraceae > Ambrosia > Ambrosia artemisiifolia. Next base: position 7,716,288 of record CM063521.1, read on the forward strand.
CCACTATATACAAACACATAACATAACTTTACTTGCTTTTTTCTTTTCTTTTTCTCCTCTTTTTTTTTCTTTTCTTTCATCATTTTTTTTCTTTTTCCTTTTTTTTTTCTTTTTTTTTCTTTTTTTCTTGCCAAACAAATTACATAAACAAACTAAAGCATACTAAACTCAACACTTCAATAATACTATAAACACAAAAATAAACTAAACGTAAAAGACCGGGTCAAGTTGGGTAAAATTTAGGAGCTAGTTTAAGGGTCATCAAACAATAGGCTTTAAGGCTCAAAAATGGGCAACTAAATGTCCAAACCCCCGCCCCTCTCGCTACCGCGCTCATATATGTAATGTATGAGGTCCAACCCCCCAAAACCCACACTCGCACTCACATGACGAAGCTACCTAATGCCCTTATCATCTCTACACCCATGCCCAATTAAGGATTCAAGTTGTATTCAAGCACAAGTTCTAGTGCACCCCTACCCGTTGCCACTCTCTCAAAGAAAGAATTTATTTATTTACATATGTGGCTTCAACTCTCACCAAGAAAAAGAAACGGGTATTAAGGGTTGCCGGTGTGTCTAATGGGGTTAAATCAAGGTGTTCCAATTTTTACAACATTGCACTTGACCTCAAAAATTTTCAAAAATCTCCAAAAATTTCCTCCCATCCCCACACTTGGGATGCATTGTCCCAATGCATGGTTTTGAAAAGGAATGATCGCAAATTTCAACCACAAGACCAATGTCTTTTAACTCCACCACAACTTTCTTTTTGGTATTTTTCATTTTTTCATTTTTTTGGATTTTTAATTTTTTTAACACACCACCTACTCTCACAACCCAAGCAAATCATCAACAATTCAATACACCACCCAACCACCCGAAAACCAAAAGCACAAACAAAAACAAAAACAAACATAAGGACAAGAACAACTCCCCTTTTGATATGATGATGTCTCGGAGTCGCCATGTCCAAATCTTCACCTTGGTTGTAGAGCATTTCATTCGCAATCCAAAGTGGTTAAGGTGCACGAACTAAAAATAAACACTAACACACAAAAACGCCACAAATACAAAAAAAAAACACACAAAAATAAAATTTAAACTTGGGGTGCCTCCCAAAAGCGCTAAGTTTATGGGTCTTCAGCCGGACCTTACCTCATATATCCTTCAAGGTGGTCTCAATGCACACTTGCCTACCGAGTTTCCAATGTATGCTCGGTAGTTAACACGCCAAATAAACAGTTGTTTAAAGATTGGCGTGTGAATTGGGCGCTTTGGATTGTTGGGGAAGAACCATTTCACTAGCCTTTGTCCGATGTCATGCAATCTCACCTTCTTAATGTTTGCTTTTGAATCTACATCTTGCACCTTTTTTATGAAGTTAATCGGTGTGGGATGAGACTTGTGAGATTCTTGAGTAAGACTTGTGACACCTGCATCAATAACAACAACAACCTCTTCCAAATGTAACTTTTCTACAAGCGAAAGATTTGGCGTGTTATTACTTTCCACAACCTCGTCCTTATCTTGAGAATAGTTTCTAATGTCATCGGGCAAGGGTGAAAGAGATTCGTTTATGTTGACCCTCATCGATAACATTTTGCATTTAAAATTTAAATAGCGAATTCTTTGACAATTTGGTAGGTTAGGCGTTGATAGCGACTCCTCGATCTTAACTAATTTTTCTTCTATTCGAGCTAGTCGCTTTTCCTCCTCACTTTGATATGTAACATCTACACATTCATGGGAAGGAACTTGATATTGAGCTTGAGAATAACCTGAAGAAAAATATAATTGTGAGTTTTCATAATAATAATCATTCTCCTGGTTATCTGTGAAACGTGTCTCTTCATAGTCATAGTCATAGTAACTATGATAGTCTTCTCGACATGGAGTTGCCCGGTACCCAGATATCCACATTTCATCCCAATATTCTGGATCACTCCAAAATATGAGACAATCTTCATCTACATGCACTTGTCCACAACAAAAGCAATGTGGATTTACAAATGGTACGGGTTTTGGACAATCTTGACAATCTTCTGTCCAATGAGCGAAACTTCCACAACTATAACATGGTTCGAACTCGTCATCGACCCAATTCATCTTGTTCTAAATCTGCAAGTAAAAACCTGCACAACTAGAACACCCAAAGTGAAATCTAAAAAAAAATTAAATAACACTTTTATACATCCTCTTTTTTTTTTTAATTTTTTCAATTTACTATATATTTTTTTAAATACAAACAAAACTATCAATTAACACACGTTGCGCACTACACCCCGGCAACGGCGCCAAAATTTGACGAGCTTGTCGTGGTACACGTAAAATTTCCCAATTACAACTAAAGATAGTGGCAAGAAGGTATCGAACACAGGGAGTTTGTGGAAAATGTGTGAATTCTAGTTTTGTTGATTAACTACAATTAAACTATTTAAACAAAAAGTAAACGATTAAGATTTTGAGTGTTTTGATTTTAACTAAAGGAACAATTAATTACTTGTTTTAAACTTAAGATTGTTTCTTCAAATTATGGAACAATGATCATTCAAGGATCCGGTTTCTCTAAACACTTGTGTAAATTTCCACTAGAAAGAGTTACATAGACATAACTCATGTAAAAGCAATTGTTGTGATAAAAGGGAACAAAGTACTCGGATTATATTAACGCGAGGTTGTTTCCCGATGACCAATTAATCAATAACCAACCCCAATCCTTCCCGTGATATCTCGGTTGTTAGCAACACCAAGAACAAACGATAGAGACTAAAAATTGGTAAATTAATCAACACACTACAAGCAATTGTTCATACATCATAATAACAAAGAGAAAGTACCAAGTTATTATTCTAGAAATGCAAGAAATCACACACAAGAGTTTAAGAAAAACCTTCACCCGAAATGATCACCAAAAGTTTAGCCTCGCATGACTTGGTGAATCATCAAAACAACCATAGTAATGTTCATAAGAATCAAAAACATAAACCAATGTTTGTGATAAGTCTCCAATGAAGATCCTCAGCCAAAAATCGCCCAAAAGATGAGTAGAAACGTTCACCAAGGAAGAGATCATGAAAAGACACCATAAAGTAGTCTTTAAATAAGGGGGTTACATTTTTGTGCAGAGGCCACCGTAACCCTACGGTCCCACCGTAAGGGTACGGTGGACTTAAAATGTTGACGGCGAGTAGGGGCTGCCCTACGGTGGAAATAATTGTCCTGAAGCCACCGTAACCCTACGGTAGCTACCGTAAGGGTACGGTGGACCCTTTAAAAATCTTCATTTTTCTTTCTTGCCTTCCACCTCGTTCCGATGCGTTCCGGTCCATTCCCAATGCCCGTATTTCGTCATTTTTAGCTCCTTGTTACACCTACAACCAAAGCAACCGTAGTCACCCAATTCCAAGCAATATCACGAATAAATGTGGATAAAATAAGCATTTTAACACTATTAAATGGTGTTCGTTGAACCACCCGTCAGATAGCGCTCTCTGATTTTGTCCTGTCGTATCTTAACATCATCAGGGACTTCAGCAGAGTTAGTCTTCAACTTTTCTTCGGCCTCACGTACCATCTCCTCATCAATATTTGGAATTCCAGCGCCTGATTCATTTACAACGTACTCAGGAGTCGGCACGCTGGTTCCATCTTCGAGATTCACTTCATTATTCTCTGGATGCATCTCAGGAGGAACACTTTGGCTTGCACTGGAAGATTCTCCAGATGCACAGCCATATACTTTAGCCATATCCTCTGATGTCATCTCAGGAGGAATCTCTCCTTCTTCCAGATCATACTCAGGCATGGCAGGTGGTGGGAGCAAGTTGCCTTCGTCATCATAAGCAAAATAACAGTTCAAAGGCTCCACGTATTCAACTTGAACTATCGCTTTCTTCTTCACTTGTTCACGAAGTTGTTGAATCTTGCTCATCATAGGTGCAGGCTCCCCCTGAGCAGAAGAACCTACTTCGGGATCATCGCCTCGGCGATCATGCCTCTTCTTTGTGCGTCTTTCTGCTGAACCACCCGATGATCCGCCACCGCCTGTGGCTCCAGGATCACCACCATCACCTTTACCGTCACCATCATCGTTGTCATCAGACTCATCATCATCCTCTTCATCATCGTCATCTTCTTCACTATCCTCATCATCACCAGCCGTACTAGCTCCAGCCTCCGAACCACCAGTGAGTCTAGGTTGAGTTCCAGTCAACTCATTCAACCTAGTCCCCAGTCTTGTGTTTTGTTTCCTATACTTGGTGATTCGGCGCTCATTATTCACATTCGCGAGCTGGAGATCACTGTACTTCCCTTCAATACCTGTAAGTCTTGCCAAGGCACTTTGGTTCGACTGTATCAATTGCTGGTGTGATTCCATGAGCTGCCTGTAAGACTCTAAAATCTGCTGATTCGATAAAGTGAGTGCGTCGACAGTAGCTCTCTGTATTTGCAGTAATAGTCTCGCCAATCAATTCTAACATCGCCGTTTCGTTCTCTTCTATTTGGGCGTTTTTGCTTTTTAACTCAGCTATTTCACGCGCCTGTGCAGCAACTAAAGCCGTAAGTTCGCTGACATGTCGCTGAAGTTGTTCATTGGTTGCTGGAGTTGAAGAAGAAGATTGGCCTGAAGGTTTAGCAGCTGTCGATCTTGCGGGTTCCTTCAACCTCCGGATATGATCACCTACCGGATTAGAGACTAACTGTGAACCTGTCGCTTCAACGGTAACTGAGACTTGCTCAGTGAAGACTACCGAGGAAGGCATCGACATAGTCACGCCCACAGGCATAGCTGCACTGAAAGATAGAGGAACTGAAGATGTAGCTGCTGTTGTTGTTGTCGTTTCTGTTGCTGCTGTGGTTGTTGCTGATACGGTAGAAGTAGGAGTGCCAAAAGTATCAGGGAGATTCAAGTTCGCACGTCTTCCCCTCAATCTCTTAGGGGTCTTCTCAGCCGCGACTACCTTCTCTGACATCCTCTTTTGACCCCTACCCACCTTTGCTGCTTTGGTTTTCTGTCTTTTATGAGGAGGAGGCGTGCTAAGATCAGCATCGATATCTGCAACGAGATCACCACTACCTGGAGTGAAAGTGGGATCTCTTGCAAGATCTCTCGCCTCGGCTGCGCGAGCTCTATCCTCTTCCAAACTTAGTACATCAGGTGAATCATCTTCTGCAGCTTCTGAGTCGTCATCATCATCATCAACGTCTTCTATGTTAACCGGGCCTTCATCCAACTTATCCTTTCCTTTGCCTGAACTGGATGGTGCATCTACATCCAGAGACGCAGAATCAAACACATCATCATCGCGTCTCAGTTCAGCATCACCCGTATTGCCCGGTTCATTGGCTCCTAGAGCTACAGTGGGTCTGCCAATGTTATCATCATCTTTAAACACCTGTCTGTGAACCTGAACATCGTCTTCTGAATCACTATCGTCGTGCCTCCACCTATTACCAGGAGGTGCCTCATAGTTATCTCTCGCAAGAAATGCATACAATCTACGACTTGGTGGATACTCTGACATCGGCTTGTTCTTGTATTGCAGCATCCTTTTCAACTCAATTTCATCAATTTTCTTTATCTCAAGCAACTCATCAACACGCTTCACCATGTTTGGGATCTGGTTGTCAAGGATCATCTACAGAAATCGAGGATAGACAATGAAAGCGTTCTTTGTCGGTTTCTGCAGAATCACTTCCTTAAGATGATGCATAATCATTCCAGAGAAGGTGAACGGCTTGTTCAACGTTAACGCGACAATCGCTGATGCCAAAGTGTCCCGGATCGCATCGAAAGTACCTTTGCGAGGGCCGATGCACTTTAGCACAACGTGCGTTAAATACTTTATCTCTGGAGGAAGACACCCTTTCTGTAGCATCTTCTGCGCACGAACGTCATCCGTATACTTCATCCTGAGGAACCCACCACGTATCAAAATGGAATCGAACACGATCGGATCATCCTTATCATCTTCAAACCTTAGAATCTCGCGAACTAAGTCTTCAATGATAATCACATCCTTTCGTTGCACAATACTTCTGATAGTTGCTGGAACTGTGCTGTTGTCGACCTTAGCATTCTGATAGAATTCCCGAATAATGTCTTTGTAAGCCGCATAATCTGTGGAGATAGCATACTTTATCTTCGAGCGCTTCAAGTACTCGATAATGCCTTCAAACCGCTTGCATTCCGGCTTCTTTATAGGTCCAAGAAATGCCAGACAGTTGTGCTTGGCTGACGTACCGTACTGCATATTTCTATAAGGCAAACACACGACAAGATCATCAAAAACGGTTCAAGATATGATAAAACGGACAAAAACGGACAAAGTTTGACAAGGAATTGGTCAACAGGAGGTTACATTCGATTAGCCAAGCTAATCGCTAGTAACAGTACGCGTCTGGAGTCTAATCGCTACCTTCTATAGGCGATTAGCAGAAAGAGGGGTCCAAACGCTTAGCTGTTCACACGATTAGCCAAAGCTAATCGCGTGACAGTTTGTATCCTTCACCAATCTTTGTCAAATCTTGGAATGGGTCAATTTGGGTTGGATTTTGGTCACATTACAACCTAAGCTACCCGGTTAACAAAACCCCTCTAACTAATTTCAGTACCAAGTTCAAATCAGGTTCCAATTTAGCCGTTTCTTGAAATTAGGGTTCTTGATGGTTTAAAATTGGGGTTTCATGATTGTTGATGTTATAGGTCAAAATTTTGGTATAACTAGTAACTATATGCCCCGATTAAACAACCCTCATCAAGAAAACACATCAACAAACACGTTTTTAAGGATTAATCAAGAGTTTTGTGAACTTAAGGGTTTTGCCTAAAAACCGTCTGATTTAACCTTTAAAACGTGGTGTTAGGATCTGAAAATCAAGGGATAATTACCTTAGATGATGTAGATTACTATTCTAGGATCAAAGGAAATTTTTGCAACAGTTCGTTTAGAGCCGGATTAGAGGGAAAACGTTAACAGTGTTCTTGTTTTGAAGGAATGAAAGAACAAAAATGACTAAGTCCCCCTTTTATACCCTTTCCCAATCGTGTGTATTAAACAAACGAGTAAGGCTACTCGCTTGCTACAGTGGAGCGTTTAGCACCTAATCGTCTAACAGGTCATGCGATTAGCTCATAATCGCTTATAGACTCATGCGATTACACAAAGAACTCATCTTAAAGCTAAATGGGCTAATCGCTCGTAATAACACACGATTGGGCTCAAACGCCTATTTATATACACGATTAGCTCATAATCGTGTAACCATATAGGCGATTAGCTCACAGTTGCATAAAACCCTTTTCACAAATTACCAAATTGCCCCTGCAGCACCAAAACCCACATTTTTGACCCGTTAAGGTTCAAAACATGCGTTTTTCAACCCGATTTAACACGCGACTCAGATGATGACTCAGATACTTGAAAATGTTTCATTTTCTACCCTTGTACTTGATAAAACATACGGTTTTGACCCGGTAAAACACAAGTTTCCAATTAGTTATCCTTTTTATTTTTCGGCGTTTTATTCTTGAAGAAGTAAGATTACAATGGATTAGGTTTCCATCATCGGCAATCAAGAATAGCTAATCTACTAAAATTTAAGTAGAAAATAAGCGAAAACACGAAAACAACTAACTGTACACTATCATATTTTTGCGAGTTTCGATAGTTAGGGAATCATATCAGTGTACGGACTATACTAGAACCCTTATACTTTCAGTTTTTGATTAAAATTACCAATAAGCATCCTACAACAACTGTCAGTATTGTTGTCCACCTAAACTCAAAATCAAGTTTTATCGCTAGGCACTTTAGATACGTTAAGGTAATATTAGAGCTGATTAAAGGTGTTCCCCGCACACGCGACATATTCCCGCGTCAAGGCATGCACAAAGCTTCCTCGTGACCGGTGAATAAGCTGTTGTCATCCGTATTTACAAGGAATGGACTCAGTGGTGATCAGGTCTGCAAGAACGCTGCAGCAGAGAGACCAGTGAGATCCAGACCAGGGTTCAAGTCAAATACCGTACATTTTTTATTTTTCACGGTACGATGCTTTAGGTATTATGATTTGATACCTTAGAGCGATTCTCTTTGAGAATAGGGTTTTGGCATTCACGATCTTTTTGCTCTTACAGGATTCCCATACGTCTCCTTATCAGAATTTATTCTATTTTTTTGTTTTTCTTTTCTTTTACTGGGAATGGCAAAGAGGTGTCTCAGTTGTAGGCTGCGAACCCAACGTACGTCACTTATGGCACCCCATTTTATTCTGAGAGACGTTCAGTTCAGCTCGGATGTACCAACCTCTTAAAGACCAGAAACCTCGGATTTTGGCATTCTATCAACAAGATTTAGGCTTTTAGACCATATGCCAACGCGGCGTTAATCCACACAATCCTCAGTTGATTTAGGTTTATATCACCGTGCCGAACTTGGAAATGATTTCGAGCCTACCAACACATCATTGTAGAGGCTACTTATCAGATCCAATATTTTTAAGATGATAAAGGTCCAGACAGTCCGACTGATTGGTTAATATCATCTTCCCTATTTTCACCAAAGAAACTCATTTTTGCATTTTTTTTATTTTTTGATTTTTGAATTTTCTCATTTTTTTGATTTTTGCATTTTCTGATGTTTTTGTATTTTTCTGAATTTTCTCCCCCTAAAAATCTAAAAATTTGCAAAAAGACGATATTTTTGGATTTTTCAGTTTTTGAAGAAAATATTTACAAAAACGATTGCCAATGAGGATCTAATCCTGCTTTTCTTTAATGCCATTTAAAACCAAAAGATACTCGAAACGAGGTTTATCAAAAGCTTTGGTGTATAAATCGGCACGTTGGTAGTCCGTGTGGATTTTAATCATATCTATCAGTTTCTTTTCATAGCAGTCGCGTATGAAATGATACCGAACATAGATATGCTTCGCCGTGGAATGATTTACCGCGTCTTTAGCAAGCGCTATGGCAGGCTCATTATCACAGTAAATAGGAGTGTTTAGAAATTTCAAACCGTAGTCTCTCATTTGTTGTTGTATCCAAAGAACCTATGAGCAACAGCTGGACGCAACTATGTATTCCGACTCGCAAGTTGATAAGGACACAGAGGCTTGCTTCTTGCACTGCCACGAGACTAGTCGACCTCCCAAGAACTGGCATCCAGCCGATGTGGATTTTGCGTCTTTCTTGCATCCGCCATAGTCAGCATCACTATAAGCAACGAGGTCAAACTTATCGTCATTAGGGTACCATAGACCTTTGGTCGGACAACCCTTTAGATAACGTAAGATCCTCTTCACAGCAATCAGATGGGACTGTTTCGGCCTGGACTGGTATCTTGACAGCAGACAGGTTGCGAACATAATATCGGGTCTTGAAGCTGTGAGGTACATCAACGAGCCAATCATTGCTCGATAAAGAAAGGAGTCAACGGCTTGTCCTTTCTCATCCGGACCAATCCCGTGATTGGTTTGGATAGGGGTGGCTATAGCAGTAGAGTCTTCCATCTGGAACCGGCTCAAGATGTCAGCAACATATTTTGTCTAGTGGATGAAGATCCCCGACTCAAGTTGATCTACTTGCAAGCCAAGAAAAAATTGCATTTCCCCCATCGAGCTCATCTCGAACTTATCCTGCATTAATTTTTCAAACTCCCTGCACAAAACCTCATTAGTTGACCCAAATATAATATCATCAACGTAAACCTGTACCAACAGACGGTCACCATCCTTTTCCTTGGTGAATAAGGTGCAGTCCACGAGTCCACGGTTGAACCCATTGGAAATCAAATAGCTGCTGAGCATTTGATACCATTCTCTCGGAGCCTGATGAAGACCGTACAACGCTTTATTCAGTTTGTAAACCTTTTCACGATGCAGTGGATCTTCAAACCCCGGAGGTTGTGAAACATACATCTCTTCCTTCACGACACCATACAGAAAAGCACTTTTCACGTCCATTTGATACACCTTAAACCGTTTGTATGAAGCGTAAGCTAAGAACATCCGGATAGATTCAAGGCGCGCAACTGGAGCGTATACTTCGTTGTAATCTATTCCTTCGATTTGACGGAAGCCGAGGACAACTAATCGAGCCTTGTTTCTTATAATTACCCCGCGGTCATCCCGTTTGCACTTGTAGACCCACTTTGTTCCAATCTTCTTTGCGCCTGGAGGTAAGTCAACTAAGTCCCACACTCCTAGCTTTTGGAATTGCTGAAGCTCTGTCTGCATTGCATCGATCCATGGTTCTTCTCTCAAAGCCTCTTGGACGGTTCGTGGTTCCACCTGAGACACATATAGAGCAAAAGACCAATCGTTCTGATGACCTGCTTTTCTGATCTCCGAATAAAGAGCTAGGGTTGCTGAGTTGTCACTTGAACTGGTATTCCTGAGCTGACTACGTGTCATCACTCTACCAGTCGGATCACCAATCACATTCTGCAATGGATGAGTGTCATGAATCCGAGATTCCGGATGTGCCGACACTGGATCATCCGAACGCAGATTGAGATTTTCAAGTCCCTGGGAGATGTTCGTTTCCGCGGCACTTGAACTAGAGGGAGCAGCGGGTTGCAAATTAAAACCGGAGAAATCAATCTGTAGACCAATTCCAGGAGCTGCTGAAGAAGAAGGACCAGCTTGATCATTCCCTGTAGGAGGAACTGGAGCTGTATTGGCAGATTCACCATTTCCTGCCAGTTCTTCAGTAAGAGTTTCCCGAGATTCTGTATATTCCTCATCTGAAGAAGATTCCATAACCTCTGACGCTTCCTGAAAGACTTCCTCAACCTCAACTGCTGCGGCTTTATCAGAGGGACCCATGGATGTAGAAGCATCAGATGCGGCAGGCGCAGGTGCATTAACCACGATCGGACGCATTAGCGGTGAGCTAGCTGCGTTTTCACACTCGTAATACATTTGCGCTACAGCATCATCTACCACATTATCCAGGTTGAAAGAATCGAACAAACTCTTATAGTCGAACAACCAATCGGGTCCAGCACCACGCGCATTGACAGTGTAGCGCTGAACATCGACATTAAGCCAATCCTCAACGTTATTGGTTCTTTTGTTGTATACCCTCTTTTTAGGAGTACTGTATCCAACAAAGTAACCTTCATCTGCCTTTGCACCAAACTTCCCATCGGGATGTAACATTGTGCATGGAGCACCGAAAGGTTCCAGAAACTCTAAGTTCGGCTTCCTCCGGATTAGAAGTTCGTAAGAAGTCTTGCCGAACCTCTTAACCGTAAGAACCCTATTTAGAGTATAACACGCGCAGTAAATTGCCTCGTTCCAAAACATGACAGGCAAGTTTGAATCTGCGAGCATTGTTCTGGCTGCCTCATTAAGAGTTCTGTTCTTTCTTTCTGCAACCCCGTTTTGCTGAGGAGTGTATGGCGCTGTGAATTCGTGATGAATACCCTTTTCTGCACATAGTGACTCCATAGCATTGTTCTTGAATTCTGTTCCATTGTCGCTTCGAATTCTGCGGATCTTCAGCCCATAGATATTTTCTAGTTTGGTGAACAGATTTTTCAAAAACTCAAAAGTCTCACTCTTATGCTGCATGCATACAACCCAAGAGAACCTTGAATAGTCATCAGTGACAACCAGACAGTACAAATCTCCATTCTTGCTTTTACGATTGACTGGGCCGAACAGATCCATGTGCAACCGCTCGAGAGGCATACTGACTGAGTTGACCTTCTTAGGTTTGTGAGATTTCTTTTTCTGCTTCCCTTTCTTACATGACACACAGACGTCATTTAATTGAAAATTCTTGACTGAGACACCTTCCACAAGCTGATTCTGAACCAGATGATTCATCTTCCTCAAGTGAATGTGCCCCATTCGTCTGTGCCACATAATAGATTCCTTCTCTGTAGCCTTAGACAGAAAACAAGTGACCTCCCCCTTAGCTGTTACAGCTTGACTCATATCCAGAACATACAAATTGTTGACTCTTGGAGCTGAGATCATAATCCACTGTTTCAGGATCTTAAAGCCAGGTTTCAGAATGAAGCAAGCATTGTCATCAAAGAACACTGTGTATTTCTTGTCACAGATCTGTGAGACACTCAACAAGTTGTGGTCTATCTGTTTCACGAAGCTTATCTTCTCAAAGCTTACTATTCCATTTCCCATACTGCCTTCTTTTGTGATGTACCCCCCTTTATTACCAGCAAAAGCAACATACCCCCGTTGATATTCTTGATGTCAAATAGCAGGGATAAGTCGCCTGTCATGTGCCCAGAAGCTCCACTATCAACAATCCAGAGGCTGCTGATAAGGCCCTGTGGAACTCCCTACACAACATTCAAGGTTTAGTGGTTAAGGGGGACCCAAGCCTTGACGGTCTTGGGTCTACCATCTACATCCAAAGTCGGAAAGTCAACCCACTTTCCGTTAGGAGTTGGTGTTGCTTCCGAAGGTCCGGCAGTTTCTGCACTAACAGATGATTCTCCTTTCATAGTTGGTGACTTGGGTCTCCAGATCTCCTTGGCTTGGGCTTCTTCTTTGCCTTGGGGCTAGAAGGTCCAGCCTCAGATTCCTTAGGTGGAACAGTCTTTGGATCCACTTTAGACTTAACTGCACGTGGAGCAGTGTTAGGGTTGCTTTGAGGTTTAGCTGAAGCCTGCGCTTGTGGCTTAGGCGCTGCTTGAACCTTCATAGGGACTTGGCTCCCCCTCGACTGCGGACCCCTGCCATCAACTGGCTTTTGGTTCATAGCAATCTTGTTGCGAGTGTCATAAACTGTCTGCTTACCTTGTTGCTTCTCAGAAAGCTTAGGGGAAATAGGCGGTTTAGAGTTGCTAGAACTAGGAGCATCATTTGTCTCGATCCTTTTGCGTCTCAATTCGGGGCAAGCAGCAACTAAATGCCCATGAACCCCGCACTTGTGACAGGATCTATACTCCTCAAATGGTGGAGCATTACCATCCTTACTCCTTTTGTTGGATTTCGTGGCAAACGTGTTTTTGTGTTTTAAATCCTTAAAACATTCTTTTTGCCAGTCTGTTTTAGGATAATTATCATACTCATTGCCTGAAGATCCAACAAACTGAGTAACATATTTCTTAGGAGAACTCTCCTGAGCTTGATTTTTGGGGTTCAAAGTGTTCTTCTTTTGATTTTTATTTTTGTTTCTTTTGGACTGATTACCCTGACCCTTTTTCCCATGTCCCCATTGTTCTTTCTCAATTGTAATGGTAGACTCTTGCCAGATTTTACCAACAAGACCAGGTGCCAGATGCTTATAAGGAAATTCCTCATCAGCATAGATTTTATCAGACCCTTTCAATTGATAGAACACTTTGATATTTTTACCAACAGGGGTTTGCACTTTCGGTTCAGGATCACACAGGATGTGATTTTGGAGAGGAATATCCGTATCCTTCACCGGTGCATACCTCTCTGGTTCATCAAGCTCATCATCAGAACAGTCTGTCTCGCAGACACTAGCATCATCAGCAATCTCACCAGATTTGGCAGCAACAGCAGTGGGTGCAGCCTTAGTAATTTCAGCAGGTTTAGCTGCTTCCATCACTTTAGGCGCAGGAGGAGCAGCCTTAGTGACTTTGGCAGGTTCAACTGCTTCCATCACTTTGGGCGCTTCTGCAGCTTTAGCTGCTTATGCTGCCAAGTTCACAAACTCTTCCTTCGGTAAAATATCATAGTGATGATTTTCGAATCTCACCGGAGGAGGACACTGAGCATATTTGGGACTGGTGGAACTGCTATCCTTATCTGAGTGTTCAATGATATGATCAAGAACATATTTGCAGTTCAGGTAACTCTCAAGTTTCTTCTTGATCTTCTCATAGTCACAGTTAACAATGGCCAAATGTTTCTTAGTGTCTTCTACCTCATTAATGTAATTATTGATAGCAATTTGCTTATTAGCTAGAGTTTTAGACCGTTCAGAAACATCCTTCTTATAGTTTTCAACAGTCTTAAGAAAATTTTTCTCTTTTTGTTTTAAGGAATCATTTGACCTTTGCAACGGACCTACATCAGCTTTTAAATTCAGATTCTCATCAGTTAATTCTTTGATTCTGAACTTAAGCTGATCACACTCAGTGGAATCTTTCTTAAGAGTATCAATGGTGATTTTGAGGGCTTTCTCATTAGCTCTCAAAACCTCATTGCTCTCTTGGCATTGACTTAAGTCTGCTTTCAAGTTCAGATTTTCGTCTGTCAAGACATCAATTCTGTACTTAAGCTTGCCACATTCAACACAATCAGGTTTAGGATTGGAGGAAGAACATACCTGATTAGACGACTCTGTAATGGCCATCAAAGCATAATGAGCAGCCGTCTTCACTGATCTGAAGAAATCAGCAAGGTTGTTCTTTGTACAGTCAGCATCCACAAGAATCGACCTTTTGCTAATCAAGGCGTCTGCTTCAGCTAACAAATCCTCCAGATCCACCCCCTCATCAGAATCACAGTCGGAGTCACAGTCCAAAGCTTCAACTTCAGGAATAACTGCTTCAGACTGGCTTGGACACTCTTCAATTTCTTCATGAGTATCAGACATAATTTGGGCGAAGCATGCTGCACCACCCTGAGGAGCTTGTTCACCAATGATGAGGTGATTCCAGTTGAATACTTCATCTTCTTGAACTACCAGGGCTTGATTGTTGTTTGCTTGAGGCCTCTGGTGCTGGTTGTTTACTGGAACAAGAGCTCGTTCAACATTTTGATTAGGTTGTGTCTGAGCTTGCTGCCTCTGATTATTCTGATTGCCTCTGTTGTTGAAGGGATTCTGATTTCCCTGTTGTCTAGGTCAATCACATTCTCTGGCAAAGTGTCCTCTGTTGCCACAGTTGTAACAAGTGACCTTCGTTTTATCAAACCCAAACTTAGTGTTGTTGTTGATCAGCACATCTCTCTTTCCAGTTCTATCCATGTAATCCTTTGCACGTCTCACCACACTAGCGAAGTGCCACTGGATGTCTATCAGATCCATGTCATCCTTGTCGATCTGGGCATAATCTTCTTGAGTGAGATACGGATTCCCGATCTGCCCTGAAACTAATCCACTATAGGAATTGACCAAGGTTGACAGCAGAGCCATATGTTCTTGGGCTAACTCTACAGTCACCTTCTCAAATCCCGCAGTGTTCAGATGTTCTGAAACAGGATTGGTCCGATAGCCACCCTGATTTGAAGTAGAAGCACCTCCATATCCACCATAGTTAGTAGATGAGGCACCGCCAAACCCTGACGAAGAAGGTCCACCAAAGTTGGAAGTTGCCTGAGCTGGTGCTGTAAGATGAGCAAACGGATTAACACCAAATTGGTTAGTATTATAATTAGAAGGATACTGGTTTCCTTGACCCCAAGGAAAGACTGGTGGAGGAACATCAGATGGGGGACCATAGTTGTCAAACGCAAAGACCGGATCAGGATTAACCATGAACGCAGTTTGAGGTTTGGATCCACCCACACTGATATCCTGAACTGGATTCCCGTAGTAGATACTGGGATTCTGAACAACGGGCGGCTTGTTAGCTCTCCTGATCTCCTCGATCTCCTTGTTCTCCAGCTCGGCCACGAACTCATTGATGGAGAGTGTCTGATAAACATTGTTGGACTTCTGGATGTCCAGCCATTGATGCCAGTGTGAAGGAAGCGCCTCTGCAAATCTTTCCACAAGTTCGGCAGATGTGTAGACAACCCCATACTGATACATCTCGGACATCAGATGATAATATCTGGCTGTCAGATCTCTTAACGACTCATTTCCCATCGCGTTGAAGTTCTCGAACTCCTTCTTCAACTGATCCACTTTCACCTTACGCGTCTTCTGATTACCCTCATTACGCTCAGAAAGCGCTAACCAAAGCATCTGCGAAGTAGTACACTGCGCAAACTGATGAAGAATGTCTTTGGGAAGTGCCTGCTTCAACGCTGCCATCGCCTTCTTTTCATAGTTATACTTCTTCCTCTGATCTTCAGACATGTCTTCTATTGAAACCGGAGTAGTAGAATTTTCAACCAACGGCCTTGTGTACCCATTCTCAATAGCTGACCATACTAAGCCATCGATACCCTCAACATGTGACTGAAATCTGCCCTTCCATCCATGGTAGTCTGCCATATATTGCAGTTTCGGTGCTCTGTTAGAACTACCCGTCTCTAAGTCACTGATGAGAACGGAAGACAGATGGTTTGTCTGAGAGTTTGCAACAGCTGCGAGTGCCCAAGGATTCGCATTCATTGCCTGCTGTTGAGCAGCTAGCGCCCACGGATTGATTCCGGCAACATTCGCTTGCATTTGCGCTTGTTGCATCCGTTGTGCGTTACGTTCAGCTGAAAACTGCCAAGGGTTCGTGGGTACGTTGGCTTGATTGTTCATTTGGTTGTTCATTTGTTGGTTATACTGAGTTCTCGGTTGACTCAGATGTCCCCAAGGGTTCGCCATATGTTAAGGTATGTTAAAAGTCCGATACTTAGTCAAATTTTATGTTTCAGAACCTTTTAGGCGATTATGGGGCTAATTGCTAGTTAATATAGGTGATTGGGGGTTTTTACACGTGATTAGGGCTAATTTCTAGTGAATAGTTACGCGATTAGGAGTTTTCAGGCGATTGGGGTATGTCACGTGATTAGGTCCAATCGCATGAACAGTGTAGGCGATTATGGACCTAATCGTGTAAAGAGAACAGATTTTAACACACGTTTAGGGCTAATCGTGTGCTACAGTGCACACGAGTATGGCTACTCGCTAATAGAACCCTAATCGTCTGAAAGTATTGAGCGATTAAGCCTGCGTAATCGCCTGATCTGATCTGCAGCCGCACTTTTGCTCAAAAATCACCTATTTTGCCTCAAAATCTTATCTAAAACATTGTATTTTGATCCCAAATGATTAGACAAGTTACCAAAATAGTTTTAGAACAAAACCTGATAAAAAACACACGTTTTTAACCGTAAACACACACTAAGATTTTGAAAAATATGGGTTTTTGATAAAAACTCAAAGTTTCAAAATAAGAACAGGTTTTAGATTAAAAATCTAAACTTTTACACCAAAAACAACCTGTTTTTGCTCGTTTTTGTTATTAAAACACCCGTGATAAGAGCCTCGGCTCTGATACCACTTGTTAGGACCGGCGAACGCGTAATCCGACAATCACGGGGTCTATACCAGAGGTGCGGAATCCCTCTAGTATGTTCTAATAACAGGTACGAGATTGAAACAATGAAAACGAGTAATCACAACACACACACGGGTCAAAAGATTATAGATTAATCACCAAAACAGAGCTCGAGTGTTTACAGAGATCAAATCAGACGTCTTAGACCAGGGGAGGGTGTTTGGAGAGTGTGTGAGGCAAGAACTGAGGTCTAGGGTTGAGAATGAGGCTATTTATACCACCCGGGTACGACCAGACCCCTATAGGCTATTAGCACAGTCATAAGACATGTTAACATAGGCGATTATGTCTAATCGCCTATGGAAACTGCCTAATCGTGTGCTCTGACTGGCGATTAGGGCCCTAATCGCTATTAGACTTTTCCGAATCGCCTTCAGCTTCTCAACCACCCCGAAACGCGTATAAACGCCTCCAAACACCCCGAAATACGTCCAAACAACTAATATACTAGCCTAGGGACATCATGTACTAACATTACATGTAGTATGAAAAGATAGGAATTGTGCATTATTATATAGAGATTGATAGTTAACGAGGTGCTACTCCTTATTTTTAGGGATAACTTTTTAAAATAGTAACCAAGTTTTAGAATTGTTCTAATCAGATCACTCATAATTTTTTGTTCCAATCAAGTAACTTAAGTTTATTTTGATGTTCCAGTCCTATATATTTTACTAAATAGGAGGTAACCAATCCTATATAGGTTTTTTTAAACCAATCCAAAATAAAATGACTTAAAACGGCAACATTGATTAAAAAATTGCAAAATATGTTTAAAAACTAAGAAAAAAATTGTTTAATCATAGCAAAATAAAGAAGAACAGTGTGCCTAGAAGAAATCTAACTCTTAAGAAATTAGTTCAACTCCGTTTCATCATCGAAAACATTCCAGTTTGTAAAACTCAATCTGTACATAAAACTCTCTCTTTCACATCTTATATTTAAATACTTCAACTTGATAGTGTTGTTGTGTTTGTACCGATTCATCTACTGGTCTTAGAACACATTGGTTTAATTTTGAACCTGGTAATCAATTGTAATGCACATATATTGGATTTTGCAAACATCGACTTTAATTTGGCGCACGAATTTTTAACACTTTGAATTTTGATCTTGAAATTGATTTAAAAAAGAAATATATGCAATGTAAAAATAATAATATACGGTACATGTCATGGTGACTTGCTATTCAGGTAAAATATATAGGATTAGAACATTAAAATAATATTGAATGACATGACTGGAACAAACATTTTTGTAAGTGACCTAATTAAAACACTCTTAAAATTTGAATACTATTCTATGAAATATTCCCTTATTTTTAATATAAAAGCAATCACTAGGTTGATGATGATATAAAAAAAAATAATTAAATCTAAAAAAATACAGATCGTTCTTTATGTTTAGAACGTTTTTCATTGGTTGTCCTTTAACTTTAAATTGATAAGAATCGTCCTTTATGTTGTAAAATCTTGTGGGTCTCGTCCTTTAGCACTAACCTGGTTAGTTTATGTAGTTAAGTATGACAAAATGACAGTTATGCCCTTATCTTTCTCTAATAAAAGACCTGTCACCACCATGACTATTTCTGGTGACCAGTTCCGACTTCTGAACCCTGACCGTAGTTCTGGTTGCCTCTCGTTCCCCCTCTTTCTCTCAACCAGTGCCCACCTCCATCGTTGTTCCCCCTTCTCTATTCAATACCTGTAACAACCCTAACCACCCTCAACATTGCTAAAATCTAACAACTAAAATCTGACAACCCTCATTCAAGCTTCGAAACCAAGAGATCCAAAACCTCGTTCACCTCAGATTCAAAACCCTCATATCTGCAACCCCAGATCTGAAATTGTCGATAATCAGACTTATTGATGTTATGGGGACAATGATGGTTGGGATGCCGGCGTAGTCACACATGTGATGGTGACCGGTTAGAAGTTGGAGGTGATGGCTGAGGTCGGAGGTGGGTAGGAGGGGCGAATGGGTTTAAAGGAAAGAAGTCGTTAGGGGAGTTTGCGTAGTGAAGGGGAGGGGTTAGGGTGGTGGTGGAGATGGTTGAATTCGGAGGTGGAGGAGATGGCCGAGATCGTAGCTAGAGGTGGGTGAGGTTGGAGATGGGTTTGGGTTAGGTCGGAGGTGATGGGGATGGGTTTGGACAGAGGTGGAGGAGAGGGTTTGGGTGATGACGACGGTGGAATAGATGGTTGGGTGAGGCGGCCAAAGGTTGAGGAGATGGTTGGGTGAGGGTGCTTTTGTAATTTCATAAGAATGTGACTTGATTTAACCATGAAAACTAACCTGGTTAGTTGTAAAGGACGAGATCTTCAAGATTTTACAACATAAAGGAAGATTTTTGTCAACTTTGGAGTTAAAGGACAATCACTGAAAAATGTTGTAAACATAAAGGACGAATTCAATAATGTTTCCTTAAATCTAATACAAAATACAAGTTTATGTATCATTAGATAAAACCGCTTTAATTGAATCGCATACGCATGGAACAAAATGAACGCATGGAAGTGCTTTTTTACAAATCAAGATTTTGATCGCCTTAGCCACTCTCTGGTGGTTCATTGGGGTTGAGCCTTGAGTTAGGGCCTAGGCGCCCGAGGGGCCTTTGAAAACAAAGCTTTGAAGTATCCCATGCAACACTAAGCAAACATGAGAAGACAAATTGACAATCTATGTGTGTGTAACACGCAATTCTTTTATAATACACTAGCTTATATCATGGAAGATTTTTGGGATAGGCAAATCTAATATGATGTAATAAAATGTGTGCTATGATGTAACATATCCTGAAAGCTTTTCGGGATAAACAAATCTATTATGAAGTGATAAAATATGTGTTATGATGTTACATAAAAATTAATGTACTACAATATGAGAAAACAACAATTTTAATCATGTGAATAAGAATGAAAATGTATATTAAAAAGAAGATATATGTTTGGAAGTGAGCAAAGCCAGAAGCAACCATTGTAGGGTGTAATTGAGGTGGTGGTCTTGAAGGTGTGACTTTTTTTTTTGGAAATGAATGGTTTTAACCTATTCTGCTCTGCATGAAAACAGAATTCCTATTTACTGGTTTGAACAAGATTAGTAACTTGCCTAGATATGATTTATTAATTACCTGAACATATTGTGTTTTTTCCTCTATGAACAAAAACCCACAAAAAAAGTCATTTTTTTCATTTTTGTATAGCACTATGGTACTTAGTTTAGTATAAGTTTTTTTTAAAAGATCTCATATATAAAAGTTATTAACGTTTAAAAATTATGGGGGGAAACATGAGAGATAAAAGACTTATGGAGGGAAATAAGGGTGAGGATGCCATGTGGCAAACTCAAAGGGAGATGATGACTCAATAAGTGTCATATGTAACTTTAGAGCATTCACAGCAGCTCCCCCATTTTTTCATGAGTTTGTCCCCCAAATTATATGGAGTGGGTTTGAGTGGTTGTGAGTGAAGAAAAATGGGGAATCTACTGTTGATCAGTATAATTGAGGTTATTTAGGAATCTTTTAGGGAAAACAGTAAAATGTATTTATTTTTTAGTATTTGCTGAAAGTGGTTGTGAGCGGAGGAAAAAGAAACTGTAATGATTTTTAATGTAGTATATGGTTTTGATTGGTTGTGAGTGAATGAGGATGTGGAAACTGATGTGAATGCTCTTAGGCATTTCCCTTTATATATAGTTAGGGGGAGGGGCACTCTACTTGAGTGTTTTTAACTCCAGTGATTTCTACTAATCCTACACTACCACATCACTTCACTGATTTACTTCATTGAAACAGTTTTTTGGAGACAACATTTCACTGATTCGTTTATTTATTTTTAATAAATTATATTAATATAACAAAGCACGAAATCCTACATGGCACTCAAAGAGGACATCCTTCTCCATGGGTGTGTCACGTGACATATTCCCCATTATCTCCCTCCAAAAGTTTTTTTCTCTCTCATGTTTCTCCCACAAATTTACAGCATTTTATTATATTTCCAACAAATACCATAGTGCCATACAAAACACGAAAAATACCTGCCTTTCTAATGGGTTTTTATGCATACAGGAAAAAAAACAACACAATGTGTTCAGGTAATTCATTAATCATGTCTAGGCAAATCACTAATCATGTTCAAGCCAGTAAATAGGAATTCTATTTTCATCTAAAGGAGAATAGATTAAAACCAATCATTTCCAAAAAAAAAAGCCACACTTTTAAGACCACTGTCTCAATGATGGCCTGCAATGGTTGCTTCTGGCTTTGCTTCTCATCCAAACGTACATCTTCTATTTAATATACAGTTTCATTTTTATTCACATGTTTAAAATTGTTGTTTTCTCATATTGTAGTACAATAATTTCTATGTTACATCATAACACATATTTTATCACTTCATATTATATTAGTCTATCCTGAAAAGCTTCCAGGATATAATCTAGTAATACATTTAAAAATATAGTTAAATTAAAAGTTATATAAATCATTTAACTAAACTTCATTAAATAAATTAAAAGTTAAATAAATCAGAAAAAATGGGAATTGGTGGGAATATTATTAATTTTATTCTCTTTAAACTTGCGTCTTCATCCCTGTAATAACAAAACCCTTGTAAATTCATAATCCTCAGATAAGCAACCAAGAAAACACCTAAGTTTTTTTACCTCTTATGTAACTGTTGATCATATGGGGTTGAACCACCTACTGCTCATGTGAGGAAAGATTGAAAGAGGAAAAGAAAAAGTGGGGTTAAATTCAGATCACGGTCCGTGAACAATCTCACGAAAACTGTACACGGATCCACTACCAGCACCATCGACGACAGTGTTATCGTACTGGTAGTGAGGTACTTGTGAGCAATTCTGGTTGTGCCCCCTTATAGATTCGGAAGGTTAGAAAGTTTTATGTTTAAATATAAATGTTTTAAATAATCTTTAGCAAAGCAAAGCAAAGCAAAGCAGAAATAATAAAGAAGTTTTAATATATAACCCAACGTAAATCAATCATGAATCATAGTAGTAAAGGAGAAAGGCTTGATACGTGAAATGAGAGGCGGAATGAAATAGACGATTATAAGAAAAAGAAAATAGGATGCTTGGTTGGTCAATGGAAAGAAATCACTCATTACGTTAGTTATTCTATTCCCTCAAAATCATTCCATCTAGACCTTATGTTTTTTTCTTGTTCCATTCTTTCTATCACATTTCATTAACAACACCAAAACCCACCATCCACTACCACACACAACCACAACCGCCGTCGCACCACTCCCAACCACAACCTACCATCATCGCTACCGCTCACCACTGCTAACAAAAGTAGCATCTTACTAGTTGCATTTAATTTTGTTTTATTAAATTCCGTCGTTCAGAAAACAATCGTACAGCTTGAACAATTAATGCATGAATACTAATATTCTCTGCAAACAATTGGAACGAATAATTAGGGCTGTTCACGAGCCGAGCCGATCTGAACGGAGCTTTGCTCGTGCTTGGCTCGTTTACAATCCGAACCGAGCGGAGCGGCTCGTTTATAATCGAGCCGAAAATCGAACGAGCATTCTTCGAGCGAAAATTTTCCGAGCGAGCGCCGAGCGAGAATCGAGCGGAGAATAATAAAGACGATTATAAAATTGGGTTGTTTCCTTCGATGTTTTCATTTTTGGGTGACAACTAAGGTCAATATGTCTGATGATAACACTAAAATTGAGATCCCAGTGTCCAAGGATGAGGCTTAGATTGAGGCTGGTGAGGTGATGAGCATACGTCAGACAACAGTTGTTGCATTGTGACGTAGGTGTGATATCAAGCGACAATTAGCGATGGACGACTATTAACATAAAGAAGTTAAGACTATCACCTCATGACTTATTGTTTTACTATTAAATCTAGTGTTAATTTTTTTATTGTGTTAAGTGGGTTGATTATATTTTGTTTGCATATACTGACTCAAATCCAATAGAATCTTATATATAAAGTCATAAATTTATCTGTAAATTGTGTGTATATTTATTATTAAATAAATAAAAATTTATTCGAGCCGAACCGAGCCGAACGTACCTTTGCTCATGCTTGGCTCATTTACAAACCGAACCGAGCCGATCGGCTCATATACAACCGAGCGGAAAATCGAACGAGCAATTTCCGAGCAAATTCCGAACGAGCGGCGAGCGGTCAGCGAGCGTCGAGCGTTTTGAACAGCCCTACGAATAATAATCATAATAATACCGGAAAGGACTATTTATGATTTGCACTCCAATAATTATCATTACTAGTGCTGCTTTAAAGCCATACTGCCTAAAAATGGAACGTTTTTTTCTTTAAAAGGTGAACATTAAAACGATCGAGGGTCCTCAAAACAAGGACCACCGTCAACAAATTACAACATATACAAGGGGTTAACAAACCAATCCTTCCAGACTAACTTTTTAAAGCTAGTGAAGGGATAGGGAGCCTAATCCAGGCGGAATAGACGTCCCTATCCCCATAAGTCAGCTTCCCCGCGCCAGTCAGCGGCGCGAGGAACCAACGGCGCACAGCCAGCAGTGTATGCAGGGAAACGCGCAAAAGACAACAACTGGTAAGCAATAACACCACCTGATAAACGCGTGCCATCACGCGCGGAATCTTCCTTTAACACCCTTCGTACGAGGTACAGAAGACAAAGGAAGATTCACAAAGATCGCTGACAGTGTACGCGCCAATGATAAAGCGACAGGTGGCAAAAGTGGTCCAACAACTACAGACAAGGACAGCAGCATGGCTGCAGCCATGCTTCCACCATGCCAGTGTCTACAGTGACAACAGACATCCCTTACTGATGTCAGAGGCATGGTCAACGACTGTAGCAAGGACAAGTGCGCTGTCTGCCAACCACAGCATGCCACGTGTCCGCCTCGAGCAGCAACCATGCTGCCAAATGACGTCATGAACAGTACCTGTATTCTCCCGCCAATTCCAAGGAAGACTTTGGACTTGGGCCTGGACCAAGCCCAATGAAGAATGACTACTCATGGGCTCCTCGACGATGCCCATGAGTTCTCCTATAAATACAAGAAGACCTCTCCTTGCCAAAGGATCCGAAAAATAATTACGTGTAGCCTAGAGCACTCTCACTTGTAACTCTTTGTATTCTCATATCAATAATATTCCGGCTACTTACAGTGGACGTAGGTCATTACTCGACCGAACCACTTATATCTCGTGTTCTTATTTACTTTCACCACACACTCACACGTATTATTATCACCAAGGTTTAACCATACGGTTTGGGTAAAGGATTAATCCTGACGAACATAGGTATTAACCCCACGTAGATTACTCGTAATCTCCGTGATACCTATTGTTTCTTCAGCTAGATCTCGACCTAAGCCACAGAAAAGTCACAGACTTAACCTTCGCCACTACCTCACCTGTTTTCGCTTCTTTGGCTTTAAAAATTTTGTCATTCCTAACATTCCAAATCACCCAAAGCGTGACCATGACAATACCCTGGATAATCTTTTTAGCTTTGCTATTCCTTCTATCCTTGGCGATTAAAAGTAAGTCTTTGATGTCAAAAGCAAAAATCTGGCCAATTTTGCACCAAGAACCAATGGCCGACCAAACACCAAAGGCAAAACCACAACCGGTGAAAACATGCATCGCATTCTCTTCCTCCACATCACACAGCACACAAACCGCATCCAAAATAGCTATGTGCCACCTTCGAAGAGCGACCCGAGTCGGAATCCGATCCATTTCAAGACGCCATATGAAAATTTTAACTTTTAATGGAACCCAGGTGATCCATTGCATATAGTAATCTCTTCCCTGCGCCCTATCTTGATTAATCTGCTTCTTGAAATATGCAACTGTGTAAACGCCTTCTTGATTGAGTTCCCACATCCATTTGTCATCAAAGTTCGAAAGGTGCAGACCATACAATTGATTCTGTAGTCTCGATAAATCAGCATTGGCAGCAGCATCCAAATCGCTTTTCCACCTGCAAATGCATTTAGCCTCAATATTATCCCATAAACCTGCAACTGATGCTTTCCTATCTGTTGTCAACCAAAACAAATTAGGAAATGAGTCTTTGAGAGGTGTTTCTCCATTCCACTTGTCGATCCAGAATCTAATCGCCTGCCCGTTATCCACAATACCTCGAAAGTGACCATTCAAAACACAAGACTGCAGAGTCACTTTATTAACAGCAGTAGCCAACGCTTTTCCATCATACGATGAATATCGGTTAAAAGGGAGTAGTTCCCAATTATTATAGTTACTGTGACAATGATCCACCACTTTACGCCATAAACAATTCGTCTCGTGCTTATACCTCCATACCCATTTAACGAGAAGAGCCAAGTTAACATCGACTAATTTTGAAACGCCTAAACCACCATCCTTCTTAGGTGTCGAAACTACCTCCCAAGATACCCAATGGATCTTTTTAACATTCACGTCACCCGCCCACAAAAAACGCTTCATCAAGGACTCAACATTTTCAATCACTTTCGAAGGCGCTTTATAGAGGGAAAAATAATAGATGGTTAAACTAGATAAAACCGAATTTATAAGAACAAGGCGACCACCAATGGAAAGAAGTTTAGCTTTCCATGGTTTGAGCCTAGATTTGCATTTATCAACGACCTTGTCCCAATTCCGAATACAATTCATGTTCGCACCCACTTTTATACCAACATAATCAAAAGGCACGCTACCAGGCTTGCACCCACTAATATCGGCCATATACTTCACTTCTTCTTCAGAACTATTAAGACCATAAATATTCGATTTGTGTAAATTAATCTTTAAACCCAAACACATATGGAAGACCCAAAGAATACGAATCATATTTTTGAAATTCCCAAAGGACCATTTACCCACCTGAAGCGCATCATCCGTGTAAAGCAAATGCGAAATAACCGGACCATTATTACCCATTTGGACGCATTAAAAAACACCAATATTACTCGCCTTATATATTAGACAAGTAAACGCTTCCATAACAATGAGAAAGAGGAAAGGCGACAAGGGGTCACCTTGCCTCAACCCTTTCTCGCATTGGAACACATAAGTAGGAGAACCATTTACTAGGACCGAGGAACGAGCCGATCTCAAAACTCCCTCAATCCAAGTGCACCACCGAGCGGGGAATCCCATTTGTTGCAAATTGGAAATCAAGAAGTACCAATCCACATTATCATAGGCTTTCTGAAAAATCGATTTTGAACAAGAACGCCTTCTCCCATTTCCTCTTCAAAGCGGAGATCAATTCATTAATAATAAGCGGGCCATCAAGAATAAAATGATCTGATAAGAAACCACTTTGATTCTCCGAAATAATTGTGCTCAATACCTTCTTGATTCGATTTACCAAAACTTTCGAAAGGACTTTGGATATTAAACCGATCAAAGTAATGGCCCTATAATCCTTTAACCCAATTGGGTTTTTAGACTTAGGAATAAGAGTAATAAAGGCCTCACTATAACCATGTTGTTAGAGATTAAGATCAAAGAAACACAATCAAGAACAAAGAAATACTAATCGGTTTATTATGAATCTGAATGTATATGAACATTGAATGAATTGAATAGAAAGATATAATGTGAATGAATGAATCACAAAGAAGATTAACAGCTATTTAAACTAATCCTCCCTCCAAAGACGTTGAAGCTAACCAACAATTAACAAATGTTACACCTTCGGCCCTTCTAGTTCTCTGCTTTATCACATATCGTCCAAAGCTTATGTTTGACTTCAGTTGACCGATTTATAAACTTGTTATTAATGATGACTTTATAACCTCACAAACTCCACCTTAAAGTCATATTAATGATCTTTAACCAACACCCAGAGATTCAACACATAACTCAAACTTAACCCCTGGAAGAGCTTTAGTGAGCATATCAGCTGGGTTCAAAGCAGTATCAATCTTTTCCACATTTACCTCCTTCAAATTAACTACATCTCTTATAAAATGCAGTTTCACCTTTATATGCTTAGACCTGTCATGAAACCTGCTGTTCTTAGATAACCGGATTGCACCTTGATTATCAAAGAACACTATGACATCCTGCAACTTGATACCCAACTCTTCAATAAAACCTTTCAGCCACATAGCCTCTTTGACACCTTCAGTCAAAGCTATGTATTCAGCTTCTGTTGAGGACAAAGCCACAACATGCTGCAGTTGAGCCTTCCAACTAACCAGGTTGCCTAACACCTGAAATGCATACCCTGAAATAGATCTTCCTTTATCAAGATCTTTAGCAAAATCAGCATCTACAAAACCAGTGACCATTTTACCCTCAGGACCTGTTTTATTGCCAAACACCAGACCAACATTCCTTGACCCATTTAGACACCTGAGAATCCACTTCACGGCCTACCAATGAGCTTTACCAGGATTTGAAATATACCTGCTAACTAGACTGACAGGATAACATATGTCAGGCCTAGTGCAAACCATCAAATACATGAGGCTCCCAACAACATTAGCATAGGGCAATCTTTCCATATACTTCTGTTCTTCTATAGTTGCAGGTGAGTTTTGATTAGAAAGCTTCACATGAGTGGCCATAGGTGTTTTTAAACTTTTACCCCTGTCCATACTATAGTTCACCAAAACCTTCTGAGTGTAAGACCCCTGAGTTAACCACAACAACTTTTGTGTCCTGTCTCTTTTAATCTCATACCCAGGATTTTCTTTGCCTCCCCTAACTCTTTCATGTCAAACTCAGACTTCAACAGTTTCTTAGTATGCTCCACCTCTCTTTTACTTTTGCTTGCTACCAACATATCATCAACATACAGTAGAAGATACACATACTCCCCTTCTTCATATTCTTTGAAATACACACAACTATCATAAGAACTCCTGGAAAAACCTCCCTGATTCACCATGTATTCATCAAACTTTTTATATCATTGCCTTGGTGACTGTTTAAGGCCATAAAGTGATTTCTTTAACAAACACACTTTACTTTCTTGACCTTTAACCTCAAAACCAGTAGGCTGATGCATGAAAATCCTTTCTTCTAAATTTCCATGCAGAAAAGCTGTCTTTACATCTAGTTGTTCTAACTCCGTATCCATAGATGTAGTTAATGACAAAACTGCCCTTATGGATGAATGCTTAACAACTGGAGAAAAGATTTCAGTATAATCCAGCCCCTCTCTTTGAGTAAACCCCTTAGCAATTAACCTTGCTTTGTATCTTGGAGCTTCCCCATCAATAGCACTTTCTTTAATTTTGAAGACCCATTTACAAGCAACTAGCTTCTGATCTTTAGGCTTTTCAACTAGTTCCCACGTTCCATTACTATGCAGAGAATCCATTTCTTCATTCATGGCCTGAATCCATTTGTCCTTTACACGTGAATTAACTGCTTCTGTATAGGACAATGGTTCAACCATACTTTCTTCTTCAGCTGCCAAAAACACAACAGCTGATATATCATCCATGTCCTTGAACCTAACAGGTTTGATTATTTGCCTTCTTGCTCTATCCCTTGCAAGACTATAATGATCACCTGTTGTTTGAGAACTAGACTGTTGAGGTGCACTTGAACTGTCCTCTTGTTCTTCATATGGACCCTCCACCTCAATCTGAACCTCAGATCTGCTTGTCTCTTTACCAGACTTGCCTTCTATAATGTCTTTGTACATTATGTGCTCTCTCGACTGTACATTTCGACTTACAATCACCTTAGGACTTACATCTCCCATCCTCCACAATCTGGACCCTTTTACCCCTTCATTATATCCCAGAAATACACACTTTTCAGCCCTGGGATCTAACTTGTCCTGACTCTTATGTGCATAAGCTAAAGAGCCAAATACTTTCAAACCATCATATTCAGGCTTTACCCCAGTCCACATTTCCATGGGAGTTTTAAAATCAATGGCCTTTGAAGGTGACCTGTTGACTATATAGGCTGCTGTTGTCACGGCTTCTGCCCAAAACTTCTTTGGCATACCTGTTGTAAACAACATACACCTAACCTTCTCCAAGAATGTCCTATTCATTCTCTCCACTAACCCATTCTGTTGTGGAGTTCCAGGCACTGTCAAGTGTCTAGCAATACCATACTCTTTGTAGTGACTATTAAACTCCCCACTACAAAACTCTAAGCCATTATCAGTCCTTAATTTCTTAAGTTTTCTCTCTGTTTGTCTTTCAACCAGAGCCTTCCATTCCTTGAACTTGGCAAAAGCATCACTCTTATGTTTTAACACATATACCCATACCCTTCTAGAGAAGTCATCTATTATTGACATGAAATATCTAGCCCCACCTATTGACTCAGTTCTAGCAGGCCCCCACAAATCAGCATGTGCATAGTCTAACACAGCCTTTGTTATATGTTTTCTATTCGTGAACCTAACTCTCTTATGTTTACCCGTAATACAGTTTTCCCAATGAGCTATTTCACAATTAGTTAGTCCTTCTATGACTTGCTGTTTTTTCAACTCAGCCAAGCCTTGACTACTAATGTGTCCTAGCCTTTTGTGCCACAAAAGTGCCAAACTGTCTCCTTCTTCTTCAGAAGCAACAGACACATTTCCTACTACAACTTTACCATCAAGAATATAAGTATTATTAGGCTTCCTAGTTCCTGTCAACACTAACATAGATCCTTTCAAAACTTTGGCTTTTCCATCTTTCAAACTTACTATATAACCAGATTTCTCAAGAGTTCATAAAGATAAAATGTTTCTTTTTAAACTAGGAATGTACCTGACATCTTTAATATCAACCTCTGAACCATTAGACAATTTGAATGTTATAGTTCCCATTCCCATTATCTGACAGGCTCTATCATCTCCTAGTTTAACCATCCCAAGATCTTTTTCAACAAAATCTTTAAAGAACTCTCCGAAAGGTGTCATATGAAAGGATCCTCCAGAATCCATTATCCACTCAACACCAAAGGTATCACATGTTATAACCAGTACATCAGCACTATCATAACCATCTGATCCTTCTTTTTGACTTGGATAATTATGAAAATTACTCTTTAGTGACTTGCCACCACTATACTCTCCTTTCTTCTTTTTCCACTCAGGACAATCTTTCTTGAAATGTTTTTTCTGAATTACAGACAAAACATCTTCTCTTGAACTTGGATCTTGATCTAGACATTCCACCTTTACCCTTGGAATTTCTTTGTTCAGGCCTCCCCCTTACAACCAATCCTTCTCCACCTTCATCTTTTGGATCAGACCTCTTTTTCAACTCTTTAGAGTTCAAAGCAGCCAATACCTCTTCCATGGTCAGAGTATCTCTACCATACATTAAGGTATCTACAAAATGCTCATAAGACGGTGGAAGGCTTGCAAGAAATATTATAGCTTGATCCTCTTCATCAAGCTCCACCTCAATGTTCTCAAGATCAAGAACCAACTTATTGAATTCGTTAGTATGATCTTCTAATGACTTTCCAGGCCCCATATGAACGTATACAATCTCTTTTTCAGATACAACCGATTTGCCAATGACTTAGTCATATAGAGAGTTTCTAACTTGGCCCACACACCTGCTGCTGAGTTTTCTTTTGACACTTCACGAAGAACTCTATCTCCAAGACTCAATATTATAGCACTACGAGCCTTTTCTAGTATATCCTTCTTCTCCTTGTCAGTTAACCCACCTGGAAGATTTCCTTCTCCCAAATGCATCAGACACCCCTTGATGCACCAGGAGTGCTCTCATCTTCACCCTCCATAAACTAAAGTCATTCTTCTCGTCGAACTTCTCTAAATCGAACTTAGTTGACACCATCTTGATCAAGAATTACCCTTCAATTACTGAATGAAACAGTTTCTCTGATATGAGCCCTAACCAGGCTCTGATACTAATTGTTAGAGATTAAGATCAAAGAAACACGTACAATCAAGAACAAAGAAATACTAATCGGTTTATTATGAATCTGAATGTATATGAACATTGAATGAATTGAATAGAAAGATATAATGTGAATGAATGAATCACAAAGAAGATTAACAGCTATTTAAACTAATCCTCCCTCCAAAGATGTTGAAGCTAACCGACAATTAACAAATGTTACACCTTCAGCCCTTCTAGTTCTCTGCTTTATCACATATCGTCCAAAGCTTATGTTTGACTTCAGTTGACCGATTTATAAACTTGTTATTAATGATGACTTTATAACCTCACACATGTTTTATCATACCCGAATCATAAAACTCCGCCATTAAGTTGTAGAAATCTTCTTCAAGAAACGCCCAAAAATGCTTGAGAATAGAGAAATTAAAATCATCCAGCCCCGGAGCCCAATCACCACCACACTAAAAGACCGTTATTTTAATTTCTTCTGGCCACTAAGTCATCTTTAACGTCGTCAGGCAACAAATTTATCACAATAAAAACTAGGCCTATCCTTAACAGAAGAGGAAAACAAGGACCGAAATACTTGAACACTTCCCGCTTTTGAAGAAATAGGAAAACACAATTTTAACTCCAAATAGCATAATTGGCAAATCTCTAGCGTTCAAACAAAAAATGATAATTATAAAATTTTTGGATTCAACATTGATGTGACTTTTAATTATTACTTACCAATACTGATGTCTAATAATCCTTACCTTCACTTTCGGCAATTCTCTCCAGTTCAAAATTCTCTTAATTCTACATTTATTTAAGGTAGTAAAATTGATGGATTAGTTATAGATTAAACAATTCGGATAAACAAATTTGATTAAGTTCAAACAAAAACCTTTTATCACTATGCTATATGAGAAAGTTCTAAATAAAAACTAACTTTAACATAAAAATGATATGAAGAGAATGTTTGGCTATCCTTATTTCCACCTCCTTATAACTTATTACTTTTTCTAAAAAGTTAATAATTTAAAAAAAGTTTGGCAAATGGAAAAGGACTTAATCTTTTGACTTTTTGTTTGTCTATGATAAGTTGTTTTGGAAAAGTAAGGAATGAGTGACTTTTTGAAACTCCTTATAACTTATTGATGGATATTTACTTACATGCCCTCCATATGCCCTTATACCTACCCTCTATATATCCTTTTGTCATTTTACCTAAATAAGTTAAACCAAACACTTTTTTACAAAGTAACTTATCAACTTATTGTTTTTCCCCACCACATAAGCTAATCCAAGCACTTTTTTAAAAAACTCCTTTTTAAAAATTCATAAGTTAATAAGTCATTTTAACCAAAAGTTCTTTTGGACTCAAATAAGTTCATCCAAACATGCCTGAAGGAGTGTGAGTATTTGATCTATATATGGAATCAATGAGATTGAAAGATGGATTTAAGTTGGAATTTACGCATGGAAAAAAATAAAGGAAATGAGTTGGAAGAGGTAAAATAGGTATAATCTACAATTGTTGACTTTTTTACTTCCACCCTCATTTTTTAAATTTCCATAATTTTTTCATACGACATCACTTTAAAAAAAATACACCATAAAACAAGTGTTTAATCCTCTTTAATTCGCATACCTTATTGCTATAATTCAAAAAAAATTCGTTGGGATTTATATCATGCGTAATTATCACATATAATGCATGTGTGTCATTGTGTGTTTAGCATGCGTCATTATGATGTTTAACACGCGTCATTAAGATAAACATGCGTAATTATCTGAGTCTGTGATAACGTGTGTTATTATGGTTGGCGGACAAAAATACCCTTTTAGCTAGTGTTACGTGTCGTACTGTGAATCCTTTGTATTCTTTGTACGTTAACCTTCCTCTAAAGTTTTAATGAATTAAGTACCATTAGAAAATCTTTATTATTAAACCATAATAGATTTATTTATGCATAAAATTTACAAACTGTAACAATATAAATACTTTTCAACAACTTTCAACTTGCATGTTATTATGATAAATAAATTACTCATTTAACCTCTTATATAAATAAGGAGACAATCTCTATAATCTTTTTGGATTGCTCGTGAGTAAACAACTAAACTATTCTTTCTTACTTCCTTTCGGTTTGGAAACATACAAAAGTTAGATGACAGTAGTACCGAAGATTCTATTTATATGTAGCGAAATGGTGTGAAAATGAAATGAACCACCACCTCCTGTCAC
This sequence comes from Ambrosia artemisiifolia, assembly GCA_032199755.1. Classification (NCBI taxonomy): domain Eukaryota; kingdom Viridiplantae; phylum Streptophyta; class Magnoliopsida; order Asterales; family Asteraceae; genus Ambrosia; species Ambrosia artemisiifolia. The sequence goes on from CM063521.1 coordinate 7,749,544, forward strand.
ATGACCACCGCCGATACTTTAGTTAAAAACATATAAACAATAACTTAATTAAATATTCACTGCATATTGCAGATATTGAGTACCGTGCTTAGTGATGATTTCAAGGTGAAACAACTTAAACCCCAGAGAATAACAAAGTATTAACTAATTATTTAGCATTATCATTCACTCCTCTTTTCATAACATAATTAGATTCCATTTAATTAAATAATATAGAATATTTCTTATAATACGAGACTCATGCTTCATCTCGAGGATCCCATGTCGTTTGCTTGATATTTTCTAATTGATATATATATTAGAAAGATCTAAGGTACAACAAAGAAACTATTTTAATGAGTGAAGTTTCTTTTTCTAGTAATGCTTTTAGTTTCAAAAAGTGATTTTATTTAGAAATAAAGGTTTTACTTGAGAACAAATCTCTTGTTTTAATAAAATAAACATTTAAACGCTTATATAAGGATTTTTCACTCATTTTGGTTAGATAGAATATCGTGATCAATACCCTACATTATATACCGAGTACATAATTTCTCTTTTTTCGAAAACTTGTGAGTTGAAAACGATTCTCACTATGTTTTTTATGAAAGAGAAATTTATGCATATGATATGCATGAATAATTTTTCTTGATAATTTTTACAGTCTTATAATTGATACAATCCCCAAATTGTTAAAGTAGTTATTTTCTATTTAATTTTCATCTATGTATTTTATTTGTGTCATTTTTATTAATATAACTCTCATATAAAGATCAAAAGTAATAAATATATGAGCATATTATTATGCAAGTCTTACCAAAACCATATAATTAATGCGTATTCAATATAGTTATTTATCAAACAAAATTTATCATTTATACCTAGCTAGGACATAACTAAACTAGTATTATACCCGTCCGCTGGGACGGGTTCTGAAATTTACAACATTCAAACTACATGTAGATCTTAACTCAAATTTTGTTATTTAATAGGCACAATTTAACATCTTTGTTTTGTTGTATATATGCCATAATAAATTTTTAAGGATAATAACAAATGATAAAGAAATAACAACAAACATAGAAAATAAATTATTGTCTTATTACAACACAATCAAATTTACAACATTCATACTACATCTACATGCTAACTTAAATTTTATTATTTAGCAGTCATGATTTAACATCCTTGCTTCGTTCTATATACACCGAGTTTAAGGAAAACAATAAACGGTAAGAAATATCAACAAACATATAAAACGAATTGTTTTCTTATTACAACGCAATGTAAATGGACCGATTTAAATAAAAAAAAATGAGTCAATTCAATGGCCTCTACGTTACACAGGTATATTATTTTCGTTTATAATTGTTAAGTTTATATTTTTTTTTATAAATTGTTAACTTTATATTTTTTTCTAAATAGAAACGTATTTTGCCAAGTGGATCGAGTGATGTCGAAACCATACATGCGACCCTTCGCAATTATCAGTCACTATACATAAAGAGTGGCTTTGGATCGTTGGATGCTTGGGAAGTTGCAAGAGTGCATTCCAAGTAGGTTCCCACTGACATTCCGGGGGTGACCGAACATGGGCCAACGGGAACTCGTGGAGAAAGGGGAAGGGGAAGGGATGGTCGTTCTCAAAAACGATCTAAAACATTCGATTCGGGAAATTGTACACCATCAACTGATGGGTTGTCAAGCAACATTCCCGATATCAATTTGAATGACGAATTCCCCGTCCCCACCGACGACACAACACCGGAGAAAGCTTATAGTAAACTAAGTTTTTCTTGTTTATCCAAAAGATTAAAAAAAACATAAACGTAATTCAATCTGTAGCGTAACGACTCGTAGGACAACCCAATAATATTCAATTTAAGAAAAAGAAATAAAATGGAAACATGAATCAGCCAAGACTTAGTTACTGACAAACTGTTCTGTTGATATCAAGTTAACATGAATCAGCCAAGTCCAATAATTATGAACATAAGGCCAAATTGTTTATACTCATACTAACATAAAAAAAAAACTGAAGGCCAATAACTTTGAAAATTTTGAAAATCTATTTGAGGTCGGAAGATTAGTTCAAAGGTGGAGAAACATGTGGGTCAAGCGGGATGGGTAACATTGACCAATTAGTTATTCAATGGGTAAAAAATTATCACCTCTAATACAAGCTTACAAACTTACATGAATCTTAGCGGTGGTCCTTGGTTAAGGAAGGCTTTCACTGTGTTCCACAAGATCCTAAAGCCATACCCAACATTGATTATGTACATGCGACACAGATACATATGTTTTAGATAAAAATTATAGTAAATTCATAATATTTGAATTCGGCTGTTTTGATGTATTTGGTTTGTATATCTTCCCAAAACTACCTCCATGATGATAGCTGCATCAAACTCCTTCCTCCACAGAAAGAATAATTTTGTAAGGTCACTCATAGTGAATTAGAATACCACTTAGAAAATGGTTGTATTTATCTCTGACGGGTCAAATAAAAAATAGCTCAAAGGGAAACGGTCAAGCGGGTTAACAGTTGCAGAAAATCTAGTTTAGACTTTAGAGTCACACAACCCCTAAAAGGCGTGTGCCAAAAAATCTTGAAAATGCGGAGGGCTAAACTATCAATTTCTGAAAAGTTTTAAAATGTTAAAAAAACATGGGCTGAGCCAGACCAATCTTGTAGATAGGAACATGCTGCCCCGAAAGCTTTTACCGGTTTTAAAACCCCTTTAATTTTCCAACAGACCCACATGGGAAAATTCATGTAGCAATGAAGGCAGTCCTTTTCAAGCACAAAAATGAGTTTACCCTGTCCAACTGATCAATGGAACCAAACAAACTCTAGAAAGAAAATAAGTTACCATAATAACAATTAAGTGATATACACAAAGTATATAGGTGCCTATGGACAGCTGGAGGTTTTTATGTGGCTAACCTACTACATAGATACGATGCATTTCTTGTTATAGGTATATCAGTCGCGACTGCAATGAGCCTGGTACTCTCAAAGTGTGATCTCCTAGCAACTTCTTGTAAATGGCAACCATAATATTTAAGCATCTGACCGCATTTGATAAAACCAAGGGACCTGAGAATTGGACCTTATATCCTTCACCATCCTAATAACCTAAAAATAAGAAACCAACACCCTTTTAAAACCTAATTTCAAGTCAATAACCAAAATACCTAATAATAAGGTTTAAATGATTTGTGATTCTACCATAATTGTTAGCTCCTGCACTTCTTACCCTGCAAGGACCAACCCAGTTATGAAGAAGATTAAGATGTTATGTTGGTTGGAAGGGACTTTTTTATATATGGAAGCTTTACTCCTGATGGATATTATTATTATTATTATTATTATTATTATTATCATTAAAATACAAACTGAAGTGCCAAGTTCATAACCAAGATAGTGGGAAAGGACAAAAAACAAAAACTTACACTACTGAGTCACTTAACCACCCTCCCATTGACTCATCAAGATGCAATGGAATATCCCAATGGTATAGTGTTACACACGACTCAATTCCTGCAATGGTAAAATTGCAATTTACTTTTGTAACAACTTAATCCTCATAAAAGAAAAAAGCAAATATATATATATATATATATACACACACACGTATATATATTAGTCCATACCCTTTTCAAGAAGGTAGTTTATAAGATTATTGTAATACATGATCCCTTCCTTGTTGACTTGGGTTCCCAGCCCATCTGTAAAGAAAGATATTGTTTTGAGTGGATCGAGTTTTCATCACTAAGCCAAGAAAAATGTTGAAATATGTAAAAAAGACCATTTACCCAATACAAAAGAAAATGATAACTACAATAGGTTCTATACCTAAATACTACAAAATGCAACATTTCAGAGGCCACCCAAGTATTCAGTTGTTCTCTTTCCCAAATAGTAAAACAACTTTAGAGCCCACCAAAGTATCAAAATTTGATTTCATAAAATGGCAAAATGTCTTACATTCAAAACTTGTGTCATGCCTAGTTATTATTATTATTATTATTATTATTATTATTATTATTATTATTATTATTATTATTATTATTATTATTATTATTATATCCACACTCGCCATCACCTGCTACCAACAACCCTAAATAAGAACCTTTCATGGTGGAGAATGATTCACACCATCATGTCCAACATAAGCTGTCATTTTTCTTTTGTTTACTCTTTCCTACAAAAAGATGATATCATACAAGTTGAATTGTTTAACCATTTATATGAAAAGAAAACCATCATATATTACATAACTGAATTGTTTGTTCAAAGTCTTAAGAATTTTAATTCACGCAAAGCAGAGGTTGTAATATCTTTCAATTGTGATGCCTTTAGTATCCAAGAGAATGATTTACCTTCCTAATCCCATAAAGAACCTCCCAATCTTCCAAAGCATCAAAGCTTGAGCAGGTCCATGTGAAGTGACCATTTCTATTTAAATACTGATGTATTTAGAAATTAATAAAGAAATTGCAATATATCCAAATTTCTCACAAATATAAACGAATCACCACAAATATGTTCCATCATCAATGCAACAGAAAATTGTGAAGAACGTTTGGCAAAGTGTGAAGAGTTCATGTCCCGTATGTAAACAATCGAGTCGTAAATTGACGTTGCATAATTACAGGAACCCTAGAACCCGAATACAAACAGAAATTCAAAAAAAAAATTAAGAGATCGTACCGTTTTCTACTTTCTTGCTACTGGCTTTCCACCTTTCTTCAGAGCCTTCGATTGATTAAAATCAAATTAAAAGAATGTGAGAATGTGAGAATGGACCTAAGCGAAGAGACACGAAAATAAATAGCGAAAAGCAATGAAAGACGAGAGACATTGGAATACCTTTGTTGAGCGTTGGTGTCCAAAGGATCAAATTACCATGTAGATATAGAAGAATAGAATGAATAGATGGTGAGAGGGAGGAGATGGTGGGGTTTGTGGATTGTATGGTGGAAAGACTTCGTGTTATGTTTGAGATGAGGGATAAGCACTCTGGAGGGAATAGTAGAGATTATACAGGGGAATAGCAGCAGATAGCAGCATGATATATACTTGGATGGGGAATAACTGTCTATACCACGTCCCAATATTATAGGAATGGAGTGAAACTGGTTAACTGCACTTAAAAAAATAAACTGCCAAATTCTTGAGATAACTGCCTATTTATAAGGGCTAAGATTTAATCTCATAATTAACCACCTCCAATCGACGGTTCAGATCAATTTTAAAAACAGTTTTTAGTGTAAATTTGGGCGGTTAGTTGGTGTTGAACAATATAATAATAATATAGATATATGATATTTTATTTTATTAGTTTTGAAATATGTATGAGTGTTATTAAAGAAGTTCTTATATTTAAGTTTTGATATGGCCGGGCTACAGTAAATATATATATATATAATAATTAGTATATAAACTTAAAACAATAAAATATTCATCATAAACAAGATATATTATATAACTAATTAAACTAAAAAATTTAGAATATTAAATTACATGTAAAACAATAAGACTTTTATTGAAATAATAGTAACAAATAGAATAAGTTATAAATCTACATTAATTTTATTTTCACGAAAAAAAAAGAGCTTATATTAACATGTATTATTTTATCATGTACTTACAATAGTTAAAAAAATTGATGTAAAGATTTAATTTATACATCGGAGTAAAACAAAAGTAGTGTATATATATGTAAAAAAGATTGATTCCTTTTTACATAAAATTATGTATAAATTTTATTGTGCCACGTCTCTAAGTATAGAGTGTTAACCAAATTATTTTACATTTTAGTGTACGTGTCTTTAAATAAAACGTTAAATGAGTAATGTTTATGGGCGGGTGAACCCAACACCAACCTGAAAAATCTAATAACTTGAATATATTTCCTTCGTTATAAAACATGTTTGTCCACATGGACCACATTATTTTAATCTATACGACATTATAAAGGGGAAGATATGAACAAATATGTTCAACTTGTTAAAGTTAAGATGGTATTTAAAAAGACACATGCTTTAAACCTATACTGTCATATAAATCTTTCTCATATTACTTAGTGATGCATTGTTACTTGTACATTCACTGCCTTCACTCTTCACATATCATTTTACATGAATTTTAAGATGACATAGGAAAAGTCTCATGCTTAAAACCCAAATGTCATGTAATTTTTTTCCTTTCTATCCTTCATGTAAAACCTACTTGTACATATTCTTTTATCATAACCTTCATTTACCATTAATTTATATCTATAATATCCTTATGTCTATGTTTGTACCACAAAAAACTACACGATTTTACCTCCGCAATGATATCCACCACAATTTCATGTTTATTTAGAAAGATAGTTTTCGGTTGTAGTATAGACGGACTTATGCCATATCACCACACATCATGTTTTAAGAAAAATGTTTTTAAAGTGGAATTACTATATATGGTGTATGAAAAAATATTAACATCCTTCACATAAACAATGCATTTACTTACATACTTTGTTGGTTTTAAAAATATACGTATTCTTATATATTTAAATTATTGCTATTATTTGTATTCATTGGAATTTTCTATAACATTATTTGGTTTTAATTACATACTATATATAATCTATAATCTATATTTATACTACATTATAAAGGATGAAACATGGGCAAATATTTTCAAATTGTCCAAAGTTAAGATGACATAACAGGGGTTTATTTACAATTTTATAAATTTTCCCACTTTTCTTCCCTAAATGCCCCTAGAAGATAATTAACTTTTATATGAAAATGGAACTCACCCAAACTAAATAAACACACGGGATAGAAATATTTTTGAACAAATTTCATATAATGGAAATGATATATATAATAATTTATGTTACCACAATAAATAATCTTATCTATGCTAAACATGTATGAAAACTTTGCCATAATAATACTTATATTATAAACCCTTTTCATATATATATGCGTCTACCTAGCAGCAAAGTGGACGGGATGGTTTGACTCACTAGCTACATTGGGCAATTTTTTAGCTGATGGGTCAAGTTGGGCAAGTCTATTACAAACTTACAAATCACAACTTTTAATTTATAGATGGACAATGACCTTCATATGATAGTTTATTCAATATCATATTATTACTATGTGCTTTTGTCATGTAAATGAACTTATCATTTAGCAAGGTGTCTTCAATGGCATGGTTATGTAGATATGCAATGACCGGACAACTTACACGTGATGTTTATGTTCATATTGGTCTGTTACAGTAACATACATTTGGTTTATTAAGATTTGTTCAATAATGAGAACATGGTTTTTGTGGTGAACTACAATCAGTTGTAAGTGGCGGTGCACCTTTCCTTTCTTTTCTTTCTACTAATACTTGTTAAAACATAGTTTGCACATTTCTATTATTTTTGCGTAACTTGCGGCAAAAAACCTAAGTATCATAATTTTGTATTGCAACCCATTTGTGGATCCCACTGCAACACGCGGGTAAACCCACTAGTAAGGTGTAATGGTAGGAACTCAACGGAACCATTTGAAGGTTCAACACATAGTACTATATATGCTATATAGAGTAAATAGGCAAGTGATTGTCTTTACATGTTATTTCTCATTGTTTATCTTTTCCTTTTTTGCCATGTAGTCTTTCCACTATTTATGTGATTGTTTTGGTAAAAAATTACTAAGTAGAAATAATTTTGTTTTCCAAATTAGAAAATGTGAGGTAGAGTGCTATGAATGTAAAACAAGTTTATATTTTAGTTATATTCTAAAGATGGTGTATCAGGATGCTAAAGAAGCAAATATATGACAACTATGTTCGGGATGGCAAAGGTGAAATTTGGGATGGATAGTTATATTATGAGGATGTAACTGTTGGCAGATTGATGAAATAGGTTGGGATTGATAAACGTATATGCAATGCAACGAAAGAACAACACTCGATGTACGAGGAAAGCCCTTGATCAGTTGTAGATCGCCGGCATAAAACCTCGGGAGGAGACTAGGCCCCTGCCTTGTTTGTTAATATTAAAATAGTAAAAATGTTACAACTTTGGATGAATGATTGGACGAGTGTACTAAGATTACAATGATTTGTGTGAGTGTTCTCTGAATAGCAGAGTGTGTGTGTAGTTCTAGTGATAATAATGTGTCCTATACTCGTTCACCATCCCCATTTATATAGTACATGAGAATAAATAAAGAATCCTGTGTGATTCGCTGTTGTTTTGGTCAAAAATTACTAAGTAGAAATAATTTTGTATTCCAAATTAGAAATTGTGAGGTAGAGTGCTACAAGTGTGAATCAAGTTTATAATCTAGTTATATTCTGAAAATGGTTAATCAGGATGCAAAAGAAATAAATAAATGACAACTATGCTCGGGATGACAAAGGTATGATTCGGGATGAACAGCTATATCCTTGGGATGTAATCGTTGGCAGATTCAGGGAATAAGTAAATAAAGTATTAAAACACAAAGAACAACACTCGATCTACGAGGAAAGCCCTTGATCAGTTGTAGATCGCCGACATAAAACCTCGGGAGGAGACTAGGCCCCTGCCTTGTTTGTTAATATTAATGTGGTAAAAAGAATTACAACTTTGGATGAATGAGTGGACGAGTGTTCTAAGATTACAATGATGTGTGTGTGTTCTAAGTAGCTGAGTGTGTGTGTATAGCTCTAGTGATAGCAATGTGTCCTATACTCGTCCATCATTCCCATTTATATAATACAAGGAAGTAAATAAAGAATCTCGTAAGATCCGCCATGTAGTTAAGCTCCTTCAATGTTGGTAGAGACTGTTTCAGGTGAACGTTGAGTGAGTTTCAACAGAATATAGTCGTTAGATGGCAGTTTCCCCTTTATTCACCTAGATTAAATGCAGGACGGTTACGGGTTTGACCTCTTCTTTGAGCTTGGACTTGGCTTGCAAATATGTCTTCTTTATTCTTGATATTCTTTGACTGATGGCAGACTAATAGACGTTGGAGAATAGCTATGAGTCCATATCGTTCCTGCAATTATATCATGTAAACATAAATTGTTAGTCTATCTTCAGGATGTGCACATGTTGAAGTATAGTTACATCCCGAAGTCTGTTAGATCCTTCGGTACCCTGAGGATGCTATATTGGGGATACAAGGTAAAATCATTCTGAGGATTTTCACCCTCAACAACTGTATAGTTAAGTTCCTTCAAGTCTTCAGGTGACCGTTGTGACAGTTTCTCCTCAGCTAGTCGTTGTACCAGTTGTTTCCTGGTTCTTCGCCGATATTTAATGCATATCGGTTACAACTTTGACTCCATCCTCGATCTCAGACTTTGGTTTGCAAGAGTTACTCTTCTATCTTTGACTTCTTTGATTGGGTATTATAATATAGACGTTGGAGAGCAGTTACGTGTCCATATTATAACTTAATTGTACCTGCAATCATCTATACATATAATATTTAGAAGCAATTTTGGACACATGGCATTCATTTACCCCCCTAGCAATTATCTCTCCTCCATTTGTGAAGCCACATTGCACCTTGAGAGAATTAATAAAATTTTCTTTTTTTTTTAAATCAAAAACTGAGAAAATATATAAACCCTCTTAGAAAACACTGACATAACATAACATCATAATCATCGTCGCCTCTTTCAAACCTAAACCCTAATCTTGGCGATTCAACCTAATCCTTCATCTCCAATCCAAGGTAATCTCCATTTGATTCTTATTTGAATAAATCGATGTTCATCTATCTTTGATTCTTATTTCAGTTCATCGATTTTTATTTATCTTTTTTCTTTCTTTCGTTTAACTGATTTTCCATATTTTTTTTACTTTCGATTACTGTTAATGTCTTTGTTTTACTGATTGTTCTTGGTTTTTTGTTTATTATTGTTTAGTCATGTTAATGGTTTTGATTCTGTGTTGATGTTTTAGGGTTTATGCTTTATCTTACGATTTAGGGGTTTTTAGGGTTCGACCGATAATACTAAGTTTTGAGTGATTGTTGTTTATTAAGACTGATTAGGGTTTGACTGATAAGATTAAGGTTTATGTGTTATGTTTCGAATTAGGGTTAATGTTTTAGGTTTCGGTTTAGGGTTAAATTGATGTTTTAAGAAATATTTGAATGGTTTGTTATGATTTAGGTTTCGATTAGTGGTTTATGTTTTAGGTATCGATTTAGAGGTTTTTAGGCTTCAACTGATGTTATAAGTTTTAATTGATTGTTCTTTAGGTGATGATTTAAGAGGTTTTCTGATCCATGTTTGTGTATTGAATTATTGATTGTAAACAAAATTGGGGGATGTATTACGTGAAATCATGAATGCATCTTTTTAAAGGTGTACAGTAGTGTTTATGTGTTGTTTTAGTCAGTTTGACTTGGTTAGATCTTTCAAATCGTGTCTCGCTAATAAGTATATGTCGTATGTCAATAGGCTGCTTTCACTTCAGTTTGTGACTAAATATACCAGCATTATGTTATGTGACATTAGATAACATGGTCGAGGATCTTTATGACTAAATAATACTTCTGTCATTCGTGTTTAGGATTGACCTTTTGCCCTAACGACCATTTGTAATATTAATGTAGTACATGCCTCTCCGATGTGGGCATATATTTCGTTCCAGTTTTAGTACATAAACAACTTTGTGACTTTTAAATTTTGAATTTTGGGGTTTTCTAGATAACATGACAATGGAGTAGTTTGCTAAATTATCATCATCATAGTAATAATCTGTTAGCCTTTATATACCTAATCTTTTAGTGAACTTGATGTGAGGTAAGGATTTAGATGGTGAATAAATGACAAATTCAAGTAGCTGCTAGAATTTGACTAAGAAATTATAAGTCCTACATGCTTTCAATGGTTTAGTTCAGCGGTAAGAAAAAAATGGAACTTATTTATTTGCATACAAATATTCAAATAGCCAAGTCTAAATCAGTGTCAAGATAGGGTCAAATGTGTAAAAACCAGTTCAAGGTGTACTCAAATGCACAATATGAGCCGGTTTCTATTTTTATCGTCACATATGTTTATGGAGGTGTTCTTTCTTGGTGATTATAATCTTTTTAGATCCAGTATGGCAGCCAGACCCAACCCATTTTGACCCATACTAAAAGTATGGAATTTAACCTTGCAATTGAAGATACATAAAAGAACAAAGCTTTTAAATTGAATACAAGAATGTTAATAATGATTTATAAGGATGGCCGGTTTGATTATAAAGTCTAATTAACATTGGTTATTAGGAATTTGTTTATTGTAAAAGTGCAAGATTTGTATAGATTTCTCTCTAATTTTATGGTGTTTGGATGTATTTTTAAGTTATTAGTTTGAAGTATTCACTTAAAATTTTCTTCTGGTTATTGTTTTCTGATCATGAGTATATGAGTATAATTATTACTTTTCTCTTTAATTTTAAAAGTCACAACCAAACACTCCCTATAGTCACGCATCTTGATTTTGTTTGCAATATGTTGTGCTTGAAACATTCCAGGGATTTTCATGAAGTTGCTACTGTCAAGAGCGGGAATGAAGGTACAACAATTTATGATTTATTGTGCTTTTATTATCAACATACTCTTTAATTTCTTAGTGTTTTAGTTTTGTTAAGTGTCTTTTACTTTATTCTTGAATCGTGCGTTTGATTTGGGCATTGCAATTTGGTTTAACATCTAGGGTTCGTGTTTATTCTGTCTTTTTTCCAGTTCGTTGCCGGTTAGTTTGCAACTGTTTTCCTGCTATTGTTTCCAGTGAACCTTCAATTGCTTATAATCAATGGAAGGTATATTTTTAAACTTGAAGCCTTAATTGATATGTTTTATTGACCTCTGGTAATTGATGTTTTAGTAAATGTTTGAAAGCTTTTTAGTAATTTTTGGCTTATTATTTTATAGTTTAACTATTAAGCCTGCAATGGTTTTGAAATAATAACACAACAACGACAACAATCCAGTGGTTTTGAAATTAATAAATAGTAATTTCACCAATTTTAATTCTAGGTTTAGTTGTTCTTTTGCAATTGTATTATAAGAATGTCATTAGACAGTAAATCCGTTGCTTAAAATATGTATATGTACTGGCAAATTAGATGCCAATAGCTGAATTTGGTGTTCTTTTACCTTAAATGTTGAACCATTGATTACAATACATCACTCGATTCGCAAACATTTAGTGTTCTAATCAACATTAGTCATGTTGCAGGTTGCTTCGGCTATGACGGTATGGGATCATATTCAACCTGCATATGCATGTAATATGTGGACATAAGCGGCTTGGTAGTCAGGTTATCCTTGCTTTTTCTTGAATGTGTATGAGGTGTCAAAATGGGTTTGTATAGTAACGATTCAAAATGGGTTCCTATCACACTGTGAGTTCTACTACATGATGGCTCAAATTTGGTTATCGCCCAACTTTTTTAGTCTGTTTTTTTTTTTCTAATTTTAAGATAGTTTTAGTATGAAAGATGATTAAAAAAACATAATTTTTCCTTTCTTATCTAATTTTTTTGAATAATATGATTCAAATACTGAATACGGTTTGACTGACTTTCAACCATTACAATGCTTTGTAATGAAAATGAGGGAACAAGAAGGTTCGAGCCTTCGAGGTTGGTTCCTTCAAGTTGCAGGAAGCAACTTTCGTCTTTTTAGTTGTAAGTTTTTTAATTAAATTAGTAAGCTTTGATATTGAATGTTGAATGTGGGAAATAGAATACGGTGATGGGTGCTTAAGGTATTAGTCTATTAGATACTTTTGCAATTTTAAGGAGGGTCTTGAGAAAACTCTTTGATGATGAGAAGCGAACATGTTGTTGGTTTGTTTATTTTGTTGTTGCCAAATATTAGCGAACTATGAGAACACGTGTCACTAGAAGAAACAATGTTTATGTTATCTGGCATTCTTTAAGGAAAGTATATATCAGTTTTTTTGTTTGAAGGACAATATTGTTTTTTTCATTATTGAAGTCTGCTTCGATTCTTGGTAAATAAACTGTTTTGACACAGGTCAAAATGACCCGTAAGTTATACACGTGTAATATTAAACTTTTTTATGATATTTTTCAAGTAAACTAAAGTCATAGAAATTTTTAATACGTAATTAAAACTTGGATATTACAATCTTTATAAAATAGCTTTCTCATTTGACTCGGGGATGTACCGATGTATAAAAAGTAGTTTTGATTCAAGGATTGACTTGGTATTTTAATGTCTTAGTTTTTCTATCTGTTTCTTTCTAGCTTTACTTTGGTTCAACCAAATCCTAGGGGCATGTCTATTCCCAGGCCTATTAATGGGCCTAATTTTATGAACTGTACATTATTAATGAAATGGTACTTCTTTGTTCAACTGTATACTAGGCATTCAACAGATAGAGAAGTTGCTATTATGATACGCATGGCGTATCTTTCTTACATGCTTTTTGTATGTTTGTCACAGTTGGTTAATGGGTCAAATATGCAGGGTATGTGATGGTTATTAATGGTTCACTATGCAAGATTTGTTTTTGTTCTTAATGGGTCAAATATGTAGGATTTGTTTTGATGGTTCTTAATGGGTCAAATATGCGGAATTATGGCCAGTTGTTTTGATAGGAACTTAATGGGTCAAATAGCCGCCTCAAGCGCCAGGCTTATAACATGGAGGTAAGTGATCATATAGTTACCATAGGTATCCGATAGTGATCAAAAAGAAACTAGAAATAATATAACAACAGTTGGAATTTTATAACATGGAGGTAAGTAACCATATAGTTACCATAGGTATCTCTAAAAGATGATGTATTCGTAACTCTGTAAGTAGAAACTTAAGCTTGTGCAGGTGAGTTGTTTGCCTTCCTATTTCTTGCTTTTGGTTTGCTTTACTTTTTCATGGTGTGAAAATCTGAAATAGTTGGTACTGGTAGTGGACTTTTGCCGATTTGCCATAAAGGTAATAAATTTATTGTCATGAAGCTTGTCGTTATCAAATTTTGTAGAGCTATAGAAATAGTGAAATACCCAGCCTCATGTGTGCTACGGATTAAAGCCTGTCGCTATTGGAGTCATGAAGTGTGGGTCTTGTAGTGTGTAGTGATGTAACTCTTACCATAATTGGTCTTTACAATTACACAAAAGGGCCCGAAGGAGCATGTGATTGGTTTTTTTGTAGTTTTTGGTTCCTGGATACTTGAATTGTATGCTATTCCCTTTATAGCTCTATAAAGAATTTTTTTTTTCTATTTCATGTGTACACTTCCAACATGTTTGACCTGTACATCCTTAAACAATTGATTTTCATTCAACCACTTTGATATGCTTGAGATATAACTTGACTAATTCATATGTTAATGGGTCAATGTTTTTAACAAGAATTTGATGTTTGAATTTGCAGGTGATCTCTGGTGACTTGAGTTGATATCGGATTGCTCTTAATAGTGGATGACAACAAGCCTGAGCGAGATATAATGTTTTGGGAAGTCATCCGTTTTCATGAGAATGTACAAAGGAAAACATTGGTTATTTAGGAAACTTATACTTGGACTAAAACAAAAAATGTGGTGTATAAGGAAATATTTAGTGATATTTGAATAAAATGTGTATTGCTTGCTTTTAAATTTGAATAAAATATTTATACTATATTTTTTATACGTTTTACCCCTCAAAATAATTGTACGTTGGTGAGCCGCGTGTAACGCGGGCAAAGATCTAGTATCATATAAAGATAATTTGTTAGTCTATTCTCAGGATGTGCACATGTTGAAATATAATTACATCTTGAAGTTAGTTGAGCCCTTCAGCATCCTGCGGATGCTACACTAGGGATGTCAGGTAAAATCATCCTGAGGATTTTCACCACCAACAGTGATATTGGTAGTTTAAATTATTATCACTTTTTTTTTGAGCCGATGGTCTCTTTGGAAGTAGCCTCTCTATTCTCAGGGATAGAGGTAAGGTCTGCCTACATCCCACCCTTCCCAGACCCTACCAATAGTTCAGTATTTGTGAGATTTCACTGGGTATGATTGTTGTTGTTGTTGTTGTAGTAAATAGGCAAGTGTGTAATTGGTGTAAATTTAGTGGAGGTAACATTAGCCGTTAAATAAAACCCAGCTCTTGCGCTATCCTGACAATGGTTTCGATTGAAGTTTGTAATTTCAATAATTTAAATCATGTTAACTGATTTAATAACGAGATATAGTCCTCTAATAAGTTTGCTTATACACTTTCATGAAATCGTATGATCTAAATAAAGAAATAGAGGGGGTACAAAGATGAAAAACCCTTACAATTTACTCACATATTTTGAAGTTAATTGGCATGATTTTAAGAGATATAGAAACACATGTCCCCTCAAGATGGTTAAAGGTTAAATGTGAAAGAAAGAGAAAGTGCATCTAGGAAAGTAGTAAAAAACAAACAAACAATGGGGCACGTGAATATTATTCCCAAAGATATGCATGTCACATGAATAGCACGCAAGACAAATGATGGACATAAATTAGAAGTGGAAATGAGAAAGAAACCGATAAAAGAACCACAAGATGTATTTGTTTTAACATAAACAATTATTAATTGAAAAGAACTTCTTCAGGCTCCATGTCAGTCGCTTCTGAGACTCTTATGCATTATGTTTGTATACATGGACCCAAGGAAGCTTACTAATCAGAGTGCTAACAATTACGAGGGAGAACACAAACAGTCAAACACACATGCATATGTGTATATGTATATACACAATGAAAATATATACAAAACTAAGTAGTTAGACAAAGAGTGAGGTAAGTAATTACATAACCGTGTTGGATGTCACACGTTAATCATAACGTGCAAATTATACAATGTATTTCTCTTATAATTCTCTATTTAAAATTGTTTTTGTATTGAAGTAATAACAAAGTATAATAACTTTATATCATCCATCGTCATTTTAGGGAGGATGGGACACTCCCGTGACGGGTACAGGCTTGGTGGGTTCACTAGAACTATATTTTCTCTCTTTAAATAAGTAAAAATATATATATTTATTTACTTAACAAAAATTCATTTTTCATCAATTGGTTAAAAATACTTTTACACTTTATACTAAATGCATTTTTGTATTATTTCCACTTCTATATAACACTAAATATTATTTCCACTCTCAAGGGGTGCGACTGAAAAATTTCATGCGGTGTGAACGGGATTAATGCGCGTATATAAAACTATTTTTTTTTTCAAGGTGGGTGCCCGCACCCGTTAGGCTTGGTGTAAGTCCGCCCATGTATGCGTATATATAAGACTATGTATGGATGAACAGACGTAGAAGTCAGGAAGAAAACGACAGCAATAATATATATTATATCTCTATATGCAAGTTCGTGTATTGAAGTTAGAGATAGAAAGAGAGTAATAAAGGAAGTGAAGAAAGGAAGAACCAAAGTGGAAGAAGAAGATGGAAATTTATAAATGTCGTCACCTTCACACAAACACAAATACCAACGACCTTCAAAATACCATCACAATCATCGATGCATGCATTACAAATCTTCTTATTATAATTCATTAAAAAAAAGCACATGCACAGCAGAAAATGATTCCAATTTACAAAACAACAAACGGGGAAACCTATAAAATAGAAATGTAAGAGAGATCACTTCTTTGACGTTTGACGTGAGCACAAGCTCAACGTTTTCTCTTGGATTTTTCACAATTAATTCATATTTTATTATAAGGCTAATGACAATATAAGTTCACGTGAGATTTCATGTGTTTTGGTGAGTGAATTTATAAACTACTAATTTTTATATCATTACTAAAGATGATATTGGCAAGAGAATGATTTTAATATTTTTGTTACGTATTTTTACATCTTTTACTATTTATTTTTCTATTATAACTTACATTTTTATATATAAAATTTAAGAAACAAAAATGATTATTTCTCTCTTTACTCTATATATTTTTCACAGATGGAATGTATCCAATTTAGTACGTTTTTGATTCGAGATTGTAAAATACATTTTATTAATCTTGTATTTATCATAAAGCTTATATTGAAATAAATGAAAAAAAATAAACGTACCTTGGTGATGTACTTGATCAGATTCACTCACATATATGATATATATGACCTTTTGTAGTGATGCCTAATGTTATTAAAAATAACTACAATCAATTGTTTTTGTAATTTGACAATTTATAAAATGAAACACAAAATATATTGTTTATCATATGTTTGGAGTTAGACACAACGTTCGCTTACAATGTAGACACTTTACGTTTTGATACTCACCGTTCTTATTTAAACTAGCTTACTAGCATATAATACATAAAATTCCATATGTAATAAGTCTTGAAAAAGGAGACAAGTTGGGGACATAGTATCATTTACACTAGCTTATGAATCCATATATTATACGGTTAAAAGTATTAAAAACGATATAATTCATAACCTATAAATAATTCTTAATACTAAAGCTACGTTTTTGTCTCTACTTTTATCTTCTATATAATGTCACATAAGTTGTTTTGATTAAATGTCACTAATGTTCTTTTTTTTTTTCGTTTTTCTTTTTATCTTGAGTGTGTGTTTATTGAGTCAATTTTCAGTTTCCGAGGGTGCTTGGAATTTAAATTTGCAATCAGATCTCATGGTTTGTACTCAATATCCATTCACGAGAGTAGATCTGTTCACCATCAGTCTTTAGGCATCCCAAAATTTTATTTTTCCGTTTACTGTTAGTTTTTCATATTGTTTATCGGCTGCGAATGAAATACTATATGCTCTCGTTGGGAGAAACTGAGCAAGACTCATACGCATGTTGCTTATCCAGGGGAGTCTGTTCCTTTTTATCTTTGTTATATATTATTTTGAGTTTTGCTTTATTTATTCCTTAGATCACATTAAGGACAATGTGTCATTCAAGTGTGAGTGGGGAAACTTCATTTTTATTTATTTTAATTAGGTTGTTGAGTCACTTTTTAAGTCATATAAATAACCTGAAAAAATGAAAATTATGCCTAAAAAGCATTTTAATCAGACGTGCAGCAGTTTTTTTCAATACATACTAATTTGTTTCTTGATTGTTTGAGCAGTAGGTCTTTAGTCATGGTCTAATGTTTAGAGTTGGTTGAATGTGGTTAACAAGCTATTGGTAATAAAATTCATGCACACATTCGTAACCCATTTCTCCATATTGATTAGATCTTGAGCCTACCAGTTGTTAGATTGATTTACACAGAAAATATCCTCGTTTGTTGATAGTAGGCCAAATATTTCTTTGTCTCAGAACTTGTGTGATTCGATACATGCTGAGATTGTATACTTGAGATATGCACGCACATGATAAAAGCAAATTAGGATTCCCCTTTTTTCTTTTGATACCCTTATTTGGTTATTTGTTGACCCTTTTAGCTAAAATATTACCCTTAGTAGCCAACTTTGAGCCTTATACCCTTTCGTTTGTTAAAACTTTATATTCACTTGAATCGACTCATCAACCTTTACCAACTATTGTTTGTTAGTAAAAATAAAGAAAGAAAAAGAAAAACCAGGAAAAGAAAATACAAATATAGAAGTTGTTTGTTGTGGGTCGAATATGACTAAAGTTGTGTTTATTTATATGTTATTGTGAATAAGGATTTTTAATTATTTTGCTTTCACATTTTATTTTAGCCAAATATTTCCTACCTACTCTTAGCCCAAAACCATTTAGTTTTTAGACATGTGCATTATTTATAATTGAGGTGTGATTATCATACAAGCCTATGATAACAGAGTTTCATTTTTTGTATTTGAGTGATTACTACTAGTGCATTACACACTAGTCCAGATATTAAACCGAGTAGAGTGAAAAATTGTGATGTGTTGCATATAAGATAAAAACCGAAAGAATGTTAGATTTAGTTGGGCTGATTATATTTTCAAATGAGAATCACTTTGAACTTGCTGAATTAACACATCTAATACTAATTCGTGAATGTGCTATAACTTTTGACACTAGCTAAGGCACGATAGGGCGACTAGGGTGCTTGTCTGTGATAATGTCTTGAGCGAAGTTGCGTATAATTTTTTCGGGACGAAAAAAGATAAAGTGTAGGGGTGTGAGTCAGTGCATAGGGACTAGGTTTGTAGAACCATTTTGATTGTGTGTTGAGTGCTAATAAAAACTATATTAAACACACCCCGTTAGTTATATAATGACTACAGTATAGGGAGTAGGGTTGTTGAACCTCGAGCAGTATATGGAAAGTGTCGGTAGCAATTTATCAATTAAACTAATCAATTAAAAATAACATTTTATGAAGTAAATTGTTGTTGTGCTTGCAAAAGTTGATTAAGTGATATGAAAAGAAACCAATAATAATGAAGAACTAAAGAAGCAACATCCTCTAAATTCAAGTTCTAGGTTTCACATAGAATTCAGTTACTTGATTAGGAACCACACATACATAGTTTTGGAAGTTAGTTAATTAGAAATCAACATAGGTTTTGTCATCAAACCCTATTAACTACCCAATTGGTAAGTATCAAGTCAACAATTTTTAGTCACCAAACCTGCTTCTGGGTTTTGTCATCAACCGAACAAAATTATAAAGAGAGAACTCAAAACACAAACAACTTGTTTAAATCAACTAATACATTAATCACACTTATATGTTTGTCATCACATAAAAGTAAGATCTAATACAAAAAATAGCTTAATAAAGTCCAAATATATATGAACCATCTGCCTAGAGGAAGTTACAAAAAGATTAGCCATTCATGGTTGTTGTCACAACTTTAATTCTTGTCTTTGATTGCATCTTCTTTAACCAGATGTTGAGGAATTGTGAAGGTGCTCTAAAATCTCCCCAAAATTGGTCTATAGGTCGAAGAATTTGTTACAACATGGCTGCCATCCGTTATATCATGAAACTTAGGTTTTTTAAGTTTTTATGGGTCTTCGTGTACCGCATGAAGATGTAGATTAGTCCTTCGCGTGTCAGGTCGCGTCAAATAGTCATGATGAGTTTTTGGACTGTTTGTGTACCACGATGGATTTTTGAGTAGTCTCTGCATACCGCAAAGACTTAAAAATCATATTTTATTTTTTTTTCTCTATTCCCGATCCACTCGTGTGCTCATTTCTTCTCCAACTAAGTTCATTTGTCAACATTTAGCACACGAATACTTGCGAAACACATATGCACAATTTAATATCTAAAACACACTAACACGATAAAGACTCAAAACTATACAAAATCATCAAATAAATGTGATGCATTTGGCAACACATTATAATATAAATGAACAAACATAACCTTTGTTTATATTTGGTCATTTATCTAAATGAACGTAATTTCTTGTTCATCTTTTTTCATTTATTAAATTAATGAACACAACATTTCGCCAAACAGTTCAGAATCTATTTACTGAACATCTGGTCCATTTGCAGCACTAGTCATGGTATTGCTTTTTGTTAGTACAGGATGTCCCTAGCCTAGTATAGGTGATGTTTGGTATGTATTACGGGTGCTTGGGTGTGTTTACAAGTCGTTTTGGCATGATTGGCTGTTGCAGGCGAGTAGGATAGGATATAGGCGATTAGCTTTGCTAATCACCTATGTTTCAGGCGAGTAGCAAGCTACTCGCCCCTGCTACTCACCTCCTGGATCCTAGACGAGTAGGACATGTATAAAAGCGATCAATCATTTCCCTAATCATAAAGTTGTCACATCACACATTCACCAAGCACCCTAGCCAAGGTCTAAAGGTCTGAGATTGTCTGTAAACACCTGTGCTCTGTTTTATCAATCAATACAACCTTTTAACCTTATTTTGTGTGTGTTGATGCTTCGTTTATCTTAGTTTCATAGTCGTTTTTGTTGTCCGAACCTGTTTAGTGGATTCCGCACTCTAAATAGTAATTCTCGTGATTGTCGCGTTGCCCGAAAGTCGATGCTACAGGTGGTATTAGACCTTTGGCTCTTATCACGAGTGTTTTGATAGCAAAACGGATTCAAAACAATGTGTTTTCAGATTAAAAGTTGGTATTTTTAAGCAAAAACCTGTTTTGAAAGTTTGAAACTTTGAGTTTTTGATAAAAACAACATTTTTCAAAATCTAAGTGTGTTTTAATGGTTAAAAACGTGTGTTTTTTATTAGGGTTTGTTCCAAAAGTGTTTTTACAACGTTCCTAATCATTTGGGAATCAAACACAGTGTTTTTGTTAGATTTTGAAGCAAAAATGATGGTTTTCGTGCAAAGGTTCACCTCAGACCTGCAATACACGATTAGCTTTCTTATAAGCGATTAGGTTTTTGGTACTCGTTCCTAAATCACACGATTATGAGTCTACTCGTGTCTCATTCACACGATTAGCCTTCTAATCGCCTACCAAACCCTACTCGCATGTAAACTCGTACTCGCTCTACTATTCACGTGAATAGCTTTGTAATCGCCTGAAATACACACAATTAGCCTCATACTCGTGTGTGCTACTCGAGTGTAACTCCCTACTCATGTGAAACAGGGCTGAAACCAAAATTTGCCTAAGTATCATAGTTTTATCTAACCATAACACATGGCAAACCCGTGGGGACATCTGAATCAACCAAGACAACAATATAACCAACCAATAAACAATCAAATGAATGTACCCACGAGTCCTTGGCACTTTTCGGCCGAGCGTAATGCACAACGGATGCAACAACAAGCTAATGTTGCCGGAACCAATCCGTGGGTGCTTGCGGCTAAACAACGTGCTCAACAACAGCAGCAAATGATGAATAGTAACCCATGGGCACTCCTTAGTGACTTGGAAACAGGTAGTTCTAATAGGGCACCAAAACTTCAGTTCATGGCTGACTACCACTCCTGGAAAGGCAGATTCAAGACACATGTAGAGGGTATTGATGGACTAGCATGGGCTACTATTGAAAATGGGTATACTAGGCCGATGATCGAAAATTCCAATATTCCCGTCTCCTTAGAAGATATGACTGATGATCAGCGAAGAAAGTACAACTATGAGAAGAAGGCGATGACTGCTTTAACACAAGCTCTCCCAAAGGACATCCTGCATCAGTTTGAACAGTGTACAACCTCGCAGATGCTCTGGCTTGCGTTAGTAAAGAGGAATTGTTGGATCAGTGGTCTCTATTGACAGTTTAAGTTCAAGAACACTTATGTGTTTGCAGTTTTATCAGATTAGTTTGCACAGCGGAATGGTAAATGTTGTAAGTTAAAGTATCACTTTTATAGGAGTTATTACTCCCCCTTAACTATAGCAGTTAATGAGAATCAAAGCAATTCAAAGTATAAATTAGTAAATGCAAGTATTGAATGATTCTCATATGTGAAATGCATTATAAGTTATAAAAGCTTTGAAGGAATTCAATTAAAGTCAAGTGTAATCACATTACATCACACATCTAAAATAGTGGGATAAACCCATCTATTTATAGACGACTACAAACTGTTGTGCTAGGTAATAAAAGATTATAATAAGCTAAGATAATGCTTAGGATAATGCTTACAACAGGTTGTAGCATTGGAACTTGTTTAAAGACTTTAACGAAACAATATAATACTAAATTACTGAAGATACTGGGTCGGTTAGAAGCTTCTGTGGAAAGTACTGATGGGTGACAAGCTACTGATGAGTAGTTTGTCTTCAGTAGTTCTTTAGTGAAATGTCTGGTTAGACTTCAAAACTTCTGATGCTTTAACTCTTCAGCACTTTGATTTGTTCTTCTTCAGCACTTGTATCTTTACTCTTCAGCAGTTCCATACTTAGAATATTTAGCAGAAATATGATTTGAACTTTGGTAACAAAAGGGGTTTCTTCAATCCTTTTTCTCCCAACAATCTCCCCCTGGATTGATGAAGCCATAACCAAATCCAAATCTTTATTTACCTTCATTTTTCCTAGCTTCCAATATTCTCCAGATTTCTGCAGTCATGGAGATACTAAGCTGGTTTTGTTGTTGCTCTGTAAGAAATCCTTGTTCAGGCTCAAGATGTTGTATGGTGAGTAGGTCTTTTGTTGACAGTATGCTCAATTCCTTGGAGTTTTTATAGACCTTGCCTGAACGATCTCTTCTGGTCACTTTCACTGAGTTAGAATCAGTGAATGACCACTTTACTATGTTTACCTTAGACCTGTCAAAGTCTGAGGCATAGGGGACCAAGCTAGTCTCCTGGGTTTGTCCTAATTGAGGAATATCTTCAATTTCAGTCTCCTTCTGGTGGGAGTCCCTGCTCTCTTCAGTGTTCACAGCACTAGGTATTGCAAAGTTGGGTAAGTGATGTGTTGTAACAACCTTAGTGTGAGATTGTTCTTTGATGGTCTGTTGTAACTGGTAAGCATATGTAGCAGGGTCCCTGAATTGTGTAAGCAGAGGTTTCTCTTCAACATCAAAGTCTCCATGTACCAACTAACTTCCTTCCAATAGTACCATCTTGAAGTCAGTCTTGACTATTTCCTCTTGCTTCTTCTTTCTGGTAGCAGGCTTTTGTAGTGCACCAGAAGATCTTTTAACTACTGAAGTTTGTGGAACTTCAGGAGTTTTGAACTTCTCTGGATGTGCAGCTTTGCTAGCCTTGAATTTTTTGTATGTGTCGTAAAGAGTGTCTTCTTTCCATCTTGACATAGAAGTTTTTGGACCAAATCCATTTGCTACCAACTCATCAACTATTTCAGCTCTCCTTGCCTTTCTTTCTTTCTCTGTTGCCAACCTGTCAGCTACAAGTTGAGCTCTTCTTGTCAGTTGCCTATTTAGCCTTTGTATTCTTTGTGATCATTAGCATAAGCTGTGCTCTTTTGTCTTCTTCAGCAGCAGCTTATTTGGCTCTGTCTTCAGCTTCTGATTCATCAAGTTTTTCTTGATACTTGACAAGTTTTTCATCAAAACTTAGATCATCCCTTGCTTCCAGGCTATTCCATACCTTGTCCTTCTTAGCCTTCTTGATTGCCTCTTTTAAACTCTTCTCTAGTAATTATTTGGACATAGAGTTTGGAGTAGGGTTTAAAATGGTTGTAGTAGTTACAGGTGCAGGCTTTGGAATTGGTATTGGTATTGGTGTTGGGCTTTGTTCAGGCGCCTTGGAAGACTGTCCTTGATCAATCTTGGAAGATAGAACATCTGAAGGGTTGATTGGTTTGATAGTAGTCATAACTACTGAAGGATTGTCT
This sequence comes from Ambrosia artemisiifolia, assembly GCA_032199755.1. Lineage (NCBI taxonomy): Eukaryota > Viridiplantae > Streptophyta > Magnoliopsida > Asterales > Asteraceae > Ambrosia > Ambrosia artemisiifolia. The sequence continues at coordinate 7,773,692 of CM063521.1, forward strand.
TCAGCAGTTTGAATAATGTCATTAGAAGTTTCTTCAATATGCCCTTAGGATGGATCAGAAGTTTGAAGTATCTCTTTCCCTGGTCTGTGTTTTATCTTTTCAGCTTCCAGAGACACTTCTACTGGTTCCTTAGTCTTCTCCCCCTTTTTGGCTTCATCCACTTCTAGAAGCCTTAAAGAATGAGAAGTTGTAGTAGATAATGATGCAAGCTGTCTTGTATTATCATCCATCTTCTTGTTCAGCTCTGCAAGTTGTTTGTTCAGCAACTCAAATTGTTCATTAGCTTTTAACTCCCAAGCAGTTGTGAAAGTCTTGAGTTGTTCAGTGATAAGATTCTTCATTATCTGGTACAGCGGACCATCTAGGTTGCATAGGTGGTTCCAGTCTATGCTAGACATCCCATAGAATTGGGTAGGCTTTTGAAGTGGAGGGGGTGTTTTTGGGTGATCTTCAGAATGTACTGAAGATGCCACTTTAGGGGAATCAGGGTTTAAGTGGTTTTTAACCTGATCATTTGTGAACAGCTCTTTGAGCTCAGAGACATTAGATTCAGGACCTTCAATATGAGCCGTCAATTCATGTTGTGGAGTGTGTGAATCATCATCCAAACTAATGGAATCATCTGAATCCCTGATAGTGTCCTCAATGAGGGCAGTATCAGTTAAATCATGAGCTAGACCCAAACTAGTAATCTCATGAACCTCTTTGTCTTGGTACTGAGGTTTTCCTACCTCAGGCATAAAGCCTTCATCAGTAGTTGCCACATTTGAGGTCTTAGGAATGTCGCTTCTGTCCTCAGGTCCACCACTGGGTGATAAATGAGTAGAAGCAACCTCAAATGTACCTAAAGTATCTAAGTTTGGGCTTAGAAACCTTGGTTCATCCTTATCTCCTTGGTTAGGACTAATGATGTGCACATCCATGTCAACTTCTGAAGGCATCTCCCCTATTTGATGTGTTTCTTGGGGAGTGACATGTTTGGATGGGACTTTCTCTTGTAGTCCTGAGAGAAGTTGGGCAATTTCTATGGTTGTGTGGGAGGGTTCAGGTTCAGTAGTTGTAGCTAATAGGTCAGCAGTTTCAAAAGAAGCATCAGTAGTTACAGTTTTCTAAGTCTTTTTCTATGAAATGTAATTGTAACAGGATTTCTTTTGGGTGGTTGAGATGGAGTGGACTGAGAGGATGTTTCAGCCACATCCTTTGGAAGTGCAGATTGAACATCAGTAGTTTCAGGTATCTCAACTTCCTGAACTACCTTTTTCTTTGGGTTGGTGGGTGTTTGTTTTTGCTGTTTAGGCTTTTTGGCTTTTTTTTGTTTTGGGTTTTGAAGATGTGGGTTCCTTAGGGACTGTTTCTTGTTCCCCTTGGTCATCTTCTGGCAAAATTGCCGGTTTGTTATGCCTTGAGAATACTTGTGAAGTCAGAGGATTTAAAGTTTTTGACTCCCCCACAAGTACTCCCTCACCAAGTTCCTTTATTATGCATTGCATAACAAATCTTAGGTACAGTAAAAACTTCTTTTTGGAGTTTTGGTGATGCAACACCAACTCATTGAAAAATAATGAAGATGCCTTAAAAGTTGTTTCATTTATGATAGAATGAAAGATAGGTTGAAAAGTTGAAGGCATCTGATCATATGATCCAGTTATGGGACTTAGACACATAATTATATTGTGAAATAACAGTTTATATTTTGGATCAAAATATTTTTTGTAAATTATTGCATGTGACAAAGTACCTTGATAACCACACTCAGTCATGGTTAGATGAATGTCAGAAGTGGGAATATGCTCAGGAGCATCAGCATCATTAAGACCAAGCCTTATTCCCAGTGACTCCAGTGTGATTGCCATATGCTTCCCTTGAATTGTTGATTTGAGGGAGATCACCTTGTTGTTCACTGTGACCGACTCTGCATTTGCCCAGAACTCATTGAGTGTTTCTACATGAATGGGAGGATCAACGGTGAAAGCTGTGTGATATTGGGATTTAACGACCAAATCAATGATTTCGTCGTATTGGGACCAGGCTTCATCTTTCTTGAAGTAGCCTCGAAGGTTATGTCCCTGTTTTAGTACAAGAGCCATGGTTTCTTTTGATCGAACAGTATCTTTTTAGTTTAGAGAAGGGGTTTTTGTCTTTGCTTTGAGAGAGAAAGAGGGAAATTTGTTTTTGAAATGGATAAGTGTTTGAAAAGGATATTTATCAGAAGTTTTTAACCGACTAGGTCAAACTTCTGATGAGTGAAATTTCAATTTTACCCTTTTTAATGAAACTACTGATGAAGTAGGTTTGTTCATCAGTGGTTTTTGTCATCTCTTCAGTAGTTTCAACAGCTGATGAGAGTGACTTCCAAAACACTTAAATAATCTATGGTAATCATCAGTAGTTATTTCTTTTATGAAAATTTCCATTTTTGATATTTTTCAAAACATCAGTAGTTTCTCTCTCATTTATTCATCAGAGGTTTTGTAACAGTATAATAAGTATGTAAGTGAAAGTAAAAATATGTGCAGAAGGGAAAAGTGAAAACACTTACAGACTTTACTCAAAATTTAGCATCCCAATCATGGATACTAACCTCTGAAATGTTGTTGAATCAAGGGGTTTGGTGAATACATCAGCTATTTGATTAGCAGTTGTGACATGTTTCACCTCAATCTTGCCTTTTTCATAGCAATATCTTATGAAATGATACCTGATTTCAATGTGTTTAGTTTTTGAGAACTGAACAGGATTTTGTATGATGCTAATGGCAGATTTACTGTCTACTAAGAGTGGAGTCTTGGTCTCTGTGATTCCATAATCAAGAAGTTGATATTGGAGCCATTGGATCTGTGATGTACAGCTTGTAGCAGCAATGTATTCAGCTTCAGCTGTTGAACTAGCCACGGATGTTTGTTTCTTTGATTGCCAGGACACCAGACAGTTTCCCAAAAATTGACAACCACCAGATGTTGATTTTCTTGACATTTTACACCCTGCATAGTCACTATCTGAAAAAGCAGTTAACTTGGTATTGCTTGAAGCAGGATACCAAATTCCTAAAGTAGGAGTTCCTTTCAGATATCTGAAGATTCTTTTGACAGCAATTAGGTATGATTCTCTTGGTGCAGATTGGTATCTAGCACAGACACAAGTTGAAAACATAATATCTGGTCTAGAAGCAGTTAAATACAGAAGAGAACCTATCATACATCTAGACATGGTTTGATCAACCTAATTTCCTTGATCATCTGGTTCAACTTTTGTGGTTGGTGTCATGGGAGTGGAACATGATTTACAGTCTTGTAAAGAAAATTTGTTTAATAATTCTTTAACATATTTTGATTGATGTATAAAAGTTCCATTTGTTTGTTGCTTGATTTGCAGTCCTAAAAAGTACTGCAGTTCTCCCATTGTGCTCATTTCAAATTTTGATTGCATGAGTTTCTTAAATTCATCACAAAATTTTATATTTGTAGAACCAAAAATGATATCATCAACATAAATCTGAACAAGTAAGACATGATTTCCAACATGTTTAATAAAAAATGTTTTATCAATGGAGCCTCTAGTGAAGTGATTTTTAAGTAAAAAGTTGGAAAGTGTTTCATACCTGTTGTGGGTGAAAATCCTCAGGATGATTTTACCATACATCCCTAATATACCATCCCCGGGATGCTGAAGGACTCTGCTGACTTCAGGATGTAACTGTAATTCAGCATGTGCACATCCTGAGAATGAACTAACGAATTAACTTTTCTTATATGATTGCAGGTACAACTAAGTTATGATATGGATCTTTATGATAAAGGAACGTCTATATTATAACTCTCAAGTGAAGAAATCAGTGATAGAAGTATAACTCATGGTCTATGATTGAAGACGGAGTCAAACTTGTAACCGATACATATTTAATATCGGCGATAAACAAGGAAACGGCTGAATCATTGATTGACCAAGAAGAAACAGTCAACCAACGACTAGTTTCTATTGAAGACCTCCAACGTTCGACTGAAGAAGCTGTTACACAACATTGAAGGCTTTAACTACTTAGCGGATCTCATGGGATCCTCTAGTTATTCTCATGTGTTATATATATGGGAGTATGGGACGAGTATAGAACACTCACATTCACCTTGCTTACATTATAGCTGCACACTAAACACTTAGACACATACACAATCATTGTAATCTTAGTACACTCGTCCACATACTCATCCAAACTTGTACTTTTTTTACCAAATTAATATTAACAAACAAGGCAGGGGCCTAGTCTCCTCCTGAGGTTTTATGCCGGCGATCTACTATTGATCAAGGGCTTTCCTCGTATATCGGATGTTGTTCTTTGTGTTTTACTTACTTATTCGTTCATTACAAACAGTTGCATCCCGAGGATATAACTTTCCATCCCGAAGCAAACCTAAGCCATCCCGAGCATAGTTGTCACTAATTCACTCTTTTTTACATCCTGGTTAACCCTTTTCAGAATATAACTGGTTTTAATAGCAAATTCACATTCTTAGCATACTACTTCACAATTTCTAATTTGGAATACAATATTATTTTTACAAGATAATTTTTTACCAAAACAATTTGGCGCCCACCGTGGGGCAAGTGGTGCTATTTTAACAAAAAACTTTGTTAAAAACTTTTTTCATTTACTTCTTTTTTACAAAACTTGACAACTATGTCGTCTTCCCAGAAAAATGTTTCCTCATCCATGCCTTCATCAACTTCTACCAAAAATACTACTTTACCACCTTCACCTGCATTCTCAAACAGTGCTACCTCTCAAATTTCACCTAGGCCAGCATTGGGGGCATCTGGATTTTCTCCTGTTCTAGTATCGAATGATGAGATCCTATCAATGTTTTCAATGGTCAAGGATCAAATGCAGCAACAACAGGAGACCAACAGAATGCTAATGAGAGAGATACAATCCCTCAAGACATCTTCAAAGAGACCAAGTGAAGAAATGGGGACACCACTACAACCAAGGGTGTTAGACTTCAATTCTGGCATCTCTGGAGGTGTTCATCAAGGAGATTTCATCCCTATGAACACTGGGTTCTCTGCTCCTGAAAAAACTACTACACCCAGGATGGCAACTACCAGGGACGCAGGATATACACCTGTGCCATCCCAAGGATATAACAACAACGGTAACAATTTGAGTTATAGTACTTTTGCTGCTAATGATGTTTCTTCTTTGCAGGATACAGGAATAAGCCCTCAATTAGCAAGGGAGCTTCAAAAGATCAAAGACATGGTATCGAGTGTGCCTGGGATAGTGCAACCTATCCCTGAGGTATCCTCAGCATGCCATAAGGTGTCAAGATTCGCACCTCCAATATGTGATGTAGAGATCCCAAAACGGTTTCAAATCCCAAGCATGAAACTCTACGATGGATCAACAGATCCTGAGGAGCATGTGGCTCAATATAGGGAAAGGATGGAAATAAATCCAATCCCTACCAATCTGAAAGAAGCATGCTTATGCATGGGATTTGGTTCAACTCTCACCGGTCCAGCCCTAAAATGGCTCCTAAGTGTTCCTCCCTATTCTATTACTTTTTTTGCACATTTAATTAACATGTTTAATAATCAGTTTTCTTGTAGTCGAACGTTCGAATGTTTGACAAGTGATCTATACAGGGTGACTCAACCACAGGGGGAATCACTAAGAGACTTCATTACTAGGTTTGGAAAGGAAGCACTTGACATCCCGTACCTGGATGTCACAACAGCGGTTCAGGCTTTCAAGATGGGACTGCAGAAAGATTCACCATTCTACCAAGAGCTGGTGATGAATCCATGCAGGAACTTAGATGAAGTTAGGAACAGAGCCTTAAGATTCATCCGACTTGAGGATGATAAGAAGATACAAGAGAGGATAGAATCATCCTCAAAATATAACCATCCCAATCGAAAATCCACTCCCACATACGAACCATACAAGCATAAACTATATGCTAGGCCTGATAATAAGAAGGTCAATGTGGTAGAGGATGACGATGAGGATGACTGCCCTAAATTTTCAGACTATTGTTTTTCTGTGGATGTAACAGGTTTGATGTATGCCATGAAGGATCTAGCTAGGGGACAAAGCAAGATGGCCTAGGAAGGACAACAAGGCAGGATGGAAAGACAAATCCAAATGGTGTGCCTTTCACGAAGACTTTGGCCATATCACTGAAGATTGCATTGCACTAAGAAAGGAGATAGCATATCTCTTAAGCAAGGGTCACCTCAAGGATCTCCTGGGCAAAAAGAAATCAAGAGCTCAGGATGGCACAAACATCCCGGAAAGAGCAGCATCCACACCTAAGGATGCTGGCATTATTAACTTCATTTCAGGAGGGTCAGACATTTGTGGAACCTCATACTCAGCTGCTAAAAGACATGCGAGGGAAACAAAGTCTGAAAAAGGAGAAAGACCAACGAAGACTACCATCCTGACAACCTCAAAAGTGATCAGTTTTGAGGAAGAAGACAGAGAAAACATCCTTGATCCTCATCATGACGGTTTGGTTATTACTTTATATATTGCTAACCACTTTGTTCGTAGGATTCTTGTAGATGGAGGAAGTTCAGTAAATATCATCCAGCTTGAGGCCCTCAAGAGGATGAACATCCCGGAATCGGAGATAGTTTCCAGGTCATCAGTTTTGGTGGGCTTCAGTGGAGAAACCAAGAGCACAGTGGGTGACATTAAGCTACCAGTATATGTAGATGGGCTGAACTCTATCCAGAGATTCTGTGTGATAGATTCCCTATCCTGCTACAATGTCATCCTGGGGAGACCTTGGATACATGATATGAAGGCAGTGCCTTCAACATATCATCAATGTGTGAAACTACCCACACCTTGGGAAGTTGTGAAGGTCAACAGGAAGCTAAGGATTGCTACACGACATCAATGAAGGCCTCATCCCGTCAAGAATAGCAATTACAGCAGGATGCACAGTGACATCCTCAGGATGATAAAGCACATCATGATCAGGATGTAAAAGCCATCTGCCTTGATGACGACAACAAGGATATAACTGTGCAAATCGGTAAGAATATCCCACATGATATTGAACAATCACTAATATCGTCTCTTAAATGTAGGATTTCTACTTTTGCTTGGAAACATGAAGATATGACCGGCATATCAAAGGATGTCATTGCTCACAAACGTGGGATTGATAAGAGTTTCAAGCCCATTCAGCAAAAAAGAAGGAAGTTTGCTCCAGAAAGAAATATCATCATCCAAGAAGAAGTAGACAGGCTGCTGAAGTCCAAGATGATAAGGGAAGTAAAATTCCCAAGATGGCTGGCGAATGTTGTGGTAGTCCAAAAGAAAAATGGGAAATGGAGAGTGTGTGTGGACTATACAGACCTTAACAAGGCCTGTCCTAAAGATCCATTCCCACTACCACACACAGATTCAATGGTGGATGCTACAGCAGGCCACGAGATGCTGACATTCATGGGTGCATCCTCAGGATTCCAACAGATACAAATGGAACCGGATGATCAGGAGGACACATCATTCATGACACCATCAGGTATATATTGTTATATAGCCATGCCATTTGGATTAAAAAATGCAGGTGCCACTTATCAGAAGCTAGTGAACATGATCTTCAAAGAAAAGATTGGGGACACGATGGAGGTCTACATTGATGACATGGTAGTAAAATCCAAGAAAGAAGAAGATCATCTTTGGGATCTCAAAGAAGCTTTTGACATCCTGGATGCTTACAACATGAAGTTAAATCCAGCAAAGTGTCATTTTAGAGTTGGAGCTGGGAAGTTCCTTGGATATTTAGTAACAAAAAGAGGGATAGAAGCCAGCCCTGAACAAAGAAAGGCCATCCTTGATCTCAAATCCCCAAGAAATATTAAGGATATGCAAAGGCTGACTGGCAGGATAGCAGCCCTGAATAGATTCATCTCGAAATCCTCAGAGAAATGTAAAGAGTTCTATGACATCCTGAAGAAGAATAACAAATTCGACTGGGGACAGAGGCATGAAGAAGCATTAAAGAAGCTCAAAGATTATCTTGCAGCAGCTCCATTATTGATGAAACATGAGGATGGAGAACCTCTCAAGCTATATTTTGCAGTTTCTGGGAATGCAATAAGTGTTGTATTGGTATAGGACTTCGAAGGGCAACAACATCCTGTCTATTATGTAAGTAAATGCTGAAACCAGGTATTCACATCTCGAAAAACTTATTTTAGCTTTAATAATGGCTTCTACTAAGTTAAGGCATTATTTTCAAAACACATAAAATATATTTTCAAACTAACTATCCCATTAAAAATGTATTAAGAAAACCTGAAATGTCTGGAAGAATGGCAAAATGGTCGGTTAAATTAAGTGCCTTTGACTTAGAATATGAGCCTAGAAATGCAATCAAGTCACAGGCTCTAGCAGACTTTGTGGTTGATTTCAGTAGTGACATCCTGAGTGAAGTAGAGTCTGAAGTTTAACAACTAAATGGAAATTTAGAAAAATGGACTCTATACACTGATGGTGCTTCGAATGCAAGAGGCACAGGTCTGGGAATACTACTAAAATCGCCACAAGGGGACAAGATACCCCATGCCATTAGATGTGCATTTCAAACAACCAATAATGAAGCTGAGTATGAAGCTCTCATGGTTGGTTTACAACTTGCTAGAGATTTACATATTGTTAAAATTGAATTCTTTGTTGATTCTTTTTTGATTACTAACCATTTCAATGGATCATATGCAGTAAAAGGACAAAAGTTAGCCATTTATCTTGAAATTGTTAAAAATTTAGCTACTTCTTTTGTAGAATTTTCACTAACACAGGTACCTAGGGAAGAAAATGCTGAAGCCGACGCCTTGGCAAACCTGGGATCCTCCTTTAATTTACATGAAGGATCCAAGGTTCCCATCATTCACATCTTGAAACCGGCGATTGAAGGGTGGCACCCTAAGGATGGCCAGGCACATCCTGAGGATAAAACAGACCATCCTGATGATATCACTGTTTTAGCCACTTAGAAACAAGATGATTTATCATGGATGACTCCTATAATCAAATACTTACAAGAAGATGTCATTCCTGATGAAGAAAATCCAAAGGCTTTCATGATAAAGGTATCTAAATTTACAATTATAGACAATATTTTGTATAGAAAGTCTCTTGCAGGTCCATATTTGAGATGTCTCGACAAGGATGAAGCAAACGAAGTAATCAAAGACATCCACGAAGGAGATTGTGGAAATCATACAGGAGGAAGATCTCTCTACTCGAAGACTTTGAGGACGGGATACTATTGGCCTAATATGAAGAAGGATGCCATGCAGTATTCCCAAAAGTGTGATGCATGCCAAAGACATAGCAACATATATTATTATGCATCATAAGTCAAAATTTGATGTTAACCCCTTGCTTCATCCAAAACCAGGACCCATCCAGCAGGGGTAAACATCCATGGTCTAAGGTCAACAAAAAAGATTTGGGGCTTCGTCTTGAAACCAAGATCCCTCCACCCCAAACCTTATAATATCCTAAGTTATTACATATTAATAATTGTCTGAAATTGTTCTACCAAACACAACCATAAAGATCAAATAAAAAGTAGGCTCCAGCCTAGTCAACACATCCTTCATCGCCCACTGGAAGGTCCTTCACCACCTCGGCAACCTTGGCCTCCGCTGCCTTCACCTCTGCATCCTCAGGATCCTTAGCTACACCCTCAGGATGAGCAATAGAAACAGGCTCATAAACCACTTCTTTGCCACCTAGGCTCCTAATTTTTTCCTTCCAAGCCTCAACATCCCAGGAGTTCGGATCAAATCCTGGATCTTTGGCCTGGAGAGCCATCTTCACTCTAGCCTGGAATACGGCAACAGAAGCAGATTTGATAAGCCTGTTCCTGTGATCCTTTGCCTCCTTCTGATAAACCAACAAGGCTTTAGCATGCTCAGCTTTCACTCTCTTCAGCTCAGTCTCAGTCTCTGACAGTTTGGCCTCAAGAAATTTGCCCTTCTGCTCAGAAATATTCTGAACATCTTCAAGCTTGGTTTGGGCTTCATGAAGCTCTTGAGCAACTGCATCCAGAGACTTTGAGAGATACTCATGGCCCTGACAAGAGGAAGGAGAAGGTAAATACTCTTAACCATTTTCACTTACATAAACAATGTTCTCCTCAGGATGGGACCATACTTGGAGGGTGAATTCAGAGATCTTATTGAGAATTTCATTACAATTCAAACCCTCAAAAGGGGTGATCTCCTGAGCAACAATAGCAGCAGTACTCCCCTTCCTCTTCTTTGAAGCAACAGCAACAACCCTAGTCTTAGGGGGGTTGGAAAGAGGGGTAACCATCTGGGAGCTGGAAGGAGTGGGAGAGGACACTTTGGTAGCCATGTCATCAATATCATCCATGTCAAAAGAAGCAGGTTTCTTGGCCGAGGCTAAAGAAATAGCAGGGTTAATAAATAAATAGAAAGATAAGACATCCTCAGGATGTAACATAACATACTTACCAGACATCTTGGAGGTTTGGCTGCTGGTATCACTTTCTTCCACTAAGAAGGTCCTTACTAACTCAGGTAACATGTATATAGCTGAATACCGGAGAAAACCGTCATTCACAGGAGTAGCAAACTTGGCAAAGGAAACACATGTTGAACAAAAATATCTCAGGATGTTAACATCCTCAGGATAAAACTAAAATTTTTACAAAAACAATAAAAATAATTTTACCACTTTTTAACCAATAAAGAGGAATCTAATCCCCAAAAGGAATAGAACTCCTGTTAACAAAAAAGAATTTTGTTTTCCAATCTTTCTCGGATTTGACCACATTAAACAGAAAGGGTGGTTCCTTTTCTATAACTTGAAAAACATAACGGTGAGAACCGTGTGTCCTCAATTTATAAATATGAGCCAGGTCACCCACTTCAAGATGGACGCCATGATCCTCAACAAGCCTACTGCAAACCATCAGAATCTTCCAGAGTTCAGGCATGGCTTGGGAATAAGCCATCCCAGTAATATCAAAGAAATCTTTGATAAACTTGGGAAAAGGATACCTCAACCCTAGAGAGAATGGTAAGTACAAGAAGCAGACCCATGTAGGAGAGACAAAGTCTGATCGTGCATGAGAATCGTAAGGACGAAACTCAGCAGAGCTTGGGAATACTCTTGAGCTTTTTAAGGCTCGAATCTCCTTGTCATCAAAAGAACAGATCTCCTGTTCAGGATGACTCAAGAGGTTTTGGTGAATGAAGTCACCGGAAGCTTCTACACTCCCCGAAGCTCTTTTGGATCTCTTTGCCATCTTCAGAATATTACTAATATTTTTTGTAGGAATAAAGAAGAAAGTGGAAGAAAGATGAGAGAAAATTACCTTCTCAAAAAGCAAATGTGATTATAAAGGAGTGAATCAAGCCCTAGATATAGAATATAGAGCTGACGTTTTGTAACGGTCATCACATAATTACCGCCTAAAAAATAGCCGTTGTCACCCTGACAAGACATCCCATCAGTCATTGAGTGAAGATATTCAGATTAAAAAATATTTTACCTAGATATTTACGGTAACATATTTTTGGGGACAATTGTTGTGGGTGAAAATACTTAGGATGATTTTACCATACATCCCTAATATACCATCCCTGGGATGCTGAAGGACTCTGCTGACTTTAGGATGTAACTGTAATTTAGCATGTGCACATCCTGAGAATGAACTAACGAATTAGCTTTTCTTATATGATTGCAGGTACAACTAAGTTATCATATGGATCTTTATGATAAAGGAACGTCTATATTATAACTCTCAAGTGAAGAAATCAGTGATAGAAGTATAAATCATGGTCTATGATTGAAGATGGAGTCAAACTTGTAACCGATACATATTTAATATCGGCGATAAACAAGGAAACGGCTGAATCATTGACTGACCAAGAAGAAACAGTCAACTAACGACTAGTTTCTAGTGAAGACCTCCAACGTTCGCCTGAAAAAGCTGTTACACAACATTGAAGGCTTTAACTACTTAGCGGATCTCATGGGATCCTCTAGTTATTCTCATGTGTTATATATATGGGAGTATGGGACGAGTATAGGACACTTACATTCACCTTGCTTACATTATAGCTGCGCACTAAACACTTAGACACATACACAATCATTGTAATCTTAGTACACTCGTCCACATACTCATCCAAACTTGTACTTTTTTACCAAATTAATGTTAACAAACAAGCAGGGGCCTAGTCTCCTCCCGAGGTTTTATGCCGGCGATCTACTATTGATCAAGGGTTTTCCTCGTATATCGAGTGTTGTTCTTTGTGTTTTACTTACTTATTCGTTCATTACAAGCAGTTCCATCCCGAGGATATAACTGTCCATCCCGAGGATATAACTGTCCATCCCGAAGCAAACCTAAGCCATCCCAAGCATAGTTGTCACTAATTCACTCTTTTTTACATCCTGATTAACCCTTTTCATAATATAACTGGTTTTAATAGCAAATTCATATTCTTAGCACACTACCTCACAATTTCTAATTTGGAATATAAGATTATTTTTACTAGATAATTTTTGACCAAAACAATACCAGGCTCTTGGAGCCTGTTTTAGCCCATAAAGAGCATTGTCAAGTCTGTACACCCAGTCAGGATGAGAAGGATCCTCAAACCCTGGTGGCTGACAGACATACACTTCCTCTTTTATTTTTCCATACAAAAATGCACTTTTGACATCCATTTGAAAAACTTTTATGTTGTTGGAAATGGCATAAGCTAAAAATAACCTGATAGCTTCAAGTCTTGCAACTGGTGCAAAGGTTTCATCATAGTCAATGCCTTCTTCTTGAGAATAACCTTGTACCACCAATCTTGCCTTGTTCTTGATGATCATACCAGCTTCATCTTGTTTGTTTCTGAAGACCCATCTAGTACCAATTGGTTGCTTGTTTGGAGGTAAGGGACAGATTTCCCAAATCTATTGCTTCTTGAATTGAAGCAGCTCATCTTGCATAGCTTGAACCCAATTGTTATCTTTGAGGGCTTCTTGATACTTCTTTGGTTCCAACTGAGAAATGAATGCTGAGAAAAAGCAAAAGTTGGAAAGCTGGTTTCTGGTAAGCACCTCTGATGCAATATCACCCATGATTTGTTCCAATGGATGATCCTTGTGGTCAATAAGTTATTGTAGACCTGTACTTGAGGATGGCTCTGGTATTTCTTCAAATAAACCACTGAGGTTGATAATATCTGGTTTTGCTGTTTGTTGAGGTTCAGGAGTTTTTGGTTCAGCTGAATCAGTAGTTTCAAAATGTTCATCAGCAGTTGTTGAAGTAGAAGCTTGTGAAACTTCTGAAAGTTTAAAAGTTGATTTAATGACTAGGTTTGGAATCCATGGTGTAGGACCATCATCATCAAACCCTGGATAACCATATTGAGGAGGTTTGGATGATTCAACAGTCTTTTCAGGTCCGAAAGTAAAGTTGTCAAGGTCAAAGAGTTCAGCAGGATGTGCTGGAATAAGAGTATATTTGGATTCATTGAACTTGACATTCAGTGTTTCTTCTACTATCTTGGTTCTTGAATTGAAAACTTTGTAAGCTTTCCTCATTGGAGAATAACCAAGGAAGAATATCCTTTGTCACACATTTGTGAGACACTAAGCAAGATGTACTCAAGGTTTTCAACCAGATTGACCTTGTCAAACTGCATTTTGCCTGAGGATACATTGCCATATCCTAGCACATATCCTTTGGCATTGTTCCCAAAGGACACAGATCCTTCTCTTTGGCTGATAAAATTGTTTATCAGGTATCTGCATCCAGTCATGTGCATTGAGCCTCCATTGTCAACATACCAAATGCTATTCAAACCTCTAGAGACCCTCTGCACAAAATAGCAAATTAGTTAGATTTGGGAACCCGAGCCAATTTGGCTTTGGATTTGCTCTTGAGAACAGGTACAGTTTGTTGAGGACCAATTTTTGAAATCCATGTCTTTTTGGCGATGGATTTTTCATTAGGGACAATGGTGGCATCTTTTTGGTGACCACCATCAACTTTGGTCATAAGAAGTTTAACCAAATTTATCAAATCTTTAACCTCAGTAGTTTGTGAAACTACTGATGGGTTAGGTGTAACTTTTGAAGATGAACTTTGAGAAAAAAGGCTTTTGTTGAGATTTGGTCTTTTTCTGAGAAAAGGTTTTGTTTGGTTGTTGTTTGTTGGGAAAGAAAGTGTTTTCATAATCTTGTCTTATTTGTTTTCCCACAACCAGTTGTTGATTTTTCTTATTAAACTGATTTCCCTTTCTATATCTACAAAGTTCAGTCATGTGGTTAAACAGATCACGTATTTCACATGCTTTTGCCTTCTCTTTCCTTTTAAATTCAGCAAGAGAGTTGGAAGGCAAATTACTGACAATACCAGTATTTTTCAATTGGTCATCAGTAGTTTTCAGGGTCTCAACTCCTGATGTAGATGAAACTACTGATGGCTTATTGTCAGTTGTTTTAACTTCTACAGAACTTTCATTTTTGAGAAAGTTCTGATGGAAGGATATGCATTCTTCCTTTTCAGAAGTTTGAATCAATTTCTTCCCATCATTATCAGTTTTGTGGGTGAAATCAGTTGGTGATTCAGTATGGGTATACCCTATGCCAAACTTAACATTTGCAGAAGTTTGCTTGTTAAGCAGCATTTGGTATCCCTTACAAGACTCAACCCATTTTTCACAGTCAACCTTAGTGTCAGCAAGCTTTTTTCTGACATTGCCTAGGTTGTCTATCATGCTTTTAATTTGTGCCTGGGTTTCAATGGATATATCTGTTAATTTAGAAATTTCCTTATTTTTTAAAACAAGTTTTCTTTCTAAATCACACTTCATCTGTGTGTATTTTCTTTCCATGTCATTTGATTTGCCTTGTAAATGCACATTTGTTTCTCTAATTAAAGCAAAAAATTCTTTGCAAGAATTTGAACATAGCTTTAACAGAGATTGTTGTGATACCTGAGATAGAGCAAAATTGGAGGAGTATCCCTCAAAAGCCATTAAGGCAAAGTTCTTTCTGCCATTATCAGGTTCTCCCTAGTTGATATCATAGACTTTGTTGTCTGTATCTGGACTGCATTCAGATGTATCAAAAGGAAGACTGCTCCAGTCAACATACCCTGAAGTAAATAGACTTTGTTGTGGGGGTTGTTGAGTTTGTGGAGGTTGTTGAGCAGCTGGAAAAGGAGGCATTTGTTGCTGGCCCTGGTGTTGAGCAGGCATTTAAACATATTGTATTTGTGGCACATATTGGATTTGTGGAGCTTGTGCCTGTACAAAATGAGCACTCCCTTGAGCTCCATTATTCCAATTATATGAGGAGTTAAATTGATTTCCAGACATTGGTTGGTTAAAGCTGGAGCTTCTACACTCTCTAGCAAAGTGTCCCAACTTTTGACACTTATGACATCTCAATTTAGATTTGTCAAAACCAACTTTTGTAGAGTTGTTTAACCCTGGAAATTTCCTTCCTGACATTTTATAAAATTTGTTAGTTTTTATGCTTAACAAGGCCAGTTAGTGTAAAATATCCATTTCTTCTAAGTCATCACTGCTAAAATATTTTAAGTCATCCATGATAAAACACATGTTTTCAGCAGTTTGACTTAGGTCTTCATTGTCATAAGCTAGGAATGATCCATCTGATGAGATCCCAGCTGTTATGTCAATGTGATCAAAAGATCCAAAATTATTAGAACAAGATGGTGAGTCCTGTCCCAATAAGGCTATGCTACCTGGAGTATAGTCATCAGCAGTTTTACTAGATTCTTGTAACTTTTTCTTTTGATTAATTTCTCTTTCAAAAGTTAACAATTTACTATGTAACCTTGTTAGGTTAAGGGCATTAAAATCTGAACTTGTTCTGAGGACTATAGAATAAGTTTCCCATTTAGAAGGTAAAGACCTTAAAAACATATGTAACATAGATGCATTTGAATAGGTCTGACCATTAAGTTTTAACTTAGAGATGAGTGATGAAAATCTTTCAAATTGTTGAGTTAATGTTTCACCATCTACATGAGTAAAAGTTTCATATTGTTGGGCTAGAATTTCTCTGGTGTTGGCTATCACCTCTTCAGTTCCTCCAAACTTTTCTTTAAGGCTGTCCCACAGCTCTTTGGCACTTTCACAATGTAAATGTCCAGCATAAATTGCATTTGGGAGAGCCATAGCCAACATAGAAAAAGCTTTTGCATCTAGCTCAAATTTTTGGAAATCTTCTTCAGTGTAGTCTTTAGGGTCTTTTGGTCTTTCTACTTTAGATTCTGGATCAGTTATTACTGGTTTGTGTGGTCCAAACATTACAGACCTCGAACACCCAGTATTGGTCTGAGATGTGGTGTGTGCCAACCTTCTTTGCCAGATGTTATATTCATTTCTGACTAGCATAGGAGGTTTATCGGCAT
The DNA here is from genome assembly GCA_032199755.1 of Ambrosia artemisiifolia. Classification (NCBI taxonomy): domain Eukaryota; kingdom Viridiplantae; phylum Streptophyta; class Magnoliopsida; order Asterales; family Asteraceae; genus Ambrosia; species Ambrosia artemisiifolia. The sequence goes on from CM063521.1 coordinate 7,790,137, forward strand.
ATCCAGTATTATAAGGGTCCATTTTTAAGAATTTTGGATTGTCAATACTTTCTTAAAGTGATGGATGTAAAATAAAGTGAACTTTAATCCTTGATTGGATATCAATAAGAGCCTGTGTCTGATTCTCAAATTGTTAGATTGATATTTGATCAGATAAACCAGTTGCTCTGATACCAATTGTTGAATCAGTGGTCTCTTTTGACAGTTTAAGTTCAAGAACACTTATGTGTGTGCAGTTTTATCAGATTAGTTTGCACAGTGGAATGATAAATGTTCTAAGTTAAAGTATCACTTTTACAAGAGTTATTACTCCCCCTTAACTATAGCAGTTAATGAGAATCAAAGCAATTCAAAGTATAAAGCAGTAAATGCAAATATTGAATGATTCTCAGATGTGAAATGGATTATAAGTTATAAAAGCTTTGAAGGAATTCAATTAAAATCAAGTGTAATCACATTACATCACACATCTAAAATAGTGGGATAAACCCATCTATTTATAGACGACTACAAACTGTTGTGCTAAGTAATACAAGATTATAATAAGCTAAGATAATGCTTACAACAGGCTGTAGCATTGGAACTTGTTCAAAGACTTTAACAAAACAATATAATACTAAACTACTGAAGATACTGGGTCGGTTAGAAGCTTCTGTGGAAAGTACTGATGAGTGACAAACTACTGATGAGTAGTTTGTCATCAATAGTTCTTTAGTGAAATGTCTGGTTAGACTTCAGAACTTCTGATGCTGTAACTCTTCAGCACTTTGACTTGTTCTTCTTCAGCACTTGTATCTTTACTCTTCAGCAGTTCCATACTTACAGTATTTAGCAAAAATATGATTTGAACTTTTGTAACAAAAGTGGTTTCTTCAATCCTTTTTGACCCAACAGGAATGTAGGAAATGAGAAGACTCGAAAGATCAAGATGGATCAGCTCAAGAAGGAGTTCGAGAACTTCACTGCCATAGAAAATGAGTCGTTGTGGGATCTGACAGCACGATACTATCACTTGATGTCAGAGATGTATCAGTATGGGGTAGTATACACATCAGCAGAACTTGTGGAAAGGTTTGCATATGCACTTCCCTCACACTGGCATCACAGGCTTGACATCCAGAAGTCAAAAAATGTTTATCATACTCTCTCCATCAATGAATTCGTGGCCGAGCTGTAGAACAAAGAGATAGATGAAATTAGAAGGGCGAACAAGGCGTTTATTCCCCAGAATCCCAGCATCTACAATGGGACCACAACACATGACACTAGCGTGGAAGGATCCAAACCACAGACAACTTTTGTTGTCAATACTGATCCAGTTTTTGCTTTTGACAACTATGGTCCCAGCAGATGTTCCTCCACCCGTCTATCCTTTGGGACAAGGAAACCGTATCCTTTATCTTTTAATACTAACCAGTTTGGTGTTAACCCTTATTCTCATCTTGCAGCGCCAGCACAAGCAACTTCAAACTTTGGTGGACCATCTTCATCAGGGTTTGGTGGTGCTTCATCTTCAGGATATGGTGGTTATGGAGGTGCTTCTACATCAAATCAAGGTGGCTATCGGACCAATCCAATCGCCGAGTAGCTAAAAAACGGGTTTTGAGAAGGTGACTGTAGAGTTAGCTCAAGAACGCATGGCTCTACTGTCTACCTTGGTCAACTCCTACAGTGGACTAGTTGCGGGGCAGATCGGGAATCCTTATCTCACTCAAGAAGACTATGCATAGATTGATAAGGATGACATGGATCTGATAAACGTTCAGTGGCACTTTGCAAGCGTGGTTAGAAGAGCAAAGGAGTACACGGATAGAACCGGAAGGAGACATGTGCTGATAAACCACAACACAATAGTCAGTTTTGATAAGAGTAAGGTCACGTGTTACAACTGTGGCACCAAAGGACATTTTGCTAGAGAATGTGACCAACCAAGACAGCAGGGTAATCAGAATCCTTTCAACAACAACAGAGGCAATCAGAACCAGAGGCAGCAAGCTCAGACAAAACCTAACCCAAATACTGAACGAGCACTCGTTCCCGTGCAAAGCCAAAACCAGAGGCCTTCTGTAAACAACAATCAAGTACAAGCCCTGGTAATTCAAGCTGATGAAGGGTGTAACTTGAATCTTCACTTAGAGGGAGATGATACTCCGTAGGGTGGTGCAGCATGTTTTGTCCAAAAAGTTTCTAATGCACCCGTTGAAGTTGAAAACTGCACCAGTTCACAAGAAGTCTCTGTTCCAGATAATGACATTTCTGATTGTGAGTCTGAGTGTGATTCTGATGAGGATTGGATTTGGAAGAGCTATTGGCTGAAGCAAATGAACTCATCAACAAGCGATCTTTCCTGGTGGATGCTGATTGTCCAAAGAACAATCTTTCTGGATTCTTTGGAGCTAAGAAGTCTTCAGGTTATTATGCTTTGATGGCCATCACAGAATCATCTACCAAGGTAAGTTCGACTTCCACTTCTAAATCTGATTGTGTAAAGTGTGACAAGCTAAGGTACAGAATCAATGTCTTAACAGTCGATAATCTGAACCTTAAAGCTGATTTAGGTCATTGCCAACGAACCAATGATGTTTTGAAATCAAATGAAAAAGGCTTTAAAAACACCATTGAAAATTATAAGAAAGTTGTTTCCAAGTTGTCTAAAACTCTTCATAACAAGCAAGTGGCTATTAATAATTACATTAATGAGTTAGAAGACACTAAGAAACAGTTGGCAATAGTAAATTGTGATTATGAAAAGATCAAGAAGAAGCTTGAAAGTTACTTGAATTGCAAGTATGTTCTTGATCACATAATTGACAATTATGATCCCACTAGCCCCATTTATGCACAATGTCCACCTCCAGTGAGATTTGAAAATCACACTTATGACATCCTGCCAAAGGAGGAGGTGGTGGACATTGCTGCAGAAGCGGCTAAAGCTGCTGAAGCTGCTAGAGCTGCTAGAGCCAATGATATTGTGGATGATGTAAGCGTCTGTGAAACAGACATTTCGGATGGTGAGTTTGAGGATTCACAGCTGAATGCACCGGTCAAAAATGTTTATATTCCTCCTGAGAATCACATTATTACCATAGAAAATCAATGTGTTCCTAAGCCGAAAGTGCAATCAGCTGATGATAAGAGGCTAAAGGTGTTTTATAAAATGAAGGGATCTGATAAAATATATGCTGATGAGGAACTTTCTATCAGATATATGGCCCCTGGTATGGTAACTAAAATTTGGCAAAAATCTATCATTACCTTAGAAAAGGAAAAATGGGGTAAGGGCAAGGGTAAAAAGGATCAGGATAATCAGTCAAATGAATCTTATAAGAAAAATCAAAATAAGAACACTAATAAGCCTTAAAATCAAGCTCAAAAGAAAAATCCGAAGAAACATGTGACTGAATTCGTTAGACCTTCTGGAAATGTTGTTGAGGACGAACCCGAGATTGATTGCTAGAAACAATGTCTCAAGGATCGGAAACCCAAAAACACATTTGCCAGCAAGTCTAAATGAAAGGGTAAGAAGGAGGACTTATCTGAGGCTCCAAAATTTGAGGAGTACAACAACTGTTTTAAATGCGGGGAACGTGGGCATTTAGTTTCCATGTGCCCTGAATTTAGACGAAAAAGGATCGAATTGGATGATGCTCCAAGTTCTAGTAATACTAAACGGCTAGTTTCCCCAATATCTTCTAAAAAACAAAAGGGAAAGCAGACTGTTTATCACAACAGAAACAAAATTGCTATGAACCAAAAGCCAGTTTATGGTGGGTTCCACAGATGAGGGGGAGCCCAGTTCCTACAAAGGTTGAAGTAGCGCCTAAGCCACAAGCTAAGGCTGCAGCTAAACCAAATGGTAACCCTAAGTCTGAGCCACGTGCAGTTAAGTCTGAAGTGGATCCAAAATCTGTTCTATCTAAGGAATCTGAGACTGGACCTTCTAGCCTCAAAGCAAAGAAGAAGTCCAAGTCAAAGAAACCGGAGCAGGTTTGGAGACCCAAATCAGCAACCAAATCTGGAGAATCATCTATTTCAAGTTCTACTGCCGGACCATCGGGATCAACACCAACTCCAAATGGAAAATGGGTTGAGTTTCCGACATAAGATGAAAATGGAAGACCCAAGAGCATGAAGGCTTGGGCCCCCTTGACCACTAAACCTTGAATGTTTATGCAGGGAGTTCCATAGGGCCTTATCAGCAGTCTCTGGATTGTTGATAGCGGAGCTTCTGGGCACATGACGGGTAACTTATCCCTGCTATTTGACATCAAGAATATCAACGGGTGATATGTTGCCTTTGTTAGTAATAAAGGGGGATATATCACAAAAGAAGGCAATATGAGTAACGGAATTGTCAGCTTCGAGAAGATAAGCTTCGTGAAGCAGATAGACCACAATTTGCTGAGTGTCTCTCAAATCTGTGACAAGAAGTACACAGTGTTCTTTGATGACAATGCTTGCTTTATTCTGAAGTCTGGTTTTAAAATTCCGAAAGAGTGGGTTATGATTTCTGTTCCAAGAGTCAACAATCTTTATGTTCTGGATATGAGTCAAGCCATAACAGCTCAGGGGTAGGTCACTTATTTTCTGTCAAAGGCAATAGAGAAGGAATCTATCATTTGGCACAGATGGATGGGCCATATTCACTTGAGGAAGATGAATCACTTGGTTCGGAATCAGCTTGTGGAAGGTGTCTCAGTCAAGAACTTTCATCTGAATGACGTCTGTGTATCATGCAAGAAAGGGAAGCAGAAGAAGAAGTCTCACAAACCTAAGAAGGTCAACTCAGTCAGTGTTCCTCTCGAACGGTTGCACATGGATCTCTTCCGCCCAGTCAATCGAAAAAGCAAAAGCGGAGATTTATACTGTCTGGTTGTCATTGATGATTATTCAAGATTCTCTTGGGTTGTGTGCATGCGGCATAAGAATGAGACCTTCAAATACTTGAAGAATCTGTTCGCCAAATTAGAGAACATCTATCAGCTAAAGATCCGTCAGATTCGCAGCGACAATGGCACGTAATTCAAGAATCAAGGTATGGAAGCGTTATGTGCAGAAAGGGAATTCATCATGAGTTTACAGCTCCATACACTCCACAACAAAATGGGGTTGCAGAAAGAAAGAATCGAACTCTTATAGAAGCAGCCAGAACAATGCTAGCAAACTCGAACCTTCCTATATTCTTCTGGATTGAGGCGGTTCACTATGCGTGTTACACTCTGAATAGGGTTCTTACCATGAAGAAGCATGGTAAGACTTCGTACGAATTGCTGAATTGTAGGAAACCGAACTTAGAGTTTCTGGAACCATTCAGGGCTCCATGCACTATGATCCAACCTCACGAGAAATTTGGGGCAAAGGCAGAAGAAGGGTTCTTTGTTGGCTATAGCACTCCCAATAAAAGAGTGTACAATAAAAGAACTCAACGCGTTGAAGGTGGCTTAATGTCGATGTTCAACTCTATACTGTCAATGCTCCTGGTGTTGGACCCGATTGGTTATTCGACTACAAGAGTTTGTTTGATTCTTTAAACGTGGATAATGTGGTGGATGATGTTGTTGCTCAAATGTATTACGAGTGTGAAAATGCAGCCAGCTCACCTCTGAGGCGTCCGATCGTCATTAATACCCCTACACCAACAACATCTGATGCCTCAGCATCCACGGGTCCCCCTGGTAAAACCGCAGCAACAGAGGTTGAAGAAGTTTTTCAGGAAGCGTCAGCAGAGATTCAAGAATCTTCATCTTCATACGAGGAATTTGTAGAGTCTCATGAAACACTTACTGATGAACTAGATGAAAATGGTGAATCTACCACTACAGCTCCAGTCATTCCTACAGGAAATAATTAAGCTGGTCCTTCTACTTCGGCAGCTCAAGGAATTGGTCTTCGGATTGATCTCCCCGGTTTTAATATGCAGCCTGTTCTCCCTCTAGTTCAAGCGCCGCAGAGATAAATCTATCTAAAGGATTGAAAAATCTCAATTTGCAATCGGATGATCCAGTGCCGGCACATCCGGAATCTCCGATTCATGACACTCATCCATTGCAGAAAGTGATTGGTGATCCGGCTAGTAGAGTTATGACACGCAGTCAGCTCAGAAATGCTAGTCCAAGTGACAATGCCGGTACCCTGGCACTCTACTCGAAAATCAGAAAAGCAAGTCATCAGAACGATTGGTCTTTCGCTCTATATGTTTCTCAACTAGAACCAAGAACCGTGCAAGAGGCACTGAGGGAAGAACCATGGATCGAAGCAATGCAAACTGAGCTTCAGCAGTTCCAAAAGCTAGGAGTGTAGGACTTAGTTGACTTACCTCCAAGCGCAAAGAAGATAGGAAGAAAGTGGGTCTACAAGTGTAAACGGGATGACCGCGTGGTGATTATTAGAAACAAGGCTCGATTGGCTGTCCACGGCTTCCGTCAGATTGAAGGAATAGATTACAACGAAGTATACGCTCCAGTTGCTCGCCTTGAAGCTATCCGAATGTTCTTAGCTTAAGCTTCGTACAACTGGTTTAAAGTGTACCAAATGGACGTGAAAAGTGCTTTTCTTTATGGTATAGTGAAGGAAGAGGTGTATGTTGCACAACCGCCGGGTTTTGAGGATCTGCTTCATCATGAAGAGGTCTACAAATTGAACAAAGCATTGTATAGACTCCATCAGGCTCCGCGAGAATGGTGTCAAATGCTTAGCAACTATCTTATATCCAATGGGTTCAGCCGTGGACACGTGGATTGCACCTTATTCACCAAGGAAAATGGTGGTGACTTTCTGCTAGTACAGATTTATGTTGATGACATTATTATTGGGTCTACTAATGATGATATGTACAGGGAATTTGAAAAGCTTATGCATGAGAAGTTCGAGATAAGCTCGATAGGAGAGATGCAATTCATTCTTGGACTACAAGTAGAACAACAAGTGTCGGGGATCTTCATCGACCAAACCAAATATGTTGTTGAAATCTTGAGCCGGTTCCAGATGGAAGACTCTACTCCAGTAGCCACCTCCATTCAGACCAATCACGGGATTGGTCCTGACGAGAAAGGACAAGCCGTTGATCCTTTTCTTTATCGGGCGATGATTGGCTCGTTGATGTACCTCACTACGTCAAGACCTGACATAATGTTCGCAACATGTTTACTATCCAGATAATAGTCAAGGCCGAAACACTCCCACCTGATTAATGTGAAGAGGATCTTACGTTATCTAAAGGGTTGTTCGACCAAAGGTCTTTGGTACCCTAATGACGATAAGTTTGACCTCATCGCCTTTAGTAATGTTGACTATGGCAGATGCAAGAAAGACGCGAAATCCACATTGGATGGATGCCAGGTTTTGGGATCAAGACTAGTTTCGTGGCAGTGCAAGAAGACTCTTTTTTTCCTTTTCAACTTGTGAGTCGGAATATGTAGCTGCATCTAGCTGCTGCTCCCAGGTTCTATTGATACAACAACAAATGAGAGTCAACGGTTTGAAATTTCTTAATACTCCCATTTACTGTGACAGTGAGTCTGCTATAGCACTTGCTAAAGACTCAGTTAATCATTCCAAAGCGAAACATATCTATGTTCGGTATCATTTCATACGTGATTGCTATGAAAAGAGACTGATAGATATGATTAAAATCCACACTGATTACCAACGTGTTGATTTATTCACCAAAGCTTTTGACAGACCTCGTTTTGAGTATCTGTTAATATTAAATGGAATTAACGGAAAGCAGGATTAGATCCTCATCGGTGATCGTTTTTGTAAATATTTTTTCCTCAAAAATCAGAAAAATCCAAAAATATTGTCTTTTTTGCAAATTTTTAGATTTTTAGTAGGAGAAAATCAGAAAAATACACAAACATTAGAAAATTTCCAAAAATAAAAAAAAGTGAGAAAATCAAAAATTAAAAAAAAATGAGAAAAACAAAAATGAGTTTCTTTGGTGAAATAGGGAAAATGATATTGACTCATCAGTGGACTAACTGAATCCTTAAAATTTAAAAGAATTGGAATCGATAAGCAGCCTCTACAATGATGTGTGAGTAGGCTCAAAATCATTTCCAGGTTAGCATGATGATATAAACCTAAATCAACTAAGAATCGTGTGGATTAATGTTGCGTTGGCATATGGTCTCAAAACCTAAATCTCGTTTGATAGAATGCCAAAATCCGAGGTTTCTGGTCTTTAAGAGGTTGGTACATCCGGGGTGAACTAGACATCTCTCAGAATAAAAACGGAGTGGCACACGTGACGTACGTTGAGTTCACAGCCTACAACTGAGACACCTATATGTCATTTCCTTATAAAAAGAAAAGAAAACCAAAAAAAAATTTCTGATAAGGGGACGTCTTGGAATCCTTTAAGAGCAAAAAGATCATAAATGCCAAAACCCTAATTCTCAAAGATGACAACAACTTATTCACCGGTTACGAGGAAGCTTTGTGCATGCCTTGATGCGGGAATATGTCACGTGTGCGGGGAACACTTTTAAGCAGTCCTAATATTACCTCAACGTATCTAAAGTTCCTAGCGATAAAACTTGATTTTGAGTTTAGGTGGACAACAATATTGGTAGTTGTTGTAGGATGCTTATCGGTAATTTGAACTAAATCTGAACAAATAAGGGTTCTAGTTTTGTCCGTGCACTGATATGATTCCCTAACTGATGAAACTCGCAAAAATAAGCTTGTGTGTAGTTGGTTGATTTCCTGCATTTAAACTTCTGTTCCTTCTATTGAAAAATCACAAAAAGATTTTATATTCATTCATCCTTGATTACCGATGTTGGAATCTTAATCCATTGTAATCTTACTCCTTTCAGAAATAATAGTAGGAAAATCAACTAATCGATACTTGTGTTTTTGACGGGTCAAAACCGACTTCTCTCAAGTATCGAGGTGAAAGAATGAAAATTGCAAATTCTCTGAGTCGGAATCTGAATCACTTGTGAAAAACTGGGCGAAAATGCAAGTTTTAACTTCGCAGGGGTTAAAAATGTTATTTTTGAAAATACGGGGGCAATTTGGTAATTCAACATAGGTAGACACGATTAGAAGTTCTAATTGCTTATTTTTGGGAAGATTATGCCCCTAATCGTGTGTATCTAATCCTAATCATGTGTGGTAGACACGATTAGGAAATTTAATGGGTCAATGCTTAAATAGTGGGTATAGGCGATTAGGATTCAAAATCATGTGATGGGTCATGCGAGTAGCTACCTACTCGTGTGCTTTTAGAGACGATTGCCTATCTACTTGTGTGTATTGTGGGACGATTACCTTTGCTACTCGCGTCTACAATAGCACGAGTAGGTCATATTATATAACCCAACAGTTAGAAAGTTATATCACATTTTCAAATTCCTTTCAGTGTTATATTATTTCCCTTTAAAAGATTGTTGAGACACCTTGTTACCCGTGATTTTATGATCTTATAAACTTGTTAAACATCATCAAGGTAACACTCGGTCGAAATTTTAGATCCTAACAACCGTTTTTCAAGGGTTAAATCGACTGTTCTTAGTTTGAAACCCTAACAGCCTATAATCGATTAATGGACCATCTGAATGTGTTTGTTAATGGAAAATCAATACTAGGGTTTGTTAGTCGGTTATGTTAGAACATAATAACACAAAAATTTCAACCCAGATCAACTCATATCAATTTTGCACAAATTTGATGAGCTTATCAGACCTGTCACGCAAGTAGCAAAGCTACTCGTGTGCACAGTGATGCGAGTAGGGCTACTCATGCCTTGTTATAGGCGAGTAGGCTCCTACTCGTGTGGAAAAGGGACGATTAGCTTTTCCTAATCGCCTGTTGCAGGCTGTTCAGCGAAAATTGGTCACTTTGTCCGTTTTTGGCGTTTTTATGATCTAATGCTTTGTTTGTGTGTTTAGAATCAGGGATTGGGGTACGTCGCCTAAGAATAACGTCGGTGCTTTCCTTGGTCCAATTGACAAAGACAAGAACAAGGTGTTTGAAGGGATGATCGAGTTCTTGAAGTGGTCGCGGATCATTTATGCCATCACTAAGCAGCATGTGCGACACAAGGATATTCTTCGTGAGTTCTACCACAACGCCAAAGTTATTTGTACGGTCATGCCCGCTATTATCAAGAGCAGAATTCAAGACAAGGAAGTATTCATCACTGCGCAACTTATCCGAGAAGAACTCCATTTTCAAGATTCATCTGATGATCCCATTACCTTTGATTCCATTCTTATCCGTTTCGGTTTTCTGCGTATGAAGTACAACGCAAAGGTTACAAGGAATAAAATGTTGCAAAGAGGAAACGTGTCGCCACCATTCAAGTATCTTATACACGTTGTCCTGGAGTGCCTTGGTCATAGAAAGGCGACTTTTGATGCGATCAGGGATACATTAGCATCAGTTGTGGTAGCTTTGACTCTCAACAAGCCGTTCAACTTCTCCCGGATGATCATGCACCATCTTAAAGAAGTTATTCAGTCTAAGACAATGAAGAGTCCGTTCATTGTGTACCCTCGGTTTCTTCAGATGATTATTGATAGACATGTGTCGGGTTTAGTGAAGAATGAGCTAGAGTGTCTTGCTTTAACTCATATCAACGAAAGGGAGATGGAGAGGATGTTGATGTTCAAAGGTCAACCTAAAGACAAGCAGCCTAAGAACAGACAACTGTTTGGTCATTTGTGCAAGATAGATTATGAACCACCTTTGGGCAACAAATGGAGACCCAAAGACAGTGATTATGAAGAAGATTTTGCAATTCAAAGGCGAAATTTTAAGGAAGGTGATATATATGGTCGGGATCTTACTGAATTGGGGACGAACATTCCAGGCAGCACTTCTGCAGCAGCTGCTACTCAAGATGATCTATTTGACACGGATGTTCTGGAGACCCAGGAGCCACCTTCTGCAGGGGAGATCAAGGATCATCCCAGACTGGTAAAGGTAAATGTATTTGCAGGAGAGGATGCTTTAATAAATATCACAAGTGACATTGATTCAGAAGGTACAGATTCTGATGCGTCAGCCGGTACTAAAGCCAGTAAAGCAGCTAAGAGAAAGAAGAAATGGGAGGAGAAGCAGAGTTTAGCAAAGGATCCGACTTACACTGTGGCTCCGGATGAACAGATCGCTGATATAGATTCTGAGCTTGCAACTCCTTCCTCGAGGAAAGAAAAGACTAAGGCTAAGAGTCGGGGTAAAAGGTTGGCTCAAAGATCTCCTGAGAAATCCAAGAGAAATAAGACTAGATTTGGGAGACTTTCTGAAGTTGTTCAGACTTCTATGCCTGAAACTTCCACAGCTATAACTATAGCAACAACAACAGCTACAGCATCAAGTGCAGCTTTGTCTGTGGGTGTTACAATACCAATACCAATGCCATCAACAGTAGTCTTCACTGAGTCCGTCTCAGCTACTATTGGTGCGGCAACAGCTTCACAACAGTTAGTGCCCGGATCTGTTGGTGACACCTTGAAGACTCTTAGGGCACAGCTATTTCCTTAAGCCTATGCATCAGCTACGACTTCACAGTCTTCTTCTTCCTCTGCTCCTGCCTCAAATGAGCAACTCCAGTGCTAGGTAAATGAACTCATGCTTATTGTTAATACTAAGGTGCGTGAGAACTTAGAGTTGAGAGGCAAAGTAGCTAGTATTGAAAAGAATGAGAAAGGTATGGTTGAGCTGCTAAGTGAATCGGTTAGGATCTGTAAAGAAGTACAAGCATGAAACAGGCTGCTCCAACTGTCAAATCAGCAGCTTGCAAAATCCAACCAGCAACTAGTTGAATCAAACCAGCGTTTGGTTCAGTCTAACTAAGAAACTGTGGCTAGACTGACCAACGTTGAGTCTCAGTGCAACCAGCTACAGCTTCCAAACGTCAACAATGAACATAGAAATGATGAATACAAAGAAGAAAACATGCAATTAAGGGAAAGGGTAGACAAGTTGATTGAAGATCACCCTAGATTGACTGGTGGTTCAAGTTTTGCTGCTGGTTCTGGTAATGAGGAATAAGGGGAAGAAGGTGAAGAAGGTGAAGATGAGGAAGATGATGATGATGAGGAGGAGGAGGATGACAAGGATGATGATGATAGTGATGGTGGTGATGATCCTAGAACCACAGGTGGTGGTAGGTCATCATCCAGTGCACGAGAAAGACAAGGGAAGAAGGATCATGACAGGCAAGGATCCTAAAGTAGGTTCTTCTGCTAAGAGGGAGTCTATTGGGGATAAAATCAAGATGATGTAGGATTATATAAAGCATGGGGTGGTTCCTATAGAAGTGGCTGAACCGTTGAGGAATTTATTTCTTTATGATGATTATGGGAACCTGAGGCAACTCCCCAAGTTTCTGGAAGATATGAAAGAAGGTAAGATTGCCCCTGAGCTGTCCAGGGAAGACATGAAGCAGATTTATGGTTTGTCACTCTGAGAATCTTCCGGTGCAAGCTATACTCCACCTCCAAAAGCTAATCCTGACAACAATGAAGTTGAGATGGAAGAGGGAACCCGAGTGGAAACTCCAGAGTATGTTGTTGATAACTCCACCACATGGATTCCTGACATAGATGATGAGATGATGAAAGATGCTGAGGAGAAGCTCCAGGCTGAACCTACTCCTATCCCAGATGAGGTCTTATCCATAACTAAACATATTATGAAACTGTGCTCTCAATGGTAACCGTCTGTGGAAGCTCGCACCGTCAAGAAAGGTCCAGTACAAGCTTCTGCCTTCAAGAAGCGTTTATGCAAGATGTCTGGGAATGTGATTGCCTGGGCTTACATTGAACATGCCAAGATTTTCAAGAAAGGCTCCTATACTTCAACTATTATGACAAGATCAAGAGTTTCCCCTTCTGGTATGTTCGAGACCTGGTACATCGAGACTTTCCTTTATACTATGACACGTGTCCTGGATTTGAGTGCTTCTACAACATCCTGAAGAGAGAAAGTACTTATGGTTGGAGATCTTTCACGCCCCAGTATCCAAGATCTTACAAGACCAAGAAGTTGCATCCCATCACCAAGCATCCAATATGGGAACACAAGATCAAGCCACCAGAGTTCATGTCTAGAATACCGATCGCTCCTATCGAACAAGACTTCACACCAAAGTTCTGGTTCTGAAATTATGATTCGATAACGACAGAAGCAGTGATCATGCTAGACAATGCTCCCAAGATGTGTAGGAAGATTAGGATATGGGATTCTACGTTGTTGATCAACTTGTTAGAGAAGGACGTGGAGACGTTGTTCCCGTATCCTATCTAGCACCTTCAGCAAGAAGCCGATCAAGCTGTGAAGTTTCAGCGTGTGATTCGTTTCTGCCATGCTCACAAGATACATGCTGGATGTGATTGGTCAAAGCTTACGAGGATCAGGACTGCGAAGCCTTGAAGATTGAAGATGTTGTTGTTTAGTTTTTTTTGTTTGTTTATCTGTTTTGATGTTTTGTTAATGAACAATGATAGTTGTTAGCTGTGTTTGTGAAGTTTTGTCTTTTGTAATCATACTAGCTAGGTCCAAGGGGGAGTCTGTTAGTACACGTTGTCCCTAGCCTAGTATAAGTGATGTTTGGTATGTATTACGAGTGCTTGGGTGTGTTCACAAGTCGTTTTGGCATGATTGGTTGTTGCAGGCGAGTAGGATAGGATATAGGCGATTAGCTTTGCTAATCACCTGTGTTTCAGGCGAGTAGCAAGCTACTCACCCCTGCTACTCGTGTGTAATACTGCTACTCGCCTCTTGGGTCTTGGACGAGTAGGACAGGTATAAAAGCCATCAATCATTGCCCTAATCATGAAGTTGTCACATAACATATTCCTCAAGCACCCTAGCCAAGGTCTAATGGTCTGAGATTGTTTGTAAACACATGTGCTCTGTTTTATCAATCAATACAACCTTTTAACCTTATTTTGTGTGTGTTGATGCTTCGTTTATCTTAGTTTCTTTGTCGTTTTTGTTGTCCGAACCTGTTTAGTGGATTCCGCACTTTAAACAGTAAAGCTCGTGATTGTCGGGTTGCCCGAAAATCGATCCTACATTTTTTCACTACGAGATAGATGTGCTTTAGTATAGTGGTTGTTGTTACAGTTCTGTGCGGGGTGGTTGGATAACATTTGAGGGTATCCGAGATATGGTGTAGGGTGAAGACATACACCGGAGGAATACTAGTGGTTGATCATCCTTTAAGATGTTACTTCTAGGCAAGGGAAAGGGTATAGCCATAATAATATGTATTGTAGAAGGAGTTCGTCTTTGACTTTGAAAAATGTGACATGTTGGTGTTGTAAAGAAGTTGGACACATTATGAGTGAGTATCCAACTTGCATGTTCTTCTTGCTTTTGTTTTCGGTTCTGTCGGTTTTATTAGTTTGTGCTTGTTTGTTGGTTAAGAGTGTCACTTGATACCTAACACCAAGAAAGCTTCGATTAAGGTTGATAGGTGTGGTGACGGACCACCTCTGAGGACGGGCCCCACGTTGGCGAGGTTATCGGAGCTCCAAGAGACGCGCCTAGGGTGTGGTGACGGACCACCCTCTTCTTTTTCCCCAACCATCTCCGCCGCCATGCACCACCACCATCACCATTGCCTTCTTCTTCCTCAACAACCATCACCGCCGGTGACCACCTTCTTCTCCGGTGGGGGTAAAAGATTTGAAGAAAAGGAAAAGAAAAAAAAGTGGCCTGTCCCGGATGTTCTCTGGAGGACGTTAAGGACGGGTACGGTCCTAGGGGCCGGTGTGCACCATCCTAGACGGGCGGGACGCCCCTAGGACGCCCCCCACACCCAACAGCCTAAGAGTGTGGCTATTAATTATGTCATGAAGCGGATGTCACGCTTTATATATAAAACCCATTAAAACGTAGTGTCCTGTTATGTTAATAAATTGGGTTTATTCTAAACATGGTATTTACATCATTTAGCTCTTTGCAACCAGAACAAATAACCGAACTCTATTTGTTCTTCGAATAGATCTAGGAAATATATAAGAGCACGAATGTTTCTTCGGATTATATATGTTAATATAGCTCGATTATTTACGTGTATAGATAGATATTTGAGTATTTACATAAGTGATGACAAAAGGAATACTAAGAATGAGTTATTGCTCAAGTAGTTCATGAAAGATATGACACCATGATTAGGCTCCTCAGATTTTTGAGTTTTTGCTCAAGCAGCTAGCTTAAAAATCTTCTGTTTTTTTTTTTTTTTTTTTTTTTTTCTTGGCACATTCATTCATAAACGCATAAACGCGATCAATTACATCAAGATAGCGGGCAGGCGGGCAACAAGCTGCGCCGCCACCCCTTTCTGGATGGCAAATCCTAACCTACTAAAAACGAACCCATGTCCCCCCGGAGTCGAGACACTGCTATGAATAACACGTTGGACTCTAGTCAGGAAACGGATGGCTTCCGGCGCCAACGAGCCAAAGGTATCAAATGCCAGGGGAACAAATACGTGTTGGTTCTCCTCGCAGGCTTTAGCATGCTTCTCAACTTTCTTCGCATCTGCTTTCCGCACAGCTTGCCCTGCTAAAAAACCACTATCCCTCAAACCAACCAGAGGAGATACACCTGTTAGGTCGATGCAAGCGTGTTTCCCCCCGACCCACCCAAAGACAAGCAGGTCTGCTGGACGTAGGGTGGATCTCCCATCAGCGGGGTCCGAGAGGAAATTCACGGGAGCCTCCCTCTTGGCTGAGATCCCAGCCCGTCTTAAAATGTCCCAAAGAACGTCCCGGACCCAGTCATGCCTATATTTGAAACCAGGCAACTCCTTACAATGAACCGCGTGTTCCCCGTATTCGTCCAAGCATGCCTTACGGCAAATCGGACAGACTTCATCTTCATGGTACATGGGGATCATCAAACGATATTTAAGAATTGCCCTGTATTCAACCCTAGACATGGTTTGGCCCAAACCTTCGATTGGGATAACATTCAGGAAATCTTGGGCATGGGGGCTTTGCAAGCATTCAATAACTGCCTTTTGGCGGGGGGACAGATCAAAAGTTTCACCCAGGCTCTGTGCGATTTTGCCAAAGAGGGCATTCGCCAAAGTTTTCTGAGGCTTTGGGGGGGCGGTGTCCTTATTAGAAAAACCGCCAATATCAAAACCTGGGAGAAAGTCATTTATCCTTTCTAGGGCCTGTACGTAGTCCAAGTCCATGTCGACAACCCCACTGTTCCTTAAGATGTGGTCTTGGAGATTCCAAGACTGAGCTCGTGATGCCACAAAAGCATACACCCCAACATCTTTTGCTGAGAGGAGCCCTAATCCTCCCAAACGCATCGGTAATGATGCCATTCGCCACTGTAGGTCACCAAAAATCTGAGGAGCCTAATCATGGTGTCATATCTTTCATGAACTACTTGAGCAATAACTCATTCTTAAAGACCAAGCTGATCACATCACCATCTTCATTAATTTTATAATAAATTCGTTGTAGATTTTCAATTGGTCAAGATTTTGGTTTCAAGTCATCAGTTTTGACTGGACATATATGCTTCATGGGATGGACATCCAAGAAGTTACTGTTATCAATTAAGTTCTGTTCATGATACTTGAGTTTCAGATCTCGTGTCATAATTAATTTAATGTGGTAGATCTCGTGTCATAATTACTCCTTACAATCTAATCATCAAACTGTTGAATGATTGTTAGTATGTACCTACGTATAAATATATACACATGTGTATATATGGGTGTTTATTTCAGATCCAAAATACATAGAGCTACGAGAATCGTATAATACATTTGTACCTTTTGTTTTGAGTGTTATACGTTGTAACGACAAAGGTTTAAACAGCGCCGTCCAAATGGAGACAAAAGAAACTATTCTGTTGGGTAAAGAGCTAGGTGTGGAAGAGTTTGAGAAGTTCGATGTGTCCGTGTCTAAGGCGATTCAGGAAGAAGGCTTTCAATTTGTGGACCAATGAATGCTTTATCCTGGAACGTTAGAGGGCTGGGCTCGGAAGACAAAAGTTTGTGGTGTAAGAAGCTAAAAGTGGAGAACGAAGTTAGTTTTATAATGCTCCAAGAAACTCAGTTTGAGTCATTGGAGAATGTTCAAATTAACCGGTTTTGGGGTAATGGGGACTTCGAGTTAGCTCACGTGGATTCGACGGGTAGGTCCGGTGGCTTAATTTCGATGTGGAACCCGAAGGTTTTCATGAAGGACTCGGTGATTGCAGAAAGGAATTTATTGGTCGTCTCGGGTTGTTTAAAAGAAGATGGCAGGAGAGTGACAGTAGTTAATGTATATTGCCCGCAAAGACTAGTGGATAAGCGATTGGTTTGGGATAGGCTGAAATCTATTATCAACGTTGATGGTGGTCTTTGGATCATGGGAGGCGATTTTAATAGCGTGAGAGATAAAGAGGAAAGACGTAATTCGTATTTCAATCTTGCGGAGTCTAGTGAATTCAACGACTTTGTGGAGGAAGTGGGTTTGCATGAGTTTACTCTTAAAGGTCGCAAATTCACATATATGGTGGGAAATAAGATGAGCCGATTGGATAGATTTTTTGTTGATTGGGTGTTGCTCAATGAGTGGCACAATGCGGAGTACCGGGTTTTGGATCTGAAAGGTTCGGATCATTTTCCTATTCTTTTGAAAGTTGTTTCCAGGAATTTTGGAGCCAAACCTTTTAGGTTCTTCAACTCGTGGTTACAACGGGAGGGTTTCGATGGATTGGTTAAAGATGTGTTAGTCAATGGGGAGTTTCCTAGTGACCCGTATGCGAGAATTATGGGCAAATTCAAGTTGTTGAGGCAAAAGATTAAAGTTTGGAAAGAGTCTATGATGCGTGAAGAGATGGAGGAGGTGGATTGTTTGACTAGTGAAGTTAGAGATCTGGAAGGTATTTTGGAGGATAGGGACCTATTGGAAGAAGAAACGTGGATTCTGGAGGAGGCTAGAGCTAGATTGAAAAAGTTGGATTTCTTAAAAGTGAAAGATTTCAAAAATCGAGAGTTAATTGGGCCAAAGAGGGGGATGAGAACACTCGTCTTTTTCACGGCTCGATAAATACTAGGAAGGTGGCAAATGCTATTACGGGTTTGATGGTTAATGGTGAGTGGGTAACTAAGCCAAAGACAATTAAAAAAGAAGTGTTAAGTTTTTTTCGAGCCAAGTTCGTCGAAGAGATGCCAGCTAGGTCGTCGCTTACTTGTTATGGGCTCAAGAAAATTAGCCAGGAAGAGGCGATCCAATTAACTAGTCCTTTCTTAGAGAAGGAAATTAAGGAGGCGGTGTTCCAGTGTGGGAGCGATAAAGCTCCAGGCCCTGACGGATTCAATTTCCGTTTCGTCAAGAGGTACTAGGAGTTATTCGCGGCTGATTTTGTAGATGTTCTGAATTATTTTGTGGCAACCGGTCATATTAGTTGCAATGTGGCCTCGTCTTTTATTACTTTGGTGCCAAAAGTTAAGGACCCTACGAGTCTAGGGGAGTACCGGCCTATAAACCCTATAGGGGTGGTGAGTAAGCTGATATCTAAGGTCCTGGCTAACAGATTGAAGATGGTTATGGACAGTGTCATTAACGAAACCCAGTCGGCTTTGGTAGCTGGTTGGTATATCTTGGATAGTCCCTTGGTTATAAGTGAAGTTATGTCGTGGTCGAAAAGATGCGGGAAGGAGATGTTTATGTTTAAAATAGACTTCGAAAAAGCCTATGATAATGTTAACTGGGATTTCTTGATTTCAGTTATGAGACAGATGGATTTTCCGAATCTCTGGTGTAGATGGATTCGTGGCATCCTGGTTTCGGCGCGGTCTTCTGTTTTGGTTAACGGGTCCCCGACGTTTGAGTTTAATTGTGGCAAGGGTATTAGACAAGGGGATCCTATATCGCCTTTTCTTTTTATCATGATTATGGAGGCCCTTTCTGGTATTATCAATAAAGCGTGTAGCATTGGGACGTTTCAGGGGGTGGCGCTTCCTAGGGGTGGTCCGATTATTTCGCATCTTCTCTATGCAGACGATGCCATGGTCATGAGTGAATGGTCAGAGAGTAATTTTGTCAGTCTCAGACGCATGCTTCGTATCTTCCATATCTGCTCTGGTTTACGTATTAACTTAAATAAGTCTACCTTGTATGGTGTGGGTGTGGTTAGTGAAGCGGTTGAAGATAAGGCACGGGGGTTGGGTTGTCGTTCAGGTATGACTCCTTTTACTTATCTCGGTATTATGGTGGGCGCTAATATGTCTAGAATTAATAACTGGGATCCGGTTATAAAGGTTTTTAAAACTAGATTATATAGATGGAAATCGACTACCTTGTCTATTGGTGGGAGGTTGACGCTCATCAAGTCTGTTTTGCAAAGTCTTCCGTCATATTATTTTTCCTTATTTAAGGCGCCGGTTGGGGTTGTGAATAAATTGGAAGGGATGGTTAGACAGTTTTTGTGGGGAGGCAATGGGAATGTGAAGAAGCTTCATTGGGTGGGTTGGGACAAAGTTACTAGACCACAAAAAAATGGTGGTTTGGGAATTCGAAAGCTTGAGGATTGTAACAACGCTTTCTTGGTCAAGTGGTTATGGAGATATAAGCAAGAGGGTAATGCTTTATGGAGGAGGGTGGTAGACGCTATTCACGGGTCCAACAAGAAATGGGAGATCTATCCTCATTGTTCTAGATTTGCGGGGACGTGGACAAAACTAGTGAAATGTGGTTCCAGTTTGAAAGTGGGTGATGTTAGTAGTATGGGTATGATAAGGGGCAGGATTGGGAACGGCATTTTGATTAGATTCTGGACTGAACCTTGGGTCGCTCGGGAGCCTTTAATAAATATCTTTCCAGACCTGTTTCGACTCGAGCAAGAGAAATCGTGTTTAGTAGGGGATAGAATAGTGGGGGCTGTTACGGGTGGTAATGTTCAGTGGAGTTGGAGACATGCGCCGGCTACTGAAACGGAGATAAACCAGCTGCAGGTTTGCTCGCTTTTGCTCGCTGGTATTCAACTTGGTGACGCAGCCGATAAATGGTGCTGGGATGGTATCGATTCAGAAGGCTTTTCGGTTTCGGGTGTCAAGAGTTGGATTGAGAGTGGTAGGACATACATAGATCAAGCGGTCTATAGGTGGTGCAAATGGATCCCGGTTAAGTGCAATATCTTCATGTGGAGAATGCTCATGGATAGGATTCCTACGAAAAAGGCGCTCTTAAGAAGAAATGTTAATTGCGGAGATGGTCTCTGTAGTTTTTGTGAGGAGGTTGAGGAGACCGTTGATCACTTGTTCTCGGCTTGCCTCGTTGCTTCGGGAGTTTGGAATGCGATAGCTAGATGGGTTGGTCTTCCTACTTTCTACTTCTTCTCGGTGGCGGATATTCTCCAAATGGAGCTCACTTCTTCTTGGCCTAAGGTGAAGAAGTTGGCGCTTTATGGGGTTATGGTTATTGCTTGCTGGAGGATATGGAGGGCTAGGAACGAGAGCTTATTCAAGAATGAAAGGTGAACGGTTGTTGACATTGTTGCGGATATTAAAGCATTGGGTTTCTTATGGTTTTCTAGTAGGTACAAAAAATGTTCGGTGGGTTGGCTAGAATGGAAGAGTTTTTCTTTTGATGTAACGTAATGTACTTTGGTTTGGGTTTCTCCGTCTTGGAGACTCCCGCTGTGTTTTCTTGGTGTTTAATGAAGTTCGTCTTTAAAAAAAAATTAATTTATCATCAATAGACTATATCTAGTTATTTTATAATGTTATATTGAAATTTTAAGGGAAAAGGAAAGAGAATTTATCAAAATAAGATCATCAATATATACTTTTCTTTTAAGCATTTATAACCTGAATAATAAATGTTTTTTGTCCCTTATTATGTTTGGTACAATCACTGTACATAGCCTTCCATTCGTTGCAAAATAAGAGGGACCCCCTTTTGCATAGTTATAGAAGGTATAATTTGGAGATTGACTAGTCAACATGACTTAATATACAAGAAATGGGTAATAAATATACATGCAAAAATGGAAATGAAAAAAATTACCCAGAAAAGACAATAATAAGTAACTTGTACCACAGTACCAGCATAATAAATAAGGTTGACACCTTCAATAGAGTCCATCCCAACTACCATCCACCACAAAAACCAATTCGAAGTGTACAATTTTTTTTAAAAAAATTTTGTTGTCTATATTATTTTATTTGTAATATAAGTCGTGTGAAACTGAAAATGTCAACACATCACACTTTAGTGAATTCGAATTACCTTTTAACCTTTTGCATAGTAAAATATATTTTGTGTTTATTTCGAAGCATTTAAAAAGGTGTATTGTTTTTATCCGGTAAAAAAGGTGCTTTGTCTAGATGAATTATGGGGTTTTAAACCGCAACTTCAGATGTTTAATAGCCGAATCTTAGTCGAGTCAGGTTTCGTTGCTCTAAGAATTGTTTGAGCCGAGCTCGAATTGATTTATAAACGATCCAAGGATGAGCTTCCTTGGTTAGTTAACGAGTCGATTTTTGAACTGGCTTTGAGCAAGCTATGAGCTATTTGAACATCTTTAGAGTTCACATTGACAATGGAAAGCAATTAGTAATGGGTTTAACTTTTTGGTCGTAATATATGTGTCTGCATGTGTACATACAAATAATTAGTGTTTTTACATATTGACAAGTGTTGAATGTTGTATGCTGATGATGGGTTATTGTGATGGTTCGGAGGCAGAGTAACTGCCGGTGGGTATTAAATGTGTGTTTAAATGCGAGCAACTACCCAGTATTTATAGGGTTGGTGTGGCTGCGCATTAATTGCGGGTGATGATTTGGTCGGCGTGAACAGTGACGGTTGTCACTGTTCCTGCCTGACAAGGGATGGCTTATATTATTATTTATTTGAGGTCGGCTATGTACCAGAGGGTAATAGCCGACTTTGCTTTATTTAGTGGTTAATAGTCCTTTATCTAATGTCCATTAGTCCTTGTGTCTGCCTATCCAGTTCGGTCGGCTCATCCTATCCGATTAAGTTTGTATGTTCGATCGGCCACTGTCTTGTCGGTTATCGGTCATTCTGATTAAGTGGTTCGGTACTTCTTAACTTTTGATTGTTAGTCTTATGTTTATTTAAAGCGTATTTATCCTTAATTACCCATCCTATGTTATCAGCCCCCCAGTTTGATGATCTTAGCATGTCTTGTTTGCCTAAGAATCATCAAACTTAGTTTTTATAAATTTTTATCATTCCGAGTTATTTGAACGGTGGAAACACAATCGTTTCGTGTGCTACCGTTCCGGGCCGTCAGGATGATTCAAACGCTTAAGCGGTTTCGTTTTCAGCCGATCCGGACCCTTTTTACGAGTCAAAAACTTTTTCTGAAAAAGAATTTTTTCGATTAATATGAAAATGTTAATTAATTGATTAATTAAATTTTTTTTTTTTATATATATATATTGGCCACGTGTCGGTTGCTGATTGGTCAGAATCGTAACCGCCCGACTGTTCATTGACGGGACGGGTTGTCAGTCTCGAGGCTCTCCCAAATCCCCCTATATATAGCACTGTTTATTGGTAAAAAAATTTTACCCTCTTCTTGATCGTCTTCAGAGCTCTCATTCCGAACGATCTTAGCAGGTTCGTATTTCTCGTTCTTCCTAGTCTATTGTTTTCGTTTAAATATGGTCGGTAGAAAAGATATGGACGTTCATACGTCTGTAGTATCCGAGCCAACTCCGACGGCTTTCTGTAATAAGTTCTTCGACACCACTGTCTATAAACCTATCGTTCCTAAACCCACCCAACGGATCACCGATTGTCCGAAGGGGCACGTCGGTTTTTATACGCGTCACTTTGATTTTTCCTCAGTTCGTCTCCCTTTATCGGTGTTTTTCTTAGAGTTTTTACAGTTTTATAAGTTAGATATTCGACAACTTAGCCCCCTGGGTGCCATGAAGGTTACTCATTTCGAAGTGGTATGCCGTGCCCATGGGGGCGAGCCGACCATTGGCCTGTTTCGTCAGTTTTTCCATCTGACTACGGCCGGGGATTGGTTTACTGTCGGGGAGAATTCTAAGTTGAAGTCTATGTTGAGCGAAACGTATTCCGGCCTTAAAAATTGGAAAAATCGTTTCTTCTGGGTTCCCGACAACGTCGTTCCGTTTAAGATGCCTTGGAAAGGTCCTAAGGGGACGTTGAATCCGAAGCAGGAAGATACGTTTGACGGCGAACTGTATGACAAACTCTTAGAAACCCCTACTCCCCTTCAGGTTTTCCCGGAAATCGTCTTAATATTGACTGGTATTAGCCGTATGTGGCCGTTTGAAGGGGTAGAGCCGATCGTTAAGAAGGGGAACAAGGGTATGGTTATTACTGCTTATGATTTGAAAGATTAATCTGGTCCAAGTGTTGACATGTTATTTGTTTGTGTTTGCAGAGATGAGCCTTTTAGGGTTTGTGAAGAGAAAGGGTAAGGGTTGTAAGGCTACGTCTCGTCCACTTGCTCCGAACGAAGACTATGTTCTGGATCGGACTGCTGCAGTCACATATAACATACCTGCAACAGAACATGATGATGAGCCCCGAAGGCCTAGGGGTCAAACTGTGGAGAACCAAGGGAATCTTGATCGGTTTCTCTTTTCGTCCGATCGTCAAGAAGAAGACAACGTTGATGGGGATTCTCGGGAGAAAAGTCCTGAGGCTATGGATCATGACGTAGTTAATGTTACTCCATCCCCTGCTCACTCGGGGAAATCCAAGGAGGATTCTGCTGAAAAGGTTGTTCTGGGGGTAGAAGCTACCGGGTTGAATCCGAGTCCTGCTCGGAAAGAACACCATCGGAAGAGGAAGACTTCCGAGGATGTTGTTGATGAGACTCCTCAAAGCAGTAAGAAACACCGCTCTGCAAGTGATGATGAAGGTTCCAAAGGTTCGGAATACTCCTACGATATTACCGAGACTTATGTGCCCCGTTGGCAGGTGAAGAATGGGGATACCTTGGTGGATCCTGCTGTCTGCTATCAAATATTACACCATGCAATCCCTCCCGGAGAGTTGGACCGAGCCAGAGATAAGAAGGAGGATTACCCGGCTGAAGGTGCTAGTGTTTCAATTGTTCGGGCCCTTAGCTCTGTTTCGGAACTAGTCCAGAGTTACTGCAAGAAAGCGGCCGTTGAGAAGAGGCTTCGTGGGCGGATAGAGGAGTACAGGGCGAAGATTACCAAGTTGGATGCCAAGCTGGCGAAGCGGAAAAAGGGTGAACGATCTAGCGTCAAGAAGGGGAAGCAAGCTATTCGGGCCCTGGAGGAGATGAAGGAAAAACATGCCAAGGAAACTGAGTCGTTGCATCAAGATCTATCATTACGGGAAAAAGAGATTGAGGAGTTGAAAGAGAAGAATCGGTTGTTGGATGAGCAGAACGTAACGCTGATGAAGGCATCGTCCTCCCTCCAGGTATACGTATATTTCTGTTATTTCTCGTGTTTTCTTTTCCCTAATACTTTTCTTTCAGGAACGTATTGACAAAGCTGCCGAAGAGAAAGAAGCATGGAGACAATGCAAGGTGAATTATGATGAAGCTTTGGCTGCTGGGGATAAGGTTATCGATCAGCTGAAGATCTTCTTGGAGGATGCTGAAAAAGACAGGGATCGGTTGGCCACTGAAATGATACCCCTTGTTGTCTCTCGGCTTCACAAGTCAAAGGAGTTCCTGGAACCACTCGGTGAGATGGAGACGTTGCTATACAACTCTGCTTTCCATGATGGTATAGTGGCGGGTTTTGAAGGTTGTTCGGCTGGTTTAAAAATTGATGGGGTTGAAGGATATGACTTGAAGGCTAACACTGTGTATGAAGCCGGGGTAAAGAGTTGGGAATCCACTACATATCCGTATATTGAAGGCATCAAAGAACTGAAGGGCAAGACCTCCGTTGACATCGAGAAGCTCGTCCCTTCGGGTAGTCTCATCAAGGACGCTCCTTGATTTGGTTGTTTATTTTATTTTAAGACAATTAACTCTGACCCTTCGTTGGTCGTATTTGTAATATTTTTTGGCTGTGTCGGATGTCCGACCAGCGTACCATCATTTTCCTTATGCATTGTTGTTTTTTCCTTTTCTTTGATCTGTGTTAGTTATTCTAAGGGACTTCCCCTTTTTACCGAACGGTTGTCTGTTCGGCCAGCTTAGTTCGAAGGAGCTGACCCTTAGTCGGGAGAAGAGTTCCCTTAGCTATTCGAAGGGGCTACCCTCAAAAGTTGAACAGTGATCTGTTCCGTTAACCGTTTGTTTAAGATTAATAATTGTTAATTATGCAAATGGTAAATCATAGCAAAAGTTGTCATTTCATTAATACGTTATAAGGCCGAGTGTCCATG
This sequence comes from Ambrosia artemisiifolia, assembly GCA_032199755.1. Lineage (NCBI taxonomy): Eukaryota > Viridiplantae > Streptophyta > Magnoliopsida > Asterales > Asteraceae > Ambrosia > Ambrosia artemisiifolia. The sequence continues at coordinate 7,815,444 of CM063521.1, forward strand.
AAAGACTACAAAATGACAGTTTTATTAAGCAGCCGTTGGTAGGTCCGGCCTAAGCGTAGTACTTTTTCAGTTGAGCTAAGTTCCAATGCCTTGGAACGGCCTTTCCTTCGATTGTAGCAAGCTTACATGACCCCTTCTCGTGAACTTCTACTACCACGTACGGACCTTCCCAGTTGGGTCCCAACTTTCCTGTGTTCTCTTTCCGACTTGCTTCGTTCGATCGTAAGACCAGATCACCAGGCTGTACCGTCATGGTCTTAACCCTTTTGTCATAGTACTTCTTCATCTGTTGTTTGTACTTTGCCTCTTGGATGCTTGTATTTGCACGATACTCTTCTAAATTGTCAAGGTTTGTCAGCAACCCCTCCTGGTTGGTCTGTTCATTCATCGTCAAAACTCGCTTGGTCGGTAGACCTACTTCTGCAGGAATAACTGCTTCAGTTCCGAACACCAGGCTGAACGGGGTTCTCCCCGTGCTTGTTTTTTTCGTCGTCCTTAGGGACCATAGGACGCTTGGCAGTTCACTTAACCATTTCTTTCCATACCTTCCCAATCTGGTTTTCAATCCCTGTAGGATGCTTCGGTTCATCCGTTCCACCTGACCATTTGCCTGTGGATGAGCAACAGAGGCGAACACTTGCTTTATACCCAAAGTTTCGCACCAGCTGCGGAACCTTCTGTCTGCAAATTGCGTCCCGTTATCTGTGATCAACTTTCCTGGAAGACCGAAACGACAAATCAGGTTCTCCCAAACAAAAGTGGTTATCTGGTCTCCACTTATGCTGCTGATCGGCTTGACCTCCACCCACTTGGAAAAATAGTCTACTGCTACCAGTAAAAATTGAACTCCTCCCTTGGCCTTTGGGAAAGGGCCTAAGAGGTCCATCCCCCATTGATAGAAAGGCCATGGGGAAGTTATTGGGACCAAACCGTGCTTCGGTAATTTTGGGACGGGGGCATACAATTGGCAAGATTCACACCGCTTGACCAGTTCTTCACTGTCCTGTCTCATTGTGGGCCAATAGTATCCGAGGTTAGCTGCTCGCGTGACCAGGGTGGCCGCACCAGCGTGCATTCCGCACAGCCCCTCGTGCAACTCTTCGAGTAGCTTTACACCTTCTTGTTGGAGGATACACCGATATGATGGAGACAGGAACCCTTTTCGGAAGAGTACTCCATTTATCATTTCGTATGATTTGCCTCGTAGCCTGTCTTCTTCGCTCGATGCCTCTCCCTCTAAAGCTCTAATGATTGAGTTTCTCCAATCATCTTCTTTTCGGATTTCTAGGACGGCTGATGGTACCTGATCTTCCACTGATGCCCTGTCCAACTGTTCGACCAATACCATCTTTGTTAGATGAGCAAAGGCTACGGATGCCATTTTACTTACGGCATCGGCTCCTTTGTTCTTGCTTCGTGGAATCTTGATTATACGGCACCCTTCAAAGGAGCTCATCAGTTTCCTAACAGCTTCTGCGTACTTTTTCATTGTAGCATCTCGGGTCTCAAAGTCATTGGCCACTTGGCTTGCCACCAGTTGAGAGTCAACAAAAACTTTAAGATTCTTTACCCCCATTTGGCTTGTTATCCGAAGGCCTGCTAGTAAAGCTTCATATTCGGCCATATTGTTCGTACACTTGAAATTGAAACGGAGAGCATAGGCAGTTTCAACTCCCTCGGGATCCACTAGGATGAGGCCCGCTCCTGCCCCGTCCCTACTGGATGCTCCGTCGGTGTACAGACACCACCCTTCATACGTCCCTGAACTCTCAGGTTGATCGGTGACCATGTCAATGATCATCGGATCTTCGACGTGATTTACGTTCTCCACCAAAAAGTCAGCCAAAACTTGTCCTTTTATTGCTAACCTCGGTTTATATTCAATGCCGAATGTACCCAATTCTACTGCCCACTTGGTCAATCTTCCAGCTACTTCTGGACGGCTCATAATTTCTCGGAGCACTGAATTGGTAAGGACCACGATATGGTGAGCTTGAAAATACCTGCGCAAACGCCGAGCTGTATGCGTTAAAGCAAGTGCCAGTTTCTCGATTGGCGAATAACGGAGCTCTGCGTCTCGCAAGCACCTGCTTACGAAGAAAATGGGCATGAACCCTTTGGCGCGGCTAGCACATAAGACGCTGCTGATTGCTTCTTCTCCGGCTGCTAAGTAGACAAACAAAGTTTCCTCTGGTTCAGGAACCACCAGAGAAGGTAAGCCACAAAGATGTTTTTTCATCTGTTGGAAGGCCTCTTCGGCCTCATCGGTCCATCTGAAGTCGGATTTTCGAGTGTAGCCCTTGAGGATTTTGAAGAAAGGTAACGATCTTTCGGCCAGTTTCGAGAGGAACCGATTGAGGGCTCCCAACCTGCCATTTAAACTCTGCAACTCCTTTATCGTTCCTGGGGACCTCATCTCTTGGATTGCTCGGACTTTGTCAGGGTTTGCCTTGATCATCTTTTTAGCCACAATATGCCCTAAGAATCGACCTTCTTCCATCCCAAAGAAGCATTTCGAAGGGTTCAACTTCATGTTCACTCTCCTTAAATTATTGAATGTTTCAGCAATGTCAAGGAGCAGACGCTCTTCATCGGGACTTTTGATGACTAGGTCATCAACGTAGGCTTCCATATTCTTTCCGATCTGATCCTGGAAAACCTGATCTATCAGCCTCTGGTAGGTAGCACCTGCATTCTTAAGACCGAAAGGCATTTTACGGTAGCAGAACAGCCCATGGCTGGTATGGAAAGCTGTCTTTTCTTCGTCTTCCCTTGCCATCTGTATTTGATGATACCCCTTGTATGCGTCCAGGAAACATTTGAATCGGAAACTGGCCACCGATTCTACTTTGGAGTCGATCTCCGGCAACGGGTAATGGTCTTTGGGACAGGCTTTGTTCAGGTCTCGGTAATCAATGCACATTCTCCACGACCCGTTAGCTTTCTCAACCATTACTGGATTTGCGACCCAAGACGGATATTGAACGGGCTTCATGATACCAGCTTTCTGTAACGCCCGTACTTTATCGGTCACCGCGGCACTTCGATCGGGGGCCAAAGCCCTTTTCTTCTGCACAACCGGAGGTTGATGGGGATAAACGTTTAAATGGTGCTCTACTATGTATCGTGGTATGCCTGTCATGTCACTAGGCTCCCAGGCGAATACATCAGCATTCCTTCTCAAGTATCGATATAGGTGCTCCTTACACTCAGGACTAAGCGTTCGCCCTACCATTATGACTTGGTCGGGGTATCGTTCATTTATGCACCATTTATCGGGTAGTCCTTCATCGGAGTCCAGGTACCCAATCTCTTGACGTCGCACCAAAGTCTTCAGAGTAGCTATTCCCCCCAACGTAGAAAATTTTATCAGCCCATGTTTGCTAGATGTAACCATTCCGAACGTCCTGATCCCTGGTCGGCCTATGAGAACGTTGTGGGGTGTATGGGCAGCCACCACAATGAAAGTTAACATTTCCACTCTTATGTGTGGATCCTCTCCGATGCTTACGTAGAGCTGTATTTGTCCTTTGGGGGACACTTGTTCACCGGAGAAACCCACTAAAGGGTAAGAGACTGGCACAATCTCATCTTGTACATAATTGGGCAACTGGGCGAAACAGTGTTCGTACATGATATCGGAGGCTGCTCCCTCGTCTATGTAGACCCGGTGTACTATCTATCCCCCGATACTAGCTCGGATTATCAACGGATCTTCTCTGGCATCTTCCCGCCTTAACGACGGGAAGTGGATAGGTAGTTCGGTCCAATGCAGGACTTCCCCCCTTTCCTCAATCATTATCCTCGGCCTTTTAAGAGCTACTGTTGGATGTAACATTAGCACTTCTTTCCCGCCTTTTTCATTCTTCCTTTTCTTGTTCCGGATGTCTTTGACAAGGTGATCCAGCTGCCCGGACTGAACGGCTTCTTCTATCTGCTTTTTTAGCTGAAAACATTCATTCGTGTCGTGTCCTTTGTCCTCATGGAATTCACAGTACTTTCGTGAACTTTGCTGCTTAGCCGTCTTCTGGAGGGGAAAAGGTGGCTTGAACTTGACATTAGCTGCTTCGGAAGCTAAGATTTCTTGAGGAGTCTTTGTTAGTTCTATAAAGATTAACCCTTTCCTTTCACTGCCTCTGGGCTTATCTTGTGAATCTTTCTTATCAGCTGGTGGGCTCCTATTATCACTTTCTCGGTATCTCTTTTGAGAATATTGATCTCGCTTTCCTCCTCCTCGGTATGTTCCTCTCCGATTGTACTCTTCGGGCTTCTTCTTGAATTCGATGGCTTGAGCGGCCTCCTTTCCTCTGACAAAGGCTTCAGTCCTTTCGATGGCCTCTTCCATAGTGGCCGGAACTCTCGCGTTCAGACTTTCTACCAGCTGCTTAGTTCTTAGGCCGTGCAAGAAACCCGAGATACGCATCCTCTCGTCGGCATCTCTAACCTGTAGGGATTCTTCTTTAAAGCGAGTCACGAATTCTTTCAGACTTTCCCCTTCTTTCTGTTTGATGTTATGCAGCTCCACGGGATCTTTCATGTGCTTTCGCTGCTGCCGAAAATGCTCTAAGAACCTGATCTTCAAATCATCGAAGCTGTCAAGGCTATCCGGAGCAATACTATTGAACCATACCCGTGCCACTCCGGATAGGGTTTGTACAAACATGTGGCACCATGAGGGCATCGGCCAACCCTCATTGCTAGCTGCACTATCGAACAATAGGATGTGATCTTCCGGGTCCGCCGTTCCGTCATACACTCTGACATTCGCAGGCATCTTGATCCGCATAGGCGGGACGAAGTTGGCAATCCTTGGTGTGAATTTCGATCCTCCGGACGGCCGATAAGGTTGGGAAAGTTCATCCAAGGGCATGGATGTTACCGGTCCGGGGGCTACCGTCGATTCATGGATATGAAACAAAGGGGCGGACATGGCCATTGTAGCGGACTGTGGGTTTCGAGAATTTCTCTGGACCATATCAGCCAGCCAGGAGGCTGGGGTCATCGTTACCGTTGAAGGACCGGGGGTGTGGAACGGTATCGGCTGGGACGTCCCACTGCCCCCAGCATCCTCCTCATCAAACGACAGTCTGAGCGAGAGGCCTTTGGCCCTTTCTTCTCTTACATATTCATTCATTAGTTGCCGTATCTGAAGGAAATTAGACCGCACCAATTCGGGTGATACGATCGGAGCCGTGCTTTGGGTGCCTAACAGAGAGGTACTGTTCGTGGGGGGTGGAGTGACATTGTTTGTAGGAGGGGGATCGGATGATGACATGGTGACGTGGGGACAAAGCGCTTTTTCAGTGGTTCTGCTTCGGCCCCACGGTGGGCGCCAAATGTTGAATGTTGTATGCTGATGATGGGTTATTGTGATGGTTCGGAGGCAGAGTAACTGCCGGTGGGTATTAAATGTGTGTTTAAATGCGAGCAACTACCCAGTATTTATAGGGTTGGTGTGGCTGCGCATTAATTGCGGGTGATGATTTGGTCGGCGTGAACAGTGACGGTTGTCACTGTTCCTGCCTGACAAGGGATGGCTTATATTATTATTTATTTGAGGTCGGCTATGTACCAGAGGGTAATAGCCGACTTTGCTTTATTTAGTGGTTAATAGTCCTTTATCTAATGTCCATTAGTCCTTGTGTCTGCCTATCCAGTTCGGTCGGCTCATCCTATCCGATTAAGTTTGTATGTTCGATCGGCCACTGTCTTGTCGGTTATCGGTCATTCTGATTAAGTGGTTCGGTACTTCTTAACTTTTGATTGTTAGTCTTATGTTTATTTAAAGCGTATTTATCCTTAATTACCCATCCTATGTTATCAACAAGTAAACTTTACATCCACGACTCACAAACAAATATGTGTGTGTGCGCGCACGCGCACGCGTCTGTGTTTACGTACCATGAATTTTAACAATTTGAGCGGAGGCAAACTAGCACATTTTCTAAAGAGTCGAGACAAGTTAGGCCGAATTTATGTATATCCAATGATATATGTGTGTACCCACCACGCACTCATAAACGATGATATATGTGTGTACCCATAAAATTTAAAAATTAATTAATCTGAGCCGAGTCAAACTGAATGGTTTTGTAAGCAAGCAAGCAAGCAGTGGCAAGCTAACTCGATTTGTAACTAATGATCCAACCAAGTTTGGTCGGTTTAAAAAGCGAGCCGATTACAAATATTTCAAGATACGAGCTCTATTTAAACAACCCTAAATGAAACAATCTTCTTCAAAACAATTAATGCATGCATCCGTGCGAAACTGGCCTCATCAATTAATTCAAGATTTTTAACACCACTATTGCCCTCTATAAATACACTCAAAAGACAGTACGTATCTATAACTGTGTGAGATGGAAAGTGTGTGAGAGAGAGTAAGTGTGTGTGTGTCACGGGTTTATCTTGAAAGGCTCTTGTTTCACAGTCCTAGATCAGACACTCAGACACATATTCTCTTCTTCCTCTCTACATAATCGAGGCTGCCCCTGCCCTTCTGCTTCCATCTCTCTCTCTCTCTAGAATCAATAATTTGAACCTTCAAGATTTTTCCTTTATCTCTCTCTCTCTCTAGAATCTTGAACAAGAACACCAATAAGAACAAGAATCTAACAAAAGGTTCATAGTTGTTTTGATGGCTATGATGTTGGATCATGGCTCATATGATGGTGGCATATTGTTGTCGTTAGATTCACACAAAGCAGTTCCTGCACCTTTTCTAACGAAAGCTTATCAACTTGTTGATGATCCAACGACTGATCATATTGTCTCGTGGGGCGAAGACGAGACTACGTTCGTTGTGTGGCGTCCGCCTGAGTTTGCTCGTGATCTGCTTCCGAACTACTTCAAACACAACAACTTCTCCTCGTTTGTTCGCCAACTTAACACCTATGTAAGTAATACATGTTGTAGTAATACATGTTGTTTGTATGTTTGTTTGTTTGTTTTGTTGTCGCTACATACAACAAAGATACAACTTCTACAAGTTAACTTTGTGTAGGAGTATCGGTGTCCTATGTATTTTAGCATAGTAGAAGTAATGGCAAAGTCAGAAACAACTACTTATATATCACTTATTTAAGTTTAGACGTGATTTGGTTCGTTGTAAAATCAATCAGAAGCATAAGGCAAACTCAGAAACAATTACTTGTGTAAGACATCTTTAAATGTTATTAAAGTCTACAAATTAAGTTTTAGTAGAAGCGATATTTGATTCATCTTAGCTATGTTTTATGTTTTGGACGCAGTTTAATTCGTTATGAAGCTTAAAAATAGTAGAAAGCAAATCAAAAAGAAATTTTTAATTGTATCACGCACATATATAAATATAATTATTTCCTTGTAAAGTTACTAAAAATTCACATATTTCACTAATATTTATACCTTTTTCAAATCTTAGTTTTTCACACTAGATTAATGAAGTATATAGTTCATATTCATGTGTAAATATGTCTACTAGTATCATGTGTAAGATTAGCTAATTATTTTATATGCATGTGATCCTAATTTTGTTTTGTTTTGTTTTATTTTGTTGTTTTGTTTGATTAGGGTTTTAGAAAAATAGTACCGGATAGATGGGAGTTTGCAAATGAGTTTTTCAAAAAAGGAGAAAAACACTTATTATGTGAGATCCACCGCCGGAAAACATCTCAACCACAAATGACATTCAATCACCACCACCACCATCCACAACACTTCACAACTATTGGCGGCGGTGGCGTTGGCGGTAGCGGTTTCTTTACATATCCACCTACACGAAGCATATCTCCACCGGACTCCGATGACCACTTATACACCGAAAACACCTCTCCCACCACCACCAACACCGCGGGTATGCTTGGAATGTTCCATAACACCGCTAGAGTTGGTAACTCGGTAACCGCGTTATCGGAGGATAACGAACGGTTACGGAGGAGTAATAATATGTTAATGTCGGAGCTTGCACACATGAGGAAACTATACAATGATATTATTTATTTTGTGCAAAATCATGTGAAGCCGGTGACACCAAGTTATTCATACCCTTCATCACTTCTTCTATCAACAAATAGTGCAAACATTAATGTGAATAAATCCCAACAACTTCATGGCTCTACTATGAACAACAACGTTGTTGATGACAACATTAATGTTAGTAAAACAAAGCTTTTTGGAGTTCCATTGTTGTCGAAGAAAAGATTGCATCCGGAGTATGGGAATAGTAATAATAATAATAATATGATGGTGGAGACTCATAAAGCAAGGTTGGTTCTTGAAAATGATGATTTAGGCTTAAATCTTATGCCTCCTTCTCCATGTTGACTCTTTCTTTGTACTTGGAAAGAATTCATTGATTAAGAAATCTTGTTTAGTTAAAAAAAATAGTTATTTTACTAAATGATATCATTTAACACTTTCTTTTTGTGTGATTTATATGTTTGAGTGTGTGTTTTGGTTTGGATTTGGATAAGTATATAGTTGATGAGGCACGTTCCAGAAAAGTTTGCTTGTAATCGACACGTTAGTAGACGACTGGGTCCGAGCCAAGGTAAGCTAACTTGTTAGTAAGGCTCGTTTTATGTAAATAATAATAACCCAAAGTTTAATATATACAAATTATAAATTCTACAAGTTGCCTTTATGCTTAAGTTTTGTTTCGTTAATAAGCTAAAGGAGCCCAATCTTACTCGACTCGTCTTGTTTACAACACTATATAGTGCCTTACAGTCGTCAAGAAGATGCATTTGTATAATCACCAACCAAATCTAATAGTAAATCATAATATTAAAATTAACACCATGATTTCCACATATTTTTTTTATTTTTTCTCTTTATTTTTTCATTTTAACTGATAATGATCATAGACAATATCTAGTGAGACTGTGAGGGAAATAATTATTTGGGCTCGATTACCAATCTCATATTCTTCTTTTCAGCATTTGTTTCTGGAAATTTTGTTTTGACATCTGAAAGTTTCAGTTGAGTCTCATTTATGGCATAAAAATGTCTTCTGTACTGCAGAAGAGAGAAGCCCACAAGACTTCTCATAAGATTCGTGTTGATCAGTGCATATTTACACTTTAACCACTGAATCATCAATCATACTTTGTAGCATATACTTGTTGTAGTTTAAAAAGCTGTAAACTTTAAAACATGAAATGATCATCGAATCTATTTTCAACAAAAAACACTTAAGACTTAGAAAAAGAGGGTCATCATTATCATCAAATCTTTGTGATTAAACTTAATTAATATGAAACAAACTATATATTGATAATAATAATAATAATTAATTAATTAAAAATTCCATAAATATAATATTTATAATGAAGACAAGTGGATGAAAATATAGTCTAAAAAAGTTAGGTTTGAATTCATCTAAACGCTTCTCTTCCTTGCTTCTTCTGACCATGAAATGTTAATAATAATAATAATAATAATAATAATAATAATAATAATAATAATAATAATAATAATAATAATAATAATAATAATAATAATAATAATAATAATAATCATCATAATAATAATAATAATAATAATAATAATAATAATAAAACATATTTGCATGCTCAGATGCTCTTCATCTTTTATCTCGTTGGATCCCCTTTTACACTCTTTAAACACCCACACTCATCCAACGTGCACAACTTATAGAAAAAAACATCCTAAAGTGGTGTGAATTTGTACCAAATTTTAACCTTTTAAGGGTTGGTGAAGTGTTAATTAAGCATCACTCTCTAATTTTATAACAGATCCAAGTTTCAAATCGTGTTTTCACTATCATTATATCAAAAAATGTTATTAGCATAACCCAACACAATTTGATCCTATTAATTAGGAGGCATGGCAGAGTCTGTGACTTTCAAAGTAACAGCCTCATCTTAACTCTCCTAATAGTTAACGAAAAAAAAAAAGTTATTCCAACAAAATTTGTCTATTTTCTTATCACTTCATTTTTTACCGCAAATTGTAGACAACTGTCTACAACATTAATCAATACTTTTCCTATACCACGTACCCTAAAATATTCTTAAATTACTCTATGTCTAAGTATTATATATATATATCATACGTTCCAATAAGAGACAAGAGTAAAACCAAATAAACTAGTCATTGACACTTAGACCACTTGTAATATTCACATCCTTCTCCAATGTGATTGGCTTAAAAAAAGGTCATGCATTCACGCCCAGGCCCAATTTTGAATAAAAACGCTCTCAGAAACGATGTTGGGGTGTTTTCAAGAATTTTCACGCCCATTTCACTCACCACTCCACATGTTGCTAGTAATGAGTTTCATCTTAAAAAGAAAATCTTAACACTTTTGAAAAAACAAATTATTGATGTATTTTATGTAGATACAATAAATGAAGAAATCTTGGTCGTCAACGGTCAACAGTAATAATTTCCATCTTAAAAAGAAAACCCTAGCCCTAGTTTTAACATACCTACTTGGTAAGCTAAGCTTCCTCTATTGTTTATGTCTTCCAATGTGCCATGTGGATAATGCATGTGAGTTGAAGCCAAGGTTGCGTCTCTTCTAAACTGGTAAGATTGCAAGTACGATTCGTATATTTCGGTAGATCCCTTTACATTTCATATTCTAACATATATGCCCCCTCAGCTTTTACCACTTTACATATTCCTACCAGCTTTTTAATATATCCAAAGTGAAGCCATACCTTTTATTTGCGAAGCAAATAGCCGTTGACTATGTATAAAATTTGTGGAGATGCATCTTAACTTTTCATATGTTTATATAATTTCTAATGCAAAAGTTTAAAAAAGCACCTATAAATGTGTTCAAACTATTAATTAAAATTAACAAAAATTAAACATTAAGTTCATAAGTTTTTTTTTGGAAGATGATTTTTTTTAATCGGAAGTTGTCATACCCGCTTAGGCAGGCACTGACCCTCCACTCCTCAGTCTATGTTGTCTGAATCGGGTCTACGCTGGTGGTAGTGTGGGTTGTTATCGGCTTCCACCCGGAAACCGTACCGCCTCCACACGAGCTCAGTTTTACTGTCGCCCGCTGGAGTAACGGTCGGATGAAAACCGGGTCAGCTCATGTTCAAGCTCCCTCCACCGGAAAAGGTCAAGCTCTCCCCATCATTAAGTTCGTAAGTTAGTCATTCTTCCTCTTCATCATCTTTGTCATCATCATGCCAATTAAATATTGCACGACTTTCATCCTATAAAATCATATACACATATAATATGGCTTACTACTTTAAAGCCCCAAACTCTTAATAGAGCTTGTACATTTCCCCTACTGAGTTTCGAGCACACCGAAGGCTTTCTCAAATCCTTTCTTCCAGAGCCATGACGAAGTTTAAATTCCAACACCTTCAATTTTTGTGAAAATATAAAACGTTTTAATAATATAACACATATTAGATATATCCCATGTACAAGATGATACCCTCAAAGACTTGGTTGAATATTGAAGAATATTGCTTTAGCAAGTTGATCACTTTGCTAGAGCCAACTATGCCAAAATATGTAACGCCAAGTCTAGAGGTCATGTGATGCAACTACCTCTAATATAAACTCTAATTTAATGATGTTAACAACCAGTTCACCTTCTCGGGAAAAAAAAAGTGTAATGATTAATGTCTACATACTATAGCATTGACAATGAAAGCTCTAAGAAAATGTCCTTTCCTCTGACTTTCAAACCCCCTCTCAGCGCTTTTGCTCTAAAACGCCTCTTCAATTCACGCTTCAGGAATAAGCTAAAAATACCCAAAATACGGGCATCAAAGATGCTACTAAAATATTTAATTCTCTGAAGTTTCGTAATTGTGGTAATGAGTCAATGAGTTTTTAGTTTAAAATCGTGATGGTAAAGCAGCAATGCAATAGTACGTAGTTACAATAATAGATCCATCACAGTTCACTGATTGATTTTCATGGAAGGATATGATCTATAGGTTTGATAATCTATACCAATACATGGTGACAAAGTGTCACTCCTAATGGCAACCTATGGCACACTTTATTGAAGATCACAGTTCCCAATGACAACTTTATGGCAAATGGCGATTTATGCATGACATATGTATAGTTTGTTTTCTAAATGAATTTGAGTCAATGCACTCCGTTGCTTATTTATTTTTGGTTTTTTTTTATAATTGAATCTGCAGATTCAAGTAGTTTGAAATATCATTATTTAGTGGTCCACCGGTGTAACACCCCATTTTGTGATCAAATAAAATAGAAATGTTTATGAAATTTATGTCGTGTGTATTATATGATCTAGGCGTGAATAGTATGATTATTTGATATATAAGAATCTACTCGAGCCAATAGTATTATAAGAGACCGTTTAGTTAGATTAACAAAAGATATTATATTTGAACCCTATACTCCGTTGTCTATAAAACTTAAGTTGACGCGTAGATAAAAATTAGCTCGTCCTAAGAGTACATTCGAAATTTTATAAAACGTTATAGTTTGAAAGTTATACGAGAAAAACGAACGAAGCAGCTAAATCAATTATAATGAGTAAATATAATAAACCTAAAAATATGTAAATCTTCAAATATGAAGATTTCGACATATGTATACAGCCATTATAATTCCAAAATATGAAATTAGTTGACTAAATAAGACTAGTCAAAATCTTCACAACGAAGATTTCTTCTTCAAGAAGAATAAAATGAGCCGCCTTAGGTGTTTCTTTACAAATTAAGCAACGCTATTATTGAAGTTATAAAAGGATAGTCTGGAAGACCATTTGGGACATCTCAAAATCAACGAGACCATAAACACTTAGAATCAAGAACCATACCAAACCTTGTGGTGCTATTAGTAGTAAGTTTCAGTAAGACTATTTGCACTAGCTTGCAATAAGTTTCAGGTATACTCTAGTATAAATTTGTTATTGCTATTATTATTAGGCATGATGGTTATGGTCAGGAGAAGGTATTGGGTAGCCTAACCTTAGTTAGACATGGACTGATCATCCATGCTTAAACAAGGCAACGTTAACCAATATCCAACCATGATAATAACTAGTTAGGTGAATCATTACCTAACCTAGGATGATGTAATTGTATCAGGACCCTGAGGTAGTACCCGATTGAAAGAGCAAGGTGTTAAGCAACTATTAAACAGGTGAGTTCTATGAATGTTTTCAAATGTGAGCATGCTTGTCCAAACTGGTAATTGTTAATATTGCACTCATGACTGTTGTACGCATGTTTATAATCTAATCACACATACACATGATATTTGTGGTCCCTTATACGTGCTGCTACGACAGGATTTGTCGGTATTACACCTGTGTGTAATGGGCATTAACTGTATGATGTTGGAAGTCACAGGGGTGACACCGTCACGGGGGCCTATGCGTGGGTGCCAGCGTGGCGTAAAGGTTATAATGACATGGGCGGGTACAGGTCATGAATGATGAAATGAATGTGTTTTACAACTTGTGTTTATTCATGAACTCACCAGCTTTGTCTGACGTCATTTTTAAGCATGTGTCGCAGGTAGTGAAGGCTAGTGCTTGTACCTGCTGTTTATCAGGAAGCTATATGACCAATGGAATAGGATATGCTAGTTCGTGTGTTTTGATGATATATGTCTCCGGTTAAGAATAGTTGTTGAAGTTTGTACCTTTAAGTTTCCAACTTTTGTACCTTGCGGTTTATGTTAATATAATAAGTGTTTCCCTTGTAAGTCGATATCAATTGTGTATGGTGCATCCTTATCTGGGTGTGGGCGTCACAACCGGTGTAGTGAGTCGCCATTACAAATGACGATTTGGCATAAATGAAAAATAGTTTTTTTTAAGGGTGATGAATATGTGTGGACCGAGTTTGAAATTGTGATTGTGAAAGTTGTTGACAAAGGTCCGAACTTATATTATTAGCCAAAAAAACTCGTGGCTTTGGTCAAAAAGTTGCATGTGTCGACCTTTGCCATTAGTAACGGCGATTGGCAGAAAAGTTGTAAGCTTTTTTTTTTTCATTTGAAATGACAATTCGTCGGAAAGTTGTAAGTTTTTTTCTATTTGAAATGGCGGTGCCACTACTTTTGTAAATTTTGGGAGAGGAGCACTCGTTGTTAAAAAAATTTCAAGGAGATGGTACTACTTAAGAAAAAAAAACCCTCCTATCGTTCACGCTATGAGAAAAACAAAAATGTACATATACAAGTTGTCTATCATCTATAAATTTACGGATCACCAAGGGTAAATTAAAAGATGCTTTTTTTTAGAAGAGAAGAAGTGATTTTAGTGTTGCATTGCTTATTTTTGAAATCTGTGAAAGAAAAAGAGAGATACTGACTTTCATTAGGGTTTCTTGGTCTTTTTACTCTCTTTATTGACATTTTATTCCTTAGGAGTCACTTTATTGACAAATTAAAGCATACTTTTTAGAATAATATTTATCAAAAACAGGATGTAAAATAGCATAAAGGTGTGCTTTAGTAGAAGGTGGCAGAGTTTCTTTCTGTTATGTCCTATAATATTCAAATTTTGTATGGAATCATCGATCTTGTTCTTGTGTTGTGTTGTGTGATTCCTTGATTTGTGGTCATTTGGTTTTTTATCGTTTGCTGTTTCCTAGATATGCGGTTTCTCCTTTTCTTCTCCTTTTTCCTTGATAAATAAAGCTTGCTAGTTTCCATAGTGCTCAACTTTGATCATAAAAATATAAAATAACCATTTTCTTTTAATAATGATGAGAGTCTTGTTTTCCTTGAGTAAGAGAAAGTGATGTATTGCACAAAAGACTAAACAAAAACAATTTCATGGAAGGTCATGGATTGTTGATCCAATTCAACCAAAGATTTGAAAAAATCATGGCTCTTAAATGAAAGAAATATGGATATCATAAATCATTTGTACCCATGAACACCACTGCGTTCTAAGACCATGTGTAGTAGACCTTAAATTTAAGGTCTCAAATGGGGCAAATTGCGACACGTGATATCCCAGTCAGTATGGAGGCCTTAAAAGAAAATGGGGTGTAGTGGGAGTTTTAAATTTAAGGCCCCAACTATTGTTTTATTAAAAAAGACAAATCTAAAAAACATCTCAGTCACCTACCTCCGTTTTTCTTCTTCTTCATCTCTCACACACACACCATCACCACCACAACCACCACCGTACACCATCACCACCACCGATCTGAAAAACATCCCCCCCCCCCCAACCCAGATCACCATCACCACCATAGGCCACGCCCACAGATCTAAAAAAACATAGACACCATCACCACCACCGATCACCTTCCTCTCTCTCTCTCTCTCTCTCTCTCTCTCTTGATTGGTGGGGGAAAATGAGTTTTGACGTTAAAAATTTAACGTTGGTGGCCATTTTTTATCCGTTCGCGCCCAAGGGGCCGTGTTACAAGCGCTAAGGGGCACTAATTAGGGATTTAAGGGCCCATTAACACCCCACTACACATGGTCGAAGGTAGTTTCATCACTTTACATAGGTACGTGAACACATTGTTACTTGGCAGAAAGAGGC
Source organism: Ambrosia artemisiifolia (assembly GCA_032199755.1). Lineage (NCBI taxonomy): Eukaryota > Viridiplantae > Streptophyta > Magnoliopsida > Asterales > Asteraceae > Ambrosia > Ambrosia artemisiifolia. Next base: position 7,830,919 of record CM063521.1, read on the forward strand.
ATAACTAAAAGAGCATAATCCGAGCTACATTCAGAGTTACGGTATTCATAAGTAGTGAGAATGGTGGACCCATAACTTTTTTATGGGGATTGGCTGTCTAATGGTAAATTTAAAAGTTTTCCGATCCAAGTCGGATCGGTCACATAATAAAAAGATATATAAACCACAACTAATTTCTTGAATATATAATATAAATGTATAATGGCTCGGTTAAACTCGCATCGATTCGAGTTTTTGGGGTGTCAGTATCGAGTAGCTCACGAGCAGCTAGCTCTTTTATACCCCTAGCAACAGGCAGTCCAGTAACGACAATTCTGACGAAGTGGGAGGTTAGAAGCTTGGGGGCAGTGTGGTTTTGCCTTCTGATTGTCCCTTCGTTCGTTAGACTTCAATTGTTCCTTATCTATATTATTATATTAAAAAGGATCTCATTAGGGTAAAAAAGGAATTTCACCACAAAAAATAAGACGTTATTCATCCACCGGAATTAAGACACGGGAATATGTTGGAACGCCAGAAACTATATAGTCCTTAATTTCATTCATGGGAGATTAATGTTGGTGTCCTTAATTATTTTTCATTCATGAGATCAGTTATCCAAGCGTCAGAAACCGACTGTCCATTTAAACCGTCGTTCATCATCATTAATGGGCTTTTATATTTGTCTTTAATATTAGCATTCATGTATGAGTACTATTGAAGTACTTAAATTGCTTGTTAAATATTGTTGCACCATATAATCGGTCGTCAAGCATAAACTCAGTGTCAGACTGGAATCATCGCTCAACTCACCAACTGTCTTCATTCCATTACCTATTCGCCGCAAACAAAGAGAAAGCTGCCGCACCAGCACCGCTTCTATTTGCTTCGTAGCCGATCTCGATTTGGTCTTGTCTCCCTCACCGCGTTTGCCGAAACCAAGTTCGTCTTTTGCTACACCGGCGCTTGAGTAACAAACATACTCGTTGTGCACGATTTACCGGGATACGTTAATGGGAGTCTGGTGGCTGCATAGTGGCTATGCGTGACGTCATTATGCCTTTCAATTAATGTGTGTAAATAGGTGTGTGTATGAAATGCGAGTGTCTGCGTAGGTGTGTGGTGCATGTTGACTGTTGAGTTGAATTATGCGTGTAGAGAGGGTGTATTCTCTTGTTTACCTTCTCTTTTTTTAGTTGAAAATTATTTAACTAAACTTTGATTAGGTAATCTCTTGAAAGAATGGATATATATATATTGATTTGTCGACCGAACATCTCATGATGGCGATGAGGGAGAAGGAGGTGGTGTAGGCTATGATGGTGGGGTGCGACGGAGAGGGTTACAAGGACGGTGAAGTCGGTGGTGTTCGTGGTTGGTTGTGGCTACGGTGATAGTGTAACCGTGAGGGTGCATGGTGGCGGCCCCGGGTTTCGTTTGGGCTGTGAAGGTCAGGGCAGTGGTGATGGTGTACGTTGTTGGTCTTAGTTGATGGTGGTTACGTGAACATATAAGGATGCATATGTATGTTGCATGAAAGCCATAATATGATTGATAGTCTTCTAAAGACAGATTGGGGATGATGATGTTTGATTGGTGTGGAGGATTATTATTAATTACATGGAGCAATTTTGGTGAATTCATGTGTACATATCACGTATGAAACAGAATGTGGAGTTTTGATTTACGAGCTATTTGACAAAGTTGTTTTTATCATTTAATGGTGTATATCGATAAGTGGTAGGCGTGGCAATAGTGTTAAGTTTGAGGTAGCGTAATCTTGAGAATAAATATATTATGGAACCAACCTTACCATGGTTTTGTTTAACGGCAAAACGACTATATATATAGCGCCAGCAAGCGGCTGGAAACATACACCACAGGAAACAACCAGCCCCAAAACAAACTAACCCCTACAAACAGCACCACAACAAAGGAGACAACACACTAAAGCATCGACCCAATGTCAAAACTAGACCAACCTTACCATGTGAATGGATTATTACTAGAATCCACCTAAAATCAACGTATTTCAATAATCCGTGCGAATGTCATTATACTTTATTTGAGATAAGAATACTTATCTTGTTGTTACAAGTATTCGTTATTTGATATATCATTTATATAAAAGGTTTTCGATGAATTTTACGTCGTAATGAATGGGTACAGTTTGATGCAGTTTTTAGACCCGCCGCAACGTGCGGGTTACCCACTAGTAATGATAATATTGTAATTTTCTTGTATATTAAGCTAATTATTTAATTGGTTGAAACGTGTATTGGTTTAAATGGTTATTGGGCTAATGAAGTAGTGGGTATTAAAATGGTTGTTGGGCTTAGAAGAATTGATGGGACAATGGGTGTTGGTCCAAGTATTAAGTAATTAGTATTTGACTTTTTTCATATGTGTTAATTAGTCTATACATGTAATGTTTTAGAACCTTAAATTAATTTACTTGGTGATCGGTCACAGTTCTTGGGGTTGGTATCAAATTTTCTTAATTTGTTGGGCTTTTTGAAATGGGCTGTTGATTGTGTTCGTCTGGGCTTGGGTCAACATGATTCATAACATATCCACTCCCACAATAATAAACTCCCAAACTTCTCGCTCCCACCGGCCGGCTGATGGAAATGGACTAACTACCGGGGATATTAGTGTTTTTAAATGGACTACAATTTTCATTCAGTGTCATCCTTTGGACTACAATTGTAGTAAATTGGGCTATACAAGTTTGATGATTTGGTGAACTTGGGCTACAACTTGTATAAAAAGTTGGAGAAAATTTAACTATAATAATTTACCTTGTGATTTGAATAGTATTTCTACCATTATTGTTATTGTTGGTGCTTACAAGGGTATTGTAGGTATTTTGATTGTCTCAGCTCTATACTATCTTGATTGTCTGTATTCAACCATTTTGTTCTCTCACTTTCCAATGCTCTCCCACCGCCTGTCTCTCTTTCGTTCCACCAGTCACCCATCGTCACCCATCGCCTGTTATCCCCCCTTTCGGCCACCCCCACTGTCATGGTTTGTTGATATGTTTCAGACGGTGATTTGTGGTGGTGGATGTTGGTGATGCGGTGAACGTTGGTGCATGTTGGTGGTTCCGCAGATGTACCGCTGTTTTAGACGGTGATCTGCCGCCTTTGTCGCCTTCCGTTTGGTTGGTGGCGGATGGTGGCAGTGTTGTGAACACCGACTGATTTTCATGGACGATTTAACTATAATAATTAACCTTGTGATTTGAACAGTATTTCTACCATTATTGTTATTGTTGGTGCTTACAAGGGTGTTGTAGGTGTTTTGATTGTCTGAGCTCTATACTATCTTGATTGTCTAGATGGTGATCTGTTTCAGACGGTGGTTTTGTCTGCCGCCTTTGTCGCCTTCCGTTTGGTTGGTGGCGGATGGTGGCAGTGTTAAACACCGACTGATTTTCATGGGGATTTGGGCCTTTTCCTTTAATCAAACATCACCGGTGTTAGATCCGGTGGTGATGATGACATTGGACCCCTCATTCAAACCTGCTCCCCACTGTATGTTGTATCTCCACCGTTGTCATCTCATGGTGGTGATGGCTGGGTTACGGCGTTGAGGATGGATGGTGGTCACCCGCTACCTCCGAAACCCTAAAAGGTTACGCATGGAAACGGTCTATGATGGTTGTGATTGTGTTGCCTGAGACCAAAAATTTGTCGTTGTCGGCCGTTGTTGAACGTGTCCTTTGGTAGCTGTTGATTTTGTTCATCTTTATATTGGTCTTCTTTGAATGACTTGGGTATGTGTTTTCATTATGCCTATTATAACTGTTAATGTCATATGTTAAATGGAATCTGTAGCTTATTATTGTTATGTGGCGATGACGTAAAAAAGGGTTTAAGGCGATGATGTTGAAGAAGGGTTGATTGAATTGTTATGGCGAGGCGATAGTTTAGTCGCAGCCACAATTGATCGCCCTTTCTGAGCCTTAAAATTGTTTCTAAAAAAAAGGTGAGGCTATGATGCGTTTTGAAAATGGAATCTGTGGATTATTATTGTTATGTGGCGATGACGAAAAAAAGGGTTTAAGGCGATGATGTTGAAGAAGGGTTGATTGAATTGTTATGGCGAGGCGATAGTTTAGTTGCAGCCACAATTGATCGCCCTTTCTGAACCTTAAAATTGTTTCTAAAAAAGGTGAGGCTATGATGCGTTTTGAAAATGGAATCTGTAGCTTATTATTGTTATGTGGCGATGACGGAAAAAAGGGTTTAAGGCGATGATGTTCTAGAAGGGTTGATTGAATTGTTATGGCGAGGCGATAGTTTAGTCGCAGCCACATTAATGCCATTTTTGTCGGTTTGGGGAACTATGGTTTGCGTCAAGGCTATGATGAGTTGGTACCTCTGAGTGTAAAGTTAAAGTGCTTGCCGTTTTGGCGTGGCGGGGTTCAAGGATGGCACTTTATTTCGTGCAACCTGCCCTGCAGCCAAAGTGGTTTTGTTTTCCCGACTCTGAGCCTGCTTTGCATTCTTATTTGTTGCGTTTTTTAATTTTTTTCGTTTCATGCTGCATAATTTGTACAACCTAAACAGTTGGGTTTGGTATCTTATCGAGTTGAGAGCTTTGAAAGGAGTAGTGAGGCTGCAAGCTTTGGTTCGAGGGCGGTAGGTTAGGAAACAAGCTACTGTGACTATGCGCTACAAGTAGGCGTTGGTGCGGGTCCAGGATAGGGTCAGTGCTCGACGGGTTCGGGTGTCAATTGAACGTCAGGCGGTTCAAAATATGCTTGATGAATGCCGCACGCAAGCTGAGGTTTTAAAGGAGGCTGAGGTATGGATGTTCAAAGCATAAACTTATTCTAATGTCGAGATGTGTTGTGAAATGTTATAATGTTGAGATTTGGAAGTTTGAAAACTGTAAGATAAACATACAGCGATACTTTGAGTTTTAATCATTTTTTTAATGCTAAGAAGTAAGAAGCGAGGTGTGTTATTGTGAACATTTTTTTTACCAAAAGTAAAAAACAGGAAGAAATTGTTACACATTTACATTATTCGGCTGATTAAGAGTAGTCACACTAAATTTATCCACTCCAATGTGTTTGTATACAGGATGAGCTAGCAGCTGAGAGAGTTGCAAATATATATTACTATAATTGAAAACATGGTTACTTAACGTACTAACCCTACCTACCATACAAACTGAAAAACCTGGAACAATCAACAAAACAAAAGATCATGACAAATTTCGGTTTGTTTTTGTCGCAGTAAACAATGGAAGTCACCAAGAATCTCGGAAAAAGGAAAGAAGTGATCCCATCGTTGATTAGATCGATCGATGCTAACGAAGCTGTGGGATTTGATGATGATCTCATGAAGCAAAATGTGTCACATAATATTGAATTAATGGTATGTTTTGTTATTTATTCATTTGAGTGATTATTAATTAAGTTTAAGTTTGATCACAAAACCCGCTCCTATATGTGTAATTTATGTGTCATGTTTTGTATTTTGCGTTAGCTATTCACTAGCAGTTTATTTATTCTATTTATATTGTACTATGTTCAGCATGTGTTTAAGGGTGATGATCATATTCATATAATTAAATTAGAGGGTTCATCTTCATTTGCAGGAAAAAAGGACAAAATAACGCTCGCTTATTATATTTAGCTGAGTAATTCAATATACATTGCGTGTGAATCTGGAATGCGGCGTAGCGCCACAGCGAGAAAGGGGCATCATGGAACCATCAGCGATGGTAGAATCAACTTCAACAAACTTAAAAATTAAACTTTTCACATGTACGTTTTCATTCCGTTAAAGCCTCTTTTGCATACATGCTTTCTTAGCGCTATTATGTTTACTGTTATATTTATGCGACATGTTTGTTTCGTATTTTAGCGCCATCTATATGAGTTGTAGCAAACAAATTTCAAATCGCGCAACGCGTGATTGTCGATTTCTTGATATGGATCCCCGTCACAGTTACTCAATCGTATTTAAATAATGGCTCATTTTATCCCGTGTCCAAATAGTTTAAATATTGATTTGAATTCTGCAAGCTGTTACTAATACATTACAGTTTCGTTTATGTGTTTCCGATTAAAAAATTAGAAATTAAAATTTTGGATTGAGTTTAATTGACTTTTGTGAATTTGATTTTTGGTGTTTTAATGGGATAAGTTTTTAATAGGATGTTATGATGCAGGTTTATGTATGCATTTATGGGATTGGGCAATACTATATTGTTTTGGTTAATTGTGCATTTGGGTGTGTTTGGATTTGGTGTCTGAATATTATTACGTGATTAATGATAGTGATAGTGGTCTATAAGTACTTGAGTCTTCAATTATTAAAATTGTGAGCTTACTGTTTGTTATCATAGTTTTTGCATAGAATGCCATCCATATCCATCAGTATGCCGGGTTTGATCTGGTTTGTTGACTTTTTTTTGGCGTGAATCCATTCACTTGGTTATTTATAAAAAAAAATATTGGATTAATCTTTGAGATGATTGGAAAGATACGTTGCCATCTCTGGTTATTAGTATACTCTACTGCGCTTATCGCTTTTTGTTCCATTATTCCCCTTCACACTTTGTTTCCCGACAGACGACTCCAAAGCCTATATCTGCCATGAAAGGTAGCGGAGCAGGTCCATCTCAAAAGCTGACTGTTAAGTGGGACCCAGAAGTCTATGATCCAGTTCCAACCTCAGTTTCTCATGCAGTAACAAACAACAAGCCTGAAAGACAGAGCAAGAAAAAGTCCAAGTCCAAGCAGAAATACGGAAGCAAGTCATCACATGGAAATAAAAACAAACAGAAATCGGCGGGCAAAAGAGGAGGCGTTTAGATACTTAGAGCTTCCGCCAGCTTTCATGGACTTCCATGTCAGCCAGGTTAGTCTTTAGACAAGAGTTCATGAACCGGGTCGATGAGTATGTAGTATTCCAGCCGCTCGACCGCTCACAAATCAACAGAATTGTCCGGTTACAGGTAAGTTGCACACCATTTTGCTTATAAGTGTGTGATTTGATAAATTGTTATTAATATCAACGACTTTTTATTTTTGTCATCATCAGTTGGAAAGAGTACAGAAGAGGATAGCAGACAAGAAGCTAAAAATCTAGGTAAGTGAAGCTGCAGTTGAGCTTCTAGGGAGTCTTGGGTATGATCCAACTATGGTTAAATTGCATATAAGAAACAAAATGAATTCAAATGAATTCTTTCAACTAACCTGCTTAAACTAAGCCAAAAATGATTCAAGGAATGTAATACATAAATTATTGTAATTTTTCTGTAAATGAATACAACTAAATTATCATATTGCAAGAGATTTGCAAATGTGATACATGCCTTATTTATGAGCTTTTGCGTACAATTTATGAAACTTATTGCGTAGCTACCATTTTTGTATAATTTGTTACAATATAAGTCCAGTTACATATTTCTTTAGGTAAATACACTTATTTCACATTTGCATACCAAAATAACTAATGACTCAGTTTTGTTCTCTCATTACTTTTTTGGTTTCCATGTATTTGATTTTTTGTTCACAACGACTTTTTAAGTAATGGCCGGTTCAGGAAGTCATAATAAAGTCCTGAAACAGGCAAATAGCTAGCATAGTCGTAGTTATGAGAGATCAGTAATTCACGAAACACGATTATCTTTTCACGACACATTAGAAGGCGCGCACGCGCCCTGTTAATAAACCTAGTTGTCATAGTTTTTCAAGAAAATACAATACGTACAATCAACTAAAAAAAACAAAATAACTTCGATAGTCCATAAAAAAGTACTTTTGCATTGTTAAAAATCTAGAAATTAGTAAAAGACAATACAATTCCAAAACTTGTTAAAAGATACAAGCAACACAAAATAGAACTTATTCCGCATCTATCACGAAAATCTTTCCTGAAATAACAAAAGATAACGATAAGCAAAAGTGAAACATTGATGGATCAAAAATCTAAAATAACATGTGAAATAGTTGTTTTTAAGAGAGCATTACACAGATTATCCTTTAGTTATTAGCGAAATTGCACTCTACAAAAACAGGTAACATCCAAAAACTAGCCAAAACCTAAATCAAAGGGTGTTTACATCACTCTTTACATTGGAGATTCCTAAACCCGGACATGTATTTACACCACAAAAACCTAAATACTTCTATCTGCAACAATATCGCTAGCAAAAACTCTTTTACTCCTAAAAATCCTATCATTTCGCACCCTCCAAATGTTCCAACATGTGATAATAACAATCCTATGCAATATCTCATTACCATACCTCCTTTTTGTTAAAAGTGTTTATTGACTTATAAATTTTTTAAAAGGGGTTACTAAAAAAATGTTTGGATTGACTTTTGTGGTGGTAAAAACCAATAAGTGAATAAGTTATTTTTTCAAAAGAACTTGGCTTCACTTATTTATGTAAAATGACCAAAAAAAAGTGCATATGGCTTGTAATGAATGCAAAGGGTGGGTGGGCAGATCTGTAATTTGTATTTCAAAAGCCAAAATTCAAAACAAAAAACCAGGATTTGTGACTTCTCTAAAATAGTTTTCAACCTATATCAAAAGACCAAAACAACAAGTGTTTCAACCAAAGAAAATAAACTTATTGACTTTTTGAATAAGTCAATAACTGTGTAACTAAATCCCTAAAGGAAAAAAGCGAAGAAAGGTGTCACCTTACACCAAGCACTTATTTGTTACCAGACCAAAGTAGCCACCTAGCACGAAGTAAAAAAAGATGATCTACTTCTTCGTCTCTAATTCGCATAGGACGCCAACGTTGTCACCTAAATGTACATTCCTTCTCTCTTACGTTGTGTGCATGGGTATCTGATTAGCCTCCGCTCTTCACACAAAAATATTACCTTTCAAGGGGACACATTTGCACCAATCCAGCACATGAAACCAATTGCAATCTCTGTCTTTAATCATAAGATTTTTTATTGAACCAACCGGAAAAACCTTGTATCATCCCCTAACAAAACACATTTTCTCTGTCGTTTGCATGTCTCACTGAAGCTAACATAGAAAGACACGTCTGCCACTCAATAACTTCTTGTGAAGTATCAGGACCTCTTCTCCATCGCCACTTCTAGCTTATAATATCATCTTTAAACTCAAAGCAATTGTTAATCTTGCATCTTTTATTTTCTTCAATCTTAAATAAATTAGACCGAGCCATGGATCTATGACAAGCCCCCACCACCCTCGTCCATAAACTGTGCCATTCCCATTTATATCTCCAAACCCATTAACTGTATCCTTACTATATTATCTCTATATGAATTTGCAATTTTTTTCCCATGATTGGTTCAACCGCACGGTTCTTACGTATGGTTATTGTTCTCGTTATAATCTTAAAATGTAAATGGTTGCTTTCTGCTGCATCTTTTGGTATGAGAATAATGAGTCCAAAATAACTTCTTTTTTTCATTTAACGCTTTGCACTACCCTGAGCTAGCTTGTCTATTATCTATGTCTTTCCAAATAAATTTTTGATTTGTATACCATAATTAAATCTATTTCTCTATGCAGAAAGTTTGGTAAAAGGATGGCAACATCCATCCTCTTTGCTGCACTACGCACTTGAAGCAGACATGATTTACTAAGTAACCAACATGCAACTTGCAATCCTTTTGTAATGCACCCAATCCACTACTTATCACCAACATCTGCAATCATCACCACCATTTTCAGCAACACGAGTACAAGTAACAACAATTTTGTAGCATGTCAAAAGCAGGTTTGTTTGATACTATTCATCAACAGCACTGGATTGGTCAACTGTCATTTTATGATATTAGTTTACTTCGAAACTATTTGTATTGTCACATAATGGTGTACTTGAACTCTTGAAAACATATTCCATCCGCCGCAACGTGCGCCTGAGCCATCTAGCTATATACGATTTACAAGCAACAATCAACAATATGATTCTCTTTTTGCGCCGCGTGTTCATGCCATGATGCTTCTCCGATTCACAACAACCACAGAGATGGGCCGAAAATAGCGAAAGAAGAACCTGGGTGTTTATTATATCAGGTGGTTTAGGTAGTTGCATTTCACATGCTGCATCGCGCGAACGAAGTTGCTAGTTATATATAAATCGACAACCCCCTATATGAATTGACAACCCTCATGAATAGTAACATATATTTTGATTTTTTATTATTTTTCTAATTAGGGTTCAAGTGTAGTATCTCAAGCCATCAAAACAAATTTTGATTTTTCTATTAGTTTTTGTGTTATTATTATTTAAAATAATTTTGAGCGTATTCCTTTTCGTTTAGAACTTTTGAGATACTATATTTTATAAAATTCAGATTATGTCATACCTGTATTCTAGTTCTTTTTCTACGTTTCAATATAAATTTTAATCAAAATCAAGTTGCGATATATGAATTGACAACCCTCATGAATAGTAACATATATTTTGATCTTTTTTTTTTCTAATTAGGGTTCAAGTGTAGTATCTCAAGCCATCAAAACAAATTTTGATTTTGCTATTACTTACTTATTTGTTATTATTATTTAAAATAATTTTGAGCGTATTCCTTTTCGTTTAGAACTTTTGAGATACTATATTTTATAAAATTCTGATTATGTCATACCTATATTCTAGTTCTTTTTCTACGTTTCAATATAAATTTTAATCAAAACCGAGTTGCAATATATGAATTGAGTAACATATATTTTGATCTTTTTATTATTTTTCTAATTAGGGTTCAAGTGTAATATCTCAAGCCATCAAAACAAATTTTGATTTTTCTATTACTTATTTGTTATTCTTATTTAAAATAATTTTGAGCGTATTCTTTTTCGTTTAGAACTTTTGAGATACTATGTTGTATAAAATTCTGATTATGTCGTAACTATATTCTAGTTCTTTTTCTAAGTTGCAATATAAATTATTATATATATCATTTTGAATCATACATTTGCTCCAGTCCCCTTTCGTTTCTTTTGGTTTTAGCCACCAAAGTTTCTTTCCTTTTAAACCTCTCCCTCCACTGGAAGCTTCATGTCACTCCACACCCTCTCTCCTCTGCATTTACCACCCTCTCTCTCTCTCTGCTACTTTCGCCGGCGATTAAGGCCTACAGCCTCGCACCGATTCTTCCCAAATGAGACGACCGAAGGTATTTTCGTAATTTCGGCATCTTCATTTGTTTTCATTATACGGCACCTTCATTTCACCGACTAATCCATTCACACATCACCCCACCTTCCTTCACTTGGCCAAACCCTAACCCACCTAAGCTGTTCGACGTCAAATTCGCCGAACGTGATTTCAAGCTCCTAGGGGTTACGGCTATTTTTGATATTGGGAATAAGTTAGGGCAAGTTGGGGCGGACTTTGGAGTGACTTTGAATGGGGTTGTTCAGCAGTTTGTTAGACGGTTACCCGTACCGTTTCGGCATGATGAGGACGATAATGTTATGCTGATTTGGGATTAGTAAGCAGATTAATGAGGATTTGGGACCACTGGCGAAATGGTTTAAGGACTTCGGGTTTGATGACACGGACAAGGCGAAGGATGAGTCGGGTGGGGACGACGTTGCTGGAGTTAATTTGAAGGCTGCTGGATCTTCGGCCAGGAGTCAGGTATGAATTTCGAAGATTGAGAATATGTTTTAAGCTATATATGTTTAGGTTTATTACCGAGACTTGATTATTGAGCGAACAGAATACGCCGAACCGAAATTTTTTAATTTTCTGATGAGTTGTTTTGTATGTTTTCAGTTTAAAGTTTAAATATACAGATTCTTGTGTTTATGTACACGTTACATAGAATTAGTCGAACTGATTTATATCATATGTTTTTAAATTGTCAACGTTTTCTTATACATGTATATGTTCTGATTAGGTGGAGCTGCTCTCAACGACGCGTCGCACACACATCCATATGGAGAGAGAAAGAGAGACCGGTACCAGAGGGAAAAGAGGAAGAGACCAGCGGGTCTCCGGTCGTCCACAGCGGAGGCCACCACACACGGCGGAACGTGCGCTTCTACTGGCGCATGAGTTGTCTAACCTACAAGTTCGGAATACAGGGAAAACGGAGGTGCAAACGGTTTGCTCCGAGGTCATTTGCTGTTGTTTTGAGTTACCTATATAAAATTCGCTTCATTTGTTTTTTTTTTTGTTAACTCGATTTGTTACATATTGATATGTTGAATCATATAGTCTACATGATTACTATACAGCTCTGCACTTTATTGTTCCTTAACACGAGCCTATGCTGAGATTTAGTTTGATTTTGTTTTCTGGTTTGGGATACCCGAATTCATATCGGAGTTTTTGGGCTCTTTTGTTATCTTGGTTTGTTACATTGCTCTGCACTTTATTGCTCCTTAACGTGACTCTGCACTTTATTGTTCCTTAACAGGGGTGGATATACTTTCATGCATGGATAAGGTAATCACTGGATACACTATACAATTTGGTGCTTTTCCAACCTTATAGAGTTCCTCGTTTTCTTTAACCAAGAAATGTTAATGTTTTCTGTTTATAGTTCATATATCACTAACATATATGGAGTGGATGATCACAAATGAGGCGCAAAAGACCATGAATACAAGCAATGCCATGACCTACTTGACGTACGGTACCGATATTTACAAGTTTACTTATCTATTATATTAGTTGATGCGTTCATGAATAATGTTACTACTTTAGTTGGCGTATGGTATGCTATCTTAAGTTCTTAACACAAGACGATGGTCCGCCGTACACCGCCGCAAAGCGCGGCTGGTAAATCACTAGTTTTAATCAAAACCGAGTGCGATTTATAATTTACAGTTGCGACGTAATTACTTTCATCAAAATTTCTCTAAAACTTTTGTTAAAATAAACAGGTCAAATATAGGTATTGGTGTTGTGAGGTGGTGATGAATTGGTCTGGTTCTGACCGAATAATATCAACCAGGACCGGACCATTAAGGTAATTGGGTGAGGCAAGAGCCAAGGGCCACCAAAAATATAGGGCTTTCATCTTTAACAAAATAAATATATACAGTATAGATATTAATTATGACAATTCTAAGCATTAACGTTATTGTAGTCTGCTGGTAAATCATCCATTATGTTTTTTTGAGAACGGGGTTCAATTCCCAGCAACGGCAACCCTTTTTTGATGTTTAAAATCACAAAACAACAAATGAGTTTAATAATAAAGCATGAATGGATGTTATTATTTTTAATAAAATTTGTAAACAAAGTTCAATATTTTTTTTTTACATTTTCTTGATAAACAACTAGAAGTATCATTAAAGTCATGATATTAAGTGCCCCCTCCTCTGTCTATATATATACACACACATATGGTTTATAAATGTAAAAAGTGGTATATAAGTTTCTTCTTAATAATTTTATATCAAATGGAAATAAAGAAAATATAATTTGAAGACAAATGTCACTTCGGCTATAGCTTCGATTCTGGCAAAAGGATATACTTAGGGATACGTGAAATAATTGGTTGTTAAAAAAACAAATAAACAAACTCAAGATAAATGAGAAAGGGCCTCGGATTTTTACTTCGCTTTGGGCCTCCAAAATAATTGGACCGGCTCTGTATCAACCTTGAAAATGTTGTCGGTTGCTACTATTGGTAACCTATATAAATTTAGTCAAAGTCAAAGTTGTATTCACACATGTAATATCTCTTTGGATTGTTATATTAAGTGTCCGTATTATACCGGTACCGTAATTAACCAGACCTATACCTACCGAAACTCGCCTTGAAACGCCAAGAGACAAGTTCAAATCATTACAATTTGTTTCCCAAAAGCAACCACCAATAGAAGACGTGTCATAATCCTTTCTATTATCTAATCAATGTTATTATCTGAACAATGTAATTTTTCTTAATTAAGGTATATATTCCCGATCAAGATTCAAACTTGTCACGATTATTTAAAAACTTGGTAAATCATATTTATTTTTAATAAAAATAAAGGTTTGACCAAAGCATTTACTTTCATTTTTATGTTTTTCTTATGATATAGTATTAGTCACGCAACCTTAAGAAAAGACATATATGTGTTAGGCTGTCTTTTTTTATTTCCTTCAAATTGTTGTCTATTTGAACCAAATTCACGTGTATTGTTTTTATAACCTTTATATGACTCGTATAATCGTATTCAAGTCTCACTCCTTAAGTCGACTTCTAACCCCATATTTTATTATATTCTAAAAAAAAAATTCAATTAACGTAATATAACATTTTCTCCTACAATTTCTAACAATATTATTAATTTATCATATTTTTTTCTCTATTAATATCTAAAATCTAACTAGTAGAATCCGCCACGGCTTCGCCGCGGCATTGTTGCGGGCAGCACACAAACGGCAACGAAATGCAGCAACGAAAAGCTTTAACACAAACGGCAACGAAATGCAAACGCGGGCAGCACATAAACGACAGCTTTTCCGCCAGCACACAAATGGCAACGAAATGCAAAAGGTTTCACACAAACGGCAACGAAATACAGTCGCCGGCAGCACACAAACGGCAACAAAATGCAGCAACGAAAAGCTTTCACACAAACAGCGGCGAAATGCAGCAACGAAAAGCTTTATGGGTTGATTTGGGGGGGGGGGGGTGTTTGGGCGGGGGCGGTCTGTGGCTGGTTTTGCGTGGTTTGACTGAGTTGGTGTGGGTGGTTTGGAGTTCAAGAAGATGAGTGCAAAAGTTTGTGTGTTCAAAGTAAAGGTTATGTGTTCTTGTGTGGTCAAAGCATGAAAGTCGGGAAGCTACTGTTTCACCGACTGTTAATCTTTAATATATATACTAATATCACCACCCACCTTTTGGTGGAATGGTATGGAGGCCTAATAATAGGTGACTTGATGCCTAATGGTCACAAGTTCGAGCCTTAAGGATACGAGGTTTTACCGATTTTTCACTGTAGTGTCTTCGGGCGGGTGGATAGTCGGGTTTTCCCTGGATTGGTGGACCTGGAGGACCGGGTGCCCCGTGGGTATACTGAATTTGTCATAAATGGATTCCCACGTGAGCCCGTGACGACTTTATTGGCCTTTAAAAAAACATCTAATATCGTTTATAAGATTTCAATTAATGTCAGTGTCACTCTCTCTTATAATTTCTAATATAAAATAATTTTATAATTATAATGTTAATACTATTACTTTACAACATTTTAGTATTTTACGGTGTTGTATCCTATGCTTTCGCGTTTTTCAAAAATTTGATTTTTCATTTCTAATTCAAACTTTTCTATAATTTGCTTAACCCCTTTGATTTCTTTTTTGTTACTTTTTACTCAAACCTTTTCATCTTTTGCAAGTCAATTCTAACATTTTTTTACTTTCAACTTTGGTCTCAATACTTTTCATCTTTCACAAGTTTTTCGTTTTAGCTGTGTTATGAATTTTGCTAGTTAATACCGCAACGTGCATATTAGGTTCAATGTTGTTATGTCTATTTTTTCATGTTTGACAGGCCCGTCACAACGCGTATATTTTCCTCTGTTTGACAGGTTCGTCACAACATGTTTTCTTTTCTAATTTTATGTTTCTATTTAATTTCTTCACTAATATTAAAACGCCTCAACAGGCATGCGTGGTTCAACGATCTTACGTCTGTTTTTCGTTTGTTTTTTTCTTTTTTATTTATTTTGTTTTTACGAGCTTCTCTGGCGTTCGTGATCGCTGGCAGTGGTGCGACATTAGTGCTACTTAGCAAGATTTTACACCTCTACCGCAACGCAAGGGACTTAATACCGGTAACCTTATAAACCCATTCTTCTAAAGAATTTTTCATATGAACTCATGACATCAATACTATATTATAATACATAGGGAAATTGTATTGTATCGCACTCAACTATTTGGGATTGGCCGATAACGCACTGAACTATAAAAATGATCACCAACGCACTGAACTTTAAACCTCTTGGATTGTGTCACACTATGGCTGTGTTTGACCAGGTCCAGAACCACTAAAACGATTACTTAGTGATAAAGAGGTTTAAAACGATTACTTAGTGACAAATTAATACAATTAACACATATGGATTCTTCCATTTGGACCTTGTCAAACACAGCCATAGTGTGACACAATCCAAGAGGTTTAAAGTTCAGTGCGTTGGTGATCATTTTTATAGTTCAGTGCGTTATCGGCCAATCCCAAATAGTTGAGTGCGATACAATCCAATTTCCCTAATACATATAATAGTTTTACATAGTTATAAGAGTTTAAATAATTGCAGCTTATAAAACATGTTGTTAAGTTTTAAATCAGGTACCCTCATGATTGTTAAACAACCATAAGTTGTTCATACGTTACTAATTAAAAAAATACACTATAAAAAGTAGCATTTTATTATTTTTACTTTGCCCATGGTATTGCTATTGTTTTTTAATTTAAAAATAAAAATAACGAGTAACGTGATTACCAGCGTTTATGTTTCCTGATTTATGGAACGAACACTCTTCTAGTGTGTTTGTGTATAACTAATATATACACATCACGTAATTTCAGAATAATATGTTTTTTAAGGTATGTTTGTAAAATTACACACCTCTATATTTACTATTTAGTAGCTATATATATATATATATAGAAAGGATAAATTGAAAACCCCCTTGAGTTGAGAAAACTTAGAAAACCCATGTAAAAACCATCTAAATTGTGTTTATATTTTTTGAAAAAAATACACAAGGTAACATACATGTTTTTAAGCGTTTTGGGCCAAAAAAAAGCGCCGATTAGATATTTTTTAAAAAAAAACAAAATTTGCGTTGTTACATATGTAACAGCACAAACTTTGTTTATTTTTTTAAAAATACCCTATCGGCGCTTTTTTTATTTTTTTGGCCCAAAACGCTTTAATACATGTATGTTACCTTGTGTATTTTTTTCAAAAAAATAAACTTTTTTAGATGGTTTTTACATGGGTTTTCTAAGTTTTCTTAACTCAAGGGGGTTTCAATTTATACTTTTCCTATATATATAGGCTAAAGGTATAGAGAAAACCCAAAAATTTGAGAAAACTCCCGAAAACCCAACTAGTGGACCACATTGCTCCACATCACTCTCTATTATTTTAATTAATAAGGGTAAATTAGTATTTTTACCCTTCCCACTCTTTTTCTAATTTGAATTTTCCCACCCCCCTCCTATATAAACAACTCTCTCTCTCTCTCTCTCTCTCTTCATCTTTCTTCCACCACCATCTTCAAGATTCATCCACCACCACCTCCACCGCCACTGCCACCACCGCCACCGCCACCACCACCACTTCTAGAAAAAGAAAACGACAGATACAAACGTTTTTCAGATCGTGTTTTCCAAGCTTGTTAGTTGTCAAATCCATCTTGCCCCCTCTATATTATTATATTATGTCAAATCCACTGTGTTCGTTGTTTTCCAAGCTAGTGTTGGTTCATTACTCATGTCTGCTACATTGATAGGTAATTATTATTATTATTATTATTATTATTATTATTATTATTATTATTATTATTATTATTATTATTATTATTATTATTACCGTCTTTCCTTTTCTTTTCCAACTAGCAAGTAACTGTTATGGTTTAGGGTTTTTTAATCTTCTAATTTTTTATCCAATACTTTTCTGTATATGATTACTACATAAATCTCTGTCAGCGTTAAGTTTTGATTTCACGGTTCTTGATTTTCCAATCTTTATTGTTGTATTCACACTGAATATTGCTTTGTAGTTATCTACAGGAATCACCTTTATATTTCTTTGTTAAATTTTAACTTTTTTTTTTGTTTTTTTACCTAATTAATATGTTTTATATCCTTGTATTTAAGAATTTAGCATAATATTTTTATAATCGGCGCAACGTTAATCTATGAGATTGTAACGAGGTAGACCTTTCTTTAGATAAATGGTTTCTTATTAAATGTTTATTAGAGATATTTTTTTTGGCTAAAGTTTATAAACATATATCATTACTTCGCATCAAAAATATGTATTTCAACCTTGAATGGACGAATTGGGGAAAAAACTCTTGAATGGAATGTCATTGATCATGGGATTAAATCTATGTTTGCGTCTGTTTTCGTATGTAACAGCACCACTAAGTTGGTATAAATTAGTTTCTGTTTTTTTACCAGATACAAAGTTGCCATTTTATGGTTCCAATGACAATTGTTGCGTGATTATAAACATTCGTATTCTTTCAAATGATGCCATTTTATTGATGACACATCAGATTTTTTTTGTGATGGTTTTGAAAATCTATGTTTGCATCTGTTTCGTATGTAACACCATAACTAATCATGTTTACACGTAGGTTTACATATTAATTAACCTTTTTTATATGTTATTATTATTAATATGTTTTTTTAATCACAATTGGTGAATTTTAATGTCTCTTAACATATGCAACAATATGTCTGATTTGTTTTTTACAAGTATGTGCATGTTTGTATGAGTATTATAATGTGTGGGATGTATGTTTCGTATGTAACAGCAGAACTAAGTTGGTATAATTTACACTGGTGTGGTTATTTACACCAGTGTATGAGTATTATAATGTGTGGAATGCATGTTTGCATCTGTTTCCTATATTGCGTCTGTTTCGTATGTAACAACAGAACTAAGTTTGGTATAAATTAGTTACTGATTTTTTTACCAGATACAAAGGTTTGATTTTTTTCATATTATAGGGGGGAGATTTGGGATGAAATCTATGTTTGCGTCTGTTTCGTATGTAACAACAGAACTAAGTTGGTATAAATTAGTTACTGATTTTTTTACCAGATACAAAGTTTTGATTTTTTAAGTTTGATAACTAAATGTATAAAACATTTTTTTGTATCAGTTTTCGTATGTTTTTCGTATGTAACAGCAGAACTAAGTTGGTATAAACTAGCTTCTGATTTTTTTACCATATATTGATTAAAACAAGTCACTAACCATGGGATCAAATATATGTTTTGCGTCTGTTTCGTATGTAACAGCAGAACTAAGTTGCTATCAGTTTCGTATGTTTGATAATCTTGATAACTAAATGGATAAAACAATGTTTGTTTGTATCAGTTTTGTATGTTTTTTTGTAATCCAGTTGGTTAACATACGTTAAGACCGCGGGGGGGGGGGGGGGGGGCAGGGGGGCTTTACATGTAAATTGATGATTTTTGTTTTATTTTTGCAGGTGAGCATATTTTTTGCATTAAGGATGAAGATGATTATCAAGAATGAAGTGTAGACAATATTTTTTAGTTATGATAGTTTTTTTTAAGCATTTGTCGATTTGTAATGTCCGTTTTGTTTGTTTTTATCACTTTGAAAGAAACACTTCTTGTGTACATTTGAATGTTATTTGATCTATAAAGTTTTTAATTGACTATATACAATCTATGTGTTTTAACGTATGCAACAAAAAATCACATATGAGACCAGAGTCTGTGCAACTTTAACGTACGCAACACTGCATATGTTACATATGTAACACGACGAGCTGACAGATTTAGGACCATGGTCACAAAAGTATGAGAGAGATGATGTGACATGTGTGGGGTCCACTTGTCATATGTGCTTTTTCAGAAAAATGCCATTTGACCATTGTGCCCTTTTTTTGTCATCTACCCACATAAATATATTAAAATAATATAGAATGAATCTAGACCATTGATCACTTTAGATCAATGGTCTAGATTGAGTTTACAAGGTTTTCTCAACTTTTTGTGGTTTTCATTTTAACCATCCCCTATATATATATATATATATATATATATATATATATATATATATGGGATGGTTCATTTCAGAAGAGGTTTTAATGCGAGAAGTGCGAGAAGAAGATTAATAAATCATTTTTTTGTTTTTAAAAAAATAAGAATGTAAGAACATTGTTGAAATATGTTGTTTATTCATCTATTTTGAAAAAAAAACAAATATATGAAGAAATTTCATTAATTTATATAACCTACACGGGTGCAAATTTTGTGTAGGAACATTACCTATGCATAATATAACACAAGTGTAGGAAAGAGTTTAAACATTAAAAAACATTTGATTACATTAATTTAATGAGTTTTTGTATATGTAACATAAACAATGATATATAAAAAGTAAAAAATTCAAAATTATATGAACCATTACTAATAAAAAGTAAGATTTAGGTTGATTTCTTCTCGCACTTCTCGCAATAAAACACTCTTCTGAAAATAACCTAACACTATATATATATATACACACACACACACATATATATATATAATAAACAAAAGGGGATGTGACACATGACACTAGGTGAGGCCTTCACCCTTTGATTTCCCTTCAAAATTCTTTTTAGTTATATTTTAAATAAAGATGATGATTAACTGTTATTTTAGAATTTCAAATATGTTAATAAATATTTTTATCTCTTTCCCTTATCTCTCCCTCACAATTTTTAAACGTTAATATATTTTATATACAACATTTTAAAAAAAAATTACACCAAATTAATGAGCGTTTTATTATATTTCCAACGAGCATCATAGTGCTATACAAAAAACGAAAAAAATAACGACTTTTTAGTGGGCTTTTTGTTCATGCAGAAAAAAAACACAATGTGTTTAGGTAATTCGTTAATCATGTGTAGGCAAATCACTAATCATGTAATTCGTTAATCATGTGTAGGCAAATCACTACTACATATAAGAGTCTGCTAACTACATTTATATTCATATATGTAGTTAGAAGTAAGTTTTATGAGTTATTGAGTGTTGATCATTTAAAAAACATTTCTAAAAAAACGACATATTCTTTTTACGGTACACATATTTTATCACTTTATATTAGATCTGTCTATTCCGGAAAGCACGTGGTGGAATCTAGTGCCCATATATATGATATATCTCACAATTTGAATTTCTTTATTTTCTCTCCATATTTATCGGTGTTTTCTATTTTCATTCTAATCCACATTTGAATTAATCCAATTTTTAATCTACATCAATCCACCGAGTTCTTCCATATATCCAGCATTTTCTGATCTTTTTATCGTTGTGTAGCGATTCAAAGGAATGTCTCAAGATTTTGTCAATATGAAGAACACGATGATAAAGGAATGTCTCAAGATTTTGTCAATATGAAGAACACGATGATAAAGGAATGTCTCAAGATTTCTTCCTTCACGAACGATAAGCAAGAATGGACCGAGATATTTGTATATTAAGCATGTTGATGAATGATGTTTGTGTGATTTGGACTAGTACGGCTTCAAAATTCTGATTTTAATTGGTTTTGTTGAAAAATAGAAAGTGTATAGTTGTTTTGAGGTTGGAATTTTAATTGAGAAAATATTCATCTTGGACCTAATTATTTATATAAAATAGTGTATTAAAAATGGCGCGTTACACCGGGGGATTCCCCGTGCTATGCGGCGGAAATTTGGCCGGTACTGTTTCGTTATGGCAGTACTCTTTATATTAACCAAAAGAGAGGAAAATAAATAAAACTGGTATGACCAAAAGAATAGCAACGCATGATTTACATTAATCGGTGATGCATCTTCTTCATCTTAATACTTATTTGTTTATTCATCACTTGTATTGGAACTATTGGTTAACAATAAAAAAAAGTATTATGATTATCTATTTATCTATATCTATACTATATTATAAAGCATTTGAGAGGGATTCCAACCAAATTTAAGTAATTACTTCATTTTATGTTTATTGTACAACAACATAATGAAGGTAGTAATGGGGCAAAATAGTCTTTTAACACTATTAATCACATAACTTTTTGTTAGTTAGGTCTAAGTCATATATTGTCAAATATTGAAGGGACCAAAATTGAAAATATGAAATTAATTCCATGAACCTTCATCTTCCTCCTTTGAAGTTGCATATCAAATATTGATAACACAAATCAATGATCGATTTGTAACCGCTAATCCTTGTTAAGATGTAGTATGACAAGGTCTCACGAACTTCACATACCACACTCCACACACACCCTATTCTTCCGGTGATACCTTACCACACCATTGTTGTCCCTGTCTCCTTCGTGCTACGCTGACGCTTCACAACCCATTGCAGCCGCCATCGCCTTTAGCGGTTATGATTTTTAATCGTTTGCGTCACCAACAATCCTCGCCACTGACATATTCTTTTTCTCGTCATTACCAGGTACGACATAACGGAGAATAAACTAATTTTATACATAATGTTTTTTTTGTTTGCACTTTGCCCTTTTAGTGTGTTGTTAGAAAATATTGTGTATAGCCTCTTCATGTTTATATCATATGCTTGTATGATACTAATTTGTTTTCTTACTTTTTTTGTTTTCTTACTTTTGTTTTTCACAGATAGGATTCATGGAAAAATGAGAGAAGGTGACACGTGACAATCATCTACCAAATAACTAATTGTAGGTAAATAGCTAATTATTGATAATGTATTACTCTTTATATTTGTTTAAACTTCTGTGTGATAATTTTACTTAAGGCAGTACGCAACCGCTATCATCAATACACAGGCATTCAAGACTGCTATCGTAGGTCTACGCCAGAATCACATCCTTACAAATTGAGGTATATTGATTGCGCCACTACCTAAGGTCGTCCTATTGGTTGAACACGACACAACCCAAACACGAAATACATAAAAAAAACCCATTGTAGCTCTGCTTTTGTCGCTAATTAACTATTACTTGATAGATAATTGATACAATTTATTCAAAAACACTTGAATAGTTTTGTAATCGTTTTTTAAGAAAAAACAATTAAAGTGGACCCATGGCATAAAATGGCGGACACTACATATCTATTTAAACACATGTTCTGCAACAAAAGAAGAAGCAAAATTCTTATCTGTTAGTTATTTTTACTTAACTTGACGGCATTATGCTTCTTAGTGTTGATAAAATTTGACTTGTGCAATCTAACGATTGGGTACCTTACTTTGTTGAAACCATGTATATAAAGAAAGGGAAAGCTTGGTGGTATCAAGGAGATGTTGCCTGGAACATTGGACATGATGTTACATGGTTCTAAACTTTGTTTTTTTAATATATATTGAAATGAAAGGGAAATCTTTCAAAAATATATAATGTAAGGTTAAAATTTATGTATGTTATGTATAATCGGTTTGGTTAATTCTATTATGACATTTGACACCCATCAAAACCCCTAACTATATTATTTGTTTAATCGATTATGGCATGATCAAACCAATCTAAGTAAATTATCCCCGCCACATCGTGCGGGCACCTCACTAATCATAAATAAAAGCATCAAAGTGTTTGAAATTAAAATTTTAAAAGACAAATATTGATTTCAACTTATAAAATGAAATAAAACCTGTCTTTCACTATTTATTATATTATATAGGTGAATTGTTGGTTGAAATTAGCCAATTAGGTGTGAAATTTTTCCAAAAACTAATATGCTTGCTCCCCGAAGTTTTGTGTATGAGACTATGAGAGAATTATGATAATTACATAATTAATCAAACGTTTAACTTTTTTTTAGAATGGTGAATATTTTACTAAGCGACAAGAGAAAACTCAGAACAAGCCGTAAGCATATAACGAACAGTTGCTTGGAAAAACTTGTAACATTAAAATCACACCAATTATCTCACAAGAGAGGACCTTTGCATACTGTGTTTTACCCGTAGAAAAGTTGGTGCTTTCACATATGCAATCGTTTTGATTTCGAAAATGTGACACTATGCAATCGTTTTGAATTCGAAGAATGTGACATTGTTGAAAACTATATCATTCCTTTCACGCCTATTCAACCAAAATGTTGACATAAATATGGCTTGCAGAATATTCTTGTGATAGTGAGAGTATTGCCCATGTTTGAATGAACCTAATTTTCCACTAATCAATTGATCAGGAAAGCATGGCTGAGGTAGTTTACACTTTACACCAAATATGGATTTAGCACCATATGAGGGCGCTGCAAATTCACACGTGACCATTAGGTGGTCCACCAACTTTGACCCAACACCACAATGATATTTTGTTATGATTACAAGTAATGAAACAAACGTAAAGAAACATCATATCACTAACATTTTTGCTCTTTTAGCTACACAAATAATTACACATTTCATCCTTAATATTTAGGGTTTGTCACACATTTTGTAATTTCCGGTAAGGTAACTAACATTGAAAGGACGAAAAGTATGACAGACAATAATTAAGTGGTAAAGACTAATAATATATAATTCTCTCTTACCATATATTGATATAGCAGGTTGTGTGTGCGCAGTGGCGAAGCTTGAGAATTTGAATCGGGGGGTCGAAAGTCAGCAGTTACGGGACGGGACCTAAATTTTTTTTTCCTGTAGCTATGGTGCGGGTGATATGTTTGGGTTGGTGATTCGATTCGGGTCGAGTCGAGTCAAACATTAAATACAACAAATAACTTTTCTAAGCATTGTTTAACAAACAATTGAACAAAGACACTAAACATTAAAAAGGAGACAAATGGTTGGTACCTGGACGAAGAACTAAAGTTTAGCCCGTCGACCTTTAAGATATTTGAATTCTTCAATTATAGATAGGGTTGCAAATGAGCCGAGCTAAGCCCGAGCTCGACCAGGCTCGAGCTCGAAAAATTTATCAGAGCTCGGAGCTCGATAAATGAAGTTCGGCTCGGGCTCGTTTAACAAGCTTAAACGAGGGGGTAAATATTATAAATATTAATAAACCTAATACCACACTAAGGATCGATAAGATTCGACGAGCCTGACGATCTTCACATGCTAGGCTTAGCTCGAGCTCAATTAGTAGGTGTACTATGTTTTAAGCTCAAGCTCGGGATCAATAAGGCTCGGCTCGTTTCGAGCTTTTTACCAAGCATAGCTCGAGTAGCTAAGAGATAACAACTCCATCACTTACTCATTGAATCTATTATCCCACTCATGTAGTTGTTGGTTCTAGGACTTTAGGATTTAGGCTTTACATTTACTTTGTTTTGGGTTAAAGTTTTGGTTTATATAACTATTTTTTGCTATAAAAAAAGGGGGGTCGAAACCGTATATACAAAAAAAGTCCATACGGAGACTATATACTCGAAACTTCTGAGAGAAAATTCGGGGGGGGGGGGGGGGTCGGCCGCCCCTCCCCGCCCCTTGAATGCTTCGCCAATGTGTGTGCGATATAACGAGGAACACAAATGCTTTTAAAGATGTGCATAGTTCAGTTCAGTTTGGTCGTTTTAGGAGGAAAAAAGAAACTATTTATATAAGCAAACATTTAGTGAGTTGGAGGAATTAAAGTGTAATTAAGATGAGTGTATTAGAGTGTATTAAAGTGTAAAAGTGTTTGAAAGACTAATTGACCCTCATTTTAGGGTTGTACCTCATGCATAAAATGAATAAACGTTCTTAACTTTTGGATATCTTAAAATACCTTTGTGAAGTACATTATATATAGTACTTGCATGGTGCACGAGCGATGCGGTGGGGAACAATGACACATCTAAGGTGTGCATGGTTCGGTTAAATTCGGTTATTAGCCTCAACCGAAATAGAAACCGTAGTCATAAGTTAATCGATATTATTAACCAATTGATTAATTGGTTCGGTTTATTTGGTTAGATTGTCGGTTTTCAACTCGGTACAGGTAATTTTTAGTTAATAACCAAAACCAAACTTTATCTAAAATATTTGCTTAGAAGTATATGAAATGATGGTATAAATACATGAGATTGAGGTATAAAAGCTAAAAATATATGGATATATGAATGGTTTGGTTAATTTCGGTTAACTAAGAATGCAAAAAAAAAAACAAATATCCGATTTTAACTTACTTCAATTTTCGGTTAACTCAACTTTTGATTGATTTTAGTTCGTTTTCGCTTGTTTTTCGTTTGGCTCCAGTTCACAGTTATGCTATTGATCACCCCTAGATATTGTTAATCACGTAACACATCAATTTTTTAAACTAAAAATAGAAATACTCTCAAATTAAAGAGAATAAAATGTTCGTTTTTATGATGTAATTTTTTTAGAAAAATATTAGCGTATGGAAATATTTTTAGGAGGTAGTTTGCTTAACATAAGAAGAAAAAGTGTACATATTATTTAAATAAGTAAAAGTTGATTAAACTTGAGGAAATTAAGATGAGGGTGTCATACCCTCAAAGTAACATGTGCAGTGTTTTACCGCGAAACGCATGACATACCAGGATCCATTCAACAAGCACATGAATGACCTCTATATGAAAAACATAAGTAAACAAATACCAAAATAGTTAAAATTTCAAAGTTCAACGAAAGCAACTTACAAAACAAAATTAGCTAAAAGAGTTCGCCCAACAATGCGAAATAACTAATGACAAAAGAAAAGTATCAATGTTTTAAACAACCAAAAAACACATATGTGCCCTACCCTAACAATCCTTTACCTTAGTTATATGTCTTCACAAGCTCCTATCCCAGACCATGTTGTTAGAGATATGTAACTCTAATAAATCTTGCCTAATCCGCTCAGCCCAAGTCGATTTGGGCCTGCCTCTACCTCCCCCCCCCCCTCTAGAGTGGGGGTTTTCACCACTTTAACAGGCTCTGACGTCTGCCTCTTTTCACATGCTCAAGCCATCTCAATCTCTCCTCCTTTATCTTATCAAATATACTAGCAACTCCAAACCTTTCTCTAAAAACCTCATTCTTATCTGATTTAACCTCGTGTGCCCGCACATCTACCTCAGCACCCTCATCTCTGCTACGTCCATCTTGTGTGTTTGTGTTTTCTTGATAGGCCAACAGTCATTCCCATATAACATAGAAAGTCTAATTGTTACCCTATAAAATTTCCCTTGTAATTTAACAGGAAACCTCTTATCACACAATACCCCGAGGTGCTCTCCACTTACACCATCAAGGCTAGATATCTCCACATCCCTTTGTACAAATGATTCTAAATACTTCAACTTAGTCACTTGCAAAACCACTTGACCCTCAATGGTGATCTGAGTATCCTCATCATTGCCTAAGTTCTACTAACATAAACTGGATTTCATTGTTGATACTTCTGATGTGATTAGTTTATGCGTTTTATGAGTTTTTACAATAGGTTTTGGATGTTTTAAATTTAATCGTTGATCAAAGTAAGACATAATAAGTTTAATAACATTATATTACAAATTATTAAGACATTATTAAGCTAATTTTAATAGGGAATAAGTGGCGTAAAAATAAAAAACGTTGAAGAAAACGACAATGTAATGCTTAAAGTACTTGCTTGGAAGCTCGGTTTCGGTTTGAAAGAAAGGAATGTGGCTGAGATTTTTAAGTGTTTTGGAAGGATTATAGATTGTTTTCAACCTGAGAGGATGCAAGGAATGATTAGTTAGGCTTGATATTTATAATGTTAAGAATTAAATTTGTAGTAGACTAGGATGTTAATTAAGCAATAAAAATAAAAGGGATAACTATATATAAAAATGCAGCCAAAACATTTAAGAAAGGAGTTTTATATCGTTTTATTGTTGTTATAATTATCCCATGTGTAGGTGCTTTAAGTTGTGTACAGTTTTGGAACTTTCTTAAGAATTATCGAAAGAATGAAGATAAATTAAAGGAATAAACAAATTTTATTAATTACAATTAAAAAATAAATATTTTAAATACGGTGAGGTTTCTGTACAAAGGCCATATTTCGTGAGAAGTGTGAGAAGGATTAAAAAATGAAATGTAGGCATCATTTTTTGAACTTAGTCATGATGTTTTAGGTTGTTTTGCCTAGAAAAACACCAAACATGACAATTAAAAACTGAAAACAATGTATTTTAGGCTTAAGACTTAAAACACCATGCTAAGAACACTAAACAATGTTTTTTAAGTGTTAAGTAGTGTGTTTTAGTTGTTTTTTTAAATTTAATAACTATAATACATTGCATTGTGTTTTAGATTGTTGTGTTTGATGTTTTTCAAGTTAAAACAACCTAAAACATGATTCTTAAGTCGAAAACATGATGCCTACATGTCAATTCTTAATCCTTCTTACACTTTTCACGAAATATGTTCTTTGTACAGGAACCTAAACCTATATATATATATAGGCCAAGGATCAATGGAAAACCTCATTTAATTCGGGAAACTCTATAAACTCTATCACAAACATTGATCAACCATGATCAATGGTTGAGATTCATGGTCCCACCTTTTGGCCCACTTGCTCATTAAATTAATACCCTTAAAGTACAAAAAGGGTAAAAAGGTAAAATGAATTCACCTTCTCTCTCCATCTTGTCACATTCTCTCTCTTACTTTTCATCTTCTCTCTCCACCTTCTCTCTCCTACTTTTTTCTCTACCACTTATTTCACATATTAATTTAAAGATTCAGATTTATTAATAACGTATGCCACACGATCCCTTTAACACATGTTAGTTGTTCTCTTCAAACAAACTACTTTCACACACATCACTAACACGTGTATTTGGTTCAAATAATTATCACGTTAATTTTGGACTAGTATAACAACATAAAAGAACACATGTAAATAAAAATCTATTGCAATCAACATTGAGTGTAATAAATTAATTTCATATAAATCTAAACAATAAAAAATATGATACAAAACTATCATAAACTAACATAAAAAAACACATTATGCTTCATTCTTTAATAGTCGTCTTCGGCGTTATGTTTCATTCCTTATTAGGCATATTCGGCTTCATGTTTCAACCCTTAGCACTCCATCTCTAGTCGATCCTTATGCGAAGTAGCCGGCTTGAAGTCCAGTGGTTGTTCATAGAACCTCATACATTAATTATTTTTAAAAATTAAACATTTGTAACTAGCAAAATGTTAACTGGGTCAATTTCGGTGTTAGTTGGACATATACTAACATGTGTTAGCATCACTAACACCTGTTAATTGAACCCTAGCACATATTAGTTGGGCATATACTAACATGTGTTATGGTTCAATTAACGCTAACACATGTTAATTGAACCCTAACACATGTCAATTGGAATAGATTCATCAGTAGGCACCATATACAAAACTGTGTTAGTATCACTAACACATGTTAATTGAACCCTAACACATGTTGATATACGTTAATTTATACATATAAAAGTCCCCCGTTTAACTCCAATTTTGATACGTTTTTGACCTTATACACAAGAATTGGTACTTATTTGGGTATCTTTACGATTTCAGGTCTTAAACGATGTCCCGGAAGCATAACAGAAGGAAAAACGGAGTTTTCGGCGCGCGTACGTCACTCAGATCAAACCGACCGGCCGCGCGAATGAACCGACCGGCCGCGCGATTCAACCTGATATTTCTGGGGACCTTCTAGAAGCCCTACGTCAGCAATCGAGCACTCGCATAACTTTTTGAAAAGCGACCGACCGGTCGGATGGACCGCGCAGCCGCGCGAACAGTCTGATCAGCTATAAAATTGCCATTCAGCCTCTGTTCGAAGTATTGGGTGATTTTTGGGCGATTTTGGGGCAATTTTGGGCGATTTCTAGGGCTCGTGAACTGCTGTGAAGCCGATTAACAAGCTTGGGAAGGAATCCAAGTCCATTAACATCTTCCAATCCATCATAACCTTGCTTGTTTATGGTTTGATTCTTGACCTAATATTATTTCAAATCTTATTTTGAAGCTTTGTTATGATGTTTATGTTATAGATTGTACACCTACGGTAAAAACAAGTAAACTTTAGTAGTTAGAACAATCATTTATATGTTAATCATGTTTTGTATGAATTTGGTGTTTTTCATGTTTGAATCTTGATGATCATAATGCAACCTTGTTTCATTGTTGTTGGATTTGTAGTTATGTTTGATTGACTTTGATGATTATCGTATGTGTTAGGCGGATACATGTTGAAAAACCGTTCGTTTAATCATCCGGTAGTAGACTAGTTAACTTGTTAATAAGTTTACACCATGAAACTGTAACCGGGTATTGGTTTGGTTAAAGTCACTCGGATAATGATTATAAATGCTTATCGGCACGTAAAAGGGTTTAACAAGCTTAATGGTGTTGTTACCAATCTCTGACACGGTTAATGATCTTTGCTGGTTATTTTGGTTAAAATGGCGATCTTTGTAGATTTGTGTTCAAAGTTGGTAAAATGGAATAGGTTGTGAAATGCTCTACTTTATGCTAGTCTCGGTGGTTGTATTGTGTATTCGGTATTGCTTTCCTTGATTAGTGAGGTTAGAAAACTCTTAAGAGATGACTAACTTATCTTTAGAAGATTCTCATGAGATCATATCAGCTGCTCGCTAATAAACGACTTGAAGTGGTTAACGTGTGTATTCGTGTTAGCTTTCTGTATAGTTGTCATGTTAGGATGCCCGAAAGGGACACTAACTGTCGGAAAATGGGAATGTTGATCACACGCCTTTATTTCTTATTATATGTAGATGACATGCTAGCATTGGCATACTATAGTTTATATAGTTATAATTTCTATTTGGAGTCGTAGTTAAGTTATTTACATGTTTTAGATTTAATCTAGTTATAAACAAACTCAAACTATCTTTTCCTACTGGTGAATCGGGGATAGAGTTTTAGTACCATTGCTCCGCGCGCGTCCATGGATCGATATCTGGTTCTTATCTGTACATTACTACATATATGACAGGGTACACTTGCCCTATTGTGTGTGTTTTAATATTAAGGTCTAAACCATTTTTATAAATATTAAAGCAGAAACGTGTGTTTATTCATTGCAAAATTATGTGTATATCCGCACACGTCAAGTTTTTGGCGCTGTTGCCTGGGACGCGACGAGCTATTCCCACTTATACCACTGGATTCACATAGCCATAATAATAATAAAAAAATAATAAAAATCACAATATTAACAAAATAAAAAGCAGGAACTCAACAACCCAACCCCAAAAAAAGATCCAGAGCACAACTCCTTACTTGATGGGGTGACCGAAGGTGGTGGCCGGAAACATTCTTGATCAGAAGAAGACATATAGTTGTGTGGTTTGAAGGTTGATTATGAATGGATGGTGGCCGGAAGTGGTGGATGGTCATGGTGGTGAGAGAGAGTGAGAGAGAATGTGGTTGCTCATGGTGGTGAGAGAATGAGAGAGAATGTGTTTAAATAGGAGGGGGGGAAATGTTTCAAAATTGTAAATGGGGGGGGGGGAATAGAATGACCAAAATAACCTTGTTAATATAATATTAATGGGTGACGTGGACAATTCTTGGCCAAGTATTGGGTTTGCTAGAGTTTTCCGAAAAAACAAGGTTTTCCATGGATACTTCCCCTATATATATATACCCTATATATAGAGAAAGTATATGGAGGAAACCCTCCTATATGAAAAAACCCCAAGAAACCTATTGAATGGACCACATTCATCCACATCAACCACTCTAATATAATATGTTTTATAATGTTCAAGGGTATTTTAGACAATTGCAATTTCATCTCTTCTCTCTCCTCTCTCATGATATATATATATATATATATAGGTCAATTATAAAATGAAAACCCGCTTGAGTTGAGAAAACCTTCGAAAACCCATGTAAAAAAACATTTTTTTCTTTGAAAAAAATAACAAATATAAAATACATGTTTGTAAGCGTTTTGGGCCAAAAAAA
This sequence comes from Ambrosia artemisiifolia, assembly GCA_032199755.1. Classification (NCBI taxonomy): domain Eukaryota; kingdom Viridiplantae; phylum Streptophyta; class Magnoliopsida; order Asterales; family Asteraceae; genus Ambrosia; species Ambrosia artemisiifolia. The sequence goes on from CM063521.1 coordinate 7,862,444, forward strand.
TAAAAAAAAAAGCGCTGATGGGATTTTTCTTAAAAAAATAAACAAAGTTGCTAAAAACATAGGTAAATAGCTGAAAACATATGTTTTTTTAGCAACTTTGTTTATTTTTTTAAAAAAAATCTCATCGGCGCTTTTGTTATTTTTTTGCCCAAAATGCTTAAAAACATGTATTTTACATTGGTTATTTTTTTCAAAAAAAAAAATAATGGTTTTTTACATGGGTTTTCAAAGGTTTTCTCAACTCAAGTGAGTTTCCAAAATATCCTTTCCATATATATATATATATATATATAGGGACGGGTTCAAATACAAAGTAATGAAAACGTGCGAAGTGTGCGAAGGCTCACTTGCACATGATAATTACGTAATGATAATTACGTAATGCCTTCATGAATATACAAAAACATTACGTAATTATCATTACGTAATTATCATGTACAAAGTGCATGATAATTACGTAATAAGAATCACGTAATGATAATTACGTAATGTTTTTGTATGTTCATGAAGGCATTACGTAATTATCATTACGTAATTATCATGTACAAAGTGCATGATAATTACGTAATGATAATTACGTAATGCTTTCATGAACATACAAAGACATTACGTAATTATCATTACGTAATTATCATGTACAAAGTGAGCCTTCGCACACTTCGCACGTTTTCATTACTTTGTAGAATAACCGTCCCCTATATATATATATATATATATATATATATATATATATATATATATATATATATCTTCCCTCTCTCTTTAACTTTAATTTTCAAAATCATACTCTCTCATCCCTCTCTCTCTATCTCTAAAAAACCAGATCTAGGTCTGGAAAACACCACAACCCCCACATCACCACCCTCAACATCACCACTGCCACCAACCGTCGTCTTCATCAGCACAACACACATAGCAATAGGACGATGAACATACTCGTTCAAGAAAACAGAGCAACAGGACGATAACCTGGATCCACCTTCGGTACTGTCTCTCTCTCTTTCTCTCTCCCTCTCCTCTTCCCTCTCCTCTCTGGATCTGGAGTTAGAGCTGGGAATCTGGATCTAGATCGAGAACTCGAGTCGTCTTGGGTGCATCGGGAACGAGAAGAACGATGATTATATTATTATTATTATTATTATTATTATTATTATTATTATTATTATTATTATTATTATTATTATTATTATTATTATTATTATTATTCCAATATATACCTGTTTCTTGGATGATAAACCGCCAGACAATGTTTAGTTATAATTTGGTATTAGAGAAATGTCCATTACTTGTTGTATTTGTTTCGCTGTCTATTGGATTTGAAGGAGAGGTGTGACTTAACAAGTGTCAAATCAACCTTTTTAAACCTAGGATTCAGAAAATTAAATTATAAAAAAGTCATTTAAAATTACCTATATGCCCTTAATCAACCTTTTTAAGCAAGTGACCCACTTGCTTTTGATTATTAAATTGAAATTAATTAAGGACCATTGATCAAACTTGATCAATGGTCACCATAGGGTTTGCAAGGTTTTTCCAATAGATAGAGTTTCCATATTATCCACACCCTATATATATATATATAGGTAGAGGATCCTCTAGGAAAATTGATTTGTGTAGGAAGTGTGAAAAGGATTAAGAATTGACATGTAGCCATCATGTTTTTTTATTTTGGAATGATGTTTTGGGTTGTTTTGACTTGAAAAACACTTAACACAACAATATACAAAAATTTAAAACACAATCCAATGTACTTTAGTCATTAAATTTAAATTACAGATAAAACACTCTAGTAATTACTTAAAACACTCTGTTTAAATGTTCTTGACATAGTGTTTATGTTTTAAGCTTAAAATACAATGTTTTTGGTTATTAATTGTTATGTTTAGTGTTTTTCTAAGCATAACAATCCAAAACATCATGAATACGTCTAAAAGAATGATGCATACATATCAATTTTTAATCCTTCTCACACTTCTCACACAAACCAATTTTCACATATATATATATATATATATATATATATATATATATATATATATATATATATATATATTATTTAATGTGATAAGTTGCATCTTTCAAAAAGATACCCCACTGTCTGGACTTTGAAATTTATAGAGGTGTTTGAATTTTAGATTATTGTCATTTTAGGCTCTAAATTTGTAATCAAGTCATTAAAAAAATCAAGAATATTACAAATCATGTCAGAACGGATCAAATTACTTCTTCCGTCCCATTAGAAGTGTCCATATTCCCTTTTTTATTTGTCCCATTTCATGGTCCACTTTCAAAAATTATTAGTCAATTTCCAAATTTACCCTTAAAAACACAACTAAAATAAACAAAGAATATGATGGACCCACATATGACAAGGGTATTATTGTCATATGGCAAACAAAAAAACAATAATTTAGTACGCCTAAAACTTTGTGTTTTTCAAACTAAGACACTTCTAATGGGACGGAGGTACTAATAAATATTACATTAATTATAGCAAAAAAATCAAACTAGCATATAAGCTACAGTTGAACATTCAAACTATTAAATATTTAGGTGCTGGTTTGTGGATGTTGGTTTATTGTAGTCAAAAGACTAATGCTGAGCATATAAGATTTCTTTCAAAGTCAAAAGGATGCAGTTTGGATATTGGCCAACAGGCAAAATACAACAAATAATTATATTTAGCAGAATTGGTTTTGTTATTCAAACGGGTTGAGGCATAACTTGTTACATGTTTACATTAGTGGCGGATCCAGGTCACTTTTGTGGCTTTCCAGGAACCTACTGGGTTTGGAAAAACGGAAAAAAATAGTGAAAACCTTGTATCATTTGAACAATAAAAAAAAACAAAAGGAACCCTCTACAATTGGAAAATCGCGAGTTTCTGAATCCGCTACTGATTTACATACCACTTTATTGTAGTTGGTTGAATGTTATCTTAAAAGGTTATGTTACAATTTATTACTTTTATATGGGTTGCCTAACAGAGAAAGGCTTCATATATATATTTTTTTAAACATTGAAATAATTAAATAAAAAAATGCTAGCCAAAAGCTAGCACAAAAACATATACGTTACATAAAGAGGAGGGGTTTTGTAACCATCCCGTCCAACGTTTATTTCGTTATTTCTATGCAATTCCAAAACCACCAAACCGTAATAATGATACCACACACAAGTTTCTTCTACTTTGTCGTCACTAAATAACCCAACCAAGGGATACGATCCCTCGGGTTATATGAAGAAGGGGAAGAAATGTGGAGCCAACTAAAAGTCATCGCCCAATACGCGTTGCAAGGGCGTCACGTGTTACCGCGGTAAGGCAAACGGAATTTGATCGGTATCAGTTCGTTTCATTACAATGCTGGCACATGCTACAATAAAGAAAAGAACTCTAAAAATTAATATCGTGATATAATCTATGATGCACCGGGACGCCTACTTGGGTGGAGTACCCGTTTCTGAAGCGCGATGGGTAAAAATTCATCATGATGAATTGCTATGAATTTTTACAGCTGCTTCAAAACATTTCAGATATAATTGTCTATGATGAATTTTGATTATATGTGTGTGTAATATAAACGTATGATAATTTTGATATAGGTAGGATAAATATATGATAATTTCAATATATGTAGTATAAACGTATGATAATCTCGATATGGTAAAATAAAGATATGATAATTTCAATATATGTATGATGAATTTTGATATGTGTAGGAAATATTTGATAATTTGTTAATGATTAATTAATTAAAGAGATAATAATTAATGTAGTAAGAGTTAAATTATTTAATTTTTTACCATTATATCATTTATTCTTATATTAAGTTTCTTCTCATTGATCATCCTACGTTTTAAAAAGCGCGCTTAAGCGCATCTAGGCGCAGAGCCTGGCTCCTTATGTAACCCTAGGTGCACATCGTACGAAAAGCGCAGGAAAAGCGCGATTTTTTACCCAAAAAGCCCCTAAGGGGCGCTTTTCGTAGGTGGGGTGTTTTTATGCTTAAAATTGTTATATATGTAGCTAAACGGGTTGTATATTTAAGTTAAATCATATATAAACCTTATTTATATCTATATTTTGGGTAAATGATGCTAAAAACCTATAGCATATATAAAACAATTATATAATCGTCTTGCGCTTCACGTACGAAAATCTCACTGCTTTTGCGCTTTGCGCCCCGGTTTTGGACCTCGTCGCTTAGTGCGCTTCGCTTTTTTAAAACCAAGTGATCATCTCCATATATATATATATATGATCCAAATCATTTGAGACTCGGTCGAGTTGTGAGAACCGCGAGAACTCCGACGTAAAATGTGAATTTAAAAAAAAATTATACACTGATGTAAAACACCTAACTCCGCCGTAAAAAATGAAAAAAAATAGTTACGACGGTTTTACACTGGTGTAAAAAAACGGCTACAACTATGTAAACCATAAAATTAAATTAATATTTTATTTAATATTTTATTATGATTTATTTTACAACCACAAATTCATTATTGAATAAAATAAGTATGGTTATAAAGTGAGTTCTCATGTTTCTCACAACTCAACCAAGTTCTCAAATGATCCCATCCATATATATATGGGAAAGTTAATTTGAGAACACCTATATTTCATGCGAACCGTGAGAACGACATCTAAAACCATTCAAATTCAAAATTTCTTTTTACATTTATCTTTATTACTAATATACAATCTCAAAAACACAATTTACGCGTAAAAATTCAAACGTATACGAAAATAAATTTGTTTTTACACATGTGTAAATTTACTGTTTATACATGTGTAAATTGTTTCATTTACACATGTGTAAAAAGTTAATTTGAAAGTGTTTTTGCCAGAAAAATGAATTATTTGAAATGAACATTCATTTATTAATGTTGTATTTTGATTATAATGAGGTTTGTATTAAAAAAAATTGATTTTGATTGATTTTTTTTACTTGTTCTCACGGTTCTCACAATATTTAGCGTTCTAAAGATAACCCTCCCCTATATATATATATATATATATATATATGTGTGTGTGTGTATGTGTGTGTGTGTGTGTGTGGGTGTGTGTGTGTGTAGGTGAAAGTTAATTTGAGAACACATATATTGCGTGCGAATTGCGAGAACGCTATCTAAACTCATTAAAATTCAAAATTTCTTTTTACACTTATCTTTGTTATTGAAATAAAATCTCAAAAACACAATTTACGTGTAAAAATTTAAACATATACGAAAATAAATTGTTTTTACACATGTGTACATTTACTGTTTATACATATTTAAATTGTTTTCATTTACACATGTGTAAAAAGTTAATTTTAAAGTGTTTTTGCAAGAAAAGATAAATTAGTTGAAAAGAAAATTCATATTAAATGTTGTATTTTAATTATAATGAGGTTTGTATTGAAAAAAATTTATTATGATTGGCTTTCTCATTTGTTCTCACGATTTTTGTGATATTTAGCATCCTCAAGATAACCATTCCATATATATATATATATATATATATATATATATATATATATATATATATATATATATATATATATATATATATATATAGGGGAAGGTTTAAATAAAAACCCACTCAAAACGAAGAAACCCGGTAAACTCTGACTTCCCGAACTTTTTATCATCTGAAAAAATTAGGGTATGTAATGTACATGATTTTAAGAGTTTTGAGCCAAAAAAATAAAAAAAGCGCCGAGTGGATATTTTTTAAAAAAATAAATAAGTTTTTTTATGTTACATATGTTACATGTCTGTTTTTGTGTAACATACGTAACACACAAAAAACTTATTTATTTTTTTTAAAAATATCCACTCGGCGCTTTTTTTATTTTTTTGGCTCAAAACTCTTAAAATCATGTATATTACATACCCTAATTTTTTCAGATGATAAAAAGTTCGGGAAGTCAGAGTTTACCGGGTTTCTTCGTTTTGGAAGGTTTTCTCTCTATACTTAGCCTATATATATATATATATAGAAAGAGAGAGAGAGAGGAAGATTTATTTAAGAACACATATATTTCGTGCGAACCGTGAGAATGCTATAGAAAACCATTCAAATTCAAATTTTCTTTTCACACTTATCATTATATTATATAATATAATATTAATAGATAAAGTTAATGAATAGTAATTGTCTAAATGAATAGTAACTATAATACTGTATTATTTTATTCATATCATTTTATTCAAAAACTTTATTATATTATATACTATTAATATAAATAACATAATATTATGTAATTTCATTATTATTTTATTCAAAAACTTTTTTATATTATATACTATTAATATAAATAACATAATATTATGTAATTTCGTTACAAATTTCATGTGTTACCTTATCTGTAGATTTCTTTATTTTTTTAACGTTTACAACCAAAATGGAATCTCGATTGTATAATTCATTGATTGATCAACACCTCATCTAAATCTCGATTGTAAAACGCGCAACGTGCGTGATTTTATACAACTAGTTACTATTAAAACACAATATGAAAAAAACAATTTAAGCATAAAAACTTATACGTATACGAAAATAAATTGTTTTTACACATGTGTAAATTTACATTTTATACATGTGTAAATTTATTGTTTGATTTACACATATGTAAAAAAATTATTTTAGAGTGTTTTGCGAGAAAAGATAAATTATTTGTAAAGAAAATTCTTTTCTTAATGTTGTATTATAATTATAATGAGGTTTGTATTAAAAAAAATTATTTTGATTGATTTTTTCATTTGTTCTCACGATATTTAATGTTCTCAAGATAACATTCCCCTATATATATATATATATATATATATATATATATATATATATATATATATCCGACTAACGTACCAAAATTGATCCGGTGAGTCCTCTAGCATAATCTATCTATACGTAATATGTAATTAACGCATTGCGTCAAATGTAAAATTTTTGTGAGCCCAATGTTCTTTTTTCGTTTTTCTTGTTTCATTACTTCGTATTATATTATTTAATTCTAAAAAGTTAATTTAAAAAAGCAACAATAAGTAATGACAAAAATATAAGCAATTGTCTTATTTCAAATATTTTTTATTCAAAACCACCTATTTAACATTTCATTTGTTTAGTTTATTCAATCGTGTAGCAAACGGTTTTTAAATGTTACAAACATGGAATATATGATAAACTCAAATATTATTCACAAACCCAACCCAGATTGTTCAAACCCTAATAATAAACTCTCTGACAAAGACTAACCTATCACAACTCTCTAAACAACAAACACTTCAACAAAGTTACAATGAAAGATCTACGCAGACACCTGATAGCAGATTCAAGATGAATCTGCAATCAATCTAAGACCTAGTTTGCTTGTAAGATGAGAGGATTACAACGAGAGAATAAAAGAAACGATCAGGGTATTAACCCTAGCTCAAAAGTCGATGAAAGGCTTATATAGAAGGAGTGGAACCTTCTATAGAGAACACACAATGTGACCAGCTCTCAGCCCTTGGATCACTTCTTCACATGGATCGCCCAAATAGATGACTGAGATTGATTCGAAGAAACACAGCAACTTGAACCCCACTTGACTTAATGAACCATCAGCTTGAACCCTTGAACTCTTAACTTGAACCTGACGAACCTTCAGCCCATCAGCACTTTAAGCCCACATCAATAGCCCATTCAGTAATACAAAGTTCATCCAATCTTTAACCCATTAATCAACACAAACTACACAAATTACCTACGCAAAATATTCAAGTATTGATTTATAGAAATAAAGAAATAAAATTGTAACAAAATATATTATATTTTTAACACCCCTCCTCAATTTTATTTCCCAAATAAATTGCAAAGTTTAATTTGATCACAGATAGTTCTTTAAAAGGAAAGCATGATTCAAAAATTTAACATCCCTAGAAAACTGTATTACTTTACTTTCTAGACTGTAAACTTTGTATCCTTTTTTTTCATGTGAATAACCAAAAAGAACACATTTTTCAGCTTTACTTTCCAATTTATTAGATTCATTTAAAATTGTACAGAAACACAGACAACCAAAGACTCTTAGATGTTCAAGGAAGGGTCTAAATCCATAAATCAATTCATAAGGAGATTTTCCATTTAGCACAGCAGAGGGTACCCTATTAATATGATATGATGCAGTAAGAATAGATTCAGTCCAGAATCTAATTGGTATATTGCTTTGAAACAGTAAGGACCTAGCCACATTAAGCAGATGTCTATGCTTTCTCTCTACCACCCCATTTTGTTGGGGTGTATAGGCACAGGTAGTTTGATGCAAAATTCCCTTTTCTCTACAAAAGGTTTTCATTTGAGTATTAACAAACTCTAATCCATTATCACTTCTCAAGGTTTTTACATTTTTAGAAAACTGATTAGAGATAACTTGAACAAAATCTTTTACATGTTCAAACACTTCAGACTTATTTTTCATCAAACATACCCAAACTGCTCTAGAGAAATCATCAACAATAGTTAGGAAATACTTGTGACCATCCCTTTCTGGCACTCTATACGGACCCCATACATCCAAATGCACCAATTGTCCTAAGTGAGTACTTTTATGATTACTTAAAGGAAAAGGTTCTCTATGCTGTTTTGCCTTTAAACAAACTTCACATGGATCATGATTATTATTTATTTTAATTTTCAAATCAGGACTGATTATACTTAACACTTGACTAGCAGGATGTCCCAACCTAGAGTGCCAAATATTAAGCACGTTAACACTATTAAAGCACACCTTAGAAGACGCACTAGCATTGCCACACATGTACAATCCATCACACTGATTACCAGTCACTAGGACTTTCTTGGTTGACAAGTCCTGAACATAGCATTTATTTTCATCAAAACCAATATACAACTTATTGTCCCTGGCTAACTTATGAGCAGATAATAGATTCACATTGTATTCAGGGATAACTAGCACATCTTTTAGAACCACATTTTCTGCCAATTTTAGTTTACCAATCTTTGTAACTAAAGCAGAAGTTCCATTAGGATGTTTTACTTTTATATTTAAATCAGAAACATCAATATAGTCAAATAGATCTTTATCACTATTGATCATGTGCTCTTTAGCCCCTGAATCTATTATCCACCCAATTCCTATTAATTTCCCATTGGCACTAGTAAAACAGTAAATACTAGAAGTCACAGAATGAGAACAAAACATACTACCAGATAAGTTGCAGGTTTGAGATGGTTCAGAGGTCTTATCATTCAATAAACTCAACAGCTTAGACACTTGTTCACTGGTCAAAGATGTAACAGAATTAGTAGTGTCTGAACAAGAATTATTATTTACAACTGTTTTCTTCCCTTGATATCCTCTTGGTTTAGCCCAAATAGGATACCCAATTACTTCCCAACACTTGTCTACACTATGCCCAGTTTTGTTACATTGAGTGCATTTCAAATTTTGATTAGATCCTTTTGAAAATTTCTTTGTGTTAGAAAAGGATTCACTATTTTGTCCAGCTTTAGAAAAGAATCCAACAGTTGGTGTAGTCTTATTGGAATTACTAGAATTCCTATGAGACTCCTCCCTAGAAACCAAAGAGCAGGCTTCTTTAACTGTTGGTAACTCGGTTCTTAATAACAAATTAGTCCTAACATTTTGATATACATTATCTAGTCCCATTAAGAATTGCATCAACTTAATCATATGATTATAGTTATTAAATTCTTTAGAGGCATCACAAGTGCAAGAACGCAATTGCAAAATTTGATCAAGTTGAAGCCACATAATATTCAATTTATGATAATACTCAGACACAGACAAACCATTTTGACAGAATGAGTTTATTTTTTGATATAAACCAAAAACCACAGACCCATCTATCTTATTATAGGTCTCTTTTAAGTCTTTCCAAACTTCGAAGGCAAGTTTAGAATAAACTTGACCCATATATAACTCCTCAGAAACAGAGTTAAGTATCCAAGTTAAAACAACAGAGTTACACATATCCCATTGTCTAGCCAGAACATCATCATTAGTAGGTTTCACACAATCACCATTAATAAAATCTAGTTTATTTTTAACTTGTAAGCCCAGAATCATAGCATTTGCTCAAACCGTATAATTCTCAGTCCCATTCAGTTTAACACTAATGATAGTAAGGTTAGTAGAATCACTAGCATGTAAGTACAGAGGATCACTTGCATCCAATTTGCTAACTAATGTCACATTATTAACAATTGCACCAGATTAGGATCCACATTAGGTCCTTTTCCTGAAGTATGAGGTATACGATCACCCATGATAAACTAGTAACAACTAACAAACACATATTAAACAGATCACAAGAAACCACACGAGAATAACACAGACAAACAGAGCACACAACACAGATAGATCAAAGAACAGAAGACAAACACAACCAATCAATTAGACCACTAACTGACACTGGCGAAGCCACGTGGGTGTTCCAGATCATCGGTTTGTCACTCAATGATGCCGATGCAGGTCCTCACGAGGGAGCCTCCTATACTCTAGACCAACCTTAAAGCTAAATCAGGAACTCAAGTCCTGAGCAATAGACACCTTAGGACAAAACTCTACAAAAAACAACAGTAATCAGAACAATCTCACCAAGAGGGGGGGCCCAAGTTAGGGTTCTCTAATAACTCGTGATGTTACAACCTTAACTTAGGGTTGCAACACCAGAGAGCAGATAATATGCTTCCAAACGTTCAACTAACAGACCACAGCTTCTTGATTCTTCAAGAAACTCCAGATCTGAGCCAAGAACTCCAAATCCAACGTCTGGTCTAGATCGAGATAGATCTATTCCACACTATAAAGAACAGATCAATCACAAAGACCAACAGATCAGATCCTTATCGAACAGAAGCCAATGAATCAAGAACAGTCACAGCGGAAAACACCAGAAATCAGAAGCCTATAGGCTCTGATACCATGTTACAAACATGGAATATATGATAAACTCAAATATTATTCACAAACCCAACCCAGATTGTTCAAACCCTAACAATAAACTCTCTGACAAATACTAACCTCTCACAACTCTCTAAACAACAAACACTTCAACAAAGTTACAATGAAAGATCTACACAAACACCTGATAGCAGATTCAAGATGAATCTGCAATCAATCTTAGACCTAGTTTGCTTGTAAGATGAGAGGATTATAACGAGAGAATAAAAGAAACGATCAGGGTATTAACCCTAGCTCAGGAGTCGATGAAGGGCTTATATAGAAGGAGTGGAACCTTCTATAGAGAAAACACAATATGACCAGCTCTCAGCCCTTGGATCACTTCTTCACACGGATCGCCTAAATAGACGACTGAGATTGATTCGAAGAAACACAGCAACTTGAACCCCACTTGACTTAATGAACCATCAGCTTGAACCCTTGAACTCTTAACTTGAACCTAACGAACCTTCAGCCCATCAGCACTTCAAGCCCACATCAATAGCCCATTCAGTAATACAAAGTTCATCCAATCTTTAGCCCATTAATCAACACAACCTACACAAATTACTTATGCAAAATATTCAAGTATTGATTTATAGAAATAAAGAAATAAAATTGTAACAAAATATGTTTTATTTTTAACATTAAACCTAGTTAATTTTTTTATTTTTTTTGAACGGCCAACGGTACCACCCATAATGAAGCCCCGCACCCTTCAGGTCCGGTCCCCGGGGCCTCCTAAGGTCCAGCCCATCATTTCAGAATAATCCTACTCTGAGTGGGATTCGAACATGTGACCTCCCAGGGCAGGAACCCCACAAAGTGGGTAAACCTTCCCACCTCCATTGCAACCACTAGGCTACAACATCATTGGTCCTAGTTAATTATATATAATAATTTGTTAATGTGAAATTAGAATATTGATTAAGCCATGTGCTAAGCCATTTCTGATCTCCAAGTCATAACTTCTAATAAAAGTCAAACATATAAGTAATGTAATCTTGTATATATATAGGTCATGTCATGTTCGCTTTGCTTAATCAACTTTCAAATAGTTGCCTTTAAAGCCATGGCAACCGGTGAAGAATTTTGTGAAAATTACTTAGTGGTTAATGCTAAAGAAGCAAGTCTCTATGATACAGCTTGTATTTTGATGCGTTCAACTACTTTTTTGAACACTAAAAAGTTTTACGATGAACAATCTGAACATGTTGGGAGGTCAATCTGTGAGGATATTCGCCGGCGAGTCGTCATCTTTGCCTCCATCCTTGCACAAAAGATTCTTATTTGGATAGAGAAACCGGTCGCTCTAATAGGGGCAATGATCGAGATATGGTTGAATCTTTTATCTAGCAATGGAGGGTTTTTTGGGCTTTTGATCAATCATATACGAGGTTAGTTTTTATTTATCTAATGAACAAACTTTATTGGATTTTTATATATAAATCTGAAGAAAAAAAAAACATAAGTTAGACTCTAGTTGTAACATGTATAGAAAAACATTGTGATAACTCGCAACTAAAAAGTTATGGTTCCGTCACTGTTTTTGAGTATATCCCAGCCTTCGACGTATTATCCTAGCAATATTATGAGAGTGGTTTAGATTTGGGTGTTGGTTGGATTGCAGGAAAGGTGGTGATGCCGGAGGAATCGCCGGAGAAGTTTGTGTCTTTCATTGGAGAACTTGACGATCGGTTGAAACTCGATGCAACTATTAGAAAAGGTGACGGTAGATATAATTCGTCGATATCAATGATGGCTGCAAAGTTATCTTATGAAAATGAGGCTTTTGTGAAAGCTGCCATACAAGATCAAATGAAGGTTAGTTGCTAAATATATCTCTCTCTCTCTCCATATATATATATATATATATATATATATATATATATATATATATATACACACTATGAGATTAGGTTGATGTCTATTCAATTTGGCGAAATACACACACACTATAAGATTAGGTTGATGTCTATGCAATTTGGCGAAAGTATAAGTTTAATAAAATTAAATAATAAATAAAAAGTTTATTGTTGTCTTGGGTTGTCATGTTAAGAAATCCATCCGCAATCACAATATTTAAACTTATATGAATTCTTAATCTTGATTATTCTAAATGAAGAATTAGGATCAAGTTATTTGTTTTTTATTCATTATTATTTTAATTAGTTCTATTTGATAAATAAAAAATTAGAGTTATTTAGAGGTTGGTAAGGTGAGTACTTGAGTGAGAGAAAATCCATCTCCAACTCAATTATCTAAAGTTATTGAATAATCGATGTTGATTATTCTAAATCTAATGAAGGAGGACTGAGTTATTTGTCTTTTATTCATGATATTTTATTACAAATCTCTCTCTCACACAATTCTGGGTGCAAGAGTTATTGTATTAAATATGTTGATGATTCGAAGTTTTAAATTGGTTGTATTTATGATTCTAAGTTAACTTTATTTTACTAATAAATAGAAGTTAATAGTTGTTAGATTTTTTTTTAAGATTAACTTTTATAAAACCACCAAACCAAGACTAGCTATTATCAAGGCGGAAATAGCGATATAGTTGTTAGATGATTATTTGGTTTTTACTCGTAATTTTTTTATCTTATATCTCTCTCACGCACACAAGATTCGGTTTTGGTTGATATCAAGAAAGCATATTAAACGTCGTATTTAACATGTTATGTTTGTGAGTTTTACATTGGTTCAATTCCAGGTTATTGATTTCAGTTGATTATATCAATAAATAGAAAATTTATAGTACAAGCAGCTAGTCGTGATTGGTAATATAGGTGAAAGAATATCCATTTCTATGACATTATTTGAATCCTCCATCTTGATTATTCTAATAATCCAAGAATGAGGATCTTGTTATATGTTTTGGTATATATAAAAAAAATGGACTATAATTGAATAGATTGATGTTTGTATGATTTTGGGTAGTTGGGTTTCAAAATTAATGATTTTAAATGGTTTTAATTTTAAGGTTGGTGAGTTCAAGTGGGACAAAATCCATGTGTTACTCAACTATTATTTATATGAAATCTCGATCGTGATCATTCTAAGTTTCTAACGAATAATTAGGATCGAGTTATTTGTTTTTCACTCATAATTTTTTCATGATAAATATCACTTTCACACACGCATTTTTTGGTCGACATAAAAAATGGATCGTAAGAATCAATCAATTAAAAAGGTTGGTATTTATGTGATTTGGCTAGCTTGGCTAGGTTTCAAAGTATTGATTTTAGTTCGTTTTATTGATAAATAAAAGTTAATGGTTGTTTGAGATTGGTAAGTCAGACTAAACACACTAATGTTTTTGTGATATGGATTTGTTTGTTAAAAATTAGGATTTTGATTAATTGGTTTGGTTGTTTTATTGATAAATAAAAGTTAATGGCTCTTTTGATATTGGTAAGGCAGACTAAACACAATAATGTTTTTGTGATATGGATTCGTTTGTTGTTCGGATTTTGATTAATTGATTTTAATAAGAAATAATAAAAAGTTTATAGTTATTTTATGGTGTAAGTCATGTGAGAGAAAACCAGTTGAGATTTTGAGACTTAATTATGAAGAATTGAAGATTCACAATCGAATAATTTGTAATTGAGTTAAATGCCAAAATGGTCCCTGTGGTTTGATCCAAATTGCCACTTTGGTCACTTTTTTGAATTTTTTGCCAAAACCACCCCTCAAGTATCGAAAAGTGCCAAAATGACCCATATTTAACTGAGTTTTTAACTGAGGATGGAAAGTCAGTTAAGTATCAGGGGCATTTTCGTCCTTTCATCCCAACCCCCCCTCTTCTTCTTCTTCAAGCACCACCCATCTCCACAACCTTCACCAGCCACCACCACCACCACCCTTCACCCTTCACCGTCCACCACCACCCTTCACCCTCCACCACTACCTACTAACAGATCTAAATCACCAACACCCACCACCACCACCACCCCCACCCTTCACCCTTCAACACCATTTAAAAACCCCAACCCACTGTATTAACCCACTTCTTGTAAAACACAAACACACACATTTAGAGAGAGAATCAAGGGAGAGGGGACATAATCGAAGAAGGGATGAAGCAGGAAGAAAGAGAGCAGGAAGCGAGAGATAGAGAGTAGGAGAAAAAGGGAACCGGTGGGTTCCCGACCACCGTGTACGGATGAGCTGACGTTAGAGTTTTGTCAGTACGATGTTAAACCATAAAACCCAGATGTAACCTTGTTGGGTCTTCCAGTACTTAGTATATCTTCGTCATTAAGAAACTCTTGTGGTAACCAAAACTCTCTGTCGGTTAATCGTTGCTCCATCGAATCAATCTTTTACTGAGTATATCTTCGTCATTAAAAAATCAACATCCAGCAACATCGAATCAGCAACATCATTCACGGAGTTCGAGTGGCAGAGGGTGGGTGTTCGAGGAGGGTTTGTGCTGTGTTCGAGCTACGGATCTGTCTTCGAGTTGGAGTGTTCGAGAAACTCTGCTGTGTTCGATGTAGAAGGTGTGTCCGACCTTGATGTTTCGATTGAAACTTCTGATTGTTGCTTTCCTTGACTCCGTGAATGATGTTGCTGGAAGTTGATTTTTTTTTTTTTTTTTTGAAAGAGTTAAATTTGCAGAAGAAGGGTGAAGGGTGGAGGGTGGAGGGTGAAGGGTGAAGGGTGAAGGGTGGTGGTGGTGGTGGTGGCTTGTGAAGGTTGTGGAGATGGGGTGGTGTTTATATTTGCAGAAGAAGAAGAAGAGGGGGGTTGGGATGAAATGACGAAAATGCCCCTGATACTTAACTGACTTTCCATCCTCAGTTAGAAACTCAGTTAAATGTGGGTCATTTTGGCACTTTTCGATATTTGAGGGGTGGTTTTGGCAAAAAATTCAAAAAAGTGACCAAAGTGGCAATTTGAGTCAAACCACAGGGGCCATTTTGGCATTTAACTCTTTGTAATTTATTCATAATTATTTATTGAAATTATATTGAATTAGATTTGAATCCCCAAAGCATGCAATTATAAAGGGAGTATATCTTCCAACAATAATTAAAAAACATGATTAAAATAGCAATCAATAAAAACATAATTCATTTTTACAACTATTATTTAGAAAATCTTAATAGCTTTTCCTTCAAACTTATCCTAATTTAGGATAACTATTTGCTTCATAATGAAATCCTACATGACACTTAAAGAGGTTATCCCCCCCCCCCCCCCCCTTTAAATCTGTCATATGACACCCTCCTTATTTTTATCCAAAAGTCCCTATCTCATGTTTCCCTTACAATTTTAAAACGTTAATAACTTTTAGAAAAAATTACACCATTAGTCCAAATGGTTTCTACCAAATTTCAATGTAAGGTATTAAGGTTTTATTGTTTCACTTTAAGGTATTAAGCTTTCAATTTGTTTCAATGTCAGGTATTAGGGACTAACCTAGTTAAAACTTAACTGAGTTTGAGGGTATTAATGTCCATTCACATGTTTATAAAGAAACAAAATAAAAACCAAAACCCAGTTGTACAAGACTCGAACCTGGGACCTTGGCTTATTAAAAGAACAGGCAAACCAGCTGATCTAAGCTACCAGATGGTTATTATTTCGATCGGAATCTTTATAAATGAAATCGATGCAGGTCATCTTCCCCAATTCAACCCAAACCAAACCCTAACCCTCGAACCTTGATTAATAACATCCACTTCATCGATTGATGATTGATTGGTGACCGACACAATTATCCTTGTCATTGCCAGCCATCAATTTCGATATTACGACCAGATTCATAGTTAGTTATAACGATTTCAAAAGCATTTATAAAACCTTCCAAAAACCCGATTCAATCATCTTAAATCCGTCGTCATTTCCAAACATTTATACACCCTATATATTCAAACCTGTAGCGCGACCAAAACGCATCCAAAATTTCTCTCTATCACATCCTAAATCTCTCCCAATCGAAGTTTTTGTATTTCGGCTCACTTGTGCTCATTTACACCATCTCTAGTTCGGTATGATTCAATTACTTTTTGCTTTAGAGTCGATTTATAGTTTAGAACAAAAGCCTCATGCTTTTGTTCATCATCTGTATCGTTTTCTCATTCAATCGATTGTGATAAAGGGTTAGGGTGCGTAGGATATAAGAATTGGGGATTTTGTTTTAATCTGGTTGTTTATAAATATGAAACAGGTTCCTTAAAATCAACAAACACCCACCCAGATCAACTGGTCTGGGCGTGAGTCCATCACAGACCAGGTCTAAGGTTCGATATCTGCCAAGGCCGATTTTATTCCTTTTTTCTTTGTTTCTTTCTTTATAAACAGGTGAATGGACCATAATACCCCTCAAACTTAGTTAAGTTTTAACTAGGTTAGTCCTTAATACCTGACATTGAAACAAATTAAAAGCTTAATACCTTAAAGTGAAACAATAAAACCTTAATACCTTGCATTGAAATTTGGTAGAAACCATAAGGACTAACAGTGTATTTTTTTCCTACTTTTATATACGATATTTAAAAAAAATACACCAAATTAACAAACGCTTTATTATCTTCCCAACAAGTACTATACTGCTATACAAAAAAGCGAAAAAAAACGATTTTTTTTGTCGGTTTTTGTTCATACAGAAAAAAAACACAATGTGTTCAGGTAATTCATTAATAATGTCTATGCAAGTCATAATCATGTTCAAACTAGGAATTATATTTAAATCAAAAGCAGAATAGGTTATAACCACTCCTTTCGGAAAAAAAAAATCACACCTTCAAGACTACCGCCTCAATCATGCCATGCAATGGTTGTTTCAAGCTCTGCTCCTCATCCAAACATACATCTTTTTTATATATATTTTCATTTTTACTCACATTATTAAAATTGTTGTTTTTTCATAACATAATACATTAATTTATATGTTACATCATAACACATATTTTATCACATCATATTAGATTTATCTATCACGAAAAGCTTCCGGGATATAATCTAGTTAATATATAATTATAAGTTATATTTACTTAAAGTAAGTACTTCCTAGCCATAGATATATAATTATAAGTAATATCTTTTTTAATTAGTCCACTAATTTTATGACCTCTCATTTTGTTTTATTTTTTTCCTCAGATGACGTTTATAGGCTTCTACAAATTTTGGAACGGTATGATATTATAATGTGTTATTTAATGTTGCTTTTCTTGTTGGTATGACATAATATACTTAATATTATACCCTATGTTAGACAACTTATAATTATTTGATACAGATGGGACATATATACGATCATAAAATTACATTATATTTACTGTGTATAAGTTGTTTAAAAGTAAGAATAAAATACAAATATTGTTTAACCAAGTATATATATTGTTAGGGAATAAATAGCTAGTAAATAGAACAAGGACTAGAGGGTTATTGTCTTATTGAGGGGTGTTTGTAGCACTGACCGTTGGTGAAAGTTAGTTAATAACATTTAATCATAGAGTACTTATGATATGTAAGAGTGATGGGGTATCTTTTAATGCAATTTACTCTTTCTCCCTATAGAGTTCTTCTCTCTAAAATTGAGTTCTATCATAGGTTTGGCCTAGGTTGTCTTGATGTTGGAGGTTAAATAACTTACTAACATTGATTCTATTTTGACTTGATTGTGATATCCAGATTACCAAAATCAGTTCACAACATATGCAACAATGTTTCAAGATACATTAGATCCCAACTTGATAGTGGTAGCATTTAGAGGAACCAGCCCATTTAACACGAAAGACTGGATGACAGATGTCGATATCTCATGGTACGAGCTCAAAGACATGAGCAACTCCACAACCATCGGTCGGATCCATGGTGGTTTCATGAAAGCACTTGGCTTACAAAAGATCAAAGGTTGGCCAAAAGAACTAGAACCACCACCAGACGCAACTGACGAGCACCCCTTTGCTTATTACAAGATTAGAGAAAAGCTCAAGGAAATTTTAGAAAAGAATACAAATGCAAAGTTTATAGTGACGGGCCATAGTTTAGGAGGGGCGTTAGCAATTTTGTTCGCGGGTGTGTTAGGGTTACATGAGGAGGCATGGTTGTTAAAGAGGTTAGAAGGAGTGTACACGTTTGGTCAACCAAGAGTAGGGGATGAGAGTTTTGGGAAATACATGATGAAGATAATTAAAGATCATGATGTGAGGTATTTTAGGTATGTTTATGGCAATGATATGGTACCTAGATTGCCATTTGATGATAAATCTCTATTCTTTAAGCACTTTGGGACCACTCTATACTACAACAGCTTCTACAATGGCAAGGTATGATTATCATTATAGTCCAAAGTTATACTCGAGTCTCTTTAGCTTGAGTTAGTCCAACTCATTTTTATACATTTTGATCAACCGAAAGTTCTATGCGCTTGTGAATTTATGTTCTTAATGCTAATATTTGGACCTAAACACAGGTTATGGAGGAAGAACCAAACAAGAACTACTACTCAATAGTGTGGGCAATACCCAAGTATATAAACGCGTTTTGGGAGATAATTAGGGGCTTCATTTTGCCGTATTGGAAGGGTAAAGAGTACAAGGAATCGCATGTCGAAAGATTGTTCCGGATGGTTGGAATGATAATTCCAGGATTAGCAGCTCATGGTCCCAAAGACTATGTTGATGTCACTAGACTAGGGACTGAACTTGTACCAACCATTACTAACAGTGAATGAGTTATGATGTAAAATGACTACATAATGTATTATTGCAAAATTATCTACCCTAAACCTAAACTATGAATTTGGTATTGAATTTAACACATAACATAATTATTATTCATTTTCTAGATAGCATGTGATCAAAGAAAATCCATGAATCCATGATTTAATGTGTTTTACCTTATAGAGAATAAATACAAACTAAAATCTTTAAAGCTTGAAAAAGTTTTGAGTTCAAAGCCTTTGATGATGGATGTTTGGTGAAGGTAGTTCTCAATGATGTACATCCCGTCTAATTTTACGGGTATAAGTTGTTGGGGATATGCAGTAATAACAAACAAAAACAACCGGATAACTGAAATCTCTGGAGGCACCGTAATCGCTTTCAGATTGAATCAATTCGACAGTTCAATCAAAATATTCAATTAGTCAATCCAGTTGCACTAAAATATCCAACATAAGTGTAACAAATTTACGTATATATTTGAGGATTGTCATAAGTTTGGAAAATCCATATGTTGATAGTCGTAAGTTTGGCAAATTTATATGATGATGGTCGTAAGTTTGGCAAACCTGTATGACAATAGTCGTAAATTTGGCAAACCTATATGGTGGGGTGTAGCCTACTTTTATCAATAGGCCAGTTATGTATTGGCAACTTGAATTGATGAACCCAAACATGACTTTTTGTTCATGTACAAAACAAACACATTAACCCTACACAAACACACCTATAATCATGGAATTCATACGCGATTCGATTAACTTATTTCTTTAAACAAACAAACAGAAAATTGTAACGAGTATAATCACACTTACAACAAAAGCTATTGATAGGGTCTGAGGAGGTTGGAATGAGAGCGAACTTTTCATCTACCCAAGGGAGAGGTTGCTCTCGTTTAGATCCCAGTTCTAAAAAAATCTTTTTGTTAAAAATATTTTTTTATCTAAACATGTAACTGGATTAAGGGAGTAACTGGTTGGTGGGTTGACCTTACAAAAAAATCTCTACCTATTTATTCAAGTTTTAAAGGGAGTAACGGGTCGACCCATTAATTAAACGTGCTAAACCCAGATATAGTCTGTTTGTTAAATGAGTTTTTTTTTAACGGTGCCTTCTTCATCTTTTTTAAGGGATCAGTTTGTCACACCTCCTAATCGCAGGCCCGCCACCCCACATCTGGCCAAACTATGGGGCTTGGCGTTCCACAAGAACCATATCTTAACACGTCAACAAACGCACCTAGAGCCCAAGCAGGAACAAGTCCCTAAGGTAACCCCATCGATCAGATAAAACTCGTGTTGGCTCGGATTCAAACTTTCGACCTCCAATAAGGTGGGTCTAGTTCTTATCTTCATTGCCCTGACTATTCCACCATTAAATGAGTTATAAATGACAACCCAAAACGTTATTATGCTCATGTTGTGTTCATGGTCCGGAACTCCTACTCCTAGGACTTATCTTATGCTAGCCGCAACAAGAACGACTAGTAATGAAGAAAAGATTAGAACCGATATGGAATGCATCTCTAATGGGATGTGTATTCAACACACATGATTTATTAATGTTCAAACCTAGAACATGATCATTAGATTAAAACAAACACAGATAGTGTGTCAAAATGCAGGGCAGGTAAAGCATCCGGTCAAGAAACGTACATGGCAAGTCTTGATGAGCGACGCGGTCTTGTGTGAAGATTTAGCAACTTGGTGAGGCTGGTCAGACAATGCTATGTCTCTCATATCTTGGGCCTTCTTCTGAGCCGACTGTAGTTTATGGATGATCCTGTCCATTGATGACGATCTCTTTTTTTCCAACTTCATCTGAACAAAATAACTCGAGTAAGAACCGAATCCCTTGATATTTATAAACCAATACGACCCTATGCATGCCAAGGAATCTTAAAGGTGCAGTTTTGTTGCATTTAATTATAAATGATTGAACAGATCAAACCAAAAAAATGTCTAAAAGGAAACGGGCCAAACTTCCATGAATCGGGCACCTATACATGGTAAAGATTAAAGGCAGCAGTATTGATACAGTTACTTAAGAACAGGTAAAGGTCAAACCAGGAAAAAAAAATGGCTAAAGGGAACGGGTCTAATAGCTCAAGTAAGAACCGAATCCCTTGATATTTTATAAATCAATACGACCCTATCCACGCTATAGATTAGAGGTATTAATCTTTATGCATTTATATATAAATAGATCAAGCTGAAAACACACTGAATAAAAGAAAACGGGTCAAATAGGTTAAAAGTCGGCCAAATTGTATTTTAATGTTTATAGCTTCCTAAATCAAACTAGATCAGTATTGTTTAAAAAATAGTTTTTGTTTCGCAATTATTTTTAACACATTACCTATTTTATAAAAGATGGACAAAAAATCTGAAAAAATTTAAGAAGCCGCAAAATGTATCCACTCAAATCATGGAAGTGAAAAATTTTAAGCCGCCGCAAAAAACATATGCAGGAAAGATGGAAGGAACCTCGAGTTTCCTTATTGCAGCATCTGCTTTCGCCTTCTGCAGGTTCTCCCAAGCAATGATTTTAGCTTCCTCCCTCTGAACCTTTGAGAGGCTCTTTCTCATCTCCGAACCTTCGTCTTTCCAGTCATCTACAATGTTTGACCCCCTATTTGGACTTTGACCTCTACATTTCTTGACATGTGGAGTCAAAGAGACCTGATCATCTACTTGTACGTCTCTGATGTCTGACTTAGAAGAACGAACATGTTGTGTATCTACAGCTATGATAGAGCTAGAGATACTTTTTCTTGGAGATGAATAGGGACTACTCTCGGGGCTCATTTGGGTTGCCATATCTCTCCTTGATACATCACAAGACACGTTGCTGGCAACATCTATTGAACAACCTGATTTAACATCTGGATGGTCATGAAAAGCCACTAAATTTTATCTAATATCATATCCGACTCTTTTATGTCAATCACAGTGTTTGTAAAATAATGAAATGGGGGGGGGGTTAGGTACTGTTTTACCTTGAGTAATCTGCAACAATGAATGACCCAACAATTCAGAGCCGCTGTGTATGCTGACTGGCCGGTCAATACAATGATCCATCGGTGAAGAAAAGTTCCCATTATTTTCAAGCCCATGTTGGTACTGACTCAACGACTTATATTCCACATTTACTCCAGGTAAAACTGGCGATTCAATGACAAAATTAGCCACTGCAGGAGAGTACATTGAGCAGCACGCAGCACCATGAGGACCAAGCGGTCCACTCTTTGACTTGGGTCGTTTTTGCTGCAGAGCCGAACACTTCAAACCATTTTCACCGGCAACTGGACTAACTATCCACCTCTCAGCATCTTCCCATTTAGAAGGCAATGCCTTCCCATTATTATACAGCATTGATGTACTCCGGATACTACTTGTATGCAAAGGCACACGTTCTGAACTCCAACCTTTCTGAACCCCAACGCTTGCAGTATGATAAGTTGGCGTCCCTGGGCTTGGAAACGCGCCTCTTCTTAGAGCTGTAGCAGAGGTTTTCACGGCTGATCCTAATCTCGGGGATGAGCTGGTGACATTCATCGTTTGACCGTTCAAATCCAATGATGCAGGTCTTCTCCGATCAGATTTCCGTAGCAGAATTTCAGATCTTAACTTCCGATTTTGGCATTCTAATTAAAAAAACATTACATAAACAAATCAAACATTACATAAAAACATTATCAATGAATCAACTATGACAGTATGTATCCGTAGCCGCTTAAAGTCAAAGTCAAACTTAAGAAACAAAATATAACTAGTACCTTTATAAGAGGAGCTTCTTGCAGAACAAAGTGTTTGATTTTCTACATCAGTTTCTTCATCAACATATTCCTTTATAGCTGCATTGAATTTAAAACCAATATTCACCTATAAAATTTAAATATCTTTACAGCAAACAACTTTTACTCTTTTAGGTTTTAGCCTTAAATTTCACTTTAATTACAACTCAATATCACTTTAGTTATAACTGTATGAATTAGGAACATCACATTATACCTTCTACTTTTTCCACCTTCTTACTAATCAGGTAGGGACCGCCATTGTTATGTACTGTCGAGTTCCTCTTTCGATCTTGATCTGCACCTTTTTCGCACAACGAATGCTGCATCTAAATTTAAAGTCCGTTTAACAACAAACGATTGTTAGAGTAAATATGTAATTAAGTGTGACCCATAGATTAATTTGTCACGCTCTAAAGAACACGTTTAAATATGTAAATAGTTAGTTATTTTCGGTTATAGGGACACACCCCTTGGTGTGGAAGTTATAGGTAGTTTGAAGGGTTGTGACTCTTAAAGACACACCCATTCGAAACATATATATAAGCAGCCCTATGATCATTTGTAAACTAATCGGTTTCAATCAAAGTTTGTATTTGCTGCACATTGTTTCTTTTACTCTCACATTTCATCGACCCATATATCGAATTCTATCAATACTACATCAATTTCATAAGGTACAAAAATTCTTCAAATTTAGTCAATTCTAAATATAGAATTAGAAATGTGTTTGAGAACAGACGATTCGCAGAGGACAAATTCGAAATCAAATTAAACCTTGGTTTAGTGATACTGAATCAGATTCATAAGGTATAAAAATTCTTCATTAAACATCAATCAAATCAAGTCAATTCTAGATGTATCAGCGTTAGAAATGTATTTGAGCAGTATTGTAAAAATCAGGACTAGCCGGCGATTAATCGCTAGTAGGTCTATTAGTCGATCAGCCAGCCGAAATCGGCGATTCCAGCTAGATTCCAGCCCTGTAAATTTCAATCAGTTTCTAAACAATCCATGTAGATTCTGGCGATTAGTCTTGTATACTTAGCGGGGACGGGGCGCTACCAGAATTGGTCACGGGTACCCCACTACCATGGTAACACCGCCGCCACCCATGCTGGTAGTAGTCCCGTTAACCAAATCCTGGTTCTAGTTAACGGGCTGGTACCCGTAGTTTGTCTCTTCCCCTTTTGTCTTTTTCTCTATTTTATTTCCAGTGGAGTGCTGCCTCTAAAAAACTATTTCAGTGAAGAGAATCAGTGAAATGATATGACAATACAAGATTGGTAGAAATTAGTGAATGAATTTTTTTCAGTTGAGTACCCCGTCCCCCTTAAAAAAACTACGTGTCTACGGTGGTTAAAACTTGTCTACTTAAAATACTTTAGCTATAAAACTTTGTGTGTGTATATATATAAAACATACTATTACATATAAAAAGCCCAATACGATTAATCTCAACTATCGCTAGTGAATACCAACCTGCCGACTAGTGCCTAGTGATTTTTACAATGTTTGTGAACAAACAATTCTCATGTCAGACTCGATATGGTATTGGTACCAAACAACCGATACCGAATTTTTAGAAAATGTTAATCCGTAGTACTCATTATAGCACATTTGAACATAAAACATACCAATAACATATCATACACAAGAGACTGATGATCAAGGACATCTGAGGCAGATGAACAACGCTCAATGCTAATAGAAGCAGACGGCGAACGTAGGTTACGGTGATCGTGAAATGCTATGTCACGCATTGTTGATCGTCAGTTGTCCACTGCTGCAATACATCAGTTGTTGTGAATTGTTTGATGAATAATAATATTATTATTATTAAATGAAGTGTGAGTAAAGAGTAAGAGAATCTAACATTGGAAAATAGGAAAGATGGCGTTAGTGGAAGAGAAATGATGACACGAGGATCGATGTAGGGAGGACGAGGATGGCGACAACAACGTTAATGTTGTTTTCTGTTTTGTTTCACCTGAAAGCTGGTACACTTTGACAGTTGTGTTTACCTGTACTTTGTGTCATGTATATTTAGCAATGTTTTTAGAACGGACCGGTTGAATGTAAGAAAATATTAAATGGTGCCGTAAATGTTATAAAACTTAATGGGGTAAAATTAAAATAAAAAAACTATATATAAAAAAACCGATTTAACCCCCCCTAAATCCTGATCTGACCTTAGGTTCACCTGTCCAACTACCGGTTTGTTGTACATACGAAGGTTCACCTCCATATTCATAGTCTTGATAGTCGTGTTGTGCGTACAAAGATTCATCGTTAGAGGCGGACTCGTTTACGTCTAGAAGCAACGGTTTTGAATGGCCAGGCGCAGCCCCCTCCTCATGATCATCATTCATTCTTGTTTCGTAAGAATTTGAAACCCTTGACTCGTTTAAAAAAAAAAATACTTAGTGTCCCACCATGAAATCGCTAAGAATGAAATGTGAATGCTCGTGAAATTGAGAGAATGTGGAGTAAAATTCATGAGGTTTGAAGAAACGGAGAAGAACGTTTACAGAGATGAAGAAGAAAGGAAGAGATAAAGCCAAACCAATAATGCATTTCATACATATACGCCTCGTATACCTCAATATGAAGCATATATGTAAGTCCCACATGTCAAACATCCAGGTGCTTTACAGACCTCATACTTAATACGTCGTGTATAAATCTATACACGGTGTATGTATAAAGCATGTGTCAAGAGTTGACTGCAATTAGAAATTGTGGAACCCCATATGATTCGTATAGAACTATATGAAGTGTATTTAGGGTGTCAAAATAAGAGACTTAGACGATGTGTAGTGGTTGGTGAAATTTGGTGGGTGAAATGGTGCATTTTTTGACACGTGGCATGTGGGTCCAGTAGGGGTGTTAAAAATATGTTATAGTTCAAGCATGTTGGACTGATTCATTTATTGTTATTGGGCTCATGAAGTAAAGATGTGGGCTAAAGCTATTGGGCTTATTCTTTATAATATCAGTATTTTTAATATGGGTTAAAAACCCAGTTTCTTTTGTTTAGTCGTTACAGGTTGTTCGAGTGGGATATCAGCCGTTAGATCAAGTTTATCATGACCGTTGGATTATTTCTTTGGAAAGATCTAGAGCTGCTATAAAAGAGAAGCTCTCTCTCAGTTGAGGGTTTAGAGAGTCTCAGTCTTTGTTATCTTTTTCCTTTGTCTCTCTCGTTCTTCTGTAAATCGTCTAGGGTTTCTTACCTATTTGTAAGTATTTCATTGTATTGTTCTATAGTTGTGATCTGCTGATCTTGATAATTAGCAGATCTTAATCAGACTTTGTATTCTTGATTAGTTTCAGTGTTTTGCTGAAACTATTGGGTTTGGTTGGGTACTTTTCTGGTTTGGGTGAATAATAGATTTTGGTCACGTTTTGTCACTATATCTCTTGTTATGTTGTTGATGTTCTTGGTTTGATGTTATTGAGAGTTCTGTTGTTAGATATAGTTTAGATTCATACTTTTCTACATGGTATCAGAGCCTTAGGCTCTTGATCTGGTGTTTTCTTGTGTCTTCCGCTGTCTATCTTCTTGTTCTTGTCTTGGTCGTTCTGAGTCTGGTGATTAGGGTTTTGATCTTTATTAATAGATCTTGACCTTGATCTTGTTAGAATAGATTTGATCTGTTTTAGATCTTGTCTATTATCAGTTGTCTGGTATTATTGTAGATCTAGGGTTTGTCAACTATTGTTGGCTTTGGCTCTGGATTATTGGATCTGTTTGGGCTGGAAAGTTGTGCACTCTGTAAGTCTGTTCAGTTCCCTTCTTTATCTAGTATAGTCGTTAATTGTTGCTGGCTGGCTGCTGGAGCTCTGTAAGTCTTCTTATCCCTTGTTTATCTTGTGTCTAGGCGTCCTGACCGGGTTAGGGTGGACCGGTGTTGATTGATTGTT
Organism: Ambrosia artemisiifolia; assembly: GCA_032199755.1. Classification (NCBI taxonomy): domain Eukaryota; kingdom Viridiplantae; phylum Streptophyta; class Magnoliopsida; order Asterales; family Asteraceae; genus Ambrosia; species Ambrosia artemisiifolia. The sequence goes on from CM063521.1 coordinate 7,889,803, forward strand.
TGTGTATTGTTGTTGGTTACTTGTCTTGTGTCTGATTGTCTGTGGATTTTTTACCTGTTATTGCTTGTTATATTTGTGTATTACATATATATAGTTAATAACAGAACTCCTATGTTAAGATCTGGGTGGGCACCTTGAGTGATGAACCCACTATCTGAACACCGACACAGCTTCGTTCTGATTAGGTTTTTTGTTCTTCTTTTGTTTTGTTTACTTGTGTTGTTTGTGCTTACTTGTTGTTTGATTATCTGGTGTTATCATGGGTGATGCTGCTGCTAGTGATGGTGGTCCAGAGGAATCCCAATACCTTGATCAGTAAACTAGATATTGGTGATCCTTTGTACATACACCCAAGTGATACCAGTTCTTTGTCTATCATTAGTATAAAGTTAAAAGGGACAGAAAACTATTCTGTCTGGTCTAGTTCCATGAGACTTGCTCTTGAAGCTAAGAACAAGTTTGGTTTTATTGATGGAACAATTGTTAGGTCTGAAACTGATGAAGTTTTAGGTAAACAGTGGGATAGGTGTAACTCTATGGTGCTTACTTGGTTGTTAAATTCTGTTAGTGAAGAGTTGTTCCTTGGACAAGTTTTCTCAAAGTTAGCTAGGGATGTATGGCTACACCTTAAGGAAACTTATGATAAAGTAGATGGATCTGTAGTGTTTAACTTGCATCAAAAGATTAATTCATTGACTCAAAATGGAAGTTTTGTGTCTGAGTATTATCACAAATTAAATACAATGTGCAAACAATTGGATTCAATTGTTCAGTTGCCCACTTGTTCTTGTGCTGCTGCTGGAAAATTTAATGATTTTAATACCTTAATAAAACTGATGCAATTTCTTATGGGGTTAGATGAAAGTTATCAACAAGTAAGGTCTAATCTTTTGATGCAAGATCCACTACCTTCTGTTAAAACTGCCTTCTCTATAGTATCTAGGGAAGAGTCACATAGGGGTTCCAGTTCTGGTTCTAAGGGAACAAATGTGGCTTTTGTGTCAAGGGTTAACCAACTTAATGACACTAGAAGGAGTTTTAATAGAGGACCTAATCCCAACTTAAAGTGCACCCACTGTAATATGCTAGGGCATACAGTGGATAGGTGCTTTGAGTTGGTAGGATATCCACCTGGGGTTAAAAAGAGAGCTACTAGTATGAATAACAATCAATCTGGTAGGTCAAATGCTGCTAGTAATGTGTCTAGTGCTAAGGTTCCATCTACTACTGCTTCTTCTGCTGTTCCTTTTTCACCTGAACAGATATCAAAGTTGATGAGTCTGATCAGTGATAAAGGAGGAAATGAAGCACAAAGTTCTAAAACTGGAGGTGAGAGTGTTGTCATCTCTGGGTTTTCTTGTATGTCAAAAATTTCTAAGTTAGAATCTATTTTTGAAAATTGGTCAAACTGTTCCAACTTTGTTAAGTTTGCTATTAGTCATGGCTGGATCACTGATTCTGGTGCAAATCAGCATATGACTAAAAATGATGAGTGTATGTTTCACTGTATAGATGTAGGAGACTATGATATACAAGTTAAACATCCCAATGGCACCTGCGCTAAAGTGACAAAGATTGGTGATGTCAAATTAGCAGAGGGTGTTGTGTTAAAAGATGTCTTTTTAGTCCCAGACTATTGTGTGAATTTAATGTCTGTGCATAAGCTTGCAAAAGACAATAAACTTTCTGTATTATTTGATGAACACAAATGTTATGTCCAGGATTCCAAGTCCAAGAGAATCCTGGTGACTGGTAGACAAAGTGATGGATTGTACTTTGTTGGTGAAAATGTGAGTAGTTATAATGTTTCTTTTAATAGTGTTAATGATAGAGATCTTTGGCACAGTAGGTTGGGGCATCCCTCAGACCAAGTTTTAGCCATATTAAAAGATGATTTAGGAATTAGTAAAACTGATTCTAAACTATGTGAAATATGTCATAAAGCTAAACAAGTCAGGGTTCCTTTTCCCATCAGTGAACACAAAACAAAAAGTATAGGAGATATTGTACATCTTGATGTTTGGGGTCCCTACAGGGTAGTTAGTAGGGAAGGTTATAAGTATTTCTTAACTGTGGTAGATGATTTTACTAGAATAGTTTGGTGTAACATGATGAAAGGTAAATGAGAAGTTTTTGAAAACTTGGTTGCTTTTTATGAACTATTAAAAACACAGTATAAAATAAATGTTAAAATCTTTAGGAGTGATAATGTCACTGAGTTTATTAATAAACAAATGGAGTCATTTTGTATATCTAAGGGTATAATACATCAAACATCCTGTGTTTACACACCACAACAGAATGGGGTGGTGGAGAGGAAACACAAGCATCTTTTAAATATGGTTAGAGCATTGCTTTTTCAAAGTGGTTTGCCCCTTAGGTTTTGGTCTGATTGCATATTGACTGCCACTTATTTGATTAACAGGGTTCTTTCTTCTGTGTTGTCTGGTAAAAGTCCTTATGAGGTAATGTTTGGGTTCCCCCCAACACTTAGTCATCTTAAAAATTTTGGGTGTCTATGTTTTAACACTGTCTTAAATGATTCAGATAAACTGTCCAGCAGGGCAGGAAAATGTTTTTATTAGGTATTCAAACTTTAAAAAAAGATATAAACTTTGGTGTCTTGAGTCTAAAAGTGTTGAATATTCCAGAGATGTAAGGTTTTATGAGGATGTGTATCCTTTTAAACAAAAAGTTTTACAAAATGATGATTATTTTGATAAAAATAGTAGTATAACAAATCTTAACTTTTTTGACAGTGTTGAGACTAATGAAACTAAAAATCTTAATATGACTAGCAATCTTCCCAATGATAAAAGGGGAACCAATAATACTCATGTAGATTCTACTAGTCAGCATTCAGGACAAACTCCCAGGGCTGCTGGGGGGGTAGATCACTCTCTTAGTGATCAGCAGCCTGGTAGCCCAGGTTGCAGTAGTCTTGATGTGGTTGACCAGGATGTGGAATCTGCAAATGATGAGTTAAACCCATCTGAGGGAAGTATAAGAAGGTCTTCTAGAGTGTCTAATATGCCTAGGAAATTTACTGATTATGTGGTTGAAGGCAAAGTAAAGTAAAGTATGGTCTTGAAAATGTGGTTAGTTATTCTAGGTTGTCTAGTGAAAATTACTGTTTTGTATCAGTTCTGAATAAAGGTGTTGAGCCATCTTCCTATTATGAGGCAGCCAAATACCCTAAATGGGTTGAGGCTATGAACTCTGAAATGGAAGCATTACATAGAAACAACACCTGGACTTTGACTGATTTACTTTTAGGAAGAAAACCTATTGGTTGTAAATGGGTATATAAAATTAAATATAAGTCTAATGGAGAGGTTGAGAGGTATAAAGCTAGACTAGTTGCAAAAGGATATAGTCAAAGGGAGGGTCTAGATTTTGGTGAAACATTTTCCCCTGTTGTGAAAATGGTTACTGTAAGGTGTGTTTTGAGTATTGCTGTTCAAAACAACTGGCCATTATTTCAACTAGATATAAACAATGCTTTTTTATATGGGTCAATAACTGAAGATGTTTACATGTCCCTACCTGAAGGCTATTATTCTGAAAATGAAACTAAAGTTTGCAAATGAGTAAAGTCTTTGTATGGGTTAAAACAAGCACCTAGAAGATGGAATGAAAAGTTAACAACTGTGTTGATTAAAATGGGCTTTGTCCAGAGTGTATGTGATCACTCTTTGCTTATTAAGTCTGATAACAAAGTGTTTGTAGTATTACTTGTGTATGTTGATGACATAGTGATAACAGGAAATTCAGATTCTGAAATCAATAATGTCAAAAATGTTCTAAGGTCAAATTTTCAAATAAAAGACCTAGGAAAGTTAAAATATTTCAGAGGAATTGAAGTGTTATATTCTGAGAAAGGTATTTGCTTGAAAGTATTGTCTAGAGCTCTAAAGTGAGTTTGGCTATACTGGTTGTAAACTAGTTAGCACTCTTATTGAGCAAAGTTGTATTGTGTCTGGTAAACATAAGAAACAAGAAACTGTGTTGAAAAATATCACTGGCTATCAAAAGTTAATTGGCAAATTGATTTATTTGTCATTAACCAGGCCTGATATTAGCTATACAGTTAAGTTTCTTAGCCAATTTATGCACAAGCCTACACAATTTCATCTTCAAGTAGCATTGGGATTACTTAGATACTTGAAGTTGTGTCCAGGCAAAGGCATCTTGTTTAGCAAATCAGATCAGTTTGGGCTTACAGCTTATGCTGATGCTGATTGGGCTAAATGTATTGTTACTAGGAAATCTATAACTGGGTATTGTGTTTTTTTAGGTAATTCTCTTGTATCTTGGAAGAGTAAAAAGCAAAGCACGATTTCTAAGTCTTCAGCAGAAGCTGAATACCGTGCTTTGTGTTCAACCACTTGAGAAGTTATTTGGTTGAAAAATATTCTAAGTGAGTTGAATGTGGGTATAAAAATTTCCATAAATATTTATAGTGATAGCAAAGTTGCTATTTCTATTGCAGAAAACCCAGTTTTCCATGATCGAACGAAACATTTCGAAATTGATCTCCACTTTATCAGGGAGAAAAATTCAGATGGTGTTATTTGTGCAGTTTAGATTGATTCCAGCAATTGCTGACATTCTTACTAAGGGACTGGATGTTAAGCAACAAAATTTTTTGTGTGAAAAACTTGGAATGTTGGATATGTTCAGTGCTTGAACTAAGGGGGCATGTTAACAAAATGTTATAGTTCAAGCATGTTGGACTGATTCATTTATTGTTATTGGGCTCATGAAGTAAAGATGTGGGCTAAAGCTATTAGGCTTATTCTTTATAATATCAGTATTTTTAATATGGGTTAAAAGCCCATTTTCTTTTGTTTAGTCGTTACAGGTTGTTCGAGTAGGATATCAGCCGTTAGATCAAGTTTATCATGACCGTTAGATTGTTTCTTTGGAAAGATCTAGAGCTGCTATAAAAGAGAAGCTCTCTCTTAGTTGAGGGTTTAGAGAGTCTCAGTCTTTGTTATCTTTTTCCTTTGCCTCTCTCGTTCTTCTGTAAATCGTCTAGGGTTTCATACCTATTCTGTTCATCTGTTTGTAAGTATTTCATTGTATTGTTCTATAGTTGTGATCTGCTGATCTTGATAATTAGCAGATCTCAATCAGACTTTGTATTCTTGATTAGTTTCAGTGTTTTGCTGAAACTATTGGGTTTGGTTGGGTACTTTTCTGGTTTGGGTGAATAATAGATTTTGGTCACGTTTTGTCGCTATATCTCTTGTTATGTTGTTGATGTTCTTGGTTTGATGTTATTGAGAGTTCTGTTGTTAGATATAGTTTAGATTCATACTTTTCTACAAGGGGGTAAAAGGGGCTTGAAATCCAAAAGGGGTGTAGTGGTGTTGTGAAAGGGGCTTGAAATCAAGGTTGAGGTGAATTATTTTTTTTTTTTGAATGGTTTCATTGGCACTCCTCCACATGGCACTCCTCCATTGGTCCATCCAAATTTTCACCCATACGAAATATTTCGCGGAGAATGGGTTAGCGCCCATTTGGCACGGTGGGGGCGGTGTTCTTGGGTGAATGGGGCGCCAAAATGAGGGTTTAACGCCCATTTGACTTACCATTACATATGGTCTTAGGCACGACAAATTTTGAATGATTTTCTTTAACAGCAAACTATCTTGCTGTACGCTAAGATTATAAACTTTTTTTTTCAGTTTTGGAAAATTGAAAAAGGTAAATTGACTTAGGGGTTGTTTGTTTTCATTCTTAATGGGACAGGTGTCTGAATCAGTCAGACATAGTTTAATCAAACTGTTTGTTTCATAAGCAGATATTTGAATCAGTTAGACATTTGCCTCCGATTAAGTAAGCATTGTACTGAGTCTGAATGGTTCAGACCTCTTACTGATTGAGCACTTAATTATTCAGACCTCTTACTGATCCAGCATTTACCCATTCAAAAGTTACCAAACAATCCCTTAGACTTCGGAAACATAAATAACGGTTTGAACCATTTTTTATGACTATTTTTAGTTTATACTTGAGTCTTTTAACTTTTAAAGTGAAAAAGTTGGTTAAAAATATTATACATATGCATAGGTGGATATATATTATATGTATCTATTAATTCTAGGACATTTGAACAGTAACCGAATATTTTATTTTTATTATTATTATTATTAAATGTTCTGTTATTATTATACCATATATAGCTAATGTAATATTTTGTATATTTTATTACTTATTTGTTAATATTTTAGTAACGTGCACCGACGTATTATGCTAATGTGTACTGACTCTATTTTGCTAAGTGTCTTACTTTCTTCTCAATTTGACCACCAAACTTTGACCGCTAACTTTCTTACTAACTTACGTAATTTAATTTTTTCCAATTTGACCACCAAACTTTTAGCTTTTAGGATTTCAAACTTTGACTACCAAACTTTTAACTTTTAGCCTTGAGTATTTTTTTGAAGTCCACGTGAGAATAACAGTCACTTAATATTATTTTTTATGTCCACGAAACTCTCCACGCAATAAGAGCTCCCACAGCGACGCACGATTTTTAGCGTCCATCAAACCCTCAATGCAACAGGAGGGGGAGGGGGGCGCGACCAGTCGAACTGAGCCTGTCTTGACTTGGCTCGAGCTTGAGCTCGGCTCAGTTTGAGATTGTTCTTAAAGCTCGAGCTCGGTTCGTTGGAAGTTTCTCAAGCTTGAGCTCGGCTCGTTTATTATTTTTTTAGTAAATATATTAAAAAAATAATATAAAAAATAGGCTCGTTTAGGCTCGAGGCCTTAATAAGTGAAACGCTCTGCTCGGCTCGGCTCGTTTGCTAGATAACTATAAATGAGGGGTATATATTATAAATATTAATAAAACTAATATTGCACTAAGGCTCGATAAGGTTAGACAAGCCTAACAAGCTTGACATGCCAAGCTCGAGCTTGGGCTCGATAAATAAATGAACTTTTTTTAGGCTTGGGCTCGAGAAGGCTCGGCTCGTTTCGAGCTGATCTTGAGTGGCTAGCAAGCTGCCCGGCTCGTTTGCACCCCTGGGTTTTAGAATACAAAACGTGAAACCTGGTAAAAAAAATTTGAACGGCCAACTAATAAAAGCCCAGCTACCTAAGGTAACCCAATGGCAAAATGTGACCCCATATGCCTGTGATCGCAGACAACGTTAGGTAGCCCAAGCCCACCATCTCTTGTTCTGAGGAAAACTAACCACCTAAAGGCCTCCGCGGTAAAACCTGGTTGGAATCAAATGCAAACTTGACACATCTGATCTTCAACCCAAATCTTCACGTCCCCTCCGATACCAGTTAAGCTCTCATTTCAACAGTTTATTTAGACCCCTACTCTCAAGGATAGTTCTTCTTCCACACGATAAATACCATTTATCCTCCGGTAGCCAATCGTTACATTGTTACAGTGGTATCCATCATCATTCTGAATGGATGTACATATGTATTCTTTATCACGGGATTACAGACTATGATTAAGTAATAACATGAAATATTTAAGATATTTTTTTTAATTGTGTAGTATAAAAATCTTTTGTTTACTTAATGACCCTCCTAACTTACAGTCTTACATTATATGATCTCCAAGTCTCCAACTAATGTTGGCATGTTGCATAGTCATTTTGTTCTTTAAATGGTGGATGTTAAATTTTCATTAAACTATGCATGTATATCACGTGTCTACTTTTAGGTGTAAATATTTAAGTCTTTATTATTTTTAGAGATCGGGACGGGTTTAGAGACTAGGTGAGCGAGCATGTCCGGATTTCCAGACACATGCAAACTGGACCATCCTTTCGAACACCAAGGGTATGTTTGGCAATAGGCTTTTAAGAGCTTTTATGAGCTTCAAGCTTTAAGAAAAAACTCAAACTCAATAAAAATGTTTGTTTGGTTGAAAGAGCTTGAAGCTTTTAGGTTAGGAGAAAAAGCTCTATATTGAAAAGCTAGTAGTACTAGCGTTTAAAAACTCCTACTAGCTACAAGTTTTTAATGAGTAAATAACACGAATACCCATTCTATAATAAAAATACATGCATACAAGCTTTTAGTTAATGCCCATTTTGGTAATTTTATACATTTTATTAAAAGCTATAGCTACTTTGCCAAACACCAAAATATATTTATAAAGTTACAGTCACCAGCTACCAACTAGTTTTACCAAACATACCCCATGTCGTCCAACTCTTTGCTTCGTAATTTCGAACACCTTGGAGCAAGCAGCCTTGGATGTGCTCTTATAAAGGATTGTACTATATCACGATTTTTTTCCAAACAATACCTAGTTCCACGCGCACACATCATGTTTGCGAGGGTTTGTTATTAGACAAAAAAATTATTGATTGATGTTCATCGATAAGAGGCTGACTTTTTTGAGGAAGTAAATGAGCCATTAAAGAAAGGTATGAGTTTCTGTTTTTTATTTATTTATTTATTTATTTGCATACAACTTTTTTGAATTTGTCTTTTGGATTGTTGTTAATGGAACGGTTTAAAATTTTGAGTTTTTGATGTTTTTTGTATGTTAGCAGGGTCAAAATGTTCTTTAGTAAGGATTATGATAATCATACTCCACTTCACTTTGCTTCGCTTCACTTCACGGATAGATCGATGTTGCTAAATGTTTGATTGATTACGATGCTGATGTTAACGTGCAGGATCGCTGGAAGAATACGGTAATTAATTGTTATATTTCTGTTTGTTGTTATTATTGTTAAATGAATTTTGTGAAATATTGTAAACAAATTGTGAGGTTTAGTGTATTATTAGTGTTTAGACAAAATTACACAGATTGTCCTTTATTTATCACCCAAATTTCATCCTATGTCCCTTGTCTTTCATTTGCATTTGTTATGTCCTTTATTTTCTCAATTTGCTACACCCTATGTCCTTTAGCCTAACTAAGTTAAAAAAGTTGGTTAACTTTATTTTCTAACTTTACACTTTTAACCCCTGTAGTTTTAAATCTCACCTTCAATGCTTTAAATCTCACATTCGCTAATTTTCATTTTCACTACTACAAAATTAAGCAACTGCCACCAATATTTGCTACCGAAAAACATGGTAGCAAATTTTTTAAACTTAAGTTAGCATAACGATAAGAAAACATATTAAAAATAATATATATCGTATCCCTAAACATAACTTCTGTATCCCTTATTATCACCATAATCCTCCATCACCATAACCCTCTGGACAATCCATCACCGTAATCCTCTGTACCTCCATCATCATCGATAACGATTAACTGAATCACTTACCAAACGTCTCTAATTAAGTCTTCAATCGTCTCTGTACATCATCGATTCACTGAATCACTTACCATACGTCTATTATTCTGTTTCGTTGCAATAACCAGTTAACGAGGTAACTTGTTAGTTAGTTTGTTAACTTGGTGTTGTTTGGTGTGTATTCAGGTGATATGTTGATGAAGAGCAACAAGCAGACAAGCAATTGGAGCAGAGCAATGAACAATTAGAGCAGAGCAATCAACAATCAGGGGCTTTGTATACGGAATGATTCGGTACGTTTTTGAACAACGAGCAGAGCTAACCCTAATTCGATCGTTTGTTAATGCATTATTTTTGTTAAGTTTTTGATTGTTTGTGAACGCATTGATTCATTTGTGAATGGAGATCCATCCGTGAACACACATGATCGTTCACGATTTCGTATTCATGATTTCCATAAACTGTATTGTTGAGCGATGTTTTGATAGGTTGACAAATTAGATGAAGTCTAGCACACATGATCGTTTTTCAGCTTTGAGAAGACATGTTGATTGATATTTCGATAAGCTAAACCATTTGTTAGTAGCATATTTGAGAAGATTATCTTTCTTTTCCTGAATTAGTTCAAGTTGTTAAGAGCAAAACCTGTAGCTTAGCTTGCTGTCTTTAGATTAGGTTTAATGATAGTGTGATAAACAAATAATGTGTTCAAATAATAGCTTAGTTTATGTGTATGTGTTTGCTCAGCCTATTACAGTGTTGCATTGCCGTAGAAATTTAGGTTGTTTCCGAAGATCGAGTCGGCTCGCCAATCGCTCGTTTTTTATTCGGATCGGTATGTATGTAACGCTTGGTTAATGAAGTTGTTTTCGTAGTCAAATTATGTGTACTGGATTTGTTGTTACTGATAAATTGTAGAAATTTAGGTTGTTTCTGAAGTTGTTTTTGTAATCCCATTTAGAAAAGCATTGAAGGTGAGACTTAAAGCAGTGAAGGTGAGATTTAAAACTACAGGGGCTAAAAGTGTAAAGTTAGAAAATACATTTAACCAACTTTTTTAACTTAGTTAGGCTAAAGGACAGAGGATGTAGCAAATTGGGAAAAAAAAGGACATAACCAATGCAAATGAAAGACAATGGACATAGGATGAAATTTGGGTGATAAATAAAGGACAATCTGTGTAATTTTGTCTAGTGTTTATACTCACAATATTGTTGGAAATTTGTGATAATATTTCATCATTTTGTTCAGGATCAGCTACTTTTAATAATTTAGAATTTTTTTTAGAAATTTATTATGTTTTAAGTAAATTATCACGTCATATTAGATTTGTCAACCCGGAACGCTCTCGGGTTATATCTAGTATATTTTAAATAGTAAACAAACAATTGTATAAATAATATGCTCATTTAGACTCGCTTGTGGACATAATTGCCATTGGTGGTAGAGGCGGGTTTTACCCCTCAGCGGCACCGTCTTAGGGCCGTTTCGAACACGCGTGGCTTGCCTAACCGCTTACAGGGATGTTAGCAAGTCAGTGGGGAACCAGTTGATCTACACCGTTAAAAAAAGGACTCGCTTGTGAAGTCAAGCTCGGGCGGTTAAAACTCATTTATTAAAAAGAACTTTGACTAAGCTCGAGCTCGTTTAGCTCGCCTCGATTTTAGCTTTTATTGAACCGATATCAAGTAGCTCATAGCTACTTTACACACTAGAGTTGGCAAAATGGTTGGGACATGTGGATTTGGTAAGTATTTAATACGGATGAAATTTTAATGTGGGCCGGCCCACCTCTCAGAACGCCTATTTATTACTTTTTTTTTTTTCAATTTGAATTCTATAAATAACTAGGTTTATATCCGCGCGCGTTGCGGCGCGCCGTACCGTATTGTTCTCTACTTGAACATTTTACTTACACGAATATCTCATGTCGTTTGCTCAGATTGAAAATTAGCACATAAATAGGCATTTCAAAATAAGCAATCCCAACACACCCCTTTGATCTAAAAAAAGACGTCAATTAGGTTAATAACAAAAATGATCATGTCTACCATGTGATTCAAGAAATTACATAAGAAATCATTGACGGTGAGTAACAATATAATTGTCAAGGGCTTGTGATCATAAGCTATGGTTAATGTCCTAACTTAAACCATTATATTGACCAACATTATAATGTCCCCTTCCTCTCCTATGAGTAATGACCATTAGCCTCTATGGAACGTACTGCTACTTCACTGCAAATGAAAAAATAACAGTAATTAATAAAACCCCAAAAAATTATACGTCATCAGCAAACAAATAGTGAATTATATGCCAAAGCTGGTCATATAGCACAAATTTTGGTTAGCTAAACCATCAATTTGTTCATATAAGTGGCATGAATACCTTCCTACTTTCATGTCTTCATTCCAGAAGGACCCATCTACATCAAACAGGAGAATCATAAAACTTTCAATTAACAAACTCGTATAATAATCAATCAATCCATCATTAAAAAGATAAAAACTTAAACCTTAAGCATGACCAAGAAACTCCTAAACTTAGGGTTATACTGTGAACCAGATATAGAAGATGTATACATCATATCTTGGAAGTGGAGAAGACAATACATGCATTAGTAGCATAACTAAACATGAATACATTGATTGCCATTAAAAAAAGAGAGAGAGTCCGCATAACTGGAACCTGAAAACCTTAGTTTGATGCAGACAACAGAGACTATACAATAACATAAAAAATCAAAACCTTCATGTAATGTATTAATAAGCTATACCGATGCTGCGGGTTGTTTCATGCTATAAATAAACTCAAACACTCAAGAAATCTGCTGGGCAGGCGGATTATCAAAGCTAAATGATAAACCTTAACAACTTGACCATGATGAACTTAAACATGCATGTTACATTAACAGTAGTTTCGAAGGATTATGCTCTGTAAATTTATAACTTGTTTATGGTAAGTTAACAATAGGAAATAATTACATAAACAATAACGATTTCCTAAGGCGACCAAGTGAACTAAAACAGCTATAACCACATGTGTGTAAAATAGTTTTGAGTACCCGCGCGCGTTGCGGCGCGCCGATTGTCATCTTATTCGTTTTGGTGTATTAGGGTTCCAATGCGACTAAAAGAAGCAATAATTATTCATTCGCATCCATATCATCAAAGACTAATAAAAAAAATAACATAGGAAAAGAAAATTTAGAAGTATCTTAAATTTTCGATCTTGGAAGTCATGGCTTCATCTGAGAATTACCTGGCATTGGGGTAACATGAGGTGTGAACATCGGAGCCACGTTGGGTGACCACTACAAAAGCAATGGAAAATAACCTTAAACGCCAGCAAAGAAAGCACCAAGAATCTGGAAAACACTTGAATCAAGGCTTAAAAATAGCAAACAGGAGGACAAACATTAAACAAAAAAAGATGAATAGAGGAAAAAACTAACCTTATGCACTGCTAAACAGGAGAGGGAAAGAAAAGGCCGGCAAGGAAGAAACTGAACCGAAGTCAACCCGTTAAATGCACGACCAACCAAATCAGAGGCACATATGTGACCTAACACAAACACGATACGTCATAAACATACGATAGGGCATTGAGCTGATAGAAAGATAAAAAAAATAGACCAGTGTTCAAATCAATGGTAAACGCTAGCAGAAAGCACTAAAATGAAGTAAATACAATGAGTAAAAAGGCATATGACATGTGCATTGCCAAAAACAAAGAAAGATGTATCCTCACATCCACTCCCATTGATTGAAAACTCAGAAAATGGTGTACAAAATATTACCTTTTCGTTGTTCCTGAAGGTTATTTTAATGTCTATAAATAGGTTGGCTCACCCGAAAAACCATCCTCCTATCCTTAGAATCCTGCTCACTTAAGTTTTAACTTCATAAAAGGTGGCCAAAGCATAAGTGAGGCGCAGATGACCTTTGAGTCAGCATCATAGAATTTTTGAAGACCCAAATTGCATTATTAATACTGAGCGCATACATACATCAGAATCACACATCAACATACATATGTATGACAACAAATCACAACTGAATTGACGACCATATATTGATGATCCAAACGCGCATGACTTCCTAAAAAAAGACACACACAGTCTATTAGGAGAGGAGTAAAACAACATACGGCTACATATCAACACTTTATTAGAATCTAGTCTACATACCACGGACCAAATCCGAAAAATGAACAAATAAAAACAAACACCTACAAAAGGATCCAAAATAGTAAATCAAAACCACACGCAACAATCGTTGCGAGCTTACAATCCGAACCGATGTATACTTACATTTTCAAATGAAGTTAAATAAGCAAGCCGATGATGAGTCCAAAATGCTTCCAGCGCCAAGGCACAACCAAAGGCAACATGTCACAACCCTGCAGTAATATCAAATCAATTACATCTAATTATGTGTTTAGGCAAGAAAGTTTTTATGGGTGAGATCCAAGTTTCATTGTGACTCTTGTATTAGTAAGTAGTATGTATAATGTATTTATGTATCAAAAGTAAATAAACAACACAGAATATGTGTTTCTTAATGACATAATCACTAAAGCTTCTGTAGTTTAGAGATATGAATTCAACCATAGCAACACCCAAAAGTGTAATCCGATGATGAACGGGAAAAGAAGAACCGCCTGCAATAGCAAAGAAGATACCAAAATGGAATACGTGGACAACTCTCAAATGAGCCAACTGCAAAACAGTTAGTGGGAAAAAAGATTGCAAACTCTAAACGCCGACTATTTACATCATTAAACTAAAAAAAATCTGCCTGCGTAATTCGTCGTTGAATACCCATCAATGCGCCTCCGTGCTTAGGCGAATAGGCACCCAGGCGTCTAGGCGAATTAGCGTTTGTGCGCCTAGGCGTTTGGTTCGCCTACGCGCCTATTTTCTTAGGCGAATATCAACTGCGAGAGAACTTGGTGCAGTGAATACATGTTCAGTAGACTTAATCAATTTTTTAAAAAAATTCTGGATTATGAAGATAGCTAAAGTAGAATATTAAGAACTCAAATATATTATAAATGTATGTGATATATATGAACCTGAATAGTTTATTTTTTAGGTCATTGAATACCCGTCTAGGCGCCTTTGCGACAAAGCAAATAGGCGCCTACGCGCTTAGCCGAATCGGCACCTAGGCGTTTAGGCGTCTAGGCGTTTCTACGACAAATTACGCGGACAGCTTATTCGTTTTAAAACTTCGCTCTAACAATCAACAAAAAACTGCCTGAAAGACTAAACCTAAAAAATCATAAATTTAGGAAAAACATAAAGAAAATAAAACCGCAGCACCTATAAACATTTATCATTGCTTGACTTTACTTTTTAACAAAAATCTTTATTTGACCCGTTTCACCTTCTTTTTAGCTAAAATCTTTGTTTCAACCTTACCTTCTAAATAAATACTATTGAGTTTTATAATACACACCTACTCGTCTAAATGTTCCAATATTTATTTGTTGGGTCGGGTCCGGTTGGTCTTATAAGCTCGTTCAATCCCACACGTGCGCACACACTCAAATAGTTTTAGTTAGTAACTATGATGTCTATATAAATGTTCCAGGATATTGAGTTGCACATTATACCTCACATGTGCTCAAATTACAATCTGAATGTTGACCATCCTTTGCCTCAAGTATGACTGGTTCTTGACTTTTGTTGACCGAGTAGTCTCTTCCTCCAAACATTTTATACATCAACATCAACCCTCACCATTTACAACCAACAATAATTGCTACTGATCTGGATTACCACCACCATGATCCACCTCTAATCAAGTACTAACTATCCACTATAAACATCCCTGATGTTGTACCATCAATAATTTCTTAATCGTTTAAACACTAATCTCTATCATTAATTATTATTAATCGAAGCAAAGGTCAAAGGTTTACTTTTGTTGCCGGCTCGTATCCGATCATCCGCGACCATCGTTGACCACTATAGCTAAGTTATAACAGATTCATAACTAATTCCCCTGAAAAGTATCAACACCAAATAGCTATAGGTTGCGGCTATGACCTGATTATATATATACACTCATCAATAATACGAAATCCAGTGTATTATACTTACCTTGGCCGTCGGACCTATTTTATTGTTAACAGAGAACGTCTGGCCGGTGCCCAGGGCCGGCGTCACTGTCACCATAGTCCTATTCTATCTGTGACCACCGGATGATCACCTTCAATTCCTTTCTCTCCCTCTGTTGCTCTCTCATATCTCTCTTCTGATTCCCTACAGGTCCGCCCTTTCCTCCTCTGATTTGGTTAGGGATGAGATGGGTAGTAGGTTTGTTGTTTGGTTGTACTCGAGCCGGAGCGGTGGGGGAGAGAAGCAGACAGAGCCGGTCCTAAAGATTTAAGTGCCTTGTACGGGCGGAAGAAAAAGGGCCTTATACCCTAACGAATTATATATACCAATTTATTTTAAACGACGTTAGTGGCGGAACCAAACTTTTACGACCAGTATAAGCGTATATTGCTACGCTAATCAAGACTTTTGTTCCAATTAATATTTGTTTTCGAGGGGGTTTTTTTTCTTATGAAGTTTGTTATTAAACTAAATGTTGTATTAAATATAGAAGGTAAGTAATTAACTAAAAAAACAATAAGAAAATAAAGGAATTTATGTATTTTTAATGCCAAATCAAAAATTTTTTTTGAAAGACTTATTTCACTGGAAATCCTTGTACAACCC
The DNA here is from genome assembly GCA_032199755.1 of Ambrosia artemisiifolia. NCBI lineage: Eukaryota > Viridiplantae > Streptophyta > Magnoliopsida > Asterales > Asteraceae > Ambrosia > Ambrosia artemisiifolia. The sequence goes on from CM063521.1 coordinate 7,905,772, forward strand.
TAACTTAGAGGTTTCAAGTTTGAATCTATACCCATACACCGGTGTCCTCCTTGCCTAAACTTAAACCGTCACGGGGAATTTCTTTGTGATGCTCATGGATCGAACCTGTGACCTACCCCAGGATGGGAACCCCTAAGGGAAAGCTCACTCTACCTCAAACCAGCTGTGCTGGAGATCATTGGCAAATCAAAGAAATTAATAGTAATCAAAAGTTGAAACTAATTTAAGTTAAAACAAAATGACTAAATGATTTATGTTAGTTGAGTTTTTCGAAATAATCTTTCAAGACAAAAATAAATATTTCGATAAATGTTTGATTTTTATATTAGATATTCAAATGGGCCACATAGAGTTTTAAAAGCCCACTAATATAAAAATAGGGCTGCACTTTGTATCAGCCTTCTCACCTACCAGCAGCACATCTTTGTCGACAATCAGCTGCAACTCACCGGAGGAAAATATTACAGGCACCTTTGCTTCTTCTCTTCTGTTTTTCTTTCAACTACGACAATTGAAGAGTCAGCATTTAACAAAAAAAACGTCTCTGTTAGATCTAGTTTTACTATGAAACTTCATCTGCCGGAACGTGCCCTCGGAAAAAATGGGCCTCGGCCGGGAGTGCGGCTCGCACACCCCTAGGGCCGGCTCTGGAAGCAGAGAAGGAGATAAAGAGGCGGTGGAAATTGTTAATGAGAGAGAAGATGAGAAAGATAAAGTGGTGATGGCAAACGGAGAAAGACAACACGTAGGTGAAAATCACTGTTTATTTGTAACACTGTTCAAATCAGTTGAAAAATTATTATAGTATAATTAGACGTGATAAAAAAAAACTATATTAACTAAGCTTACTTTATTAAAGCTATTTGGAAATTTATATACATTTAATTTGTTCTTGATTATTGTCAATCATATTGAAAATCAACTTGTCCCTCTCTAGAGCCGGTCTTGATGATATTTGCAAAGTTTTAGGGTTTAAAACAACAAATCAACAAGACAAAGAATAATACTGGAGCCACCATAAACTCACAACCATAATAACAACAGATGTAGGCGACAAAACAAGGTGACAAAGCTCTTATTAACCCAAACCAAAAATGTACCCCCCAATACCCCCAATACCCAAATAGATCTCAGCAATTAGTGAGTTCAAATATAGAAGTACAATACAAGAGGATTTCCTGATTGATAAGATCAGCAGATCAAAGACGATGAACAATACACAAGATTAATACTAACAGACTTACAAAGATGATAGAAACCCTAAAACTAAGACAACAATCAGAGAGAAACAAAGAGAAAAGTGAACGAACAAATGAATTGATTCGTTCACTATTCTTTATATACTCTAGCTAGAACCTTCCATCCAGATGCCAATCCAATGGTCATGATACAATCAATCCAACGATCATAACATAGCCAGCTCAACGATCTGTGTGAGAAAACACACAAAACATAACAACCAATATAATAACCCAGTTCATGAACCAGATCAACAACCTTTGACCCAGGCCAAAGGCCAATGGGCTAAATACTTAAAACGAGCCCAATACCAACGAGCCCAATATCAACATAAGATCCAATAACCATTGTCCAGTAATTGAATTATACTTTTGTATGATATTTCAACACCCCCTCTTAATTCAATTACCAAACATGTTCACTAGACCAAGTTTTTTACACAAAACTTCATGCTGACTACTAAGTAACCCTTTAGTAAATATATGAGCAACTTGCTGATCAGATTTTACCTTTACAGCCTTAACAAAACCTGAACTTATCTTTTCTCTCAAAAAGTGTAGATCAAGTTGAAAGTGTTTTGTTCTATCATGAAACACAGGATTCTCAGCTATGGATATAGCTGCTTTACTATCACAGAACAAGCTTAAAGGCAACTGAGTTTCAATCCCCAATTCCTTCAACAAGTTTGATATCCAAATTAACTCATAAGTTGTAGAGCACATTGCTCTATATTTAGCTTCAGCTGAAGAACGAGCAACTGTACTTTGTTTCTTGCTTTTCCAAGAAACAAGACAATCACCAACAAACACACAAAATCCAGTAACAGATTTTCGGGTGTTAAGACACTTAGCCCAATCAGCATCTGAGTATGTTGAAAGGGTTAAATCTTTACCCTTTTTAAACAATATTCCTTTTCCAGGTGATTGCTTTAAATATCTAAGAAATCTCAAAGCTATTTGCAACACTTTCTGAGTTGGTTTATGTATAACCTGACTCAGGAACTACACAGCATAGCTAATATCTGGACGGGTCAAAGACAAATAAATAAGTTTACCTATAAGCTTCTGAAAACCTGTAATTTCTTCCAAATATTTTTCGTCTTTACTATTTTTTATAGCAAGATTATAATTTTGTTCAATTGGAACACTAACAGGTTTGCAGCCAAGGTATCCAAGGAAATATTTTAGTTTGCCTAAATCTTTGATTTGAAAACTTTCTTTCAACAAAGTTTTCACATTAGTAATATCTTGAACACTATTTCCTGTGATGACAATGTCATCTACATATACTAATAACACAATAAAGACATCCTTATTAGACTAAACAAACATAGAGTAATCACATATACTCTAAACAAACCCTATGTTTTTTAAAACCTCAACAAGCTTTTCATTCCACTTTCGTGTAGCTTGTTTCAAACCATACAAGGACTTAACCAGTTTACAGACCCTTAGACTCATTTCCAGAAGAATATCCTTCTGGAAGATGCATATACACATCTTCTGTAATTGACCCATACTAGAAAAGCATTATTAATATCAAGTTGAAACAAAGTCCAATTATTATGAACAGCAAGACTAATCACACTTCTAGCAGTAACCATTTTAACAACAGGAGAAAAGGTTTCTCCAAAATCTAAACCCTCTCTTTGGTTATAACCTTTAGCAACTAACCTTGCTTTATATCTATCTATTTGACCATCAGCTCTATATTTTATTCTATACACCCACTTACACCCAATAGCCTTTCTACCAGGTGGTAAGTCAGTAACAACCCAGGTGTTGTTTCTGTATAGAGCTTCCATCTCATTATTCATAGCCTCTACCCACTTAGGATCTTTAGAGGCTTGATAATAAGATGTTGGTTCCACAGACTTATTCACATTTGACACAAAACACTTGTTTTCAACAGACAGATTAGAATAACTAACCACTTTTTCTACACCATATTTAACTTTTCCCTCAATAACATAATCATTAAACCTTCAAGGTAAGACAGACTCCCTAGCAGATTGTCTAACAGAAGTGACTTTCTCTCCCTCAGGGGTATGTATCTCATCATTTGATCCCTCCAACCTGGAAGAATCAGACTCTCTACCTACTGTACTACCAGGTGGCTGATCATGTTCATGATCTACCTCACTGGCAGCCCTGGGAGAGTTGGCTAACAACTCCTCAGGTGAGTGATCATGAGCACTACTTGTTCCCCCTTCATCATTGGGAGGACTTGAACCTATACCATCATCACTTTGAGAATTTTTAGTTTCAAAATTATCAAAAAAGTTTAAGTGATTTAAATCCTTAAAAACAGACTCCTTATATTCAGTTTTAAAAGGATAAATGTTTTCATAAAACTTGACATCTCTTGAAAAGCTAACTTTCTTAGTTTCAAGACTTAAAATTTTATAACCCTTTTTCAAAAAAGAATAACCAAGTAAAACACATTTATCAGCTCTACTACACAATTTATCAGGTTCATTTAAAATAGTTTCAAAACAAAGACAACCAAAATTTCTCAAATGACTCAGGACTAGGGGGAACCCATGGACCAACTCATAAGAACTCTTACAAGCTAACACAGAAGAGGGAATCCTGTTAATCAAATAATCAGCAGTAAGAACACAATCAAACCAATACCTAAGAGGAACATTACTTTGAAACAACAAGGCTCTAGCAGTATTTAAAAGATGCATGTGCTTTCTCTCCACAACACCATTTTGTTGTGGAGTGTAAGCACATGAGGTTTGATGTAACATTCCATTTTTATTACAAAACATAGTCATTTGTTTATTAACAAACTTAGTTCCATTATCACTTCTTAAAACTTTTACAACTTTAGGAAACTGAGTTTTAACCATTTCACAAAAACTATGTTTTCAAGGACTTCTCCTTTATTTCTTAACAAATAAACCCAGACAGACCTTGAATAATCATCTACTATTGTTAAAAAATACTTGTATCCTTCCCTACTTGTGACCTTGTAGGGATCCCATACATCTAAATGTATTAGTTCCCCTACTTCTTTTGATTGATGATCACTAAGTGGGAATGGTACCCTAACTTGTTTAGCTTTATGACATGTTTCACAAGGTTGATTTTCAGAATTACCAATATTCAATTTATCTTTTAATACTGCTAAAACCTGATTGGATGGGTGTCCAAGTCTATTGTGCCAAAGACTATGTTCAGACACACTACTAAAGCAAACATTACTAAAACTAACATCATTTCCAACAAAATATAAACCATCCTGCTGCCTACCAGTCACCAGGACTCTCCTTGAACTGGAATCCTGGACAGAGCAGGAGTGTTCATTAAAAAGAACATCTAGTTTATTATCAAGTTTATACCCAGAGACTAAATTCACACAGTAATCAGGAATGTAAAACACATCAGTTAGAATGACACCATCAACTAACTTAATATCACTAATTTTAGATACTTTAGCATTGGTACCATTTGGGTGTTTAACTTCCATATTATACTTAGATACATCTACACAGTTAATCATGTGTTTATCATTTCCAACCATATGTTGGTTTGCACCAGAATCCATAATCCAACCAAGAAACAAAGCATACTTAAGCATAGCAGAACAACTAGCAAAGTTTTCAAAAACTTTAGACAATTTAGACAGAACAGGCATACTAGAAAAACCATTTATAATAACAGACTCACCTCCCACATTAGCATTGGAAGGTTGTGAATCACTTCCAGACTTTTCACTAAGCAGGTTCATCAATTTGGAAATCTGCTCAGGTGTAAAAGGTGAGCCAGAACTAGATACAGTATTAGCACACACATTGCTGTTATTGGACACACCATTTCTAGAAACATTACCAGAATTGTTATTACTTGTTTTATTAAACTGACCAGCGGGTCTTTTTCTAAAACCAGAGGGGTATCCAACAATTTCATAACACCTATCTATGGTGTGTCCTAGCATATTGCAATGTGTGCACTTCAGATTAGGATTAGGTCCTCTAATATTATTATTATTGGACCTTCTCCTATTGTCAGAAGTTTGATTTGTTCTAGCAACAAATGAAACTGTTGAGCCTTTTGATCCACTACTAGAACCTCTATGAGATTCCTCTCTAGAGATAACAGCAAAGGCAGCTTTGACTGTTGGCAGTGGATCATTAGTCAACAAAGTGGTTCTAACAGGCTGATATACATCATCAAGGCCCATTGGAAACTGCATTAGTTTAATCAAGCTATTAAAGTCATTGAAGTCTTTAGCAGCTTGACATGTACAAACAGGCAATTGCACAATAGAGTCAAATTGTTTCCACATAGTGTTTAACTTGTTATAATACTCAGACACAGAACTACCACTTTGAGTAATGCCATTTATCTTTTGATGTAAATTGAACATAACACATCCATCAATTCTATCATAAGTATCTTTAAGATCAAGCCAAACATCTTTAGCATTATCAGAAAACACTTGCCCTAAGTACAATTCTTCACATACAGAATTAATCAACCAAGAAATAACCACAGAGTTACATCTATCCCATTGATTAGCTAAAACATCATTCTAAGTTGATTTAACACATGTTCCATCTATAAACCCTAGCTTGTTTTTACCTTGTAAAGCAAGTTTCATAGACTTAGACCACACAGAATAGTTTTCAGTTCCTTTCAATTTTATACTAATAATATCACTAGGGTGCAAATACAATGGATCACTAATATCCAATTTACTAACAAGAGTACCTTCTACAGGACCAAGGTTAGGGCCACCACCAGGGTTAGGACCCCCACCTCCTATTGGATTCACAACATCACCCATGATACACAAAGCACAGATCAAATAGACAACCAACAGACAGAGACAAACAAGATGATCAACAACTAGATAGCAGATAGCTATCTAACAATATCCTAATTAGGGCGAAACTGTGTCAGTGCTACAGATCATGGGTTCATCACTCAAAAGGTGCCCACGCAGTTTTTAGCAAAGAAGCCCTTTATTAACTATATCATATATGTATATAATATCAAACAACAAGACAGATCAAAACCACAATCAAGACAACAATGTCGGTCCACCCTAACCCGGCCAAGACGCCTAGACACAAAGACAAATACAAAGGAACGATCTCACAGTGAGGGGAACCCAAGTTAGGGTTTCACCAATCCCACAACCAGCACCTTCATTTAGGGTACTGTGTTATGGGAGTAATTGTAGCTATAAATCTCCACTCCAATCCAAAGCACATCAGATCCTTAGCCAACACACGTTGACCTCAACAACCTGATCAAATAACAACAAGACACAGGAGAATAATAGACCAGATCTACTTAATCAAGATCAGATCTACTATTTCAAACCAAACAAGAACCAGATCTACAATACAGATCAGATCCTTGAACAAGACCAATAGACAAAAGAAAATACAGCGGAAAACAACAATAAAAGACCAAGATCAAGAGCCTAAAGCTCTGATACCATGTAAAGTTTTAGGGTTTAAAACAACAAATCAACAAGACAAAGAATAATACTGGAGCCAACATAAACTCACAACCATAATAACAACAGATGTAGGCGACAAAACAAGGTGACAAAGCTCTTATTAACCCAAACCAAAAATGTACCCCCCAATACCCAAATAGATCTTAGCAATTACTGAGATCAAATATAGAAGTACAATACAAGAGGATCTGCTGATTGATAAGATCAGCAGATCAAAGACGATGAACAATACACAAGATTAATACTAACAGACTTACAAAGATGATAGAAACCCTAAAACTAAGACAACAATCAGAGAGAAACAAAGAGAAAAGTGAACGAACAAATGAATTGATTCGTTCACTATTCTTAATATACTCCAGCTAGAACCTTCCATCCGGATGCCAATCCAACGGTCATGATACAATCAATCCAACGATCATAACATAGCCAGCTCAACGATCTGTGTGAGAAAACACAAAACATAACAACCAATATAATAACCCGGTTCATGAACCAGATCAACAACCTTTGACCCAGGCCAATGGGCTAAATACTTAAAACGAGCCCAATACCAACGAGTCCAATATCAACATAAGATCCAATAACCATTGTCCAGTAATTGAATTATACTTTTGTATGATATTTCAACAATATTACACATATTGTTACACTACAGTTTATGCAGCCTGCAGATATAGGTGAGACAAAAAAGTAAGACAATGTTCACAGTTGACCTAGGTGTGTTAATGGATAATTATAAGAAGTTAAAGCATTTTTTTATAATTTTTATAGCTGTAAAGATAACTTGTTTATGAACCTCAGTTAGGTCATCTAACCTCAAAGAAAAACTTCAACGAGCCCATTATTCTATAGTAGTGTGTGTATTCACATCACATCTAGCCTAATTAAACGACGGCTGAAAAATAAAAATAATAAACTAATTGAAAACTAGGTTTATATATTAAAAATACAATTTAAACTTGATTTTTAAATGTGTTTCAAGATAAGATGCTTCACTAGTGGGTTCGATCAAATAATGAACTAAGCAGATGAAAGTAGATATAGATATGATAAAATAAGCATATAGGATACGGTGATTCATTCATGGATAACTTGTTTAGGGTGAGGGTGTCGTTGAAGCACCCTAAATTCCCTAATCCTAATTTTAAATAACATATACATAAATAAAGCATTGTTGTTAAACGGTATCATTGGTGAAGCACCCCCACCTTTCTTCCTCCCCTTCTCGGTCCCGCATGCACAGGGTGGTAATCCAGCGTGGGGAAACGGCCACATTAGCCATCCCTTCATGTTCCACAAACCACCCCGCACGCTCTTACAATCTGAAATGCTTTTTAATTCGTTTACAACCCAAACATCATGTTTGAATGATAGAGATTATGGAAGATTATAACTCAATCCCTTGATTAAGCCTTAGGTGTTGTACAATTAGATTAAAAGCATCAAACGCTCATAATATATTTACAAATTGTAATAAAATCTGTCCAACTTCTAAAAATTGCTACAAAAATCATTAAACTTCAAGAAACCAATAAATCAATAAGGCCACAACCTTAAATTGTAAGTCAAGTACACCCATAGATTAGTCTCTAGGTCAGTCTTGCCCCTCTTTGGTTGTACTTGCCAATTCATCAATAAAAATGAATGCTTTTAAAAGCAATTGGGCAAAACATGATGGCTTTTATTGCAAGTAATGTGGGCCCAACTGCCACTTTAACAATGATTGTTAGTCTACAATGAAAAACATAACACAAATGACAAAACATGGAACACTCATGGCAACAACCTGGTTTTGCCTACAAATATGTAACCTAACCTTGTATTTCTTCTTCTACTTTTGCTTCATGTGACAATGGGGTTTAAATAACTTAAAACTTCATCTTACAGAAATTCTAACTCTAAAACCTGTTTCTAAGACATATGTACAGATAACATGAGTTTCCCATTTTACCCCTGTCAGACCTCGACGAACCTTGGTGCACACCTTCACCATGGACCGGACAATGTCCTTCTCAGATTGCGACGTTTTGCTCCAGGCTGTGTGTTCATCATTTCAATAACCTGCTACAAAATTGACTTAGTGTAGTGCACATATCTAAAAGGTAGATGCGGCAATTTGGACCCATTTAGTTGGTCGATATGGGTTGGTTTTATCTCAAATTGGTAAACGGGTAAAAAAATAAAACAAATACGGGATAGCAAAAAGGGAAAGGGTGGTACTAACTGGTAACGTCAAATGGGTTGAAATATGCTCAAAGTATACTGTATATGCATAAAATTTCCTCAAAGTTTTTACAATATGGTTATGTAATCATGTTCAACATGTTTTGATTATTTATGGAAAGTTTTTAAATCGACAAGAAAGGATAAAAAATAAAACAAATATGGGTTAGCAAAAACGGAAAGGGTGGTAACTTCAAATGGGTCGAAATTTGCTCAAAGTAATACTTTATATGCATAAAATCTCCTCAAATGGTTATGTAATTATGTTCGACATGTTGATTATTTATGGAAAGTTTTTAAATCGACAAGAAAGGGTTAGTGGGTCAGTCAGTCACAACTCACGACCTGTTTCGTCCCCATTCCCCAACAAACGAAACATGTTCTAACACAAAAGTTGTTTTGACCCATTACTTGGCCCGTCCAACCTGCCCATAATGCCACCTCATGAAAAACGACCAATTTGGCATATCTCAAGTATGCATCTAGTGCAAAAGATTAACCTTTTGATACTTAAAACAGCCCTTTTTGACCCGAACAAAAATATATTATACCAACTAGTCGAGGGAAGAAGACAAGCAGCCATGGGCATGTTCAAATAACAAATAGCAGAACATGGTTACTTAGTAAAATGCCATAAATGTAAGTTAATTTACATTCTAGTTCTAGTAATTTGGAAAAAAAGATGATTTAGAATAATACCTGATTCTGTTGCTTTTCCATCATCTCAGCCTGCAGATTATAACTTCAATTTTAGTAGTTGAACAATGTTGTAAAGTCGGTACGGTTCTAAATTAATCTTTTTCATAAAAAAATACGAAAAAAATGGATTTTTTTACCTTTCTTTTCAATTCTTGATTCTGTTCTTTCAGTTTTGACACTTCAGCTTCCAGTTCCATAGTGTAGGCCTACAAAAAGCCGAAAAGAAGTAATAAAGATAGAGCATTAGTAATGTTTACTTCACATTTAGGACAATTTAAACAAAAAAATGGTACCTTAAAGACACAAAAACAACACTAACCTGCTTACGAGCTCGTGATCTGGCAGCTGATTCGCGGTTTTTTATCATCCGTCTCTGCCTCCGTTCAACAACCTTTTCAACCGTCCCACTTCTTCTACCCCTTACAATCCCAGCAAACTCATAAGGTGAAGGCGAAACCGAAGACGTGTCTCCACCATTCTTCCCCATTCCATCCGACGAAACTGCAGGGGACCCCACCGTCACTGCAACCGCACCAGGCACCCCTAATCCAACCATACCCCCTACCCCACCTTGTAACGCAGCACTAGTAACAATATTATTATTCATCACTGGATCAGACACACCCATGATCCCATTCCTGATTACAGGACTACCCAAAGGCTTGCTACTAGGTACAGTCATGGGAGCTCCATAAGTAATATTCGTTTGCTTCGGAAACAGCTGCTGATTCTGTGTAGATCTAACTCCGTTAACATTCAACGGTAGATTCGACGACTGAAATGCAATCTGGTTACTGTTATTATTAACATTCCCAACTGCATTTCTACTCGCACCCTGCTGAAATCCTATAGCTCCAAAACCAGGACTGTTTTGGGAATTCGTCAAGTTAGTGAACAACCCATTATCATTCAAATTATTCGCTACTTGAGTTTCTTCCCTTACAACTCCAGCTTTAACCAAAAACTCCTCGAGCGTCATCTCACCTAAAGTCTGCTGTCTCTGAGGCAAATCCGGCTGCCCAAAAGTATTAAACTCTTTCGATATATCTTTCCAAACTTCATCAACTGTTTTCTGGCTTATTGTCCTTGGCAAGGTTAACGACCCTTGCCGCTGTATGCCCACTCCACCATCGCCCCCGCCACCTTCCTGCAGACCGTTTGCAGCGTTATTCCCCGTTGTTTGCACCTCTTCAGCATTCCAAATGCTCTTTAGCAGCTCATCCATGTTCATTGACCCAAAGTCTTTACCAATGCTACTACCCATAGTGTTTTGCAGCTCATCAAAAGTCAATGAATATATTGACCCTTGTCTTGCTAAATGAAAGCTGCCCGGCGGCCTCCCGCCCCCTACCTCCGCGGCCCCAGCCGCAGCTGCCTGATTCCCAAAATTCTTGAAATTCATAATTCTCTCTGCAAAATTACAATTTTTCTTACTTTTTGTTCATCACAAGACATCATCATCATCATAATAATAATAATAATAATAATAATAATAATAATAATAATAATAATAATAATAATAATAATAATAATAATAATAATAAAATTAGATCAAAATAAAACCCTAGATCAAACTCATCATCACAAAGGAAACAATCCCAAATCAGAAATTCTGTTTTCACACAACATGTTAACTTAATTCCAAACTTATAAAGATAATCACATGTTATATAAAAATACTAAAAATTAACAAAACCCTACAGCATCTTATTACAATCAAATCCACAATTCTATATAAAAAAAGAAAAAAAAAGTACATAACCTCAATTAACAAGAAAGCCACAATTTATATAAATATTATAACACACACATACACATAATTCAAGTTATTAGATTAACCTGAGTAATAAAAACAACAGTAAACACATGAAGAAAAGATAAGTACAAGTGTAAGACTTACATGAATCTGTTATATGGAATGTGTGGTAGTGAACAAAATAATAATAATAGTAATAATAATAATAATTGGGTTGGGTTGGGTGTGAGGAATTGTGTGCAGTGGTGGTGAAAAGGGGTCCGTAAGGTTTATAGAATCTTGGTGAGGTTAAGCAGCTTTTTATTAATGGAGTAGACAATTGGTCCGTGTGCTTCACTTTCTATATTTAGAAGGTATGGGACAACATAAAACTTTTTTTTATTGTTATTATTATTAAATTGTTGAGTGCTTTTTTTTTTTGGAAAATCACCAATATAGCCCGTTGACCGGGCATTTTGCACAAATAAACCTTGGACCTCTCTTAGGAGAGACGGGACACGGCTCCCAATGAGCCTGAACCGTCTCCCAAGGGGCTTCCCATTTCAGCCAACAGAGGACCGCCACGTGTCGTTGTTGATCCCGAGGCTGTCCCGTCTCTCTCCCCAGACGGGTCACACTTCCCCATGCCGTCTCAAGCCGTCTCGGGAACCGTCTGAACCGTCTGAAGTGTTTCGGGAACCGTCTTTCGGGAACCGTCTGAAGCCGGGTCACATTTTACAATGGTGACTCGCCATGTCCCGAGACGTCGTCTCCGGTGAGTCCCGATGGTTCGACCGACGCTTCGGTTGTCCAGGTCACCACCTATAAATACCGTGTCCCGTCTCCCTCCCGTCAGACCATCCAAACCACCACCACCGTCTAACAGTAGCAGCACCACCACACAACCACACCGTCCACCACCACCGTCTAACACAAATGGCACCCCAAAGATGGACAGAAGAACAAGAGATTGCACTTGTATCAGCTTGGCGACACGTTGAAGAGAGCACCCACCAAACGAACAAATGGTTTCGTATCCAACACGAGTATAACCGTCTGGTTGGAGGGTCTGACCGGACAACGGACTCTCTTAGCCGGAAATTGAACGATTTGACAAAGAAGTGTCAAATCTTCAACGGGTACCACAACCGGACTCTTCAGTTGGTACCCCCCGGCTTTCCCGAAGACACATCAATTAGACACAGCCAAAGACAGTATAAAAACAGGGAGGGAAAAGAATTTAAACATTTGTCCGCGTGGCAAATGATGAGAGATTATCTATCTTAACTAGTTTATTTGTAATCATTTTATTTATGTTTTTTTTATGTTTTTTTTTTATTAATGTTATGTAATGTTTATTTATGTTTTTTTTTTATATGAAAGTAAATATTTCATTAATATTACAATAACAATATTATTACAATAACAATCATTAATATTACAATAACAATAAACAAACCATAACAATAAAAAAACTATACTATTACAATAACGATAAACAAACTATACTATTACAACAAACTTCCTAAATTTACTTGCTAAGAACTAAGAACTTTGTTTGAATGGTGTATGTGCGCTTCATAGACAAAGAACTCTTCTTGCAAATAAAATAGACTACCACATTGTACATGCAAATTACACGGGTTAACCCACGCGCAGATGCAACAACAATCCAAGTAGCCGTACGCAGATGAAACAACAATCCAAGTAATCGGACAATATTTTCGTAAGCCGGTAGGCTTCGGTTGGCAAACCAAAAAACATCTTGGAAGATGAAAGGTTTGGGGAGGGTGGTGGGTGTAAATTTTGTTAAGTGAAATCCGGTATTTATATACACCTTTGAGACGGTTCAGACGGTTCCCGAGACGGTTTGAGACGGCATGGGGAAGTGTGACCCGTCTGGGGAGAGAAACGGTTGACCTCTGACCCGTCTGGAGAGAGACGGGACAGCCTCGGGATCAACAACGACACGTGGCGGTCCTCTGTTGGCTGAAATGGGAAGCCCCTTGGGAGACGGTTCAGGCTCATTGGGAGCCGTGTCCCGTCTCTCCTAAGAGGGGTCCAAGGTTTATTTGTGCAAAATGCCCGGTCAACGGGCTATATTGGTGATTTTCCCTTTTTTTTTTTTCTTTTTTTAATGATAAGACTATATTGTGATTAATGTTTTTTTTTAATGTTGTTACTTGTTAGGTTTTACCATTGGTTTTTTTTTTGTTTTTCATTTTGGTGATTATTGATAGTAGAGTGAGGTAAAAATCCGAATTGGAATAACGAATCGATTGGTGTACATTATAACTGATTCTAATAAAAACATAGCAAAGTAACAAAGAAAATATCTTCTTGCAAAAAAAAATGACTTCCATCAGAAATAAAAAACTTTCATCTATGTTAACATACTTAAGCACCGAAAACAAATATAACAGTGTTTAAAAAGAACGAAATAAACAGTACAAATGCACAATTATACAAAGTATTTAACTTATTATTTTATACAATTAAATCTTGTGTATTACACGGGTTGAATAAATGTAATTTTATATATTAAATAATAAAAACATCACATCTTTAAAAACTTGTGTATTGCAGGGGTTGAATAAAAAACGTATATTACACGGGTTGAATAATATAATGTACTCGGTTAACATAAACAAACATCAAGATACGTTTTTGGAAAAATGAACTATGATGTACTACTTATTTATTAGGTTATAAACTTGTGTATCACATAGGTTATGGTTTTTTTATCATTAGGTTAGAAAATTTAATATTATATGATATTGATCAAAGAAATATCTTTGTCTTTTATTTAATGTTAGGTTAGAAACTTGTGTATGATTTAATAATATTTGTCATATGATAGAGGTGAGATAAATATGACATTTTTATATATTATATAGTAAAATAATAATAAAAATAAAAATTATAAATTAATAAATATTAGCTTATATATTATCTATAATGAGTAAGGGAAATATGAGGAAAAACCAAAAAAAATAGATGCTTTTAAGTAAGTTAATGTTTCTCAAATTATAGAAAAAATTACGCCGTTAGTCCCTGTGGTTTCCTTCCAGTTTCAATGTAAGGTATTAAGGTTTTATTGTTTCACTTTAAGGTATTAACCTTTTAATTTGTTTCAATGTCAGGTATTAGGGACTAACCTAGTTAAAACTTAACTAGGTTTGAGGGGTATTATTGTCAATTCACCTATATATTCAAACTAATTACATAATATCAAAATAAAACAAAACCTTTGAGGTGGGAATCGAACTAGGGACCTGTAGTTGTAACACTCCACGTCTAACCAGCTGCACTACACTCTTTAATGGTTTCAATCTCAATCAGTTAATATAAAAATTAGAGTCTGCACAAACCAGAAAGTTCCCAATTTAATCAACATGAACCCTAACCCTTCCTTTGATTCAATCAACTAATCTAGGCTACGGCATGAAGCTAAATTATAGGGCTTTTAAAGAGCATCAAATTCCTAACAAAACCATATAAAATAATTAAACTTAAAAGATCGAATCGATGGTGAAATCGCTCGGTAAAGGCTCGCGTCACTCGATCCTTAAATCGTTCAATTGGAGTTCGATTCAGAGATTTTTGATGGGGTTTTTTGTACAGAATGGGTCGACTAGGATGTGTGAGGGTGCAGCAGGTTTCAAAAATTATATTAGGTTCCAAAAATGAAAATTACTCCATGCAACATCAACACTAAGTTGAATGTTCGTAAACTGAGGATGGGAATTTGAGCAACGGTGCATAGCATATGTACAGATTCCTTGAACTTACACCGATACCATTTGGAGGCAACATTGACTATAAGCATAAAATTTCATTTTTAGATGGTAAAGATCAATATTGTTTCCATTACATCTTGCATACAAAGAAACAACAATATGACAGTGCTGATTATAAAAAAGATGTTGACTTTGTGCAGACTTTATTTTTTATATTAACTGATTGAGATTTAAACCATTAAAGAGTGTAGTGCAGCTGGTTAGACGTGGAGTGTTACAACTGCAGGTCCCTAGTTCGATTCCCACCTCAAAGGTTTTGTTTTATTTTGATATTATGTAATTAGTTTGAATATATAGGTGAATGGACAATAATACCCCTCAAACCTAGTTAAGTTTTAACTAGGTTAGTCCCTAATACCTGACATTGAAACAAATTAAAAGGTTAATTCCTTAAAGTGAAACAATAAAACCTTAATACCTTACATTGAAACTGGAAGGAAACCACAGGGACTAACGGCGTAATTTTTTCCAAATTATATTGATTTATTATAAAAGATCGATCTATTATGTTGCATGGGGAATTACTTTTGTTATATTTTTTTAAAAACTAAGATAGTAAGTGTCATTAGATATTTGGTCAAAGGAGACTTAGGGCTGAATGGAATGGTTAAGGCTGAATCATTAAGACCTGGGATGTTGAACCATTAAGCACTGAATCATTAAGCATTGAACTAGGTTGAACCTTAATGAAACTCTCATACCAATGTGGGACAAGAAAACCAACCATTAAGAGGTCCAACTTAATGATTCAGCACTTAACCATTCAGACCTCTTAACCATTCATAACTCTTAATGATTCAGCACTTAATCAACCAAACAGCCCCTTAATATCTTGCGATAATAACAAGAAAATAAATTAGGCAAATGTCCCAACCTATTTTTTTAAAGGCTTAGTTCAGTGGAAATTCTTGTACAACTCTAATCTAGTGGTCTCTAGTTCGAATCCCTACCCACACACCGGTGTCCTTTTTGCCTAAGCTCAAACCGTCACGAGGATTTTTTTTTGTAGTTTGCATGGATCGAATCTGTGACATACCCCCATGATGGGAACCCCTAAGAGAAACTCACCGCCTTACCTCAAACCAGCTGAGCCGTAGATCATTGGCTGTCCCAACCTATTTAAGCAAAAAAAAAATATATTAAGTATTCTTAAACATACGACCTTAGGTTTAATCCAAAATATTTCTCTCTTCAAAACTAGTAAATTAAGTAAAAAAAATCGCTAGTTTTAAAATCATATATGATATTTCAAATTTAAATCTTGACCCTGCCTCCCTGAGTTTACAAAAACTATAATTGCTAGTTTGTTGTCATGTATGCCTAACACCAGCTCTAATGTCATTACAAAATTTTCCTTCAAAGTCACACAAATTTGCATTGCTTTTAATAAATATAAAGTAATCTATTCCACATCAATATCACCAAAAAACACAATAGAAAAAACCTCGTTTTAATTTAAAATTTATTCGAAACAATATAATTACATGTTTATAAAATGTAATGTAAATCAATAAAGAATAGAGATTACTTTAATCACCAAAGTTGAAATATAGCACAAGGATAATATAAATAAAAAAAATGATTATGTTGGACATTATGTGTGAGCAAAAACATGGACCACCAACAATAAGGTAGGAAACTGATGGGAGAAGTAACCAACCGCTATCTGACAGCTGGAAGGATCTCAGCCGTCCACGTGTTTATGCTTTTTTTAATTGGGATGTTTGTCTTGTAGTCAAATACACTTTCTCTTGTGATAGATGTTCGTTCATACCTTCATAGACACAAACCTAACCTAACATAGTCAGATACACTTTTCGTTATTTTTTTCTGGTAAAAATAATCATTTTTTAAGTAATTGTTTCGGATTTTCTTTATATATTCTTTGTATTATATATTTTTAATATTTGATTTTATATTATGAAAAACATAAAAATATATATGAAAAATTTTATGTGCATTAACATATACTAAAAGTCTAGAGGACTTAAGTCCTTTATCGATAGAAGTTTTCATTAAGATTTTCGGGTATTCTTACCTTATCATCTGTTATTTAAAAAATAAAAGTAACAACCTAAATGGTTTATTTATGTAATTGTTGTATTGATCAAATACACAGTGAAAAAAAATCGGAAGTCATAGGATGAGTATCAAACGGACTCCGGTTGAACTCATTGAAGCAGCATTAGAACCGTCTCATCGAACTATACAATCTTAATTTTTAGGTTTTAACTTTTTTGAATTTTTAGCTTGTAGTTTTTAGAAAGTAACAACCTAATAGCCCCAGCCCTAATACCTCCCAATCGCTTCAGAAAGACAACCTTATTTCACACAATCAACCTTGTTTTATGTTTCTACCCCTTCTTACCCCATACCAAATCCCTCTTATTGCTTTCAAAATTTTTGAACACCATGATAGGATCCTTGAACACTAAAAGATAATAAGTTGGAAGCGCACATATAACTGATTTGACAAGAGTTATAAGACCTACAAAGGACATGTTGTTAGCCTTCCATCTCAACAACCACAAGTAAAATTTATCTATGATGGGCTTCCATGGTCTAATCCTCTTCATATTCTCCCCAATAGTAACCCCAAGATACATGAATGACCATTTTCGTTCCTTACATTTCAACACCCCTATCAAAATACCCTAACTCCTCACCATCAAATCCATCCTCGTAAACAAAGCTTTTAGCCTTATTTACTTTTAACCCAAAACTTAAGGGAAACACCTCAACATTCTATTGATATTTTTAAGATCTTCGTCGACACATTCCCTTTGGAATAATGTCATCAGTGTAACACAAGCAAATATATAAGGGTATATTATAGTATTTGTGATAAATATAGTAGGATAAGATAGTAAATATATAAGGGTATAGAGTAGGCAATTCCTAATCTAATTAATGTGTTATCGAAAGTACTGATACTGAAAATCATTAAAAATTGGGTATCGGTATAAAAATGCTCAATATGATATTGGTATTTGAAGATAAGAATCTGTAAAATACGGGTAACGTGTCAAACCAAAAGTACCGGTCTTGAAAACGCCAAAATGTTGGTACCGAAAATTATCCGGTATCATTTGCTCATTACCACGTCTAGCCAGAACAGTCATGGGCATGATGATGAATTATATGATCATATATCCTCTCATTAGTTTGTATTTAAGATGTATATATTTATTTTGATAGAAAGCGTAACAAACACACACTCTCTAAGGGTAGACAGAGCATTCCATGTCGATACTCCCCACCCTACCAATCAATTGTTGACACTTCCCTTTCATGAACTTGACAAAAAATGCAGGTGTCGACGTTAGTGTTACTGAAGGCACCCGACCCTCTGCATGGTTTTTTCTGGTAACACACAAAAAAAAATCATGACTTCCATTCTTCTGTAACCATTTCGTAATTTTGCTCACCAATTTGAGTACCCAAAATGGTGGAGGCGATTTACCCGAATCGGGTATGCTACCTGTCCACAACTTATCGGGAACACCTCGGCCTCCTTAATATTGCTATTTGTATATCAAATATCCGCCACTGGGAGTCGAACACTCAACTTTACAGGGAGAAACACCATTTTACATATCAAATATCCACCACCGGGAGTCGCACACTCAACCATTGGATCATCAAAGATCAACGGTTGGGAATTGTTTATATGGTTCTCGCAACTCATGGTGGTTCTCATTTTACCCATTATATATATATATATATATATATATATATATATATATATATATATATATATAAAAGCTAAATGTCCTAAAAAAACCCACTTGAGTTGAAAAAACTCTAGAAACCCATCAAGTGGCTCACATACATCTACGTCACTTTATCTGCATTTTTGTTTAAGAGATATTTTAGGTAGAAGTTATATGTTCTCTCTCTATCAAATATTTGAGTATAAAAGAATCTCTAACTCTCTCTCCCCTCCATTCTATCTCAGCCGCTACCCCCCTCTCTCTAGAAACCCTAACCCGCCTCTCTCTCTTTCTACCCATGTTCCCCTATCCCGATCTCTTTCTCTCTCCCTCTCTAATGCATAACGACAACTGTGCTGCTTGGAAGGTGTAAGGTATATAAGGGTTCACGTTTGTGGGAGGGGTGGAGGAGGCGACGACGGTGCTGGTGATGTTGATGATGATGAGGACGACGGTGGGGGTTCGTTGGGGGTGGTCTTCGGTGGTTTTAATGTTGGGTTACAGATCCGGTTGTGTGAGGTTTTCAGGTCGGGATTGGTGGTTGTTTGAGGGTAGTCTCGGCTGGGGTTGGGTGACGGCCATGGTTATGGTGGTGGGTTGGGTGGGTCGGAGCTTTGGTGAATATCATCATCATCGTTGCTTCTCTCTCTCTCTTTAAACACACACTTACAGATCTGAGTTTGTGTGTACATCAAGATCCGGTCGGGGTGGAATCAAGATCCGGTATTGTAAAGTTTATATTTTTTTTGTTTGATTTGGATTGAAAAGAGATGTACTTTTTGTTTTTTGTTTGATGGGTATTGTAAGGTTTATTATTTTTTTTTTTGGTATGAATGTTCTGTTTTTTATTTTGTTCAAGTTTGAAGTTGTTTGTGTGATTTATGTTTGGAAAAAAGGGTTATTTTTTGTTTGATTTTAATTTAATTTGATTGTGTTTTGTTGTTGTTAGATAAAATAAAGGAATATGCGTAAAAATATATAAACAAATTATATGCATTTTTTTATTTCTTTTGTATCCAGATAATGTTACATAAATCAAACATTGGGAGTATAAGTTGTAACATAGTAACAAAAATCGTAACACACTAGAACTATAAGATGAAACACAGTAACAAAAGTTGTTACATCTTATCTAACATTGGGGGTATAGTTGTTACAGAAGTCGTTATAGACAAATATGACAGAAATGGAACATACTAAAGTACATGTTGTAATACAATAATAAAAATTATAACTAATGAACAAAGATGTAACATACTAAAGGTACAAACGTATAGATAAATTATTAAAGTTGTGAGAGAAAGAAAAAGAAGAAAAAGAAGAATGTGAGAGAAAGATTTGAAGATTCAACGATGACGCATTCAAAAAAAAGAAGAGAGATGAGAGAGAAATGAAAGAAAGAAAGATATGAGAGATAATGTACTTTGTGTACGATGGAGAGAGAATTTTTTTTTTGTAAAATGTCAATAATACCCTTTTATGCACTTTATGATATCTTTTGAAATTTAAAAAGATAGTTAAAATGTGAGAATTAATGTAGGCCATAGATTAACATTAATCAAGGATGGATATAGAGTTTTTTGGGTTTTCACAACTCAAGAGCGTTTCTAAATTAGCCAAACCCTATATATATACTACATAATTTACTAAATTAAATGTAAAACATTTAAATTAAATAATCAATTGTTAACAAAAAAAACTAGTTGTTTGTTTTTCAATAGGATCTGATGGTATATTTTCTCGTCCAAATAAAAGCCAGCCCGTAATATTATAGACCCTAAAATAAAATTTAAATCACATTTTTTTCAGGTATATTTTTTTTTATCATAACTCTTTCATTTTATTAGATTTTAAACCATATGCTTTCTCGGTAGCCGGTAGCGGAGTTATAAAATCTTATATCAAACTATAAATATACTGATAGAGCTTATATTTAGACTTGATTGCATGCAAATCGTTTACAAAGAGGGGTGGAGCACCTTGTGGTTACCGCCTTTCTGATTACTTTTTGGCTAGGCAATACGACCATCACCCTCTAGTCAAAGTTGTAAATTTGACGCCCATGGCATCATGTTGCCGAGAAGGGTCTTGTGCTTTGTGTGTTTTGACCGTTTCTCCTTCAATTAAAACCTTTAGATCCAATTAAACCGCTAGGCAATACCGTTGCCACCTTTTAGACTTCTTTAAGGTACTTAGAGGTAAATTTGACATGATACTATATGATTAGATGGTAGAGTACTATCCTAGAGTGCTCTTTCCCCTTAATGGTGTAAGTGGTAGTTACTCCCAAGTACTCAAATTACTCACTTAACCAACCAATACAAATCAACCTAAACCACTCCAAAAGTACTCAATTTAAGGGGGTCGTCGTTATCCAAGTACTCAACCAAGTTTTTTATTTGTTTTATTGTTTAAATTATTAAAATGTATTAATTATTTAAATTAAAATCATAATTTCATTAATAAAAAAAGAGTACGATATTAAAAAAAAAACAATGCTAAAAATAACTTAATAAACATGCAAATAAATTAAATAAATTAAACAACTTAAAATTGAAAATCCCATCAATATGTGTCCGCGATTTCACATTTACAAGCAGTGAGAGTCGAGCGATACGGTTCCTTAAGCTTTTTATTGTCTTTGAAAAAAAAAGTTTTATCCCGTGACCTTTTTGTTTTGTCAACATTACTTGAGTCGTCGTTCCTTCTCGTTTAAGTTTCACTTTGGCAACTTTTGTCAAATTGCATCTTTTTACCCTCAGCTCCAACCTTTATACCCATTGAGTACGTATACCACACCCTTGCTTGACAAGCTATACGCTTGGCTCTTTTTCCTAACCGGATGTTGAGGCTGATTCATTGTTGTGTCCTCACTAGGCTTGTCCGTGTTGAGGTTGGGAAAGCGGCTTGTAAAACTTTCCATGTCATTTGAGAACTTTTCGACTCCAATATTTAGGATGGATGCAAGCAATTTTCCAACACTTCAAGTGGCCAAAAGGTTTCCTCAACGAACTCATGTGTTCGTCTAGAGCACTTGTGATGATTTCAACATTGCTCGACCCACTTCTGTGATGTTGTTTCTATATATTTTTTATACAACAAAGTAAACATACAAAAATATTTATGCACATATATAATTTTAGTGGTAAACATACAAAAAATATCAAAATAATAAAGTTAGAAACTTAGAATTATACCGATTTTAAGAAAAAACCATTGAATCGGGTAATCATTTTATTGATGTCCTTCCATTACCAAGTGACCGTGTTAACGGTTCGATCGGTGCCTCCTACCAAACCACTAAAATGTTCATGTCGTTGGTTGCCTATTTTTTTTCTCTTTTTTGCACCTTTGCTAGTTCTTGCACATTTTCTTCCTCTAAGTCTACCTTATCTTCGTCTAATGAAAATTGGAAATTGAGGTGGTGTAGGATGGGTTGTAAGTGGTTGGCTCGGGTTCGGTTGGGTCGGAAAGGATTGGCTCGGGTTCGGTTGGCTCAAATTTGGAAAGGGGTGGCTAATAAACGGTTGGGTCAGAATTGTTTCGTACCGATTCGACGCAACATTTGGTCGATGTTTCTTTGCTTTTGAACCCAATGATATTTTTGACGCTTAGATTTTTTTGGTAAAGAAGAATGCGGTAGAAAAGTAATGTGGGTAAATGATTTAGATTTGGTTGAACTTATAGATTTACTTTAAACGATAACGTTATCATTGTGCACAACAATAACAATCACAAAACCCACACCGAGTTCTACACCCCAGAGAACTTACTCAATTGCACAACTCACGCCAATGAAGCCACAGCTTAGTGGTAGAGGCGGGAGGTTTTAAGGCTTAGCCTATTTCCTACCTTGGGGTGCCCGGTTCGAATCCAACACCGGCCGGGCTTTGCTCATATACAGCCCTGAGCGAGATGCCGTTCAAAAAAAAAATTTGCACAACTCACACAAAAAGAGACGGTGTACTGGTGTACCCCTTAGTATCGTTTTACTCGGGCACTGCTTGGTCAAACCGAGTACCCTTAAAGATTCTTACTCTATTAAAAGTAACAACTCGTTTTTCAATTAATAAAAATAAGGGAAAATCACCAAAATAGCCCGTTCACCGAGTGATTTGCCAAAATAGCCCTCTCCCCTCTCTTTGGAGAGACGGGTCACGGCTCCCAACGAGCCTGAACCGTCTCCGGAGAGCCTTTAGTTTTACAACCAATGGCCAACCAACACGTGGCGTCTCTGATCCCGAGAACTGTCAGCCGTCTCCCGAGACGGGTCAGAACCGCCGAGTCGTCTCCCGTGGGCCCTTGAGTCGTCTCAAGCCGTCTTCGGCTAGCCTCTGAACCGTCTCACGAATGTATATAAATACCCCAATTCACTTCACAAAATTTGTACCCCCCCCTCCCCCCCCCCCCCTCCCTCTATCATCTATACTAAACCTTCATCAAACCTTTCATCTTTCCAATCAATGACGTTTTTTACTTTCCCAACCGAAGCCTACCGGCTTACGAAAATATTGTCCGATTACTTGGATTGTTGTTACATCTGCGTACAGCTACTTGGATTGTTGTTGCATCTGCGCGTGGGTTAACCCGTGTAGAATGCCTCGATGATGTGGTGGTCTATTTTATTTGCAAGAAGAGTTCTTTGTCTATGTAACGCACATACACCATTCAAACAAAGTTTAAAGCAAGTAAATTTGGGAAGTAATATCCAATCAACCCTACGTCCGTCGTTGTAATAGTATAGTTTGTTTATTGTTGTTGTAATAGTATAGTTTTTGTAATATTTGTCGTGTTTTGATAATCAAGATTGTTGTAATATTACAAAAACATAAATAAACATAAGATTCATTGCATTAATAAAAAACATAAACAAAAGATTAATTGGATTACAAAAGTTATATAAGCTACGCGTTAAGACGGTCCCTCATCATTTGCCAAGCAGACACATGTTTGAATTCTTTGTGCTCCTTGGATTGATACTGTTTTTTTGTATATCTGATGGTCGCGTCTTCGGGCATGTCTGAGGGTACCACTTCAAGTGTCCGATTGTGGTACCAATTGAAGATCTGACACTTCGTGTTCAAGTCGGTCAACTTACGGCTAAGAGACTCGATGGTTCGGTCTGAGCCTCCAACCAACCGATTGTATTCATGCAAGATACGGTACCACTTGTTTGTTTGGTGTGGGCTTTCTTCGACATGTTTCCACGCTGAAACTAGTGCAATTTCTTGTTCCTCAGTCCATCGTTGGGGTGCCATTTTCCTTTGAATGAATGAGACTGTGGTGGTAGTGATAGTGTGAGTGGTAGTGGAGAGTCGGACGGGGAATGGGACGGAGTTTGGGGCGGAGAATGGTATATATAGGGTTGAGGTGGACAACTGAACCGTCGGACTAGTCATCGGGACTCACCGGAGACGAAGAGACCCGAGACGTCTCGGGAGACGGCTGGGGAAATGTGAATCGTCTCGGGACTAAGCTGAACCGAAGGCGAGCCCTCATGGGGAAATGTGACCCGTCTGGAGAGACGTTGACAGGCCTCGGGATTAGAGACGCCACGTGTTGGTTGGCCATTGGTTGTAAAACTAAAGGCTCTCCGGAGACGGTTCAGGCTCGTTGGGAGCCGTGACCCGTCTCTCCAAAAAGAGGGGAGAGGACTATTTTGACAAATCACTCAGTCAACGGGCTATTTTGGTGATTTTCCATAAAAATAAAGTAGTCAACCGGTTTAAAGTTTCTTGTCACATCATAAGCTATAAAATAAAATATATAAAAACTAAAAGTTAATGGCTATATAAACTTTAAACACACATCCACACTAATCACTACAAAATGCACACAAACACATATAATGTCTAAGAAAATACATATTATTTTGACTTTTTATATGAATTTAGAGTGTTTGACCATTTAAGCAAAGTTAACATGCATGGTGTATATTTTATAGGGAGTGGAGATCGACCCCGGTATCACTTATCCATAAACTCTTATTTTAGAAGAAGACAAAGGATTTATTGATTTTAGAAAAATCTTTGTACTGTTATTTTTATAGAGTAATAGAGATCTATATATTATAAAATGCAACTCAAAGTTTAAAATAAAATTAATTCATATATTAAAACAAATAGCTGGCCGTAATTGTGGGTGAACGTTTCTAAGAAAATATATTATCTTAGTATTAGTTAAACAGTGACATCACCATGGACATAAAATATTGTTACCCAAACTAGAAACTTCTTAGATTCTTTATTTCCAAATTAGTCTTGGGACCCTAATCACGATGAGTCTATGACTTGTTTAATTACTTTTAAATCCTGTTTTTTTCTTTTTCACTTTTCAGTTTATCTTTGTGGTTTAAATAATATTATGTTAATCTTTTTTAACGGTAATTATGTTATTATTAGTTACATTTTTCGTTAAACAAAACCAAAGGAAAACCAGAATGAAAGTATTACCCAATACTCCAATAAAGTTTTACTCTAAGTCACTCAAGGAAGAATTTTCTTCAGACTTATCTTTAAATTTAAGAAACTGTAAACCTAATGGTTTTAGTAAAAAACGAGTCAAGTCAATATAAAGGCAAAAACAATCTAATATTAATATGATTCGAGCTAACTTGAGTGAGTAAATCATAATTTCATATGTTGCTAATTATAAATGTTTTGAAAACAAACTAACAATAATCTTAAATACTATTTGTTCATTTAGCAACCCTTACAATCTTACATTGTATAACTCAAACAAGCCGACGAAAGAGTTACCTTCGGCTTGTACTTAGATCGATAGTTTATACTTAGATCGATAGTTTATACTTGATAACTAACTCGAGGTGAATCTGTTTGTGTTTTTAACTATCAATAATCAAATGAGACCATATTGTAAATCAGTTATGAGCTATTTGCACCGCTTACTTAGGCTATATGGTGTGCACCCGGGGAGGAGACCCGGGGAGATGACATGGACAAGTCCCCCAAGGGGAACACCCCCCCCCCCCCCCAATAAGAATTTTCGGTGAGTTGGGGGAATTTTCCCCTTTCTCCCCGTGCATCCTGATTGGCCCATTTATTTCTTTTTTTTTAATCAAACTTTATCCAATAAAAAAGGAAGGGGGAATTGGGGAATTGGAGGAAGGCATTTCCAAACTTTGAGGGAGAAAATGGGGGAAATGATGTGGCGCTGATATGGCACTTGGAGGATTTGAGGGAAAGATGGGGGCACATCATATAGCCTTACTGTTTAACAAAGATTAGAAAAGTAAATATAATAATAAACAAACATGTTTTGTGTGATAGTCATGTAGTATGAAAAGGTAGCAACCAATGAACATGTCCTTGTCACATGGCTCTCACATTCATTACCACAACTCCCCACATGCTTCCCATTGTGAGCTCTTGGTGTATAATAAGACACCCTAGTTTTTATTTTACTATAAACATTGAAGTATGTAGTATATTAACCTAATTGATACCTTTATATATAATACAATATAACTCTAAAAAATAATCAGGAAATGAGACACATGGAAGCAGGACAAAAGGCTGGCATACACAATAAGACTAGCCAAATGTGGTCTACATTATATCCATAATAATGTTGCTCTTTTCATGGCCTAAACTTCTGAATCAAGCAATGTATATATTTTGTAAAAAAAATCATCAATTTGTCTATGTATAAATGTACTTATACAACTAATGAAATGAAATAAAAGAACAAATTTTATCCATTTTCTTAATCGACATAGTTTGTTTTAAAGTAACATATCACTTTTTTACTTCTTTATAACTTTATTACATACATAAGTTTTTATCGAGTTTTTTTTACTCCTTAAGAAAAAGTAAAAAAAGTGGTCATGTATATGAGCATATAATATATATGTGTGTGTAGGCATGTAAACGAACCGAATGAACACGAACACAAGCATGTTCGTGTTTGTTCATTTAACTTTAACCGAACAAGAACACACAATCGAACACATTTTTGTGTTCGTGTTCATTCATTAAGAAATTTGTTGTGTTCGTTTATGTTCATTCATTTAAAACCTAAACGAACAATTTATAAACATAATCGAACACAAATGATCAATATAAATGAACATAAACGAACATTAATGAACACAAGCAAAAACAAGTTAATAATGAATCATCACAATTCAAAAAAGTCTATTACATCACAATGCAGCCAAAACCAAATCTGAAACATAACAAGAAATAACAATCTGAATGATTATAACAAATAACAAATTGACATGTGAAAAGGACTTTGACATGTAACATAACAATCTGGAGACGGGGTTGTGGACGGTTGGAGGCGGGGCTGTGAAGGTGGTCTGCCGGAAATGGAAGAAGGTAGGGCTGTGGAGTGTGGAGAAGAAGGGAGGTGAGGTTGTAAAGTGTGGAGAGCGTGTTGGATATTTTAGTGTAATTGGATTGACTGTTTGACCAATATCTTCATAATAATATATCATATAGGTATGGTGGTGCGGAGTGCACGCCTATTTGAATTTATTATGATCTTAGGGGCGAAGCCCCTAAGGGACGGGGGTTTGGGGGCAGCGCCCCTGGGAGCAGGGTCCAAGGGGCGGCAGCCCCTGGCGGGGTCCAAGGGGCAGAGCCCCTGGCTGGGGTCGATTGAATATTGGATAGAACCATCGAATTGATTCAATCTGAAAGAGATTACGTGCCTTCAGAGATTTATGTTACCCGGTTATTTGTTCGTTTGTTACGGTTATTCCCCAACAGAGCGGCTGATAAGTGATATGTTTATAATGTTAGGGTTAGGGTTAAGTTTTTAGAACATATGAATTAAGGTTATAACTTAACAAAAGGAAATAAATAATAAAAATAAAGTTAAGTTTAACTAAACGAACAAAAATAAACGAATGAACATAAACGTGGTTCATGAACATAAATGAACGAACAAAACGTGTGTTCATGTTTGTGTTTAATTAAATGAACAAAAAATCGTGTTCGTATTCATTCATTTATTTAAATAAACGAACATAAATGAACTTCCGGCCGAACAGTTCACGAACAGTTCATGAACGTTCGGTTCGTTTACAGGCCTATATGTGTGGGTCTCTAGGGGGCAAAAGTAAATTTGCACTAATTTTAACATTATTTTACTACTTTCGTGAAAATAACGTTAAAAAACAACGTACTGGTAATCATGCATCATGTGGTGGCGTTAATAGCCAAAAGACACGGAGTGCATGCACCAATCAGGCTTGTCCCGATTGCTAAGTGTTACGTGCCTTATGTCCAAGGCTTGATGCAAAACCACTATCGAGTTGGGGGTTCTCACTGGAAGCAACTTATCCATTCCCACGGGGTAGGAATAAGGCTGTCTACATTTCATCTTCCTCATACCATACCTTACCTTAGTTTGCTATTTTTAACTATGATGATGACGGTGACCCTTTTTGCGATTCACTTATATAAAGTGGATACTTAAACTGTATTCATGTACTTAATAGTTATCTATACTACATTATAAAGGAGGAGGAATGGGCAAATATGTCCAAATTGTCTAAAGTTAAGATGACATAACAAGGGTTTCTTTACAATTTCCTAAATTTTCCCACTTTTCTTCCCTAAATGCCCCTAGAAGATAATCAACTTTTATATGAAAATGGAACTTACCCAGCTAAATAAACACACGGGATAACAATATTTTTGAACAAATTTCATATAGTGACGATGAAAGATAATAATTTGTGTTACTACAATGAATAATCTTATCTCAGCTAAACTTGTATGAGTTTTAAAACTTTGCCATAATAATCTTATCTCAGTAGACGGGATGGTTTGACTCTCACTGGCTACATTGGGCAAATTTTTATCCGATGGGTCAGGTTGGGCAAGTCTATTACAAACTTACAAATCACAACTTTTAATTTATAAATGGACACTACCCTTCATATGATAATGTATACAATATCATATTATTACTACATACTTTTGTCATGTAATGAACTTTATCATTTAGTAAGGTATCTTCAATGGCACAGTTATGTAGATATGCAATGACCTGACAACTTACACAAGAGTGATGTTTATGTTCATATTCGTTTGTGACCGTAACATACATTTGGTTTATTAAGATTTGTTCAATAATGAGTACATAGTTTTTGTGATGAACTGCAATCAGTTGTAAGTGGCGGTGCACATTTCCTTTCTTTTCTTTCTACGAATACTTGTTAAAACATAGTGTGCACATTTCTATTCTTTTTGCGTAACTTGCGGAAAAAACCTATGTGTCATAATGTTGTTGCAACCCATTTGTAGATCCCGCTACAATGTGCGGGTAAACCCACTAGTAGAATAAAAATATTGTTCATAACAAATAATGTGGTATGTGTACACAAAATAGATATATTTTTATCTTTATCTGTAGTTTAATTGGATGAGTAAAACATTCAAATAACGGAAACATAAATGGATTAACTAGAAACACCAAATCAAATAACCAAACCTAAAATAATAACTTGTGATTAAGTTAACCATTTTTTAAAACCCAAATTCTATTGTTTGGATTCAATTATAGTTTATAGCATAACCTAATCGAGCTGGTACGTATGCTATGCTTTTATTTGAATGATTAATTCTTTTGTTATTACTAAT
This sequence comes from Ambrosia artemisiifolia, assembly GCA_032199755.1. Taxonomy (NCBI): domain Eukaryota; kingdom Viridiplantae; phylum Streptophyta; class Magnoliopsida; order Asterales; family Asteraceae; genus Ambrosia; species Ambrosia artemisiifolia. The sequence continues at coordinate 7,935,281 of CM063521.1, forward strand.
GTTAGAATTTAGAGAAAGTTTAACTAGTGGTAATGTTCAAAATCCCAGGTCTAAACATGTATTAGTATCTTTCATACTTTTATATCAGCCCAAATCAAGATTAAATTAGCTCAATAAACATAAAACCAAAATTGAAATTGCACATTCGTCGATAGGTTAATCAGATCGTTTTGTATATTTAAACAATAACCAAATCAAAATTAACCTAATCGATCGCATACACATTTTTAATAATCAAAACTTTTTATAACATTAAGGGGGTGTTTGGGATTGATTATTCAAAAGTAACTATGCGTTTTGAAAAAAGCATGGGTGGAGCTGCTTATAGATTATTGCGTTTTGGACTTTTGGTAGCCTAAAAACTGATTATCTGGGTTTTCAAAACGCAATCCCAAACACTAAAAACTGATTATCTACGTTTTCAAAACGCAATCTCAAACACCCTCTAAGTAAAAACAGAAGTAGATCATACACACCCCTAGTATATACATAGTCATATCTGAGATGGAAAAAGCCTTCCAAAAAAAATAATATCTGAGATAGAAAATGAAAGATAGTTAATTATAATTAAAAGGACTTAAAGGAATAAAACAACATGATTAAATAGTTACATGTGCACATAATATGCTCTCATGTATGCAAATCCCGGGAACAGGATCTTGAGTTGCAAAGGAAATCTAAATTTTGGTTAAAAAATTAGGCTAACCCTATTTTTAAAAGAATACTATTTTTTATTATTTTAAACTAAATTATACTAAACCAGTTATACGTGTCCCAAATTTGATTCTCTCATGCTAACCATTTTGAAAATTAAAGTCTACACCCGGATAAAATAACAATAATAATAACAGGTGTTATACATAAATAAATAAATAAATCAAGTGTGCAACTTATGGTCTTTTACATACGTGAAAGGGCGCCTATTAAGAAAGTTTGACATTATCATTATTAAGTAGGGGTGTACAAAAAGCTCGCAATTTGAAGCTCGCTCGAAACTCGTTTAAAAAAAGTCTGAAAAAAGCACGGCTCAAAAAAAGCTCGAAAAAAACGAGCCAGCTCAGGTCGGCTCGATTGTAAACGAGCTCGAGCTAGGCCTGTCTCGGCTTGTGAGCTCGCGAGCTGGCTCGAATTATTTTATTTATATGTATCAATTTTATTTTTAAATGTTTAAATTAAAAAATATGTGAGAGGAGGTTGAAGTGTTAACATTTTAAGTTTAATTAATCAATAAAATAGGAAAATTAATAGAAATAAACACAAATTATACATATAATACCTTTAGTATGTCTTCCATTCTTTAAAATATTAGAAAAAAATACATGTATATGTGTAATTTTATTTTTTTTGGCAATTTAATTTATTTTTTTATTTTATAAATATTTATAAAAAAATAATAAAAAAATCCAGCCAGCTCGAGCTCGGCTTTTCAGCTCGACTAGAAAAACGAGCCGAGCTGGCTCGTTTAAGTTCGAGCTCGAGCTCGAGCTTAGCCTGGCTCGGCTCGACTCGTGTACAGCCCTATTATTAAGTTATCCTACCCAGTAAAAATAAATTAGAAGGATACCAAAAATTGAATACATTTTGAAATACGAAATAATGGGTTACAAAATATAACATAATGCCAGAATATAACATAACGCTGAGGAAAAAAAGATACAATGAATCCCAAAATGACATAATGTCGAAAATAAGAAAAAGACACAATGATTTAACAGAAATTACAAAAACTACAGGCTAAAAAAAACAGAGTTGTATTCCAAATAGCGGCATGGGGACTGAACCCGAGCTCAACTAGACTCGAGCTAGAGCTCGTTATACGTAAAATTAACAAATTGAAAACATTGGTTACGAAATAAATGTCTACGCACATATAAAGGGTGTCCCAATTATAAAGAGAGTTTCTGGTTTTAAAAAAAATATAAAAAACGATAAGAACGTAGCAGATGTATGTTGTTGATTCTTGTTGTTAAGTATCTTTAATATACTTTTGTATTTTAGAAAATGTTGTACCATTAAATCACTAATTTTATACTCTTTAGTTTGATATGATTATTGCATTATGAGATGTGTGTTTGATTATAATGGCACGCCTATCGTTGTCATACCATGATTAGATGTGGTGTCATGTGTTTTTTGTACATGTGGATTGGATCTATAGTTCTTTGTACAAACAGTTATGAAAGTTGTGTTAGTCTTATGATTATGTGATTGTTTGACAAGCATTTTTTATGTTCTATTTGTTTGTTTATTTAGTTCGTTTTTTATATATTCACTGTATATTCCTATCATATACATCTGTTGCTTATAACATTTACATCACAAAAGTTTAGATGTACAGTGCTTTGGGTAAGAAAAAAAAGCTACATTTAGGATTACCATTTCACCTAACCGGTTTTTGAAATTATTCATATTGTTCAATATTGAAACAAGTTTTTGACATAAGTGTATATAACAGATTAAATCCATTACAACAATGTATCTAACCCATTGCATTTGAGACACATTAATTCAAATTCATTTTATAAATATGTATTGCCACAATGACATTCACATGGAACCCTTATAGGTAGAGTAAAATACTCGAGTATCTATCTGTTATAAGGCTTTGGGGGTGTGGATCGGAGAAGGGGCTCGGTGGGCTGAGGTGGCAGGCCTCCCCTTCGGGAAACACCCCCCCCCCCCTCCGTTTTGATTTTGGCACCACCGGGAGAATTCCACCGTCTGCCCCGATGTGTTTTAATTATTATTATATTAATGTGTATGTGTGAAAAGGAGGGAAATAGTGAAGGGGGAAGAGGAGGGGGAAAATGAGGTGGACTTGGGGGAGCTATGGGGGGTCGGTGACCACACCCCCATAGCCTAAGACCAAAGGGTGTGGAAGCGGGAAATGGTTCGGGGTGCTGAGGTGGAGACCTCCCCATATGGTGAACACCGGCCCCCGACCTCCCTTCGGTGCAAACGGTAGAAATTCCCCGTCCTCCCCGACCTCCTTTTTCCTTTTTCCTTTTCTTGATTTTTCGAGTGTAGTGTGTGTTTGGTTTAGAGTGTGTGTGGATCTGGTGCTACCACCGGAGCACGTCACCGGAGTACGAAGCAAGGAAGATCGGAGCATACTGGAGCAAGGAAGATGTGTGTGTGTGTCTGGTTTTAAAGGGAAGAGAGATAGAGAGAGAGAGAGAGAGTTGTTTTAGAGAGAGACGGGGTATTTTTTTTTTTGGAGAAGATGAGTTTAAAGAGAGTGCGTGTTTATGTCTGATGTGTGTGTTTGTGTGTGAGTTTTTTTTATATACTTAAAAAATAAAAGGGGAAGAGGGAAAAATGGTGAATCGTTTCCCTTAAAAGGGGGAGGAGAAGGGGATAAATGACGTGACGCTGATGTGGACAAGGGGGAAGAAAGGGGGAATGATTCCACACCCCAGACCCTAATAAACTAAAGCCTAAAATCTCACATGGTTAGGGCTGTAAACGAACCAAACGAACACGAACAAGGCCGTGTTCGTGTTTGTTTGTTAAGGAAATCATGTGTTCACGAACTGTTCATGAACACTTACCGAACGAGATTTCATGTTTGTGTTTGTTTGTTATGCAAATAACGTGTTCACGAACTGTTCATGAACACTTGTCGAACGAGATTTTCTGTTCGTGTTCATTTTCTATGGAGATGAACGTGTTCGTGTTCTTTTGTGTTTATTTGTTAAATTTAGGTATTGGGAAAAAGCGAAAACAAACAAACACGAATGAATGTAAACCAACACAGACAAACATTCATGAACAAAACCGGGGACAAACTAACACATATTAAAAATTCGAGTAAAATTATCATTTATATCACATACAAAGTTACCAAAGTATAATAACACAATTACCCACAAATACTTGATATAATCTTGATCACATAATTACCATAACATAATGTCTCAAAAAATATAAAAATATATAATTATCATATTTAACTTGAAATTCTTATTTAATCTACCCAAAATAATAGTTAATCAAAATAGGTGAATTAATATTAATATGTGATACACTATTATATATTAAATAATCTATAATGAGAAATTTGAAGTATTTAAATTAAAAATAAAAAGTTAGAAACCCTAATGAACTATCAAACACAAACAAACATAAACGAACATGTTACCAAACGTTCACGAACATAAACGAACGAACGTGGCCTCTGTTCATGTTTGTTTGTTTAACTAAACGAACAAATTTTTTTGTTTGTGTTCATTCATTAATTAAACGAATGAACACAAACGAACTTCCCGCCGAACAATTCACGAACTTTTTGCCGAACGTTTGGTTTGTTTACAGCCCTACACATGGTACTTAAATAAGACAACATTCCCCTTCAATGTGCCATGTGGCATGCCATGTCATTAATGATTTAAAATTAAAAAAAAAGTTATCTCTTATGTGCATGACACATGCACTTTCCTCCATGTTTTTCAAACGCTAATAACGTTTTTATATGACATTGTTTTGGAAAAAAACGGGTACACAAAATTAACGAGCATTTTATTATCTTTCCAACGAGTACCATAGTGCTATAAAAAACGACTTTTTATGTGGTGATTATTGAAATAGATACTTTAATTATCACTACTAGAAAACTGCTCAGTTTGCTACGCCGTTTTCCATGGAAAATGCGTAGGAAACGCCCTTTTCCCACATATTTCCCACAAAATCGAGTTGTAGGTAAAAGGCCTGTAGGAAATGTATTCTGACGCATTTCCCACACAATCGCCTACAGCTTTCCCACAAAAAAATTCCGTCGGAGATTATATTTAATTTCCCACAAAGTTCTTACGGAATACTTATTTTTAAAATTTTTGTTTCCTACGCATTTCCTACAAAACGGATTTCCTACAAAGTACCCACGGAATTTATTTTCCCACAAAGTTCCTAAGGAATACTTATTTTTAAAAATTTTGTTTCCCATGCATTACCTACAAATTGTATTTCCTTTTCCTACATAGTACCCACGGTTTTTTTTTCTATCCTACACTTCTACCACTAATTTCTAATTTTGTTTCCTGCACATCTCCTATGACCTTTTTTAGCTTCCTACCAAAGTTTTAACCTACTAACAAGAAATATAAAATGATAAAAAAAAATATGATTCAAAAGCACCATTGATAAATATATATTCGAAACCTGTTTTAAGTACAAAACCACCAAAACAAGTAGCATAGATTCGAAACATGTTTTAATTACAAAACACCATTGCTAAACATAAAGACCCAAAATACTTAAAAAATCACAACTGGTGACTGACAGGCTGCTGGAGTTTCCTCATAAGATTTTCAAACTGTTTTTGCCTCTTTTCTTCATTTTCTTTCATTTCTTTTTCCATTTGTTGCACTTTTTGCTCCAACTCATGTTTAGCATCCCTTTCATTTGCAATCTCCTTTTCCATTTCATGTCGAACTCTTTGAGCCTAAAAGGTACAGAAGGTTCAATTCGCTTAAGTTGATTACAAATTGGTTAAGGGTTTAATGTTGCATATATTTTCTTGAAACCTTTCAAGTAAAAAAGGTTTTTTATGTTGCATAACTTGATTTTGTTTGACTTATAAACAAACTAGCCACTATCTAAACTCTATGGAAACAAGCTAGCCATGTTAAACAACTACAAGATACCAAATGCATAGTTCGTAATCTTCACCTTGTAACTAAATCCATCAATTTCAACCCTAAAAATAACATCTTAGATCTCAAAAGTCAAAGTACACCACAATGTCCACCAACTAAGAGTCAAAATTTAAGACTAATGTATTCCATACATTTATAGAATTCTATTATTTTATCAAATATCGCTACCTTTACTAGATTTGCAGTACTTTATTAAGAAGAAACTGAACAATACCTCTTCTTGCGACTTTAAGGCATCAACATATAGTTCAGATCCGGTAGATGCAGACGGTTTCCCAGTTATTACAAAACTAGAATCCGAAGATCCTATCCCTAGCCTTTTGGATTATTCTACGTTGCTTTTCAAATATTGAGTCAAACTGGCCCTATGTGTTGTGACTCAAGATGAGCATAAATATTGAGTCAAATTATATCGTAAAAGATACCACAAGTCATATGGCATTTATTATGTAACATTCAGTATTGGATGGTTATACCATGTTGTATTGCATGAATCATATTAGATCGTAATCGACAATAACAAATCATACATGCCCCAACGGGACGTATTGGGCCTTGATATCCCCTAATGGCATGTTATGGTATTTAATAAGTAACATTCGTTATTGATGGGTCATACCGCGTTGTATTAAGTAATATCATATCGTAATTGAAACTAACAACTCATACATGCCCTAATGGACCGTATCAAGATCTGTTACTAGTCCATTATTGTCTTTATTACATAACATTCAGTATTGGAGGGTTACAAGTTGTATTGAGTCATATTAGAACTCAGCCGCCAAGAACAAGTCATACATTCCCTAACTAATCGTATTAGGCATTAATATCGCTTCATAACCCATTATGGACTTTGTTGTGTAACGTTCGACATTGTGTTCAGTCATATCAGATTGTAACCAACAATAACATATCATGGATGCCCTAATCACATATCCTTATAATAAAAATATATACGTTGTATCACCGTATATATTTATAACGACTATAAAAGGTACAAATACTTTATATTAGTTGTTATGAGAAAAAACATTCGTAGGAAGTCTTTAGGAAAAACTGATGCATTTCCTACGGAGTTATAGCATTGTCGCACATTCCGACGCATTTCCCACGAAATTGAAACTTATCTCAAAATGCATAGAAAATGTGTGGGAAATTCATACGGATTTCCCACGAAATTGAATCTTATATCGAAATGCGTAGAAAATGTGTGTGAAATTCCTACAGATTTCCCACGAGAACACAAATCTTTTTTTTATTATCTTTTAAAAGATAATGAAAAAAAGACACAAAAATAATGTTTTGATTATTTTCTACACATTTCCCACGGAAACGTAAAATAGGATACTATTATGTGGGAATTTTCACATGCTTTTCCTACAAAAAATTTCTGTTGCTTTTTTGTAGCTAGTTTTGGATTTCCATTTGTTTCATAGTAATTTCGTGGGAAATCAGTAGGAGTAGAGGTTCATGGGAAATCCGTAGGAACTTTTCATAGGAAAATGCCCCATTTTCTAGTAGTGTGTATGAGTGAAGAAAACAGTCGGGAAATGTGAAAAGATGATTGATTGTGTATCAATAATAAAGGTTGAACATGTATGTCATTCTTTAACAAATGTTTACTTTACACATTAGAATCGCCTATCATCATTATGACATATCATTTTATACCAAATACTTTACAAATTTTTTCTAGAAAACGGTCTATTACTTTTATGGTGCACATGTTTTGTCACATCATATTGGATTTGTCTATGTCGGGACGCTCCCGAAGGATAACCTAGCTAGAATAATGAAGGCAAGCCCAAAGTGAATTGTATTCAAAGGCGGTTGTTATAATATGCTAAGCATCTTTAAACGTCAAATTTGTAAATAGTGATTTCATAATTTGTAACACAAGTAACATATATATGATGATTAAAATACAACTAATCACATAACATGCACAAAAAATAACAAGTACCAAATCCTAATGTAACGATTGATCAATAAACCAAATATGCCATAGCCACATACCTTAGGGCTTAGAATCAGATTTGGGCTCAGGTAATATCATGGCTATGGGAAGGCCCGGCCTAAGAAGAGACAAAGTGGGTGACCGTTCAGGCCAACTTTTTCTAGAGATCAAATGTTTTAACCTTTATCAAAATATAGGGTGGGGTTATAGTACAAAGGGAAGGATTAAAAAATTGATATTTAGGCATTATTTTTTGGATTTATTCATGATGTTTTGATTTGTTTAGGCTAAAATAACACCAAACATAACAACTAAAAACACAAAACAATTTATTTTAGACTTAAAAATTTAAACACCATGCCAAGAACACATGTTCTTAATTGTTGTGTTTTAGTTGTTTGTTTTAGCTATGTTTTTCATGGCTATTATACATTGCATTGTGTTTTAAATTGTTGTGTTTAGTGTTTTTCTAGCAAAAACAACCCAAAACATCATACCTAAATCCAAAACATGATACCTACGTTTATTAATTCTTGATCCTTCTCACACTTCTCACGAAATATGGTCTTTATACCCGAACCTTTTTACATACACATAATGACATAACCGCTTTTAATGAAAAAAACACTATAATTAAATTCAACTCAATTTGCTTATTAAACCTTTAACTTTTGATTTATTTAGGCCCATTAATATAGTCAAACTAACCTATTAGCTCAATATTGTTTTAAATTATAATTTTAGACCCAAATAAATTTCAGGGCCCCATTTTTCTAACACTAACACGTTTAGGACCTCAATTCTTAGGTAGCGTTCGTTTCACTAAATTGAATGGAATCTGTACATAACTGGAATGTATATTTCCTATCTTGTATTGTTCGTTTTAACAAAAGAAAGAATAGGAATTGAACATCACCATATGGACGGGATTCTACACCTACGTTTCAATCAAATTTATAGTTTCCACGAAACGAGCGCTACCTTAGTATATACAATGGTGATTGAGTGGTTTAATGAATAGATTTTATTTACTCCCTATGTTGTTTAAAATCATGAAATTTTGACGTTTATGTAAAAACAGGGCGTGAAATAGTTATTTATTAAATTGTATTTAATGAATTGAGTATATCTGATATTTTAACTACTTTGGAAGCGCATATGTATGATATTTTTAGTTTTGCAAGATTCTATATCATATTTTTAAATTTTAGGGATATATATAATTGCCCTAAGTATATTATTACAAACCTGTTTTTGGAATATAACCATTCCTAAAAGTTCTAACAATCATGCAAAAGGGATTTTGGTCTCGTCTGAAATAGAGGCTAGTACACTATGTTGATTGTTGGGCTGCTTTCAAACATGATGGAACTCAACATCGAGCCTAATAGGGTCGCCATTACAAATCGGCAATAATTTAACAAAATTATTGATCTTCAGCAATAAGATTGGCCTTTATTAAAAGCATGGATGCAACATTATGTAGATTTTCTGGCTTCGGGTTGACTAGACCTTGTTTGCAAGGCCTGATTCGAGCTCGTTGTTGATCTCTTGCGATTCAAACTTCTCAATAGCTACTTGAAGGGTTGAAGGTCAAGTGAACCGCTAATGACTCTCATGGTGTAGAAACACACCTCAACTAAGACCTTGGTCAAACCTCAAGCAGCCATTGAATTTTTGGGCTCCGGTGTCAAGAGTCTATGTTATGTTAAAGTAGAGTGGTAATTTCAACCCATTTATATACAAATAGGCTGGTTTGAATAACGTTTCAGTTTAATGGATAAAACTAATCAAGTTTACATATTAAAATTAAAAAAAAACATGTTAAATGAATTAAAGTCATAGAAAATGTATTAAGTACATTAAGCGTCATAAAGCTTTTATTAAAGAAACATAATGTTGTATTATGTTTGTATTTTCTCCCACCCCCACCACAATTTTCGCTTAGAATTTCCGAGTATATAGTATCCGTATAGAATTTTTTGGTATATACGGTTTCGACCCCTTTTAAAAAAAATAGTTATATAAATCAAGACTATAACCCAAAACAAAGTAAATGTAAAGCAGAAATCCTAAAGTCCTAAGCCCAAACACTAACAATTTTTAATCTCTAAAGTCTTAAGCCCAAACTTAACAACTTTTAACTCCTAACTTTAACGCTCTATTCCAAAGTTTCATTTAAGGGGGGAAGAGAAAGAAATCCCTTCTCATCTTACTCCCCTTCCTTTCTCAAGTGTTCTTTCCAAATTGGAAAGACATGATTTATGCCTAAAAACTCCACTATTTTCCCTTCTCTTCCCTTCATTTCTCTTTATACAAAAACTTTGGAACACACTTTTTCGTCCATTCCTTCCAATTCCTTTCTCTTCCCCTGCTAAATGAAACTCTGGAACAGAATCATTACATATCACCCGAAACATAGCTATAGAAAAAAAATTAGGTCCCGTCCGGTGACCGGTGACTTCCGACTCCCCGGTCCGAATTATCAAGCTTCGCCACTGAATATTAGTATTAACTTAGAATTCCAGATCCTATTTAATGGTGCGTAACACGCGTATGATGTGGGGTACTTTAGAGCTAGCTGTATAAGTTATAACAAACAAATTTGCAAATCGCGCAACCCGTGATCGTCAAAACAGCTAGTTATATGAAAATCTAAATAGCATTTACTTCATTTGAAATTTCCAACTAATATTTTTTTTAACCAAGCAACACGTATGCTTGATGTCCGACAAATAATTACCTTAAATACCCCTAAACGAAAATTGCATCAAATACAACTTGACATTAATTAACCGCCAGGGGCAAGAGTTTGTTTTTAGTACGATAAGTTTTGCAATTCAAAATGACAGACACAATTTATTACACGTTTATCTATCATCCTTATGTAAAATTTAATTAGAACTTAAAAGTGATGTACAGAACACACACTGCACATTCCGGATTTTTAACAAAGAAAACAACCCTCAAAACGCAACTACCACACCTTCTCCGGTGACATAATAATCAATCTTCATTATTCCCATTGCAAATTAATACACGTAATATTATTATTATTTATCTGATCAGGTTTTTTTCAAGGTACATCTTGCTATCTATGTATTGTAATTTTATTCGTCATTTATTTGCATCATTATCTTTCTTCTGTTTGTCCATTTTATTATTAGGGCTCATAAATTATAAAATTTGGGAATTGGTTGTTACAAAAACGACCCGTTAAACCCGTTTTTTTTAAATGAGTCATACATGTTGGACGAGTTATAAGCGGGTTATCGTTAACGTTTTTTAACGACGTTAATAACAAGTAAATAATATGGTATGTCAAAACTAATATTATTATATAACTAACCATGTAAATTGGAAAACGGAAAAAAACAAAAACAAAAAAATGTAACAGTTTTTTTTTCTTTTAAATATTTAAATTGGTTAGCGGGTCAACCTGTTTTTTATACGGGTCAACTTGAACCCGACCCTTTTTTAAACAGGTCGGGATTTGGGTCTTGTCAAGAACTACCGCCCCTGGTTTGTGCACATATGTTGACCTATGGTGATATGTAATATTATGTCCATCATCATGTTTATGTAATATATAATGAAGTAATGACTGTATGAGGAATCTGTTTTTGTTCTTAAGACAAAATTAGGGTTTGGAAATTGGGGAAAACAACTAAAGGATATTACAGGTTAAATGAATATTTACTAAGAAATGGACAATGTTGCAGCCTTGGTTTTAAAAAGCGCAAGGCGCCAAAGTGCACTGCTTTTCGTACGGTGACACAATTTGTGTGTATATATTTTTTATTAATTTTTAGAGGTTTCTAGCATCGGTGACTACCAAAATTTTGACATAAATAAGTACTATATAGGTTTGAATATATAAATAACCTCAAGACTGCACCTCATGCAGATATTCTGTACTAACTTTTAAGAAAAAGCTCTACTAGCTACAAGCTTTTAGGGTATGTTTGGCAAGGAGCTTTTAAGAGCTTTTAGGAGCTTCAAGCTTCAAGCTTTTAAGAAAAAGCTCATACTCAATAAAAAGCCTTGTTTGGTTGAAGGAGCTGGAAGCTTTTAGGTTGAAGAAAAAGCTCTATAGTGAAAAGCACGCTTTCTGTACACCACTCGCTTTTGTAGTTTGAAGCGCAAGTCTATGTGCCTTAGGTAGTCAGGTTGCCTTGTGCCTAGGTGCTCCTTAGGCACGCTTTTTTAAACCAAGGTTGCAGCACTAGTATATGGACTTGAATTTGTACAGTGTACTCTCTTTAGCCACAAGTTTCATGTGTAATTCAAACTGAAAATGGAATCATCGGTCATCACTGATTTAGTGATACAATAGTAGTATATGTAATTATGTATGTGTGTATGTTGTGAGCATAGTTGTCAATAGCGAATAGCGGACGATAGCGACAAGCTACCTATATGCTACGTAGCAATAATGATGAAATAGCGAGCTCTATTTCATGTTTAGAGATGCACAAAAAGAAAATTTTAGAAATATTTTATATGTATATTTTACCAAAAAGTTAAAAAAAATATTAGAAAGACCTCGCTATTTGTCGCTACCAACTATATAGCGACACATGAGCGCTACGCTATTCGCTATATGGGGCGCCATGATCGCTATTAACAACTATGGTTGTGAGTTTAGCATCTTCTATGGCTGTCATGTGAGCACCCAACCCATAAAGGAAGAAGCTCGCATTCTTCGTGTAAGCTTTTGGTCAGATACGATTAGACAAGACCCAGTGGCGAAGCTTGACCCGAAGGTTCGGGGGGTCGGAAGTCACTAGTTTCGGGGGGTCGAAACCCTATATTTTCAAAATTTTCTATACGGATACTATATAATCTGAACTTATGCGCGAAAATCCGGGGGGGGGGGGGGCTGCGCCACTGACAAGACCTGATCTGCTCATGTTAGGGGAATGTGTGTCTATGTCATGTGTGTTGTACACTCCTATGAGAGGGATCTGATAACAATTGCTTGATGTACAGTCACCCGGTGCTGTTACTTTTTCGCCATGTCATCTTTGAAGTCAACCTCAAAGGTTGTAGGACAGTTGATTACATCCAAAAATAGCGGCAGACGGTTAATAACATGCTTACAGAACAATCCTGAACTTGAACATTGCGTTCAGAGTCAATGTTTTAATACTGTTGGAAATGTCAAAGCATTAACATCTTCTTGTCAATTGGTCGGCGCTTCTCATAAAGTTCTCCCCTTCTCGTTGCAAAATATGTCTCCTTGTGTTCTTACTCAAAGGAGGGGATTTCTAGGCTGGGGTGATGGGGATGAAGGAAGTAATGTTTTATCCAAAATTCACGAGGAGAAGCGTATTATGGGGTAACGTAGTAATTTTGATCGCTTGTTTTTCTTCCTCATTTAAGTAGTAATAAATAGAAAATTATTGTTCTTGACATTTTAATTGGCTTTTGTTTCAGATATTCTCCAGAGCAGTTATTTGCAGTAGTTGCTGCTGTAGATATGTATCAGGATTTTCTTCCGTGGTGTCAACGATCGGATATAATTAAGCGTCATTCGGATTCTTCTTTTGATGCTGAGTTGGAAATTGGTTTTAAATATCTTGTTGAAAGCTATGTATCTCACGTGCAATTGGTGAAACCCAAAATGGTAAAGGTGAGTTTTTTTTTTTTTCAAACCTATAAATGTTCCTAATTACAGCAGGGCGGACCTACATACATGACACAAGGAATTTTTTTTAACGTGTTATATAGTATTTGATACTTGTTTTTATGTGTTATTTACATATCTGACACTTGAGTGACACTGGACATATTCAACGAGTGACCAGAAAAAAAATCCTGCGTCCGCCACTGTTTACCGGTTGATGCAATCTTTTCCTATTAGTCATATTGATGCATTTTGTCTTTCTTTTGTTTCATTTCAGACGACTTCATCACAAAGCAACCTTTTTGATCATTTAATAAACATTTGGGAGTTCAATCCGGGACGCGTACCAGGAACATGCAACCTTCATTTCTTTGTGGATTTTAAGTTCAAGTCTCCGTTGTACTCCCAGGTATATACTGTATTCGTATATGTCGTAGAAAAGTGTTTTGGGTCGACCCTGCCCATTATGCTCTACTAAAAAAATACCATAGTTGACCCGTTAGCAACCCTGATTCTGGTGATCTGCAGATTGCATCTATGTTCTTCAAGGAAGTGGTCAGTCGACTAGTTAGTTCGTTTCATGACCGCTGTCGTTTGATATATGGACCTGGGGTCTCAGTTCACGAAGAAACAGTTGAACGAAATGCATGACGGTTTAACCGGTACACAAATTGCATTAACCACCTTCTGGTGCACTTGCTAGTTTTCCAAAAAGTTAGGCACCAGTTATTAGATAAGTAGTTTGCTAATATGTCTTTGTAATCGTATTTAATATATTATTTTTTTTGTAATTCAAGTAAAGGGTACAAAAATGCTTGAAGGCAACTCAACCTAGCTGGTACTAATAAAAAAGTTACAATTTCTTATGTGACGGGTGTAAATGAGCCAAGCCGTACATGAGCTACTATCGTAGGCGGCTCACCAAAAACTGGAATCGAGCTTGTGCTTAACCGATTGAGCTTATGTTGAGGATTTGAGGGTCATTTAATAGATGAGCTCGAACCCGAACTTATGTTCACGAGCCTAAACAAGCTAGTTATTTTATATATCTTTTAATTAATATATTAAATATATATTTACATAATAATTATTAAATATATAAAATTATGACCAACAAAATTAAATACTATAAATTATTTTATATATAATGTATACGATTAAAAGAGTAAATCGTATGTTTGATCCTTGTGGTTAGGCGTAAATTCTGGATTTGATACTTAATGTAATTTCTTTTATGGATTCAGTCTATGATGCCACTACAGAGTACGTGTTAGATGATTATAAAGGTAAATGGCGCCGTTTAAAAAATAAAAACATCTGCAACAAAACGTCTGTGAGCTCGTCCGCAACAAGCTCTTTCGCAACAGACGTATCCTGTAGCCCAAAGATAATGTAACTTATAGTATATATAAGCCTAAATTACGACATTCAGAATTTTAAACATTATTTAAACTATTCATATAACTCTATACAAACAAAGCAATTTTATAAAAAAAAATGATGTATGATACATCTAGGACACATTCAAGAGTTTGAATTCCTACTGAACGGTCTCTTCTTCAAACTAATTAAGTTAAGCTTCGGCATCACAATCTTCCTCCTCCTCCTAAAGAAACCCCCCTTACCATCCGACGTTGATTCGTCCGTGTTACCATTCCCATCCGGCCCGACACCATTCGTCTTAGGCGCAGGATTACGCTGCGTCGCGCTAGTTGATGCTGCATCATGGCTTCCCTTTTGGCTCAACCGTTTAAACAACCCGACACGGGGAGCCTCTTGTTTTTGAGTTTCACTGTCGTTTTCGCCCTTTCGCTTCTTTAACTCCTCTTGTATATTAACCGTCGATACTCTCGCCATATCCGCCCTTTCCAACGCGTTGTTTAACTCGTTTTGCCGTGAAGCGTTTTCCAAGTTCAGTTGTGTAAGTTTGTTCAAACTCTGCATTTCTGAATCCTTTGCTTCATCTATTCGAGCTGCAGCTTCTTCGACGCGTTGGTTAGCTGCCACTTCGGCTGCATACGCTCGTTTACCCATTTCGTAATATTCTTGTAACGAGACACACACCCCGCCTTTCACGTCTTCTTTTTGCCCATGAGACGCCTCGCTTTCGTGTAGTGCATTAATGGCTCCTAAAGCTATCTGTTCTTGAGCGCGTGCAGCGTCGATCTGCTTCTGAATTTCAGCGATTCGACTCAATACTGCATTCACTCCGGTCTTGGCTTCGTCGGCTGCTCCTTTCGCTTTTTCCATCTGTAAACGACCTCCTTTAGCTAACAATCTCGCCTTTTCAGCTTCTTCACCTGCTTTTCGTAACTGTTTCGGGAGTTCCACGAGCTTTTCCCGGGCTTCTTTTTCTCGTTTTCGAATGTTATCGAGTTCTAATCGTGTTCGTTTTAACTCTGACTCCAGATTCACAACAGCTCCAGCTCCTAACCCTTTTTGCTTTCGGACATTCGTTAAAACTTTCTTTTCGCTCTCGAGCTTTGCGGTTAACGCAGTTACATCTGTTTTTAAACGCATGATCTCTTTGCTTGTTCTTTCAATCTCAGCCTTAACATCACCAATCGTCTTTTGCGCATTTGCAACACCCGATTGTATATCTTTACGCGTAAACTGCTCATTATCTTCTACTTCAGGCACCTTCCCCTGCATGTAAACCGCCAATTCGTCTTTCAGACTAGAAAGCAAACCCGAAGAGGTTTCGAGTTTTGTTCTCAGGTCTTTTGCTAACATGATCTGTTCTTTAACTTTTTCCAACTCATCTTCAGTATGTTTCAACTTAACATCTAAATCGATAGCATCTTGATCGCGATCTTTAGCTTCTTGAAACCGCTGTTCTTCTGCTTCTAAATGGGAAGCATGTGTGGATTCAATTGATTCCTTTGTTGCTATGAGTTGGATGGTTAAGTCTTCGACTTGTCTTTCGACTTGTTTAGCTGCAGACACTGCTTCTTGGGCTTTCTGTATAGCAGCGTCTCGTTCAGCTACTAAAACTTGATAATCTTTTCGGGTTTCTTCAAGTTCATTTGTGGCAGTTATGAGTTCTGAAGCTGCAGCTTGGTGGCGGGCTTTGGCTACTTCGAGTTGTGTTTTGGCTGCTACACTTGATTCATCAGCTATCCCTTGTTCCATCTCCTGGACGCGTAAATGGGCTAGTTCTGAATCTTGTTTTGCTTGCCGTTCTTCGGTTTGTGCTCTTTCGAGATTTAGTTTTAGTTCTTGTATTAGCCTTTTTGTGCTGTCGAGGTCTCGTAATGCCTGCTCTTTTTCTTGCTCAGCTAACTCGGATTTTTGTTTGAACACTGGAATCTCCTGTTCCGCCTTTTCGAGTTCTTGTTCTATGTAATCGCGTCTCTGTTTGATCAAACAAATTCATACATTACTTTAAAAACTACAAGTTGAAACATTCAGATAACATTTTGCGCATTTGTTCATTTAGTTTTTAGCTGAATTTGAAACTTGGCCCGTTGAAGTAAATGGGTCAAAATTACCACCTCTAACACGGCACAAGAGTGTATTTAAACGTGACAAGATGGACGAGTCATTCAAAACAGGTTCGTGTCAAACGCTAACACTTAATATGGTCCATCTACAAGGGAAATGATGTCAGGGTCATACCTCGCTCGTTTGCGCTTTGTGAGTTTTCCAGTTAATAATCACACCGAATTTGGAAACGGCATCTTTAACAGACTCAAAGGGAGTAGTTGTATCAATATGATGAACTTGCGCCTCGGTTTCAAGCTGTTTATCTGAGCCATTTTTGTCTGCAATTGGAGAAATGTCAATATTCTCAACATTGGACATAAAACTTAAAAATGTATCCTCACTACAATGCGTGTGTGTGTGTGTGGGGGGGGGGGGGGGGGGGGGGGGGGGGTTGATCACCTGGGTTTGCTTCTGGTGGTAAACTAGTGGGATTATCCCCAACCTTCTCTTCATCCATTCCAGAAAGATCAGAGTCCACCCGGTTTCTGAAATGCGATAAATTAGAGAAATTTGCAGTTTATATTGTTGAACAGACAATATTTCATTGCATACTAGAATGTTTTGGATAAATTGGTATCTTAATGTTGAATTATAAAGTTATTCTATTGGATGCTACAATTGAAAATCTAAAAGATTCAATGATAGAAAGTTTGATAGATTATAGTGAACATGATGTGATCAATGGTGAATCCGCAAGCTCAGGTTGCGGAATCACCAAAATCCAAATCAACTATCTGCCACGTTCCATATGCAAGATATTTTGTGGATGAAACATTGGTGGCCTATTGATAAAGACAAAGCCTTTAGGAACACCTAGGTTTGGAGGTCTTGGGTTCAAGTCGCACAGGCGACTGCGACAGATGAAAGAAATTCGCCTTTAAAAAGCTTCAACTCTCTTGTTTATGAACTCGCTTTAATCTCCCCTTTAAGCAACCAGTAAAACTATTTACTTTGTGTTCGAGTCACTAATCCTCTACAACCAAAAACCATGGGTGCACAAGGGGCACCTTAATGCGCCCGTGCCTGCTTCCTAAAACCGACTGCAAGAGGCTATAGGCCTTTGTATGCAAATGATAGAGACATTTAGGATACCCTTTTGCTTTAGCCTTTTCTTTTCTTTTTATCTGTTTCCAGCACCCAATGTTATCCACTAGTTAACCATGTTGAGCTTATATGGCCCAATGCCTATCGTACTACCCGATCATGATCCTAACGGATTAGATTTCCATTTCCCAACTTTTATATGAACAAAACCATATCTATACTACCATCCTCATGTTTTCATATCAGAACTACATTAAACAACGAACTTAACGAACAAAAATTATGTTAACTAAACCAAAATGCATCATAATCCCAAAATTTTAACAATAAAAAGATCTATCAGCCTAAAATTCTCAAAAAAAAAATTTATCCTATTCCTTTTTTTATAATATATCGTGCCAAAACAACCAATTACAAAATAAAATGGCAGGTAAACGGGCAAATTTACATATTAATGACAAAAGTACATATTAATGTACGGAGAACATACCAGCAAATCGCCAGAAACAAATCCAGAAGCTTATTACAAAATCCTTCTGGATTTTGGCTGGCGAAGAGTCGAATAATCCCTACACATTAATGTCGCTATAACACAAAATTTGAAACGTAATTAGAAACAAAAACAAAGAAAAAAAACAGCAGAATTTTACGTCTGGATGATGAAGATTCAAAATATTATTATGTTTTTTTTTTTCCAACAGAATATTATTGTGGATGATGAAGATTCAAAGGATGAATAAAATGATGTAATCTGAGAGGCCGACCAGTTTTCCGATATTTTTTCATGTTATGGTTTTTGTCTATTTTTAGATCAAAGTGTTATTATTTGATTAGGAGGTTGTATCATGTATCAATGGAGGGAGGACAAGAGAGGTTGGTCTAATGAAATTACTTCATTGCCCTTCATGGGTGTTTGTTTTTTCTTTTTCTTTCTATTTATTTGTTCATTTTGTTAAAGGATGGCACGCGGACCCATCTTATTCAGAAAACCCGAAACCTGAAACGTTTGGGATATATCCATACATTTGGGTATGGATTTGGTATATCAGGTGATACCAGTCTAATTACTTAAAACATAGGAACTCGTTTACATGTACCATGAACGTAAATGTTTTCTTTTTCTTTTTATTTTGTCTTTTGTAAATCTACTAATTCATTATTTTAGTTTTTATATATCTAATTTCCTTGGGTAATCAAATTTTATAAAAATTCAAATAGGAGGAAATGTATTTGGAAACCCTAACTAGTATAGGAATCGGTTTTAGCACCGGGTATTGGACTGAGATTTATGGGTTTTGATCGGTTTAGTATTCGGGTTTTAGGTAGTTTGAGTTCGGTTTTTCTGGTTCTTCTTGTATGATATTCTATCTGATGAACGATCCATATCATAATCGTGTTTGTCTGGTTCGAGTACTTCAATGGGTCGGATTATCCGGGTAATTTGGTATCTTTTGGTCCAAAAGAATCCAACCCTCTTGTTGTCTATTTGGCTAATAATCTTTGTATTCAAAAGAAAAATACTATAATTGGCTGTCATAGATCTTATTGTGCTAAAAAAATACTAATTATTATCTCGTATTTAATTTATCGAATTTTATTGATATTACAACTATAACCATAACAAAAGAAACCAGCTGGGCTAGCTCAGTTGGCCACCCTAATGAGGGTTCGGAAACGTGGCCTAAGGTCGCAGGTTCGATTCTGAGGGGGAGGGTTTACCCACACTATGTGGGGTTCCCGCCCGGGGTTACCGGGTTCGAGCCGCTGTGATCACGGTAAATCCTACGGGTACACCCACACGCTGTGGGGATCCGGAGGCTCGAACTCGCGTCGCTTGGTCTGTCATCGCTTGGTTATACCGCTGAGACATTCACCTTCCAAAAAAAAACCATAACAAAAGAAAAATCCGCTAAACTGTTTACGACTTGTCAACTTATCTAACCCCTTTAAATGAACGAGTTATGGTTTATGCTTAGGTAACATAGTTTTAAACGTGTTCAGGCTGTGTTTAACGTCTTTGACACGAACGTGTATCAATTATACAACTCTGAAGCCACAGGGTTAGACTTTTAGCCAATTTTACCTAAAACATGATTCCTTATGCTCAACTCTAATAAAAGACGCAGCTAGATTACTTGTTCTTCCAGACATAAATCAATGGGTCACATAGGTCCAAGTGATATCCTGACAGTTATCGGTGACATGTGACAAACCTCCTATTGGCTGATCTCCTGCACCAGCTTTTCAAGTGCGTCTTTCGATAGAGGAATGTACAAGCAATCCTGCCCATCAGAGTGTCTTCGCATTTTGACCAATTCATGATCTTTGAATTCGGTCAAATGGGAATTTAGTGTAACTAGACTGCTCACCAGAAAACGCTCTCTACAGCTTGTGAACAATACATCAATGGGCATTCCTGAATGTAAGCAAAAAAAAAAGAGCCACGATAGTCAACTTCAGCCCAAATGAATGACACTGGATCGACCCAAGCCCATTTTAACCCATTACCGAACCCAACCCAGCCTTCCAATATACTATAGCTACAAGGCTAGAAATCTAGAACCAGAAAGAAAAAATAAAAATGTTTACCTTCATCGTCAGGATGGGTTAGTTGATGTTCTGCAAGAACTTTAAAGACGCTCTGAGCATTTGGTGTCAAACTCTGTAAGACTATTGTTGCGGTTTTGACACTTTGTGAAGCGCTGCCATGAGCAAGAATAAGTGGATGGAAAACACCTTCAACCTTGTATGGTGCAAATGTAGGAACATGATGCCAACACCAATTGAATTGTACATGAACCATTTTTTTATCCCACACTGTCATTAACATGCTGCACTATCAGTTTTCATCTAAATAGAGGTGGCAATATGGGCGAGTGGGGAGATCGGGTTTTTAGAATACGGATAAATATGGCTTCAGGTTGACACTTGTTTTGGTACAGGTTAGGTAGTTGACCCAATAATAATCCAGTTTTTTAAATTGAAGGATTTAAAGAGGCTGTAACATTAAAAACACAAGTTCACTCTTTCAACCCCTTCAACTCATTTGATGAATATCATTTAAGGAGGATTTATTTTATTTTATTTTTACCCATTTGACTTGCTAGGGATAAACCATAACCCAAATCAACCCATTTACTGCCATAAATAAAAAACATGAACTTAAGGAAATATTCAGGTGTGAGAGATTAGCATTAGACAGATTCGACTTACAAAGAGGTGCATTCACATGGTCTATAGAAGCAACAACACGAACATGAGAACACGCAGCAATTCTTGCTAGAAGATGCTGGGATTCAGAATCTCGCAACGCAGGCCCGTCAATATTGTGTATAACAAGACAAACAAAACATTCATTTTCTGGTGCATGGGGGCCATCAAGAAAAGCAATAAGATCATCCATTGACCGGGAATTAAAAGGTTGTTGACTTTTAGGCAAGCTTCCAGAAGCAGACCTCGATTGTAGTTTCAGTTGATCCCATAGTACTTCAGCCATTGCCATCGCAACCTGCAGATAATCATCATATATGTCATTAATTAGAAAGAAAAAAAAAAGAAGACGAGGAAGATAAACTAACTTAGCTTTTTTTTTACTTTTTTTTTTTATCAAGAGAAGAACAAAGAGTCATTATCGAATTTCACCCAACTTGGACTGCAGATCCATATGCTTACTTAAGTTGCATTAGAACATTACAAAAATATTTATTAAATCAACTAAGATTTAAGGATATAATAATATATTATAATACAAACTGAAGACATGGCGTGCCAGAATAGACTTAGGTTAGTAGGGAACTCTGTTCATACTAACAAGTAACAAGATTAGCTTAAGAGCCTAAGACTATTGTCTACCAAATTTTTAGTCAACATAACAAGTCTAGATAGAAGTCTTCTTGCTGATGTATTTTTAGTAAGCGTAGATAGAATTGACTCAACCAACTTTCTTTTTAAAAATTTTAACAGCACTGCTCATTTGAGGATGATAACCAATCACCATGATCTTTTCTTTATGCTTGCATATTTTCAACAATTACAAAATGTTTGCGAAGACCACATTAGCTGCTGCTAATAATTACTAGATTGGATGATAAGAGAAATGTACATCCTAATGTGACTTTTTATGTATATGGTTATTGCTTGTTTGTGTGTCTTGTTAATGTGATACTTGTTCAGGTTATACGTATTAGCAAATGTACATCCCAATTTGACTTTTATGTATGGTTATTACTTTGGAGCCGGGGGTCTCACTAGAAGCAGCCACTCCATTCCTAGGGATAGAGGTAACGTTAGCTAGCGTATACCTATTTCAAGCATAAAAATACATAAGCCTAAGAAACTGAGTAATATTTATAACTTTTGTATTTATTGTTTCATTTACTTCATTAGACGAAGATTCCTTGAACAAGTAAAAGACAAAAAATTCAAACACCTAACAACTGATGTTAAAAATAGTTGTCAATTGCGAACAGCGGTAACTAGCGACAACCTACCTATGTAGCAAATAATGGTAAATAGCACCCGCTATTTTGTGTTAAGCGACCCTAATAAATAAGCAAATTATGCTATAAACCCAACCATTTTGAGATGTTTTAGCCTTTAATGGAGGCATATATCTTTCTAATAGTGAAATGTTACATATTTTTGGGCAAATGTTTGACTAATCTGCACATAAAAAAAATAAAAAAAAAATCCTCTATTTGATCGCAAACACCAAATGGCGACAGCTTCCTGCTTCGCTATGTAGCGTGCAATAGCGAGCGCTATTACCGCAATTAACAACTATAGTTAAATAGAAGTATAATAGCAAAACTGATTCGATCCTTCAAGCAGGTCAAAGTGAAATCAGGGTCATAAAACTTATGTCAGCTTATTTGATAACTTGAGATCATAACTACTAAAACTCTGATACATAGATGATAAAAATATAAAATCCCAATTTTGTAAAAGCATTACCAGTTTACCACACATCATGTCCATGTGTTAGTGCCTTCAACTATATAATGTGATAAACGTGTCCGACTGTATCTTCTCAAATGTTGACACAATCACACAAAACTTCTATTTAAAATTGCGTGGACAAAAAAATCATACCTGCTTAAGGTTTATCGACTGAAGATATCCATTAACTACAATCACACTATACTCGGTTAAAGCAGTTGAGGCAAAATCTTCAATCAGAGTCTTCTTAGATCCAAAACCATAAAGTAGAAGACCAAAACCATACCTGCAAGAGTTCAAATATAATATTTCAACGGTCACCCACCTTTCAGTTGATTAACTTACCCAACAATGTATGTAAATCAGCAATAGGCCTGAGAACTCCATTTATATATTTGAATAAAATCCAAATTCTTCTTTAAGAAATGACATACCGAGTTACTACGTTTTCTTTTTTACATTTCCCTAAAGCAAATCCATATTTAACTATTTACTGTCAAACGAGTTCTGTTCTCCGACGGTTAAAACTGGTAAACAAATTGCTTAGTTTGGTACAAATAGTCAATGCTTACGCTGGCCCGATAAAAACAAGTAGAACTAAAGAGCATTTTAAAGTTAGAAACAAAAGGGATTGTATATACCTCAACTCAAAAACCCACTCATTGTACAAACTTTTGTAACTATCTATCAACGAAGCAATTTCCTTTTCATGTTTCGGCTCAATATTCGACACCTCTGCTCGAAGATCCTGCAGTAAAGCAAATTTACATACAAAATTAGTTCTACTCTTTAATTTTAGGATATAGTATCCCTTTCTAACCCTAAATCTGATTCAACTGCAAACTAAACAACCCAAAAAATTTTGTCACAACTACTAATAATTAATAACACAGATGCAAATTAAAGAAACATTAGCTTAACTATCTTGGTTTTAAAACGCACCGAAGCGCACCTCCTGGCTCCTTGGGTAGGCTTAGGCGCGCCTTTTACAAGAAGCGCAAGAAAAGCGCAATTTTTTGAGTTTTTTTCTCTGGCCTGAGGCGCGCGCCGTCAAGTACCCTAGGTGTTTTTATGCAGTTAACTGTTGTACCTTCAGTTTTTTGGCTTGTACATGTAGGTAAAAAAAAAGGGTATGTGGAGGAGACCCTCTGGCCCTGGTATCCATATTGGATACCGATCATCCCACCCCACAAGGGTTATGATCCCGGCAAAATACCTCAAAGTGCTGCCCACAAGATTCGAACTTGTCTCCTCTCATGCCCAACACTTATCATTGGTAGTGGGTACCACTAGGCTATAAGCCCATTGGTTGTACATGTAGGTAAGATCATGTAACATTTTGCGTCAAGCATAGTTATTAAAGGCGCTAGGCGCACTCAAGGCGCATAGGCCTCGCCTGGGGCTTAGGCGCGAGGCGCAAAAAAAAGCGAGGGCCTAAGATAAAAAAAAAAAAAAAAAGCCAACAAGAAAATAAAGTAAAAATATATTAAAATAATACTATTTTTCTATCTAGTTAGTATTCAAAAGTTTTGAAATATTAATCTATTAGTGTATAGAGGTAGTGTTCCTTAGATAAAAGTAGAAATTTGGTTGAAATCTAGCCATAATTTAACGATTTTGGCTGGAAACTCTCCGTAATTTGGGAATCTAGCTGAAATCTGCGCCTAAACCATCACCTGCGGAATTAAAGCGCAACTTCCTCGACTTAAAGTGCAAATGCATCGCCTTACCTAAAAAATGGGCCTAGGTGCAAGAGGCGATGGCTTTTAACAAACCATGGCGTCAAGGAAGCTAAAAACCTAAGTATATGTAAAAAACTTATATAACCACTTTGCACCTCAGGTACAAAAACCCGCCACTTTTATGTGTTTAGCGGCGCCTCGGTTTAAGACCTATGTCGCTTTTGTGCGCTTCACACTTTGTAAAACCAAGTCTACTTATCAATAGCAAAATAAACAACCTTAAAATTAAAAGATAATGAGATAATGATTACACCAATCAATCCCACCAATCATGCTTCTATCATTGCCTAGTCTTTAGCATTCTTTATTTTATTTATTGTATTCATCAATGTATTTAATTTATTTCCTTTTTGCATGATGTAACACTCACGTATATAATACAAGCTCATATCTCTCAATCATTAGAGAGAATTCTCATTATATTTCTCCTTATATGGTATCAGCCATATCGATCTCTTCCTCATCTCATATTCATCGCCCTTCTTCTTCAACCATGTCTACATCCACTGCCCTTCCCATGGCCACTCTTCTTCACATGAACACAATCAAACTTTCCTCCACCAACTACCTCACTTGGCACAACCAACTCCTTCCTCTCCTTTCCAATCAAAACCTCCTCAGTCACATTGATGGCTCTCTTCCTTCTCCACCAAAAACTATCACAGTTGACTCCAAAGAACAAACCAATCCAGCCTATTCCGATTGGTTCTCTGCCGATCAACAAGCCGTTTTAATTCTCCACGCCTCCTTAACAGAAGAAGCGATGGCTGAAATTCTCGGCCTCACTTCTGCTCGCCAAATCTGGACGGCTCTCGAAGCCGCTTATAGCAACACCTCTCTCGAGCGGATGCATCTCCTACGGGATAGTCTCCGCCAATTAACCAAAGGTTCCTCTAGTGTTGCTGAATTCGGTCGCAAGTTCAAGTCTCTTTGCGATCAACTGTCCGCTATCGGACATCCCGTCAATGAGACCGATAAAACACATTGGTTTCTTTGTGGTCTTGGCTCCACATTTGAGAGCTGGTCCACTGCTATTCGTACAACCCGTGACCAACTCCCGTTTCGTGACTTGCTAACTAAAGCAGAAAGTCAAGAACAATTTTTGCTTCACCTTAACCCTCCCTCACCTTCTCCTGTTGCCTTTGCTGCCCATCACTCGAAACCTTCCAATTCTCCAACAAACCGTCCCAAACCTGGTCATACTTCAAGCCGAGGAAACTCGCAATCCAACTCCTATAACCGTCCGAAAAGGCAGCCTCATTGTCAACTTTGTCGCACAAATGGGCACTACGCCAACAAATGTCCGAAACTTCAATCATTTGTGGCTGCCTCCTCTTCAAGTGATGATGATATTGCTCGTGCTTTTCATGCTCATTGTCGTGTTGCTCCTGATGAACCCGATTGGACTGCCGATACCGGTGCCGATCTTCATATGACCGATGATACCGGTAATCTTGATTCTTGTTCTCCTTATTCGGGTTCCTCTAAAGTTGTTTTCGGTAATGGTCACTCGTCACAAATTACCCACACCGGTCATGTCTCTTTAAACAAACATGTGTCTCTAAATGATGTCTTAGTTGTGCCTAATCTCACAAAGAACCTTCTTTCAATCAGCAAATTAACTCATGATTATCCTGTCGATGTCTTATTCTCTGATTCCTTTTTCCTTATTCAGGACCGGAAATCAAGGGAACCACTCGCTCAAGGTCAATGTGAAAATGGTCTCTATGTGCTTCGAGACAAGTCTTTCGCCTTTGTTGCTTCCGTTTCGTCTAATAAAGCCTCTTTTGAATTGTGGCATAATCGTTTAGGACACGTTGGTTTTGATGTTGTTTCCATTTTGCAAAAACATGGTTGTTTATCTTTTACTTCATTATTACCTAAGCCAACTATTTGCTCACCGTGTCAACTTGCCAAAGCACATAAATTACCGTTTAACTTAAACGAAAAACGTGCATCTCACCCACTCGATCTTGTACATTGTGACCTATGGGGACCTTCACCTATTTTAGGCAAAAATGGTCATAAATATTACGTGGTGTTTATTGATGATTACTCCCGTTTTTCGTGGCTCTATCCATTGAAGGCCAAAACTGAATTTTATTCGGTCCTAGACACTTTCATGCGCCTTGTTCAAACGCAATTCTCCCGCAAGATCAAGGTTTTTCAAAGCGACGGTGGAACCGAATTTGTAAATCAACATGTCCGAAAAATCTTTGAAACTAATGGGACATTTCATCGGTTTTCTTGTCCTTACACCGCTCCACAAAATGGTCGAGCGGAAAGGAAGCATCGTCACATAGTGGAAACGGGTTTAGCAATGCTATTTCATGCCCGTGTTCCTATCACTCATTGGGTTGACGCTTTTAGCTCCGCTACCTACATCATAAACCGTTTACCCACTAAAGTGTTGGACAACAAATCCCCATTTGAACTTTTATACTCCACAAAACCCGATTATACCAACTTTCGAGTCTTTGGTTGTTGTGTATACCCGTACTTGCGAGACTATGCACCTCACAAGCTTGCCCCTCGAAGCATTCCATGTATTTTCATGGGATATGCCCCTCAATACAAAGGCTATAAATGCTTCGATCCCTCCACATCTCGCATGTACGTTACTCGCCATGCCCGGTTTGATGAAATGTTTTTTCCTTACAAAGATAATTCCACACAAACCGACATCGCTAAACTGTTTTTGTCCACCTTCAATGAACCAACTTTCACCACCTCAGATTCCACTACCACCCCAACAAACAACTTGTCACCCACTATTTCCACCCAACCAAAGTTACCACCTTGCTCCCTTTGTAAACCGGCTCATGTTTCCACTGACCCACCTCACGATACCACCTCCACAACCTTACATGAGCCTTCATCACCAATCACTAATACCTCCTCTCCCACCACTTCTCAGCCCTTTACCCCGCCATCACCAACCACAAACACCCTCACTCCCACCGCTTCTCCGCCATCACCACCCTCCTTAAATCCACCCGAACCTCCTGTGGTCATTCCTACACCCACTCCTTCTCACCCTATGGTAACTAGATCCAAAGTTGGCACTTACAAACCCAATCCTAAACATACTTCTTATTTGAGCCATGCCTTAAACTCTTGTTTACATGCTTCTCTTCTGTCCACAGTAGATCCAAAAGGTTTTAAAAGTGCTTCAAAACATAAACATTGGATGGATGCCATGCACAATGAACTTCAAGCTCTATCACAAAATGATACGTGGACTCTTGTACCACGGCCACCCTCCATCAATGTTGTCGGATCAAAGTGGGTTTTTCGTACCAAATACCGTTCGGATGGATCCATTGATCGCCACAAGGCACGTCTTGTCGCTCAAGGATTCACACAAATTCCGGGACTCGACTTCAATCATACGTTCAGCCCCGTTGTGAAGGCCTCCACCATACGTGTAGTTCTATCTTTGGCCGTCATCAACAGTTGGTCTCTCCGCCAATTAGACGTTAATAACGCCTTCCTAAACGGGTCATTATCTGAAACAGTTTACATGGAGCAGCCTCCCGGATTTACAAACTCCAAATATCCGAACCATGTTTGCAAACTAAACCGAGCTCTGTACGGTCTCAAACAGGCTCCTAGGGCGTGGTTCCAACGCCTTAGCTCCTTCCTCATCTCCTACGGGTTTCACTGCAGTCGAGCCGATCCATCCCTCTTTGTTTTTCGTCAAGGTGGTTCTATTATGTATCTACTAGTCTATGTAGATGACCTTATACTCACCGGAAACAATTCCTCCTTGATAAATGCTTTCACAGATCGGTTAAATCGGGAATTTGCTATAAAAGATCTCGGCTCATTAAACTATTTTCTCGGACTTGAGGTTATTCCCACCGATGGTGGTTTGGTTCTCACTCAAACCAAATATGCCAACGACATTATAACCCGTGCCGGTCTCACTCATGCCAAACCCGTACCCACCCCGTTATCCACCACCGATACCTTTGTCATCGATGGTACTCCATTTGATGATCCTACTCGTTACCGATCCATTGTTGGTGCCCTTCAATACTTGACTATTACCCGTCCCGATTTAGCTTATGCTGTGAACCAAGCCTGTCAACATTTACATGCTCCCACAGAAAAGCATTTCCAGCTAGTCAAACGGATTCTAAGATATGTCAAAGGAACCATTTCTCACGGTCTTGTGTTTACCCGTCCTGCCTCTACTACTATCTTGGGTTACTCTGACGCAGATTGGGCACGGTGTATCGACACGAGGCGTTCAACATATGGATACTCCATCTTCTTAGGTGGCAACTTGATCTCATGGAGTGCAAAAAAGCAACCAACCGTTTCCCGCTCAAGTTGCGAATCTGAATATCGCGCAATGGCTAATGCGGCTGCCGAAATTGTTTGGATAACACACCTGTTACAAGAGCTTCATGCTCTTCCACCATCACGTCCAACTCTTCTATGTGATAACCGGAGTGCGTTATTTATGAGCCATAATCCAGTTTCTAACAAACGCGCCAAACACATTGATTTGGACTATCATTTTGTTCGCGAGTTAGTTATGTCTGGCAAGCTTCATACAAAGTTTGTTCCAACCAAGCTTCAACTGGCGGATATCTTCACCAAAAGTTTGCCTCGACCTCAATTCGAGCATTTCCGGGATCTTCTTCGTGTTCATCCGCCACCGTTTCGCTTGACGGGGGATAAAAGATAATGAGATAATGATTACACCAATCAATCCCACCAATCATGCTTCTATCATTGCCTAGTCTTTAGCATTCTTTATTTTATTTATTGTATTCATCAATGTATTTAATTTATTTCCTTTTTGCATGATGTAACACTCACGTATATAATACAAGCTCATATCTCTCAATCATTAGAGAGAATTCTCATTATATTTCTCCTTATAAAAATAATGTAACAACTATTAACAAGTAATAACAACACAACACCCAGGGTAAAAAAATAAAAATAAATAAAAGGCCACATTTACATTTTATAAATGTACAGTAAAAAAAAATAAAAAAGTTACATTGTATGAATGTACAGTAAAAAAATAAATAACCTGTTCGTCAACGAGGTTGATTTCGGAGAGCTTTCGAGCCGATTTCTTCCCGGATTTTCCAGATTCCTTGGCTAAGAAGTAGTTTCTGGAGAATTCATACTCGTCTTCGTCGATATCGTGATCCTCATCCATTATTTTTTATGAACGAATAGGATGTGTTTGTGATGTTGGTTGTTGTGCTCTGTTGCGTTGTGTTGTGTTGTGCCCTAGTTATCCTTGGTTTCCCGCCTTTTTTTTTTGGGCAAAGGAGGGTAGTTTGGTAATTGGCTTGGGTGTTGGACCTGTCAAAGCCCGGTCCATAGACCAAAGAAGCTTTATCTAACAATCTTTTTTTTTTTGAACGGCCAACTAAACAACACCGTCTACTTCGTACGCGGCTCCCCAGTGGCAAAAATAGGGGCACAGTCCGGCCCATCCCGGACGCACGAAGCCCCTAGCCCGCCCGACAGCCCGCTTCCAGGGAAAACCCGACCCACATACCCGCCCGAAGGCACGACAGTAGTGAACCGGTAAAACCTGGCGATATCAGGACTCGAACCCATGACTATAGGCCATGAGTCATCCATCATTTCTCATTATGTCCTTCGTGGGAATTGAACCTGAGACCTTCAAGAGAGATCCCTGGTCCATTCACAAACTGAGCTACCCGTAAAGGACAAAACCGGCTAAACAGGAGCACAACCCAGGACTCGAACCCAAATCAAAATATGTTCTAGGTAGTATCGAACCCATGACCTTATCTAAAAGGATCACACATCACACTTGAAACCACTCCACCACCTATGCAAGTTTTGCTTTATCTAACAATCTATCTATCTATTTAAGGGCTGCTATTACCCAAGTTCTAAATAAGTATCGGATAAGTAAAAAATCTGAATTATTAAGTACTGGATAAGTAAGAAGTCTGAATCATTAAGTGTTTAAGCAGTATGAGATTTGAACCATTAAGATTCAGTACAGTGCTTAACCATTCAGAGGCAAATATCTGACCGAAACAAACAGTTTGAATGAACTATGTCTGATCGATTCAGACATTTGTTCCGTTAAGAACTCATTAAGAGTTGAAACAAACAACCACTTAGAGGTGCACAAAACGGTTTTTAGTCGTTTTTTTAAGTTCTTCATTTTAACCATTACGGTTAATAACTGGTTTTCCTTTTTTTTTTTTTGGGGGGGGGGGGGATTCTAAAAAAAACCCTCTAACCGTTTACGAACCTACGGTTTAAAAAACCACCAATCGGTTATTAACGAGTTGCGGTTACTTAACAAATTATTTTGTCCACATCTATAGTGTGGTTTACGTAATATGACATCTTTATAGCCTAAGGATTATGAGTTACGGTCTCACGTTTTCTTGTTTTTATTTTGCTAACACCTTTGAAGTATTAAAATAAATGCCTGTGATTTTTATGTTAAGTTTTGCTAAAATGACCAAAAGGCCATTTAATAACTAGAGAGACTGTTTTTTAAATAAACTCTGTGAGGGATCATTTTCATAATTTATCTTCATCACCACATTTTTGCTCGCACCCAAAACCCTCTTCGACCACCAATAATAATCACCAAAACCATCATCTCCAACCACCACCATTTGTCTCTCTAAATCCGGTGGATTAAGTAATAAATTAAAATGAACCTGGTTTGGATACTCGGTACTACTACTAGTCCATGCCTAAATTGTCTTACTAATTCCTCCCCAACTTGGTCTAGGTTCTCATTGGGCCAAGTTTAATGATGTCTCTTGGTTCTTAGAACATGTTTCTTCTATGCATCTTTATAATGTCATGAGCAAAACAACATATTAGTTCGGTTTTAGCGGTAGATGGTTTCAGTGGTTTATGAACACCCCAAAATGAAAATTTGCATAATAAAATAACGTATAATTTTGTAACAGTGTAGGTCTAGAAATGGCAAACTCGGTGCACGAGAGAGACTCTCACGAGACTCCTACATACGAGAGGCTTGGAGACGCATCAAGCCGATTTGATCTTAGTGAACACATCCTTACCCTGCATTTCTCAAGAGGTTGTTTTCAGATCTCGAACCCCGCAAGGCCGCAAATCAAATGGATAAAGAATAAAATTTATATTTTAATTTTATTAGAATTCAATAAAACACATATTAGTTCTCTACGACAGAATTACAACAAAATTAAAATATAAATTTTACTCAATCATATATATAAGTAGGGGTGTTCATCGGGTTTGGTTTTCGGTTATCGGGTTATTCGGGTCGGGTTATTCGGGTTTTTAATGGTGAAAATATTACCCGATACCCGACCCAATCTAGTTAAATGGTTATCGGTTATAGAGTTAATTGGATTAGGGTTTTTTGGGTCGGGTTAAATTATTATCGGTTAAAACAGTCTAAAACAACCGGAGACAAGTTTAAAACAACTAGAAGTGACTTGAAACCAGACGTGTACCTTGCTTGGCTTAGTGTACACTTTTTAAGCATTGTGTGCCTTAAACATTTAACTACCTACGTGTCCTACAAATTACAATCTTCATTTCCACAAATATACCCAGTGTAATAGAGGCATTCATAAAAACATTAGTCAGCAATGGCTTTTCAATTGCAAATTCATAAATCAATCAAGAGTGCACTATGTCTTTGGTTTTAATAATGCATTTGATATAATTGTATATTTCATCTAGAAATTGACAACGAATCAATTTTGAATCCAAATTTCCTCTGGTGCAATGTACATAATAAGAAAACTCATATAGTCATATGAAGTTGAAATTTAAGAGAACTTTGAATATGATAATGAAGCTTGAAAGTAATGATTTTCAATTACCTAGGAAGTAGGAGGGAACTCAATTAGGAATGTGAATAGTCATTCGATATTTTTGATTGATTGTATACATATAAAAGGAAACTGGATCATTTTTTAATTAGTTCCTCGGGTTATTCGGGTCAACCCGAAATACATATATTTAATCCAAACACCAACCCTAATAACTCTAGTCGGGTTCGGATATGACACTTCATCGGGTTCGGGTTAATCGGGTAAGGTACTTTCTCGGGTCGGGTCACTTCGGATCGGGTTCGGTTATCGGGTTTCGGTTAAAAAGAACACCTCTATATATAAGCTCGCTTTTATCTCATACACAATATTTTATTGTTCTTTGTTGATATTATTAAACATTAAAACCCTCTTTCGTTGTTTGCTTTCCAAATTAAAATTATAGAAATTATTGTCGATCATCTTATGGTGAAGTGATACAATCCTTTTTTTTATGGGAGGTGAAAAGTTCGAGTTCTACCGGCACCAAAAGTCCAAAATGCTGCTGGTGGTACGGGTTTTACCGCAGTGAGGCTTTGGGCGGCGGGTATTCCGTGGGAACTGATGTGAAATTACCGGTGGACCTAGGTTACTCTCAGAGTATTCCTTTGTTCACTGAGTACTTCAAGAGTATTCAGGATTGATTTTTAGGCGTTAAAAAAATTATAGAAATTCGTGCGATATAATCGTGTCAAAAAATAATAATAAAATAATATCACAATAATATAAGCTTTTAATCAAAGATCACAATTTGATGTGACACATAAAATTCGTAATAATGCGTCACTAAAACTAAAAAAGGTAAAGTTTATTATTCGTTTATCGTCGCTGAAGATTTTAAAGCCACACAACCGTTGATGCTTCCACCGTCTCCCGCCACCACCACCACCACCGTCACCGTTACCGCCACCGTCACCGCCACCGTCACCGTCACCGCCACCGTCACCGCCTTTGCGTTGGTTCGTACCAATTAAACTTTTAATATTATTATTGAACGTATAATCATCATTCTATAGGGGTAACTTATTACCTGAAATTCGCTTGATATTATTAATATTCTTCAACTAAACTTTTAATTTTAATAATAAATAAATGTATATCTAATACCTTCATATTAACTTGATTTAGTTTGGAAGGTTCTGTATTGCTTTACGCATTATTATTATTTTTAGTTTTTAATTGTGATGAATGCGTGAGAAGTTTCCTTAGGGTTCGTTCATGTGGTTTTAGATATTTGGATCTGTGCATTGTTTTCAAGGGATAAACATAACCTTGCTTATTAATGTTTTTCATTCATAGATTGAAAATGTATAACAAATTGTTTATCATGTGAGATTGGATCCAGGATGATGATGAACACGTTTAGAGCTCCGATAATAAATAGCCGCAACACCAGTTAGCCTTATTTTAAAAAATAGTGACCTTATCTGAGTCTTTTAAGTGTGATATATACTGTAGAGATGACCAAGTTGAGGTGATGTGCTTATCTGGACCGAATATTGTTGCTTGGTTGTTCATGATTAGTTAGTTTGTTACGCTGGTCGCTAGTGTGTTAAGGTGCATTAGCACACTACAAAGAATATATAGAAAATAGATAATATTTTTTTTTAAATTTAATCTTTCATGTAAAGTTATTTTTATTAACACATAACCGCGAAAAATTACATCAAGATAGCGAGCATGCTGGACCATCATCGTGTCTACTGCACCTGTCCTGCATATTTTGTGTCAACACCGGACCATTTGGTGTGTTACGTCTTCACACTACAACTAGAAAGATACAGATATAGCCTATAGGCTATCGTTTAGCATGATGAAAATGTTGTTGATGCCTAGAAATACTGGTTTTCTCTTATATGAAAGTAATTTAGGGTACAAAAAATGGATTCCAAAACATCTGTTGTCAGTATTTTGAGGTTCTGTAATTTGGCTATCAGTACTGTTTCACTAAAATCTTGCAATGAAGATTAATTCTTAAGTTGAAAAAGGATATCAAATCCAAAAGTTCTTGTTGTATGAATCGTTATTGCGAAATGCTGTTCTGTAGCTATTTGTGAATTCGATCTGCTATAAACGTAGCATACCTTTCATGCTTTACTATGCTAGTACCAGAAATTGACCATTTCCAGTGTTATATTCTTAATATGACTTATGAGGTTTTATGTGTTTTGAATAAAGCTTTAGGCAAGTTTTGACCCGTTTACCATTCGACCCGTTTGCATCCTTGCTAAGATTTTTATATGTTTATTACCCATTTGACCTTTGATAGAATAGTCATAACCTTGATTGACTTGTTTAACCATAACGGGTCGAATTGCCACCTCTACTCCTTGTTCAATGGGAATTTTTGTCGGTTTCTTTGGCCTTTAATTATAATGTTAAAACTTAAAACACTAAAATCACTCATGTTTATCTTGTTTCTTGCATCAGTCATGTCAGCAAAAGCGACACTAAACAACCAAAAGATGGGTTCTCGGGCCGCAATTCCTCGTTGGAGTGTCTATGATAGCATCAAGATTATTCCCTCAAAGCCCGAACTTTTAATGGCTGAGATCAATTCGGCTATTTCATCTCTAGAGTACGCCAAGGCATCAAAATTCTTGGATCCTTCAGCGCCTCTTCCCAAAAACAAGAAGAGCGTTGATGACGGAAACCTTAACTCTTCTGGTATATACGATGCCCGAAGGGCAGATGAAGCTTACAAAGCCGGGCTTGCGTATTTGGCTGCAGGCAACCTTGAGGAGGCTTTTAAGTCATTAAACGTGGCCCTAACAAAGTGCCCACCTAACAAGACTTCAGCTGTGGCTAAGCTCCAGTCCCTCATTTCACTAACAGCTCAGCGCCTTAGAAAATCCGCAGTATGACTCAGGTTGATACCTTATACATCTAGTATAGTTGATGGATCAAGTTGCATTAGAAGATAGCTTTGATATGTTTATAATTATGTATCTCTGCCTTTCATGTTGGCTAGCATAGTCTGTACTTTATACAGGACTCTTGACTACAATAAATCTGCTTAAAGTTGTATACAGCAATGCAATGACAATTTTGACCCATTTATTTATGAATGGGTTGATCAAATAAGTCGAATATAAGTTTTGTGAAAAGATTTTGATTATTATTGTAATGATACATGTTTTTTCAATCATAATTAACATGTTTTGTGCAAAGATTTTGATTATTTTTGTGTATATGTTAGCATACCTAGAAATTAAATGCCAACTATTTATGTGATAAACTAGTAAGAGTAAACACTATAATGGTTAGTTATGAAAATGGTAAATGGTTAATACTTTAGTGTATATAATATGAAAATTATTTGACTTGATTTGATTTATTTTTTTGTAAAATAACAACAAAAAAAAGATTTTTAGTATATACATTAGCAAATTAAAAAAAATGATCTTTATGGTTTTGTCGAAATTACAGATAAATTGGATGCTGTTCAGGGAGTTTCAGCTGAATTTTCCCTGGCTTCCCTATACAGGTAACAGTTCATCCGAAAAGGAAGCGCTAGAGGTGTGTTTCTTGACAGCTTGGTGCGTTTGAAGAAAACACAATGACAACTTTCAACAATCAAGGCATACTGAAATAAGTTTTAAGAGTCATTATTTGTCTTAACTCTCAATGTGCAATGACTAAACTACAAGTTTAATCAAAACACTAATCTAACACCGATGGTTCATTCGCTTGTTATTATTCAGTTGACGACCTGAGAACAAAATCCAACCAAACCAGCGTTGGTAAAAAACAAATGGAAACATCAGATGAGACGCGATGAGATAACCACCTATATGAACAACGTTTTTGAAACAACAAACAAGAATCTGCCAGACCAGATTTATGCTCTGTGCTCAATATATGAACCAGCAAGTCCAGATGTTCCAAGAACAGTCACCTGCAATTAGACAAGCATAGTTTCAAAATGAGTACGCGTTAAAATGAGTTGTTTATCAGTTTATGTATGGTCAAAATGGGCCGGTTGGGTTGGCAAGCAACATTTTGATATACTTTTTCATTTTTTCTATTATTCTATAATTCTATAATTAACCTAACGTGTTAAATATGATTGCAAAAACTATATTTTATTACAAAGATATCAAAAAACCATTTTAGGAAGGCTAGACTTGGTAAAATACACTTTATATACGATTTTCAACCTGTTTGACCTGCATCGCTTTTACCTAATTTGTTTTACTTGACCCGTTTGACTCGTTAGAGATAAAGTGATAAACCATAACCCAATCATTAGAGATAAAGTGATAAACCTATTTTCAACCCGTTTGACTCGTTAGAGATGAAGTGATAAACCTAATTTGTTCATAAGTGAATGAATTATGGTTGCCAATTTGCCACTTTTTTTTGAACGACAATTTGATTAGAAAAAGACACTGGAATCATGTTATTATACAAAAATTTCAATCTCCAAGTTTTTGCTGGAGGGCTTCTGTTTGCCTCTAATAATTTTCAATCATGTTATTACCCAAAAAAAAATGAAAAATACAGTCAAATGAAACACCATTTCTACGTTTACACAAATTATGAGTTGTCTGCAAGACATAGTGTCTTGAACTAAGGCAACAAGATCTATCACATACTAGATATAAAACCATAAAGTTTCAAGTTTAAAGTTTTCAACCACCGAAAAGTGTGTGTGTGTGTGTGTGTGTGAGAGAGAGAGAGAGAGAGAGAGAGAGAGAGAGAGAGAGAGAGAGTACCTTTCCCCAATCACCACCAAGACCACTGCATCTCATTTTAAGATGTATCAGTTTCATTCCCAACTCATTCTCAACTTTCTTCCTCAAATACCCCTCATCGGGTCCAAAAGAGTCCAAGTATGCGTAGTAGCGTCCAAACGCCACACTTAATGCATTAGCAACTTCATTGGTTAATGGTTTCACGTTCTGCAATATACTTTTAACCATTTAGACAACAAAATTGCCCAAATAAAAAAGAAACATATAATCTCTTCATAAGAAAATTTAACGTCACCTCGCCACTCATCCCAACACTGTCATCAATTTCCATTTTCAAAGTCACAAGAAACCCACTGAACTCTTCAACAGCCTCTGCAGCTCGTAAAAGGTTAGCTAATGCCTCTTGGCTGGCCTTGTCTTCAGTGTTCTTAGACAATGCTCGTTTGGTTTTATTAACAACAGCGTCTGGTAATTCATCCCAGTTTACAGCCATAAGTTCCTTAAAAGCAAGCTTAATATCACCATCTTTTATGTCTGGTAAATGTGTCAAGCCATCACTGAAACAACGTGTGCTTCCGATTCCCATTGCAAAAGGAG
This sequence comes from Ambrosia artemisiifolia, assembly GCA_032199755.1. Lineage (NCBI taxonomy): Eukaryota > Viridiplantae > Streptophyta > Magnoliopsida > Asterales > Asteraceae > Ambrosia > Ambrosia artemisiifolia. The sequence goes on from CM063521.1 coordinate 7,972,866, forward strand.
AACGGTTGTCTATATATGAAGGATATTATAGTCAGTAATTCAGTTTTCCATTCTCACCTCCATAACTAATTAAAGGAAAACATTAGGAATGCATAGAGAAAGTAAGATGACTTGGATGATTTCCTATTGAGCAAGCAATACATAGAGAAGATAAGATAACTCAGCATAATAAGTCTGCAATACACACACACACATAGAGAGATAGCCGTTCACTGCTGAACTGCGAGAAGAGCAAAAACAATTGTACATATTGGATACATAAGCTGGTTATGTAATAACATAACCGTGCCTCTTTCTATCTCCACTAAATATGGCCAACACTAGTACAAGTGCTTATGTGGTTCACGAGGTGTCGCTCGCGGTTCTCTACTAATAATTGGTCACATTGAACACACCCCTATGTGTGTGTGCATGTATGTACATCTCTAATCCTTTGTCTAGAAATTGGGAAAACAAAAATAATCTGATTCAAGATATTGCTTTTGAAATGTGCACATCAGAGGGTTGATATATAAAAAGAACCAAAGGGAGAAGAGATTATGAATGGTTTACTTGAAAAAATGGCTGAAATGTAAAAGAGATGAGACAGATGCAACTTTTGCTTGCAGATAAAGCTTATTTGGTTGTACATAAAGCAACACCAAGTGTGCATTGAGTACTCGCCTCACGCCTTGTGGACTTAAATGCCTAGGAGCGCATAACGCTTTTTTTAAAACCAAGTTCAAGATATGCATTATGTTGTTCTGGCAATATTAATGCATATAACTGCGTAACCATTAATATTTTTAGATTTATAGTACTAGTGTAACTATAACTAAAGCAAACATGAGAAGTAAAAACTAAAGAGAATTCATTAAGGATAACAAAACAAATCAGCAATGCATTATGTAACTAGAACGATAGTTCACTTATTTAAAACTAAAGATCAGATTGGAAACATCATATCGGGGTCGTGACAAAGCATCTCTGATAGTTCGGATGGTCCAACTCAACATCATTGAATGAGAAATCACAGAGAAAGCTTATGCCTCTCTCAACCAATGGGAAGAGAGGAAAGTAAACAAGCTTCACTTCAACCTTAAACTCACCATCCAGTTTCAACCATGTCACCCCTTTGCGGGCCCTCTTTGGTCGTTGAATTGAAATTCTGGAACTCCAATAATAGGACTTGGTTGTTATTTGACAGCTCAAATGTGCAATATGCACTAGCATTGATGGTGTTATGGCTAACAACTGTGCTACGGACAAATGTCTCTAGCTCTGGTTTGGCATCAACATTAGCAGGAACTCAAAGGACACTTGAAGCGCGTTACACACGCTTCAAGTGACTTAGGGTGAAATTTGACAAAAGCTTCATTAATATTCGTGGTCCACAACTCAGCGATCGTATTTTCGATTGAAATTTCCATAATGGAAAATACAATCCTGGAATTGTGGACCACGAATATTAATGACGTTTATGTCAAATTTCACCTTGAGTCACTTGAAGTGTGTGTCAGGCTTCATGTTTCCTTTGAAGTTTCTACTAATGTTCATGCCAAACTAGAGCTAGGTACATTTGTCCTTAGCACAATACAATCAATGCTAGTGCATATTGTGCGTTTGAGCTGTCAAATAATAATTAAGTCCTATTATTGGAGTTATGGAATGTCAATTCAACGGTCAAAGAAGGCCCAAAAAGGGGTGACATGGTTGAAACTGGATGGTGAGTTAAAATTTGAAGTGAAGCTTGTTCACTTTCCTCTCCTCCCAACAGTTGGAGGGCGCATAAGCTTTCTCTGTGATTTTCGTTCAACAATGGTGAGTTCGACAGTGGCGAAGCTTGGTTCTCGAATCGGAGGGGGCCGGACTCAAATTTTTTAGGTCCGTAGTGGCAAATCGGCGGGGGCCGAACTCAACCCGCACTCAATTTACATACGAAAATCGCAAATTTCCACTACTGCGCCAAAAAACAGGGGGGGGGGGGGGGGGCAGGGCCACCCCTGGCCCCTATATATCCTTCGCCTCTGGAGTTCGACCATCCGATTTACCCGAGATGCTTTGTCATAACCCCAATATGATGTTTTCGATCTGATGTTTAATTTTAAACAAGTAGATTATAATTCTAGTTACGTAATGTATCGCCGATCTGTTTCGTTATCCATAATGGGTTCTATTTGGTTTTTTACTTCTCATGTTTGCTTTAATTATGGTAACAAAAGCTACATAACTAAAATAATACTTTAAATCTCTAAATATTGATGGTTTACGTAACTCTAATTACAATTACCAGTACCAATTTCTATGTGTCTCTTCAATGTCCTCTCTCTTAATCTGGTCAACTTTACTAATTAAACTAAATAATTCATATTTTTCTTTCTTCTAATCATACTTCCTGAATGATTATTTCTCAAGCAAACTACCAAAACGCTGTTTCACTAATCCTAATAATATCATATAATAATATCATTTCAACAAGCAATTAACACAAATCAAATATCATTTTACCAGTAGTATGAAAAGAACAGATAAGCACAAACAAATAAAAAGAAAGAAAATAATATTACTGGAAAGCATCGACGGCGGAGAGTGATGCAATCCACGGCGGAGGCATTGGTGGTTGGTGGTGACGGCGGCGGAGGAGGCGGAGGCGATGAAAGGTAAAGATCTACGTGAGATAGAGCGATAGATAGACCTCATCATCATTAATTTCTCCATGACTGTACGGACAGAGTGAAAGATGAAGGATCTCAACAACAGTTTATATTGAAGGAATGTGTTTGTTTGTTGTTGAAGAATGATGAGGACAGAGATGTTATGTTATGTTTTGTTTTCCCAATATATGTTCACTTTTACCCATACTTTATTTTTTTTTAAAGGGCCTCCTGTTTGCACCACCCCAAAACTTATTTGCATCGGCCTCTACGGCTTGTAGAGGCCTCTACGAGCTGTAGAGGGTCCTCTGCGGCTCATAGAGGCCTCTACGAGCTGTAGAGGCCTGTGTCAATCATTAAAAAGCAAATATTTATACCACCTTATTTTCACCTAACCTTGTATTTGTAAGGATTTAAACAACTTCACATTTGTAAAGGGAGACACCATACCACTAAACCAAGAGGTCATGGGTCAATCCCTTACTTTATATATAGACATTTATCAATATTACCCCCTTTCATTTATTATCTTTTTTTTAAACGGCCAACAAACGATGTCTACTCTAGACTACCCGGGTTACCTATCAATTGGTTACAAAAGTGACCATGGGCTTTGGCTCAGTGGTCATTGCAATGAAGGGATAAGACCACTAAGGCTTTAGGTATCCGGTTCGAATCCTGGAGCAACACCCGAGTTTTCTATTACAGCGTAGTTACTCCGGCTTCGGTGCGGAGGCTGCAACGACACGCTCTCGTCTATCAAGTGGGCTGTCGGCTGGAAATTTTCTCGGGGAGTGCCTAGCCCTTTCGGATGCCTTGCCCAAGGGAGGCTGTTGGGCCCACCAGTCCTACTCCGGGCTTCGTGGGTGCGATCCTCTCGCCTGTTAGAGTCAATCGCCGTTCAAAAAAATTGGTTACAAAAGCACCCCATGCGTCCCTGGGTGAAGACACGTCATGGGTGCATGCCCACAAGTAGCTTTGGGTAGCCAGGATCCACCAAACCACCAGCTCCGAGGAAAACCTAACCCACCATCAGCCCGAAGGCACGATAGTAAAAAATCAGTAAAATCCAGTAGGATCAAGGATTGAACCTGGCACCTTAAGGAGGCTAGGCTCTACCCATCATTTCTCATGTCACTCCACCACAAGGGTGGGGGCTTATTTAGGGGGTGTATGGGATTGATTATTCAAAACAGATTATGCGTTTTGGAAAAGCAGGGGCGAAGCTGCTTATAGATTATTGCGTTTTGGTAGCCTAAAAAACTGATTATCTGCGTTTTCAAAATGCAATCCCAAACACTAAAAACTGATTATCTGCGTTTTCAAAACGCAATAATCTAAAAATCAGATTCAAAACGCAATCCCAAACACCCTATTATTATGTTTTCTAAACATACTTTTAAGTTTTAAATCTACATGGTTTATTATTTATCACGAGATTTAAGATTGCAAGCTGAATTTTATGAGATTTAAGATGTTTTTGCAAGATTTAGAAGAGTCAAAATGAGATACAAACATGTGAAGGCTGGTTGTTTTGAGTGTTTACTTGAATCTTTTGAGATGGTGCTATTAAACATCAAGATGGATGAAATTGAACACGCCATAAATAAATTTAGTTAATCAAAAGTTAACATGGAGTATTTGAATTCAAATCAGAAGTTGCAGAAATTTGCCACCTGCCACTTGACAGATGTTGCACCTTCCACAAAAGGCAAGCTGTTGAAATATACATTGGTCAATCTTAAATATCAAATGGTCAAGTATTTATATACAAAATGGTTTAATATTTTGCATGAGATTTCTTTCAGGTTAAAACAAATAATTGGGCTCTAGATGATTGGGCAGATAAGTTGCAGTGGGCTAAAGAAGATTGATTGCTGGGCTCGTGATAAAGAAAGGAAGCATTGGGCCTTGGTGAAGTCACCGGCCCAGAAGAGTTATAAGTTCAGTCCAAGTCCAGTCCACGTCATCGATCCGGAGGCTTATTTCAAGGTGTGATCATAGTCGTTGGATAAAGAAGCACAAACGAATAGCAGCCGTTGGATGTGTGTTTTCTCTCTGCTCGTTCAGCTGCCTATATAAGGGCTTTCTCTCGTTCATTCGAGGGTTAGTCTCTCTCAACAATAATAATAATAAGATCAGACTCTTCTCTGTGTAATCTAGGGTTTGTATGAGTATAGATCAGACTCATCTCGAATCTGTTCTTTGTAGTTTCTCAGTTACAATCTAGGTATAGTTTTGTTTGAGAGAGTTTGAGAGATCTTTGTATTGTATTCCAGATTCTTTGATTTGTTTCAGGGTGTAAACTTTTGGTTTGGGTTTTTAATAATAATAATACAAGAGTTTATGCTTTAATACCATAATTTTGACATGGTATCAGAGCCCTAGGTTCTATTATTAGGGTTCTTGATATTGGCTCATTGATCTCTGATTGGATCTGTGACCAGTGTGGATCTGGTGTTCGTGCTTTCCGCTGTATAGCCTAGGGGTGAGCAAAATTAACCATAACCAACATAACCGAACCATAACCGAAATAACCGAACCGATTTTAACCGATAACCAACATAATCAATGGTTATGGTTATAAAATTTCTATAACCGACCGAGCGGTTATGGTTATGGTTATGAAGCTTTGGTTAACCGATATAACCGAACCGAACCGAACTTGTATTGTTAAGTTTATGTAATAGATTTATGTTCTATATTAACTATATAGAGGTTTTTTTACTATAATAATAGTATGTTATTAACAACATGATATTGATGTAGTATTTTTTTTTATGATGAATTAAAATTGTAAGTTGTAACCAAGGGGTTAAATATGTTTTTTTGTTAATATCTTATTAAAAGGGATCCCACATTGGTACTTTAACTAAAAAGTGTAGTCTTGATTAACTTATAAATAATAACCCAAGCTAAGTCTAACATTGTAGGTTCTGAGTTTTTAAGATCCATGGGCTCTTAATTTTATAATTTAGCCGAAAGTTCATTTTGGTCGATTTTTTTGGTTAGTAACCGAAATAACCATAACCGAATTCATAATCGATTAACCATAACCGAAGTTTGGTTATGGTTATGGTTACGGAAATCCGATAACCGAAATAGCGGTTATGGTTATGGTTAATGGTAAAAACCGACCCAAATCGACCCATGCACACCCCTAGTATAGCCAGTGCTTGGATCTGGTGAAGCTGGTTTACTGGCTTGGATCTTGGTTGGCATATTCTCTGTGCTCTCTGGTGTTCAACCCTTGAAGGTTGACACTACGAGTTGTTTGGAAACCCTAACTTGGGTGCTCTCTTGGTGAGATCGTTCCATACTTGTTTTGTTTGTTGTTTTTAGAGTTTGTCCTAAGGAGTCATTGCCAGGACTGAGTTCCTGTTTAGCTTTAAGGTCGGTTTAGATTTAGAGGCTCCCTCGTGAGGACCTGGGTCGGTACCTGACGTCGGGCTGTCGTGTACCCTTAATCAAAAGAATTTATATTTAGCAACTTCTAACTTACAAACTAATGTAAATAGGGAAGTAAGGATGTCGATCCTACAAAGAGCATGTGGTCGGTTTCGTACTAGTTATCCGTTTGTATAGTTTTTATTTACAAAAAATATAAATAGACAATTAAGTAAAAATGCGAGAAAAGTAAATATCACGGTTTGGTTTTGGTTTTCCTAAAACTAACTTTGACAACAGGAAAGTAAAGATTGCGATTTGTAACAGTAACAGAACTAAGACAATAGCAAATTTATGAATGACTTTTCCTCCCGGGATCATATTTCTATGTTTTGCTGACAGGTCACGATTGTTAACTAAACACTTCCTGTCACGAAGCCCTGGATTTTTAGTATTAATATAACAACTAGGGAACGCTTTTATATGGGCTAGTCAACCTAGTTATCCCTACGCAAACACTCACCAACTTCCTTACGGGTCGAATACGAAGGGCCGTAATTATAAGATACTTTGATTCATGCAAACAAGGTTTAATTAATACACACAAGTAGTCATTATGCTAGTTTTCGTAACAATGCGATAACAAGATACAAAACATACAAACATTTCACCCGGGGCAGAATCGTCACCGAAGCTTAGCCGCGTCTGCTTGTCATGACAGGCTCGGGTTCACCTCTAGCATCTTGAATCTTCAACGTACGGAGCATGGTTGTGGTGGAAATCACGACCCGAAGGTCGTGGGTTGTGACCAGAGGTCAAGAATGGTGATAAAACTCGGACCCCCTCGCTCCATGGTTGATTGTAGGTCTTAAACACGAGCAGGAAGAAGATGGGTTGCGATACCAGGCTGGAAAGTTGCTGAAACATGTTCTCGAATTTCTTTATTGCGTCGCGGACCGCGTGGGCTTAACTAATTATGACGCGGTCCGCGTGAGACCTTGTGAAAAGCATACGCATGTCCCTGACCTGACTTCACGTTCCCCTAGACTGCCTTTCATCATTTTCTTCTTTCTATTTTCGATGTTGTCCATTTAATATTATCCAAGAATCTTACTTTTCTTGAAACTCCACGTGAAAGCCAACCTTATTTGATTCTTTCTATTATTATTATTATTATTATTATTATTATTATTATTATTATTATAATATATTATATTATATTATATTATATCGTTGTTAATATTAATTCCATGTCCACTATCAAGTGTACGTGACTTTCGCTCGTTGATTCCCATTCTGGATCATATGTTCTCGCTTAAGACTCGTAATTTCATCGTTTTAGCATATTCTTTGGCTTCTCCATCATTCTCGTTATTGTTGCTAAACCCCGGTTATTCTACACACAAATAAACACAAAAATAACAAATTAAACTATAAAGATGTGGACCTCTCGGCCTCACATCAGTACCCTTGAGGAACCGGCTATCTGGATCACCAGCGAGGCTTCGCCTGTTTAGGGGTTATTGATAATTGTTGATTTGTGAGGAGTTCTGATATTAGCTATCTGTGTGGTTCTTGTGTGCTATTGTTTGATTGATTAAGTAAGTGAGTGTGTACAGTGTGTGCTAATTGATTGCTAATTGTGTGATTAATTGCCTTTGTTTGTGTTTACTAGTTGTGGTTTCTTGATTAAATCCCTGTAATACTTCATTATGGGGGATAATCAAGGTGGTGGACCTAATTCAGGAGGTCCTAATGTGTTAACTGATGGTGCTGTGAATGAAACTTTAATTAGTAAATTGGATGTTAGTAATCCTTTGTATTTACATGCATCTGATTCTAGTAATCTCACTATCACTTCAATTAAACTAAAAGGATCTGAAAACTATTCTGTTTGGGCTAATAGTTTTACTCTTGCATTACAAGTTAAAAATAAATGGGGTTTTATAGATAAAACTTGTTTAAAATCTGAAACTGGTCCTGTGCTTGCTAGACAGTGGGATAGGTGTAATTCAATAGTAATGACTTGGATATTAAACTCTATAAGTGAAGAATTATACATGGGACATGTCTTTCTAAACTAGTCAGTGATGTATGGGCCGAGTTAAAAGAAACTTATGACAAAGTAGATGGGCCTGTAGTTTTTGATCTTTATCAAAAGATAAACTCATTTAACCAAAATGGAATGACTGTGTCTGAATACTATCATAAACTGAATATTATGTGGAAACAGTTAGATCAAATCTTGCAACTACCTGCTTGTACTTGTAATGCTGCTAGGGAATTCAATAATTTAGTAGCATGATAAAACTTATGCAGTTTTTAATGGGTTTGGACAGTGTGTATCAAAGTGTTAGGACTAATTTGTTAATCAAAGATACTTTGCCAACTGTAAAAGAAGCTTTTGCTATAGTGTCTAGGGAAGAATCCCATAGAAACTCTAGCAGTAATGTTAAAAAAGGACAAACAATGAGTTTTTTTGTCTAAATCAAATCAGTCTGGTGATTTTTCAAAAAGGATAACAACAAACTATAATCCTAGTCTTAAGTGTACACACTGCAACAAGGTGGGGCATTCAATCGACAAGTGTTTTGAATTGATTGGATACCCACCTTGGGCCAAACCTAGAGGAACTTCAGGAAAGAAGGGTACTGCTAATCATGTTGATGTAGATAAAACTGATGTTCCAATTTCTACCTTGACTAGTGACCAGTTGTCTAGGTTGTTGAGTTTATTTCAGACAAGTCTGTTGATGCCCCTCAGAGCCACAATGTCTCAGGTAGTCTATTTTCTGGTAGTTTATTCTCTCCTTTTTGTGCAAATGTGTGTGCTAAACCCATTTTCTGTTTTAATGTGGGAAGAAATAAATTTAAGATAAGGTGGATCATAGACTCTAGGGCAAGTCAGCATATGGTTACTAGTGAACACAGTTTAACTGATTATATTGATGTTTCTGATTTAAATATTCAGGTTAAACATCCTAATGGTACAAGTGCCTTAGTTACTAAAATTGGGTCTTTGAAATTAAATGACAAAGTGACTCTGCATGATGTGTTTGTGGTTCCTGATTACTGTATGAACCTCATTTCTGTGCATAAATTAGTTAAGGATAATCACTTATATGTTGGATTTGATGAGCATAGTTGTTATATTCAAGACTTATCAACCAAGAAAGTCCTGGTGACTGGTAGTCAACTAGAAGGTCTTTACTTTTGTGGTGGATCTTTTGTTAGTAATAAGGTAGGTCTTACTAGTAAAGATTATGAGTTATGGCATGGTAGACTTGGCCATCCTTCAGATATTGTTTTACAAAAACTAGAGGATGTTATAGGTGCCAAGATAACTATAAAGGAAGATTTACCTTGTGATGTATGCCATAAGGCTAAACAACATAAGGAACCTTTTCCTTTAAGTGACCATAAGACCTATAACTTAGGTGATTTAATTCACCTTGATGTTTGGGGGCCTTATAGGGTCCAAAGTAGAGAAGGGTGCAAATACTTTCTCACAATTGTTGATGATCATTCTAGGGTTGTGTGGGTTTGTTTGATGAAAAGCAAAAGTGAGGTTTTTGAACATGTTCAAAACTTTATAAATATATTAAAAACTCTGTTTGCAAAGGTTGTTAAGTGTTTGAAGTGACAATGGACTAGAGTTTGTCAATAGTCAAATGTCTAATTTGTGTAAAACACTAGGAATTATTCATCAAACAACTTGTGCATATACCCCACAGCAGAATGGCATAGTTGAGAGAAAGCATATGCATCTTTTGAATGTTACTAGGTCATTGTTATTTCAAAGTAATTTGCCTGTTAAGTTTTGGAGTGACTGTGTGTTAACTGCTGCTTATCTCATTAATAGGACCCCTTCATCTGTGCTGAATGGAAAAACACCCTATGAACTAATATATGGTTTTAAGCCCTTCCTAGGCCATTTAAAACTGTTTGGGTGTCTCTGTTTTGCCACTATTTTAAATGAGTCAGATAAGTTGAATCCAAAAGCTGAAAAATGTGTTTTTATTGGCTACGCTAATGAAAAAAAGGGTTATAGAGTTTATAGTTTAGAAACCAAGAACATCTCTTATTCAAGAGATGTCAAGTTTTATGAAACTATATTTCCATTTAAGGACAAAACAGTTTTTGATAAATTTAATGATAACATTTTACAAGAAATTAATTCTTTAAATTTTTTTTTAACTATTTTGAAACTGAGACACCTAATCAGGAAGAGGTGCCCAATGATGAGGGAAGGGGTTCAGGTAAGAGTGACTTAGAGACACATGGGTCTCAGCAGTCTCTTACTGGTCATCAGAATCTGAATGAACAGTCAGGTTCTCAGATTAATGGTGACAACAGTAATGATGACAGGGCTGGGCATGTGACACCTAGTGGAGAAAACAACAGTGGATCTGAGGGCAATGACCTAAACACTCAAACCATTAGGAAAAGTTCTAGGAGTACAGTTTTTCCTAGAAGGCTAGATGACTTTATAGTTGAAGGTAAAGTCAAGTATGGTATTGAAAAAAGTGTTAACTATTCAAACCTTTCTTGTGAAAATAAAGTGTTTTCTAGTGTTCTTAACAAGAGTCAGGAGCCTAGAACTTTTAAAGAGGCTTCTTGTGATCCCAATTGGATTGAGGCCATGAATGATGAAATAGAGGCCTTGAATAGGAATAACACTTGGTCCCTTGTTGACTTACCAAAAGGTAGGAGTCTTGTGGGATGTAAATGGATTTATAAAATAAAATATAAATCAAATGGTGAAATAGATAGATTTAAGGCTAGGTTGGTAGCCAAAGGCTATAGTCAAAAACAGGGAATAGACTTTGATAAAACCTTTTCTCCTGTGGTTAAGTTTGTTACTGTTAAGTGTGTCATGTCCATTGTTGTTGAAAACAGCTGGAAATTGTTTCAGTTAGATGTTAATAATGCCTTCTTATATGGAGACTTATACGAGGATGTATATATGTCTTTACCAGAGGGTTATTATTCAGAACATGAAACAAAAGTGTGTAAATTAAACAAGTCTTTATATGGTCTTAAACAGGCACCAAGAATGTGGAATGAGAAACTTGTTGGTGTGTTAAGTGATCTAGGATTTGTTCAAAGCAAGTGTGACTACTCTTTGTTTGTTAAGGTTACTGAAACAGTTATAGTAATCTTACTCGTGTATGTGGATGATATAGTTTTAACTGGTAATTGTATTAATGAATTGAATAGTGTCAAGTCATGTTTAAGAGACAAGTTTCTTATCAAAGATTTAGGTGAACTTAAGTACTTCTTAGGCATAGAAGTAGTGTCTCAAAATAACACTATATCTTTGTCTCAAAGAAAGTACTGTATGGACTGTTGACTGAGTATGGCATGCTAGGATGCAAACCAGTCAACAATCCCATGGAGCCTAATCATACTTTAACACTATATGTGCTGAGAATCCTACTGTGTTAACCAATATTACTGGTTATCAACAGTTAGTAGGTAAGTTGATATATCTGTCACATACAAGACCAGATATATCATATGCTGTACACTTCCTTAGTCAGTACATGCATAAACCTACAAAAGGAAATCTGAAGATAGCATTAAGATTGTTAAGATATTTGAAAAAGGCCCCTGGGAAAGGAGTCTGTTTTAGAAAAAGTTCATCTCTTGATCTCACAACCTATTCAGACTCTGATTGGGCTAAATGTGTTGACACAAGGAAATCAGTGACTGGTTTTTGTATATTTCTTGGAAATAATCTTATTTCCTGGAAAAGTAAAAAACAGTCTACAATTGCTAGGTCATCAGCTGAAGCTGAGTATAGAGCTATGTGCTCTACTGCATGTGAAGTCATCTGGTTGATTAATATTTTCAAAGAGTTGCAAATAGAGGTTAAAGTTCCTGTTCCTATGTTTTGTGATAATAATGCAGCAATATCCATTGCTGCAAATCCTGTATTTTTTTGATAAAACAAAACATTTTGAAATAGACCTATTCTTTTTAAGAGATTTGATTTCTAAAGGTTGTATTAAAACAGTTAAGGTTTGTTCAGAAAAACAAGTTGCTGACATTATGACTAAAAGTCATGGTGTTGGGCAACATGATGAACTCTGTAATATGCTGGGTATGTTTGACCCATTTGGGCATACTTAGATATGCAAAATTTGTGGTCATTTGAATATTTAGATTGAGGAGGGGTGTTGAAATATACATTGGTCAATCTTAAGTATCAAATGGTCAAGTATTTATATACAAAACTAGGTTAGAGACCCGTGTTGACACACGGCAGGTCCCCAAGTAAAATGAGAAAAGCTATAGTTGTTTTTTTGTTGAAAAGTATAATATTGCAAGTGTGTGATTTAACAACCATGAAATATCATTTGAAGAGAGTATATGAAATTTAAAACTCCAATAAACAAAGAGTTACTGTAGGAACTCGATCAAATAATAGTGTTCAACAAAAAAAGAAGCACATGAATGCTGAATTTTGAACAAATGATCAGTTTGAGGATCATGTGGCTGAGAGAAGAGGCGGCAATGGTGAAAGTGGAAGACTCAAACGATTCTGAAAATGGATTTTTTTTTGGCAAAAAAACAACATTAAACTAATACTTTAAGTTTACATGTTAACTATTAAGTAACATCACTTTATGAATACTTTAAAACAATACAATAGTAGATGTCCTACACTTCATGAAGAAAGGTAAGTAGTTTTAATTTACATAGTAAACTAAAGCCGACATTAAAAAAATTTGATAAAATCTGTTTACAAATTAAAATTTGAAAATCAGTAAAGTAAGCAATCACATATCATTATGTATGTTTCTATAATAATCTATGACTAAAAGTCAACTTTCATATATATGAACTAGCCGATTACCCCGGGAAGGTCCCGGGGTTGAAAAAATTAATATGATTTAATAAAAAATGATAAAAAAAAAAAGAAAACTCAAATCACGAAAAGAGTAAATAACTTAAACATAATCAATCTTAGTTAAAAAACATTTATTTAAAAAGTTAAAAAAATAAAAAGCATAAACCATATTAAACATAATAAAGTATTAAAAGGATAACCTTCAACATATAATCATCTTCACGTAAATTAAAATATGTTACAATTTGATTAATGAATAACCTGAACACTTTGTGTTTTTTTCTGTATGAATATAACCCCACAAAAAATAGTCGTTTTTTTTCCGTTTTTATATAGCACTATGGTATTCGTTGGAAAGATAATAAAACGCTCGTTAATTTGGTGTAATTTTTTTATTTAAAAAATCTCGAATATAAAAGATATTTATGTTTAAAAATTATGGGAGGAAGATAAGAGAGAAAAATTTAAATTTGTTTTTAAATTCTTTTTTCCTAAAATAACTCAATTTAATTTTAGTAATTGAGAATTAAGAGATAGAGAGATAAATTTAGAAAAATACTCAAAAACACCAAAAACACTCAATTATTAAGCCACGTGGCACTCTCAATGGGCATATATGCTTTCTTTTATATATATATATAGATATGATATCTTTTGAAATACCTTAAGTATAAATAGATAATCATATACACATTCATATGTGATGATTCACAAATCTTCGTTTGAAAAACAAATACAAATACACAAAACACAATTTATATGTATATGTTTGTTGACATATCCATTAAAGATAGAAAAAATAAATTACATAATTAGATACAAATTATGGCGTAATATTCATGTTTATGACTTTATTCGGAGAAGACATACAATATACACACACACACACGTATCATCAACTTACATGTAGCCAATAACACAACAATATTATTATACAAAACACAATTCTAACAAAGTGATACTCGATTATGACTAAACGTTAAACTTTGACAAATATACTACACTAATTCTAAACGAAATTGGCTTAGAATTCATTAACTGAGAAAACAATGTTTTATTTTATTTTTATATCAAAATATAGATAAATATGTTTATGGCTTTTGATGTATTGGCTAAATATGTATTATATGTATCATAAGATTTTAAAAAATCAACACAATTATGTAAGAATAAAACTGAGTAAACATATATATAAAGAACTTGTTTGTTTGATAGACTAAAACATAAATATACAAATTTAACCACAAAAAACATTGTGGCTTACAAAAACATGGAAACCCAAAATGGTTGATTAAATTTATTTGGGCTTGGGTTACACATCATAAAATTAGTAACTTCGATTAACTGAATCACACATTTGAAAATATTTCTGTGTAGACAACACTCGGCACGGCAGCACCTTCATCCAAAATTAGTATCTGAAAGCCATCTCTACTCTTCACTCTTGATAGGGCAACGTACAACTGGGCATGTGTAAAAACATATAAATCAAATTGCATGCAAGGGGTCAAAACATACATAATATTTTTTGCAAAAAAATACCTTTATATAAATTATACCTTCAATATATACAAAAGTTATTTCTGTTTGCGCTTCGATAATTGTCCGTAACCTTTGCAAACACTACCTATCCTTTACTTTACTCAAATGAATTACATTGATATTTAATACTTTGATAACATTCATAGCACAATTGTGAAATATATAACAATGGTCATAAAAGTCCTAATAATATGGTTACTTATTAAATATAATACATATTAAACATAATGATAAGTATAACTAAATCATACATATAACAATATAAGAACATGTTATCTTAAGGTCACTCAAGATGATACGAAAATACCATATTAAGCAGGCAAACATTACATAATACAATGTACTAAAAAGCATTAAAAGTAAACTGTCATAGAATGTTAACATATTTGTATAATCTATATAATTGTATAATCTACCTATAAAATTTAACATATTTGTTTGAATAAGTTAATTTGTATACTTAAATACGTTGTTGTAGGTTATGAAATAATATAATCACTATAGAATATGTGTTATACATTCAGTTTCAGTATTATTTGATATGTTCTTTAGGTATAATTTAAGATTGTGCATACAATTATAAGGTAACTTAATACAATATTTTTGTATTAAGCAAAAAACCAAGTGAAAATGGCAAAACAAAACAAAAGACAATCAAACATAAGTAGTTCATAATACCAATTCAAATATTACCAACAATATTGTAAGCTAGGTTAGAGTCCCGTGTGTACACACGGTACAACCCCAAGTAAAATGACAAACCATATAACATAACATTACATGGCAGGTTATAACGTACATACAACAATATTAACTGTTTGACTTTATGTAAGTTATTATTAGCTGTTTGACTTTATATAAGTAAAACTTAGTTTGCAAGTTATAATGAGAACCTAACTTAAACTTGGACTTCTATGGCGAGAACAATCTTTCTACTTTCCAAAGTTGACAACATCACAAAAAAGAAGGTCGTCTCCCGTCTATAATATAATGTTGATTGATTTGTTCCAAAATTTTAATAAGAATATGTTATATGTGGATCTCCAAATGCATTTCAATAGCCACTGTAATAAGTCAAGTTGTACAAAATAACCTTAGTTAGTTAGTTGTTCAAAAAAAAAAACCAAATAAAATACAGTCCACTACTTCATGTCTTCCCATTAGTTGCACAAAATAACCTTAGTTAAATGAGAAAACCTGACCATGAAAAAGCTTGAAGGAAGAGATATAATGGTTTAAAAATTGCTATATGAAATTGACCCTTAAAAATTAGATAAGAAGAAAAACAGTCACATGGGATGACCAGGTTGAATTTCAACATAAGTGTAACTTCTATAATCATATTCACCAGTTGGTTATTGACCCTTCAAAAAACTCAAATGACCCATTTCTACACAACTGGCACATCTAACAAAAAACATCCAAATGCAAGTGAGGATGATCATGTACCTCTCACCATCCTTGAACCCATCCTGATCCTCAACCCAAAACAGATGTGAACAGGCATAAACGGCTCTGCACTGGTCTGGTTACTTCAAGAGTTTTTCAGAATACTACCACAATATAAAAATTGAAAATTAGAACGGTGTAAGTTTGCCAATGAATTGCATGACAGATGATTAGCTAAATATGTTACCCCTGTGGCCTTATGGGTTAAGGTATCCCTGTTCTCGACCCCAAACGTGTGCATCCGCTGCAGTGTCCCTATAATCAGGTATAGTGCTGTTACCTGTGCCTTTGAATCCTGTCATTTCGAAACAGAAATGAGATGAAATCAAGCATCCAATATTAAAAAGAGGAGCAAACTATAATTCATATGAAGTATAGTTTACCGAAATTTCTTCTTCGTATAATATATATGCTTGGGTGAAAAACTCATATGCTACAGGTTCAAGATCACAATCATTGGCAGCCTATACCGGGTACAGTCAGAGGAGGACAGAGGGAATACAAATATATTAGAAAACTTTAGTTAATATCGAATAACCACCAGAACGGGCATTCACAGCTTCTTTTCTCAGTAGTTCCTATTCAATTAATAAAAACACAACAAAATTAAGGATTAGGAGGTATTTACATGCAATACTCATTTGAGCTATAGAGATATAACATAACCTGTTTACAAGCAAATGGGTCAAAATTTCTACCAAGAAAAAAATTATACATTGTTTATTGCTAAACTATATTCATTTAACAATCACACCGGAAAATGATACAGGAACGTTAAAATATAATAAGACTGAGACAAAACTCTATGCTTAGTCAAACATTAAGATGCAAAAGATATACCAGTTCTTGTTGGAGCTTCTGATTTTGTTTAACAGCTGCTACCTTCTCATCTGTCAACTTTGATATCAGAGACAATGACTGCAACACAATAAGACATATGTTATCACATAACCCTTAGGTAGAGAATATAAGGAACTGCAATTAGCACTTGTACGTAGTGTTAGATATAGTGGGTGAGAGTAGGATGGGCGGTTAGGAAGTTACATAACCGCCTTATGTATCACATTTAAAGCAATAAACACAAGTCTTCATTTGGTTCTCACGGTTTACTACTTCAAATTGGTAGTTTGGCAGCGAACGTCGCTGTAGATAAGTAGCAAGTGACGATTTATAACTCATAAGTAATTAGGGATCAAGGGATGCATCATACAAGTAATTATGCATCCAAGCAAACATTATTAATCAGCACAAAGCTAATACGATTAGAAAAAAATAATATAAATTCTACCTATTGCGAGCTAATTATTATTTTGGCCCTGATAGTTGTGCCGTCCGGTGCAGTTATGTCCTTAATAGTTGTGTCGTCCGGTGCAGCAACAGCCTGCAAGAGAAACTTGTCTTTGCATTGCATATCAGGAGGTGCCTCTTTTTGTGCCTGCATTGTAACTAAAAATGCATAGTTTTCAATATCCTAAAAAAATGTAATATTGGATAAAATACCATTAACATAAAGAAGCATTCATTACAAAAAAGATTTCTTACCTGTGACATTGCAAACAGATCTTGGTAAGACAATTCCATTGTTTGGATGGACACAATATTTTTTGGGGTTGGTCGTTTTAACCTTCAAACACATCCACAAAAAAAGCTTGTGAAATTTTACACAAAACCAAATACCAATAAAAAGAGTGAAATAACAATATGATACCTTGAATGCAATATATTGATCAGTTTTGTTCGTCAACTGAAAGGAACATGAGCTCTGCTTCTTCAGCTCAACTACACAAACAAAAATAAACCCTTATTCTGAGTAGATTGTTCCATGTTGGCTTAGATTAATGCACTAAATTAGAATTCTAAGATACTCCATGTCTCCCGCCTTCATAAAGGAAATGATTGTATTCCACTATTACCGAAATCTATAATGTTAACACAATAACAGGTTTTGATCGATCTAAATCAACGATCAAATGAGAACCTAAAGGTCTCTATTTGTTCAAAAAGAAAATAAAAGCTGAAACAATCTAAAATCTTTATTCATTTCACGACAAAAACAAACAAATAATTGTTTAAACAAACAGAGTCAAAAGTTCCAAAGTACAAATCAATTAAAAGCAGCAAAGAGTCATCATCAGCCCTACCAGAATAATGTATTTTATGAAGACTCCATTGAGCAAATAGTTGTATTAGCTTTGTACATGGGATGTTTTCACCTGCAATACAAAAAGAAAATCATTAATCATATTAAAAAGTTTCAAGAACTAAATATTCAAGAATACTATGATTAGTTCAAAATGAATAAAAATTGATGCCTAGAGACATCAATGTCTGGTAAATAGAAACGGCGCATTCAAATCAGATTTGTACAATAAACCCTAAAATACACAAAACACATAAAAAATCAATGAACGTTTAGATTTAGATCCATACATCAAATTTAGGGTTTCACATTGCAGGTGAAAACCATAAATTTTAAAATCAATAAACGTTTATATATATTCATACGGACTGTAACCCTTAAAAATCGATTATTTAAAATCTATGAATGTATGAATACCGGATTAATTAATGAAATAAACAATATTAAATCGACTAACCATGAAAACCCAAATCGAAACCCTAAAACAATCGATTATTGAAATCAGTGTAGTATGTAAACATGATTTCAAATCCGGATGAACGATAAATACAATATGAAGTAGAATAGCAATCAAATCAGAAAACAATAATGTTAATCTAATAGGATATTTAAACAGATATTGAAGATTCGTTCAAGTTAGAGTTTTGATTGAATCAGGTATTCGATTTACCTGAAGACGATAATCGAGTATACAATAAATCAATGAAATCATGATATTATAAAAGAAGCGGCGCATGTTACCTGATGGAGATGATAGAAATCGAGAGTGACAGTTGGAGATCAGGGTTGATGGTGAAGGAGAATGAATAAGATGGATGGATAGTTATAGAAGATTTTCACAAAGAAAAGAACAATATAACTGGCGTTTGTATCAATGGAGAAAGGAGAATAATAAGAGAGGATAGCAGGAACCTACCGAAAGGAGCAGAGAGATAGAGGCGGATTTGAATGTTAGGGTTGAATGTGTGTTTGTGAATGAGAATCCTAGATATTCATTAACTTTTATATGCGGGTATTTGGGTAAAATATCAGGGTAATGGATCGGATCGGGTCAACCAGGTTAGAGTTAAACGGGTTGGAAAATGCTGAGGTGGACACCCTAGAAAGGTGACACCTCACCCCTAGATACTCCTTTATTATATGTATAGATGGTTTAATATTTTGCATGAGATTTCTTTCAGGTTAAAACAAATAATTGGGCTCTAGATGATTGGGCAGATAAGTTGCAGTGGGCTAAAGAAGACTGATTGCTGGGCTCGTGATAAAGAAAGGAAGCATTGGGCTTTGATGAAGTCACCGGCCCAGAAGAGTTATAAGTTCAGTCCAAGTCCAGTCCACGTCATCGATCCGGAGGCTTATTTCGAGGTGTGATCATAGTCGCTGGATAAAGAAGCACAAACGAATAGTAGCCGTTGGATGTGTGTTTTCTCTCTGCTCGTTCAGCTGCCTATATAAGGGCTTTCTCTCATTCATTCGAGGGTTAGTCTCTCTCAACAACAATAATAATAAGATCAGTCTCTTCTCTGTGTAATCTAGGGTTTGTATGAGTATTGATCAGATTCATCTCGAATCTGTTCTTTGTAGTTTCTCAGTTACAATCTAGGTATAGTTTTGTTTGAGAGAGTTTGAGAGATCTTTGTATTGTATTCCAGATTCTTTGATTTGTTTAAGGGTGTAAACTTTTGGTTTGGGTTTTTAATAATAATAATACAAGAGTTTATGCTTTGATACCATAATTTTGACACAAGCCTTTCTGGAATAAATGCACGGTAATAGAAAACCATGATTGCCATCAAAATTCGAACATGTCCCCTCTAAAAGGGTAGGCTCTAACCATCACTTGGTTTACCACTCTACCATAAGGTGGGTATTCGCAGAAATTTGCTCATTGCTTTTTATAACTTCTTTTGGTTTCTAGTAGTTATTGCCCAATTAATTCTTATGATAATAATAAACTATGCTTGTTTTTTCTTCATAAAGCTAAATTAATAATTTGGCGATGAGTATCACTCTTAAAGGAAATTATGAGATAACTTTTAGGATTTGTGAAACTTTAAAATGCGTTTTGTGAACAGTAAAACGTTTGTCCATTTTTACTTGATTTATTTTCTAAGTAATCTCTTTTTTCTTTTAACTTTTGGCATGTTAGAAATGAAATACAATTAAGAAGATAACATCGAACACGTGGTTAGAGTTGTAATCATTGCATATGCGACTTTGAAATTTATGTATTTACATGTACGGATGGGTAAATCTACATGTCCTTCATGTGTGGCCTTTTGTTTATGAGTGTAGGTGACTAGACTTTATTGGACATTCAAAAAAAATTCACATAATGAAGAGGGTATGTATCACCTTAATTTACATCTGATACATATTTTTTTTTCATACTAATTTATAAGTATTTTTTGTAAAAGCTGTAGGAAACCAAATAGGTGGAAAGTGAAGTCGAAAATCGCTAAGATGAGTCGAAACACCAAGTTTTTGGATAGCGTGACGTTCTGGCACACTATGGGTTGATCAGTATCGCATACATGGACATCTTTTTGGCCTTGAGCTTACAGGTTGTTCCATCTTTATCACATTTGCACTAGTTGCAAGGCTAGAAACATTGTAATGTTCTTACAAAGGATTCACTCTTTATTAGATGGATTCAAGTATCCCACTTTTACCTTAAACGCTTGTATACAACCTGTAAAAAGATGTCATATATATGGAGCATTTAACCTCGTATATGAAAACTATCAAAACTATGTCGTTTATATTAAATATAACTAAACTATATGTTGGGTGAAAATTATAAAAAAAAAATGAAATTCAAAACAAAATGCACATGTCACAGACTTCTTAAGAGTTGAGATGAACTTCATGTCATCACTATTTTCAAGTTTCAAACAAACCTATATTTATAAAAACTGTTGACCAAGTGATAGTAAAAGAATAAGTGCTGAGGTTTGAATAAAAAAACAAGGCCGGCTAATAGTTATTTAATACAATACTACATCAACATCCTTTTCAGATGTTAACAGAATGCAACTAAAAACATAAGATTATAAAATTTGAATCTCAAGAAATTACCAAGAATTTCCATACATTCACCACTATATTCGTCTACCGAAAACAATGGCATACAGAAACATATACATCTTCAGAAACAGATACCTTACATCAAGGTCAACAGCTCAAGGACTAGGACGAGTTAATTTCATCGAACAAGGTCTTATGTTTGAAGTTCTTTAGCTTAGGAACTATGGTGAATCCTTATTTAGGCGTATTCTACTAAAAAAAACCTAATCGAATCTCCTTATACGGACGAATCAAGGACAATATTAAAAGACAAGCAAATCAGATACCGTTATAATTGGGATGACTATAGTAACACAGCATCTGACGATGTAAAATAATAAACAAATCAAGCCCGAGCATAGAAAACTACTTACGAGCCAAACTTGAGACTGCACGAGCTCAGGCTCGGTTCAACTAGACTCGTTTACACCCTCCAATCTCCATGTCACTATGAACTTTATAAAAAAGTTAAAATGTTTGAAGTTTAAATGGAAAGAAAAACAAGGGCGGCTATTAATAGTTTAATACAATATCACATCAACATTCCTTTCAGATACTGACTAAATGTAACATAAAACATAAGGTTTTGAAGTTTGAGTCAAAAGAAATTATCAAGAATTTCCATACATTCACCATTATATCACTTCAATTATCATCCAGCACCTGTCAATCCTCAAACAATGGCATACAGAAACATATACATATACATCTTCATCACTTTACTTTCGTTTTCGTTCAACAATCCTTGTTATTCAGTAACAGATACCTTACATCAAGGTCAACAGCTCAAGGACTGGGACGAACTGATTTCATCGAACCGAGTCTTCTGTTTGAAGTTCTTTAGCTTCGGAACAAATGTGAATCCATATTTAGGCATATTTTACAGAAACAAGCAAATAAAATCTCCTACAATGGACGAGTCAAGGATAATATTAAAAAGCAAGAAAATGAGATACCGTTATAGTTGGGATGACTATAGTAACACGGCATCTGACGATGTCAGTAAAACTGCAGTTTGGGTGGCAAATAGAAACAATCCAGTTCCAGATATATACGGCAAGCTCGTTGTAGATGTCAATGGGGAGCTCAGCATTTTATCTGGTGCAGGCACTATTGTAGATCTCTTCAATCCAACTACACTAGTAATACGCAACGCGAGTGTTACACTGTTGGATTCAGGGAATTTGGTGCTTCGAGAACTGCATCCAGATGGGTCTGTTAAGCGGGTTTTATGGCAAAGCTTTGATTATCCAACAGACACGCTTCTACCTGAAATGAAACTGGGAATTAATCTCAAGACTGGGCATAGATGGTCACTGACTTCTTGGCGGAACGATGAGCTACCGGCCGAAGGTTTATTTACATTAGTAGGAGACCACAATCACACTGGTCAAATGGTCATTCTGAGGGAAGGGAATGTCCACTGGGCAAGTGGACCTTGGCAGAACGGTGAATTTAATAATACTGATCTAAAGTCTTCTGGTCCAGATGTCCGCTTCGATTATGTTTCTAATGAGGCTGAGCAATCCTTCACATATCTAACAAGAACATATGATTCATATCCATCTCTGAGGATGCATCAAGATGGTCAGCTTAAGGGTTCACCTCTAAACTTAAACGTCCACTGCTCGATTAATGACGCTCCTGGCTGCGCTGAAGATGAGTTTGAAAAATTAGAATGCAGGAAAGATTACTCTCAGTTCTCAAGAAGAAGTCAATACCATAGATATGATTTTGGAGATGAATATGTATATGGTGAAAGCTACAACTTATATGATTGCCGAAAATTATGCTGGAGCAATTGTTCGTGTGTGGCCTATACGACAACAAGAAACAGGGTAGGCTGCCAAACTTATGGTAAAAAGGTACAGATTCAAGGAAGAGATAGCATAAACAAATACTATTACACCTTCAATTATGATGGAGGTTAGTACTCTTTTCGCTGTTACCACCTAGAAAATGAAGACACACTTCCCTTACAAGTTTTTGCACAGGATGCCAGTAGGTCTAACCGTCTACCCAGTTAACATACTAATGCATATTATAACATCCTAATGCATAAAAACTTTCATGTGTGTGGTATTACACGCCATTGTACCATATGATAAACAAACATTGAACACTTGGATTTTATAAGTTGTTAATCTCTTTTCTTGAGCAAAATAAAAGAGAGTTTATTTTCAGCATACACAAAAGCGAAGATGGAGAAGAAGAAGACGACAAATAAGGCCTGGATTTGGTTGATTATCTTAGTTGGGTTGATTATCATGATTGTATCTTTAGCTGTACTATCAAGCTATTGGGTATACAAGAACATTGATTTTAAAGGTAACATCCTCACATTTCCCTACATTCAAATTCAAATACATACAATAGGCCCTTGTCATACAGGATTTCAACAATTTGGAAAAAAGGACATTGTCATCAAGAACATTCTTATTCGTAATGCTCATATAAGCGGTAGTAGATCATCAATAATAATTACCACAGTTAGCAAAAGCTAGTCTTTTGTGTGTTCCAATCCTGATGCTCCAACACTAACAAGTATTTCTTTATTACAAATTAGAGATCGGTAAGAAAATCAAGAAGTTGGTGCTGCTCCAGACGAGACGTATGAGACATTTCTACATTTCTATACGAACAGATAAAAATGTGAACACCGAACTGCATTATTTCACCTTTCAAAGCATCTCATCCGCCACAAACAATTTCTCACACACGAATATGCTAGGAAAGGGAGGGTTTGGAGAAGTTTATAAGGTAAACATTCAAAGACAGTCTTCTAGTATAGAAGATTTGAGGTTAAAACTCCATGTGATGTATTTCATAGGGAAAATTTGTTGACGGGCAAGAGGTTGCGGTCAAAAGACTTTCAAAAACCTCTAGACAAGGAGTCAAGGAGTTTAAAAATGAAACCGAACTCATTGCCAAACTTCAACACACTAACCTCGTCAGGATTCTAGGGTGTTGCGTTGAAAAACAAGAACAAATCCTTGTATACGAGTATATGCCTAATGGTAGCTTGGATTCCTTTCTATTTGGTAAGAACTAACACTCAATACATTATTCATATGAACTTGGTTCTTTGTTTGGTTACCATTACTTGTTTATTAACAGATCCTACAAAGAAAGGATTACTGGATTGGAACAATCGCTTTATAATCATTGACGGCATTGCTCAGGGGCTTCTATATCTCCATAGATTCTCAAGGCTAAGGATAATCCATAGAGATCTGAAAGCCAGTAACATCTTGCTAGATGACTACCTAAAGCCAAAAATATCAGATTTTGGCATGGCTAAGTTATTTGGGATCAACGAGTCTGAAGCAAATACAAGTAGAGTCGTTGGAACACGGTGAGCCGTCATATGACAGTTGTGTTATATAATATTATGAAAAGAACCAATGTATTGACTGTTGATTTGATATGCAGTGGGTATATGCCTCCAGAGTATCTGATAGATGGCATCATTTCAACCAAGATAGATGTCTTTGGGTTTGGTGTTTTGTTGCTTGAGATTATAAGCAGCAAGATGAATCATGCGAGCTATGATGCGGAGCACCCGCTCAACCTTCTAGGACTCGTAAGTTAATCATAAGTCTTATATTTATCATTTGAAACAAATATATGACTTAGTTATAAAATTGTAGGCATGGGAATTGTGGAATGAAGGCAGAGGTTTGGAGTTGATGGATCCAGTATTGGAAGATACATGCACTCCCAAAGAAGTAATGACATGCATTCATGTGGGTCTATTATGTGTTCAAGACCATGCCGCGGACAGACCTACCATGTCAGAAGTTGTTTCTATGCTCACAAATGAAAATATGCGTCTACCCGAGCCAAAACAACCAGCATTCTACATTGAGAGGCATGAGACTGAGGCAGGAAGAGGAGATAAGTTGGGAAATGAATCTGAACCTAGCGAATCCGTTTCAATTCTAGTGTCGAAATAGAAGGCAGCAATAACGAACATGTTTAAAAACATTATCGTACTTAGTGTGTGTTGAAAACAATAATTAATACAACATCTGAAACAAAAAGTACTTTTGATTGATTTACACACAAACTTCATGAGCAGACTATACAGTATACCCTTATTTGGTTGAGAACTTCAAACAATGATGGAAGTATATTTAACATTTTAACTCTTTAGTAAAGATGTCAATTTTTATTGGGTTTAAAATTCCACCAACAATCTTCTCTCTTATAAACTACCTTCTATTGACATAGCAACTATATAATCTCACAAGTTCAAGTGGTAAAGAATACACAACAATTTATGAACTCGTTATAAAGAGTGTTGTTAAATTGTAAGTCTGATTTTATAATTTTTACTTGTCAATTTTATTCACTCAATTTAGTAATACATGTTGTATGTTATTGTTTCATGGTTTGGACTGATGATTGCTATTGGGCTCGAGGACTGATGATGTGGGCTTGCTGGTTGCTGGGCTAAAGTGTTTGGGCTAGCTGGTCAGGAGTTCAAGAGAAGGGTTCAAGTAATCAGAGGTTCACTTCAAAGGGTCAGCTAAGTTGTTATAACAACCAAGATCATCTCAGCTGTCCATTCGTTCACAATCCGTGTCGATTACAATCCAACGGTTGATTATTGTTTAGAGTGTGTTTCTTTATAGAATCTTCCATTGGTAGTATAAATAGGTTGAGATTATTATTATTAGGGTTTCTAATCTCAGTCTTGTGTAATCTCTCTGATATTCGTACTCACAAATCTTAGGGTTTAGATTGTGTTCTTGGTTATTCATCTCGAATGAACCAAGATAGTCTGTAGATCTGTAGGGTTTGTCCAGATTATCTGTTGATAATCTGTTTGAGGGTGAGTGTGATTGTAGTGAGGTTTCTGGTGTAATTGTTGATACATTGGGTTCTTTATTTTGGGTTGGTTTGATTAATAAAGAGTATTTTTAGTATAGATCCATGTTTATGTGACATGGTATCAGAGCTATAGGTTGCTCTTGGATATAGATCTGATATCTAGGGTTTGGGCTACTATTCCGCTGCACAAATTAGTCTCTGGGTGGATCTATTAATCATTCCTCTGAGTATTTGTATCTTGGTGTATTAGCTGGATTACTGGGGTGATTCTGGGAGAAATACCTGAGAGATCTAAAATCACTGATCTCTGGTGATTCAGGAGTCTCAGAGAAGGAGCTTTGTTTTCTTGGTCTTGATCTCGTAACCCTAAGTGAAGGTTACGGATCTAGACGTGCTAAGGAGCTTGCACTCGGTGAGATTGTTCCTGTTTGTTCTCTTTTTAGTTTGATATTCTGTTGTGAGTCTAGGAGCAAGGCCCGGGTTAGGAGGACCGGTATTGGCTCAGTACTTGTTTAGGGTTAGGTCTGTTTGTCTAGGTCTAGGAGGCTCCTACAATAAGACATGCACTGGCACCCTTGAGTGATGAACCAGTGATCTTGACACTGTTGTAGCTTCGCCTGTGTCTGATATTTGGTGTCTTATATTTTGTGTGTTTTTATTTGCTCTGTTGTGATCCTGATAATCTGTGTGTGACTGCTATTATCTGATCTGTGATTGTGTGGCTTGTATTTCTTGATTAACTGATAATTGGTGTTACTTGTGTGAATCATTATGGTTGATGGTCAAGAAGGGGGAGGGGGAAACCCTAACCCTAGTTCTAGTGAAACACTGGTTAGCAAGTTAGATGCTAGTGATCCATTGTACCTTCATCCATCTGACTCTAGTAATCTTACAATTGTGTCAATCAAGTTAAAAGGGTCTGAAAATTACAATGTATGGGCTAATGCTATGCAACTGGCTTTACAAGTTAAAAATAAATGGGGCTTTATAGATAACACATGTATAAGATCTATTGATAATGATGTACTAGGAAGACAGTGGGACAGATGTAACTCAATAGTACTAACATGGATTCTAAATTCTATAAGTGAAGACCTGTATATGGGTCATGTTTTTTCTAAATTGGCTAGTAGTGTCTGGACTGAATTAAAAGAGACCTATGACAAGGTTGATGGATCAATAGTGTTTGACTTGTACTAGAAAATTAATTCATTCACTCAGAATGGTAGTTCTGTGGCTGAATACTATCATAAATTGAACATTATGTGGAAACAACTTGACCAAATACTTCAGTTACCTGCTTGTACTTGTAATGCTGCTATTGAGTTCAATAATTTCAGTAATATGATTAAGTTGATGCAGTTCTTGATGGGACTTGACAGTGTGTACCAGAGTGTGAGAACTAATCTGTTAATTAAAGAAACTTTACCATCAGTTAAAGAAGCATTTAGTATCATTTCAAGGGAGGAATCCCATAGAAATGCTAGTAATGCTGGTAGAAAAACTCAAAGTATGGCTCTGTTTTCTAAAACTGATCAAAACTTAGAGTTTAATAAAGCAAATAAAGTTTCTAAACAGAATTTGAAATGTACACAATGTAATAAGATTGGTCACACTGTTGAAACCTGTTTTGAGATAATTGGATACCCATCATGGATGAGGTCCAGGGGTAAGCAGGGAAAAAGGTTGAGTAGTAACAATGTTAATGTTTCTGTGAATGAAAAATCTGAGAATTGTCTGAGTAGCTTAACTAGTGAACAAGTTAACAGGCTGCTTAGTTTGTTGGGGGATAAGTCAAAAGAGGGTCCTCAAAGCTGCAGTGTGTCAGGTAGTCAATTTAATCCTTTCTGTGCTAGTGTGTATGTTAAACCAGTTTTTTGCTTTTCTAGTGAAACTGGGAACATAAGAATCAAGGGTTGGATATTTGATTCAGGGGCTAATCAACATATGATTAGGGATGAAAAAGATTTAACTGATTACATAGATGTGTCTGAGTTAAATATCAAAGTTAAACATCCAAATGGAACTGATGCTTTAGTTACTAAAATAGGGAATGTTAAACTTGGTAATAAAGTCATATTGTTGGATGTGTTTGTAGTACCTGATTACAATATCAACTTGATTTCTATTCATAAATTGGCTAAAGATAATAAGGTTCATGTTATATTTGATGAAAATAAATGCTATGTCCAGGACTTAACAACCAGGAAAGTTTTGGTGACTGGTAGCCAAGTAGATGGGCTATATTTCTGTGGAAACTCTTTTGTGTGTAATAAGGTGTGTGATGATGAGAATTTAAGAAGTCTTTGGCATAATAGACTAGGACATCCATCTGAAAATGTTATTAATGTTCTTAAAAGTAGACTTAACATCAGCTCTACTAGTGATGTATGCCCTTGTGAGGTATGTCACAGGGCTAAACAGCATAGAGAGCCATTTCCCTTAAGTAATCATAAGACTACATCTCTAGGTGAACTTGTTCACCTAGATGTATGGGGACCTTACAAGGTTCCTAGTAGGGAAGGTGATAAATACTTCCTTACTATAGTTGATGACTACTCAAGGGCTGTTTGGGTGTGTCTTATGAAACAAAAGGTTGAAGTTTTTGATAATATTTGTGAATTTGTAAATATTATTAAAACACAATTTAATAAGAACATAAAATGTTTCAGAAGTGATAATGGGTCTGAGTTTATAAATAACAAGATGAGTAGTTTTCTTAAAGAAAAGGGTATTTTACATCAAACATCTTGTACTTACACACCCCAACAGAATGGGATTGTAGAAAGGAAACATAGGCATCTACTTAATGTGGCTAGGGCATTATTATTTCAAAGTTGTGTTCCTATAAAGTTCTGGTCAGATTGTGTTCTAACTGCATCCTACCTTATTAATAGGACTCCCTCAGCTGTATTGAATGGTAGAACTCCATATGAACTAGTTTATGGTTTTGAGCCCTTTCTAGATCAATTAAAAATATTTGGATGTTTGTGTTTCTGTACAGTATTAAATAATACTGATAAACTTAGTTACAGAGCTGAAATATGTGTGTTCATTGGGTATTCTACTGAGAAAAAGGGATACAAAGTTTTTAGTCTGGATACAAAAAATGTTTTTTATTCTAGAGATGTAAAATTTTTTGAACACATTTTTCCTTTTAAAGAAAAAAATATTTTAAATAACTTTGATAGTTTTGAACATTTAAATATTACAAATTTAAATTTTTTTGATCTGTATGAAAACACAAACTCTGAATCAGTGGAAGATCCCAATGATGAGGGAAAGGGCCTAGGTAAGGAAGAGTTGGGGACACTTGAGTCAGATCAGTCCCAACCTAAGCAAACTAGTTCTGAGAGCTTGGCTGATTCTCAGCAGCCCAGTACTAGTACAGCTTGTGACAGAGATGACTCAGTGAGGACCAACAATGACTTAACTTTCATTTCTGAGGGACTGGAACAAAATCCACTTGAGGAAACCATAACTAGAAGGTCATCTAGGAGTTCTAGGATACCAAAAAAGCTGGATGAGTTTATTATTGAGGGTAAGGTTAAGTATGGGTTAGAAAGGTCTGTCAATTACTCTAACTTGTCTGTTAGCAATAGGTGCTATGCTGTGGCCTTGAACAAAAGTTCAGAACCAAAGCATTTTAATGAGGCAATTAGTGATCCCAATTGGATCAATGCCATGAATGAAGAAATAGAAGCTTTGCATAGGAATAATACTTGGGAACTAGTTGAATTGCCTAAAAACAGAAGTTTAGTTGGATGTAAATGGATATATAAAATAAAATACAAGGCAAATGGTGAAATAGAAAGGTACAAAGCTAGGTTAGTGGCTAAAGGGTATAGTCAAAAACATGGAATAGACTTTGAGGAAACTTTCTCACCTGTTGTGAAACTTGTAACTGTTAGATGTATTATATCTATTGCTGTTCAAAATGATTGGGAACTGTTTCAACTAGATGTCAATAATGCATTCTTATATGGTAATTTAAATGAAGATGTGTATATGACATTACCTGATGGATATTATTCAGAACATGAAAATAAGGTTTGTAAGCTGAAAAAATCCTTATATGGACTTAAACAAGCCCCTAGAATGTGGAATGAAAGGCTTGTAGAAGTGCTTGTTAACTTAGGATTTAATCAGAGCAAATGTGACTATTCATTGTTTTATAAACTGTCCAAAGATGTGATTGTGTATCTGTTGGTCTATGTTGATGACATAGTGGTCACAGGTAATAATATAGATGAAATCCAAACTGTTAAGGAGTGTCTTAAAAAACAGTTTTTGATTAAAGATCTAGGTGAATTAAAATACTTTCTAGGGATAGAAGTTATAAAACAAAATCAGGGAATTTGCTTGTCACAGAGGAAATACTGTATAGAATTGTTAAGTGAGTATGGCATGACTGGTTGCAAACCACTTAATAGTCCTATAGATCAAAATCATGTTCTTACAGCTGTGTGTAAAGCACACAGTAAACCTTTGAAAAATATTACAGCCTATCAGAAATTAGTTGGTAAATTGATATATCTGGCCCATACAAGACCAGACATATCTTATGCTGTACATTATTTAAGCCAATATATGCACAAACCACTTGATGGTCATTTAAAGATTGCATTCAAATTATTAAGGTATCTCAAGAAGGCACCTGGAAAAGGTATACTGATCAAAAAACATAGTAATTTTGATCTAGTTGCCTATTCAGACTCAGATTGGGCTAAATGCCTGGAGTCCAGAAAATCCATTACTGGATTTTGTGTCTTTCTTGGTGGATCCTTAATATCCTGGAAGAGTAAGAAACAGGCAACTGTTTCTAGGTCTTCGGCTGAGGCAGAGTATAGGGCCATGTGTGCTGTATGTTGTGAAGTTATGTGGTTAAAGAACTTATTGTCTGAATTAGATATTAATGTGAAGTTACCAATACAAATATATTGTGATAATACAGCAGCTTTGTCTATAGCTGCAAATCCTGTGTTCTATGATAGAACAAAGCATTTTGACTTGGATCTGTTTTTCCTAAGAGATCAAATCTCAAAAGGAATAGTTAAAACTGATCATATTGGGTCAAAGGATCAGATTGCAGATATTATGACTAAGGGACTGCTGGTTGGACAACATGAGGTAATATCTTCTCTGTTACAGTTGTTTGACCCATTTGAGTGTTAAAATTGAGGGGGGGTGTTAAATTGTAAGTCTGATTTTATAATTTTTACTTGTCAATTTTATTCACTCAATTTAGTAATACATGTTGTATGTTATTGTTTCATGGTTTGGACTGATGATTGCTATTGGGCTCGAGGACTGATGATGTGGGCTTGCTGGTTGCTGGGCTAAAGTGTTTGGGCTAGCTGGTCAGGAGTTCAAGAGAAGGGTTCAAGTAATCAGAGGTTCACTTCAAAGGGTCAGCTAAGTTGTTATAACAACCAAGATCATCTCAGCTGTCCATTCGTTCACAATCCGTGTCGATTACAATCCAACGGTTGATTATTGTTTAGAGTGTGTTTCTTTATAGAATCTTCCATTGGTAGTATAAATAGGTTGAGATTATTATTATTAGGGTTTCTAATCTCAGTCTTGTGTAATCTCTCTGATATTCGTACTCACAAATCTTAGGGTTTAGATTGTGTTCTTGGTTATTCATCTCGAATGAACCAAGATAGTCTGTAGATCTGTAGGGTTTGTCCAGATTATCTGTTGATAATCTGTTTGAGGGTGAGTGTGATTGTAGTGAGGTTTCTGGTGTAATTGTTGATACATTGGGTTCTTTATTTTGGGTTGGTTTGATTAATAAAGAGTATTTTTAGTATAGATCCATGTTTATGTGACAAGTGTGTGCGCATTTGAGAGAGAGAGAGAGAGTATAGTAGTATACCTTCCCCAATCGCCACCAAGACAACTGCATAACGCATAACTCCTCATTCACAACTTTTTTCTACATATACCTCTCATCTGGTTCAAAAGAGTCCAGTACTGGAAGATACCCTTATTGGACTAGCAACTTCATCATTTAAAAATTTTACCGACGTTCTGCAACACAGTTTAACCATTTAGACAAAAATGCCAAAATAGAAAAATGCATATAGTCCCTTCACAAATAAAAAATACAAAAAAACTAATATCATTACCTCGCCACTCACCCCGACACTGTCGTCAATTTCCAAATTCAGAGTCACAAAGAAACCCACTGAACTCTTCAACTGCCTCTGCAACCTGTAAAAGGTTGGCTAACGCTTCTTGGGATTGATATATATATATATATATATATATATATATATATATATATATATATATAGAGGGGACGGTTATTGTACAAAGTAATGAAAACGTGCGAAGTGTGCGAAGGCTCACTTTGTACATGATAATTACGTAATGATAATTACGTAATTATCATGTGCAAGTGAGCCTTCGCACACTTCGCACGTTTTCATTACTTTGTATTTGAACCTGTCCCTATATATATATATATATATATATATATATATATATATATATATATATATATATCAATATTAAAATCATAATAGAAAAATATCATCAGGCTGCAGACATGAGCGAGCATTGCATTGGAAGGTAAGATAATTCAACATAACAAGTGTGTAGTTGGGTACTATACATGCATATATATAGAGGAACGTTCAATACACAACCTATTTTAGGTAGAGAACTAAGAGCAAACGTAAACAATATACATATTGCTTTAAATGTGATACACGAGGCTATTATGTGACCGTCATATCTGCATCTCTTTTTCTCCGACTATATATGTTCAACAGTCAACACTACGTACAAGTGCTTATGCGATTCTCGCATTTCTCCTCTTAAAATTGGTTCTATTATTCTGTAACGAACGTCTCCCTATATGATTAATGTGTGTATTATATGTATATCCCAACATACCTAATCCTTTCGTCTAATAACCGTTACCTTGATCGCTTTTAGATGATTGACAAATGGTAAAAGATTTGCCCAACAAAAACAGCTAATGGCATACTGCATAAAACTTTAGTACATTTTCACAAGCAATTAACAGTACCAATTTATGTGTATCTGTTTAATGTGCTGTCTCTTGATCTGAACAACTGGATTAATAATTAATTTGACCTAAGCATTCATATTTTTCTTCTAAGACCATATGGTGTGCTCACGGGGAAACCATGCGGGGAGGTGATGTGGACAAGTCCCCCAAGGGGAACACCGCCCCCCCCTAAAAATTTTCGGTGACTTGGGGGAAATTTCCCCTTTCTCCCCGTGTCATGTGATTGGCCCATTTTTTTTCTTTTTTTTTAATCAAACTTTATCCAATAAAAAAAGGAAGGGGGAATAGGGGAATTGGGGGAAGGCATTTCCAAACTTTGGGGGAGAAAATGGGGGAAATGATGTGGCGCTGATGTGGCACTTGGAGGAGTTGGGGGAAAGGGGGCCACACCATATAGCCTAATCAGGATACCTCAAAGACTATTTATTTCTCAACCAAATGATATCCAAAAGACTAAATAAGCGCTAAAATCATATAATATCATTACAACATGCAATTAACACAAATTACTACCATTTTCCAGATCGATATGCAAAACCTTTAAAAAAAAGAAAAAAATGTTACTGCATCCATGCAGGAGGATGTAGTAGAGTGCCGCAAGTGAAAAATAAAGGATGTGAGAGCATTCAGAATCGTCCACCAAATACTTGTGAGGGTATCTCCGTATTTTAAAAAGTGATTTTGAGGCGTTGTGAGTAGAAAAGAGAGAAAATGTTACTGTTTATCTGTATATATATTTGAAAAACTGACGTTCACCACCAAATTTTTTAATAGTTTTTTAGAGTGGTTGTGAGTGAAAAAAAGATAAATGTTTGAGTAAATATTATTTAATTGAGAATGAGAGAAAAAATATAGTTGTTTTTAGTGTAATTTGATAGATGACTCGTTTAATTTAAGAGAGCTCAACTCTTTTAAAGCTTTGATTTTAAGCTCTAGCTAACTCATTGGTATTTTTTAAAGCTCGGACCCAACCTTGGTTTTAAAAAGCGAGAAGCACATACAAAAGCGATGAGGTCTAAAACTAAGGCGCGTAACGCCATGTCCAAAAGTGTACCGTTTTTCATACCCGAGATACAAATAATTATACATTTTATTATATCTTTTCTATTGGCTTCTAGCCCCATTTATCCGATTTATAGAAAAGTAAGTTTTATATATGTTTTAAATAGAAAATTACATATATGTACAACCTGAAAAGTACGTTTTACAATAACATGCTGCACAAAAATATGGGAAATACATGAGACGCGCACATTATGCTACCAAAAGCGCAATGCAAGTGTATTGTGCCTAGGGATGAGCTCGGTAGCGAACCGATACCAATTTTTGTCAAAACTTAATACCAATACTGAAAATATATCTATATGGTATGGTATTTTAAGGTAAAATACCAATACCTATTTTCGTCAAATGTTGGTACCGAAAATGAACCGTATTGACATATTTGTATAGGTATTTTCGGTATAAATACTGCTCAGATAGGTACAATGTTTTTAAGAAAATGGATAAAATTTCCTTCCTTTATTTAGGTGGAGTAGAGTTTTTTTAAGATCGCCCGTAGTCGAGCGCTAACCAGGCGTGAAAGTAGGCTTTAGCGCCCCATAATGCCCCCAACACCGTCTCTAGGGGCTTTAATCTTGCAAAAATGGGCTGAAGCTTGAAATTTTTCACGCCTGAAAATTAGTTTCTGACTGCTTTTCGATTTTGAGCCAATCAAAGACGAGGAGGGGCTTAAATTTTAACAACCATTACACATGGTCTAAGCTAACGATCCCCGGTAGCTCACAAGAGCTGCTTGTCTGGTTCCGCTATGATAGAAGTGTGGTTTACCACAGGCGACAAGCCGTTCCCTGCCCGCTGCCCAGTTAATCGAATATGAATGGTTCCATAACGTCTCGTGAACAACAAACAGCAGATAATGATGACGAGTATACATCCATTTCTCTCATATTAATATTATCTTCAATACATTCTGGTAATCTCCTAATTGATTCCTCATTTCTTCGTTACTTGATTCACCAATTTCTCTAATTAGGTCTGTTTGTTCATATGTTTATAACGTCAACAACTGAACTCGATGTATTCTTTATTCTTTTTTTTTTAAATTTCATATCGTTTATGAATTACATTGTTAAATCAGTATGTATTCGATTGATTGTTTTAGTTCAATTACAGCTGTGATTATCAGTTGCTAATTTTATTTGGATTAATTTGCAATAACTTTTACACTTTAATTTAAAGTTTAATAACTTTGTTCATATTATACTAAAAGCAACAATGTTATATGATAACGATATTATACATTTACATGCCTTGTAAAGTTATAAATCCTAGAAATACTGCCTATTTATTATCTGTTTTTATTGTTTATAGTAAGTATGATCAATGTTGCAGAAGGCGCGCTAGGCGCTAGGCAGGCGGTGAGGTCCAGCCTAGGGACTAGTCGGGACTAGGCGAAATTAGGCATTTTTGTATTTTTATAGGTATTTTATATATATAAACACAAATTTAGGTGTTTTTTTAAACATGTTAAGATATATACACATAATACTTAGAAATACTTAGATATATATACATAATACTAAGAAATACTTAGAAAATTAAAAAAAATAATTAAAAAAAAATTAAAAAAACCACCGCCTAGGCCCGCCTAATGGCCAAACGCCTAGTTCACCGACTAGGTCCTTATTCCTATATTCAGTCCCGCCTAGCCCCTAGGTGCCGCCTAGGCCAACTTTTACAACACTGAGTATGATTGTCTTTGTGCATATATAAGTATAAGCTGTTTTTTGCTGTTTTATGATGGCATATATGTCTCTGTATTACTGCGTTACGCCTTTACCATTTCATTTACTTCCGGTAGCTCTTTGTTACTGTATTTTTTGTTCTTTGCTCTTTGCTTGTCTGTTGTTTGTGTGGACTTAGAGGCAACCTCTTTATCCCGATTCCCGAGGGATAGAGGTAAGGGTTGCCTACATATTACCCTCCCCATACACTACTATTAGATTTGCTATTTGTGGGATTTACTGGGTATGATTGTTGTTGGTTGTCGTATTGTTTATAGTAGATGGATATAAAATACCATAACTACTTTTATCAAATGAAGGTGGTTGAATCATTTAAAAGAGTGGCTAATATGAGATCGAGTTATATAATATACAACTAGAAAGATCTCAATTCATGATGGATATAGTTTTCATAACATAAAGAGGTATTCTTCTTGATTTTGGAGTAAACAATATAATTTGATTTGTATGTTTTTTAACTGAAATATTAATTTGTTTTGCTGTTACCCGACCCGCTTGAACCATAGAAGATACCAAATCAGTTACCCAACTCACTCTAAGCTAAAACTTTATATATATATAATTAAAAAAAAGGGCCCCAATTTTTTAATTCGTTAACAGGTTGAGCCGCCTCTGCACTCGTTTACATAGTATTGAAGTTTAAAGAAAATTGTTATGAACAATAGGCCGTACTAGGACAAACAATGTATAAAAAGAGGCAATTATGACAATATGTGAAAATAAAAAGTTTGTGAAAATAGTTCACGTTATGGGACAGGTTTTGTTTCTTTGCATACAGTTCGGTATACATGAAATTTAATAAGATACAAGACATATTTCCGTGTACTATTATTTATGTACTTGGAAAGGACACATCAAAGATTAAGTATATAAAGACAGTTGATATGGGGAATAACTTTATATATGACTAAAAAGGTAAAATGTACCAGTGGTGCATGATAAGGCTGGTGGGTAAGCAGACGGGGGAAGGGATGACACGTAGGAAAAGGTGGGACCGGGGGGATGGAGAACGGGGCAGGACGGGGCAGGGGGGCGGTGTTGGTGTCCAGGACGGGGGAAGGTGATTGGTGGAGGCATTGGTGGGTGATGGTGATTGGTCCGTCTCTAATGTCTCAAGGAGGACGGGAGAGACGGGGGTGTCCGGGACGAGGGTAGCGGGGCGGTGTAGCCTTTGGGACGGGGCATTTAAGGTGGGACGGGGCATGGTGAGCGTCTGCTCTCCCAACAGCCTAAGCCTGCTTATTTGTGTGATTTTCTCCCTTTCATTACACTTAACCAAATATCACCGGTCATGAAACTAATTTTCAACTTGATTCTTTAGAAAAGTACCACATTATTACATTAAGGACGATAGTGATATTAAATATGTTGGTATTTGTTGCCTTCTAATATGATAATGATATTAAACATGTTAGTTTTTGCTGCCTTCTATTTTGACATTAAGATTGAAATTGATTCGCCATTCTCGGATTCGCTTCCCAACTTATCTCCTATTCTTGCCTCAGACTCGGTCTCCATCTCATGCCTCTCAATAAAGAACGCTGGTTGTTTTGGCTCAGGTAGATTCATATTTTCATTTGTAAGCATGGAAACAACTTCCGACATGGTAGGTCTGTCCATGGCATTGTCTTGAACACATAAGAGACCCACATGAATGCATGTCATAACTTCTTTGGGAGTGCATGTATCTTCCAATACTGGATCCATCAACTCCAAGCCTCTGCCTTCATTCCACAGTTCCCATGCCTACATTTGTAACTGAATCCTCAATTTGTCTCATAATTAAAAAAGCAAGACTGATCACTTATGATTAACTGATTAACTTACGAGTCCTAGAAGGTTGAGTGGGTGGTCCACATCATAGCTCCCACGATTCCTCTTGCTGCTTATAATTTCAAGCAACAAAACACCAAAACCGTAGACATCTATCTTTGTTGAAATGATGCCATCTATCAGATACTCTGGAGGCATATACCCACTGGATATTAAATTAAAGTTAATACATGATGTTCTTCTTATTCATAAAACACA
Organism: Ambrosia artemisiifolia; assembly: GCA_032199755.1. Lineage (NCBI taxonomy): Eukaryota > Viridiplantae > Streptophyta > Magnoliopsida > Asterales > Asteraceae > Ambrosia > Ambrosia artemisiifolia. The sequence continues at coordinate 8,010,657 of CM063521.1, forward strand.
ATTGTTACAACATAACTTATGGCTCACCGTGTTCCAACAACTCTGCTTGTATTTGCTTCTGACTCATTGATCCCAAATAACTTTGCCATGCCAAAATATGATATTTTTGGCTTCAGGTAGTCATCTAGCAAGATGTTACTGGCTTTCAAATCTCTATGGATTATCCTCAGCCTTGAGAACCTATGGAGATACAGAAGCCCCTGAGCAATGCCATCAATGATTACAAAACGATTGTTCCAATCCAGTAATCCTTTCTTCATAGGATCTGTTAATGAATGAGTATCAATAACGAAACAAAGACCCAAGTTCACATGAATAAGGTACTGAGTGTTAGTTCTTACCAAATAAGAAGGAATCCAAGCTACTATTTGGCATATATTCATATACAAGGATTTGTTCTTGTTTTTCAACGCAACACCCTAGAAGCCGGACAAGATTAGTGTGTTGAAGTTTGGCTATGAGTTCCGTTTCATTCTTAAACTCCTTGACTCCTTGTCCAGAGGTTTTTGAAAGTCGTTTGACCGCAACCTCTTGCCCATCAACTAATTTTCCCTGGTAAATGCATCACATGAAGGTTTAACCTGAAAAGTGAAAACTTTATTTGAATGTTTACCTTATAAACCTCTCCGAAGCCTCCCTTTCCTAGCATATTAGTGCTTGAGAAATTGTTTGTAGCAGATGAGATGCTTTGAAAGGTGAAATAATGCAACTCAATGTTCATATTCTTATCGGTCCGTACATAGTTGTAGAAGCGTCTCATCTGAAGTAGCAACATCTTCTTGATTTTCTTTGCTAACCCTAATATTTTAACAAAAGAAATACGGGTTAGATAGTTAAAGTGTCAGCTTTGGAAGTCATTGGACATACGTGGACTATTCCATATGTCTTGAAGCAGTTGGCTTCCAGTTCTTCAATGGAGCCCTGGTTCAAGTCCTTGATGTCTTGTTTGTATATTGCCAAAACTATGTCTAAAACCTAATGCCTAGCTTCTTTTGGATTCACTTAATTTATCAATATCTTGCAATTACAGAGGATGAAAACTGTGTACAAACTGTGAAGATAAATTTGTCATTAAAGAGCAATTCACTTTATCATGTTCTTGTGGTACTGTATACACTGGGCGAGAATGATAACAGTGTCCTTTTTACCAAGTTGTTGAAATCCTAGATGACAAGAGACTATTGCATTTATTTGAAAAGAGTGAAAAGGTGAGGTTGTTACCTTTAAAATCAATGTTCTTGTATACCCAATAGCTTGATAGGAGTACAACTAAAGGTACAATCATGATAATCAATGCAATCCAGGCCTTATTCTTCTTTTCTATCTTCACTTCTGCGTATGATGAGATTAAACTCTTTTGCTCAGGATGAGAGATTAATAGCTTATCAAATCAAGTTTACATGTTTATGGTAAGGTGCGATAAGTTATTAAGTTGTAGTGCTACACATGAATGTTTTTATGCAATTAGGATGTATTTAAATTGCTACTGCGCTTGAACCTTGGTATATTAGAGAAAGGTGAATATTCCATCTTTAAGTTTAAAACTCCTAATTTGTTGTCTTGTTGCTTTGAAATTGTAGGTTAACCTTAGGTGTTTTGTATATATATATAGGTAGAGGATCCGGTAGGAAAATTGATTTGTGTAGGAAGTGTGAGAAAGATTAAGAATTGACATGTAGCCATCATGTTTTTGATTTTGGAATGAAGTTTTGGGTTGTTTTGACTTGAAAAACACTTAACACAACAATATACAAAAATTTAAAACACAATCCAATGTACTTTAGTCATTAAATTTAAATTACAAATAAAACACCCTAGTAATTACTTAAAACACTCTACATAAATGTTCTTGACATGGTGTTTTAAGTTTTAAGCTTAAAATACAATGTTTTTGGTTATTAATTGTTATGTTTGGTGTTTTTCTAAGCATAACAATCCAAAACATCATGAATACATTAAAAAAAATGATGCATACATATCAATTTTTAATCCTTCCTACACTTCTCACACAAACCAATTTTCCTACAGGAACCCTACCCTATATATATATATATATATATATATATATATAGGGTGGAAATTCTATTAGAAGGCAGCTTCATGGTAGACCTACAGACAGCAAAAAGCGTAGTAATTATACTAACCTCCATGATAATCAATGGTGTAATATTGTTTGGTCCTATCAGCTCTTTTTGTACTGTTAGGATTGACAATGAATACCATTTTACCATATGTCTTGCAGCCTATCCTGTTTTTTGTTGCAACATAAGCCACACAAGAACAATTGTTCCAGCATATTCTTTGGCAATCGTATAAGTTATAGCTTTCATCATATGCATATTCATCCTCAAAGCTATAGGAGTAGTAGCTTCTTGGGGACCCAAAGTCATAATCTTTCCTGCATTTTAGTTTTTTAAACTCATCCTCCGCACAACCTGGAGGGTCATCAGTTGAGAGACAGTGGAGGTTTAAGTTTAGAGCTGAACCCTTAAGCCAGCCATCTTGATGCATCCTAAGAGCTGGATATGAGTCGTACGTTCTTGTTAAATATGTGAAGGATTGCTCAGTCTCATTAGAAACGTAATAGAGGCGTACATCTGGACCAGAAGATTGTAGATTGGTGTTTTCGAATTGACCATTTTGCCAAGGTCCACTCGTCCAGTGGATATTCCCTTGCCTTAGAATAACCATTTGACCTGTGCCATTGTGATCTCCTACTAATGTAAATAATCCGTCTGCCGGTAGCTCATCGTTGCGCCAAGAAGTCAGTGACCATCTGTGCCCAGTCTTGAGATTAATCCCCAGTTTCATTCCTGGTAAAAGTGTGTCTGTCGGGTAATCAAAGCTTTGCCACAAAACCTTCTTGACAGACCCATCAGCATGCAGTTCCCGAAGTACCAAATTCCCTGAATCCAACAGTGTAACACTCATATTGCGTTTTACTAGTGGAGTTGGATTGAAGAGATCAAGAACAGTGCGGCCTCTAGATAATATGCTGAGCTTCCCATTAGCATCTATGATGAGCTTTCCGTTATCCGGGATCGGATTGTTTCTGTTCGCTACCCAAACTGCGGTTTTACTTATGTCGTCAGATGAGACAACCCAATTAGAAGTGTACCTGAGTCTGTAGTGTGCGAGTAACCTTATATCCTCTGGAGAATAAGATTTGATATAGTTGTTTTTGTAGAATACCCCTAGATAAGGACTCACTGTAGTGCCAAAGCTAAAGAACTTCAAACAGAAGACCCTGTTTGATGAAATCAGTTCATCCCAATCCTTAAGCTCTTGGCCTTGATGTAAGGTATCTGTTTCTGAATAACAAGGTTTGTTTAAACAAAACCAAAATAAAGTAAGGAATAGGAATATGCTTCTGTATGCCATTGTTTCAGGGTAGACAATCTTTTCCTTCTGGGATGAAAGTGAATGGTGATTATATGAAAGTGCAAATTCATGGCAACTTCTCTTGAGTCAAACTTCAACGCCTTATGTTTTATGTTACATTTAGTCAACAGAGAGAGACATCTGATAGGGATGTCAATTTAGAAAATCATTTTTATATTAATACATACAATTTTTAAATATATGATATTTGATGACACGAAATCATATGAGGTTGCCCAATCATATAAGGTCAAAATTATTTAGGAGCTTTGAACAATACTTTCTTTGAATAAACAAAGCATCCATTCATAAAATATATTTGAGTTTTCTTCAGTATGTAATCATACGTATTTAGAAAATGCGTAACCTTGATTCACTAATTTCTCAGATTATGTTTATTTGTTTGTGTGTTTATGATGTGAACAATCAAACTCAATGTATTCTTCAGTAAGATGTATTGTTATCTGACCTATATACTTTTACAGTTCAGTTATCGCTTCTGAATCAATTATTAAATTGATCTAGATTAATTTGCAATAACTTTTGCACTTCAACTAAAAGTAGTTTTGCAACAACTTTGTTTATATTATATAAAAAACAACAATGTTATACAATGATAATCATTATGACAAGCTTGTTCCTCCATTTATCTCCAAAACTCCTTTTCTTGTTGAGTGATTGTTGTTAACAATTGGTAAAATTACATGCCTTAGAAAACCTAGGAATAATGCCTAGTTTTTGTTTTAATTGTTTGCAATAGGTGGATATGGAGTGGAGTATAATAACTATTATACTATGTATAATTTAAAACGTAAGATGAATAGTAAGGTTATTTTTGGGTTTTTCATCATAAGGCTTAACCATAGATTTTCGCCATTCAGACGTACGTGTCAACAAATGAGCAAGTTTTTGCCACGTTTCATGCTTTATGTCAGTCTATGAACGTGGCAGTAGAAGGAGATGCCACTTCCTCTCTACACGTCCATCTTTTTTGTTTATTCCTCTACAAATCAATTCCAAGATCACCATGGCAGTATATTTATGATTTTCTCCATTGCCATTCTTATTTCGATTACCCCTTTTGTAGCCATAACGAGCTAACAAAAGCAGCTCCGTAAGTTTCTCAGATCTTTGTTTACGTGTAACTCTTCTTTTGCAGTTTAAAGTAATTGTTCAATCTGAAAACGACGATCGATATTTTAAAAACCAAAACGAATAAACAGTAATCCAATGTGTGTGTTACTCGGTATGATTGAGCTATAGGAAAACTACGAATACATCTGCATGTTCAAAACGCGTGTTGCTGTTTCCTCGCATTCTACATCCAATTTCATCGGTTTCACCCATATGGCCATATCTATTTTGTCAACTGTTGGTTTCATTCTCTACTGGTTTTATTCTTTTGCAGGTATGGTTTTTATTATAGCAACAAACTTTTATTCTCTACTGGTTTCGTTCTTCCCTCGCATTCCACTTTCAAGCAAAATAAACAAGGAGAACAAAGACAACCAAAGCTAGCTAAGAGAGAGAAGACTAAGAGAGATGAGAAGGGAAAGCGTGGTGGTTGATGTGACAATCGTATGGCGGTGGTGGTGTGATGGTATGTGAGTAGGCCGGGGGAGAAACAAAGTAATTTTGTAGATGCAAATTGAGCAAATGGTTTTGTTTGGTGGAGTTTTTCAAGTCCATAGATTTATCTGTTTATTGTTTTGATAATAATACTTTCACATAATAAAAAACACATGTATAATATTAATCATGAATTTGTTTTTTGCTTTCTTTGATATCTTTTCCCAATCTGGCTTGGTGGTTAAAAGCCAAGGTGAGAAAATAAACGTTAATAAAGTACGATATAATTTCTTGCAAATTTCAAATTAGATCTGAAAGCAATCAGGGGAGAAACATCGAACCTTTTATATTAGCCAACGTGTTACAAAATTTAAAATTTGTTGCATTATGTCAACTATAGTATAAAATTATTTTTTTAAAAATGTATATATGTTGTAACGTTTTTTTAGTTCTGCTCAAGGGTAGCATGTTTTTTGTATAGTTTTGCTCAAGTATATAGCATCTTTTATTTTCAATGGTATTTATTTGTAAATTCACTTTAAAGTATGTTCATCATCACAATTCTTACTTGCGATTTGAAACTGAATTAAGTTCAGTGTCTACACTCCTCTTAATTATTGTTATTGTTTTTTTTTTCATCATAAGTTATGGTGAGTGTTGATAGATACCGGTCCGTGCCATGTAAATCACGTGTTGGTCATATTAGGATTTTACTCATATTAGATTTGATTTTACTCATATTATATTTTATTTATGTATTTACTCTTTTTCGGTTGCCATCACCAAGGAATCCCTCTACGCAACACGCCAATTTTGATACCAGTATATACCAATATACAGCTTTATTAATTGTTTTTAGCTTTAATGTTATGTCCATAGGTTTTTAATCATCAAAATTTAAAGATCAACTTATGTTTGAGCCACAACTTTTTTCGGGTTCTCTTTCGTTGTTATATATCATACTTTGATTCAATTCTTCTCCCGCCGCAACGCGCGGGACGAATCTCACTAGTTGTTATAAAATGATGGTGGTTTCATCATTAATTTGAAGCAGTGGCTAAGCATATTTTAAAGCTGTAGAAATCGAATTTTACTAATACACGTTATGATATGCAGAGAGATTTGAGAGAGTTTACACACAATAAACACACCTGCATTACATTGAAATGACGGGTACATATGGGTATTTATAGGTATGCAGATGGGTTATATTTAAAAGCTTTGATAATATTATTTCTGAATGAATTTATTGAATAGTTAGGTTACAATATATAGATATCACAAAGAACCCTAATAACCTAACTAAGCCCGTGGGCTCGTAGTAACAAACCCTAATCTGATAATACTATCTAATACTCCCCCGCAGTCGGAGCGTAAGGAAATTAGAAGCTCAGACTGGGAAAACAAAAACATAAAAAAAAACAATACGATAAGTGCTTCGATCGACTCAGAAATCTAAACTTTTGCCATCAATCCATATTTTTCTTAATTTTGCCATCCATAGTCTTCCGTGACGAATCTCATATTCCTGTCAGAGGCATTCAATGTGGCGGTGGGATATAAAACTAACTAACTAGCAGTGCGGCGGCGGACCGTAGTCCTACAGGCGGCGCAATAGAGGACCGAAGTCCAATGAGCGGCAGACCGAAGTCGGCGGCAATAGGGGGACCGTAGTCCAAGCAGCATTCTCTTAAATCCGAAGATCAAGAAATAGATCCGTAGATCTAAAACGAAAATATAATCTAATTCAAACCGTAGTTTGAGATCGGTGGCCAAGGACCGTGGTCCTTATTGAGGCTTACATACCGATGAAATAAAACGAAAAAAAAAGAAGTTAAAGGGAAAAGAAGTTGTTGCTGCGATTTTGAAAGCTGTAATTTAGGAAAGAAGAGTATATAACCCAAGCCATATGAAAATAATAGCCGATAAAAACACAAATAAATAATTGGCCCAACATAACATCGGTAAACTATAGCCAACCCGATTCAAAGAAAATAAATCCCAATAAAGATGATGGCTTTTAAATTAGTATGGATGGTGGCTTCATCAATATTCGGTGAAAGAACCAACAGGAGGTGATCAGTACTCCGAAAAATTCCCACAACAAACCGTGATCAAAGGCGGCAACTAGAATTTTGAATCGAAAACGAAGCTTTATTGAACATGAAATTAAAAACAAAACAGAAAAAAAAGGTGGGACAGGGCGGCGGCGTTGGCGGCACGCCGCCCCGTCTAGGATTTGAAAACGGTGGTGACGGCTAGAGCTTGTATTTTTTTTTTATTTGGTGGTGGAATATGGAGAAAAAGGAATAGTACTGGTTTGCAGCAAACTGGGACAGGTTAAAGGTGTTCGGTTGGGTATGGTTTGGGTGAGGTGGGTTTGTTTGCGCCATCATGACAGACGCATTATTTTTCTTGCGACCGTCAATGCGGATAACCTCATCCTGTAGCAAGCTTCGGGCTTCATCCCAGTCTGAATTGTTGGCGTTGATCAGTGCAGCGGTGGTGTCATACTCGGCGGGAAGACCTCGAACCAATTGAAGGACGAGGCGATCTTCGCTAACAGGATGATCGACATCCTCCAATTGGTTGGCAAGTTCTTTGAGTCGTTGGCAATAATCGTCCAACGAAGAACAAGCCGAAAGTGTGAGGTTGCAAAATTGGGTTTCCAAGGCACCCGCACGAGCCTTTTTATTACTGAGGTAGATTTTCTCGAGCTTGAGCCACGCGAGACGAGCAGTGGGTTCCGGGCCTATATCCTGGACACGGGGCAAGAGATCGTCAGATACGGTACTAAAAATCCATTGCATCACCAAAGCATCGATTTCCTTCCATCCTGCAAAGTCCGGATCTTGTTCTGTTGGTGCGGGGGAACCGTCTATGTGGTTTAAAACCTGGTAGGCTGTGACGTGGAGACGAAACAGCTTTGTCCAAGAAGTATACGTAACCTTCTTGCCATCTAGGGTTCGGACTTTGGAATTTATGTTTGTTACCGAATAGGCTGGATGTAGGGAAGGTTTAGAAGGGTTATCGGACACATTAGAAGCTTCGGGTTTTCCAGTCATGGTGGACAGCCGAAGCTGTTATGCGATCGGAAAAAATAAAGGAGTAGCCGAAGCTAGGTAGGGACGATCAGTAAAAGAGCCAGGAGGCTCTGATACCATAAAAGCTTTGATAATATTATTTCTGAATGAATTTATTGAATAGTTAGGTTACAATATATAGATATCACAAAGAACCCTAATAACCTAACTAAGCCCGTGGGCTCGTAGTAACAAACCCTAATCTGATAATACTATCTAATATCATGTCCATAAAGCGCTTAGTTTCACGTGTGGTGAGAACTGCCTAGTGTTATAAGTTCTATGTTCATTACAATCTTCTTAAAAGTTCAATACTATTTAACTTAGTGCAGAGGCTGCGCAACCTTTTGGGGGACCAAAGTAAAATCGAAAATCAAGGCCTTATCGTAAAAATAAAAAAATAAGGTTAGATTGAGTTTGGTAACGTATTTGGAATTTTGTAGAGATGGTTCAAGCAGGTAGCGTATTGGGTCAAAACAAATGAACATTTAGTAAATACTAAATACCATACAAATTAGATTAAATTGTGAACTATGTAAATTAACAATTATAAATGATAGCCAAAGAAATAAAATCCAAAAGAATACCTTTGTGTTTTGAAAACCATATCCAACACGACTTGAGATCTTACTAGGTGTACAACTCTCGTATCAGCCCCTGCTTTTGTTGGTCTAAACTTAGCATTAAAGCAAACAATATCTATGTTTTAGTATGTAAATTATGTAACATCAACTCCCTATGTATATGCCCTAGAATCGGCACAAAATTAATATAGGTAGTTGACAGTGTTATATTGCACCATAAAGAAACAGTTGCAATGGTTGATAATATTAAAAGCTTTGATAATATTATTTCTGAATGAATTTATTGAATAGTTAGGTTACAATATATAGATATCACAAAGAACCCTAATAACCTAACTAAGCCCGTGGGCTCGTAGTAACAAACCCTAATCTGATAATACTATCTAATACATGATTCTACCAGTTCTGTTTGTTTGCATACAATTTGGTATACATGAAATGTAATAGGATATACAACATTGCTTCATGTAGTATTATATATCTACGGTCTACCTTGAAGGGACGCATTAAAGATGAAATATGTACACAAAGATAAAGTTGATACGCAAATTAACTTCATGTATTTCTTGGTCGTGGGTCACAAATAAAGGATGTTATACCGATGCTGGAAAGTATTCGTGTATCTTATGACTACAGAGGTAAAATGTACTAGTAGTGTATACTAATACTATTCATTTGTGTGATTTTCTCTTTATCATTACACTTATTTTTTTAAGTATGATAATTATATTGAACTTATTTTTTTTAGCTGCCTTCTATTTTGACACTGAGATTGAAATTGATTCGCCATTTTCAGATCCATTTCCCAACTCGTCTTCACTTCCTGCCTCAGCCTTAGTCTCATACCTCTCAATGAAGAACGCTGGTCGTTTTGGCTCTGGTAGACACATATTTTCATTTGTAAGCATAGAATTCTGACATGGTAGGTCTGTCCATGGCATTGTCTTGAACACATAAGAGACCCACATGAATGCACATCATTACTTCCTTAGGAGTGCATGAGTGTGATGAGTCTTCCGGTACTGGATCCATCAACTCCAAACCTCTGCCTTCGTTCCACAATTCCCATAAAAGACCTTTTCTTGTTGTAGGCTTGTTGTTTAATTATATAAATTTACATTCCTTAGAAAGCCTAGAAATAATGCCTAGTTATTTTTTGTTTTCATTGTTTGCAATAGGTGGAAATAAAATACTATAACTATTGTTATTGAATGAAGGCGGTTTCATGACTTCATCATCTGAAGCAGTGGTTAAGCATACCTTAAAGCAGCGGCTAACATCCGAGTTAGTTATGCATCTAGTAAGATCTCAATTCGTGCTAGAAATGCTTCTCATAACTCTTTAAGGTATTCTCTTGGATTTTTTTAATCTTTGCCTATCATTTATAATTGTTGATTTGTGTAGTTCACAATATAATCTTTTTTGTTTGGTATTTAGTGTTTACTGAATATTTATTTGTTTTGACTTGTTACTCTACCTGCTTGAACCATCTCTACAGACTACAAAATACCAAATACGCTACCCAACGCAATCTAAGTTATTTTTTCTTTTTATGAAAAGGCCCCTATTTTTTAATTTACTTTGGCCCCCAAAAAGGTTGAGCCGCCCCTGCACTCAATGAAACAGTATTGAAGTTTGAAGACGATTATAATGAAAAATAGGTAGAACAAACAACGTATAAAAGAGGCAGTTTTCACCATACGTGAAAGTAAAGTGTTTGTGAAAAAAGTTCACGCTATTGGACCCATTTTGTTTCTTTGCATACGATTTGGTATAAATGAAATCTAATAGGATACATTCCACAGTTTCATTCACTTTTATATATGTACTTCAAAGGGATGCATCAAAGATGGAACTTGGAAGTATACACATGAAGAATGCATGTATTTCTTGGTTGTAGGTTACATATATAGGATGTTTGATAGGGATTCAGAACTGTGTGTGAGAGGCGATGGCTAATAGAACAGTAATCAAACTAGAAGACGACGAAAAAATGGCGGGAAAATATTATTAGGTAAATGAAACAGAAGTACACCAAAAGGCTCCAGGGCCTAGCCCTCTCTCACTGCAAGTGCAGGAGCCTAATTCAACTAACAAACTTGATCCTATCCTCTCTAGCTTATTTCATTACTATTTATACTGATACCCAACTAACACATTCTAGAACTTTCCAATAATACCCCTGATTATCCAGCTCATTCTCATCAATGTTATACCGCTGCACAGAATATATTTTTGTATCTTATGACTACAGAGATTGAAATTATAATAATACTGTTCATTTCTCTTTATCTTTACATAAAGTAGCATTTAAGTAAAATAATGATATTAAACTAGGTTGTTTTTTGATGCCTTTTATTTTGACACTAAAATTGAAATTGATTCGCCATTTTCAGATCCATTTCCCAGCTTATTTCTTTTTCCTGCCTCCGTATCAGTCTCATGCCTCTCAATAAAGAACGCTGGTCGTTTCGGCTCAGGTAGATTCATATTTTCGTTTGTAAGCATAGAAACAACTTCTGACATGGTAGGTCTGTCTGTGGCATGGTCTTGAACACATAAGAGACCCACATGAATGCACGTCATTACTTCCTTTGGAGTGCATGTATCTTCCAGTACTGGATCCATCAACTCCAAACCTCTGCCTCCGGTCCACAATTCCCATGCCTACATTATAATTGAATCTTTAATTTGTCTCGGATGATAAAAACAAGACTTACATATATAACTTACAAGTCCAAGAAGGTTGAGTGGGTGGTCCACGTCATAGCTCACATAATTCATCTTGTTGCTTATTATTTCAAGCAACAAAACACCAAAACCAAAAACATCTATCTTGGTTGAAACGGTTCCATCTATCAGATATTCCGGAGGCATATACCCACTGGATATCAAATCAAGAGTCAATACATAATGTTCATATATATATATACACACACACACACATATATATATAAAACAACCGTCACAAGACAACTTATGGGCTCACCGTGTTCCAACTACTCTACTTGTATTTGCTTCTGATTCGTTGATCCCAAATAACTTAGCCATGCCAAAATCAGATATTTTTGGCTTCAGGTAGTCATCTAGCAAGATGTTACTGGCTTTCAGATCTCTATGGATTATCCTCAGCCTTGAAAATTTGTGGAGATACAAAAGCCCCTGAGCAATGCCATCAATTATCACAAAGCGATTGTTCCAATCCAGTAATCCTTTCTTCGTTGGATCTGTTAAGAAATGAGTGTCAGTAACAAAACAAAGAACCAAGTTAATATGAATAATGTACCTAGTGTTAGTTCTTACCAAATAGAAAGGAATCCAAGCTACTATTAGGCATGTACTCATATACAAGGATTTGTTCTTGTTTTTCAACACAACACCCTAGAAGTCGGACAAGGTTAGTGTGTTGAAGTTTGGCAATGAGTTCAGTTTCATTCTTAAACTCCTTAATTCCTTGTCCAGAGGTTTTTGAAAGTCGTTTGACCGCAACCTCTTGCCCATCAACTAATTTTCCCTACGAAATGCATCACAAAGCTTTAACATGTAATCTTCCTTACTAGAAGATAGTATATGAAAGTTTACCTTATAAACTTCTCCAAAACCCCCCTTTCCTAGCTTATTAGTGCTTGCAAAATTGTTTGTGGCAGATGAGATGCTTTGAAATGTGAAATAACGTAGCTCAGTGTTAATATTCTTATCTGTCCGTATATTGATGTAAAACCGTCTCAGACGTCTCATCTGGAGCAGCAACAGCCTTTTGATTTTCTTAGCGATCTCTAGTATATTAACAAATAAATAACTGTTAGTTGGCTAAATGCCAGCTTCTAAGTCATCATATGTAGATAACTAAAATTCCCTCAATAGTTATAGAAGCAGTGTTTTGTTTTGTTTCCTAGTAAACCCATCAAGGGTAGCCTAAGTGGGCTCTCATTTCCTCACTGGAGGCCCCGGTTCAAGTTCTTCGTATGGCTGAGTTTCAGCCTTTTTTTATCACGATTGTTTTGGATTAACTTAGTTTATAAATATATTCTAAGGGTGGAAGGGGCTTGTTTACAATTTTAGGCTGATATACGAACACAAAAGATGTCAGCAAAAATGATAACATGATAGTTTTGACTAAGTTGTTGAAATCATTTAAGGTAAGGGATGATTCTATTTATTTGAATGGAGTAAAAGGGTGAGGTTGATACCTTTAACATCAAGGGCCTTGCATACCCAATAGCATGAGAGAAGTATGGTTAAAGGAACAATCATGAGAATTACGCCAATCCAGGTCTTACTGTTCCTGTTCTGCTTTTCTGTGTAAGTTGTAAATGTTCAAATGTTTAACCTATGGGATTGACTAAGAAGTCACTTTAGGCTAATAAGTGTAAAAAGGAATTTAAGGCATATTGTTATTAAATTTAGCCAGTGTGTTCAATGTTTTAGGTATATTGTCATACAGAAACACACTGTGCATATTTTGTTAATTTCATTTTTACACTTCTTAGCATACATACATACAATATATATACGGGTGGAGTCTGGTACAAATAAGTTTTTTTTTTTTTTTTTGCAAATCGAAGGAAGAAACACAGTGGTGCCATTTTTGTAAATATTGTAGTTACATTACAACAAAAAGAGCTCCCAGTATTCCTTGTGACAAGTGACTTCCACTTTCTATGTGGTAACAGCAAAAAAGACTAGTAGGCCTACTAACCTCTGAATGTGTAATAGGTTTTATATTGGCCAGCTGTTTCTGGATTGTGTCCCTTTTTATTATAAGTCTTGCATCCTACCCTGTTTCTTGTTGTAGTATAGGCCAAACAAGAACAGTTGTTCCAACATATCTTTTGGCAATCATGTAAGTTATAGCTTTCATCATATACATACTCATCCACATAGCTATAACTATTGTAGTAGTCCTTTGTTGAATCAAAGTAATAATCTTTCCTGCATTTTATTTTCTTAAACTCATCTTCAGCACAACCTGGAGGGTCATTAATGGAGCGGCAGTGGACGCTTATGTTTAGAGGTGAACTTATAAGCTGACCATCTTGATGCATCCTCAGAGCTGGATAAGAATCATATGTTCTCGTTAAATATGTGAAGGACTGCTCAGTTTCATTAGAAACATAGAAAAATCGAACATCTGGACCAGAAGATAGTAGATCGGTGTTTTTAAATTCACCATTCTCCCAAGGTCCACTCGTCCAGTGGAGGACATTCCGTTGCCTCAGAATGGCGATTGGACCTGTGCGATTAAGGTCTCCTACTAATGTAAATAAACCTTCGGCTGGTAGCTCATCGTTTCGCCAAGAAGTCAGTGACCATCTGCGCCCAGTCTTGAGATTAATTCCCAGTTTCATTCCAGGTAGAAGCGTGTCTGTCGGATAATCAAAACTTTGCCATAAAACCCGCTTAACAGATCCATCTGGATGCAGTTCTCGGAGCACCAAATTCCCTGAATCCAATAGTGTAACACTTGCTTTGCGTGCTAACACAGAAGTCGGGTTGAAAAGATCAATAACAGTGCCTCCACCAGATAAAATACTGAACCTTCCATTAGTATCTATGATGAGCCTGCCATATATATCTGGGATTGGATGGTTTCTGTTTGCTACCCAAACTGCTGAATTACTAAAGTCGTCAAATTCCTTCCTTTGGTAGTACCCTTGACGGTATCGATTTTGTTCTTTATTGTAGAATACCCCTAGATAAGGACTCACCATTGTGCCAAAGCTAAAGAACTTCAAACTGAAGACCCTGTTTGATGATATTAATTCGTCCCAGTCCTTGAACAGTTGGCCTTGATGTAAGGTATCTGTTTCTGAATAACAAAGACTGTTTAACGAAAACCAAAATAAAGCGATGACGAGGAATATGCTTTCGTATTCCATTGTTTCAGGCTAGACAACTCCTCTGATCGCTCGGGTATGTGAACTGATCTTGACAATTCTTCTTTTGATATTTCTGGGCAACTTCCTGTTGACTCAGACGTCAACACCTAATGTTTTGGGTTACATTTTGTCAACATACATAAATATATGAAAGGGATATTAATGTATTATTATTGAATTCCACATTCAATGCTTTGCTTTTTTACTTGGTCAACAGAAATGGACACCTTTTTTTTTGAAAGGAGAATTTCATTCAAAAAAAACAGACACTCGCAAGTCCTCAAAGCGAGGACCTACGGGCGCTCAAACCAAAGGAAACATACACCATTTTTTCCACTCTATCTCGTGGCCCTTAGATCTATTACAAAACCAGAAAAAGGAAGAAATTTTAACAGATTCGACTATCTCTACCGGTCTCCGACGTTTGTTGTTGAAGGTCCGATTGTTGCGCTCGTTCCAAATAACCCATAAAGTCGTATAAATAATACCTCTCAACACATAGGCTGCCTTCTTTGAGAGATTCTGAGTATCTGGCATCTTGATGACATCCAAAATATCGAATGGAAAAGTGGGCCGTAAACGACACCACGATTCAATTCTGACCCAGACTTCTTGTGCGAACTCGCAACCTGTAAATATATGGATAGCCGTTTCTGTCTCCCTTGCGCATAGGCTGCACGACTGATTTTGAATAATAACACCCCGTTTGATCAACTCGGCGATAGTAGGAAGACGATTTAGGCCCGCTCTCCAAACCATGACCTTCACTTTAAGCGGCACCCAGCTCTTCCAGTTAAGAAACGAGTTCTGCCCTGTGTTTGAATCGGCAGACAGCAAGTGTTTAGCAGACCTAACTGTGAATAATCCGTCTGTAGAATAAGCCCATTTCCAGCAGTCCGAACCACCCTTCAAACTAAACTCGTGAATCTCTTCGAGCAACTGAAACAGCTCAGCAACTTCCGCGTAAGAAGACGGATCTGCACGCCATTCCCAGTTCAAAGTCTTAATATTGTTCTCAATCCGCAGCCGGTTTTCAACATTGACCCACTTGTTTTTTTCCAGCCTGAACAGGTTTGGAAAAACGCTTCTGAGAGGCACATCCCTTAACCAAGCATCGCCCCAGAAGCTAATGCTCCTGCCATCGCCCAATTCTGCACGGAAAAAAGAATTAAGAGTGGAACCGTTGGCTGTAAACTTCTCCCCTACTTGAACTATACTCTTCCAACAACCCTTGTAGGAGGGATTGCAAGGGAGCATAGTCCATGGACGACTCGAACCGTGGCAGCCCGTGATAACTTTCTTCCACATACAATCTCCTTCTTTTTTATAGCGCCACGTCCATTTTAGGAGGAGCGCAATGTTAACATCTTGCAGCCTAGACACCCCCAAACCACCGCAATTTTTAGGGGAAGTGACAACTTCCCAAGCCACCCAAGGGATTTTCTTATCATCACTTGTACCCGCCCATAAAAATCTTCGCATGATCGTCTCCATAGATTCTAGAACCGCCTTAGGAGCTTTGTACAAAGAGAAATAGTAGACGGGCAAACTCTCAAGAACCGATTTTATTAAAACTAACCGACCACCAATCGAAAGAGATTTAGCCTTCCAGGAT
The DNA here is from genome assembly GCA_032199755.1 of Ambrosia artemisiifolia. Taxonomy (NCBI): domain Eukaryota; kingdom Viridiplantae; phylum Streptophyta; class Magnoliopsida; order Asterales; family Asteraceae; genus Ambrosia; species Ambrosia artemisiifolia. The sequence continues at coordinate 8,026,768 of CM063521.1, forward strand.
GCAAGGCGATTTCTAATGATATTAATAACCGGGTCCCAATTGTTGATTCGGCTCATTTTTGCCCCCACTTGGATGCCAAGGTACTTGAAAGGGATGGTGCCTCTTTTACACCCAAGGAAATCCATCATTTCATCCATCTCCGAGTCTTCTGTACCAACCCCATAAATGTTTGACTTGTGGAGGTTAATACGGAGCCCGGAGCATAGGTAGAAAATGCGCAAGATTCTGGCTATGTTACGAACATTTTCTTTAGACCACTCCCCTACAATAAGCGCGTCGTCCGCATAAAACAAGTGAGTAATATCCAAACCATCTTTGTCAAAAGCGATACCTTTAAAAATACCAAGGTGTTTGGCCTTCTCCAGAAACCAAGAAAGAGCTTCCATAACAATAAGGAATAAAAAAGGAGATAACGGGTCGCCCTGGCGAAGGCCCTTCTCGCATTGAAAATCAAAGGTGGGCGACCCATTTACTAAAACCGCCGCTCTGGAAGAGTGACAAATCCCTTTAATCCAGTCACACCATAACGGATGAAAGCCCATTTGAGATAAAATAGAATTCAAGAAACGCCAATTGACATTGTCATAGGCTTTCTCGAAATCAATTTTTAACAAAAACGCTTTTTTCTTTTTTTTCTTCAACCAATCCACCACTTCATTAACCATGAGCGGGCCGTCAAGGATGAAACGACCCGAAAGGAAAGCCGATTGAGATTCCGAAATAATTTTACCCATCACTTTTTTAAGACGATTAGTAAGGATTTTAGAAATAACCTTACTAATCATTCCAACCAAAGTAATAGGCCTATAGTCTTTAAGACCCAAAGGCGTTTTAATTTTCGGAATCAATGTAATAAAAGAAGCTCCACAACCCGGATTAATAATACCTGAAGTGTGAAATTCAGCCATAATGTTCAGGAAATCATCTTCAAAGCGCTCCCAAAATCTTTTGACAAAACGAAAATTAAAACCATCGGGACCGGGGGCCTTATTCGAGCCACAGTCAAACACCGCGTCTTTCACCTCTTGCCTAGAAAACGGCACCACCAAGCTTTCTTTGTCTAAGGTGTCGATAGAATTTATACCTGTGCAATGAAGAAGAGGCCGAACAGGGACAAGCTCTTTAAAGTGATTTCTAAAAAATCTCAGGACCTCTCTTTTTACTAGTGTCGGTTTCGTGACCCATTCGCCATCGATCAAAATACCCGGGATAGCATTGCGCGCCTTCCTTCCATTGACAACATTATGGAAGAAAGACGAGTTTTCGTCACCCAGCGCTGCCCATTTAATTCTGGATTTTTGGCGAATGTCCCGAGTTTTGTGGAGCTCAATTTCTTCAATCGCCTTTTTGCATTCCGTCCAAATCCAAACGTCCTCGTCCTCGAGATCCTTAGTCTCCATTTGCAATTCTAATCGGTCTCTATCCTTTCGCAAAACAGCTTCCTCCTCCATTTCCTTGTTACTGACAGATTTGTACCACTCTTTAAGCTTCGATCTTAACTCTTTCAGCTTATTGAGGAGGTTCAAATCCGCTGGGCCACTGTTCGACCACTCATTAAAAACCGAGTGAATGACATCGGAGCACCCGGGTCTATCGAGCCAAGAATCAAACATCCTGAACGGTTTAGGGCCGAAATTGGAGTTTGTGACCGTAAAGATCAAAGGGGAGTGGTCCGATAAATCTCTGGCCGTTGTACGAACACAAGCATTCGGCCAAGTATTGAACACATAATCACACACCAAAAACCTGTCTATGCGGCTGAACTTGCAAACGCCTTTTTTCATGGACATGTAAGTAAACGTAGAGCCTTTAAGATTGTACTCTCTTAACCCGGTCTCATCGATGAAGTCATTGAAATTTCTGGCGCAAACCGGGTCAAAGACCGAGTTTTTTCTTTCACTACGATCTCGAACTGCATTAAAGTCTCCAAACAATATCCACCCCCCTTGATAATAATTAATGATACTAGTCAACTTGTCCCACAAAATACGCTTGCTGTCATTCGACTGCGGAGCGTACACATTAATCAAATTAAGTCTGACAGACCCGGCAAGGACAGACCCGGCAATGTGGATGAAATTACGGTCTTTGTTAACTTGATCTTTAATAAACACCTTCGGGTCCCACATACAAACAAGACCCCCCGAATTCCCAGTAGAATCTACACTTTCGACATCAAAACCTGAACCACCCCAATAAGACGAAAGAAGACCAATCGAAATATCGCTTACCATAGTTTCTTGCATTCCAACGAAAGAAATCTGGTGATCATTTTTCAGCTTCCTAATCCAGCCTGGTTTCCCAGACGAACCAACCCCACGTATGTTTATGGACAAACAATTCATATCTTGCTGACTTGTACCCCTTCGTGAACAATCGATTCGTGAATCATCTCGTGTGCAGCTTGTAAGTTGACGCCCAGCTTGTCACCCAAGAGAATAGTTGCTTCAATTTCTTCAGTCATCGAACACCCAACAGTATTTGCGTTGATAACAGGAGGCGAGTTGAGATCCAAAGTGTTGATGTTGTTTTGGGCCGGAAGAACATTATCAGCATTTAAGCCCAGTAAAGGGTCCAGATCAAACATGTCACTAACACATTTGGACTTCTTACCCAGCTTCTCTTTTTCCAGGCTGCTAGAATAAGTGGGATTGGGCCGGCCCAAGGTAACATACGCTGATTTCTTTTTTCGTTTATTAATCCCACTAAAGTCTTCATCCACGTCAGCAAGGTTGGTCTTTTCAAAAACGAAATCATTGCCAGGAATAAACCCATCATTGTCAATTATAGCCTCATCATTTTCAATTAATGCCTCATTATTAGCAGCCGAAAAATCCTCCACATGAGAAGGAGTTACCGAAAATTCCGCCACACGAGTAGGAGTTACCAAAACTTCGTCCACCGGACTCGGAGTTGGATTTTGACCGTCCACCGGACTCGGAGTTGGAACAAAGGCAACAGTCGTTAATAAAATCATTATTGCACAAATCTAATTAAAAAAAGATACTACATCTTGTTCAAAACATTGTTACTAGTCTTTTTCTATGAAACAAAGGCAACAGTCGTTAATAAAATCATTATTGCACAAATCTAAGAGAGCACGGGGCGCCCTCGGTTAAGGAAGATCGGCTATAAAGCTGAATCTGCTACAAAGCCGAATCGCCTACACGGTTCCGGCATCTTCAGCTACGAGAAACGGCTTCATTCATCTGGTTGTGGTTGTCGATGTTGCTTCATGATTCAAACGGTCATGTGACTGTTGTACATTAATTTTTGAGAGAATTACACAGATTGTTCTTTAGTTATACATCAAATTGCATCCTATGTCCTTTATGGAAATTTTTCACTCCTTATGTCCTTTGTTTTATACACTTGTTACACCCTATGTCCTTTAGACCAAACCCAATTAAATAACTCAGTTAAGTTGGTCATGTGCCCCTCATGTGAGGGGCAAACCTGTCTTTTCACCTTCAATGAAGGACAATCTGTGTAATAATAATAATAATAATAATAATAATAATAATAATAATAATAATAATAATAATAATAATAATAATAATAATAATAATAATAATACAAAACCAATGAACCATAAAACCAAAACCTGGGCCATAAAATCACCACCACCTCCACCACCTACTACCACCCACAACCTGAGCCATAAAACCACCACCTGCGACCACCCATCACCTGCTACCACCCACCACTGAGCCATAATACCACCACCTGCGACCACTACCCCCTGCTACCACCCGCCACTGAGCCATAAAACCACCACCTGCGACCACCCACCACCTGAGCCATAAAACCACCATCTGCGACCACCCGGCACCCACCACCTGAGCCCTCAATAAATTGTTGGAATAGCAAATTGACAGCCTTAAATAGAAAGGGGACAGGCTAAATCTAGGGTTTTCAGTGAAGAATAAACGATTAATTGGATTAGCCCTAAAACCATCTCCTACAAATTGGTTATTGGTGGTGGCAGGTGAAGGTGACAGGTGTTTCAGGTGAGAGACAAAGGATGGGTTTGTGGGTTGGTAGTGGTGGCTTGTGGCGATACGTGTGAGGATTGACGACGTCACTGGCCTGGTGAGGCTCCTGTGCAAGGTAGTAAGACGATGCGTAATCGTTCGCGAAATGGGCACTAAATGCCCCCCTTGGCGCCCAATTCACCCCAACACACCGCCCCCTCCCTTGTTAAAGGGGCGTTAATGGTGGCTGAGCGAAAAATTTCGCGGGGCAAGGGCATGTTAACCACCAAGCAGCTTTCTCCACATGTCTTTTTAGAGTTTTATATTATTTTCTGTATTTTTAATTTAAAGATGGAAGGGGACTTGAGAGAAGAATATGAGTTGCAGAGAAGAAAGATGAGAGAAAGAATAAAGAAGGAAGGAAGAGAAGAAAAGTGTGGTGGGTCATTAGGTTTTTTTATATTATTTTTTTTGAACGTTTTTTTATATTTTTATTATTATTATCATTATTTTATTATTATTATTATTATTTATGGGTATTATGGTTTTTTTTTGTATTTGTTTATTTAAATTTAAATAAAAAATAATAAAATGGCATGTGGCCCACAATTTATAGAAGCTTTGATAGGATTGCTTGAAATTTGTTGTTAACAGTGTTTTTTTTTGGAAAAAATGCTTTCATTAGAAACTGCCCAAACCGGCCCTCAAAACGGGGACCGAGGGCTCAAACCTCAATAACGTACAAAGGAAAACGACACCACTCTTTCCATTTAACCTTATTACATTTAAATCTATGCTTAACCCACACAAAAGTAGATGACTTCACAGTAGTGACGATCTTCTCCACACTTGGACATTTATCATTGAACACCTTCTCATTCCTCGCCTTCCAAAGAGCCCACATGGTAGTCACAATAATCCCATGGATCAAATTTCTGGCCTTCTTACCGCCCTTGACCGACTTATAAATATCCAGGAGGTCCCTGTGATTTACATTGTGTGTCTGTGATTTACATGCCTTAAAAAGCCTAAAATTACTGCCTAGTTATTATTATTTTGATTGTCTTTGTGTGTATATGGGTATAAGTTATATTATGTTGGTTTATGATGGCATATATGCCTCTGTTTTACTGCGTTATGCTTACACCGTTGTCTTTATCTGGCGGTAGCTCTTTGTTACTATATTTTTAGTGCTCTTTGCTTGTCTGTTGTTTGTGTGCCTAGGGATAGAGGTAGAGGTATGGTTTGCCCATATACCCTACTATAGGTTTGCTATGCTTTTTGTGGGATTTGCTGGGTATTGTTGTAGTATTGTTTATAATAGGTGGATATAAAATGCCATAACTATTGTTATCAAATGAAGGCGGTTTAATCATTTAAAGCTGTGCCTGTGGCTAATATGAGCGTAAGTTATACAATATACAACTAGAAAGATCTCTATTCGTGCTGGATATGGTTTTCAATTTTCATAACATAAAAGGTGTTCTCCTTGATTTTTTTTTTCTTTGGCTACCATTTATTATTTGTTTTGTTGTTACCCGATCCGCTTGAACCATATAAGATTTCAAATCAGTTACTCAACTCACTCTAAGCTGAAACATTTTTAGGGCCCAAACTTTCAATTCGATTTGGTTCCGAAAGAGGTTGAGCCGCCTCTGCACTTGTTTACGTAGTGTTGAAGTTTGATGATACGTACCACATTGATATGTGCCACTTCATGTTTTAATTAGTTTAGGTCTTGATGTAATTGCATTTGTTTTGTTTTGTTCACATATAGTAGTAACTTCCAATAGGCCACGTTCTAATTCACGTAGTGCATGATCTCCAAATTGTTGGAGAACCACCTTTTGTTTTGCTTATTTAATTTGCTTCAAGATCATAATAGAAAAGAGCAGAAAAATATTGAAGGAAAACTTGAGTTTATGTCTCTCTTCTTCTCTTGTATTCTTGGGAGTTTTTAGGTTTTCTCCGTAAACCTATCATTTGAAATCAATTATAATGAATGATAGGTAGGGCAAACAATGTCTAAACAGACACAATTCTTACTATACGTGAAAATAAAGAGTTTGTGAAAAAGTTCACGTTATTGGACCGTTTTTGTTTCTTTGCATGCAATTCAGTATACATGATTTTTAATAGGATAGATGACATATTTTCATGTACTATTATATTTATGTACTTTGAAAGGACACATCAAAAATGAAGTATACACACACAAATAATGTTGATACGCAAAATAACTTCATATATGACTACAGAGGTAAAATGTACTAGTTTTGTTTAATAATACTGTTTTATATTACCCTAAATCAATATAACAGGTCATGTAACCAATTTTCAACTTGACTTTTTAGAAAGTAGCACATTAAGTATGATAATGATATTAAACATGTTGGTTTTTGCTCCCTTCTATGTAGACACCAATATTGAAATTGATTCGTCATTTTCGGATCCGTTTCCCAACTTGTTTCCTCTTCTTGCCTCAGTCTGAGTCTCCGTCTCATGCCTCTCAATGAAGAACGCTGGTCGTTTTGGCTCAGGTAGATTCATATTTTCATTTGTAAGCATAGAAACAACTTCTGACATGTTAGGTCAGTCTATAGCATGGTCTTGAACACATAAGAGACCCACATGAATGCATGTCATTACTTCCTTGGGAGTGCATGTATCTTCCAGTATTGGATCCATCAACTCTAAACCTCTGCCTTCGTTCCACAATTCCCATGCCTGCATTTATGATCCATTTTTTAATCTGTCTCAAATGATAAATCAAGACTTAGGATTAACTTACGAGTCCAAGAAGGTTGAGCGGGTGTTCCACATCATAGCTCACATAATTCATCTTGTTGCTTATTATCTCAAGAAGCAAAACGCCAAAACCAAAAACATCTATCTTCGTTGAAATGATGCCATCTATCAGATACTCTGGAGGCATATACCCACTGGATATCAAATCAAGAGTCAATACATTATGTTTTCTATATATAACACAATGTTCACAAGACAACTTATGGACTCACCGTGTTCCAACGACTCTACTTGTATTTGCTTCTGACTCATTGGTCCCAAATAACTTTGCCATGCCAAAATCTGATATTTTTGGCTTCAGGTAGTCATCTAGCAAGATGTTACTGGCTTTCAGATCTCTATGGATTATCCTCAGCCTTGAGAACCTATGGAGATACAGAAGCCCCTGAGCAATGCCATCAATGATTACAAAGCGATTGTTCCAATCCAGTAATCCGTTCTTTGTTGGATCTGTCAATTAATGAGTGTTAGTTCTTATAAAGACCCATGGTTCACATAAAGTGTTAGTTCTTACCAAATAGAAAGGAATCCAAGCTACTATTAGGCATATATTCATATACAAGGATTTTTTCTTGTTTTTCAACGCAGCACCCTAGGAGCCGGACAAGATTAGTGTGTTGAAGTTTGGCAATGAGTTCGGTTTCATTCTTAAACTCTTTGACTCCTTGTCCAGAGTTTTTTGAAAGTCTTTTGACCGCAATCTCTTGCCCACCAACTAATTGTCCCTGTGAAATGCATCAAAAAGGTTTAGCCTGAAATCTTCCTTACTAGAAGATAGCGTTTGAAATTTTACCTTATAAACTTCTCCAAAACCCCCCTTTCCTAGCTTATTAGTGCTTGCAAAATTGTTTGTGGCAGATGAGATGCTTTGAAAGGTGAAATAACGCAGCTCAGTGTTCATATTCATATTCATATTCATATCTGTTCGTATGCTAATGTAGAAGCGTCTCATGCGTCTCATCTGGAGCAGCAAGAGCTTCTTTATTTTCTTAGCACCCTCTAATATATTAACAAAGAAATACTTGTTAGATGGCTAAAATGTCAGCTTTTGGAAGTCATCATATGTGGATGAACAGATGAACTAAAATTCCAAAAGTTGTTGAAGCAATGTTTTGTTTTATTTCCTAGTAGCCTACGTACACTGGCTATCCGTTCCTCAATGGAGTCAAGTTCATGATGTGGAAAAGTTTCAAACTTTGTTAATTATCACAATTTTCAATGGGACTGTTGTGACGCCCACACCCAGATAAGGATGTACCATACACAATTGATACCAACTTACAAAAGAAACACTTATTTTATTAACATAAACTGAGGGGTACAAAAGATGGAACCTAAAAAGTACAAACTTCATCAACTATTCTTAGCCGAAGATATAACTCTTCCCTCAAACCACACGAACTAGCATATCCTATTCCACTGGTCCACTAGCTTCATGATAAACAGCATGCACAAGAACTATCCATCACTACCTGTGACACATGCTTAAAAATGACGTCAGACAATGCTGGTGAGTTCATGAATATGCACAATTTACAAAACACATTCATTTATCATTCATGACTTGTATCTGCCCATGTCACTATAATCTTTCCGCCACGCCCGGCACCCACGCATGGGCCTTCGTGACGGTGTCAACAAGACTTCAAACATCATACAGTCAATGCCCACTATACCCTAGATATAGTACCGACAAATCCCGCCGTAGCAGCACGTATAAGGGACCACAGATATCGTGTGTATGTGTGATTAGATTATAAACATGCGTACTAACAGTCATGAGTGCAATATTAACAATTACCAGTTTGGACAAGCATGCTCACATTTGAAAACATTCATAGAACTCACCAGCATTGTCTGACGTCATTTTTAAGCATGTGTCACAGGTAGTGATGGATAGTTCTTGTGCATGCTGTTTATCATGAAGCTAGTGGACCAGTGGAATAGGATATGCTAGTTCGTGTGGTTTGAGGGAAGAGTTATATCTTCGGCTAAGAATAGTTGATGAAGTTTGTACTTTTTAGGTTCCATCTTTTGTACCCCTCAGTTTATGTTAATAAAATAAGTGTTTCTTTTGTAAGTTGGTATCAATTGTGTATGGTGCATCCTTATCTGGGTGTGGGCGTCACAGTTGGTATCAGAGCCAAAGGTTTTAGCGAATTAGGTATTTAGTAGGAATACCTAGGCTTCAACCTTCGAGATTAGGCCTGCCTTAGGAAATCTATATATTGACATAAGTTATTGCAGATAAGGATACCTGGTAGATAAAGGACCTGAGTTTTATATGTAAGCATGATATAAATAACCTTTTGATATAGGAGTGATCATTGAGTTTGAATGCGAACCTACTGAGGATGTAGAGTTGTTTGGAAATAAAGATGGTGCAACTGCAGTATATGAACCCTAGTGATTCTCTAAGTTTAGTACTCCTCGTGAGATAATAGGATTATTGATTGAGACTTAGAGGACAAGATCCATCATGGTCAACTGAGGTAAAAGCTGAAAACTGGACATTATTGAATGTAGAAGTCATAAATAAGATCCCTCAGCAAGAATATGTTGGGGTTGAAGCCCGGTGAGGGTGCCAGATTGACATAATATAAGTCATGGACCCAGTGAGGGCAATAAGTTTGTTTGTCTATGTGTTATATTTGAAAACATGTTGTGCTGTGTATATTACGTGAAGTAGCTATTATAGTTGTGTGTATATGAATAAAATACAGAAGTAGTATTTTTTTGAAACTTAGAAAATGTCGACTGAACCATCTATTAATATTAATTGTTATCCTTGCCCACATGTTGACCCCGTTTGTCATGCCAAACTAGTAAAATTAGGCCATAACTCGATCGATCGAATAGCCATCCGAGTCACGAAATCCTCCCTAACATACAGAGACAAAAACTTCAGAGTACAGGATGACCAATTGTATCCGATGGAAACTATTTTGGAAATTAACAATTGCCTCGAAATAGACAGAGTTATGTTGTTGTTCATGTGTTTAAAGTTGGGGCATTACTTTGGTGGAGGATATAGAAACAAACCTAAGGCAACGATTTGGTGGATAGTTTAACCTGGAAGGTATTCTTAGGATCGTTTACTTAATACTTATATCCTCCAAGGAAATAGACGAAACTGGAAATAAGTTTATGTATCTTGAGCTTGGGAATAAGACATTCCATAAATTTGTCACCAAGAGGTCTCGACTAGTTCCTTGCAACTAAATCATGTTATCATATTTACTTGGAGAATGCCTATAAAATACCTCATATTCATTAAGGCAACCAAACCGACTACATATTCTGAGACGGTAGACGTCGAGCAACCATCGCCACGATCTAGCAAAAGAAAACCCCAGATCATGCCTCTAAGAGAAATTGGGACAATCATCAGAAGAATAGGAGATTCATTATTGAGATGATAAGAGGCAATGTGGACCCCACCTTAGTGTCTGATATGTAGAAAAGAACATTTCAACTCATGTCACGAGTAACTAAGTAGAAATTATAAGACCGTGGACACACCTATCGTGACTATGGAAAACCCTTTAGGTGATTTGAATGTAGGAACGGAGACATGGCGTTTAAGGATGACTGCCCTAACAAGCAATAGAAGGAATGACTTAATAGAGCAAGAGGGAAGGCTTTTTCCGTACCAACTGAAAAGGTCGTAGAAACCCCGACATAAGTATATTCCCCCTAAAATTTTATATGTTGGTACCGGTGTAGATAGAAGTTTTATACCCGAGCAATTTAGAGTTTTGATTAATCAGATTCTCTGTAAGTTAGATAAACCCTTATAGCAGAACTAGCAGATGGAATGGAAAAAAAAAAAAAAAGAAATTGGAAATGTTATTAAGGATTGCAGTATTCAGTTAATAATACCTCGATACCCATAGGCTTGCTGCCAATGAAACTTAGAGAATTTAATGTAGTAATGGAGATGGATGAATTAACAAGTGTCAAACTCAGATATTGTGCGTTAGGAAGCAGATTCAAATTAAGGACCTTCAAGGTGAAACTGTGAAAAATTCATGAGGAAGAACGTAGTAAACCCATAAGTTTTGTCACTAGTCTAAAAAGCATCTAAGTGTATTCAAAAGGGCCATCTAACTTATCTAATGTATGCCTTGGAACTAAGGAAGAAAAGAAATTTGAAAAGATATAAGTAGTATTTGAGTTTCCTGGACTACCACCTGCTAAGCAAATTGAATTTAGAACTGAGTTGATTTCTGGAGCAACCCTATTGCTAAAGCCCCATATCGCCTCGCCCCGACTGAGATGAAAGAGTTAGCCAATTCCAGGAATTTTTAGACTTATACGGTGGGGGGAGCGCCTATTCTCTTTGTAAAAAAAAAGGATGGTTCAATGAGAATGAGGATTAAATATAGAAGTCTAAACAAGATCATAATAAAGAATCGATACCCACTACCAATGATTGATAATATGTTTAATCAGTCGCAAGGTGCAAGTTACTTCTCTAAGTCGAAGGTCGACTTAAGGGCTGGATACTATCAATTGAATGTGAGATAGGAAGTCTTCCTGTAGGACAAGGCATGGTCATTACAAGTTTCCAGTTATGCTTTTTGGTCTCACTAATGCATTAGACCCTTTTATGAACCTTATAAACCAAGCTTGTGAACCATACCCCATTTACTTAATAATCACCTTCATAGATTATATTCTCATCTATTCGAAGAGAGGAAACATAGACATATCGATGCCATTCTTAAATTGCTAAGGGATAAGATCAAATACTATGATTATACAATAGGATATGAATACCTATTGGAAAAGGCTCAGTTATAAAGTGACATAAGAATCGCATAGATATAAGTATGCTTCATCAGTAAGTGTATATGCAAATACCTGACTTGCCAATGGGTTAAATAAAACATCAAAAGGCTTCATCATCTTTAGTATAATAACCCGATATCCCTGAATGGATAAATGAAAGATAATAACAATAGGATTTCATTACTAAACTTCCGGAACTAAGTCTGGACATGATACCATTTGGGTTATAGTAGATGGATTAACCAAGACTGCTCACTTCTTCTCAATGCGGGGAGATTATAAGATGGGAAAATATACAGAGAATATGTCGAGGAAATTGTCACCTATCATGAAGTATTTATATCCATCATGGTAGATAGAGATAACCGTTTACATCCGCATTCTGGCAAGACTTTCGAAAGGCGTAAATTTAAGTATGACATAACATCTATACATTGAAGGATAAAGTGAAAGGACAATTTAGACCCTGTAAGACATGCGTAAGACATGCGTTAAACTTCGGTAAAAATTTACCCTTGATAGAATTTCTTATAACAATAATTATCGATAGAATATCCAGGCCATCCATATTGTGACATTATATGTTAGATGATTTCGACTATCCGTTGGATAGTCAGAGATAGATAGCCACCCTTAGCAGTTCCTGATATTATTAAGGTAACTACAAATAAGATCATACAAATATGAGAATGGATAGAAAGTTGCGAGAGATAGAATTCTGTGCAGGGATATGGTACTATTTATGGTCTTGCCTTGGAAAGGCATCATTCGGTTTAAGAAGAAAGGAAAAATTGAGTCCACGGTATATTGGACCATTTGAGATAATCGGAAGAACTAGCCCAGAAGCACATGAAAACTGTCAGAGGAGTTGCAAGAGATACATAACACATTTCACGTGCCCAACCTAAGAAAATGTCTGGCGGATGAGACACTTGAGATGGCATGGCAGGAGGTCAAGGTTAACGACAAGTTGAATTTCACGGAACGTCCCATCCAAATTGTAGATCGGCGTGTAGAGAAATTAAGAAATAGAGAGTTTCCGCTAGTACGAGTCAAGTGGGATGCCAGGAGAGGACCTGAAGAAACATGAAAAAAAAAATGAGATGAAACAGAAATACCCATACCTCTTTACCAAAATTTCGCGGACGAAATTTCTATAAGGTGGGGAGAGTTGTAACACCCCATTTTGTGATCAAATAAAATAGAAATGTTTATGAAATTTATGTCGTGTATATTATATGATATTGGCGTGAATAGTATGATTATTGGATATATAAGAATCTAGTCGAGCCAATAGTATTATAAGAGACCGTTTAGTTATATTAAAAAAAATATATTATATTTGACCTTACTCCGTTTTTAATGAAACTTAGGTAGACGCGTAGATAAAAATTAGCTCGTCTTAAGAGTATATTCGAAAGTTCGTAAAACGTTATAGTTTAAAAGTTATAAAGGAAAAACGAGTGAAGCAACTGAAATAATAATAATAATAATAATAATAATAATAATAATAATAATAATAATAATAATAATAATAATAATAATAATAATAATAATAATAATAATCAATATAATGATGTAGGTTGGAAACGTGTATGCATTTATGCTATGTTGGAATGAATGTGTATATATTATGTATACGTGTAACTACAAGAAAAGAATGTATGTATATACGTGTGATTTTATAAGAAAATAAATATATATACACGATGGTGAATCTTCATCACGAAGATTTAGAGATATTAAAAGACGACTTCGACACAAGTTAAACATCACTAGGAAGTTATAAAATCAAAAAGAAACACTGTCCTATAAATAGATGCAACAAGCTTCACAGTGAGAAGTAGTAAACTGAAAAACTCTTGTTATAAAGAGTATCCGAATACCCTTTGATGTCCTTTTGGAGCCCGAGTAGGAGCTTGAGTAGGAAGACTTTACATCAGATTGTCATAAATAGTTTTAAGGTATGACCTCCTTAAGTTATGTCAGATATTATTTTTAGTAGCATTATAATATTATTAATATTTTCAGGTATTAAGATTATTATTAGGGGTGGGTATCGGGTAGCCTAGCCTTGGTTAGGCATGGTCTGATCACCCATGCTTAAACAAGGCAGCGTTAACCAATATCCAACCATGATAATAATTAGTTAGGCGTACCAGCACCTAACATAGGATTATATAATTGTATCAGGACCCTGAGATAGTGCCTGATCGGAATAGCAAGTGTTATGCAATGGTTAAACAGGTGAGTTCTATGAATGTTTTCAAATGTGAGCATGCTTGTCCAAACTGGTAATTGTTAATATTGCACTCATGACTGTTGTACGCATGTTTATAATCTAATCACACATACACATGATATTTGTGGTCCCTTATACGTGCTGCTACGGCAGGATTTGTCGGTATTACACCTGTGTGTAATGGGCATTAACTGTATGATGATTGAAGTCTTGTTGACACCGTCACGAGGGCCCATGCGTGGGTGCCGGGCGTGGCGGAAAGATTATAGGACATGGGCAGATACAAGTCATGAATGATAAGTGAATGTGTTTTGTAAATTGTGTATATTCATGAACTCACCAGCATTGTCTGACGTCATTTTTAAGCATGTGTCACAGGTAGTGATGGATAGTTCTTGTGCATGCTGTTTATCATGAAGCTAGTGGACCAGTGGAATAGGATATGCTAGTTCGTGTGGTTTGAGGGAAGAGTTATATCTTCGGCTAAGAATAGTTGATGAAGTTTGTACTTTTTAGGTTCCATCTTTTGTACCCCTCAGTTTATGTTAATAAAATAAGTGTTTCTTTTGTAAGTTGGTATCAATTGTGTATGGTGCATCCTTATCTGGGTGTGGGCGTCACAACTGTTGGATTTATTTCTTGTTTGTGTCTTGCCGACACTATTTTTAGAAACTCATGCACCTAGCTTCTTTTGGATCCATTTTGTCATCAATATCATGCAATTACAGAGTATACAAAGTGTGTACAATTTGTAGGCCAATATATCAACACAAAGAAATCTTGTTTTCAGAAGATAATATTGTCACTAGAGATCTTTTTTTAGTTTATGAAGTTTTTCTACGACTGTAACATTGACAAGCATAAATGATCCCGGCGTCCTTTTAACATGCTGTTAAATAAAAGGTGATGTTACCTTTAAAATCAATTTTCCTGTATACCCAATAGCATGATAGGATTATAGCTAAAGGTACAATCGTGACAATCAAGCCAATCCGGATCATCTTCATCATGTTCTTCTTTCCCTTTTTCTCCTCCCTTTTATCTTCTTCGGACAGTGAAAATGATCTCTTTTCTGTTTTTTGTCAGATAAGAGATTAATAGCTTATCAGATCTGGTGTACATGTTTATTTTTAGGTACAATAACTTGTAATACTACACACATGAAAGTTGTTATGCATTTAGGGTGTCTTTAATTTGTTACAAAGTTAGAAATGTTGGGATGTTGGAAGAAAGGTCAATACTGCATCTTTAGGTTTCGAACGCTCCAGCTCCTAAATTTTTGTCATGTCGTTTCGAAATTGTAATGTCCAGAGTGATTATAAAGACTTGTGCCAGTTGGTGCTATGCTTGTTACTAGTGGATGCTTTCATTTACAATAAAAATAACTTGAATTCAAACATTCAAATGCTTAATTTCTGGTGTTTACAATAACCGCAAACAATAAATGTTGCTTAAGCATGACACGTGTAGGTTAAGTGGTCAGACCCCAAGTGTTTTTGTGTGTATAAAGGTAGTGTTGTACAAGTGTTTGTAGGAGGTTTCAAGGCTAGACCTAAGACAGCCTGTACAGAAACATTATTCCTTGTAAGGTAAGTGCGACTTCAGTTTCTATATGGTAACAGCAAAAAGAGTAGTAAGACACTAACCTGCATGATACTTGAAGGTGTAATAGTTTTTGTGTTGCTCAGCTGTTTCTTGTCTGTATACCCGTGGATTGTATTCCCTTTTACCATAAGTCTTGCAGCCTACCCTGTTTCTTGTCGTAGTAAAGGCCACACATGAGCAATTGTTCCAACATATTTGTGCGCAATCGTAAACGTTATAGCTTTCATCATATACATATTCATCGACATAACTGTAGTAACTGTTATCGTTTTCTTCGACAATAACATTTTCTTCTAGTGATGGAAGTTCATAGTCTTTCCTGCATTTTAATTTTTCGAACAAACTTTCAGCACAACCAGGAGGGTCATCAATGGAGCGGCATACAAGGTTTAGGTTTAGAGGTGAACCCTTAAGTTGACCATATTGATACATCCTCAGAGCTGGATATGAGTCATACGTTCTTGTTAAATATGTGAACGATTTCTCACTCTCATTAGAAACATAAAAGAGGCGCACATCCGGACCAGAAAGTTGTAGATCAGTGTTTTTGAATTGACCATTTTGCCAAGGTCCACTCGTCCAGTGGACATTCCCTTTCCTCAGAATGGCCATTTGACCTGTTCCGTTAAGGTCTAATGTAAATAACCCTACGGCCGGTAGCTCATCATTCCGCCAAGAAGTCAAGGACCATTTGTGCCCAGTCTTGAGATTAATTCCCAATTTCATTCCAGGTAGAAGCGTGTCTGTTGGGTAATCAAAGCTTTGCCATAAAACCCGCTTGACAGACCAATCTAGATGGAGTTCTCGGAGCACCAAATTCCCTGAATCCAAAAGTGTGACACTTGCATTACATGCTACTAGGGAAGTTGGGCTGTAAAGATCAAGAACAGTGCCTCCACTAGATATAATGCTGAACTTTCCGTTAACATCTATGACGAGCTTGCCATATATATCCGGAATCGGATTGTTTCTGTTTGCTACCCAAACTGCCATATTACTAAACTCGTCAGGTTCCTTCTTTTGGTAGTAGTCCGAATGACGTCTGATTTGTATGTTGTTGTAGAATACACCTAGATAAGGATTCACCATAGTGCCAAAGCTGAAAAACTTCAAACAGAAGACTCTGTTAGATGAAATCAATTCATCCCAGTCTTTGAGCTCTTGGCCTTGATGTAAGGTATCCGTTTCTGAATAACAACGATTACTGAACGAAAACCAAAATAAAGCGATGAAGAGGAATATGCTTCCGTAACCCATTGTTTCTGGCTAGAAAATAATACTCTCGCTCTGGTATAACAAATGTTATTAATGGTGAGACTATCATCAAATATCTTTACAACTGTACTTGACTCAAGACTTCACCTTATGTTTTGGTCAATATAGATAGACATATGAAAGGGATGTTGATGTTTTAAGTGCCTCGCTTTTCTTTCTATCGAAACTTCCTTTACATTACACTTAGCCAATAGATATAGTCATCCCTTTCATGTTGACATGACAAGAGCCTTGTTATCTCTACCCCATTCTTTACTCCAAATTATTTGGAAGCTTTGTATGGACTACTATGAAGTAGAGGCATACTCAGGATTTTTTTTTACCATTTCGGTTTTGAATGTCTATTAACTTGATTTGTAGTCTGGTCTGATTAACTCAAGATAATATATAAGTTAATTTAAAATTACAGTGTTATAAGAGATGAAAAAATTACATGTATGACTTCATCTTTTGAAAATGACTTGTTATGTATTTGTATGAAAGGGCTAAGCTTTCTTTTTCTGTGAAATAAAAGATTCATTGGAGAAAGAATCTCTTAAGATGAATGATACCTTCAACAATCTACACTGTCTTAACTTGATCTGGATCGCGATCAAGCTAAATTTTAGCTAATACCCTGTATTGATTATTAGTTAGTTTGAAGCGGAATATTTAGTTAATCCAATACTTAAATGCACAGTTGCTACTGTTTGCACATTGCCACTGACATTAGTCGAGTGTCGGTTTCTAATCTGTTGTTCAATTTGTCACAACATCAAAAGTTAAAACGCCAATATGATTGACTAACGTGTTTTAAAGACGTTTGACAAAATTTAACTTAAAAGACGTTTGACACGATTTAACATCTAAGTAAAACGGTGAGTAGTTTCTTTTTATTTCAACTACGTACGTAAGGTGTTACATATCGAAGGTCCTTTCGTCTAGCGGTATTAAGGTGTGTAAAACGGTGTCTCTCCCTATGAGGTCGAGTGTTCGAGCCTTTCATTGGACAATGATAGAATTTTGAGATCTGGTATGCTCTAAATAATATAGACAGACATACTTTCTATATTATTATTTCTTGGAGGAGATTGATTGGATTGAGTTTAAAAGTTATAGAATGTAAAAGAAGATTAGAGGGAAGAAGTTTGTTCAACCAATCACTACCTATTCTCATTAGTTGTTAACCCTTTATAATGACAAACGAATACAGTGACGGTTATAAAAACCAATGAACTTTCTACACATAAACCCGCCTAACTATGCATTATTGACCCACAGACACCTGTAATATTTGACACACATCGAAAAATGGTAGCAGAAGGGTCTTTGGTAATTCATTAATTTCAACAAACTCAACTTTTTACCTAAATTTGCATGTTCATATGTGTTTTCTTAAATCTTTTGCATTCAAATCTTTTATATTGTACTATAGCTTCGAAGAATATTAAAAGAAATAAGTTTTTAATCACACGGGTTCAAAGAATAAACAACATTTCTTTGTAGGCAAACCTCATCAAATCCAATTACAATCAATGGCGGACGTGTCACCACACCTACGGATGCCATGTGTCCACAGCAAAATAACTACCAATAATATCTTGCCACACAGAAAGAGTAGAGGCTTAATTCATTCCTCTATATCATTGGTTTATTTCTTTACTTGTCTCATACCAAGTATGGGCTAGGATAGAAGATGTACCCCTTAACTGGGCTCGATCAACTTTAGGTTAGGGGTTGATGATGACATCCACATCCCATGTGAGCCATATTTAAGAACTTTTTTTGAAGAGCACGGAACGACGTGCCAACCATCATGACACCGGGTGTTGTGGCCAAGGTCGACCCTCTTGGCTCTTCTAGATGCGCTAAAACCTAACCTCCACCCACCCGAAGGTATGATAGTGGAATAATCGTAAAACATCAACTCCGATCCAAGTTGAACCGGCACCACCCGTATTCGCTCTTCACAGCATGTCGTAGAAAATAATGGGGAGAGTGGGAATCGAACCTGGGTCACAAGGAATACCAAGTTTTTCCCCAACCACTATTGGAAATTCAAAAATATCTCTAAAACACATGCTCAAAGCATCGACCTCATTTTTGTGTCTATAAAAAAGAAACAATTCTTAACAGTCACCTCCCTACCCCTTTTCTCTTTTTAGGTCAACGTAACCATTCCAGCCTCAGACTTTAAGCAAAGGATAATCCAAGTGGAATCGTCAAGTTTAATCATCCCTAATCGAAGATTAGACTATTGTTTCTGCAGAAGTCATGTTTCAGACAAACGAATGCAGGTACGCAAAGGGCTGCTAATGGAATCCAATCGCATTACTAGCTATAGCAGTTGGATGATAACATTATCACAATAAAAATAAAACCATTTTAAAATGTTAAAGATCTTAATTAAATGAAATATAAAATAGTTGTAATAAGCCACAAATCCATAACATCAAGTTGCTAGATTCACACATCAAGGTACAAAACACATAGTTGAAAAGTTTAGAAGACAACAGTGTCGAGCATGGTACCCAATGTCTGAATGATGTTGGATGACATTAAGTTTGAGACATGTTCTTCCAGATGTTTCTTCGCATCTTGCCTTCCAACGTTTGCGATCGCTAGTTTCTCCGGAGGTAATTCATCCTCTTCCTGAACTGCTTTGTTATATTTGATAGCTAGACTCAGCATTTCCTGAACGAGCAACACGAGTATGTTATTAGTTAGTGTGTGTGAATTTCTAATACGACAAGAACCTAATATAAAATTCACAGGTTTGGGTTTAGTTCAGTTCGGGTCAAACCAACCAGCAACACATGTAGCTAAAAGTACTAAAAGTATCGGCGGCATATCGAACCATTAACTTTTGTAAGAATTTTCGGGATATGGCCTATGGGATGTCAAAACTAAACTTGTTAAATATTTTTTTTTTGTCAGAACTTAAAAGTTAAAACAAGGAAAGAGGGTTAACATCTGTGGTTTGACCAATTTTTATAAACGTGTGTTTCATGTAAATTTGTAATTAGTATTATGAAAAATTCTAGCTAAACGTATCATCTTCTCGTGAATCCACGAATACACGAGTGATGTTAAGTGTTAGTTGTGCAAAACTTTTGGTTTGTGTCGAGTTTGACACGCCAACCCACAAACACGACCCATTTAACATGCTTATAATATAAATGGGTCACATTGTGATTTGTATCAAAAACAACAAAGTCATCATAAACTCTGCATGAATGAAGATTTTTACCTGGACAGTCTGCTCATTGGTTTTAGAATGGGTATCAAATGGTTCAAGCGTGAGTCCATCAGTCCATTTTTTCTTGTGAAGGTTAAGTAGCATCTTCTCCTCGAGTTTATTCTTCCTGTAATTAATGGCTATCGAGTAATAATGCCTGTTCAACCCATGGATCAACGCCTGCAAAAAGAACATGAGATTAGTAAGATCATATGAAAAAATAATGGTCTTGACTAGAAGTGGCCGTTTGACCCATTTATGTATGAATGGGTCAATAAGTTGATTTCTATCTCAAAAGGGCCAAATCAAAATAATTAGCTAAAAAGTGACCCATTCAAATTATATTCAAGAATTTAATTTATTATTGCAACAATTTACGCAATATTATACAAATAAAATTAAAAATGAACAAATAAGTGGCGCATTAACCTAGCCCAACCGGAAGATGACTCATTAAGTCGTATATGAGAAACACTCACTTGGATGGATGGTTTATTGAGATGGCCAAGATTGGAAGTTGTCTGACGTGGCTCTTGACCAAGCATCATGGTTTGGGGGTTAATCAAACGGAAGGCATCAATGACAACCTTCCCTTTGACACTCTGGATTGGATCCACCACAACTGCAATGGCTCGTTGATTCAGAGCTTCAAAACTCTGATTGCAAATGCATAAAAATCAGGTTAACATGTACAGTAAATAAAGCTTTCTCTAAGTTACCACCTAAAATATGAGGAAGGCTTTAAGGTATCAAATGCAATTGGGTTAAAGAGAGGAGACAATAAGTGCGAAAAAAAGAATTTAACTAAAGCTGTACATATGATTTAAAAAACAAATAAAGTGTGTGAATCCAGAACCTGTTGTGTGTTGATGTCAACTCCAGATAGCCAACAGCCAAATCCAGGATGAGAATGGTACCATCCAACCACCATTTCAGGTCTGAGGCAACAAACAGAAGAACCAGTCAAGTCACAGGAACAGAACATCTAAAAATAGTAGCAGAACAAGAAAGTAATGTATCTTCTAGATGAGCATTATATCTTTAGAAAACTGAACGGCCAAAAGAGTTATTGACAAAGTTAATCACAAGGTCCACAACAAAACGATCAACACATATCACATAGAAAACTACATAGCAAACCTCTCCATGCGCAACAGGTTATAATAGTATAAATGAATGTACATGAGAACCCACAAGAAGACTAGATAAGAATGAGAACAGTGTTAAATAGTATTAAGTACGAGAGACTATCAAGGGAATACATACATGGGCAAACACTTAAAATAAAAGGCACGTGCAAATTACCACTTAAAAAAGTTGCAGTGGCCAATTTGAAGGAAGAAACAAGAAAAGGGTATTGACAGTGGCCATTTTAAGGAAGACACAAGAAAAAGCTTATAGTAGTTTTCCAGAAAATTAGTCTTGGGATGTTGAACAAATTTAATATTTAATATTATCATATAAAATGATCGATTTCCATGTACACTACTATTCAAGTTTATTTATCTTTCACAATAAACATCATAGTTAGCATTACGCCTTAAATTCCTCACAGTCCTGCTTCATTATCCCCTACTTCCGTGATCCATCAAAATTCATCATTCATCATAAAGTATACCGATAGAGTGCATGAAAAAGTCAGATTAACAACTCCAAAACTAACTCCATTTTGCAAATAATTATCAAAGACGCCTTGTAACTTAACACTAACAGCAGTACACATCTAGAGACTAACAACTCCTTGAACACAAGTATTGATCTCGAATAATTCCTAAACTGACTCCAGTTTGCAAAACAGTCTCAAGAACACCATCATGTAACCTAAAAATTAACAGTAATCACTAATAGGCATCTAAAGATGCAGATTAAATACCATAAAACAGGGTTTCCAACTTGCAATAAATAATTTCTATAATCTAGTACAAAATAAGTAGCCACAATATAAATAATCATATAATTGAATGAACAAACACTGACCTTCCAGTTTGTTTGAGCATATCAAGCATATTAGTCTGGAAAACATGATCCACAGCTTCAACACTAACACCGGTACCACTTTGAGGCATAGCAAACACATCTACAACACGAACAGTATACTCATCCACAAATTCCCCAAGCATCAATCCCATAACTTCCATCGGAACTCCGGCTCTCCCTACACATCACATCAAAAACATTATCAAACCCTAACACAATATGCATAACAACAAGTTCACTCATGTAAAAGCACTCCAGCAACAAAAAAACCATCAAATAGCAGCAGAACAGTATCAAACCCTAACACAATACACAAAACTACAATTTCATGAAACAAGAAGCCACTTCTATTACAGAAAACAGCCAAATTGCAGCAGAAACATCATCAAACCCTAACCCAATACACAAAGTACAAATTCACTCATGTATAAGGGAGGAAAGGGTGCTCAATGAGAGTACCCCTGATTCCACCAATCCCACATTGCCACCTTACTTTTACCCTAAATTACTCTAAAACACCTTAATAGGTGGCAACACTACCCTAAACCATGGACCTCACAACCACTTTTACTCTACTCTCTCTTCAAACTCTCAATATCTCATCTCTCTCTCTCTCTCTCTCTCTCTCTCTCTCTCTCTCTCTCTCTCTCTCTCTCTCTCTCTCTCTCTCTCTCTCTCTCTCTCTCTCTCTCTCTCTCTCTTACCCACTCTGGGTAACCACTACCCGCAACCACTCTCTAAGCACTCCGGTGACCAAAACAACAAAATCGCAGCAAAAACATCATGAAACCCTAAAGCAATACACAAAACTACAAATTCACTAAACTATAAGCACTCCAGCAATAGGAAACAACCAAATCACAACAAAAACATCATCAAACCCTAACGCAATACACAAAACTACAATTTCACCAATCAACAAGTCTCCTGTAACAGAAAACAACCGCATCGTAGCAGAAACATCATCAAACCCTAACGCAATACACAGAACTACAACTTCACTCATGTAAAAGCACTCTAGCAACTAAAAACCATAGTTTTAAAAAAACAGCTGAGGCACGTCTCACGGGGTTATTTTGTACGTACGCTGCTAAGTGCCGAGGCGGTAGAGGGTTTTGAAGTGTTTTGTTTTTATGTTTTACACTTTCTATGTCAATTTCACACATTCCATGCCATTTTATTTGTGTTTTTGACGAATCTGATGATGCAATTAGCTAGTATTTTAATTGTTATAACATATACACACAAATTTACAATTTCACTAAACTAAAAGCACTCAGGCAACAAAAAACAACCAAATCGCAGCAAAAACATCATCAAACCCTAACACAACACACAAAACTACAATTCCACTAAACTAAAACCAATCCAGTATCAAAAACACATCCAAACCACAACAAATCAAACAAAAACAATAAAAACCCTAGAAATGTAATATTACCATGTTTAAGCATCTTTAACAGAGCAAGTGACGAGATGTAAACTTGTTCCGACGTATCGAGCGTCGGAGAATCCGGCGGCGGGTGACCTAACGCGCCACCAGCTCCGGCGAACATTCTCTGTAGTCGTTCCATCCCTGACATTTTTTCCGATCAAAGCTTTTTTATTTCTTTGGTAACAAGATATCGTTTATTTGCAAATAAGGTATATATGCAGGTAAATGTTTCACTTAGACCCCTTATCTTTGTTGTTGTTTAATATTTGTCCTTTCATTTTTTTCAACTTAGTAGTTTCTTATGGGCCAGATTTCACTATTCGATGTCCGGTTAGGTTCAAATAAAACGGCCCATTATGTTAACATTAATGGGTTAAATACTTGCATTCTGGAGTTAGTTTTTGACCGAACTAGAGAGGCACAAAATGGGTATTTTTAAATACCTGGTTTTTGGGTATGAGTGGACATTGAAAAACCGGGTGTCAACAAAAACTTGGTAGGGTTTGGGTATGGGTATTAAGGAGAAATCCGATCCGCAAGGACCATGGTTGGGAATTTTTTGATCGTCTTTCTCTGAGGAAGAGGCAAAATATAATCAATTTGAATTCGGGACCACTATTCGAAATCTTAGTGAAACACTGGATTTGTTATCTCATGTCTGCTTTTCGTGAAAAAATACTAATTGAAGGGGAGGGTTTTTTCAAACAACAAGAGGTCGAGTCAACTATTCAATCAAATGATATTGAGCATGTTTCCCATCTTTTATCGAGAAACAAGTGGACTATTTCTTTGCAAAATTGTGCTCAATTTCAAACTATACCCTATGTATTTGGGTTGAGTATGATCAGGTTCGGATAAAACCGGTATTGGATTCTGGTATGGGTGTTAGTACGTGATCCGGGTACTAACACTTGGTTTTAAAAAAATGAGTTCTTTTTTTTCTTTTTTGTTATTTTACATGAAAAAAATTCGTTAAAAATTAAATTAAATTTGGTTTATGATCTGTAAAAATAGTTATAATAAATTACAGCATAAATTCACTCGAGTAAAAATTGTTTGATGCATAATAAGCATGGTTCGTAGGTTGTAGGTTGATGCTCTCCTCATATGGGATAACCAAAACCGACGATTAAACCATCGAACCATGCTTATTTCTTCAATTTAACATACAAATGTCTTCGTCTCGATTCCCTTTTCCAAATTCGGTGAATAATCACGTAGAATTGTGAGTTTCAGCTAACGGCGTTAGTGTGAGTTAACGGGGGGTCCATTGAGAACAAAATGTCTGAAAGTTGGGAGCGCTAGTGGTTATTTTCGTAGTTGGGACTGTTATTGGCCAATAGTCAATAGTTGGGATTATTTACTCCATCAATAAAAAGCCTTGTTTGGTAGAACGAGCTTAAAGCTTTTAGGTTCGATAAAAAAACTCTATATTAAAAAGCTACTAGTACTAGCATTTAAGAAAAGACTCCTACTAGCTACAAACTTTTAATGAGTAAATGACATAAATACTCATTCTATCATAAAAAAAATAAAAAAACATACATACAAACTTTTAGTTAATGCCTATTTTGGTCATTTTATATATTTTATAAAAAGCTTCAACTATTCTGTCAAATATCAAAATATATTTAAAAGCTACAGCTATCAGCCACCAGTTTCCAACCATCAGCTACCAGCTAATTTTACCAAACATAACTGTGCTAGCCATTTATTCAACCTTTTAAAATTATATTTTATTCAACCCTATGATACACGAGGCTTTAACGTGTTCATATCCTGAAATTTATAATTGTGTGTTCTCTATGATAGATTGGTAGTAATATCGAGAGTTAGGCAAAATTAACAAGAGGAGACTTGTACCTCACGACCTGTTTAGTAGGAAAAACTAGACATAACAATCGTGCAATCGAAAACGTGTCAAAAATTGAAGTAAAATATAACTATTATATGAATGAGCATTGAATTGTAGTCGTGTTGTTTGGTCTTCAATTGAATTGCTTTTGTTGTTGCAAATTAAATATATTATATTATATTACTAGCCGATTACCCCGGGAAGGTCCCGGGGTTGAAAAATTTAATATGATTTAATAAAAAATGATAAAAAAAAAGAAAACTCAAATCACGAAAAGAGTAAATAACTTAAACATAATCAATCTTAGTTAAAAAACATTTATTTAAAAAGTTAAAAAAATAAAAAGCATAAACCATATTAAACATAATAAAGTATTAAAAGGATAACTTTCAACATATAATCATCTTCACGTAAATTAAAATATGTTACAATTTGATTAATGAATAACCTGAACACTTTGTGTTTTTTTCTGTATGAATATAACCCCACAAAAAATAGTCGTTTTTTTTTCGTTTTTATATAGCACTATGGTACTCGTTGGAAAGATAATAAAACGCTCGTTAATTTGGTGTAATTTTTTTATTTAAAAAATCTCGAATATAAAAGATATTTATGTTTAAAAATTATGGGAGGAAGATAAGAGAGAAAAATTTAAATTTGTTTTTAAATTCTTTTTTCCTAAAATAACTCAATTTAATTTTAGTAATTGAGAATTAAGAGATAGAGAGATAAATTTAGAAAAATACTCAAAAACACCAAAAACACTCAATTATTAAGCCACGTGGCACTCTCAATGGGCATATATGCTTTCTTTTATATATATATATATATATTTACTGTGTTAAAATTAAGATTGTTATTAAAACGAGTGGTGGACTAGTTGGAGAAGGATTTGGTGTTCCTTGTGACTCGAGTTCGATTCCCACTCTCCTCATGATTTTCAGTGGCATCCGGGCAATGATGGTGACAAACGCATCGAGGAGCGTTCGATCCTAAGTCGCACCCCGGTTTTCACCTGGTTGTAACTCCAGCGAGGAAACTCACGTGGAGGCAGTACGGTTTTCAGGGGAACGCCGTAACCGAGTTTGATACACCAGCGCGAACCCGATTAAGGCAACGTAGTCTGTGGCAGACCTTGTCTAGAGCTGCCGATTAGCAGTGTAACATTAGGTCACTCATATAAAAGTCACCGTCCAAAAAAAAAATTGTTATTAAAACCTATCACTACCAGACAATTTGTTATTTCGTTAGTAATTGGCAACTAACTACCTGAGTCCAGTAAATAGGAAAAAAAAAAAAGAATTTAAAAAGCATTTAACACAAACAAATAAGAAAAATAAACTTTGGGAACTTTACTACTCCCTCCTTCCCATTTTAAATGTCCATTTTCTACATTTTTGTCACAAATTAAATGTCCATTTTTAAGCAATTTTCAGTTTTGCCCATAAAAAACAAGAGACAATCAAAGATTTGAAATAATAACTTGAGGATATTATTGTCATTTTATAACATACATTCAAGATTTCTTAATCTGTGTGTTTGGGGGCCCACGACATCTAAAATGGGACGGAGGGAGTATTATTTTCTAAGAACATGAGTCTTTCTATATATTTGTGTATATATACACACAATCAAATATATAAAAAAAATACTAGTTTATCCCTGGGAACTTATCAGGATAGACAAATCTAATAAGAAGTGACAAAATGTGTGTACCATAAAAGACATAGACCGTTTCTTTAAGAAGAAAAAAGAATTTTTTAAAGAATCAACACTTGATAACTCATAAAACATACTTCTACTTCTACATGTACGCCTCTTACTCGAGTGAAATCTCTGTACAACTTTATCACTTCATCAAGACACTCTAAAGCTGCGATGTGAAACTGAAAAAAAAAACAAATTGTATCAAATAATATGTCATGATGATCATGATAATGATAGGCGATTTTGAAGTGTAAAGTGAGCATGTGTGAAAGAATGACATACGTGTTTAATCTTTACTAGGGATATACAATTGATCACCTTGGGTGACACCGAATTAAAGAATCAATAGGTAAGTAGTGAAGATCCATTTTAAAGATAAATAAAAATGATCTAACTACTATCAACTAAAAGATTGTAGGATAGTAACTTTTCATGTCTCTGGACTATTTTCTCTACTCATACATAATTTAAGTATCTATTTCAATAATCACAACATATCAGTCGATTTCAAAGTACATATATTAAAAACGATCTAAAAGGAGTCAATTTCAAAGTACATACATTAAAAATGATCTAAAAGACGTGCATGGTTGGGTGATTAAGTATCACTTATCAGCTAGAGATTTACCTGGTGTCAAAGAATCATAGGCTACATGTAATCGACTTAGCAATATTTGTTATCAATGTTCCTAACAACACTAATTAAAATACAAAAAATTAGATTTTTACCAAACTGACTACATCTATAAATATGTATGTAGTTAGTAGGTTCTAATATGTAATACTAGATTCAAAAACATATATACTATCGTAACATGATTGGTGACTTGCGTAGACATGATTTATTAATTACATGAACACATTGTTTTACTTTATGCAAGAACAAAAACCCACTAAAAAGTCATTTTTTTCCGTTTTTTGTATACCACCATGGTACTCGTTAGAAAGATAATAAAACTCTCGTTAATTTGATGCAATTTTTTTTTAAAATGTGGTATATAAAAGTTATTAACGTTTAAAAATCGTGGGAGAAAATGCATATGTCATGCACATAAAAGAGAAAAAGACTTTTCAAGGGAAATCAAGGCTAAGATGATCTTATGAAGTGTCATGTGTTACCCCCTTTCTTATTATTATTACTAGCAAATTACCCCGGGAAGGTCCCGGGGTTGAAAATTTTAATATGACTTAATAAAAAATAATAAAAGAAGAAAACTCAAATCACGAAAAGAGTAAATAACTTAAACATAATCAATCTTAGTTAAAAAATTTCACTATGTGATAACGTATTGCAAATGACTCAAGTTAACTAACCACAAAATCTCTCAATCACTGCATGTCCCTAACCTAAAACCATCAGTAATCATCTAAATAATCACTTATGTAAGCTGCAACAATTCAAAAACTCATCAATCTCTAATGACTCTTATAATTCTTAACCTAATCAACTAAACAATCACTTAGGTTGGAAGTTGTAACCATTAAAAACGTATAACATCTATGTACCAAGTCTCACAATATTAATATTGATACCTAACCTAAAAGAATGTATAACTCTAATATTTACACCTATCATAAATGCTAAAAAAATACATAACTCTATGGACACCTATTTATATAGATTAATCAAATATTAGAAATCATATGAATCAAATAATATTATTGCAAAAGCTCAAAACTTCAAATATACTTTGTACTTCCCATAACGAAAGAATCCCAACTTCAAATGAAAACTATTAACCTAGGCACTACTCTCACCATTACAACCATGATCCTAATGGTCCTCACCATGTGTTGAACCATGGTTCAGAACATTAGAGACTTACCAATGTCTCAAATTTCCCAAATTTCCTATGGTTTGCTGAGTCTAAATACCAACAATGCAATAAGATTTCTTGAAACAATGAACCAAATTTCTAAAAAAAAAGGAGCTAACAAATTTTTATTAAAAAAATTCCCAAATTTTCTGAACCAACATACCTTGAACTGGGATGATGACGGCAGAGGAGGATTAGGTCACGTATTTGAGGAGAGAACAAATAATGGAGAGGAATTAGGTTTTAATTCATTATTATTGCTTTTTTTTATTGGTCCACATGTGATCCTACCTGGCACTTTTAAGTTGGACGCCTTCAAACTCCCCTAGATCACAAACATATCTAAACACTATCTTCTATGGTCTATTTCTTACGGTTGATTATCTGAATCTTGTTATTTAGTATCACATACTCGCTTTCAAAACACACACCCAAACTCCCATTGACCACTCCCTTGGTAAAAATAAAGGTAAAAAACGAAATATACCTCATGGGAACCTAATCGAAATCTGTAGAAGGACTTATCATCTCCCTGCAAAGTTATTATACGGTAAATGCAAGTCTATAACTGAGTAAAAACAACATTGCATCTTTGCAGTGGTAAGTATGACATACCTCAAAAGAACCACCCTTGGTCTTGTTTCTAGCTTCAAATATTCGCCCGTAATATCCAATTGTATAGCCATCCCAATCAACCTGATGCATTCACTACATCAATACTTTCTTCCCTCAATTACATTTTTTCTAATTTTCTTTTATCTTTGTTGACAGGTTAAAATATATTACAAAATAATAATAATAATAATAATAATAATAATAATAATAAGCAGGGATGTACGGAAAGATTGGCGTACCACTACAATATCTCCCTTCTTTGGCATTATACCATTTCCTGCTCGCAAGTCCTGCATATTTTTAGTTTTTGAATTTATAATTTAAAAAAAAGAGCAAAAATTATGCTCAACAAAATAGACACAAAAAAGAGATAACAAATCAGTAGATTCATCAACAGGTCTGGATTCGATTTCATCAACAAAAACCCTTAAAAAACAATCATTAGATTCAGAATCAATAAAGGAAACCGAAAATCGAAGCATCACTTACAGAATCAAGCATCAACATCAACAGCCGTGAATACCTAAACCCAGAAACAAAATCCGAAAAAGATCAAAACTTGATTAAAAAAATCTAACCAAAATCCAAAAATTAAAAAAAAAACCTAGAATCAGAAGAGAACCTGAAGAAGAAGTGTTGTAGAATCGAGAGGCAATCCAGCTTCCTCCTCCTTCGGATCTTCGATTCATCTCCTTCTGCTTCCAATTCAATTGTTGATTATTATTGTTAGTTGATTATTATTATTAATATTAATCGATGGAAGGAAGGTTGTGTATTGTTTCGTGGTGGTTCAGAGAAGGTGGTGAAAGGTTTTAGGGTTTGGGGGAAGTGAGATGAGAGACGAATTCATGAGGGTGAGGGAGGAGGTTAAGGTTAACAAAAGAATAGAGAGAATAGATGCCAAGAATAGATGCCTTAAAAAACAATAAACTCTTCTAATTGTTATGCCACGTGGAAGTTTTAAAAAGAGGTTGAGGCCTCCATTGCACGCCACGTCAGCAAAAGGGCTTTGTTTTATATATATATATAGATATAGATATATATAGATATTTAAATTTAAATATATTTAAATTGTGAATTTGGGCAAAGTACTCCTTGCCACAATACTTAATATGCAGCCTCTATCTAATTAAGAAAACAAATCCATCGGTGATCAAGTTGGCTACGTAAAGTTTTACTATAAGATATTATATTGATTTAAAGTGTGTGACAATAAACCTACAATAATTGGATACTATCTTTTAAAATTTACTTTCCAAGCAACTTCTGTTGGTAAACACATATATAGTCAACATTTGACCCTTCCACTTTTCCCAAAAGTTGAAATGTCTTAAAGCTATGAAACTTCCAACAAATATGTCACAAATCTCCACTCTATATATACCCACATAATATAATCCATCCCATCCACACAAAAAACACAAACTCTATTTAAAACATCATGTCTTTTAAAGAAGAACCAAGATCACCTTTGCAACCACCAACATATGGCAATCTAATCACCATCCTTAGCATCGACGGTGGTGGAGTACGAGGAATCATTCCGAGTGTGATGCTTGACTTTCTCGAACGCGAACTACAGGTACAACTTATACGTATGTTTAGATAACAAGTTTTTTTTTTTAATTATTATGTTTCAAGTATTAGTTTAAACTTTTAAGGCTTCTTGAAACCTAACAGCTATTGGATGGTGAGGACGCAAGACTTGCAGACTACTTTGATGTAATAGCTGGGACAAGCACAGGCGGTCTTGTGACGGCTATGTTAACTGCTCCAGATGAAGAGGGTCGTCCGATTTTTGCAGCTAAGGATGTTAAAAGTTTTTATCTTGAACATTGTCCTAAAATCTTCCCACATGATGGGTATGCATAACTAGTGGATATGTGACAACTTTATGTGGTTGGTTAATTGTTTAAGTTTGTAACGTCTTAACTCAAAGTTTTGCACCATATGTAGCAATCCATTGGCTCCAGCAGCAAAGGTGATCAAAGCTTTATCCGGGCCACAATACGATGGCGAACACCTACACAAGATCGTTCAAGAAAAACTACAAGAAAAGCGACTCCACGAAGCATTAACAAATATTGTGATTCCAACATTTGACATCAAACGTTTGCAGCCAACGATCTTCTCAAGCTACCAGGTATTTATTCAGTGACAAACCCAATTTTGAAATTTAAAATAAAAACATGTCAATCGTCATTAAAGAATGCGTACTAAAAATACAATGTCTTTACGTTTGCTAGATCTCTACGAGTATTTTTTTTAAGCCAAGTCATTACATCGTCTAGAGAAACACTCCTAAACAACTGTGTGTTTCAAACGCAATAAATGTTGTTCTAATTCACGAATGGAAAGTTATATTTCAGTTATATAAAACATTTTATTGTTGTAAGTACTAATATTTGTGTTTGTTTGATCAGTTAAAGAAGCATCCAAGCCTTGATGCAAAGTTATCAGATATATGCATAGGAACGTCGGCAGCACCAACTTATCTTCCTTCTCATTCGTTCCAAACCGAAGATTCTGAAGGAAAGTTACTTAAAGAATTCAATCTTATTGATGGTGGAATGGTCGCAAACAATCCGGTATGCCTTATATCCGAATATTGTGATACAGTATATACAAAATAATTTTGATTGCACTTGTGGAAGTTTTACTTGTTGATTGTGTCACACACATTAACTAAACTAAATCAATACGTGTTTGTAAATGATCATCACATGAAACTTATGTGATACACCTTTTAAAAAAAAAAAATACATATAATGAGATTATAAATGTAACATCTGGCCATCATATATACCCATTATTGAATTACTAATCTACATGAATATTTATATTGAACTTGTTACATATCTTTTTGTAGGCTTTGGTTGCAATAAGTGAAGTAACTAAAGAAATAACATCAGGAAGTCCCAACTTTTTCCCGATAAAGCCAATGGACTATGGCCGGTTTCTGGTTCTTTCATTGGGGACAGGATCTCCGGAATTCCAAGAGAAATATGATGCTACAAAGTCATCTAGTTGGGGCGTTTTAGGGTGGTTGACTGGTGGCGGCTCGACTCCATTGGTCGATGTTTTTACTCAAGCTAGTGGTGACATGGTTGACTATCATATCTCTACCGTCTTCCAAGCCCTTCATTCACAAGAAAATTATCTTCGAATTCAGGTATTTGACTTTTTATTTCTAATGATTTATTCAAACTTGTTCAAATTATGCTAGTGTAATATATAAAAGTTACAAGAGTCTAAATCAAGATAAATTTTACATAACTGACTGTTTCTAGGACATCCTAGATTTCTATCTACACTTACATTAAAAGGTTGTAGATGTATAATATTCACAAAATGTTCCTAAACGACATGTTTTAGGACCCATATTGTGTTCTTTTTGTTCTTCTATAATTGTTACGTATAACAATGTAACACTCTGCTAACTCTGAAATAACATCGTGTATATTCGTATCAAAATTGATTTGAAGCAAACCGGAATATAATTGATAAATCCTAGTAACTTTGTAACGTGCAGGATGACACGTTAAGTGGTGACTTAGCTTCCATGGATTTGGCTACCGACGAAAACTTGCATAATCTAGTGAACGTTGGTGAGAAGTTATTAAAAAAACCAGTGACTAGGGTGAATTTAAGCACGGGCATATGCGAACCTTATCATCACACTACCAATGAGATGGCTCTAAAAAAGTATACTTACCTTTTATTCATATTATTGTTAATTAACTTATCTTAAACAATAAGTATTAATGTATTTAACTACTATAGGTTTGCTGCAATACTTCACAATGAGAAGATTGTTCGAGAACTCAGATCGCCAAATACTAATAGAGGAAGGGTTAATAAAGGAAAGCGAATCAAAGATTCAACTACACTTTCGAAAACAACACCAGTTCTCTCCAAGACGATTCACCACTCTCTGCCAGATTTACATGAGCTCAACCCGAACTAAGATTTCAAAGTCCATAGCGTTTGGCTAAACAATGTTAGCCTTTAGCTACTAGATTGATGTGATAGGTTTGTTCTTAGACATTAGACATTCGCGATTTGCTTAAGCATTTGTTATTTGTTATTCATATATGGAACAATTTCTTTCATTTTATTCATTAACATAAAAACGGGGAACAATTTCATTCATTTTATTCATTAACATTGGTAGCGTTTGCGAGCGTCACCTTTTAACCATGCTTATTTATAAAATGGGGGGGGGGGGGGGGGGGGTACCAAATTATAAAATCTTGTAGCGTAGTAGTATCAACCCCTCCCATTTTTATTTTCTTTTTGCACTTCAAGATATATAAAACCTACTAAAAAGATGGGATGTTACAAAGGGAAAATGGCCAAAATAGCCCGTTGACCGTGCGTTTTGCATAAATGACCCCCTCCCGGATCTTTGGAGAGACCGGTCACGGTTTCCAACATGGCTGAACCGTCTTCCGAGAGCCTTTGGTTTCCAACCAGTAGGAAACCAACACGTGGCGTTTACGATCCCGATGCCTGCGACCCGTCTCCCGTGGGTCCCTTGAGACGTGTCAGCGCCGCAAAGCCGTCTCCGGTGGGGTCCCTGAGACGCTTCACCAACGGCTCAATTGAAGCCGTTTTCGGCTCGGCTTATAATAAAATATCATACCCGATCCCACGGGAGACGGCTTTCTGAGCCGTTTCATGTCTGAAAAGCCGTCTCCGGTGACGTCTTTTAAAAGTTGGCAACCGTCTTCTGAGACGGTTGCGGGTAGGAAAAGACGGCTTCCGGTACCGTCTTTGTACTGTTTCTGCACCGACTCGGTGCCGGTCGTCGTACATTGCCGGAGACGTTTTCGGTGATGTGACATCAATGACGAACCGTTTTTTATAAAATTAGTAAATTTTGTAATAATTTAGTTTGAATTTTTTGTTGTATTCCTTATTTTTCTTTCAAAGTGTTAAAAAAATTGTGTTTTTAAAAATGGTTAGTTTTATAATCTATAGTGGAGGCAGGTGGGTTCGTCTAGTAATGCTCATTTAAATGAGGTACCTTCAAATGATTCAAAAGTCGCTGATCTAAATGTGTCTTTAGAAAATTTTGATCATTACACACCATATGGGTGTTTTGGAAATTTCGATGATGAGAAAGCTGAAAATGAAGAATTTTATGGAAAACCAAGTCCTGAATTGTTTTCAGAGATAACCAAAACCTGTTCAGTTTTTTCTGAAGGTTCTGTATTCCGTAACAAAGATGAATTGAAATTGCAGTTAGGAAATTTTTGTTTGTCAGAACGTTTTTCCTATAAAGTCGACAGGTCATCTAAAACGAGGTACGAAATTTCATGTGTAGTTGATGATTGTGATTGGCAATTTAGGTCACGTTCTGTCCCAACTTCAGGCACGTTTTATGTTACATTTTTTAACAACAACCACACGTGTTCTAAAACTCAAACACATCACCATCTTCGTCAAGCTAACCCACAAGTAATTGGTAGCATACTGAAGCACCAATTACGAGATGCCAGACGTGTTTATCGTGGAAACGAAATAGTACAAGATTTTCGAGAAAGATTTAAGGTTGATATATCATATACTCAAGCATGGCGTGGGAAGTGTCGTGCACTTGAGCTTTTGCAAGGAAGTAGCAAACAATCGTTTTCTGAGCTTCCATTCTACTGCTATAATTTGCGAAATGCAAATCCAGGGACTGTTACTGAGATTAGAACTGATGAAGACAATCGTTTTGAAATGCTGTCCATTGCCATTGGTGCAACGGTCAGTAAAATATTTTTACCTATTTTTATACCAACTTAAATAAATTATTGTTGTTTTGGTTTAATGAAATCTAAAATTTATCTGTTTTTCATTTTATTAAATAGATTCGGAGTTTTCTTCTGTCTTTAAGACCGGTCATTATTATAGACGCGACACACTTAAAAGGTGAGTTTAAGGGAACGTTGTTCCTTGCTGTTGGCATGGATGGTAACAACCAAATTTTACCCGTTGGATATGGTATCGGCAAATCCGAGGACGGTGAGAGTTGGACGTGGTTCTTATCGAAACTTAAAGAGTGTATCGGTGAGCACCCGGATTTGGCGATCATATCTGACAGAGCCAACTCAATAGATTTGGCAGTTCGGACGGTGTTTCCTAATGCCTTTCACGGGTTGTGTTATCGACATTTGATGATGAACTTGAAGTTACCAAAAAGCAGAAAGAAGGATTTAGAGACACTGTGGTGGAACACTTGTAAAGCTTACCGGGTTTCTGATTTTGAAGAAAGTTTTAACGCACTGTGTGCAGCCGTACCACGGGTTAGGAATACTCTATTGAGTATCGGTTTTCATAAGTGGTCAAGAGCACACTGTTCGGGAAAACGATATCATTATATGACATCTAATAGTGCAGAGTCAATGAACGCCTTATCTAAGGACGCACGAAAAGTTCCAATCACCCATTTGGTTGAATTTTTTAGACAAAAACTTCAACAATGGTATTACGAACGCCGAAATGAGGCTATTCAAAATAAACACGTGCTGACTCCTTTCGCGGTACAAAAATTTATTAAAAAGATTGAAGGGTCTAGAACGTGGAAGGCTTATGGCGTTGGGGTTAACACTTTTCAAGTTCTAGACGGTAACAAAAATTGTTTTGTTGATCTGTCTAATGAAACATGCAGTTGTTGTGTTCCCCAGATATCTGGTTTCCCATGTGGCCACATGATTGCAGTATCAAAATTATTGAAGGAAAAGGACTGCAGTCATTATACATCACCTTGGTATAGCAATCAGTTATATAAAACAACATATGAAGGGGCCATTTATCCTTTACCCCACAGGTCTGAATGTGAGACGCCAGAGTATTTGATTCCTCTACAACCACCACATATCACAAAACGACAGTCGGGACGTCCTCGTGAAGATAAACGAATTTTATCGAGAGGCGAGGAACCTACGCCTGTATATTGCAGTCGTTGTAAAACTTACGGTCATCAACGTGACCGATGTTCAGCTCCTGTTGCCTCACGATCAAAATCTTCCAGGCGTGGTTCAAAGAAAGAAAATCATCATCAAACACCGTCCCCCACTATCGTTAAAGCAGGTGACTTTGAAGAATATGTAATTCATAATACGTGTTCGACTGTTAACCTTGCTGATTTTTAGTGGTGCTATTTACTTTAATTTATTTACTTAACAATATTTATAACATAAAATTACAAATAACTTCGATATATCAAGTTTTACATGAATACATAAACTAGGTAGGTAAATATTTAAATATTTGACAGTGCAAAACGACCACCATAAATTTCATCTGCCATGAAACGTCTGAATCTCATGCAAGCATCATGTAGGCTGTTTTCTCTCCAAGTCAATGACATGTTTTGAACAAGATTTCTCAGCAACATACAAACGATTACACCTGAATGTCGACCAATGCGACTATTGGTGACAGGCCAGACAACATCCCCCAAAAATTGTAATGATTCAACTTCGTTTCTACCAGACTTTTGCCAGTACGTTATAGCCCCCAGAAACCATACGAAAGCAGATTCAAATTCTATAAGAATTTGATGAATTTTTCTATGAATGCAAAAAGTATCACCGCAGTCTATGGGACTACAGTTATTTGGGAAATACACTGTTACTTGTAGTAATTTCATGTCAACTTGTAGAACAAACCAGTTTTCATCGTCTATCGAGGCTGGTATATATACCTGAAAATTACAGCCCAAAACGAAATGTAGATTTTATACAGCACGATAAATAGATATAAATATATAAAATAACAGTATTTTACCATATCAACTTCCCAAAGAGGTGGATATATTCTTCTCGATCCGTTTGCGTAGCTATAAGCATGGTGATCTTGTTCAATAATTAGGCTATAGAAATTAGGGGGAAGAACACTCCAACGACCATAACTACATGTTGTTGGTCTTCTTTGTCGTTCAATGTCCTTTAACGACATCAATTTGTGGCACCATGCACGAACATGCTGTAAATAAATGTTAATAAAATCACAAAAATATTACCATTTCATATAACGTATAACGTAACCGTCATAGTATTTACCGTTTTCTGAAGATATCCGCTTCCACAGTACCCTAAAATACCACCCCACCACTCTTTGTTTAATGGTGTATGCCCCATATAGGTTGTATAGCAACATGTGCTATCACCATCGTAGTAAAACTCAAGAACATTTGGAGCCCAAAAACATGATTGGTTATGTGGATTTACCCAAATTGTCTTCTCTACGGGAGCAGGAATGTTAGTCATTATGCTATTAAAATACATGTGAAATGAGGTTGTATATAAGGACCTAGGTAGATAGGTGTACCAATATCGGGTGGAATTTGTATAGTGGTAATAGCTTAAGGGTTGGATTTATAAATTTCGTTTTTTATAAATATACCTACCACCCACCGTTCATCATCAATCGTGTACAGGTTTATGTACCATCACCATGTCTCAGTCATCATCTTCATCTTCAAGGTCTTCATCTAGAAGATTTAGCAGGTCAAGGGAAATATGTTCATGCGGTGCTCCTACACGTATACTTATCTCCAGAACTGATGCAAACCCGGAGAGAGACTTCGTGTGTTGCGTAAGTATTAAATTTTAATATTTATCTTGTGCTTTCAATGATCATCAAATAACTGTTTTTTTTATAAACCACAGACTGCTGGTTGTGGATTTATTAGGTGGGTAGAAGCATCAGAATGTTTCAGGTGCAAAAAAATCGTTACCGGGTTGAGGCAATCGTTAGACGAGCAACAAGCTTTGGCTAGAAAATACCGTTTGCAGGCAAGACGGTTGAAGTTACTTTTGATAGTTAGTTGGGTTTTTTTTTTTGCATATCTACTAATGTAACACAAGAGGAGTAGTAATAATAATGACTTGTAAATTAATTAACATTAATAATATTAAGGTAACAATTTCAGTTCGTCTTCATCGGCCGTCTGTCTAGTATCTAACGTTTGAGCTTCCGGCAAAACGTTCTCATAAAATTTTAAAGCCATCCTGTGCCGCATTCTTAACGCTGCCATTTGGGTGTTTTCATTTTGATTTAGAGGTTCGTTTTTAATCAACCTCTCAATAAATATGCACACCCAAACCCCACAATCACCAAGAGGTCCAGACTGTTGGGGTACATCTAGAGGCTCTACAACTCGGAAAGGAGGGGCATAGTCGTATGAGTTAACGTAATCGTAATAACCGTTCGATCTTAGCCAAAGGTCAAATGCATAATTAGTATTGCATATGACCTCCCTTCTGGCCTCCCGTAAGCCTCTCATAGACAGTAAACTGCAAAATATAGAAGAACATTATCAAAATTAACACTATTACGTTAACGAAAACCGTCATTAAAAAAATAGGTTCAACATTTACCTGTCATAAATGGTAAACGTTCGCTCGCACAGGTTAAACACTCTGAGGATCCAATGTTGGTCGATTATATTCATCACAACATATACCTATTAAATCGCGAATATGTTAAAAGCAATCAATCATAATATGTTCAACAAACAAATTTATAATTTAAATTTGAAAAACAACCTCATCAACATCAGCGATGTTTGGAAACGGGTCGAACGAGCCATCAAACAAATTTGTATATCCCTGCTTCTTATTATCAGGGTTAAGTACACCCAACACAAAATATGGAGGAAGGATGCTCCAACGGGAGGTTGAGCTTCTAAGAGTGTCGTAAAGATGTAAAGTCCAACCATATATGTGCTATAATAAATAAAAATTAATATTCAATACTAAACTGCGGTAAATATATTAATTAAATATAGTTAATAAAAGTAAAAAATATTTAATTATTACCTCGGTACCGAACCAACCGAGTGAGTCATCACCGAATAGATCTTCCCAAAAGCCATTCGGGAAAATACTTCCCCCCAACAGTGCACAAGTTCTATTTTTATATTTTTGTTTTGGATACCATTTTTTTATTTGTTTTATGTTTTCGTTTTCATCTTTTGATTTCAACTTCTTCTTTTTTGCACCTTTTATTGTTGTGAATGGGGAAAGCATACACGAGGCTGGCTTTGTTGTCCTTTGAGACCGTCTCAACTGTTAGAGTGAAAAAAGTTACCCAATTATTTTGAATTCAAATGCTAACTATGAAGGAAAAAAACAAAACAAATGAAAACATAACTACCTCAACATTAACTAAGCCGTCCGTGTTTGGTTTATAACAATCACCCGAGCTAAAAAACGTATCAACATCCTCATTGTGATGCGAGCTGCTCGGGCCTTCCACACCAGTAGGTTGGGATTTACGTACCTAAGATTTGAAAATGTTAATTATTTAAAACTTTTCAACAAATTAATACGGATTAATAATAATCATACGACAACTTTACCTCAGGTAATAAACCCTTCAACTTGTTATTGTAAAAGTTTTCCAACCTATCATCCATCAACGCTTTAAATTGCTCTATTAATGCATCATTGACAGTGTAGGTTGTCGGAACAGTTTCCGACTTTCTTTTTTTGGCCGTCAGATCAACTTCCGGCACACCGTCACCCGTATGCTGATTACCGAAAACATACTCGGCCGAGTTTCCAAAACCACCATCCACATCATCCGCTGCAGTCTTATCAAAATCTACATAGTCAGACGGATGAAACTCGGCCGGTTTTCTAAACAACCCTTGAGACGAGAATTTTTGTGCTCGTAAAAAATGGACGCTATCAGTGAACCAGGAACAGAGCAACTCAGAATTTGTCGGAAGTAGAAATCTATACGGCTTAAACCCTTCAACCTGAAGCGCAACAATTTTTTTTCAAATTTTATCACTTATATTTAGTTATACAAAAAAGATTGTTGAAAATGATTTCAAAATATTACCATAGAAGTTACGGTGATGATACGATCAATGGTCGGCCTCTGCATTTTTCTTCCGGGACCCCAGGAAAACACTCTGGGGATTGCATCACCAATAAAAAAATCCCTATCGTTTCTAAATTCGGGAAAAATCTCTAAGATCCAAATCTGAAAGGTTTTAAACAAAATTTAGATTTAATTGATCAAATATTAGTTAAAATTAATAAATAAAAGTAAATAATTCATAAAAACTATCACCTTGAAAACCCAATTACACGATTTTAAACTGAAGCCTTTTTTACCATCCTTTTGAATCAGGTGCATGTTATTAATGTGCTTAACCAAATCATTCCAAAAATAACTTCCCCATGGAAACCTATTCATCACTTCAAAGTCATCAATCAGATTGAGCGCAAGATCATCCAAGGCCCCGGAAGTTTGGTTACCCTTAAACACCGTTTCGATCATTACCAAGATACAAATACGGACAACATCATCCAACTCATAACCGCTCCAGTCACCATTGAAAATAGCACTAAGAGTTTCAAACGATACCTTACTCACTTGACCAAATATTCGTCTTTTAAACGATGTTGGGGATTGTCCGAGTTCCCAACCATCGTGACGGCCAAATCTTAAACCCGTTATCAAACAAAATTGTTGTGGAGTGAATAGAAGACTATTTGGACCGATCTGATAAAAAAGGCCGTCTTGACTAGGAAGTCCCGTCTCAACCTGATGTTGTGCCACAGAGAGTAAGAAATTACTTTCGCAGATATGGTTCTTAACATCCAGAAATTGACCGAAGACGGTCTCCCTAAAACGGCTTTCCATTTCGGCGGACATTCTTGTTTTCATCTGTTTTACTAAGGTCCAAGAACTTCGGACTTTAATTTCGGTTTCGCTCTAAAAAAAGGTTATAAAAAAATATTTAGCATAGAAAAAAGTAAATGAAAAATGATGAAAATACTTGAAAAATGGTAGTAAACGCTTACCGGAGGAGGTAAGCTCCGAGGAGGATTCGGCGGTTGTTGGTGCCGAAAAAACTCTTCGTACTGTTCCTCTTGTAGGATTTGATTTGCGTTCATCGGGTCGACAAAGTCATTCGGATCAAGCATGGTCAAACGGGTTTGGTCAACCTCGATTAACGGACAAAAACAAAACAAACAAAAACAATCAACGGTCGACGGTGTGCACTTTCGTGGTGGACCACTTACCCAATAATATGTCGTGTGGTCCCGTTTGTGTCGTTTTCAATGAAAAAAATATTTAAAAACTATAAAAAGAAACGTTTATATTACCTTTATAAACCGTCGTCTGATATTTTGACCGGAGTCCTAGCAAACCGTTCGCCTTCGCCGGAAAAGATGATTAACAAGAGCAAACCGGAAAAAGAGCCCTCCCGTCAGCGTAACGTCTTTCGGTGGAGAGAATTTCACCGAAACTTTTACTTTTACCCCAAAAGGTAAACCCTAGGGGTGGGACCGGGCTGCATGAGCCGGGTCCGGTTCCCAAAGCGTCTCGGAAGACGGTCTGAGAAAGTCGGGTCAGGTTCCCAACCCGTCTCATGAGACGGTTCGCAGACTGTACCCGGAACGATCTGATTGAGCCGGGTCCGGTTCCCAACGCGTCTCAGGAGACGGTTCCCTGAGACCACGTTGAATGAGCCGGTTCCCGGTTCCCAACGCGTCTGACGAGACGGTTCCCAAAGCCTCTCAGACGGTTCCCAAAGCCTCTCAGACGGTTCCCGTTGCGTGTCAGACGGTTCCCGAGACGGCTTTTTGTGGGCCCCTGATTAATTAAAAAATAAAAAACAAAAAAGTAAAAATAAATTAATTTATATTTAAAATCGTCTTTATATAAGTAGTTGTAATGTAAAATATTTTGTCGTTAAAAAACGTTGTTGGCGAAGTTTCGGTAAAGAA
The DNA here is from genome assembly GCA_032199755.1 of Ambrosia artemisiifolia. Lineage (NCBI taxonomy): Eukaryota > Viridiplantae > Streptophyta > Magnoliopsida > Asterales > Asteraceae > Ambrosia > Ambrosia artemisiifolia. The sequence continues at coordinate 8,068,835 of CM063521.1, forward strand.
AACATGTCTGACGGCCGTGATAAAAATTTAGCTCCAGAAGAATACTTTTCTCAACCACAGAAACATTCCACGAGTTGGATACTAAAAAAATGGAGGCGTCCAAAGGAACCTGAAATTACCAGAGAAAGAGAATTTGTCACTAATCGACAAAGCTTACACGGACACATTATCGGCAAATGGGCTATACCGGACGATGAAAATGATAATTGGGCAACTGATGTTGTTGACTTCTACAATAAAGGTGACGCACCGTTTTGTTATTCTGTTGTTTTTTCAAGAAGTATTGAGCTTGACAAAAATTTTTGGGGAATTTTGTTGGGCTATCGTTCTAACGGCTACCTCACACCAACAGTAAAAACTTAAATTTAAATTTTTTTTTTAATTTTTTTTACTTAAATTGTGATTCAATTATTTTTCAGCATGTTGAAGGATGGGTTGGAAGACTGATGAACTGGAGGAGTAGAAAGCTACAAAAAAACGCTTCGCTAAATATGCGGTGGACAATTCTTCCACCAGAATTTTATAATTCGTTATTAGAATCTGTTCCAAAAAACTTGGCCAACTATTGCAATGGCAAATTCAAACCGTTTCCTTCATTTTTTGACGTTGATTTTGTTTTTTTCCCCATTCGACTTGAAAATAGGGAATGGTTACTCGTGCGACTAGAGTTGGTGACACAAGAACTTGTTATGTATGCTTGTGAAGACCTTTGTAATGGAGACAAATACAGAACCATTGTTCACCCAAAGCTAACGAAGATACAAGTTTATTTAGGAGCTTTACTAGTGAACATAAGATTCTGGAAGAAGACAGGTAATCCAGAAAAATGTATGACTTTCAATCTTAACGAAGACTATATTGTACCACATAACTCCCTGTCTGGTAATGAAGCGGTATATCTTTGTATGCTGATGGAGCATTTGGTTACTGATAAACCAATTACTACGAACGGTGATCTAAAACAAACATGTTCGTCTTACAGACGATTCATGGCTGAAAAAATGTATTTCTGGAGGTGCTTACCACGTCCAAATGATTCTTAATAAAATGTGCTTATTTGGGAAGTTTATTTATTTTTTTAAATGTGCTTATTTATTTTTACCTACCATATTAATTACAATTAATATTTACCATATTAACTATTCAATTAAATTATTCACACTATAAATACCAACCAAATTAACAAATTCTTCACCACATCACACATTCTTCTTACAAAACATCAATCAAACCAACTAAAATGTCTTCATGGACGGAGGAGGAGATCCTTGGGGTTACATTGGCATGGCGAAATGTAACCGAAAACACCCGAGTTTCGGACACTAGTCAAGAAATTCGTGCAACTCCATTTTGGAGTAGAGTATTTTCCGAGTTTCAAACACTAGTCGGCGGTCAGACAAACCGTACGACCGAAGATGTTACGGAAGAGTTTCACAACGTCAAAGCGGAGTGCACCGTATTCGAAGGGTTCTTCACCTCCAACCAAGAGGAGTCGCCAAACGAGTCCGAGGAAGGGCTCATTGAATTGGCGAAAATCGACTACTTGTTGGACTACGACGAAGACTTCGAATATGTTTCCGCGTGGCAGTTGTTACGTGATTATATTTATATTTAGGTTTATTAAAAATAATTTTATGTAATGTTTTTTTAATGTAATTTTTATTATTAATAAAGTGTTTTAATTTATTTAGTGTTTTATAAAGTGTTTTAATTTTTACTATGAAATCTTTTGACATTCCCTATTGAATGGTTGACCCACCCGCATATATCCCTCCTATATAAAGCCAATAGACGGTTGCCTTTTACAGACCGTCAGCAAACCGTCACTGAAAAGAAAACCAAACCCAAAATCACTATGGCACCGAAACCGTGGACGTAAGAAGAAGAAATTGCCCTGTGCACCGCTTGGAAGACTGTTAAAGAAAACCCACCACGTCGAGGGTCCATTTGGCCACTCGTGCTCAACGAGTTCAAAATTTTGGTTGGGGGTTCAAGCAGGTCAACCGAGTCTCTCAACCGGAAGTGGACGGACTTGCAAAACAAGTGCCGTCACTTCGAGGGGTTCTATCAAACCGCTGTCCGTGAACTCCCACAAGAGACTGCGGACCATGAAAAAGTTGGACATGCCAAGATTGAGCACGAGTTTTCGGGCCGACCACCCTTTACTCATTTGTCGGCGTGGCAGATGATTCGTGATGTCCCCGGGGCTTTGGATTAGTTTTTTTTATTTTTTACCTTTAATGTTTCTTTTATTTACGTTTTAATAAAATGTTTATGTTAACTTTATATTGTTTAAAGGGATTGTTTTGTTTAAATTTATAAAACCGTAACCCCAAAAAGTAGAGAACACATGAAAATAATAATAGGGATCCCATAAAAATAAAACAACTAAACTATTATAACACTTACAATATACAAGCAATAATAAATAATAATTCACGAAGTCGTTCAACACGTCGAACACCTAGACATTTCCGTTGCTTGGACCGCCGAGACATTAACTTCCAGTGTGCTTTATACCCACTGTCCAGTCTCATGTCGAACACCGAGACATTTCCGTTGCTTGGACCGCCGAGACATATTTTCCCAGTGTGCTTTATATCCACTGTCCAGTCTCATCTTCGTCATCCTTAATACATAAATATATGTACAGAAAGATGCTTACCAACGGTCCAGACAAGACAAAGAACAAACTCTCCTAAATATCACATCCGACCGTCTTGTACATGTAAAAGACGGATGATCCAACAGATCATGATAGAGATTTAGGAAGAGGATGAACTTGCCAATAAAATAGACTACGAAATCGTAGATGCAAATTACACGGGTCAACCCACGTGTAGATGCATCAACAATCCAAGTAGTATTATGTAGATGTAACAACAATCCAAAAATTCTAAGACTATATTTAGACGAGGAGGTAGGTTTGGGTTGGAAAATTAAAGGGTTTAAAAACGTCATTAGTTGGAACAGTGATCGGGTTTTAGATTTATAATACATGAGAGACATTGGTTATAAATTTCATCAACCGTAAGTGAACATTTATACAAACCGTAGAGCCGCTATAACTCTTACCAAGACGGTTCCCTTGAGCTGTTTCACGGTTCCCTAGGGGCAACCGGCTTGTGCCGTTTCACGGTTCCCGAGGGGGCTTGGTTTTTTTTCAAATATTTGATTATTTAATATTTAAATTTACAACAAATTAACATTCGAAATTATAAAATTCTATAAGAAACAACCATCTTTACAGCAATGTCACTAATCTATCTTTTCTATAGGCTGAAAGCTCGTTTCCCACAACGTTGCAATACATTTTATCATTAATGACAAAGAAAACCCGGGATGTAGATTTTGATATTGATGATGATAATTTAGGAAAGCGGGGAGAGGAACAAAAACTTTCAATTGAAGGGGAAACATTTTATCATTACATCGGGTTTCCTCTAATTCCTGCGAAGCCTTTTTCGCTTTACTTCTCACTAACTCCGACCGAAACCTATCCATCACTTCAACCTTTCGCTCCAAATGTCTTCCCAAGTGATTGGACATCAACTTAAGGACAAAGAAAACGGGTGAAAGGGGTGTGGATGTTGATGATGATAATTTAGGTAAGGGGGGATTGGAGCAGAAACTTTCCAAGGAGTGGGATTAGATAAATCCCAAATGCTTAGGTTTAAAAAGTGGCATAATTTTAACCGAAAAAATATTCCGGTTTTCTGAAACTCAAAAACACGTCGAATAATCAAAAAGACATATGCCTTGAACCGTGTTGAATATTTTAGAAGATATGCTTTCTTTGAATTTTTGAGAAGATTTTGTTTGATTTGGTAAAACATTTTGGCTTTCATTAATAATTTGAAGGAGATGATAATGGAAAGAAAGATAAGTGTGTTTTTTTTTCCAAACAAACCTACATATTTATACCCAAACTAAATTTGAAAAAAAAAATTAAAATTTATTAACGGCTGGAGACGGTTCAGCCAAAAAGAATTCGGCTAAGCCGAGCCGAAAACGGCTTCAATTGAGCCGTTGGTGAAGCGTCTCAGGGACCCCACCGGAGACGGCTTTGCGGCGCTGACACGTCTCAAGGGACCCACGGGAGACGGGTCGCAGGCATCGGGATCGTAAACGCCATGTGTTGGTTTCCTACTGGTTGGAAACCAAAGGCTCTCGGAAGACGGTTCAGCCGTATTGGAAACCGTGACCGGTCTCTCCAAAGATCCGGGAGGGGGTCATTTATGCAAAACGCACGGTCAACGAGCTATTTTGACCATTTTCCCCTGTTACAAAAGTATAAAACTGTATTGACTTTCTCAATATCTATTACAATAATATCTTATATCTCCTTATATAGGAGCATGACAAATTGGCAACCTAACACATGACCCTAATTAATGTATGATGCAAAGACTATAATAATACTGGTAAGACCCTTTAGTGGGTCAATCTCCAAGAAAGTTAAGATGAAAGAAACCAAGTATTTGGGACAATTTTTTGTTCTATTCTCGAATGAAAAAGTTACAAAGCTTAAATAGGGAAACATGCAATTCCTAACTATATGCCATTAATGAGAACATGGAGTGTGGAAACATGCAGCATGGAAGAGTGTGGGCTATTCCCACAACTTCAACTTCTAATTTGTAGCAAGAAAAACCACGTTCATTTGACTAAGTCTTAGTAGCAATTATTGAATCATCGGTCACTGCTGGTGGATCTCGGGTTTCACCGGGTCATGGGTAGTAAGCAGCTTCTTGGGCTTGTTCGGATGATGAGCCCAGGTCTAGGATCGTATCAAATACCCCTATATAGCATTCCCTTTCAGGTTAAATGATACGACCCACTGAGAGACGCGTTACCCGACCTATCCAATGAATTAAGTGCAAGATTATGGACAAAAGACTTATTCAAATTAGTGCATATAAATTAGTATTTTTATTAATTCACGTAAACTTTGTTTTGAGATATGAAAGAAAATTTATTGAAGGAAACTTTAGTTTTTGTCTCTTTTCTTCTCTTGTGTTCTTGAGAGTTTGTAGGTTTCTTCGTAAACCTACCATTAAATGCAAGGAACGACTTTTAGCCTGAACAAAAAAAATATAAATTTAATATAGGCTTCCATGTGAATCTAATAAAACCAAATAGATCCAACAAGCTTGGGCCCATAAGCTTAATTCAATTGAGCCGAATCCCACAAAGACGGATGGATCAATTGAATATTTTGGGCTAGCCCAAGTAGACCATGAGTCATGAGAGGTGGGCTGTCAACGTGTCTCATACTCTCATCCAAGAAACCATTAGAATAGCCTGATCTAGCAATCATGGGTTGTTGTTAGCTGAGCCTTGGGCTAAAAACTGAACAATAACATATAAATACCTTTAAAATAGTAAAAGAAAAAAAAAACAATTATCACAAAACACTATTCATGAAGACTCTAAAACTAATATATAGGGTAATTTAAAATAGTCGTCCTGAAAGGAAAAAAAAAACAATTATCACAAAACACTATTCATGAAGACTCTAAAACTAATATATAGGTTAATTTAAAATAGTCGTCCTGAAAGGAAAAAAAACAATTATTACAAAACACTATTCATAAAGACTCTAAAACTAATATATAGGGTAATTGTATACGGTACAATGCATTCTTTATTACATACACTAGAACGTTACATCCCCTGGTTTTTTTTAACTCACAAAAGCAAGTGATCTCAATGTCATCCTCATACATTTCTTGTTCTACTTGTACACCTTTAAATACTAGTAGGTTTACCCGCGCGTTGCAGCGGGATCCAAAGAAGCTTGCAATGTGACAATGTAATTATGTGTAAAATGCAAAAATGTGGATCTAACAGTACACCTAGCATTGCATTTAGAATAACCCCTTTTGGAATAAATACTAAGTTCCTCATCGTAAAACCGTCGAGTACTATTTTATTCAATGTTTAGAGTTTACCATTTTGAGAATGGTGAGTCTAAATGCACCCCTAATTACTAAACATACTTTCTCTCCATCCTCTATGTGAGAGGGGTATGGTGAGTCCTACCCATAATGTTTGTAATAGATCGGGTACATTTAATAGCATTCGAGAAACATCACTACTTTTCCCAGCTTTTCTAACGTGTTGAATTGGTAACTCTCATCCAACCAAAGTATGTATTAGATCCTCTTACTAAGACACATGTCTCTTGAGCAATTTGTTGGCATGCTTTATTTCCAATTTCTATACATTCTAAATCTAATTTAAAAGAAATAAAAATGATAGTTAATAAATTTTTCACACTATTCTGATTTTGAAAAAGAAATAAAGATTAGTAGCTAATATTATATAATTATATTGTACAATACTATATACTAAAGTCATATGCCTCATATTTGGTACTCTATATTGAGTTTAAGTGTTATTTCAACCACGTATTTTATGTAAACTACATACAACATTTTGTTAAGTTGTGTGTCCTTTCAATAAATAAATTAGCAAAGCACCATCTATTTATAAATCAAATGTTTTTGTCAAATTATTAGAGCATCACGTGCAGAGATCATACATTAATTATCAAAGCAACATAAGCCATATATATTGATTGCGGACGTTCTTAACCAGCATAGTTAGCATACTTAGCTCAAAATGTTTGATTTCTTTTTTTCCAAATTACATCTACAAAAAAAAGGCGTCTATTTTCTCACCTCGTAGTTATTGCTAGGGTGTGTGGTGTGTGTATCGCATTTGTGGGTGATTCATTACAGTACGTGAAGGGATCGAGTTAACATAAACATTATCAATAAACCTTTTAAAAGACTAACAAATTAAGAGATAAACAAAATCAAAACAAATGACAACAAATGACAGTTATTTTTTTACATTGAAACCATAAACTCAATGTTGGGTTTGAGGAATCTTCATCAGATTTGGAGTTTTGAGACATGGCAGGATATGAGCCATTTCTACCATCTAATCACATCTAAAATATTATAAAACACAATTACAAACATTATATAACAGCAGCTGCAAGGTACTATCCATTTTTCACATAGGCATGATAGTTTAAAAGGGTTGAGCAAAAAAGATAGCATGTACCTCACAGATGGTTGTCTAAAAGTTCCCTCTTCTTTCCCAATTCAATTCTTTTGTAATTGCCACGGAGTTTAGAATCTTCGCATCAATGGACACCAATAGTTGAGATGTTGAAACATGAAAATGAGTTTCAAAGAAACATGCTAATTTTAACAGGCAAATTGAAAGCAAATATGCAGAAATGACAACGACGATCAGCAAGCAACTATATATATAAGTTGGTGACCCCACATTTTGATTCGGGTCGTGCTATTCTTAATACGGGATGTATTGCGTTTGTATTGAGTAAAACAAAGTCAAGTTGAAAATGCTGAACTGTATACAATCCATCATATCTATTACGAAGTTTCATATGTCTACAACTACAAAAGGAAGACATATGTTCTTTGGGGATCGTAGCATAAGTACCATCTGACATGATGATTACAAACGAAAAGATTGATGACTTAGATAGTAACAATCTTATTGAAAGCAAATATGCAGAAATGACAACGACGATCAGCAAGCAACTATATATATAAGTTGGTGACCCCACATTTTGATTCGGGTCGTGCTATTCTTAATACGGGATGTATTGCGTTTGTATTGAGTAAAACAAAGTCAAGTTGAAAATGCTGAACTGTATACAATCCATCATATCTATTACGAAGTTTCATATGTCTACAACTACAAAAGGAAGACATATGTTCTTTGGGGATCGTAGCATAAGTACCATCTGACATGATGATGACAAACGAAAAGATTGATGACTTAGATAGTAACAATTTTTATTAATATGCTATAATAAACTTTTTTGGTTTATTGCAGACAACTTTTATGTATACATAAACATTAAAGGGCTATTTACAATTTATATACAAACCTTATCACTGTGAATTTGACGACTTAGATAGTAACAATTGTAATGTATGCATGAATATGAATTGAAACTCTACCTTCATTACCCTGAATAAGCAAAATAAGATCACCTACCAAGTAAAATCATCAATATAAATAGTTTAATAAAATAAAAAGTGCTTATGTAGATGGTCAGCAGGCACCGTTTGGCCAATATCCTTGATGACTAATTCATAGAACACAATTAAAGTAAACAAAGTGAATAAAAAACATTAAAAGGTTCACTAAAATATTACAGGAGAAAAAAGTAAATTTTAATAGTTTATTCTAGCATATATTGTAAGTTTCACTAATAAAGAACTGACCTTTCCATCCAAAGCCTCAACAACTTCCCTTTTACAAACAAAGGTCCCTCAAATTTATCCTCAAGATTTATGGCATGTTTTTTGTTTCCGCCCTTTTTGTCCGTTAAACTGACCAAGGTCACTTATGTAGAAGTCCCAACGAAAAAACTCCAAACCCTTCGTGTACCTCATGTATGTTACTATGAACAAACTGTCCCATATAAAAGGATTCAAAATGATCAGTTCTATAGCCTAAAAAACATAACACATATGGTTATGTGAGCTAGATAACCAAAAATAACTTTAAAGCAAATCATTAACAGACACATACCCTGTGAAACGTATACGAGATACACCATAAGTGCAACAACTATTATGATTGTTTTCCTAAACGTTTGTAAACAGAAGCATACTTTAACCAACCTTTGTATAGTATTCACTACAAGTCTACTCTAGTTACACATAAACATACACCTAATTCGAAAACAAAAAACGATTCCTATCAATTTGAAATTAAAAATCGAAATTTCATCATACAATTTACAAAATAAACTTAAAGAATCAAACCAAGAAGCAATTATCTTATAGGTCCGTGAGAACGGTGTTGTGCAAGAGGAAACGAAAGAGTGGTGACATGAGGTTACGACATTAGCGGGTGAAAACCCTTATTGACTATATCACCCATTAGTTTGTCAAGAAGTGCAATAGTAAATGTGGTCTCTCAGATGAGCATTGCTGACTATAAAGGCAGGGGGTTGAACTGATCGGAAAAGGAGGAGATTTGAAACTGATAGGACATTGAATTGGGTGTTTCAATGGTGAGTAACCGGTATCATTAAACAATTGAACAAGGTTAATTCCATTCGGCTGTTTATAATCCTCATTGAAAACTTTTTATTGGGTGTTTATGAAGAGACAACTATATTAAAGGCTTGAATGAATGTTCAGTTGCAAAACAAACATCTAGAATAACTTGCATTAAGTCATTTGTATAATTGGTATTAAAAGTTGTACACAAGGGCATAAAGGGAAGAAAAGGGATAAAAAATAGAGGATTAGACTTGTGACTTTTAAGTTGCCATCTTAACTTTGACATTTTAGACATTTTTACCCATGGCTCCCTCTTTATAATGTATTATAGATATACTAATTAATATTTAATAGATGTGTTTGCCAATGGAAACTTGTCGACTTTTCTCGGAATAAAAAATGGTTAAAGATTAACTAATTCCACAAGTATTTCCAAATATTGACATGAACTTATAACTTGTTAATTCCACAAGTATTTCGAAAAACTTTTTTTTTAACCATAAATTAATCCAATATAGCGTCTTAACTTTCTTTTTCTTTTCTTTTGAACGGCCACATAGCGTGTTTAATTAACTAATTAAATACACATTATTTTTAAAGATGCATCTTTAAATTTTATGATATAGTAAGTTTAGTTTAAAATAAAACCTTACTTAACCTAAACTTACAAGTCATAAAATTCAAAGGTGCATCTTCGTTCACCATTCTATTAAGGAGCATTACCTAAGGCATGACAACTAGATTAGTAGTTAGAATATTGACACATGTACCAAATATCAACCGAATTCATGAAATGTGATCGTGATATTTCTTGAGGCTTTGATCTTCATTCACCATTCTATTACGGAGCATTACCTAAAGGATGGCACAACTCAAGTTAGTATAGTAACGTATATGAACATATATTACATAAACAAGTCGATCAAAACTTGAAAAATGTCAAAAATCAAAATCAAAGCAAGTCTGACGTAGTCTACTCTAAGTTCAGACACCAGAATAGTATACTTTTAGTTCAATGTAGTTTACGTTGGCTTGGCATAGGCAAAGGGGTGTAGGGCCACATGCATAGACCATAGTATAGATGATCAGCAGTGCAGTACTCAATGTTTTAAAAACTGGTATATATGATAATACTGGATGCCGGATGGTATCTCTGTACGAAACACCCCGGTAAAAAAAGGGAAACGACATCAAGTTCTTACCGCATGTAACTATGGTATACCGGTTTGAACTGTTATACTGGTACTGGCCCAAGGTAATGTTTTGGGTTTTGAACTATGGTTACTTGTATATATGTTACTTATCTTATGTAGGAGATCACATTATTTATGCTCTAGATGTTGAGGAAGGCGATGATAGTGAATTTTATCTTTTAAGCGATCATGAACTTGATGCATTAAACATTCTAATAGTTTAAATGTATCATACACTTTCATTTTAGTATATAATCTTACACTTTTAGATTATTTTTTGAGTTGATGTTGTAATTTATGATTTATAAAGTTAACTAGTTAAACCGGTTGAACCACCCGATGCAACTCAGTTCAACTGATTGAACCATTTTTTAGTAGAATCAGGTATGATTTAAAAACCGATTTTTAAAACATTGATAGTACTGAATACAACAGGTGATACAATAGTTTTCTACAACACCAATACATGTATGAGGTAATGGAATGAATGAGGGAATGGAATGGACAAGGGAATGGAATGGACAAAGGAATGAAATGGATGATTACCATTCCATGGTATTGTTTGCTTACCACGTAAGAATGGAATGAATCAATACTTTGTATTGTTTGGTAGGTAGGAAAAAAATTAGAAATAAAACCACCGGTGGTGAAGGTGTCGGCGACGGGTTGGTGGTGGTGGTCGGTGGGTGGTGCCGGTCGTGGTAGCGGCACCGGCGGTGGTCAATGACGGCGGAAACGATGGGTGGTGGTGGTGGTCGATGGGTGGCGATGTTTGGTGGTTACAGTAGCGGTAACGGTGGTGGTAGTCGGTGGATGGCGACAGGGAGTGACGGGGACAGTGAGTGGTAGCAGCGGCGACGGCGGTGGTCGAGCGTGGCGGTGGTTGGTGACGGAGAGTGTTGGTGGTGGCGGTCGGTGCTTGGTGGTGGGTGGCGGTGGTCGATGGTGCAGGTACGTGGTTGTTGTTGGTGGTGGTGGTGGGTGACAGAAAGTGTCGGTGGTGGCGGTCGGTGCTTGGTAGTGGATGGCGGTGGTCGGTGGAGGTGGTGGTGGGTGGCGGTGGCGGTGGTGGTAGTGGTCGGTGATGGAGAGTGTCGGTGATAGCAGTCAGTGCTTAGTGGTGGGTGGCGGTGTCCGTGGTGGAGGTGGTAGGTGGTAGGTGATGGCAGTAGTCGGTGGGTGGGGGTGGCGGTGATCGGTGACGGAGAGTGGTGGTGGTGGTGGTGGTCGGTGGGCAGCGACAGTCGGTGGTTGGTGGTGGTCGACGATGGCGGTGGTGGCGTCAAGTGGTGGTGGCGATGGGTGGTGATGGTAGAGGTGGGTGGTGGTGGTCGGTGCTGATGAAGGGTGACAGAGGGAATGGAATGGAAAAAAACAGGGGGGGTGGATGGAATGAATTTTGGGGTTTTTAGAGGGAATGGAACAGAGGAGGTAATGGATGATTTCATTACCTTGACCAACCAAACACCTTTTTTTTCATTCCATCGTAATGCTCAATTCCATTCCGCCTTCCAATTCTGCATACCAAACGCTACCTAATTATTTATTTAAACGGGTTAAATAAATCTCATGCATGGAATATCCTTAAAACCACCATAATTGCAAGAAAAAAAGGGATATACATGATTCTAACTACAACTTCAACAATTTTATCTTCTTCAAATCATTACCACTAAATTTGTATATTTTAATCCATTTCAACATCAATGCACTAAAATATTTTTCAACCAAATGGGTTATTTAGCAACATGATTATTTGCATAACTTAGGGAGTCACATTTCTAACATTTTTTTTACCAGTTTACAACTTAAAGAGTTATTTTAGCAACGTAACATTCCCATCAAATGATTCAATAGTGGTTTATAATCATATGATGTGAATCATGTTTATAATTTGGGTCAGATACAAGTATACAACCTTGTTGAAGAGATATAGATTCGAACCCTCCATGGAGCAGGGACGAGTATGACAAATATCTCACAAAATGCCAATGCAGGTCGACCGGGGGGGGGGGGGGGGTAGCCTTTCATGGATCCCCATTCCCTTCAATCACCACTAACGACCAGGAAGGAGGAAACCACAAGGAAATCCTAACAATGACATTTGGCCAGTACACAACTCTAACTCCCTGCCCTCACTTATATTTCTCTCTACATACGGGATACTTATCTCATGCCCGATGGTGGTTATGGGAAAAACTTTTTTCTCCTTGTAACGAGCCTAACGGTGTTTTGGTTTCTGAGAATGAATGATTGATTGATTCCAAACAGTGTGGTGCATAGTAAGAGAAGAATTGTGCTTTCCACACCCAGTCGAACCTAGTATTAAACCAATCAGTTTAGACTAGTGTTTCTTCACCTGTGAATCCTAGACTCCTAATTAACAATCTATATATATGTCACATTTTACAACCTTTGGGACTTTTATCAACCACCATTAGTGAAATTATTTACAACAATTACATGACCATATTAGTAGTGTTAACACTATCATAGTAGATAGAATGATATGTAGATTATGAAGTAGTATTAATGGATGTGTGAATTAGCTATTCAAACACATAATCATCCGATTGAAAGCTTGCTAAAATACACATTAAATATGTTTTTTTTTGCATGAGCGTTGAATTGTACGCATGTTGCTGCCTGCTGATTATCAATTGCTTTTGGTCTTTCATTTTTTGTTGTTGCAAATTAAATATATTATATATTTATCATATGCCACAACGAATATAGATAAATTAAAAGATCACAAACATGACCGTTCTACAACTAGCAAAAAAAGACGTATATTTATCAAACAATCCGAAGTTCCGAACCAAAATTTACACCTAAACAATATGCCGGTTAGATACAACAAGTTGCTCTCTCACTCCAGGTTTTGACACCACTTTTATTTTAGACTAAATTACAATTTTTGTCCTTTATTTTATCCAAAATTATGGAACAAGTCCTTTAAAAAGTTTACTTTCAGTCTTTGTCCTTTATTTCAATGTTTGCTTACAACTTTTGTCCTTTACACTAACCTGGTTAGTTTTTCTCAGTTAAATCCCTCACATGCATTGCACGTGAGGGTATATTTGTAAATTCCTTCTCATTTTAATCTGATTAAAAAATCCCTCCCTCCTTATAAAATTTTAATCGTTCTTCACATTCACTTTCCCCATTTCAATTTAGGGTTTCAAATCAACGCTAAAAACCTCTCCTTCCCGGCCTGAAAAGATGGTGTTTTGTTGGTGTGGTCAAGTAGTTGTTGTGCGAACCTCGTGGACTGCAAGGAACCCTGGTCGACGTTTCTATGCTTGTCCTGTGGTTGGATCAAGATGCCGGTTCATTGGTTGGTTTGATCCACCAATGTATGAAATATCGATGGATGTCATCCCTGGTCTGCTGAGATCCCGTAATGAGATGGAAGAACAGCTAACAAAGAGTCGATTGACTGCGAAGGTTCTGAAGAAGCTGTTGATGGCTAGTTGGGTTGGGTTTTTTATCGTTGTTTTAGTAATGAAGATGTAATGAATGATTATTAGCTAACAAAATCCCTAGTTCTTAAATTTTCCTAATTCCTTAGTACTATGTAATCACTTTGTAAGAACTGGGATAATGTAATCACTTTGTAAGGGATAATGAAATGAAGTTAATATTTTGGTTGGTATGTGTGGTTTGTAATACTGATATTTATCAATGTGTGGTAAAGGGTCAATATGGAAATGGGTCAAGATGGATGATATATGGAAATGGGTCAAGATGGATGATATATGCAACATGTTATTTATCAATTGTGTGGTAAATGGGTCAATATGGAACTGGGTCAAGATGGATGATATATGCAGTGTGTTATTTATCAATGGGGGGGGGGGGGGGTAAATGGGTCAATATGGATACCATATTAACCATAACATATTATCAGAAACTACTCATTGCATACCATATTAACCAGAACATATTAACCATTCAAGTCAAAGTAGTTTAAAAACATAGTGTTTAATGCTTTAACAAGCATGACACATCAAAATACATCATAACCATACCATATTATCCTTACACACATCAAAAGACTAATAAGTCAACCAAGTTTAAGACTAACAAAACATCAAAAGACTAATAAGCCAACATGTCCAAGCTATTTGGTGCATGTCCTCTTGCTTTACCTTGTTCAGTTGACTTTCCAGTCTTTGACTTTGCATTTTTGACTGCTTAGTTTGACCTTTAGCCATTCCCTTTGAGCTGGAGTTCTTTGACTTCTTAGATGATGAGGCTTCATTTGAATCAACATTTTTGTCCCTCTTTCTCTTATTTACGTCTTCAACTTCTCTAGCTGACTTTCTCCTAGCCTTTTTGGGCCTCCCAATTGGTTTGTGGTACACAGATCTCCACCCCTCCATTATGTAAACTGGATTCACAAACATTTCCGGATACCCAACATGTTCACCATGTTCATTCATGGTCCAAATGACTGCAACTGCATGTCTACAAGGAATTCCAGTGATTTCCCATTTCCTACATGCACAGGCTTTTGTATTCATATCAACAACATACTGATCACTGTTTGCATTTGTTCCAGAAACCTGATACTGTGATTCCCCATTCCATTTGACAATGTACCTATGAATTACACAGTTTATGTTATAATGTACCTATAATTACACAGTTTATACATAACAAGCTGATGTGTTAAGATAACAAACCTGGTAGCATCTTTCTTAGTTTCCTCAAATAAGTTTGTAGCATATGGTGTTAAAATACCATTACGTCTGTCAATCACCTTCAACACATTCACAATACTCCTCATAAGATACTCCCTAACATATTCCAACATTGTAATTATGGGTTTATCCCTGCCATCTAATAACTTGGAATTTAAAACTTCACACAAGTTATTGATCAACACATCTGATTGTGCCCTACCTGTTCCCATAACACAATCTGTCGTAACCAATTTGCTCCAAGATGCTATCTAGTTCATGAACTGAAAAGTGATCAATATCCATCATATCAACAATGTCCAGAAGCCCCCTTTCATATTGACGACCTAGAAATTTTGTAAATACCCCATCATGATGCAACTTGATCGAAAACAACTGGGGTGAACCAACTGCATTTGAACAATTACAAAGTTACAACCCAAAATAAAAAAAAAACTAAACCAAGGAGAATCACTTATTAAACTCACCATAAAGTTCATCAACATCACTCTGTTCAAGCACTTGACGAAATATGTACCAGAGGTTTTCTTTGATTACCTGTCATTATCGTTTTTCAACAATCATCTAGAGTTTTCGTTTTCTCTGTGTTAAGATTGGGGATGAGGGTTTCAATTGTTAAAAGGGAGGTTATAAGGGAGGGGTTTTTTAATCAGATTAAAATGAGAAGGAATTTACAAATATACCCTCACGTGCAATGCATGTGAGGGATTTAACTGAGAAAAACTAACCAGGTTAGTGTAAAGGACAAAAGTTGTAAGCAAACATTGAAATAAAGGACAAAGACTGAAAGTAAACTTTTTAAAGGACTTGTTCCATAATTTTGGACAAAATAAAGGACAAAAATTGTAATTTTGTCTTTATTTTAGCTAGTTTTTATAGAAAATAGATGTTCAAATTTATTGCATCTTTGTAGTCCGTTTTAACATATAAGGTTGATATAAAAACAACATATTCATAGCTACGCAAAGGACTGTTTCTTCATAGCTAACACCGTCTCCATCGCGTCTTTAGAGGCCGGTCGTAGCAAGCTTAATTCTCTGACCTGGACCAACATGGACAATGAGGTAGAAGAGAGGGAATGGAGCCGCATGTCGCCAAGGGCGCCCCTATTGCGAGAGGGAAGGTGGGTCTTGGCAGGGGCGCGCCCATCGCAGAGGATGGACAGGCAACGTGAGGTGCACCGGCAAGGGGGTTGGACAGGCGACCACTAGTTGGAGATGTAGGAAATGGATTACGATTTTATTAAAATTATATTAATATAAATAATAGAGACACACTCTTTAAACATTTGGGAAATTGTAGTACATGCACCTTGTACAAATCCAAACGAAAATAATATAAAATACAACATAAAATGATTCAAACCGAAGTTTTCATCAAGAGCTTCAACCGCGTCTTCTTATGTGATTTTTGCTTCGACTTTAACGAGGACTTGAACCGCGTCCTTTTGTATGATCCTTGGCTGCAAAAATTAACAAAAAATAATGTTGCCGGTTGTGGCTGAGGCACGTGTTTAACACGCTTCCTTTAAAACAGATTTCGCGCCTCTACTAAAGACAACGCATCTGTCTCCCAGGGTACAACAGCCGAAGCAGTCTGTACTGTCGGAGAAGGCTACGCGCCGAGGTTAGACCAGGTAAATTGTAGTGTTAGAACTTGTGGAATCTAGTAGAGAGTACTCCTCTCTATAGTACCCAACATATGAGACTTATCTTGTCCAAGAACTCTTCTATGTGTATTCTAATATGTATATTCATGTCTTTCTCTTGTATATGTCTTATATTTTTTTAAATGTGAGGCACACAACCTACTAATTTACAAGAGTCATGATACCCAAGAGTTTCACTTAATTATGGATTTAATAAGAGACATAAAACTCTAATAAAAACAAATTAAGTGACATAAAAAAGTCTACTCAACATAAAGAGTCTCATTAATAATATTACTAAACTCATTAATAATATTATCTATATATTAAAAGGCAATGTCGGTGCGATTTTACGTTTCTGGCCCTCATACTTTTGTGTTGTTTATCGCTTAGGTCCCTCTTGCATTTAATAATATGCCATTATTGGAAAAGAACAACGGTGGTGTAAACTGTTCAGTCACTCCTGCCATGATTCATTTGGGTTTGCGAGGATAGCTGCTAATTGGCGGTTTGGATATAGCCGTGCATCAGGGTTCCGAGATGTGTTTTCCGTTAAAGAAACAGAGAGACGAACTGTGGAAGACCTAGCCGCCTCCGGGGATAGCGGTTAGGGTCTGGGTAGAATTCCAGTGAATGAGCAACATGAGTGTTGGTAGCAGTGATGCTCAGATCTGCTCTAGCCAACAAAATGGCGATGGTTGAATCGTGATGCTATTCCAGTGACGGCGACACAGTCCAAGCGGGTTTTCTAACGATTAAGGTTATCTAGGTTTGCTTTTCCGGTCTGACGATGGTTGTTCTCCGGTGCGTTGAAAACCGACGGATGATCATGTGTTTCTATTCCTAAAATTCTTATCAATTCTTTTGAATTTACTTTGTTATTTACGATTGTAATATTGACCATTTGAATGTTAATTTAGTTCAGTCTCTCTGAGAGTTGATGTTTGGTTTTGCATTTGGAATTGTTGTTGCTAACATGTTAATTTGCATCTTTTAATTTGACAGAGTCACAGAAGCATTGACCTTCCTTTGAATTAATTATGTTATGAAGATGTTCTTTGAATTAATTATGTAATGAAGGTGTTCTTAGAAGGAAGACACAGAGGCACACTTGGTGCTTGCCTACTGATTTCGTCCATATTGTTAGTATAGTTTAGTTATGGTTTTCTTTTCAGGCTATGTAGATCAGTAGCAAAAAGCCAGCTGGCATAACATATGCGATTAAGGTCCTAAAATGGTGAACGATGGAATGTGATTTAAAATTTAAATGTACAGTCTTATTTTACAACGAAACCATATGTTTTAACTATTGTTAGCGCGTCATATAATGCTTCGCGTTGACTAATCCACTTGGTGTTTGTGTTGAGCTCGCGCCGCAACGCGCGCGGTCAAGTTGCTAGTTATTAAATTAATTTTCATTCACGTATTTTAAAAATTCCAACAGTAACGTTGACTATCTTATATGATTGAGTTTACATTTTTTTACACATTTGAAATGTCCTTTGCATCAAACTCATAAAAGTTTAATAGGAGGAAACATGCTATATGTATTCATAAAATGTTTATTTTAAAGTTTTTATATACTTTAATATAACATAACTGGCTTAAGAAACTTTTACGTGCAAAATGAGGAAAAAGTATACTAGTTTTTCGATATTAAACCAAACAAATACGATTAAATTGGCAAAATGAAGAAAAAAATGCAGCCTATGTAAGAAGAAAACAACTTCCAATCTATGGTGATCAAGTTGGCTACGTACACTTTCACAATAAAATATTGTGTTTGATTTAAAGTGTGTAACAATAAACCTACAATAGTTGGATACCATATCTTTACTGACAGAAATTTTCAGTAAGCAATACTTGTCAAGCAACTTCAAATTTTTTTCTTTGTTAAACTTAGAAAACATTTGACCCCTTCAGCCGTCTCATAAATTTGAAATGTCTTGCAATTATGCAATTATCACAAATATGCGACAAATCTCCACTTTCTATATAAACCATCACATAATATAAAGTTATAAACTACTCATCCACACAAAAACTACAAAAAACATTTAATCCAATATGTCTTTTAAGGAAGAACCACGATCACCTTTGCAACCACCAACATATGGAAATCTAATCACGATCCTCAGCATCGACGGTGGTGGAGTACGAGGAATCATTCCGAGCGTGATCCTTGAATTTCTGGAATGCGAACTACAGGTACAACTTATGAGTATAGGTGGCAGAACAAAATTTTATCACCAAGGGTCATTGTAATTTGTAAATTTCTTTCCTCTATAGGCTACAACTAAAATGGCCAAATCATGTTTTTTTAAGTTGAATAAAAAAAGTTGTATATAAAACTCAACAAATTCACATGGATAAAAAAGATGCAGGGTAATTTGTCTGCTTGGCTAGTTAAGCATGCGCTAATTCATAGATCTTTGGGCTTTGATTACCAAGGAATAGAGACTTTACAAATAAAACCGGGGGATTGGCATTCCATTGCTGTCATTTTATATGTATATGGTTACAATGCTTGGGTCAAAAAACCCTCTTGGTCCTCCGTGGTTCCGCCTTGATGGTAAAGATACAACTTCTTTTTTCTTTTTCATTCTTCAAGTTTCAGTTTAAAGACTTCTTGAAACCTAGCAGAGATTAGATGGCGAGAATGCGAGACTTGCAGTCTATTTTGATGTAATTGCCGGGACAAGCACAGGTGGTCTTGTGACGGCTATGTTAACTGCTCCTAATGAAGAGGGTCGTCCATTATTTGCAGCTAAGGACGTTAAAACTTTCTATCTTGAACATTGTCCTAAAATCTTCCCACATGATGAGTATGAATCAATTTGCGACAACTTAATGTTTGCGTCCACTAACTGTATTTTCAAACGTCTTAAATCTTAAACTTTGGCACAATATGTAGCAATCTACTAGCTCCTGTTGCAAAAGTGATTAAAGCATTATCTGGACCAAAATACAATGGCGAACACCTACACAAGGTTACTCAAGAAAAACTGCAAGAAAAACGACTCCATGAAACCTTAACAAACATAGTGATTCCTACTTTTGACATCAAATGTCTGCAGCCAACGATCTTCTCAAGCTACCAGGTATCAAAAAAATGAAAAGTTATTTTTTTTCATAGTGATTCCTACTTTTGACATCAAATAACTGCACCTAAACCCGCAAGTTTTTTACACTTTAGACGCCAAAAATATCAAAAAAAAAAAAGTGAAAAGTTATTCTTTTTCATATTACATGTGATATATAGTAATATTTGTGTTTGTTTGTTCAGTTAAAGAAGCACCCTAGTCTTGATGCCAAGTTATCTGATATATGCATTGGCACGTCAGCAGCCCCAACTTATCTTCCTTCCCATTCGTTCCAAACCAAAGATTCCGAAGGAAAATTACTTAAAGAATTCAATCTTATCGATGGTGGAGTGGCTGCCAACAATCCGGTATGCCTTATATCATTATGTCGTGATAGAATATACAACTATATACAAAATAATCCGGTATGCCTTAACGGAAGTTCAACTCTTTTAAATTTTTTTTAGCACAAATAATAATGAAACAAATATAGAACCAACAAGTTTTACAAGTGTACGGTGGGTAAACGGGCTACAAGCCTCTCGTACGATTGTACCGAATTACTAAATAAATACACGTTTGTAAATGATTAAATTACATAAAACTTATGTCATACACCTTTTATATCATAAAATGTATATTGAAATTGTGAGTGTCACATCCAGCCTCTCGTACCATTGTACCGAATTTCTAATCTATGTGGCTTATATGGAACTTATTATATATCTTCTTGTAGACTTTGGTTGCAATAAGTGAAGTAACTAAGGAAATAACGACAGGCAGCCCTGACTTTTTCCCGATTAAGCCAATGGACTATGGCCGGTTCCTGGTTTTGTCATTGGGGACGGGATCTGCGGAATTTCATGTGAAGTATGACTCTACAAAGTCATCTAATTGGGGCGTTTTAGGGTGGTTGGCTGGTGGTGGCTCGACTCCATTAGTGGATGTTTTTACACAGGCTAGTGATGACATGGTTGATTACCATATCTCTACCGTCTTCCAAGCCCTTCATTCACAAGAAAATTATCTTCGAATTCAGGTTCTGAATATTTAACTATAACAACAATGATCAAACCCAAGTTCTGAATTTAAAACCCGATGTCAAATTTATTTTTGTTATTAAAAATATAAGCACTTTTATGATAAATAAAGAGCAAATTACATAAGGGCAGCATGTAGCTTGGTGCCTGTCAAATTTGAAATTGACATTGACTAATATACAATATTGCCACTTTTTAATATGCAGGATGACACTTTAAGCGGAGACTTAGCTTCCATGGATTTGGCTACCCAAGAAAATTTGCATAATCTAGTGAGTGTGGGTGAGAAGTTATTAAAAAAACCAGTAACAAGGGTGAATTTGGGCACAGGCATATGTGAACCTTATCACCATACTACAAACGAGATGGCTTTAAAAAAGTATGTTTCTTCAAATTATTCTATGAACATACTTATCTTAAAATAAGAAGTATTTAAGTATTTTGTTACTATAGGTTTGCTGCAATACTCAATAAGGAGAAGAATGTCCGAGAGCTCAGATCGCCAAATACTAACCAAGGATGGACTAATCAAGGAAAGCGAATCAAAGATCCAACTACATCACTAGCAATGTCAATACCCTCCGAGACGATTCACCACTCTCTGCCACATTTACATGAACTCAACCTGAACTAAGATTTTAAACCGGCTACATTTGGCTAAAAAATATAAGATTTTAGCTACTACATCGATGTAATAGGTTTGTACTCTAGAGCAGTTTGCTTACGTATTTGTTGTTTTTAATACTTATTTATCACGCGTGTAGTCTGTCTATCCCTTTGGAAGTAGGAAATGTTTGACCTCATCTCATCGCACCAATCGATAACTTCTTGTGATTGAGATTTTGTTGGGTCAGTTTGTTTTTTTATCATGTTTTTACATTTTAATTTTAATCATAAGATATAATATGATATAATTAATAGGATTTTAAACCTAGTGAAGATTGTTTTTTCTTGATATCTTTTGATATGTGTTTCCACAGTGAAATATATTTTCAAGCTAGCTTAAAAACTTGTGTGCGTGTTACATAGATACATAGTTTATTTTATATTATTCATTAATTTAAAATTAAATTTAGTATTTTTATTCTTATATTAGTGTGGATTTACATTTACTTTTCTCCAAGTAAAAGAGACAAATTTGAGCATAACAGTATATTTGTAAAAATACATTGTAAAAACAACAAAATTAACTATGTGGATATTCTAATATAGTGAAAAAAAAGTATTACTATGTAGTTATTTTTTGCAAAATGTAACGATAGTTTTATGTAACTAACAAAAACAAAACTCAAATATCTTAAGACCCACAAAATAAGCCAGTAAATAGAAGATGTGATCACCAGTTACACATTTGCTTCTTCTGGATCTTTGAATTATGTGAGGATCTGCCACCTTTGTCTTTATAAGAATTTCTTGAACCAGTTGTTTTTCTTCCTGCACGGGCTGCTTGAATGGCACGTTTTCGCTGCCTCGCTAAACGTTCCTCAAGCTCAGGATTATCATCATTCTCACTGCTTTCGTCGTCTTCCACCTGGAAATAAGATGTTTTCAATTGGTTTGGTATAAAATGACACATGAAACCAAATCTGACAAAATGAGCAGGTCAGGTTGAGTAACCAGGGCTGAGCAAAATGAGGCTCTCCCCAAAATTGACTCGGTTTGAAATGAGTCGACTACATTAGAAAAAAAAAGTATCGCGGCTGTGACTTGTGAGGAGGTGGTGTCGGTAGTAGTGGAGGAGATGATGGAGACGAACAATGTTCGTGAGTGGTGTCAACCCATTAGGAGCTGTTTTAAGTTAACAAATTTTATAAGTGTGTCCCGTTTTGACATGTATAATTTGAGTTGACCCAAAACAACCCATTCTTCAAAGGTTAGACACATGCACGATGCGGGCTAGGGGGTTGTGTAACAGGCCTTTTGTTGTACGGGTTAGGTCGGGTTGATTCACAAGACTGTTTCTTTACTAGTCTTTATTAAAAAGTAGAAAGGAAACAAAATACCTTATCACTTGCATCTTCATGCTTCCCTTCAGACTTTTGTTGATCCTCATCTACATCACCACTATTGCCTGGTTGCTCACCGTCATCGTCATCATCGTTATCCTAATGATGCAATAAACATAATAGAAGGATTCAATTTTGCCTCCAAGAGTAATAAAGAAATGTATGCATATATGATAGATAACGGGTAAAGTATGCTAAATTGGTTAAGAGAAAAAAAAAACTGGGTCAAATGCGACAAAGAGGTTAAAGGGGTGTTTCAAAATAGCCTAGCATGTATTCAAATGCTTGTTAAAGAAAATACAAAATTATTATTATAAAAATAACAGATCTTAATCATAATACAATAACTATCTACATAATCCAAAAAAAAGACATAAAAGTGCTAATGGATTGGCCTAACCGACCTGTTTCAAACCAAACCCATTTGACCCGTTACCACACCCGCTCATGTTGTCATCCATAGTGCTAACTGATAAAATCTTATTTATTTTGTAGCATGAAGCAATAAAGTTTGCATCAGTTATCAACATAATGCAAAATTAAAAAGAGCAATTGAATTGAATTATTATCATGCACAATTCAAGCAGTAACTATTTTCAAAAAGAGATATACTAACTAACTTGTTTTTTTTATTTTTTATTTTATGCTAGGCAAATTAAATTTCAGGAAGGTGTTGATAAATTATAACAAAATATTACTTCCAAATGTTGCTAGTATCGACAAATAGGCAACAAAAAAAAAACCTTAAAGGTAGCTTTTTAATTTTATTCATGTCACCTGATTAAGGTAAAATTGTGTACCTTAGTCAATGAGCATAAAGAACCAAAATTTTGGATATCGGATGCATGCAATTTAGAAGAATGCTGATCTTCATCTTCATCATTTATTTCAACTTCATCATTCTTCTCATCATCATCATCTTCTGTATCATTATCAGAACCAGGTACCTTCTCAATGAACTACAACACAGCAAGAATGTAACCCTTAGACAAATAATAAGAAATTTAAACTAAAATCTCTAAAATCATAAACAATGATTCATACTTTTTCAATATCATCTTGTTCTTTCCTGCTAAAACCACTCGCAGAAAGTTCCTTGTCAAGGAAACCGGAAGCTTTCTTTATTGAAGAAAACCGAGGCTTTACAGTATCTGATTCTGCATCTGAGTCGAAATCATCTGCATTTGCTTCAAAAGAGAGGTTGAACCTGGACCACAAGATTTCTATCTAAGTAACTCATGCAAAAAAAAAAAAAAAAAAAAAATCTTTTCCTAGGCAACTGCGTTTTATAGGGCAGAAACAACCTTAAAAATTCCAAAAATTTAAATTAAGGCAACCAACATATGCCATTTTCAACCTGGTTACCGGGTCAAAATGCTGACGAGTCACTAACTTTGACCTATACTGCACCTGGACCAATTAACTTGACAGATTTTTTTAACCTTTAATATTTTTTTTTCTGGAAAAATCAAGTTGATTGCCCAAAACAGGGATCTTACTAAAGTTAGTTAGCTTTTCTATAAAGTTAAAGAATCCACAAAATAGTAACAAAGAATTTCAGATCGACGGTCATATAATGGAGTGTCATAAAACTTTGAGCTTATTAACAAACCTCTTGCTGAAGAACTTGATAATGCATTCAACATCACGATCGAAGTACCTAGAATCATGTTTTAAATCAAATCAAAGTTACTACAAATGGAAACAAATTAGAGCATAGTCAAGACTCAAGAGGATAAATTTGAAGATGTAAATTTAATCATACATTTCTGCATTTCGATGAGATACAGATACCATTTGCGGGAAATCAATGATCGTAATGTTCTCATTATCATCTATCTGCAACAAAAATACCATAAGAAGTTTTCTAATAATGAAATCTAAAAGCAGAAGCAAAGGCTAAAGAAACAATTAAATGGAAGTTGAAATGTACACTTAAAAGCATACCATTATGTTAAATTCATTGAAGTCACAATGAATAAGCCCATGCTCCGCAAGACGGACAACAATTCCTATGATCTTCTCAAAGACGGTATCAGGATTCTGCAACTGCTTCACTTGCACACTACACCAATATGATATTAAAATGCAGGTTGCTAAACTTTTCATTATTTATACAATGAACTTCACAAACAAAATGATAAAAAGATGTCCAAATATCAATATAAAAAGCAATGAAAAAACCTACAAATGGAAATTAGTCTAGAGTAAATGTGTGCGATATTGACCATTTATTGTGAACAGGTTGATTTGGGTTATACTCACATTCTAAAATTGGTTAAAATGGAGATGTGTTGAATGGGTCAAAAATATGCACCTCAACACAAAACATAAAACCTCATGAATTGTTTTATCTCACAAATAAGATTATGAATTTAACATATCTTTTTGTAACAATATTAAAACCATTATATGTGCAAAATTCAGCAAAAAAAAAAAAAAAAAAAAAAAAAAACGCAAAGCGTATGCGCATTGGCCCAACTTATCACAGCTTATTGTTACCATTTTAAAATTACCAGTGACCCAACACGCCCATTTTTACCACCTGTGGTATAGAGCTTTAAGGAAACAAAAAATAATACAGGTCATATACATGTATTATACTAGAAGGGAAATGAAGAATAAACAAGTTTAAAAGTTTAAATTTACAATATTGACATAATTCAATTTGTATAGCATGTACAATGATATGCATGTGTAAATTAATACTTACAATGGGTAGCCTTGTACAAGAGACATAATTACACAATGGCGATTGCAATCCACAGCATCTGGGACAGGAAAACCATGTTCTTGCAAAGCCTACAAGACAAGAAATTATTTTTGAACTCAATAACCAAGAACAAGATCATTACCGAATACGTAAGAATAGAAGTTACGGTCTCAACCACCCATCTACTTGAACAATAACAAAGGTTGTGAATTTACTACCTTCATGAAAGCAAATTCTTTGAGAGCAGCAAGGCGAGAGAGATAGAGCCAACTGAAGCTACTTCGGTGCTTTAAGTAGTCACGCTTGGACTTGACAGCTCTGAAGGAGGTCCTACCCAATCTATGTAGCTTCATAGCCATAATGGTGCCGTCTTCATTCGCAACCTCAAAGATATCTTGAAAACACACACACACACACACAGAGTTAGAATATCAAATAAGGAGTGTGAAATGAAATGAGGTAAAGAAAGTAATACCAGATTCTTTTCCGACACCAATTTGACGTCCGACAGATGAGAAGACACCACGGTTGACGAGAGTCTTTATGGCGAGAAAATCATAACCAAGGTATGTGAGTCGAAAGCCATCGTCTACACAGAATAATAAGAAAGAAGGCCATGAGGCATGGTAATATAAATTAGAAGAGGCGATCGATAGATTAGTGATACCTACACTTCGAAGCGTCGTGATGCAACAACTTGTGCTTGAGCAAATTCTTCAACACCTTATAAGTCCCTCCATGTCTATATACATAAATA
Organism: Ambrosia artemisiifolia; assembly: GCA_032199755.1. Classification (NCBI taxonomy): domain Eukaryota; kingdom Viridiplantae; phylum Streptophyta; class Magnoliopsida; order Asterales; family Asteraceae; genus Ambrosia; species Ambrosia artemisiifolia. The sequence goes on from CM063521.1 coordinate 8,095,046, forward strand.
AAAACAATAAATATTTACTTTGAAGAAAACTTATACCTAGTATTATTGTAAAGGGGTTCGTACCTAAGTGAAGCAATGCGGTGAATGAGCTCTGCAGGTACAATTTCGTGCTGGAAACAGACGACATGTGAGAGTAACGAACGTTTGAAAGAAAAAAGTAATAACAAAAGAAGAAAGAAGGGAAGTTACATTGCGCATGCCCATCTCGACAGCGGTGAGAACCCTAAAGTCATCTTTGGAGAGGTAGCGCAAAACATTAACGTCAAGTTTCATTCCTCCGCTTGATTTCTAATGTTCCGGAATCCTTAAACCCTAGTAATAATAATAATAACACCTGAATTATTAACGGGCAGAGTTAGAGCGATTCGAGGGGGAAGCTAGGTTATGTAGTTTTCCTACTCAGCATATATAATAATCTATACAGCAACAGCATAGCATCTAATTAAGAAAATTATACACCCAACATACAGGAAACATAATATAAACATTAATCATAATTTCAAAGTAATAGAGGAAATAAAGAAATTGGAAAGAAATAGACAAAATTTCAGAGTTGGATTAACATTTAGCAAATTAAGAAATCCCAAGTTTAGTAGTTAGTTAATTACCTCTTTGAAAAGAAATCAACAACGAAAACCGAATCTTAATTGGCTCAACCTTCAAACAACCGGCGATGCTTGATCAGTTGGACGGCTGACCGTCGAGGTGTTTGAGTGTGAGTGTGAGGGAGGATGTTGAGGCCTTATGCTCTGTTTACGTCTGGAAAACCCTAATTGGGTTTTGTAAGAAAAAACAAGGGAAAATAGGGCTCGCATAACAGGTTACACGAACAAGAAACATATAAACACGACACGAAATCTAATCGTGTCAGTTTTTTCAAACACGAACATGAACCTGTGTATAACAGGTTAACATGATAAGACACGGTAAGGAACACCTAGTAAAATAGGTTAACACAACAAGACAGGATACGATAAGACACGGCAAGACATGATAAGAAACAAGATAAGATACGAACACGAAACATGTAAACATGTAAACACGAACACGACATAAAAATAAGCAGGTCTTAACGTGTCGACCTATTGTAGACACAAAACCTGTTAAGGCCAAACACGAAACCTGTTAAAATCGTGTAGGTTCATGTCAGGTTATCGTGTTCGTGTCTAAATTGTCAGCCCTACTTGAAAAGGAGATAAGTTATAAGTTACAAATTGTGACTTTTTGATTAAGGAAATAAGTAGATAAGTTAGTTGGAGAGTCAAACATGCTCTAAGGGGGGACGGGGCGCCACCAGAGGTTGAGAGGAGAGTGATAATGGGTTTGCCTCCGCGTGAGCCACCGCCTATCGGCTGGAATGAGTCGTCCAGCAGTCAGGCCGGTATGTCTGTGAGGCAGGAGGAGTAGTGGTTTTATTATATGTTTGTTTTAGTTATTATTATTGTACGAACACCTTAATTATATAAACGTTTGTATCTTATGGTTCATTTGGTTTGGTTTGATTATTGTTTCTATCTCGTGGTTATTATCTTTATCTTTTGGTTTTATTCTTTGTATCTTGTGGTTGTTTGGTTCGATTACATAAACATTTATGTTTACACAATGATAACCAACACATTTTATATAATAATATTTAGTAAAAAACATTTTATAATTATAGTTATTTCTTAAAACAACATTTGAAAAAATCAGCATTTTATACAAAATCAACGTTTTATAATAAACAATAAAAAACAACATTTTATAAAAATAACAAAAAAAACAACATTTTATCCAACACATCCCACACACCTATCCAACCCATCCCATTGTAGCCAAAGTAAAGTTGAAAAAAAGCAGGGAGCTTATACGGGTCGTATGCTCTCTACGACCAGTAGAAGAATTGCTTTTTCAGACTAAACACCCGCATTGCAAGATGTTCAGTCTGAACATCATACTTGTACCCTTCCACGACTCGTAGAGGTCTATATGGGTCGTAGATGGGTCATTTTTAAACCTCTACGAATCGTGGAGGGTTGTGCAAATAAAATCTAAAATTGCGTGAATAACTGGAGCCTTTGTAAATCATTTTCCCACAAGTTGACAAACTCAACTAGAATCTAGAGTACTTTAGTGTAGATAAAGACCTGGTACCGCTAGACCAAGAGACCATTGGCAATTGGAGCATTAATTCGGTCAACATAATCTAAACTCTAGACATAATTAAAATAAATGAAAAAAACAACAATATTAAAATAATACTAAATTTTTTAAAACTTATTATGATATTATTTTTTGAGTTATGGATTGTTTTTTACCCTTCTTTCACGTTCTCATCGGTTCACAAACGAGTTACCTATGCGGTTTGTCAACCGCACATCATTCTTCCACACTTGATAAGAACTCTTCCTTGAGTTCTTTGAATAGAATGTTTTAGTTAGTGACCTATTTGGGTTGTCCACTTCCATAAGTTTGTCCATTGGTACGTACCTTTGGCTTTATATTGTCATCCATTACTAATATTGATGATGGTTCAATACTCTCTACCTTTAGAACAGAAATGAAATTATTGACTTCATATTGTCTTCCGTCTTTTCATCATTTGTTTTATTGATTTTTTTACTATTCATCGTATCATAACATCTTTTGTTACCACCAACATTATGATTGGAATTTCTTTACGGTTGTTGTAAACCTTTATATTTTTGTGTGACACGTCATCATCATTGATACGTCGGTTTCAACATTTGAGTTATCATCAAAATGAACATACCTCTTATCATGTAAGATGTGACGTTCGGCAAAATTAAGGTAAATCCGTACGTAACTAATATATGTAATTAACTGTTCTAAGCAAAAATTAATATCAATTAAGGATAATTGAGTATTCGGAAAATAGCGGAGTCTAATAGATGGCATAGGAATGCCTTAGTTTAATTAGAAGTGCGAAGGAATCGCATAAGAATAAACTAGTCCGAAACGGACGTTGGTGATTACCCGGCGATAATTAAATAACTGAAAACGATCCCGAATGCCCGGGATATAAAATAAATGGTATTTTTATAAAATATAAAGTGTTTTGGAACCCCAAAACTATAAATGAAAACTCCAAATTAAAATCTCCCGGTAGCGAATAAAGTTCGCGTAACGCACCCGATGCGCGTAAAATATATAATTTCACCCGGTAAGAGCCTAAATAACATACCATTACTTAAACTAGGCTATGTTTAAGGGTAACTTAAAGTTAATTATACATCCGAAATAGCTCGTAATAAGAACGAGCAAAAACCCGAAAGACCCTAACCGAATCGATTGAAATCTAACTAAATATTTTCAAGATATTTTTTGCGCATGATGTGGGACCCACAAGGCCTTTTTGGCCAGCCATGGGAGCCTCCATAGTCCCCTAATGTTGGCTTGTACACATGAGTAATAATTATGTTAAAGCATGCTTAAAGATATTTTACTTTTATAATCTAAAAATGCACCATATAAACCATATGAATCTCATAATATCATCACAAAAAAAAAAAAGAGACACACTCTCCTCTTCTTGGCTAATCATCCGTGAGTATCAAGCTCCAATTTATTTTGATTTCTTTTCAAGATTAAACACCTCAAATTATCTCCATTTAAACCCATTTTTAAGTGTGTTCAAGTGCTAGGAGCTTAACCCTTGGAAGAACACACATAACCCCATCATAATCTTGTATTTTTGTGACTTCCCTAGCCTTGTGCTAGTAGTAAGTTTCTTAAATCTCATCTTGTTTAAGTTTTATTTATTTATGTGCTTAACTTGCAAGTTGTTTTTGGGGTGTTTTTAACCAAAGTTTTGAAACAAGGTTTTGTGTGTTTGATAAAAATGAAATGTTTACAAAGATATTGTATGTTCTAGTATTTTTTTTTAGAAGTTGTTCAGGATACATAAAATAACACCTAATACTCCTAAAAATGGTTTTGATCATCATATTATGACTAATGGAACCATTTGAACATGAAATATTTGTAACAAAATGTAATGAAGCTGAAATCACAAAAATAAACTTGTAGACTTTAAAAATACAAGTATGAACAAATGGATTAAATCAAACATGTTAGTAGACTTAAAATGACCATATGTTACTAATAAAAGTGTTGGATGGTGAAAAGAACACTTATTTTAAATTTTGACATGTTAAAGTTTACTAGTTTAAGCAGAAGTTGTCATTTTTATAAGTTTTGGGAATGATATGTGACTTTTGTAAAGTTAGAGGTATGGAAAGTAACTTTGGAAAGTCCACGGGTGTAAATGTGACTTTGGAAACTTTATGTTGAAAAATGTAATTTTTGGAAAGTAAAGGTTAATAATGAAAAGTTAGAATCCAAAGTGGGTGTTTTTGTAAAGTAAGAAACTTATACAAAATATTTTATTTTGTAAAGATATTTTTATAAAAACTGTTTTCTAAAAATATAAAGTTGGTACAAGTGTTGAAAAATATAAACACTAATGTTGTTGTAAGAAAAATGGTAACTTAAATGGCTTGGGATGTTTTATATAAAAATATGCACTTTTACATTTATGGGGATGTACAAGTGTTGTAAGAATTTTTAGGAATAAATGTCCAAGTTGATATATTTTCAAAACATATATAAATTAAGAAAACGAGAAAGCCGGCAAAAGTTAATGTGATGAACTATCGGACAAAGCATAAATCGAACAAAAGCGTAAATCGGACGGATAAGTATACGAGTATAACTTCCTACAAGATACGAGTATACGTTATTGCGGCGATTGCGATTTAACTATTCTAAGTAAGAAAATATGTATATTTTTTGTGAACAAAATATATGTAAGGATTATTAAGGGTGAAAAATATATATAAACACTTTCCTAAGTGTTAGAAGTAAAATGGGAGGCTTTGTAAGAAATAAAATAAGTTAAGTATGTTATTATAAGTATATGTATACTTATGTGAAAAATAAATACTTAACATGAAAAGAATCTCGTTCGACAAGATCTTTGTATATTTATTTTTATGGGGAGATAAATATATAATAAAAGTGAGTCGAGTCGGAAGATATAACGGAATATTAATACAAGTTAGCAAATACATATTGATAAATATGTTTAAAGATCATGACGTGTAAGGAAAACGGGCAATGATCGGGGTTCGCGATGACGAAACCAACTAACTTGGTAATTAATACCAACGGTTATATTATAAGATTAAGTGAAACTTGTAACGGGATAAATCATCACCAACGGACCTAATACTAGGGTATATTCCTAATTAAACCGAATATGTAAACGTGGTGTCGGGAGTTGGGGAAAGACAACTTGCCAGTAAGACACACACTCTGAGACCAGTACCTTATTAAATTAGGACACGTGTAGGTGGTCTCACATTGGACTTGGCAAAGACTATTTTCTGATTTCGTGACACGTTTGAGGTGAGTTTTCACGACCCCTTTTCTGTTTTAATGTTTTTAAACTCGGGGGAAAGATATGTAAGTAAGAAAGTATTAAATGTGCGGTAACATGTGAATGTATGAAATGGTACATAAGATTGACACATCGGTAACGGTAAAGTCACATGGGACGTGAAGTCTCCGCAGTTAACCGTAACCATTTATACAAAGTGATGTAGCCATAGAATATGGGGATAGTACTATTAGTTCTTGACGAGACCCACCCCGATTGATTAGCGATCAACACGGAAGGACCACGGGGTGCGACGATATTCTAAATTAGTTGTTACCATTTAAACAACTTGTGGGGCAATGAAAAGTAGTCTGGTTTTGGTTATGGGCTCATGGGGAATCCATCGGTATTAGGACTAGCTACCCTAATGTTATATGTAGCACATTTCTTATTTTGTTATGCGCACTTATTTACAAATGAATGTTAATTTATTTGTGTGTCAAAACCTGTGAAACTCACCAATATATTTATATATTGATATTTTCCCTAACATATCTTTTAGGTAACTAAGAACATGAAGGCGTGCAATGGCTAGGGCTGACGAAATAAAGACGAGGCGGACTTTTGTTAGGGATTTACTAATATTTCCTATGGGATTGGGAAATAGTTTGAAGAAACAAAGTAGTCTAACCTCCTGGTAGGGATGATAGATTAGATGTAACCACAGGATTGATCCTTCACTAGCACTTCCTGGATTGGAGCAACCTGCAAGTAAGATTTAGTGGGTAGGGAGACGACTACACGAGGTAGTAGTTTATAACAAAAACGTGGGTGAATGGGGATACTATCAAGTGTGATAGCTCTTAGGGTTAGCCAAGAGTGTGCTCTTTATTAGGGATATGATCCCTTATATAGAGATGGACGTATGCCACCATTACCCAAAACCCTAATCGTAATGGGCCAGGCCCGATTAGGGTTGTCTCCACTACCCAAAGATTATATTAGTAAAGTAGTTAAGAGATAGCTATAAATAAGGAAACATGGAACGATTACCGCTTTTACCGTTTACGCGCGCGAGCATCACTCCGTGATTGTAGGAGAGTCGTTGCTGCTTTGCTTGCTGGAGAAGCTTCTCTCATGCGCGGGACGTTGCTCCGCGGGATTGTATTCCGGGTTTGGGTATGCTCTGCGCAGTGGTGAGCACCCAATCCCATCAAGTCCCCCTAGTCCAGTGTGTACCCTTTTCTCGAGTATATGAGGGAAGAGGGTGGATGCTGGACTCATAATAGTGATTCTCGGATGACAGCTCATCCTTCCTTGGTAGTGAAAACTGGGATGTTGGTGTTAAGTTATAGTGGAATGGAAATCCATGTATGTGACTAAGGGTACGGAGTTCCCAGATTGCGGAGTGCGGAGAACGGTAATTGTGTTTGACGTTAATTCTCCGCGACCGCGTGGCGTGTCACATTGGTTGAGGACAGTTGTCTGTTACTTGAGCGAAGGATGGTGGGTAGCGTCTGTTACAAGCTACACTTGTGTCAGTGGGCGTCCCATCAGTTATGGCAGTCGGCTGAGTCAGGCGCGTGCTGAGCGCGTGTAGAGCGCGTGTGCCGCCTATATAGCTGTCCAATGCCACGTGTCACGTGCAAAGTCGTTTCCTTTACCCAGGCTGACGTTATTGGCAGTTATTGCACGCAGTATATAATCATTTCAAATTTTTTCGAGTTTCACTATTCCCCTTCCTTGCATTTCAGACTTCTCAACTTCCTTGTTTGTCCTCGTTTAATATCCTGTGTTTTTTACTCATCCAAACATGTCTCAAAAAACTTCTTGTCCTGTTGATCAATCAAAGGCAACTGAGAAAACAGAGAAGGGTATCAACACCACCCTTATCAAGTGGGATGCCTCCTCTTTTTCCACATTTCTTGATCATAACGGGATTGAGGCCGACTGGGAGCCAGAATTACCAGCTGCTGGTAAAACGGCGTTGGAGGCCTCTCCTGGTAAGATTGCACTGTACGAAGCGTTTTTTACTCGATGTTGCTTCCGTCTCCCGATTACCAAGTTCTTGGTGAATGCTTTCATGAAATATGGGGTTCATCCTACACAGATGACTCCATTTGGCCTTTCGAGGCTCGTGCATTTTGAGGCAACCTGTCGGTCCTTGGACTTGGAGCCTACTTTTGATATGCTGAACGTATTCTATGTTCTTGAAGAGGCTCGTGGAGGACCCGGTTGGTATAGTGTGTCACCCAGGAGGAATCGGACTCAGATTGTTTCTGAGAGTCCGAAATCAATGTATGACTGGAAAGAGAAATTTTTCTACATTCACAGGGGGGTGATTCCTGCTGCATTGCAGTGGATGAGCGTAGGGGTGAAGGAGAGGATTGCCGAATTCCCACCCATGAAGGATTACAAGAAACAACCTTGGTATGAGACCCTGTGCTCCCATTCTACTCCATTGTCTATGGAGAAATGCCCTGAAGGAGTGTTGGTGATGTTGGGTCTCAGTCGCTTGGGAAATCCGGAAGGCTATGAGCCTACTGCGGCTGATGCTAGTAAGTGACATGTCTATTTTGCCCTCGCTCAATCTCTTATTCCCATGTTATGTTCTTTCCTTATACTGTTGTCTTTGTAGGGATGACAAAGTTTGACTTGTTCGATGCCCGGGGTGCGGCGAAGCTGAGTTACACGGCTGTACCCCCCGGGGCTCCCTCGGTGATTGAGCGGTTGGAGCGCAATTTCCTGATGCCCCAACTCAAGGACGCTCCGCGTCATTATGCGCGCATAGGTGATTTTTTACTCTACTTTGTTACGTTAGAGTTGTTGACTCTTTTGCCCTGCGGAAAGTTCCTGCGCTTAGAGGGTGCGTTGTAATCCGCGTGGCGCATACACTGATCCGACGTGCCCTTTATTTCAGGCGCAGGAATCCATCCCGTGAAGAAAATTGGGGTTGACCCGGGGGACGTTTCCCCAGGTCGTAAAAAGATGTCATGTACTGGTAAGCCTGGTAGTTGTAGCTTTAATAATAATGTTATCTAAATCCTTGTTGCGTGTGATTATATGGACTGGCCCAAAACGTCAACGAAAGGAGTCGCGGAAAGGGAAGAAGGTAGCTTCCAGCTCTACCGTTTCCAAAGGAGATGATGAAGATACGGAATCGGATGAGGAGGTTAAGCGCCAGCGTACTCGCAGGCCGACACCAACAGACGATTCCGTTGAGGTGTCTACTGAGTTGTACCACAAGCGTCTCGAGGACCTTGCCAAGAAGCAGGTGCAAGTTCCTAAACCGTCTACGGAGACCGTGAAGGCTACATCGTCGACTGTGGATGTTGACTCGACCACTGGTGGGGAGACGAGTGTCATGCCCACCGACGCGAAGATGGTTGTCAAACCTCCACCTAGACGACAGCCATTGTTTGTGAAATCTGTCAAGAAAACTTCTGGTAAGTCCCTCAGCTTGACTTGTTTACTTTGTTTTTATGTAGAATAGGAAATGATTTTCTCTCTTATTTGACATTCCAGGTAAAGGTCCAGCACCGCAAGGGACCTTTAAGAAACCAGTTATGCCTGCAAAGAAAGTCCTTGAACCTGTGGTTGAGAATGTGGAAGGGACGAACTTGTCCGTGTTGGAGACCCAGTTGTCTTCTCATGTTGAACGTGTGACGCTGTCTCCGGAAGCTGGTAAAAAGGCGGAGAAGCGTCCCACGCTTGAGCTGTTGCATACGGATGTTGATGCTACAGATATGTCGGCGGACATATCATGTGAAGGGAAAAACTTGCGAGTGGAGCAACCTCCTGAATCAAGCAAGCCTGTTTCCACTGAGGTTACTGCGGAGAAGGTATCTGCAGATATGGTGCAATCTTTTTCGACTCCTAAAAAGAGTTCGACGGAATCAGCTCGTGGTTCAGGAAAAACAAGTGGAAGTAGGGGAAGAGTGGCTCCCCCAGACTATGATCCAAACAGGCCATATCAACCCCGCTGGGACATAAGGCAAACGACACGCTTCACCAATCCGCTGGACGCGGAGGAGTTTATCTCCTATGCTGTGCCGCCCAGTGAGCGAGATTACCAGGATGGTATTGACCGTCGCTCGTTGTTGTCTGACATGAGCCTGAACTTGGCCCTTTGTTTCAGCAACTATGGGTCAATTATGCGGCGAGAAGAAGAGTTTCAGCGGTCTTGGCAAGCCTTGAAGAGTGCAGAAGATGCACAAAGAAAAAGAGAGGAAGAGTTCCAGCGCTTCCGCACAGACTCTCGCGGAGAGGTTGAGCAGTTGAGGGGTCAACTTCGGACCGCGGAGGGTGAGATCCAGAAGTTGAAGAATGAGAAAGTTGAGGCGGCCAAGCTCTGGAAAGACTCTTGTGAGCGCATCAATGTAGATCTTGAGCGTGGTCGAAAAACTGCTGAGAAATTAAAGAATGATCTTGCCCGAGTAGTTCTTGAGGCGGAGGAAAAACAAAAGGCGCTTGATGCGAAACAAGCTGAGCTGGCTGACACTGTCATCAAGTTGAAGGATCAGCATGAAGCCCTTGTGACTGCTACGACATGAATGTCAGAGTTAGAAGAGCAAATGAAGGGTCTTGCTGGTCAGAAGGCTCAACTTGAGGAAACTAATGCCTTGCTGGATTCGTCACGCGTGCAGCTGGAGATAAGCCTTCAGCAGACTTAGAATGAGCTCCAGAACGCTGTGCAGACTTCTCTAGCTGCTCGTGAGCGGCTATCCTGGATGATGCAGCATGGTCTCCAAGGGGTAAGATCTTCCTTGATTTTTGTTGTATGCTTAACTATATTGTCTTAGTGTTAACTTGTTTTTGTGCGGTCCATAGGTCTTTAAGCGCATATGGAATGAGCCAAAGTTTGGCGATGCAGTAGCGAAGATTGGTGCTACATCCATGCGGAGTGGCTTGCAGCAAGGATTTACTGAGGGCTACCATCACCATGCTGCTGGTTTAGCGCTTGAAGATGGAGAGCACTTTGGCAAGCCATATGAGGATGAGGCCATTGTTGCGCAGGAGGAGTTCGAGACTCTCACATTTGATGTTTTCGATGTGGTAGATCAATGTCTGAAGACTGAGGATCCCATTGGTCAGCTGCGCGAATACTTTGAGGAATCTGATCGCCTTGGCGCTGAGTTGGAGGAGAAAGAGCGGAAAGAGGAAGAGGCGCGGAAGGTTGCTGCGCAGGGAGGAGGAGAGTCATCCGCTGCTGGTGCAGGTTCCAGCGCTTTGAATGAAGGAGTTGAAGACGATGCATATATAGATCTCATAGATTACGAGTAAATGTATTTGTCTTCCTTTATTGTTTTTTTAACTCTTGTGATTTTGTTGAACAATTGTGTGCCTCGTTGTATTTTGCCTTTTAAAATTCTGTTGACTCATGCTTTTTTTGTGACGCTTTAAATTTGCCATGATGAATGTCTGACGTCAACTTTGAAAAGGAAACCACCTGTGTCAGTTTGCTGATGTCATCTGACAGGTTTGACGGCGCTCCCATTGATTGATGTGACTGTTGGCATCCCTACTCGAGTGTTAACCATTAATGGTAATTAATGGGCTGCCTTGTCATGTCTATAAAAGGCTAATTGCTGATTAGCATTTTGTTCACAATTCCTTCTTTCTTTTCCTCTACCATCCTTATGGCTTCTCCGCTAAGAATTACAAAAAATGAAGTTGAAGCAATCCAAGGGATGTTGATGTTGCCTGATCATCCCCCTGTGATCAACAGGTCCAAATTTAATTTTAACTCTGTGTCATTGACCCGATGATTTGCCAGTAAGATCCTTGGTGAAGCGCAGTGCATTTCCACAGGTATGACAGCCTCAGTTCCGTATGTGAGACTGAACGGTGTTTCTCCGTTGCTTGTCTTGGACAACGTGCGATGAGCCCATAGGACATGGGGGAGTTCGTCCACCCAACCAGTGCGCTTCGTGCCAAGCCTGGTTTTTATTCCTTCCACTATGCTTCTGTTTGCACGCTCAACTTGTCCATTACCCTGCGGATGTGCAACTGAGGTGAATATCTGCTTGATACCCATGGAAGACAACCATTCTTGTAAGTGTTGGTCCGCTAATTGCGTGCCGTTATCACTTATGATCTCCATTGGTAAGCCAAAGCGACAGATGATGAATTCCCAAATGAACTTTTTGATGCTCTTTCCGTCGATGGATGCCAAGGTTTTTGCCTCCACCCATTTGGTAAAGTAATCAATGGCCACTACCAAGTATTTCACGTTCCCGGGAGCTGTGGGAAATGGCCCCACGAGGTCAATGGCCCACTTCTGAAATGGCCATGCCGCGGTGACGGGTACCAAATTATTCTTGGGCCGCAGAGTTCCTGGCGCATGGCGTTGGCAAGACTTGCATTTGCGCAACTCTGTCATGGCGTCCATGTGCATTCCGGGCCAATAGTACCCCGCGTTCATTAATTTGGCCACGACCATCCTTGGGCCAGCGTGTAGTCCACACGACCCTTCATGTATATCTTTGATAAGGTAGGTTGCTTCTGCGGAGTCAACACAACGTAGCAATGGCCCTAGGTACGAGCGCCGGTATAGTATTCCGTCGATGACTTGGTAATGGAATGCTTTGTTTTGGAGCTTTCGAGCTTCTGCTTTGTTGTCCGGAAGCGTTCCATTCATGAGATAAGCCTTGATCGGGGTGATCCAACTGTTCTTGCCAGTCTGGACGACATTAACTTGTTTTTGAGGCACAGATGGGTGATCCAACACTTCCACCCGCACGTCCTTCGCCAAGTGATCAAAAACTGTGGATGCCATCTTGCTTAATGCATCTGCTGGTTTATTTTGACTTCGCTTGATATGGTGAACCTTGCAGTATGCGAAGTCACGCATGAGGGCTTTGGCCTGCTCTAAGTATAAAATCATGGATGCTTCTCGTGCTTCGTATGAGCCGTCGATATGGTTGGCAACCAACTGAGAATCGACGTGAGCTTCTAAGTGTTGCACACCCATTTTCTTTGCAATGCGCAACCCTGCGAGCAATGCCACGTATTCCGCTTCATTGTTTGTAGTTGGGAAATCAAGGCGGATTGCGTAGGTGAAATCCTTTCCATCCGGTGTGATTAAGCGCAAACCTGCTTCAGCGCCGTCGTCATTGCATGCCCCATCTGTATATAATTCCCATTTCTCCGCTGACTCGGGAGTAGGATAAGTGACGTGTGCTTGCTGACACTCAGTTATGCTTTCAGGAGGGACCTCCGCGGCGAAGTCTGCAAGGATCTGCCCTTTAAAGGATGTTCTGGTCTTGTATTCAATAGTGTGTTCCCCCAGCTCGATGTCCCACTTAGCCAGGCGTCCTGACAGTTCTGGTTTGCGCAAGATGTCATTAATGTGGAAGTCTGTTAGGACATTTATGGGATGTCCCTGGAAGTATCTCCGCAGTCTTCTTGATGCGTGTACTAATGCTAGTACCAGCTTTTCCATCGTGGAGTATCGAGTCTCCGCATCAAGCAAGGTTCTACTAACATAATAGACTTGGGTTTGAACGCCTTTACGATCAACCAGGAGAACAGCACCAATTGATTTTTCCGTGACTGACAAGTATAACGTCAATGGCTCTTTTGGAAGTGGCGCTGTGAGCGTCGGCAAGTGACTTAAGCATTCTTTCATTTCCTTGAAGGCAGCCTCAGCCTCGTCTGTCCATTTGAAGTTTGACTTCTTGAGGCAACTTTTCAATGTGCTCACGAAAGGGAATGACTTTGAAGCGTAGTTTGAGAGAAAGCGGTTTAGAGCTACTAGGCGTCCCATGAGCGTCTGAACCTCCCGCACGGAAGATGGGGATGGCATGCGCTCGATTGCCTGCACTTTATCAGGGTTTGCGCGGAAAACGTCCTTAGTGACGATCACTCCCAAAACTTGCCTTCTTCCATTCCAAAAGAACATTTGCTCGGGTTAAGTTTCATGCGGACTGTGCGGAGTTGATCAAAGGTCTTTTGGATGTCCGCGAGCATTTGGTTTTCCTCTGTGCTTTTGATGACCAAATCGTCTACGTACACCTCGAGATTGACTCCGATTTGTGCATTGAACACCGTGTCCATTAGACGCTGATATGTAGCCCCTGCGTTCTTCAATCCAAATGGCATCTTTGTGTAGCAATAAGTGCCCGTGTCTGTGCGGAAGGATGTTTTGTCCTCATCCTCTTTAGCCATCTGGATTTGATGATACCCCTTGTAAGCATCGAGGAAACACTTGAATCTGAATGGTGCCAAAGAGTCCACCTTCAAATCAATCTCAGGAAGTGGGTAACAGTCTTTCGGGCATGCTTTGTTTATGTCTTTGTAGTCCACGCACATCCGCCAGCCCCCGTTGGACTTCCCAACCATAACCGGGTTAGCCACCCAAGTTTGGTATCTTGTTCTTCGCAGGATGCCTGCATCTAACAGCTCAGCAACTTGCTCGTTCATGGCCTTTGTTTTCTCCGGCCCCATACTGCGCTTTTTCTGGACGACTGGTTCTACGGACTTGTAAACGTTGAGTTTATGTTCCGCAATGTGGCGGGGAACGCCAACCATGTTCGCGGGTTGGAAAGCAAAGACGTCCATGTTCTTAGTTAGTAGCTGCTTCAAATGCGCACGTATGGTGTCGGAGATTACTGGGCCAATGACAACCGTCTGATCCGGGAATTTAGGGTTGATGACCCATTTTTCGGGATCAGTGCGGTTTGATGGCTTCATTATCTTGGGAGGCTTGCATGCATCTGTTGCATGGCAATTTTTGTTTCCACGTATGAAAGCCACCCCTCCATGCGTTGGAAAACCTACCATCTGGTGTGGTGTGGATGCGTTGCAGTTAAATTTTGCCAATCCTTCTCTCCCGATGAGGACATCATGCGATGAATTCACTGGTAAGACCATGAAGTCGCAAATCTCCGTGCGGGAGAGTTGTCCGTCTGTCCATGTGACAGGGAGTGTGAGTATACCCAGCGGGATGATCACCTCATGAATGAATCCGGATATTGGTTCTGTGGTTGGGACAAGCTTTTCTTTATCTTCCGCATCTAATTGATCAAAACACTGTTGATACATGATATCTGTGCTACTCCCATTATCGAGGAACATATATCTTGTGCGATAATGCCCAATGACGCCCGTTATGATCAACGGCGTCGTGGAAGACGCTCCTCCCTTGACACGCGGCATGACAACAGGTGCCTCTTTCCAGGAATCGTCTTGAGCGATAGAGTAAGATCTCTTCTTCTGACTCCTGTTGTGAGTCATGTAGCAGTGGTGGCGATTCGGGCGCTGTACGTGGTGCGCGTTGAGGTTTTTGATCTTCTTGTTATTGGGATCAGCGTCCCCTTGCGGATCCCTAGGTTTCTTCCGCATATTCCGCATAGTTGAAAATCTTTATTTTGTTAAAAACTACATTTTGAGACATGTACCTAAACAAAATACTTTTCGCCGTCTAATCTATACTATCTTATAAAGCATTTCATAAGGACATCTTAATTTTTAAGTAATTCAACTATAAATGCTTAAAGTACAACACATAATGCACATAGTAACTACTTTTTAAGGGCATTTATGTCTTTTCAAACATAACTTGCACATATACCCCTTATTAGTTACAATTTCCCTCCTTTATCTATCTATACTATATTATAATTTTATACAATATTACATATTTGCCCCCATCAACTTTACTCAATTTCTATTTATTTAAATACTAACTACACTTTTACATATTTATTTTAACCAACTACCCTACGATTTTTAAACGTTCATAACTTTTTTAGACGATAATATTTTCTTAATATTATTACATTGTATAAAAGAGCATTTTCTTCTCTTTAATTTGAGTATAGTATTGCTATAGTTTTTTAACTTTTAAAAAATTATATATTAGGATTAAGCAATAACCGAAACAAAAACAAAAGAAAAAAAACGAAAATTAACTGAAATTATCTAAACTTTATTATAATGCATTTTCTCATTGATGTCTTAAAATTCAAGTTGTATATGTATAATTACTTAGTGTACAACACACAATGCACCTGTTAACTACTTACACAATACTTGCACATTTGTCCCCTCAACTATATTCAATTCATTTTATTTAAATAATAATTACACTTTTAACCCTTATTGTAACCAACTACCCCACGATTTTTATATGTCCATAACTTTTTCATACGATAATATTTTCTTAATATTATTACACTGTATAAACAAACATTTTTTTTTCTTTTTAATTTGAATATAGTATTGCTATAGTTTTTTTTTTAAATTTAAAAAATGATATGTTGAGGTTAAGTAATAACCAATCTATACTATCTATACTATATTATAATACATTTCCTAATGACCTCTTAATATTTAAGTTTTACAATTATAATTGCTTAGAGTACAATACACCATATGTCTTTTATACAATACATACACATTTGTCCCTTCAACTTTACTCAGATTTAATTTATTTAAATAGTAATTACATTTTTGCACCATTATTTTAACCAACTACCTCATGATTTTTAAACGTCCATAATTTTTTTCATTCGTTAATATTTTCTTAGTATTATTACACCGTATAAACGAGCATTGCAGTCTTTTTAATTTGAATATAATATTGTTATAGTGTTTTTCAATTAAAAAATATGTTAGGGTTAAGTAATAACTGAAACGAAAACGACCTTAAATCAACCAACGTATCTGTCTTTTATAAACGTCGAATTAACATTGTTTCACAATTTCAGGTTAGATTATGTATTTCCGGACAATCACCAATGTGTTTACAATTAGGGTTTGTCGTTGTGTGTGTAACTTCCCAGTTCCTCATGATAACCCTAATTTTTTGTTTAGCGTTTCTCACAATTATTGCTATGTACATATTCATGTGCTTGCACTTCCTCTAGCACATATGATTCGAATGTTTCGATTGTGGTTAATGCAGTTCAAGCTCCGTTAATGATTATGCAACACACCAAAACAAATATGTTGGTTAATTGATTATGGCTTAACAGAACCGTTTTAAATGTTGTTTCCCGCCGCAATGCGCGGGCACCCTACTAGTGAATGTTTATTTTCTAAATTATGTGTTTGTTTAATCTTGGCTATGAAACATTTCTCTTTCGCGTCCACGCCACGTGTTTCCGCAGTTGTCGTAGTGTGACATAAGAAGTCAGAATAAGGGATCACCTCTTCATGTTGACAAGTTGTGGATAGCTACGAATAGCGCTCCCAACACCCTCTTCTCTCACAATGCAATGCCGAATAGCCCTTTGTTCAACCCTCACGATTTTTATAAATGTTTCCATAACCTATGATCATGGCACATATAGTTCATCAATGATTATGTTGAGTTCGCCAGCCTTAATATAAATATCATCCATCGCACGCCATGAACCATCAACCCCATGATCTCCATCATAAGAATGAGGAGGTTGATTTACTCCGACGTAGCGTGCCATCAGGGTATTAACGATTAGGATATTAACGAGCTCGGTTTGATACAATGTATAAAAAAAGTTAATTATAATATCAAAGGTTGTCTTGAAATTACAAATAAGTCTTTTATTTATAAGCGATTCTAGTAACCTACTAATTAAGTTTATCAAAGTAACTAAAATATTGACTAGAGTCCTCATAGAAAACATAATAGAAATATGATTCGGACAACATAAGCTAAACTCTAGACATAATAAAAATAACTAATAAAAACTATAATTATTATTAAATAATAATAAATTATTACAAAGGTCTTGTGATTAATATTTTGTGAGTTATGGTCATTTTCACCCTTCTTTGGTATTCATATCGGTCTACAAACAAGTCATTCGTTCAGGTTTTGACCCCGCATCAGAAGAGCACCCCTTCTTTCGTATTGTTGGGAATCAAGGGTACTAGTTAAAATTTTGATTTTATAATAATTAACATCATATATATTAATTTGACGATAAATGGAAGCATGAAAAAAAAAAGATAATATCCCACCAGTGATCCAACTACGATTTGAATAAATAATTATCACACAATCATAAGGATTTTAGGAACGAACTGAAACATCTGAGTAGCTAAAGGAAGGGAAATCAACATTTGATAGATTATCCAACCCTAGAGAAAAAAACCAGTCAAGGAGTCAGAACTCGACTCGCTTTCTATTTTACTTAGCCTACTTCTTTATCATTAGATCAATTAGGCATGGGAAGAAAACTCACTTCCTCATACATGCTCCAGCCGTGGAGCTCCCTACCCATTAAAAACTTGTGCCCTCTATTTCATCGGGAAAATCACCACCCACATTAGCATTAGTAAGGGAAGAGAAAGACCTGATTGACCTAAGGCAAGAAAGTGTAGCCCAGATACCTCAACGAAAAAACAAAAACCCGCACGATGGATTGATAGACAGTTTCTCTAGTATACCGAATGTTGGAAATAGGTGTCAAATTATCAATTATTTAATGCAACGATCAAAGTACGATAAAAAAAGTTACACTTGGGCTACGAACAAAGAAATACTATTCAATGGTGAAATATTATTAATCATGAGTAACTTCATTGTGGAATAAATATTTAAAATATATATTTAGTGGAAGGATTATTTGGAACAGTCGGTGATAATTGTTTAGGAAACAATTGTTCGGGAAGTGGATTAATTATTTGGAATAATTATTGGATCGTTTAAAGCACTAAATGATAGAGTAATTGTTATTGCATAATAATTGTAAATGACATTGAATAATCAAATACTCATTATTTGATATTAACTGTGATTGGATAATTGTTTTTTGACGATAATTATATACGTGGATGTAATATACAAGTGATGTTTATTGTTTAACAAGTTAAATGATAATATGTTTTATTATAGGATAATAAAACATAAAGTTATCAATATTTCTATATTATTATCTTATTAAGGAAAAATATGTATGTAGGACCGTGTTCTTGTCAAACAAGAAATGACTCACTTGGTTTTATATCCAAATCGATGGTGGAAACAAAGACCCGAACTTTGATGTTTATCTATATGAAACAAATACGTAAAGAACAGGAGAACACAATAAAATACACGCGATTTTGATTAGGCTTACACTTACGCAAATCAAGGTACAATAAAAACTCTTTAGCACCTAATGAACACAATTTAGGGACACACACATCAAATGAGAGTTCTAATGATCCATGGGGGAGACTAAAGGCTGTTTGGTAAGACTCATAATGAGGCTCTGAATCATTCAGTGTTGAATGATTCAGCATTCAGCGAGTTTGTTTCGGCTTCTAAATGGAATGGTTAAGGCTGAACCATTAAGATTTGGGATGTTGCTGAACCATTAAGCACTGAACTACGCTGAACCTTAATGAGACTCTCTGATCAATGTGTGTCACACCCTCAAAATCCACTTGCGGAGTTTTACCGCGAGGCGCATGACAAACCCGGATTCAAGTCAACGATCACAATAAACAAGTCTAAATGAACATATGCAATTTCAAAAACATAGTTTAAAATTCCCAAATAACAGCGGAAGCTTATTCGCAAAACATAACCAAAAGTAATCCAAAATATTCAGTGTTTGAAAACCATGCAACCCTAACTAGACGCCGTGCAGACGCGTGCGCCCTAGTCCCGTAGTGCTACCTTAGCGACCTGAGAAAACATGTAAGAGTTACGTCAGCACAAAAATGCTGGTGAGTCCACAGGTTTGTAAAATAAGTACCAAGTTCAACCTGTCCATACTATATCAAATTGTAAACCAAAGTACGCTAGCTAGGCGTATGTTTTGTCACTATTACGATTGGAAAACCAGTACTAACTCGCAAACCAGATGTTGTGCCCGAATAGTAAACCTGTTCCTGTTTGAGAAAATATGCACCCGCCCGGCCCTCCAAGCCGACGAGTGGGGTTGGTCACTCCCAATAGATCTATTCACATTTCCCCGTTGTGCTAACCCGCACATTGATGGTTTCCCCCCGGGACTTCCAAAGATCGTATAGTAAACCATAGAAACCCATAGTATGACAGTTGTTACCAAAACATAAGTTTAACACATGTTTTCTCCCCCAAAAAGTGAAACCAATTAAAAGTGGGGCCGTGAACTCACCTTAGGTTGCGTTTCTTCGTATTACAAATAAAATCAGCAAGCTATGCTAGCCCCGTAAAGCGGCGACCTAACATATGACAGTTACAAGTACTTAGACTAATAACCCGTAGGTTAGTTAGTCCCTAGATGTCCAGACCATAACCAAGTTCGTTTGAAAACACGTTGACTGTTAAACTAATCCAATGTACAAGACTCGACATCCCATTGGTGACCCGAGACTCCCCGTGTTATACTTGCACCCTCAAACATACAATCATGCAATCACACTTAACATACGTTAAAGTCCAACAAGTTCTAGCACATAGTTCAATTATCACATAAATAAGTCCGAGCACATGTTACTAAGTTATTAGGTATGATACGGGGTTCCTAGCATGTTCCTAGGTGTCCAATCGGGTCTCGGAATGCTAAAATACACTTACAGCAGCAGTACAGGCGATTAGGAAAAGTCAACTAGCAATTACGTGGGTTAACAGGCGATTGTGAGGGCTAATCGCCTATACTATAGGCGATTAGGGTCATGTGGTATGCAAATCAGGAGTTATTAGGCGATTAGGGTCGTAAGACATGCAATTCAGGACTTAACTAGCAATTAGGATCACAATTGCATGCAACGAAGGCAATTAGCTCCCAATCACCTATGCTATAGGCGATTAGGCTGCCTTAACAGGCGATTAGCCTCCTAATCGCCTATAGCATAGGCGATTAGGGTTCATAATCGCCTTCAGCACATCTGTTCCGGTTTTTCGCGTGTTTAACCCTCCAAATCAAATCCAGAACGTGTGGAAACATCAAATATCAATCAAACAACAATACCAAACATGTTTCAATCAAAATCCTTAGTTTAACATCATTCTACCAGCCCTGAATGCAACCATGTTTCCCCACAATAATACACGTAGCATGAAACATCACATTAACATGCATAACCGTAACCCTAATGAGCAATTACTCAGATTTCATCAACATGCTATCATCATCAATCTGTAAATACCTTACTATGATGTTAATAATCCTTTTTGAATCACCACAAACCTATCTTTTAATTATAATTAACACATACAACATGCATAATAGTTAGAATCCAATTAACAACGATTATTAACGAATTTCAGAAGACACAAACGTTCATAAACAGGTCTGGACCATTAGGGATTCAATAAAAACATTAATAAAGGTTGCATGAATGAAAACCACACCTTAGGTTTATGATAGATTGATGTAATAGGCTTGAAAACGTGTAGTTTGATCCAAAATCGTGTTCCAGAGGTTGTGTGTGTGTTGGGACGAGTTGTGGGACGGCTAGGGTTGTTATAATGAAGTTTAGGAGGTTAAGTGTTGTATTTATAGTCGTTTTTAGTCGCCAGGTACGTTGCAGGCGATTGTGCAGCTTTTACAGGCGATTAGGGCTGCTAATCGCCTTCACTATAGGCGATTAGCCCCATAATCGCCTATAGGATCATGCTACTCGCCCTCATATAGGCGATTAGGGTCCCCTAATCGCCTATAGGGTCTGGTGCAGGGTATTTTGTGCGTTAAACCCCGTTTTAACATACGTTAACACATTTTCACATACCGACAAGTCACATAATGATTGTAAACACATAATACTTGTAAACAAACACATTCACACTCGTTCACCAATTCCCGGGACTCGAGACTTGTATGTTCCCTATGCTTTGACGATCCTACGAATCGTCACCCCTTGTACACTTGGTTAAGGACTGACATCTACTGATCCTCTAGTCTGACATCTAATGATCCTCTAGACTAAAATAACAGTTCCCGAACCATAACACAACTCAACTAACCCAGTTAAGCATAATATACGCGTGACTCGCTAAGGTAGACTTTGACCTAGACAACGTTGTTAACCTGAATTTGCCGGGTGTCACATCATCCCCATGTTAAAAGAATTTTCATCCCGAAAATTGCACAAGTACCAAAAGGAATAACAAAAGAAACAGACAAAAGATAGAAACCAAAAGAGAGATTTACCCGAGTTGTCACATCATCCCCACGTTAAAAGGAATCTCGCCCCGAGATTCATTCAGCTGCAGTGGTAACATATCTCGATTCGAACGCTTCCTTAGGAAAAAGATGAGGATACTTAGACTTCATCTGATCCTCCCGTTCCCAAGTTTACTCTGGTCCCCGGTTCGAGTTCCAGCGAACCTTAACAATGCGAATTTTGCTATGACGTAGGCTACGAATGTTGTAATCAAGAATCTCGACAGGTTCCTCCACAATCCGAAGACGATCATCAACCTTGATCTCTTCCAGTGGAACAATAAGAGACTCGTCAGCCAGACACTTCTTTAAGTTAGACACATGGAAGACGTTATGTACGTTGCCGAGCTCCGTCGGTAAAACAAGACGATATGCCACCGGTCCAATCCGTTCCAGGATCGTAAATGGTCCGACATACCGAGGGTTAAGTTTGCCACGCTTCCCAAAGCGTATGACGCCCTTCCACGGTGAAACTTTCAGAAGTACTTTGTCATCAACTTGGAATTCCAATGGCTTGCGACGCTGATCGGCATAACTCTTTTGCCGATCCAGTGCCGCTGCCAACCGGTTACGAATCTGCACAATCTTTTCCGAAGTTTCGTACACTAGCTCAGGCCCAGTGAGTTGGCTCTCGCCCACCTCAGCCCAACAAAGAGGGGACCGGCATTTCCGCCCGTACAGTGCTTCGAACGGAGCTGCCTTGATGCTCGTGTGGTAACTGTTGTTATAAGAGAATTCTACTAACGGTATGTGAGCTTCCCAACTTTTGCCAAAATCGATCACACATGCCCGAAGCATGTTTCTAAGGTTTGAATCGTGCGTTCACTCTGACCGTAAGTCTGTGGGTGATAAGCTGTACTCATGTCTAGCTGGGTACCTAAAGCCTTGTGCAAAGACTTCCAGAAGTGAGAAGTAAAGTGGGAGTCACGATCCGAAATAATAGAAACCGGCACCCCGTGCTTAGAAACAACTTCCTTCAGATAAAGACGAGCCAAACGATCCATGGTGTCGGTCTCCTTAATAGCGAGAAAATGGGCTGATTTCGTCAACCGATTAACAATCACCCATATCTTATCATTCCCGCTCGGTGACTTAGGTAGTTGCGTGACAAAATCCATTGTAATCCGTTCCCATTTCCACTCTGGAATTTCAGGTTGTTGCAAGAGACTCGACGGTTTCTGGTATTCCACCTTGACCTTAGCACAGGTCAAGCATTTGCTCACGTATGAGGCTATATCCGACCTCATGTTTGGCCACCAGTAGAGCACCTTTAGATCTTGGTACATCTTATCCGAACCAGAATGAATGGAGTACCGGGACTTGTGAGCCTCATCTAAGACAAGCTCCCGAAGTCCCCCGGATAAAGGAACCCATATGCGTTCTGCGAAGTAGTGCAGGCCATCAGGCCTTCGCTCGAGGTGCTTGTCGGCACCGTGCATAGTCTCAGCTTTAAGGTTTTCCTCCTTCAAAGCTTCTAACTGAGCAGAGCGGAGTTGGTCAGGTAGAGAGGAATGAATGGTGAGCTGCAACGCCCGAACGCGACGAGGGTTTGGTGATTCCTTCCTACTCAAGGCGTCTGCTACCACATTCGCCTTGCCAGGGTGGTACTTAATGGCACAATCATAGTCGCTCAGGAGTTCAACCCAACGACGCTGTCGTATGTTCAGATGTTGTTGGTCGAAAATATGGTGGAGACTCTTGTGATCGGTGTAGATGGTGCATTTGGTACCGTACAAGTAATGTCTCCAAATTTTTAACGCGAATACCACTGCACCCAACTCCAAGTCATGGGTGGTGTAGTTCCTCTCGTGCACCTTGAGTTGACGAGAAGCATACGCAATCACTTTCTCGTGTTGCATCAACACGCAACCAAGACCACGAATAGAAGCATCACAGTAAACAACGAAATCGTCAGTGCCTTCAGGCAAGGACAGAATAGGAGCGGAACAAAGTTTAGACTTCAGTTTTTGGAACGCTGACTCTTGTGGTTCACCCCAGTCAAATTTTCTATCCTTCTGAGTAAGAGTGGTGAGGGGTTGAGCGATCTTCGAAAAACCCTTAATGAAACGACGATAATAGCCCGCAAGGCCTAGGAATTGCCGCACCTCAGTTGGCGTCTTTGGTGCTTCCCAGTCCTTGATCGCTTCGATCTTAGCTGGATCGACATGAATTCCTAGTTCATTAACCACATGTCCTAGGAATTGAACTTCGCATAACCAAAAGTCACACTTTGAGAACTTAGCGTAAAGTTGTTCCCGTCGCAAAAGTTCCAAAACCAAACGCAGGTGTTCCTCGTGTTCGGCCTTGTTCTTGGAGTAAATCAGAATATCATCAATAAACACGATGACGAACTTGTCAAGATACGGTTTGCAAACGCGGTTCATCAAATCCATGAAAACTGCCGGTGCGTTAGTGAGACCGAAAGGCATGACCAAGAACTCAAAATGGCCATAACGTGTACGAAAGGCAGTCTTTGCAACGTCAGCTTCCCTTACGCGTAACTGGTGATAACCGGACCTCAAATCAATCTTAGAATAGTAGCTAGAACCCTAGAGTTGGTCGAATAGATCATCAATACGTGGAAGAGGATAACGGTTCTTGATGGTCACCTTGTTCAATTCTCTGTAATCCACACACAAACGAAAACTTCCATCCTTCTTCTTGACGAACAGAATCGGGGCTCCCCAAGGGGAAGAACTTGGTCTGATGAAACCCTTGTCCAAGAGTTCCTGCAATTGACTGGACAATTCCTGCATCTCGGGGGGTGCAAGATGGTAGGGGGCCCGAGCAATAGGAGCAGCGCCCGGTACAAGATCAATACTGAACTCAACCTGACGATGGGGAAGAAGACCAGATAAATCATCGGGAAAAACATCAGGAAACTCGCGTACAACAGGAATATCGTCGATCTTCTTCTCGTCGGTAGAGGAAACAGATAAAAGTGCCAAAACGGCCGAATAACCCTTCCGAAGATACTTAAGGGCTTTCATGCTGGAGATGAGACTTAGAGGAGCACCGGCCTTGATACCGTACACAGAAAGAAATTCTCCATCAGGGAAAGGAATCCGAATAACCTTGTCGTAACAAACGATCTCAGCGCGATATAAAGACAACCAATCCATGCCTACAACTACGTCAAAACTACCCAAAGGTACCGGCATAAGGTCGATGGGGAAAGATAAACCCGACAACTCTAGGTGACACTCCCGAAGGATACAAGTCGCTTCAATCTTTTTACCGTCAGCCAATTCAATTATATACTTAGCCTCTAATGGTATGGGTACTACATTTAGCAATCGACTAACATCCAGAGATATAAAACTGTTATCGGCACCGGAATCAAACAAAACACTAACAGAGCGATTATTGAGAAGAAACGTACCGGTAACTGTGTCAGGATCCTGTCTAGCCTCTGCGGCTCCAATGACGAAGGCACGTGCATTTCTGCCACCGCCCCTGTTGTTCCCGTTACCGTTTCTATCCCTCACATCCCCGCCCTGCTTCAGTTTCGGGCACTCCTTCTTATAATGCCCAGTCTCCCCACAGTTATAGCAACCTTGTTTCCCCGAAGTCCCTTGAACAGTAGGAGCCGGGGTAGTAGTTGGGGCCTGGGTCGATGGAAGTGTCGCCCGACAGTCTTTGGCAAAATGCCCAAGTCGCTGGCAGCGATGGCAACGGTTACGGTCGCAATCCCCCTGATGATGACGCCCACATTTGTTGCACTTAGGTAATTTCCCCGCATAACCACCCGATTTGGAACCAGAAGAAGAAGAACCCCCGCTATCAAACCTCTTACCCTGTTGTGTTGGTGCTGGCACAGATCCCTTCCCCTCATTATCCCATTTACGCTTGTTATTCTCCGGGGCCTTGACAGTCGACCCCTTAGCAGGCAAGATACCCTCATTCACCTTCAAATTTGTCATCCTATGAGCCGATCGGACCACATCTGAGTATGTAGGAAGATTTCCCGCAGCCACCAACCCTGCGATCTCTGGTACTAGCCCCGAGATATAGTGTTCAATCCTCCTGTATTCTGGCACATGCAGATCAGGACACAGCACCGCCAACTCATTACGCCTTATCGTATACTTTTCAATCTCTGACCCGGTCATCTTGAGGTTCCACACCTCATGCTCTAGTTTCTGAATCTCTTCCCTTGGACAGTACTCTCGCTTCAACAGCTGAACAAAATTTTCCCAAGGCATAGCATAAGCCTCCCCTATACCCATGTTCTGGGTGATATTGTTCCACCAGGTCAAAGCAACATCCTGGAATAACGCAGCAGCATACTTGACTCGATCCTCTGGGAGACAGTTACACATCAGAAACACTGACTCCACCTTTTCTAGCCACCTGAGCAAGCTCACAGCACCCTCAGTGCCAGAGAATTCCTTGGGCTTACAGTCCCGAAACATCTTGTAGGTACACATAGGTGGGGGTGGGTTAACATGACCACCTAAAATGAAACACATAAGAAACCACGAAGGATGTAAACAAAGTTCACCAATGAGGCAAAAGTTGATAAGTCAACTTACCACCACCATTGTGCCCTAACTGAAAGGCAGCTTGCAGCAAGTTGTTCAGATCTTCTTGTGTTAGGTTTACACCTCCACGACCACCACGACCACCACGCCCACCAGCGCGGCCACCTCCACGTCCTCCTCGTACTCCAGACATGATTCTGACAAAAAGGACGAGAAAATTTAGTTTCACAGCTAATGACAACCACTAGCGTTCACAAGATCAAAGCTAGATCCAACCCAGGACTATCCATTCAAACCCAGAGTTCACTAGGGCTTTCATGCATTTCGGTTTATGATTTCGTGTGCACCCGAAATGATAAACCGCTCTACATGGTCCTCCAAGTGTTATCCTAGTTCAAAGTTCAAATCACCGGACATAGACTCTTAGCCATACACCGT
Source organism: Ambrosia artemisiifolia (assembly GCA_032199755.1). NCBI lineage: Eukaryota > Viridiplantae > Streptophyta > Magnoliopsida > Asterales > Asteraceae > Ambrosia > Ambrosia artemisiifolia. The sequence goes on from CM063521.1 coordinate 8,121,415, forward strand.
AATGCTACGGTAGTTTATGGCAAGGGTTTCTATTGGAGTATGAAAGGGAGATGTCCGAGCCTTGGACAAATCTCAGGAGTTCACGATTTACCCCAATATACCTCACTGCCTAGAAAGCAAGTAACCCGACATAAGAGAGAACGGATGATGTAACACAGAAGGGTCAGATGATTTAGAGACACCCCGACAAGCCCATACGTAACCCACCATAACGTTTAGTACTATGTGATCATCTAGTGTGTGCGACTCGGCTATAGACTAGACTCTACATGCAGTCCTAGTTCACTATAACCATTGGCTCTGATACCAATCTGTCACACCCTCAAAATCCACTTGCGGAGTTTTACCGCGAGGCGCATGACAAAGCAGGATTCAAGTCAACGATCACAATAAACAAGTCTAAATGAACATATGCAATTTCAAAAACATAGTTTAAAATTCCCAAATAACAGCGGAAGCTTATTCGCAAAACATAACCAAAAGTAATCCAAAATATTCAGTGTTTGAAAACCATGCAACCCTAACTAGACGCCATGCAGACGCCTGCGCCCTAGTCCCGTAGTGCTACCTTAGCGACCTGAGAAAACATGTAAGAGTTACGTCAGCACAAAAATGCTGGTGAGTCCACAGGTTTGTAAAATAAGTACCAAGTTCAACCTGTCCATACTATATCAAATTGTAAACCAAAGTACGCTAGCTAGGCGTATGTTTTGTCACTATTACGATTGGAAAACCATTACTAACTCGCAAACCAGATGTTGTGCCCGAATAGTAAACCTGTTCCTGTTTGAGAAAATATGCACCCGCCCGGCCCTCCAAGCCGACGAGTGGGGTTGGTCACTCCCAATAGATCTATTAACATTTCCCCGTTGTGCTAACCCGCACATTGATGGTTTCCCCCCGGGACTTCCAAAGATCGTATAGTAAACCATAGAAACCCATAGTATGACAGTTGTTACTAAAACATAAGTTTAACACATGTTTTCTCCCCCAAAAAGTGAAACCAGTTAAAAGTGGGGCCGTGAACTCACCTTAGGTTGCGTTTCTTCGTATTACAAATAAAATCAGCAAGCTATGCTAGCCCCGTAAAGCGGCGACCTAACATATGACAGTTACAAGTACTTAGACTAATAACCCGTAGGTTAGTTAGTCCCTAGATGTCCAGACCATAACCAAGTTCGTTTGAAAACACGTTGACTGTTAAACTAATCCAATGTACAAGACTCGACATCCCATTGGTGACCCGAGACTCCCCGTGTTATACTTGCACCCTCAAACATACAATCATGCAATCACACTTAACATACGTTAAAGTCCAACAAGTTCTAGCACATAGTTCAATTATCACATAAATAAGTCCGAGCACATGTTACTAAGTTATTAGGTATGATACGGGGTTCCTAGCTTGTTCCTAGGTGTCCAATCGGGTCTCGGAATGCTAAAATACACTTACAGCAGCAGTACAGGCGATTAGGAAAAGTCAACTAGCAATTACGTGGGTCAACAGGCGATTGTGAGGGCTAATCGCCTATACTATAGGCGATTAGGGTCATGTGGTATGCAAATCAGGAGTTATTAGGCGATTAGGGTCGTAAGACATGCAATTCAGGACTTAACTAGCAATTAGGATCACAATTGCATGCAACGAAGGCAATTAGCTCCCAATCACCTATGCTATAGGCGATTAGGCTGCCTTAACAGGCGAGTAGCCTCCTAATCGCCTATAGCATAGGCGATTAGGGTTCATAATCGCCTTCAGCACATCTGTTCCGATTTTTCGCGCGTTTAACCCTCCAAATCAAATCCAGAACGTGTGGAAACATCAAATATCAATCAAACAACAATACCAAACATGTTTAAATCAAAATCCTTAGTTTAACATCGTTCTACCAGCCCTGAATGCAACCATGTTTCCCCACAATAATACACGTAGCATGAAACATCACATTAACATGCATAACCGTAACCCTAATGAGCAATTACTCAGATTTCATCAACATGCTATCATCATCAATCTGTAAATACCTTACTATGATGTTAACAATCCTTTTTGAATCACCACAAACCTATCTTTTAATTATAATTAACACATACAACATGCATAATAGTTAGAATCCAATTAACAACGATTATTAACGAATTTTAGAAGACACAAACGTTCATAAACAGGTCTGGACCATTAGGGATTCAATAAAAACGTTAACAAAGGTTGCATGAATGAAAACCACACCTTAGGTTTATGATAGATTGATGTAATAGGCTTGAAAACGTGTAGTTTGATCCAAAATCGTGTTCCAGAGGTTGTGTGTGTGTTGGGACGAGTTGTGGGACGGCTAGGGTTGTTATAATGAAGTTTAGGAGGTTAAGTGTTGTATTTATAGTCGTTTTTAGTCGCCAAGTACGTTGCAGGCGATTGTGCAGCTTTTACAGGCGATTAGGGCTGCTAATCGCCTTCACTATAGGCGATTAGCCCCATAATCGCCTATAGGATCATGCTACTCGCCCTCATATAGGCGATTAGGGTCCCCTAATCGCCTATAGGGTCTGGTGCAGGGTATTTTGTGCGTTAAACCCCGTTTTAACATACGTTAACACATTTTCACATACCGACAAGTCACATAATGATTGTAAACACATAATACTTGTAAACAAACACATTCACACTCGTTCACCAATTCCCGGGACTCGAGACTTGTATGTTCCCTATGCTTTGACGATCCTACGAATCGTCACCCCTTGTACACTTGGTTAAGGACTGACATCTACTGATCCTCTAGTCTGACATCTAATGATCCTCTAGACTAAAATAACAGTTCCCGAACCATAACACAACTCAACTAACCCAGTTAAGCATAATATACGCGTGACTCGCTAAGGTAGACTTTGACCTAGACAACGTTGTTAACTTGAATTTGCCGGGTGTCACATCATCCCCACGTTAAAAGAACTTTCGTCCCGAAAATTGCACAAGTACCAAAAGGAATAACAAAAGAAACAGACAAAAGATAGAAACCAAAAGAGAGATTTACCCGAGTTGTCACATCATCCCCACGTTAAAAGGAATCTCGCCCCAAGATTCATTCAGCTGCAGTGGTAACATATCTCGATTCGAACGCTTCCTTAGGAAAAAGATGAGGATACTTAGACTTCATCTGATCCTCCCGTTCCCAAGTGTACTCTGGTCCCTGGTTCGAGTTCCAGCGAACCTTAACAATGCGAATTTTGCTATGACGTAGGCTACGAATCTTGTAATCAAGAATCTCGACAGGTTCCTCCACAATCCAAAGACGATCATCAACCTTGATCTCTTCCAGTGGAACAATAAGAGACTCGTCAGCCAGACACTTCTTTAAGTTAGACACATGGAAGACGTTATGTACGTTGCCGAGCTCCGTCGGTAAATCAAGACGATATGCCACCGGTCCAATCCGTTCCAGGATCGTAAATGGTCCGACATACTGAGGGTTAATGATATACGTTAATTTACACATATAAATGTCCCCGTTTAACTCCCATTTTCAGACGTTTTTGACCGTATACACATGAATTGGTACTTATTTGGGTATCTTTGCGATTTCAGGTCTTAAACGATGTCCCGGAAGCATAACAGACGAAAAAACGGAGTTTCCAGCGTGAAAACGGGAACTCAGTCTCTGTGAGCGGCCCGCTCACTCCCTGTGAGCGGCCCGCTCACTCATCCAGATTTTTCCAGAAACCTTCCAGAAGCCCTACGTCAGCTCTACCACTTGCCTGTAAAGTGAGCGGCCCGCTCACTCCCACCGAGCGACCGCTCACAGGACCTGTTCAGCTTTAAATACCCCATTTCAGCCACTGATCGATTATTGGGTCTTGGAGAGGCGATTTTGGGTGATTTTTGGACGAATCAAGCTGCTGGAAAGCCGTGGAACAAGCTCGGGAATCCATCCAATCCATCCTTCATCATCCAATCCATCTCTTTAGCATTCTTATGGTTTGATCTTTTAAGCTTTTTAAGATCCAAATCTGATTTTGTATGCTATTGTGATGTTATTTTAGTTAATCGTACGCCTACGGGCAAGAACATTAGTATTAGTTAGTAGTTAAAACAATCGTTAGTATGTAATTATGTTTTGTATGAATTTGGCGTTTTTCATGTTTGAATCTTGATGATCATAGCGCAACCTTGTTTCATTGTTGTTAGATTTGTAGTTGTGTTTGGATGACTTTGATGATTGTCGAATGTGTTAGGCGGATTACTTGTTGAAGAAACCGTCCGTTTAATCGTCCGATAGTAGACTAGTTAACTTGTTAATAAAGTTTACACCATGAAACTGTAACCGGGTATTGGTTTGGTTAAAGTCACTTGAATAACGATTATAGATGTTTACCGGCACGTAAAAGAGTTTTAAAAGCTTAATGGTGTTGTTACCAATCTTTGACACGGTTAATGATCTTTGTTAGTTATTTTAGTGAAAATGGCGATCTTAGTAGATTTGTGTTCAAAGTTGGTAAAATGGAATAGGTTGTGAAATGCTCTACTTTATGCTAGTCTAGGTGGTCGTATTGTGTATTCGATATTGCTTTCCTTAACTAGTGCGGTTGAGGACTCCCGAAAGGTGATACTAACCTATCTTTAAAGATTCTCATGAGATCATATCAGCTGCGCACTAATGAACAACTTGAAGTGGTTAACGTGTGTATTCGTGTTAGCTTTCTGTATAGTTGTCATGTTAGGATGCCCGAGAGGGAACTAACTGTCGGAAAATGGGAATGTTGATCACGCCTTTATTTCTTATTATATGTAGATGACATGATAGGATTGGCGTACTATAGTTTATATAGTTATATTTTCTATTTGGAGTCGTAGTTAAGTTATTTACATGTGTTAGAATTAATCTAGTTTTAAACAAACTCAACTTATCTTTTCCTACTGGTAAATCGGGGATAGAGTTTTAGTACTATTGCTCCGCGCGCGTCCATGGATCGATACTTGGTTCTTATCTGTACTTACTACATATATGACAGGGTACACTTGCCCTAGTGTGTGTGTTTTAATATGAAGGTCGAAACCATTTTTTATAAATATTAAAGCAAAAACGTGTGTTAAAATCCATTGTAAAATATGTATAGTTACGCACACGTCAAGTTTTTGGCGCCGTTGCCGGGGACGCGACGAGCTTTAGGAACGAACCGAGTCAACTTTTTACAAGTGTACATGCTTGTGAATACTTGTTTATACTTCGTTGATTTGTTATTTCATTCATTTATTTGCATATATGATTCTTTGATTGTTTATTTGATTTATCTGTCTGTTGATATTTTGGATTGATTTTAGATTGGTTCATAGGTTTGCACATATATTCGTTCATTTATCTGCTTATAGGATTGTTTGATTGATTATTCGCTCATTAGGATGTTGATAGATTTAATTGATTGATTATTGGATTTATTGGTTTATTTATGAATTTGATTTATTCTTTATTTGATTGATTAGATTTATTTGTTCGTATTTGAACTAATTATTAATTTCATGCTTTGAATAGTTTTATGCTTTGTCAGTTTGTTTCTGTTCATTTTATTGATTCTATTGGTTTTTATTTGATTGTTATGTATATATACTTTTTATTTTACTTAAATATACAATGGAAGTCTGGGTATGCTATGTTTAAATTTGATGGTTCGGATGCTTTTATGAATGGTTTGGGTTAAGAAAAATTGGGAAATTTATTTAATATAGAAGTGGTTTTAATAAAAATAATTTTCTGTGAAAAATGCTTCCTTGTGATTTGCAAAGAAGCTGGGCTTATGGTTCCGCTTTAAGCGAGTTCCTAATTACCCCGGGTTTTATCTTTTATTGTTCGCGATACGCGAACAGGATCACCAGAGTCCTTCGCGTGACGTGAATAACCGCTATCTTCCGTTTTTAACTCAATACATTGGCATCCCTCATCGTTTCTATCCATCAACTTCCGTTATATTGATTTTCGGTGAAAAAGGGTTGTTTTCGCGCAAGCAAAAGACGGTCTTTATCTTATTGCAATGCGCAAGCGCCTTGAGTCATTGTAGTCACTTGCGCCACGCGAGAAGCGGTCTATACCTCTTCGCGATGTGCGAGCGACTCAGATTTCGCTGAAAATATTGTATATTTTCATATTTTATATATTATCATAATTTAAGTTTAGTGTATAGTTTTTGGTATATTGATTTGTGTATATCTCTTCCATTTTTCTTAAATCGAGTCTGTAATTATTTCTTCTGTAATTATTTTGTACATTGCGTCAGTTTAAGTATGGGGATGGCCGATGTCTGTTCATTGCTCGATCGATCTTCTCGCCTGTACTCAATCTCCATTCGGGCGAAAGTGATCTTAAAGAAAATCAAATATGAAAACGGCCATTCCTAGAAGTTTAAAGTCCAAGTTGGACTTAGTTTGAAAGTCAACACGGACTGTCTCGATCGAAAATTCAGAGGGCTTGACTTTCAAAGTCAACGGTCATAGATTGAAAATCAACATAGACAGACCGGTTGACCAATCCGTAGAGGTACTTGATCTCTACGCCTCGCGCACCTAAACAAGCGTGGGGAAGTGAGTCTAGCTAGCGACTCGTTAATAAATATAGCACGGCGTGTATGGGCGCGCCAAATTGTATAAATCTTCATAGCTTAGAGTAGTTGTAGTTAAATCGCTTAGTTTCTAGCTTGTTTGTTTAGTTTATTTTTAGTTATCGCAGGTTTGATTCGCGCCTTGTGATCGTGTGGAATGTCGCTTCAAAACCATGGTATTATGCTAGGAAGCGTCTCAAAACAGGTATGTAGTTGTTTGTGTTGAAACAGAGCGAGTGCAGGCGATTTTGGAGGCGAAACTGCAGCAAAAATCCACATCAGCTGCAGTAGGCGGCCGCTCACTGGCACCGAGCGGCCGCTCCAAACGCCCAGGTCTCATGAAAAAAAAAAATTGAGCGAGCGGTCGCTCGGAGGGACCGAGCGACCGCTCGAGCGGTCTGTTCAAAAAATAATGAGGGCAAAGTGGGTATTTCATTTAAAACTTACGTACCAACCCTAATAAACTTATACTAAGCCGCTCACACTCATTTTTCTCCCAAAATCCTGCACTTTACTCTCTAAAACTCTCAAGAACACAAAACCAACCAAAACCCTTCAATTCCACTTCAAATCTTCAAAGTCAAGGTATGAATCTCTAGTTTTCTTGTTTTAGTGTAATGTAGTTTAGTTATATGCAATCTTTTCATGATTTTAGGGTCTCTTCATACATGTTTAACAAACCCTAATGTTATTTGATGGATTGTTGGTGTTGCTAATATAGATTAGTTGTTAATTATTGTTCAAATCTTAGAGTTTTCAGGTTTTCTTCATAATAAGTTTAACAAATCCGAAAATTTTTATGATTTGTTTTAAGTTTGTAGCCTATTATTTAGTGTAATTTAGTATAAATGTAGATTAATTTCATAATAGGGTTGTATGCTAGTCTAGATGTTAGTGTAATTTAGGTTTGTTCTTGGAATTTTGGGGATTCTTCATAAATGTTTAAACATCCCCAAATTCCTCATGTTTTAGGTTATAATTTGTTGTTCATGATCTTGATTTCTTGGGGTTTCCTTCATAAATGTTTAACAAAACCCCAAAACTTTAAGATTGTTAGTGTTTTGAATGTAGTTTAGATAGTTTTGTTTGGTTTGTTTGAATAAATGTGATGAATGGATAGCTTTGATGTGTTTATGCTTTTGTCAAGAATGGTGGTAGTGCAGGAACAGACGAGCACCGGTATGGATGCTCAATGCAGTCACCATGCTTTTCGGGATATCACCACCAGGGGAGTATTATTCTCCCTTTTCACACAATAGTTAGCTAATTCATAAACGCTTTCTATTTTTCACATTGGGGACAATGTGACGTTTAAGTGCGGGGAGGGATTATATAATGTTCTAGTTTGTCCTCTTGTGTTTTTACTTATATATATCAAAAAAAAACTTTATAAGTACATATATGTATATATTTATAATAAACATCAAGCCTAACAAATTTTTGATAAAAATAACTTGAGGCGCGACAAACGGACGTGAAACTAGCATACTAAATCTGTACATTTGCACCCATTTCCTTCCGGTTACGTGAGCATTTAAGCATATTAGTATAGATTTCATTTCTTTGACATGCTTATCGAGTGAGCCGGATGTTTTGTGCCATTTAGAACTTGTCATTAGCATGCTTGTTTAGACCAGATTCGTGTGAGATTGTATGAAAATGATTGAGGCATTTAGGATACCCTTTTGATTTAGCCTTTTCTTTTCGTTCTATCTGTTTCCCGCACCCAAAAAAAATTATCCCCTAGTTAACCATGTTGAGCCTAATCCCGTGTTTTTTCTTATTCACCACACCATTTCACCACTAAACCAAATTCGGCCTTTTTCTGTTAAACCTTTTGTGTTAAAACTCGGTTTAGGTTAATGTTTGACTCGTTTTTGCGTTGTAAATAGTTCGTGTTCGGGTTTGTATATTTAGAGCCCGTATGTTGATTATATTCGTGTTTTAATATCAGTTATATCATAGATATATATGTTGGAAAAAAAAAAGAAGGAAAAAAAAAGAAAAAAAAAGAAAAAAGAAAAAAAAAATCCAGAAAATTCGAGAAAAATAGAACACCCTAAAATAGGGTGAATTAGCAGTGTTCGAGCAGTTTTCGGGGCAATAAAGTTAGAAGTTATATGTTTAGCTCGATTTAAATAAAATTCGGGTATATTTGCGTGTGTTTTGTATAGTAGTATTTATTTCAGTTTAGTTAGACTTAACCGCCGAGTTTTAGCCGTTTCGTCACTGTAAATATCCCTTCCACACCTTTACCTTTGCCTAACATTACAACCCTTATAAGACCTCTTGATTTATATTTTTTCACACGATAGTTGGTGAAGATTAGATCTTTTGACAAGCTTATGACATTGCACAATTCATTGTCTTGGCAATGGAGCGATCTACACATACACATTACACGTATGTATCATAAATAAAACCGAGTGTGTGTGAACATTGTGAGTCGTGTACGGGTTAGCGTGCTTTGTGGATCGGAAGTGAGTCGTTGCTTTTCAGTTATCTTGTCTCCTATTTATATCTTCTGTGGGCTTTGATTATTATCGTTTGTACAGGTTATATTTTGTCTTCGTTGCCTCTTGGCGAGTTTTTCGTTTATTTGTGTTTTGTTGTTTGCTTGAGGACAAGCAAAGTTCAAGTGTGGGGAGGTTTGATATACGTTAATTTACACATATAAATGTCCCCGTTTAACTCCCATTTTCAGACGTTTTTGACCGTATACACATGAATTGGTACTTATTTGGGTATCTTTGCGATTTCAGGTCTTAAACGATGTCCCGGAAGCATAACAGACGAAAAAACGGAGTTTCCAGCGCGAAAACGGGAACTCAGTCTCTGTGAGCGGCCCGCTCACTCCCTGTGAGCGGCCCGCTCACTCATCCAGATTTTTCCAGAAACCTTCCAGAAGCCCTACGTCAGCTCTGCCACTTGCCTGTAAAGTGAGCGGCCCGCTCACTCCCACCGAGCGACCGCTCACAGGACCTGTTCAGCTTTAAATACCCCATTTCAGCCACTGATCGATTATTGGGTCTTGGAGAGGCGATTTTGGGTGATTTTCGGACGAATCAAGCTGCTGGAAAGCCGTGGAACAAGGTCGGGAATCCATCCAATCCATCCTTCATCATCCAATCCATCTCTTTAGCATTCTTATGGTTTGATCCTTTAAGCTTTTTAAGATCCAAATCTGATTTTGTATGCTATTGTGATGTTATTTTAGTTAATCGTACGCCTACGGGCATAAACATTAGTATTAGTTAGTAGTTAAAACAATCGTTAGTATGTAATTATGTTTTGTATGAATTTGGCGTTTTTCATGTTTGAATCTTGATGATCATAGCGCAACCTTGTTTCATTGTTGTTAGATTTGTAGTTGTGTTTGGATGACTTTGATGATTGTCGAATGTGTTAGGCGGATTACTTGTTGAAGAAACCGTCCGTTTAATCGTCCGATAGTAGACTAGTTAACTTGTTAATAAAGTTTACACCATGAAACTGTAACCGGGTATTGGTTTGGTTAAAGTCACTTGAATAACGATTATAGATGTTTACCGGCACGTAAAAGAGTTTTAAAAGCTTAATGGTGTTGTTACCAATCTTTGACACGGTTAATGATCTTTGTTAGTTATTTTAGTGAAAATGGCGATCTTAGTAGATTTGTGTTCAAAGTTGGTAAAATGGAATAGGTTGTGAAATGCTCTACTTTATGCTAGTCTAGGTGGTCGTATTGTGTATTCGATATTGCTTTCCTTAACTAGTGCGGTTGAGGACTCCCGAAAGGTGATACTAACCTATCTTTAAAGATTCTCATGAGATCATATCAGCTGCGCACTAATGAACAACTTGAAGTGGTTAACGTGTGTATTCGTGTTAGCTTTCTGTATAGTTGTCATGTTAGGATGCCCGAGAGGGAACTAACTGTCGGAAAATGGGAATGTTGATCACGCCTTTATTTCTTATTATATGTAGATGACATGCTAGGATTGGCGTACTATAGTTTATATAGTTATATTTTCTATTTGGAGTCGTAGTTAAGTTATTTACATGTGTTAGAATTAATCTAGTTTTAAACAAACTCAACTTATCTTTTCCTACTGGTAAATCGGGGATAGAGTTTTAGTACTATTGCTCCGCGCGCGTCCATGGATCGATACTTGGTTCTTATCTGTACTTACTACGTATATGACAGGGTACACTTGCCCTAGTGTGTGTGTTTTAATATGAAGGTCGAAACCATTTTTTATAAATATTAAAGCAAAAACGTGTGTTAAAATCCATTGTAAAATATGTATAGTTACGTACACGTCAGTTAAGTTTGCCACGCTTCCCAAAGCGTATGACGCCCTTCCACGGTGAAACTTTCAGAAGTACTTTGTCATCAACTTGGAATTCCAATGGCTTGCGACGCTGAGCGGCATAACTCTTTTGCCGATCCCGTGCCGCTGCCAACCGGTTACGAATCTGCACAATCTTTTCCGAAGTTTCGTACACTAGCTCAGGCCCAGTGAGTTGGCTCTCGCCCACCTCAGCCCAACAAAGAGGGGACCGGCATTTCCGCCCGTACAGTGCTTCGAACGGAGCTGCCTTGATGCTCGTGTGGTAACTGTTGTTATAAGAGAATTCTACTAACGGTAGGTGAGCTTCCCAACTTTTGCCAAAATCGATCACTCATGCCCGAAGCATGTTTCGAAGGTTTGAATCGTGCGTTCACTCTGACCGTCAGTCTGTGGGTGATAAGCTGTACTCATGTCTAGCTGGGTACCCAAAGCCTTGTGCAAAGACTTCCAGAAGTGAGAAGTAAAGTGGGAGTCACGATCCGAAATAATAGAAACCGGCACCCCGTGCTTAGAAACAACTTCCTTCAGATAAAGACGAGCCAAACGATCCATGGTGTCGGTCTCCTTAATAGAGAGAAAATGGGCTGATTTCGTCAACCGATCAACAATCACCCATATCTTATCATTCCCGCTCGGTGACTTAGGTAGTTGCGTGACAAAATCCATTGTAATCCGTTCCCATTTCCACTCTGGAATTTCAGGTTGTCGCAAGAGACCCGACGGTTTCTGGTATTCCACCTTGACCTTAGCACAGGTCAAGCATTTGCTCACGTATGAGGCTATATCCGACCTCATGTTTGGCCACCAGTAGAGCACCTTTAGATCTTGGTACATCTTATCCGAACCAGGATGAATGGAGTACCGGGACTTGTGAGCCTCATCTAAGACAAGCTCCCGAAGTCCCCCGGATAAAGGAACCCATATGCGTTCTGCGAAGTAGTGCAGGCCATCAGGCCTTCGCTCGAGGTGCTTGTCGGCACCGTGCTTGTCGGCTCGAGGTGCTTTAAATTACAATATAAATGTTATCTAATATAGCCAACGACTTAGACGACTAATCACTAGCTGGGGACAAACATAAAATGCACTAACAGGAATGGATAAAACCTTTTTAATACTTTAGGGGGTATATGTAACCATATACACTATATATATATATATATACATATAGGGGAGGGTTATTTTGAGAATGCTAAATATCGTGAGAACCGTGAGAACAAATGAGAAAACCAATCAAAATCATTTTTTTTCTCAATACAAACCTAAATGTAATTAAAATATAACATTAAAAAATGAATTTCCTTTCTAAATAATTCATCTTTTCTTGCAAAAACACTCTAAAATTTACTTTTTACACATGTGTAAATGAAACAGTTTACACATGTATAAACACTAAATTTACACATGTGTAAAGACATTTTATTTCCGTATACGTTTAAATTTTTACGCGTAAATTGTGTTTTTGAGATTGTATTTTAGTAATAAAGACAAGTGTAAAAAGAAATTTTTGATTTGAATGGTTTTAGATGGCGTTCTCGCGGTTCGCACGAAATATAGGTGTTCTCAAATTAACTTTCCCCTATATATATATATATATGGGAAGGATAAATTGAAAACCCCCTTGAGTTAAGAAAACTTTGAAAACCCATGTAAAAAGCATCTAAAAAAACTTTTTTTTTTGAAAAAATTACCCAAGCTAACATGCATGTTATTAAACGTTTTGGGCCAAAAAAATTAAAAAAACACTGAGGGAATTTTTTAAAAAACAATAAACAACGCAAATTTTGTAACAGCGCTGGTAACATATGTTAGAAAGCAGTTAACATATATGGTACAGCGCTGTTAACATATGTTTTCTGCTTTCTAACATATGTTACCAGCATTGTTACAAAATTTGCATTGTTTATTTTTTTTTTAAAAATTCCCTTGGCGCTTTTTAATTTTTTTTGGCCCAAAACACTTAAATACATGTATGTTACCTTGTGTAATTTTTTCAAAAAAAAAAAAAACTTTTTTAAATGGTTTTTACATGGGTTTTCAAAGTTTTTCTTAACTCAAGGGGGTTTTCAATTTATACTTTCCCTCTATATATATATATATATATATATATATATATATATATATATATATATATATATATGGGAGGGTTATCTTGAGAACGCTAAATATTGTGAGAACCGTGAGAACAAGTAAAAAAATCAATCAAAATCAATTTTTTTTAATACAAACCTCATTATAATCAAAATACAACATTAATAAATGAATTTTCATTCCAAATAATTCATCTTTTCTTGCAAAAACACTTTCAAATTAACTTTTTACACATGTGTAAATGAAACAGTTTACACATGTATAAACAGTAAATTTACACATGTGTAAAAACAATTTATTTTCGTATACATTTGAATTTTTACGCGTAAATTGTGTTTTTGAGATTGTATTTTAGTAATAAAGACAAGTGTAAAAAGAAATTTTGAATTTGAATAGTTTTAGATGCCGTTCTCACGGTTCGCACGAAATATAGGTGTTCTCAAATTAACTTTCCCCTATATATATATATATATATATATATATATATATATTATCCATGCCCTTATACTGACCACTTTAGGAATATGAATACTTGTCCTATTGAACTTAGATCTTAATCGCCAATCAGCTAAGTCAGGTTTGCATCAAACACTCTCTTTCCATGGGCTTTAGTCTCATTCTAGAACTTGATCTCTGGTCAATCTTTAGGTTGTTGGAACCATAATATTATATTTGGCTTTGTCAAGTCATTACTGATAATTTTGCAACTGAGATCAGTTGTAATAGCGTGTTATTGACTCGCAAGTCTGCTATGCTTTTTTTGTCAATTCATAAGACTATAACTCGTGACCTCAACTTAGATCTAGTTTATAATGTCTTGTCTTTTAAATGACATGAATCTCATTTCAAGATAAACATGCATTTATAATGCATATGATATGCTCTATCAGACATGTAAATCAAACCGATTGGTATGTAAGTCTAATAAACCAGAATGACTACTTATGTAGTTGAAATCTGCTTCTAATCAACCAAATAAACTCCTTATGATGTCCAACAAACCCTAAATGGTTGTTCCTTAATAGGATTTTTCTATTTCCTTATTAGTTCTCTCCCTTACAATATTGCTTGCGCTTTGTTTAAGTAATGTTACACATGATGACTATTGGCAAGGCCGACCCTAAGGGGGTGCGGGGAGGACTCCCGGCCCGGGCCCAATTTCTAAAGAGGCACTTTGAGCGGTGACGGGTGTTTTTTTTCCAAGTATTTTCTTTCTATTTTCGACCCAAAAAAAGATATCATCTCGAACATTATTGGTTATAAACGCAAGAATGTGAAGAGTAGATAAGGAAGAAGATGAGTCATACATGATAAATTAGATTGGAAGGATACGACAGAATTAAAAAAAAAAGTTTAAGTGTGTTACTTGAGGTTGGTGTTGTGGTACAGTAATTGTGCAGCCTTTGCAGTAAATTTTAATATATAGTAGTATTACAAAACAATAATTGTCTCACGCTTTTGCACATGATGCAAGTCAAATTCATTTTTTTAAAAAACTTTTGAAGTCTAGACATACAATAAAGGCCCTTCAAATTATTATGGAATTTTAAGAAATGGTGGTTTTTTATGAGCCCATTAGCTAAACATATTAATTCTTATAATTATTACGACACTTTCAGTTCTATATCTGGTTCGGCTGGTCCGACTAGGGAACCAGTAAGGACACTGGTTCAATGTCCGCTTCGGTTATGAAAACATTGCTTAAAAGACCTAGACTAAAAGGCACATATTTCATGGATTGGACCGGACACCTGAATTTTCAGGGCCGACCCTAACTATTAGACACTGTGATAATATAACAAATATTTGCATCTTTGTGTCAATGAAGTCATTCAAGTATACAGCTCAACTTAGATTACACTATGCCCAAAAGTTTTTTTTTAGCTAAGCAAGGTAACATATGCCTTGGCATGAGATGCCAATGTTTGATCATGTTAGGGTTTTCCTCATTACACTTTGAAAACTAAAAAAATCATTACGAATCATCTATCCATTCTTCTTGAATTATTCCGTCAAACTGACGGAAGTTGTATTCTTAGTCTTCGTTATACACCAAATTCATTCTCATACCATAACATAATTTGAATATTAAAGTTAACTTTTTGTCCGTGGAGCATCTAAATTAACATGCACTAACCTAACATGCTTTAGACTATAATATTCTAACATTTGAAAAAAAAGATACATTATAATAATTCTTCATAGTCTTGAGAGATAACACATTATCTCTTATCGATATTCTTTCTTAGTTTAGACATAACTATGAGATTTTATTTCTCAATCTAATCTCATATGTATGTTACACAAACATACACTTTCTATCATTTAGTCTAGAAATATGACCTTTTAGACTAGGATCTTCAAGGCTTCACCATTTAATCCATAAAGACTTTATCAAAAAGTCATTTCCAGGTCATTTAGGTAAAACCCATTTATCACCCACATAAATTTTTTTTAGAGAAATTTTTTGTAATAAACCCACAAAGAGATTACAAGTGGACGGTTGGTAAATGGACAACAAGCTGCGCCGCCACCCTCTTTTGGATAGCAAAACCTACTCTGCTAAAAATAAAACTTTGGTCCTGACTGTCGAGCAATTACTATGTGTCACCTTTTGTACCCGATCTAGAAATCGGATGGCTTCGGGGCAAGGCCCCCAAAGGTATCAAAAGCGAAGGGTAGGAAGACATGCTGGTTTTCCAGGCAAGTGTTTTCATGTTTAGCGACTTTCTTTGATTCAGCTTTCAAGACTGCTTGCCCCGCTACGAACCCTACACCTCGAAGCCCCACCAGAGGGGACACCCCAGTGAGGTCAACACACGCATGCTTACCTTGAGCCCATCCGAACACAAGGACATCCGCTGGTCGTAATGTGGACCGCCTGTCTAGCGGATCCGTTAGAAAATTAACGGGGGCTTCTTTCTTAGCTAAGATCCCAGCCTTCCGCAAAATATCCCACAAGGCATCCCTAACTAAGTCATGTCGGTACTTAAATCCCGGCATTTCCTTACAATGTAGGGCGTGTTCCCCAAATTTACCCACATAATGAGTCATGGTAAGGCATAATTATAATTATGTTTAGATGTTGTCAATTAGATTGATGCTCAACAACTCGACTCCAGTGAGTTTGGTTTATTTAATGCACAAATTTCCTTTTATGGTGTTTTGACGGTAAACTAGTTAGGATTACTCTTCCAAATGAAGGCCCAATCCTCCTTTAGCTCAAACATCTTTGAAAGTGGCCAACGTATCTACGTGCCTACATCACTTATTATAAATTTCGCAAAATATTAATTTCGTTTACGTTAAAATGTACTACTTTTACTTTCATATGTTATAATTCACACTTGTGAAATTTCACGACGACTTCTACTAGTAGTATGTCGACATTTATGATACTTGTGTATTTTGACTCCACTTTCTATCATGAATCTCTTGTAATGTTGTTAGACATTTAATGTATCATCTTCGGCTTATAGTTAATGCAACAACTCTCAATAGTACAATTATATTCATAATAGTCTGCCAAAAGCCCATTCTTATTCAACCTAGAAAATGTTAGTTCATGACAAAACTCCAACCCATAATCTTGAGAAGGCCACAAGGCTACCAAACCACCTCAAAACTTGTTGGCAATTTAATTTTAAAATTACGTTGGGTTTTACATGGTGAAAACTAAAATTACCTTTTTCACAATTTCCTTTTTTTTTTTTTTTTTTGAAAGGCACAATTTTCTTAACATACCACCAAAAGAAGGAAATTATCAAAGGCGGCCGACTAGCTAAAATAGTACTCTACCAATGCTTACCTCATATCATGTCAAATCAACGGCCCAAATTACAAAAAAAACCATTTAATCCAACGGCCTACAAATCCTACGCGTCACGAAGTAGGGCATCCCATGAACCCTTCCATAACACTTCTTATCTCTATCTCTCTCTCTCGAAACTCTCAGATTCGCCGTTTTCTTTACATAAATCTGCACGTATAAAAACCATCTTTTCCATCTTTAACAAACAACACTTTGGTTTTGTTTTAAAGATGGAATCAAATACCAACACTGGTGGCTCTGATACTCAGCAACAGTCCAAGACTACTCAGCCTGCTGTGGTGGCGACCACACTTGCGCCAGCTGTGGCTGCGGTTGGCTCACAACCGCAGCCATGGGTGCCGATGCAGTACCCGCCTGCTGCGATGGTAATGCAGCATCCTATGATGGCGCCTGGGCATTACCCGATGGCGCCATATATGCCGTACCATCCACACCACCTTCCCCATCCGGCGGCTCAACAACAGCCGCCGGTTGGGGCTGGTGGTGGCGGCGGGGAGAACCGGACTGTTTGGGTTGGTGACTTACATAATTGGATGGATGAGGATTACCTTAGGAGCTGCTTTGCTTCTACTGGCGAGGTATATTAGTTGATTTAATGTTTTTATTATTTACAATGATTTAAATGGTCAAGGTTAAGGTTTTAGTAACGATAAGGTTGTTGTCATATGAACTCGATAAGGTGGTTGTTGTCTTGTACCCTGGATGTCACAAAGTTTTGAGTAATGGAAACAATCTCTTGTAAAAATGCTAACAACATTTACTACTAGAAAACTGAGTCGTTTCCAAAGCCAAAAATCATCTAAAACGCGTAGGAAACAATTTTTTTTTTTTTTTGACACTTTTCCAATAATGATTTTATTCGAAAAATCTTCGAATTAATTTTCCGACAAAAAGATACGGTTGAAAGTTCCTTTTCAACATCATTCGGTTCGGACCTTGTGCATGTAGAAGCCTTGTGCACCGAGTTGTGGTTACTATTCACATTGATTTTTTATTTTTTAAATTATTATGTGACAAACCACTTTACATAATTAAAGATTTATGATTTGACTTTTTTATTTATGGAACTGGAACTGGAACTGGAACAATCTATTTTATTGTTTAATGTTTTTTTAATGATAATAATTGAAGTTTCAAATTTGGTAATAATCTTTATTGATTGATACACATAGCCGCCTTTGATGAAGGTGGCTGTGGACACCACCATGTTTGCCAACTTGGTTGCAATCACTGCATGTGCACCTGTGTTTCACTGTTGGTGGTGGTGAACTGAAAGTGACCCTTATCTTATATATCATCATCATTTAGGATAATCAAATGAATATATATGGTGTCTTTTAATTTTAAAAGTACATGTTGTAGAGTTAATGAAGTCAACTAAGTTAGTTAATGCACTAGTAGTCTTTACTTTTGGAAATAGTGTTCTAGTAATAAAAC
This sequence comes from Ambrosia artemisiifolia, assembly GCA_032199755.1. Classification (NCBI taxonomy): domain Eukaryota; kingdom Viridiplantae; phylum Streptophyta; class Magnoliopsida; order Asterales; family Asteraceae; genus Ambrosia; species Ambrosia artemisiifolia. The sequence continues at coordinate 8,139,688 of CM063521.1, forward strand.
TTTAAGAAAACATTAATTGCCCTAGAATAAGAACTTATTTTTAGTTTTCTTCAAATAAAAAAAATAGCATACTTGCACCCACAACTTATGGAACAAGATAGTATATTTTTTTAAAACAAAGATTTAAAATTGCAAACATAGTTACATATTTTTATCAATATTAATGAAAGCATACTTTTCTTTATATATAACACTTATGTAATATATCTTATGCTTGCTATAAATGGTAGAAGAATGTAAGTAGAATAAACGAGCGATTCTATTGTTTGATCTTTTTCTAATGGCAAAATAAAATAGTAATTAATATTCTTTTTACATGCGTATTAACTATTTAGGGTTGAAATTTTGAGATGTCAAACTAAAGAAAACGAGGTTGTTGAATACTCTATTTATGGAATATGATAATTATATTACTAAAATTTAGAAGTTTATAAGTATATTAATAATCTTTGTAAGAAAGGCAAAGTTAATTATGTGAAAAGTTACTATCAATTTTTTACCTTACAATTAACAAAATGAACAATGAACTACTCATATATGTGTGATTTAAGATCTTGTAAGTTGCATAATCTAATATGTATATGCTGTTAAAAACTTAAAATCGACTTGAAAACATTATCGTTGTCTTAACTTATGTTTCAGGTTGCCTCAATTAAAGTCATTCGCAATAAACAAACTGGTTTCTCAGAGGGATATGGATTTGTGGAGTTTTATTCACATGCCGCAGCCGAAAAGGTTTTGCAGACTTATGCAAGCATTGCAATGCCCAACACAGAACAACCATTCCGATTGAACTGGGCCACATTTAGCATGGGTGATAAGCGCGCAAATAATGGTTCTGATCTTTCCATATTTGTTGGAGATTTAGCTGCGGATGTAACTGATACTTTATTGCATGAAACTTTTGCTAATAAATATCCGTCTGTTAAAGCTGCTAAAGTTGTCATTGATGCCAATACGGGCCGGTCCAAAGGTTATGGTTTTGTTAGGTTTGGAGATGATAGTGAGAGAACTCAAGCGATGACTGAAATGAATGGAACCTATTGTTCAAGCCGGCCCATGCGTATTGGCGCTGCTACCCCAAGAAAATCTTCTGGTTATCAATCACAATATGGTTCACAAGGTACATTTTTATTTGATTGTTATTACTTTTTTGATGAAAGAGGTGTAATGTGCATCATCTTACTTTATATCATTTGCTAGCATTACACTAGATGGCATATGAGTGAAAAGAAATGTTCTTGCAATATTAGTATGCTTTTAAATCTAGACACTTAAGAACATGGAATAATGTTTGTAAATATCTACAATTAAAGTGTGGCTATTCTTCATGTTTTTCTTTAGATATAATACTAATACCGGATAACTATTTTTTGGTGAGGCGGTAGAAAGTTTGTTAAAAAAAATTTGGAAATAAACTGCAGACTGAAAGTATGCATTGATGCCTTATTTCTAAAACTCCATTTGGGGAGCCTGCTTTAAAATATTTATTGACATTATTCTTTTTTTTCCCCCAAATTTATATTTTTTTTCTTGTTATTGATCAATGTGGGATGACAATTTACAGATTCATTAGAATAAACTAATTACAATTGTTTAAAATATATACCTTTAATTTTGCTTGAGGCACCAAATTTAAAATAAATGAGACCTTTTCATACTTTATTTATTACCTGTTAGGTGGTTATATGTCCAATGGTGGCTCTCAATATTCTGAAGGAGATTCTAATAATACTACAGTAAGTATATATATATTTTTTGTTTACATGTTTAGATATTGGTGAAATTGTATCTAAACGTTATTTACTTTTGTTCGTGACAAACCCTTGATTGGTCGTAGATCTTTGTGGGAGGGCTCGACCCAACCGTGAGTGATGAGGATCTTAGGCAGTCTTTCGCTGAGTATGGTGAAATAGTTTCAGTTAAAATACCCATGGGAAAAGGATGTGGATTTGTACAATTTGCGAACAGGTACATCTTGTTGTTTCATTAATAAAAAAGATCATTTATGTAACCCATAAAGCCATTAAGGTAATTACTTGTGACCAGAGGTAATTGGTTTGAGTATACTTGAAATTTAGAGGCCTGGTCCAGCAAATGTGACGTAGGATGCTTAAAAAGAGGTCTATATATATAGTGATTGTTTTGTTGGCCTTCTTATTATCATATATTTGCAGAAATAATGCTGAAGAGGCACTGCAGAAATTAAATGGCACCACAATTGGCAAGCAAACTGTGCGCCTTTCATGGGGTCGTAACCCGGCAAATAAGCAGGTAACCCCCCCCCCCCCCCCCCCCCACACACACACACGCATATATTATTACATAAATAAATACAAATAGAAAGGGAGCCCAAAAAACAGGCTGCTTGGGTGATACCTTGGTTGAGCCCCAAATAATGTTATTGCTAAGACTAGTGGGTGTGGAGAGGGGAGGCATTTTCATGATGGGCCGCCACGTAGACGCCACGTAGGAGTGGGAGGAGAGGCATCTTGATGATGGGCCTCCAAGGGGGTGGTGTGCAATATGATGATGGGCCTCCTCATTGGTCAGAATTATTAAAAATAATAAAAAAATCAATTAAAAACCAATAATCCTTCACTTCTTGGTCCGGCTTCAACGGCAAAAATATGCCACTCTTGCCGCCCCTGGGGGGTGGTGTAGCTAGGCCAGGCAAATCAATGCCTTCCCTATGCCGCCCCCCATACCCTTTAGTCTAATTGCGCTTCAAAGCAGATTGGGTCCACACTTCCACAGTTTTTTTTTTTGGGTAAATAATTAACGTATTAGACATGCTAACAATAACTATGTTATCATGAATATATTGCATTATTTTCCTCTGAATATATGATTTAGGACATTATACGCATTTACATATACCTTACTAGGCCATAAACCCTAAACCTATTTGGCCCATTTGCCACATTTCGTTTTAGCTAATTTTCTGCGTTTTACTTGTTTGAACCGTTATCAATATATACAATACAACCTGAATGTACCATTTCATAAAGATGCATTGAAGTGTCACACCTTTACACAATTTTTAAACCGATCACTCACCGTTGATATACATTTTTGCAGATGAGAAGTGATTTTGGGAACCAATGGGCTGGGCCATACTATGGAGGGCATATTTATGATGGATACGAGTACGCGATGACGCCACCACATGACCCAAGCATGTATGCTGCAGCTTATGGGGCTTATCCAATGTATGGCATTCATCAACAACAAGTAAGCTAATGGAGGTATTGGTCTGCATCAAAAAGAGTTTAATCAGCAGCTGGATACCATCAACTTAAAAATGGTCTCAAATTTGTGTTCCATTTAACTCTTTTAGTGTCTCTTTGGGAGTCTAGAATGTGCCCAACTCTCTCCTCTCTCTAAATATGGAGTGGTGGTTGAATTTTGACTACATGAGGTAGCTTTGTAGGGTTCAGTTAGAACTTAAAACATGTGTTCTTTTCATATGTGTGGGATTTTAACTGTAAGACTATGGTAATCTTAATAAACTTCATTACAAAATCTCATATGGTAACTTCTCTATGCTTCATCTTTTGATCTAATCCCCTTCAAAGTTTTGGAATTGGTCAACTATTGGGGTTGGCATTTTTTAAAGTTTGACTTCGAACCGATTTATATAACTTTTGTGTGAAGATGTCTTAAAGAGTGTAATCTGTGTTACATAGTTGATTTAAAATAAGTTTCTATATGTTTCTTTGATTTTTGATTTGTTAGTAGATAGATTTCTAAAAGATACACTTTGAATTTATTGGTGGTATATCCAAAGATTATGCCTTTAAATGTTTGATAGGGTGGGTTGAAAAGTGTCGTGGCGGAACCTCACCATCTAAATCGAAAAATTTCATCACTGCGTCAAAAGCAAAATACTAAAATCTAAGATCATATGGATTGATGAAAGAGTTCTAATGACGTTAAAATAAATTCAATTGGAGTACGTTTGATACCATTTCCATGACGTTCTATTTTTAGGAGACTATGTATTTAAACATTTCCCCTGAAAATAAATTCAATTGGCGGCGGCCGTTAGTGGATACCGTTGATGAGGTGGCCACATGTGGTTTGATTGGTTTACGTGGGAGTGAGCTGCAGTTCTTGTCTTCCGCGGGTCTGAGGAGCATGCATAGTATCAGCCTTGACGTTGGGTGGAACCTCCTGATTGGTCACACGTCTCTTTCTGCTGTAATATGTTGTCCCCACGTTTGTAGGTGGGCGTTGGGAATTGGCTCGTTGGCATCCCTTCATTGGTCGGACGTGCATCATCATCTCTGCCGCACATTCCTTTCCTTTGATTGGACCGTACAGTAACGTACGGTGTACTTTTGTCTCTCTCGTGCTCATGCAAGCTCTCATGTGGGGCACTCGTGTGTAATCTGTGGGTAGAGCATGTCGGAGCGTGCACCTTTGATGTACGCGTAGGCGTATCTTGATGCATGTCGTTGTGCTGTCCACGTAGTTACTCATTTTGGGCTTTTATTGGATATGGGCCGTTCGTATTTCCTTGTGGATTTAGGCCCATATGCCTTCAATATGTATAAGAATTAAATTAGGTGCTTCAAGTTAACCTCTTATAAAAAACAATCTTATGTTTTTCTTTTTTTTTCTTTTTCTATTCTTATCTTTTTTTCCCCTAAGTTTTCACTTTTCGTTATTATTTGTTTTTTGATTAAGGTTGTACACATAACTTATTATGTTGTAGATATATATAAGCTTTTTAGGGTGTTCTTACAACTAAGCTTCATAGGCTCTACATGAAGCTTTCTAATTGGACTATACTTTGTACATGAAATTTTTTATAATCAAAATAAACTAGATGTTTTTAAATATCTTATGATTGAATCACTTCTCATGTACGTAAAACTCTCACCTGATTCCTCGCCTTTTAAGATCCAAGTTCCTCATAAGAAACACCAAGTTTTTCCTAAACCACTTCACCACTACCTCATTGACAACTTGTCATAAACTTATAACTATATATAACAAAACTTACCAGCGCACTAAATAAATAATACACGTTAAACATATATAACAATAGGGTCTACATAACTCGTAATAAAAATAAATTAAAATTTAAGATGGGTAAAGACTTAAGGGCCTCACAATATTTCTCCTTACCGTTTATTGAAACTTGTGATCCAGACTCAAGTGCTTTTTGGTCCTTAAATCTGAAGTTTTAAAATACCATTCTACAAAATGGGCAATAGAAGATGGGTCAGAAGCGACTTGCTTAAGCTAGATGAAAGCCCAAATGGCCCAATACAACCAACCCAACCCTAAATTCATAACGAGCTTCAATTGTACATTAAGCCCAACGATCTAAATGAGAACTAGCCTTGCCATCCTAGAACCATTAATTCATAAGACTATCTTTAATGCTAAGGAGGCCCTTAAGCGCCCTTACCTGCCTACTCAGCTACCACATCATATCCTTACAAATCCTAAAAAATCCTTTCAAATCCTTAAAAACCCCAATTTCACTCCCAACCATACAAACATCCTTACACATCCTTAAAATTTACACATCATCACCTATTTTTTCTTTAAATTTAAGTAACTTTAATTAAGAAAATTAAAATACTATGTTCTGTTTTGTTTGTTAAAAAAATAATTTAAAAACTAATACGTATATGTATATATAATTAATTAAATTAGATGAGTATAAATTACTATTACTATATATTATTAACTAGCTTTTATCCCGGGAGTGTCCCGGGTTGAAATATCTAATATAACATAATAAAATATCTAATATGACAACATAATTAATGATTTGCCAATACATGATTAATGAATATTATTATTATTATTATTATTATTATTATTATTATTAACGATTTATTAGTAGAGTAAAATATATTTGAAAACAAAACCGCACAAAAATAGTTGTTTTTTTTTCTCGGTTTTTTATATAGCACTATGGTACTCGTTGGAATTGGAAAGATAATAAAACGCTCGTTAATTTGGTGTAATTTTTTTCTTTAAAAAATCTCGTATATAAAAGATATTAACGTTTAAAAGTTATGGGATGAAACATTAGAGATAAAATTTAATTTTGTTTTTAAATTCTTATTTTTTCCTAAAATAATTATAATATATATAGATTTATTAAAAAAACTCAAAAATTAAAAATCCTACATGATGCCACGTGGCACATTCAAGGAAGGGTTGAGGTCTTCATTGAATGCCAAATCATCAAAGTTCAATTCTTTTATTATAATTTATAAGTTATAGATTATTAATGCCATGTATAATTGATACAACCCCCATAGTCCCATCTCTCATCTCTCTGTTTTTAACTTTTTTCTCTCTTCACAAACTAACAAGTCCATCTACTTCTTCATACGAAAACTGCTATTTCTTGAATTATAAGTTGATTAATTTGCAATTTCTTCTTCACAATAGTGTTAATCTTCAAGCTTTTACTGCCCAGCCATCGTTTCATCTCGATGATCTGTAATCCAGACGCAGAACGAAAATAACGATGTCGATTACTGCCCAGCCTTCATCTTCCTCTCGATAGAGCGCCGGAAGATCACCAAACAGGCCCCATTTAATGTTTTTTTTTTCTGAAACTAGGCTCAATAACCGAGGAAACCCACATCCAAAGTTACGGGCTTCTCTTTTCGGGCGACAATCGGACATTGGCCTCCAACGCTGAAACAATTTCGGACGTCGCTGAGGTGGATTTCGGGCGTGATAAATTGGGCGCATTGGAGCCAGTCTAAGAAACCAAACAGCTAAGGATACCCATTGGTCGGACTGTGTTTGCCAGTACTTGATTCATCTCAATTATCAGCCCGTTGTGTTGTCACCATCATTACGGATGCATAGGTCACCATCATTACGGATGCATAGAACTAATAAGTTGCTGTCATGGTGTTGACACCAACTAAATTATTGGCACGCTGGATGCACTCCACTCGACCCAATTTTATAAATGTCATTCAGGTAGAATGTTGATATGTGTGGGTGAAGAGATATGTACCCGTGCGTGCGCATTGACCTACATCTCCTATGACATTGTCAGACTGGTCAAAGCAGACAACGAAAGGGACATTCAGCCAATCAAATGGCAGAATTCTTTGCTCCACGATATCTAGTAGGTACGAGGTACAAAAAGGACAACAAGGACGATTGAAAAGGACACCCAACCAATGATAGGACAACGCTAAATTCCCGAACGGTTATCAACCGTGTGGGGCCCGCGCGAGACAGCTGTCATTCTGAAGAGGACCAATCACAAGACACTTCCTAGCACTATAAATACCCCTCTCTCCCAAGGAGAAGAGGTCATTCAATTTCTAATATATAAAACTTAGAGAATTCATAGAAAAATAACAAAAAAAGATTATAGTCGAAATAGTTGTATTCATCTATATCCAAGTCTTGCTTTTCAAAAAATCTATATCCAAGTCTTGTGTAATTGTCCAGAATTGTATCAATAAAATATCTTTTTACATTGCTAGTATATTAAGGTGTTCAACTAGTGTTTCTTCAGTGGGCATCACTTACTTACCCATGCACATATGGTTTACCTACCCCTTCTCTTGGCTTTAGACAACCCTTAAAAATATACCGTGTATGGTGCTAGATGTGGCATTTTTATCTATTTTATGAAAACATTCAGGTTGGGTTATAATTATGACACGAAATGAAAGCACAAAATTATCATCATCATACTCAGTTAATCCCACATATAGTAAAGCTAAGGTAGGGTCCGAGGAGGGTAAGATGTAGACAACCTTACCTCTACCCCTAAGAATAGAGAGGCTGCTTCTAGTGAGACCCCCGGCTCGATGTGGTTTGGTATCAAGCCTTGGACATAAGGCACAGAACACTTAGCAATCAGGACAAACCCGTTCGGTGCATGTACCCCTTTGTCTTTTGGCTATTAACGCCACCACATGATGCATGATAAAATGAAAGCACAAAATATGAACATAAAAAATTTGCAAAGAAGAGGATGTATTAATGAATACATAAAAATGAAAGCACAAAATATCAACGGCACCACTTACGATGTGCGCATATAATGTATATATGTGTGGCCCTCGGAGGGCAAAAGTAAAGTTGCACTAGTTTTAACGTTATTTTACTAATTTCGTGAAAATAACGTTGAAAACGACGGACGGTTAATCATGCATCATGTGGTGGCGTTGATAGCCAAAAGACAAAGGGGTACATGCACCAATCGGGTTTGTCCCGATTGCTAAGTGTTTTATGCCTTATGTCCAAGGCTTGATACCAAACCAGATCGAGCCGGGGGTCTCACTGGAAGCGACATCTCTATTCTTTAGGGGTAGAGGTAAGACTGTCTACATCTTACCCTCCCCAGACCCTACCTTAGCTTTGCTATAGGTGGGATTAACTGAGTATGATGATGATATCGCATAATCGCAAAGTTGATAGTTGACAACTAAAATTCAAATTAATGACATAAATAAACACGTAAATTATCACTATTAGTGATTTACACGTTTCCACAATAAAAATGGAAAGATTACAAAATACCTAGGGAAAAAGTCTTCAATGCTGAAATCGAAGCCCTAGATGTTTTGCCACATGATCTGGCTCGCGGAGACCTTTTTGTCCAATGCTTTATGGGATGTGTGACTTCACTTGTAGCCTAACGCATATTTGTATCATGTTTTGGCCTTTTCTATCTTCTTTGCCTCTGTCTACTGGTTCAACTACAAGCCTGCTAACTCTTAAGACGCTCCATATCAATTTTATTGATCAAGCCTCAAACATGTTTGTTAAAATAGCTAACACACACATTCTAATTCTACCGTAAATCAACACATTTGTCCACCATTGGGACTTATAAACCCTTAATCAAATAGGAAGAAACATTTTTTCTACACAACTTGATTCCGCTAGACAACATGTTGTTGTTACGCATCTAACATGTACAATATAAAACATAGCCAAAGAGAAAAGTGGTTATGGATTTGGGTTCACGGGTTTAAATAATAAAGTGACTTAAGGATAATCGATTAGCCTATACATTGGAATTGTTTGGCCAATTTATGCTATGTAACAAAATATTTATATGGACAAAGCCTTGTGAAAAAAGGACAGTGGGGATTGTGAAGAAGTATATACGGTAAAAGAAGGTGATGTGTAATACACAAGAAGGGACAAGAAGGCCACTATGTTGCTTCTAGCATGTGGTTCCTTTTACACTTTATCATAGTCCTTACAAGATCCTTTGATTCAGTGGTGGAAAGAACTTATGGTCTCAATGTGGACTAAGGTTCGATCCCCATTGGATGCAAAGGTGAGGTGAGAGGGTTTTATCACCATAGGTGAGTTCCCACTCGTCTGAGGTCACCGCTTCGACTCCTGGCAACCCCCAGCAACCTTGGCCGGCCTGGGTGGTTAGGTTATCTTTCGAGGTAATAAACCAGTTTGACGCCATGGCGCCGCTTCGAACCGGGTCCGCGTCAGTTGTCAGTGGCTCCTCAAAAACAAAAAAAGAGACCACTACGCTAGTCGATAAAAAAAAGGCAATCACTGCACCATTAGGCTCCACCACCGTATCTTCAATTTCCTAGCTGGGCTCCAGAAACCTATGGTGATGACATTGAACTTTTACTAAAAAATATTATTACTTGTACATTGCCATCGTTTTTGACTTTCTTGCCCACATCAATAACTGCAATTAGTTGTTTGAATCGCATATTCGAAATGTAAATACTTTGCTAATATGTAATACATTGATTATAAGAGCATCTCCATTGCTAGTTTACGGATGGAACAGGATGCTTACATTGCGGATGGATAAGACTGGGCGCATGTCTATATGGAAGTTTGTTTGTATTCATGTGTTAATTAGACACAAGCAGATGGATGGTGGCGGACCCTTTTCACACACAACCAATGTTTTTAATATGGGGGTTGTGGATTCATACACCCCAACTTTAGGATTCATACACTCTGGCTTACATCACACACCAAAAAAACTGCCACATATCCAGAATGTGATGTCATACACCCTAAATATGATGTCACGGGGTGTATGAATCCTAAAACCCTTTAAATTCATGATAAGAATGCTTTTTAAGTGTTTGAAAGTGGATGTAACATTAGATAGAAATGAGTGCTTTTGAAGGATGGATGGGGTGGAAACCTGGTTAGTCATGACTCTTCTATGATATCAAAGGGCAACCTGTTCGGTCATGCTACGGCCACCGGCAAGTTGTCCACAAAAGTTTTAAGTAATTAAATGTCTTTATCGCAACACTGGGAGGTGGATTCTTCATGGTTGGGCATGCACAGTCTTGAGTAGTCTTTCCCTCATTGTTGAGAGGTGAGCTTACCAGGTCGGGAGACCCTCAATTTGACAACAAGAACACGACTCGTTTTACGAAAACAGTCACCTCTGGAGAATGTTGTTGCAACTCCATGTTAAGCATAAGTGCGCACTTGTACACACCACTAAGTAAATACTATTAATCCGTCCCAAGGACAGTTGGATCCTGAAACAACACTTCTTTTTGGTATTGATTTCTACTTTGGTCGTTCTCATTATCTCTTTCTTTATTTTATCTCTTCTTTTATTAAAAAGCAACTTAAGGCTGAGTAGGGGAAGCCGTGTCTTTGGGTTCGATACTCAATACTTGCTGGAAGTCTATACTACACTCGATAGGTACACTTGCCTATTGGGTGGGTTTAGAATAATTCGCAACTATCATTTTATTTTATAAATTTAAAACTTGAAAAGTGTTTTAATTTAAAGTTTTGACTTAAACTGTTTATGATCAAGTTTTTGGCGCATCCGCCTGGGGCTTGTTTTCTTTAAAATAAAAGTTAATTTAAGTCTTAAAAACCTTTAATCCACACGACATCAAGTTTTTGGTGCCGTTTCCGGGGACACAACGTATTCCATAGAAAGGCTTTAAGTTGCTAGTTACTACTTGTTTTGCCGGTTGTTTTTATAGCTTTGCAGGATGGATCATCAAGTTAGTTGAAGGTGGCTGCTTCGTTCGACAAGGATGTGACTATTGTGGCTGACCTCCTTTTCCCCACAGTTGTGAAGATTATTTATTTTGTATTCTCCCATGTAGCTATTGTGGTGGACCTTCTTACCCTCATAAATGCGAAGAATACATCTCTCCTTGTCTTCCCACTTTTGAGTCTTACCCTTATGAAACTTCTCCATTTTCACCCCCACCTGAACCTCCTCCACCTTTACCTTCCTACGAACCACCTCCATATAACCCGTCACCATTTCCATACCCTCATATATCACCACTTTTTGATTCTTCAACTTTCCCACCTTTTGAAGAAAAATACCCCCCTGAAAACTCACCACCATTTTTTCCATCACCAAATCTTTTCTTCGAGTCCGAACCTAAACCTATCATCGACTTGGGAAAATTTGCCAAAAATCTCAAGATAGTCAAAAACTATCTTTTGAAGGGATTTGCAATGGAGGATGAAGCGAGAGTAAGAGAATTAGAAGTCCAACACAAGGAAGCAGGTACAGACAAGATTGAAGAAAACATTGGCGGAAGTGGAGTGATGGACGAAAAGGTGCGAGAAGGACGGAATGAACCAGACTGCGGCAAATCAGAAAAGGAGACAGTAATATCTCCGTTGCCGTTTTACACGTGTGATAGCCCCCCAATGGCTGAACTTGTTCACGACTCATGGGGTAAAGCATATCACTCGGAGGATCACCTCACTATGAAGAAGTGGCGTTATTTCGGCACGCCACTTGTGGTGTGTCGGGGTGACCGACTTCTTCACTACTTGCACATAGTGAAGTTTGATCCAGGAAACTTCAAGTGGTGGTGGCGCGACTCATCATCACCTCTAGCATGTTTCCTTATCAATCCCAAAATCTTAAATTGCGGGATTGAACTTGGTTAAAGTAGTATTTCCGGGGCTAGCCCGATGAAGAATAAGTTGAGAGGTTGGTGCATACTGTAAGAAAAGCAATCGAGGACCCTCAGGTATGATCGTTCACTTTTATTTTCTAACCGCCAGGTATGCCCTCTCGGGACTAGGACTTAGTAGTTTATTATTAGTAGTTTTTATGTTTTTCTTAGTTTGTATTTAGCTATATATTCATGCCAAGTGATTTCTCTCAAAGGAAGCATTCGTGTGGAGGCAGTTGCGGGGACCGACCTCACACGGACCGTTGGAGAACAAAAAGGGGAGATACTTGTTCCTTTTGACTTGCTCAATTTTTCTTTGCACACACATATCACAAATATTAATTTAAAAAACTGTGAAAAAGAATTAAGTGTGAGGTGTTTAAAATTTTTGTAAAATTTAAAACACCTCAAAGCAGTCAGCAAACCGTAACTAAAAAGGCAAAGTTTTTAAAAGAATTTTTGGAAACAAAAATATTTTCAAACCCTTTGAGTCCGTCTAACGATTTTGCGGGAGATTAGGGAAGTTTTTGGTAGTCGAACGAACCATCTAAGGTGTTCCCAATTCCTTAAATAATCTCTACCCCTACATGTGAGTATTATTGAGCATTATCGAGCACACCATTATATACATACTACACATGCTCGTTCGTTTGTCTCGAGAGATATTCCCCGTTGGCATGACACGATTAGAACTTGTGTGACTTATGCGCTGCAAGACCACATCAGAGGTGAGTGTGTGAAAATGATCTAGGCACTTAGGACTTACCCATTCCGTTATCATTGGCCTCCATATATTTTCCCCATCCTAGCCGCCCATCTTTGAGCCTCAGCCTTTTCATTTCCTTACATCCATTTAGCCCCCGCCATGACGAAGCCAGGGAAGTGTTGAGGTGTTGAGAAAGCTCTGTGGCAAATTTTGGGACTTTGAAGCATAAGCCGCACGTCAAGAATTCACAATCGAGATCCTGAAGAGGCTACAAGAGAAAGCCATCTAAAGAGCATACCAAGTGTTAGTAATCACCCATCAAGCATCATGTGAAATTTGTGTTCTAAAAAAATTGTGTGAATAAAGATGTTGCTAAAATAAAGGAATAAAAAAGAACTTCAAAAGTAAAGTTTTGCAAAGCTTTCTAGAAAGACCAAGTGATCGAGCCAGTCTGGTGGAGGCTATTAGGCGGCCCTCGCGCCGAATGATTCACAAGAGTAGGCCACAGTCGAGCTACAAAGTCCAAGGAGAGATCAGCAAAACCAACTTAGAAGATCGCCGAGATTCTGATAAACACCTCAAGCACCAAACCCGAAGTTAGTCATGGTGGTAGACTCCATTCCTACCCTATTTCCACTATCCCACTAAAATAACCCTTAAAAAGTCCTTTTGATTCACACGCTCCGCCTCAATAAAAGTGGGGGAGTTGCGATTTGCACCCAAGCCTATGATTCGAGTCGTCCATCGGGTAGAATGTGAGTGATCACCCCCAAAATGAAACCCGAGTGAATGAGAGGAGTGAGGAAAAAGAAAAGAGGGGCACCTTAGGAGTTGTTTTAATAGTCTTACCAAAAACCAAGCCCGAAATGTAACAACCCGACCAGGAGGGGGCTGGACGTTACGTCAGTTGGGTAACAGACTTGCACAACGGAAGTAACGATAACAAATATTTATTTGTTATTACAATTTATGATCCAAAAATACAAATACACAAGTAAAATAAATAAACTAATAACTATGCAGGGACGAGACGCGGCGGTCGTCGAAGCAGTGTAAACCTTAGTCGATCCAATCTCTAATCCACATATCTCTAGATGCTCTAACCGCAACATATAGCCGAATCTTCTAACCAATAACCTCTAATCCGCTACTAGCTAACAAACGAACATAATCCGTATGCTCCCAAAATCATCCGAATGCAGTACCTGAACACATGCTTAAAAAGAGTCGGGTCAGTAAACATACTGGTGAGTCCGTGTAAATAATCAAGTGGATCCAAAACAGTTTCATTAGTTCGAAAACAAGTTTACACAGTTTAACACACGTGATGTACAAGCAACACCTCAACCCTAACACTAGATCTATCTACTGCTATTATAGATCTACAAGGCATAATATATGCCGCAATGGTTCCATAACCGTCGTGGAGGGTTTCCCGGGCCCTTACGTCCCGAGTCCACTTTGCGTGGGGGTTTCCCCAAGTAGTACTACCCATATATTAAGTCGGCTCACCTCTGAGTTAATGAGTGTCAAGTATATCTAGCAGCCAAGTATCTTGTCACATCACTACCATTTTATAAAACACACGCAAGCGTGTATTCACCCCAAAACAGTAAAACAGAAAAAGGGGAGTGGTACACGGGACTCACCTGGAAGTAATGCACACGAGTAGTCTATGATAATCAGGACGCCTGACATCCGGTACAGGTATCCTCCTGGTTGAATCCTAAGTCGACGAATATTATTAGTCTCGGCTTTGTTTATAATAGTCACGCGTGTGGGACGAGCTCAAGCGTATGGTTTCTGTTTATTAGAATTCCGTGCCTATATTTGTACTTACTAGATCATGGTTATAGTCTAAGGATAGCGCCTAGTCATCGTATACTTTATGTCCTTGTATTCCAAGTCCTTAACATCAAGTTTGCTTCTTAATCCCGAGTTCAAGGTATTTAATATTCGTCTTAATCGTGTTTATAAACTATGGTCGTACAGATAAACAATTATTTCTAACTATGTTTATTTCCTACTATGTCCAAGGTGTCGATGTCTTAGGCTTGAGTCAATATCGTTACTATGATTCGCTCCCATTTATATATGTGTTCATATCATACACTTTGTCGTGAGCTTGTTCTAGTTAGGTCCGAGTCTTATTAGTCATTACTATATCCAAATTCTTGTTCTAATATTAATCCGAGTCAAAGGTTTCCATAATTATTTCTATGCGTATAAGTCTACATCTAGTACATGTCGCTTTTGTCTTGATCCGAACCTTATGTCCTATTATTATGTTCAAGTCAAGTGTCCAAGTCTCGGGTCCCAAACATAACTACTACTATTCCAATTTCTATATATGTTTATACTTATCATATGCATAGATTCTACTATGTCCGAGTCTTTATCTCAACGTCCAAGTTCATACGACCAATCCAAGTGTCCGAGTTATCACGTGTCATAAGTATTGTCTAAGCTCGCATAAGCTCGTCAAGTTCCACACGCAAGTTTATATATTAAATAAAGTTTTATAATTAATTATCTATAACCGTCGAGTTATCGGGTGTCGGCTTTACCTCTTGCTCATCCTTAGTTCGTGTTGGTCACAACTGACCCGTCTGACCATTGACTTTCGTTGACCATTCCTTGACCCATCTCCTCGAATTGCCTCTGGACCTGACCCGAGCCGCTGACCAAACCAACCGCACCTGTGACCCCTACAACCCCTACCCTTAACTTGTACCAACATCAACCACCAACCATCCTCTCTGTAATTGCTACTACTACCATCTTCCTCGTTCGAGTGGGAATGGGACCAACCGGAAACCCAGACCAGACCCCTTCACCTTTCACCAATACTCGGCAACCACCACTAACCCACTGCCAAATACCACTAATACCACCATCATCATCGTAATCCACTCCAATAGACAAACAATAATGGGGCTTACCTGGGAATGCATCTGATCCGATCGGAACCCACCTCCCTGTCGTCGTCTTCATCAGAAACAACCACCGCTGTCAGCCGTCGTCGTCTTTCTTCTCCGGCTTCTGTCTCTTCTGCTTCCTTCTCTCCTCTGTTTCTCTCTCTGTCTCTCTCTCTCTATCATAATAACTAGGAAGGTGGGTGTGATGTGTGTGGGGTTTAGGGGTGACTCGTCGGAATAATGGCCGGAGCTCCGCCTGGTGGGGTGGCAGGAGTCTCCGGCTCCTGCTTCTCTCTCTCTCTCATCGTAATATACAGAGGGTGTTTGGGTTTATTTGTTCATCAGGGTGAAAAGGGAGGTGGGATCTGAAGTCGACTCGCCGGAGCTCCGCCATACGCGGAGGAGACCCACCGTCTTCCTCTCAGTCATCTCTCTCTCTCTCACTATTGGGGATTCATAGATGGGCAGACAAATGGTTTGACTAGTTGTGGATTGAGGATCTTTATAGTGGGTTAGGGGTTGATGGTTTTAAATAAACCATCAACTAAATCCATGGTTTGTTAGTGGTGTGTTGTCACCACAAGGGGGTCACACATGTCCCCCTTGGTGACTCACCATTACGGGTTCGGGTTCGAGTTTAAGTTCGTTAACGGGTGTCGATTCAATCTCGTATTGCGTATAATATTATATCCCTTGTCAAAATAATTATGTAACTCATCGGTTCGGCTTCGTATTTTACTATACATAATTATTGGTTCATTCGTTATAATATTTTTAGACACGAAAAATTTTGGGCCTAGTACCCGTACTGTTACACGAAATCCCGAAAGTTCATTAAGTGAGACTCTTAGGAGGTAAGTTGAGCACGGCACATCGAGTTAAACTTATAGTTTTTATCCTACAAAAATTGCCTAACGTTCGGTTTGCTTGAGGACAAGCAAAAGCTCAAGTGTGAGGTGTTATGATGTGCCGAGAAATTGATATGTTTTCACACATAATTATCACCTATCTTAGACTCAAAATCGTGCTTTTATCCCCGTTTTATCATGATTTATCTTTCTTTGTTGATAATTGCAGGATCAGAGGTCCGGTGATGAAAAGAAGTGAAAACCATCACAAAACGACACTAACAGACGAAGAATTGAAGACTCTGAAGCTCTGCCAGATGTGGCACGGCCGTGCTCATGGCCGTGCAACTGTGCCAGGCCAACAAGTCAACATTTCCAAGTCAAAAGAGGTCAAATTCAGCATTTTAAAGTGCGCACGGTCGTACCCCATTGTATGGCATGACCGTGCTTTACTCCAGCGTGTTCCCCAAGGCTTAAACCAACCAAAACTGACAGCGAGGGTACAAAAGAAGCTGAGCACGGGCGTGCTCATGTCTTAAGCACGGGCGTGCCTAGTACCTCAGGGGACATTCTGCGCGAAAGGACTCTGCAACAGTACCTATTGTCGAGTAGGGGCGTGCTTGAGCTGATTTGCCTATAAATAAAGGCCTCCACCCCACATTTTGAAGCATCCCTTTCCATCCGAAAACCAACACTTCTCCGTGAAGTTTCAGCCATCCTTGGGGTCTTGTTAGTGACCTTTGGAGTTTGGGATCACTCCATAAACATTAATTGAGAGTTGAGAGAGAGATCACTAGAAATCACCCAAAAACCCTCTTTAATCCCCAAATACAACCAATACTATGTGTTCCCCCAACACCCAATATAGAGTGCAAGTTGTAAAGCCAATGTTTCGCTAGGATAGTAGAGTGTTGCTAGGGTGAAGACTTTTATTGGTATGGATTATATAGTTTTTATTAGTCAAGTGGTGTTGTGTTCTTATTTAATTCTTTTTTACTTGAAACTTTGTTTGATGAATTAACTAACTAAGTACTTAGTCTTTGGTTTTGTGGGTGTTTTGATAGAAAGTGGAGGGACTTATGAGTGTACCCATGGTGTGTAACAACCCATGCACTTGTAAGCTTACCTTAACTCCACGTGTAGCGATTAGCCCATTTGTGGGTAGAAATACACACACTTTGTGGCTTAATCCTTGGCTATCAAAATCTCACTTAGGGTCGGTACGGTCTATATACTCGGTCCTAGTGATAAGTCGAGACTTAATTCTGCGACTTGGCTTCATTGTCTATGTGAAAGCCTTGGCGCAAGTTAAGAATTGATGAACCCGTGTTGAAAGAAGACGGTCTTTATTTTCTTTTATCATTATACTGCCGCAAAGTTAATGATATACCATTCACTCTTTAAAAAGGTTAATTAAATCAAGTAGGAGATGCACGTGTTCCGGTTAGTCACGACTCTTCTATGATATCAAAGGGCAACCTATTCGGTCATGCTCCTGCCATCGGCAAGTTGTCCACAAAAGTTTTAAGTAATTAGATGTCTTTATCGCAACATTGGGAGGTGGATTCTTCGGGGTTGGGCATGCACAGTCTTGAGTAGTCTGTCCCTCATTGTTGAGAGGTGAGCTTACCAGGTCGGGAGACCCTCAATTTAACAACAAGAACACGGCTCGTTTTGCGAAAAACAGTCACCTCTGGAGAATGCTGTTGCAACTCCATGTTAAGCATAAGTGCGCATTTGTACATACCACTAAGTAAATACTATTAATCCGTCCCAAGGACAGTTGGATCCCGAAGCAACACTTCTTTTTTGTATTGATTTCTACTTTGGTCGTTTTCATTCTTTCTTTCTTTATTTTATCTCTTCTTTTATTAAAAAGCAACTTAAGGCTGAGTAGGGGAAGTCGTGTCTTTGGGTTCGATACTCGGTACTTGCTGGAAGTCTATACTACACTCGATAGGTACACTTGCCTATTGTGTGGGTTTAGAATAATTCGCAACTATCGTTTTATTTTATAAATTTAAAACTTGAAAAGTGTTTTAATTTAAAGTTTTGACTTAAACTCTTTAGGATCAAGTTTTTGGCGCATCCGCCGGGGCTTGTTTTCTTTAAAATAAAAGTTAATTTAAGTTATAAAAACCTTTAACCCACACGACATCAGGAACTTGCTGGAATAAGGTGTTCTATATGTACCTGGGTAGTCATCTGGTTCTTTGAGCCTTCCATTTTGTTTCAAAATCTTTTATTTGTTTGTTTTTCTGTAAAAGATCTATTGTTCATATGCTTCTTATTTGAAGTAAAGAACAATTATGTGCTTTATTTTGGAGGGTTAGGATATGCAAAGCTTGGGGAGAGCTTTTCATCTGGTGTGATAAGGTTGGATCTGGTCAGTGTAGTTAGCTTCTGTGTCCTTTCTTTGATTTTTCCTTTTTGTAGTCCTTCACACTGGCCAGAAAACCTTGAATTATATTGGCCTTTTTGTTTCAGAAAACCATTAATTATGTTGATCCTGTTCTTTTGGTGTCTGTTATTTCATTGGTATTTTTGGGGTGGTGGGATACAGGGATTTTGCAGGAATAAGGAGATATATTGTGCATTGGGTAGTAGTAATATGGTGGTCTTGGTCATCTCCTGTTTTGATCAAAACTGTGTCTTTTTTAAAAACTGTTATGTTAGATTCCATGTTTATAATTGAAGATGGATCTAATTCTGCCATGATCTAATGGGTTCCTTTTCATATTTGGAAAATGAATCAATTTCTGTGTTTTGGAAGTGGTGGTTAGGTTTTGGAAAGCTAAGGGGATGCTTAAAATTGGGAGTTACAAGGCTGGAACTATCCTTTGCTTGTAGGACATTTATTTCCGCCCTAAAGTTTTACATTTGTAATTCTTCACAAGGATGGGAACCCAATCATTGCTTTGTTTCGTTTCGAAACCTGTTTTTTTGTGTTTAGAATAGGTTTTATGGGATGGTATGTTTTTGGGATTGGGTTGGTTTGTGCAGATTTATGGGAATGGTACATAATATTGTTTGGGGTTTCAATGAGATTGACTAGATGTTGTTATTATAGTTATGAGATTGATAGTATTCGATTATATGAGCAGTATGGTACACAGAAGAAGAAGGGAGGCTGCTGCAATTGCTATGAGCCTGCTACTTTTGGAGTTATAGAGACCGAAAGATTGTTAAGAGTTACATGCTGTTACTTTGGATTTATGAAGAAGATTATTTGCTGCTGTAGTAATAAAGAAAGCTGTTGGGGTATTATAGCAAGGAGCAAAGTTCATGCAAGAGGAAATCAAGGGAACGGATCGAAAACTATTATTGTTGAGATTCATGAGCTGTTGGGGTTCAAGATCAGGATACTGTTTGATTGACGATTTGAGTTTTATTTTGTATGTTCGTTTTGGTGTTGGATAGGTAGTTTGTGGGTGGATTGTCGGTTTGATTGGTCTTGGGCTTATGGGCATTTGTTTAGTTAGTTTTACCCAAGGCATTATAGCCTAGTGGTATCTTGGTGGTGAGATAAGACTTAAGGGCCATAAGGTCCTGGGTTCGAATATCACAAAGGGGGTTTTCTCATAATTATGAGTTTCCTCCTGAATTGGTGACTTGGTGGTGGAATATGATCGCGTGACAACACTGGTGGCACGATTATACTCCAGTATTCCGTGAGTGATTCCAATTTGTTGGCCGTTCAAAAAAAAAAGTTTTATTTTTGTAAGCCCATAAGGCCGGTTTTGGTTGTACAGGTTTTTTTTGTTGTTTATAAATTTACAAGGAGTACCGTCTCCTTTATCAAAAAAATAAAAATAAAAAGAATGATAGGATCACAATGCTAACCGAAGCATTTTGGACCACCTGATATTCTACTGGTTTGGCTTATCAGTGTTGCCGTGTTGGCAAATTTCCGTTACTCGGGGCACAAGTCGGTGACCAAGTTTAATGCTTATCACTAAAAAACTTTCCTGTGCAGGTTATGGATTGCTTAGGAGATAATGATAAATTATATTATGTAATTCGAATTAGTTTTATCTTAGGAGTAGATTAGATAACTAATGATGGCTATTCTATTCGAGGGATTAGGATCCCTGAGATGGAACTTGGAAGTTATCTAGTCCTATCAATCATATTGTAATCGTTTTTAGTAGATTTTCTAATTAATGAGATTTGGGAGTTAGCCAAAACTTGTTTGTGTTTTTCTTTTCTTTCTTTTTTTTCTTCTAAGTTTTCACTTTTACTTATTTTATTTTTGGTACAATTTCATATATGCCATTGTAAACTTGTAAAATATCATATATACCCAAAGTACAAGTTTTTCATGCATATTGTATAATGGTCCTAAAGCATGTTTTGGGTATATATGAAATTTTGATGTTTTGCAGGGATATCCATGAGTTTTTTAGGTTATACATACGACATAAGCTTCACAGGCTCTACATAAAGCTTTCTTATTGGACTATTTTGTACAAGAAATTTTTTATAATCCAAATACTCTATTGTTTTTAATTAAACATCTTATGAATGAACCACTTCTCATGTTCGTAAAACTCTCACCTCATTCCTCGCCTTTTAAGACCCAAGTGTCTTACAAAAAACACCAAGTCTTTGCTCAACCACTCATCCACTACTTCATTGGCAACTTGTCATAAACTTATAACTATATATAACATACCTTACTAACGCACTAAATAAATAATACACGTTAAACATATATAATAATAGTGTCTACTTAACTCATAATAAAAATAAAAATAAATTAGCAATTAAGAAGGGTAAATACTTCTCCTTACCATTCAATGAAACTTGTGTTCAAGACGAGAGTACTTTTTGGTCCTTAAATCTAAAGTTTTAAAATACCATACCATCCTATAAAATGGGCAATAGAAGATGGGCTAAAAGGGATGTGCTTGGGCCATATGAAAGCCCAACTGGCCTAAACCAACGAGCCCAACCCTAAATTCATAACGAACTTTAAATGTACATTAAGCCCAATGGTCTAAATAAAAACTAGCCTCACAATCATGAAGCTAGTAACATTACAAATTATAAAAAACCAAAACTGTGCAAGGAAACCGCTTAATTAACAAACATCTGAGGATATCATTAGTCGTACTGTGTTTGCCGGTACTTGATTCATCTCAATTATCATCAATCGGTTGTGTTGTCATCATCATCATGGATGCTTAGAAATAAAAAAGTTGTTGTCATGGTGTTTATAAGAATTGGTAATTGATTTCTTGAATTACAATGATAAATTACAAGATAATATATAGCCTAAAGACTATAACAAGATCTCCACTATTTTAGGGAGGATACCAATTACAATTAATCTATAATCATTTACATAATTACATATACTCTATTACACCCCCGCAGTCGAAGCGAAGGGTGGACGAATGCTGAGACTGGCCCGAAAGTCATCAAAGAGGACACGTGGAAGACCCTTAGTGAAGATATCAGCGATCTGGTGACGAGACGGGACATGAAGCACGCGAACATTACCCCTCTGAACCTGTTCGCGAACAAAATGTATGTCGAGCTCGATATGCTTGGTGCGCTGGTGCTGCACTGGGTTGCCAGAGAGATAAATAGCACTGATGTTATCACAGTACACTATCGAAGCCCGTGTGATCGGATGCTGCAATTCCAGAAGAAGATTGCGAAGCCAGCATAGTTCAGCAACGACATTAGCTACGCCACGATATTCAGCTTCAGCACTGGACCTGGAAATGGTAGACTGGCGCTTCGAAGACCACGAGATTAAGTTATCCCCAAGATAAACACAGTAACCTGATGTAGAGCGTCGAGTATCTGGACATCCTGCCCAATCCGCATCAGTGTATGCAACAAGTGAGAAGGACTGAGCAGGTGTGAGATGAAGACCAAAGTCAGTGGTGCCCTGAATATAGCGAATAATGCGTTTGAGCGCATTCCAGTGAGAGACTCGTGGCGCATGCATGTACATACATATCTGCTGAACAGCATAGGAGATGTCCGGTCTGGTAAATGTCAAGTACTGAAGAGCACCTGCCAGGCTGCGATAAGAAGAAGGGTCATCATAAAGGGGACCTGAATCGGCTGAGAGCTTGGATTGAGTATCCACAGGGGTGGCCGCAGGTTTGCACGCATCCATAGCAGCCCGATGAATTATGTCACGTGCATAAGACTGCTGAGACAAGAACATAGTGTCACCGGAGCGAGTAACCTGTATCCCCAAGAAGTAAGAAAGAGGACCTAGATCCTTCATAGCAAATTCACCTGCAAGAGTAGTAAGAAGAGTCTGACGAAGACTATCATTAGATGTGGTGAGAATGATATCGTCAACGTAGATAAGAAGATAGGCAACATCACTGCCATGTTTGTATACAAACAGGGAGTTGTCTGACTTGCTTTGACGAAAACCCTGAGAAGTAACAAAGTCCGTAAATCGCTGGTACCAGGCCCGAGGTGCCTGTTTGAGGCCATAAAGAGACTTTTTAAGAAGACACACATGATCAGGAAAGTCCCGATGACGAAAACCAACAGGTTGATGCATGTACACGGTTTCAGCTAAGTTGCCGTGCAGAAAAGCATTAGTGACATCAAGCTGGTGAATACTCCACGATTTTGCCAAGGCCAAAGTAAGAACAGTGCGAATAGTAGCCGGTTTGACAACCGGGCTAAAAGTTTCTCCACAATCAACACCCTGTTCCTGTTTGCGACCATCACACACCAAACGAGCCTTGTAACGCTCGAGACTGCCATCCGACCTGTACTTATGTTTAAATAGCCACATGCAACGAATAATGTTCATATCAGGGGTGCGAGGTACAAGTTCCCAGGTCTTATTTTTAATAAGGGCACTAAATTCGTTAGACATGGCATTGTACCACTCTGGAGTGGCTAAGGCAACCTGAGGGTTCTTAGGAATAGGTGCGATGGTGGTGGCATTGAGGTTGAAGTGTTGTTTTGGTTTGGTGATGCCGCTCATAGAGCGTGTGTGAATGGTTCGCATAGGTGGGGGTGGAGGTGGAGGAGGTGGCGGTGTTGGGCCTGTGGCAGACTGTGGTGGAGATGTGGGCTGGTCATGGGTGGCGGCCGATGTAGATGGGCCTGGTGTGTGTTGCGAGTTATCGGGTAATGGGCCGGGGAAAGAAGAGGGGGGTGAGGGTGGGCTGGATGTGGTAGTGTGAGATGGCCCAGTAGGAGTAGGGGGTGGGGCCGAAGTGGCAGATGGCCCAGCAGGTGGGTTTGGTGTTGGTGGGTTTTGCGTAAGGTGGTCCCAAACGAGTGGGTTGATGGTGGGGTTAAGGAACTCGTAGGAAGGAGGGGTGGTGGGTGATTGAATGGCATATGGGAAAATGGTTTCCTCGAAATAGACATGACGAGAAATAATCATTTGATGGGTGGTAAGGTCAAGGCATTTGTATCCCCGGTGGTTAGAAGGGTAACCAAGGAAGACACAGGGATGGGAGCGGTAGTTGAGTTTGTGTATGGTGGTGGATGGGGTGAGTGGGTAACATAGGCATCCGAATACGCGAAGGTGATCGTATTCGGGAGTGACACGGTATAAGTGAGAAGTGGGGGAGCGGAACTGGTGTGTTTTGCTGGGAAGGATATTGAGTAGGTAAGTGGCGGTTTCAAGGGCATGGTGCCAGAAGGCGGGTGGTAGGGCGGCTTGAGCAAGGAGAGTGCGTATCATGTTGTTTATAGTGCGGATTTTGCGTTCAGCTTTTCCGTTTTGTGAGGACGTGTATGGACACGAAAAACGGAATTGCATACCATTTTGGTGACAAAACGTGTAAAAGTTATTATTTGCATATTCTTTTCCGTTGTCGCATTGTAATTGTTTAATGGTACGCTCAAATTGTGTTCGCACAAGGTGATGGAGTTGGGTGAAGGTGGGGAAAACTTGGGATTTATTAGCAAGGGGGAAGGTCCAAAGAAAATTGGTGAAGTCGTCTAGAAATAAAATGTAATATTTGTGACCACCTGTGCTAAGAATAGGTGAAGTCCAAAGATCACTATGTATTATATCAAACGGCAATTGAGTAAAATTAACAGAATCATTAAAAGGTAAGCGAATGCTTTTCCCAAAAACACATGATTGACATAATGTATTATTACTACGTTTGCTATAATCAATAAAAGACGACAACTTTAAAGACTGTAACAAGTTATTGCCAGGGTGACCAAGCCTTTGATGCCAGCGATCTTGAGAAATGGTGGTGAGGGCCGTAGGTTGGTTGGATTGAAGCGGAAATGGTTGCGTGAGTGGGTAGAGATCGCCTGTGCTATTGCATCGTAGGATAGGAGCCCGAGTTTTGAGATCCTTCACAAGAAAACCAAAAGGGTCAAACTCAATAGAAACCAAATTATCAGTTGTAAGGCGACGAACTGAAATTAGGTTTTTAATAATATTAGGGGCAAAAAGGACGTTGTTTAGTTTTAAAGGTGGGAAAGGGGGTGGTAGGGTCTGGTTGCCTATAGCCAAAACAGGGATTGACATGCCATTACCAACTATTATATTTTTATTAGTGCACGAATTAAACTTAGACGGGGAATATATACCTTGCTGATTTGCCGAGTGAGATGAGGCGCCCGAATCCATGACCCCGTGATCCGGTGGGTTTAACGACATGGTGTATAGTGCCTGCTCAATGTCTGTTGGGGTATAACCTGTAACATGGGCCTGGTCGGGTCTGGAGCCCAATATCCCTGCACTGTTATTATTAGTGGGCCGAGAGGGGTAGGGGCATGGGGGTTGGGCCTGTTGTGACTTCCATTGCTGATTTGGGCCTTGAAGCATTCCAGCCCATTGTGAAGCTGTCCAATTGGCTGGAAAAACTATGTAGGGGTGTGTCGGCTGTGAGGATGAAAAAGGAGTACCTCTGTTCTGACCGGAAGCATTGCGACGGCGCCCCTGTCCCCGGCGTCCCTGACCACGAGAACGAGTAGTGCCGGTTACCTGAGAAGGCTGAGACCCATGAGTGTGGTTGTTGTCGGCAACAGTAGCAGCAAGAGCAGTGGACGCTGACTGAGAATTCCGAGCAAGTTGAGACTTTTTGGTTGTTTCCTCCATGGTTAAGCGGGAACGGATCTCGCTGAACGACGGGAGTGGTTCCTTGTTCCGAAGCACCGTGGAGATACCGTCATATTGCTCGGTTAAACCTGTTAGGACCTTAATGACAAGAATGTGATCTTCGACAGGTGCGTCAACGCTGGCTAGTTGATCGGCGATGTGTTTGGCATGCTGGCAGTAGTCGGACATGTTCTGAAAATTGGCCAGATTGAGATTGGCGAATTGTTGTCCAAGAAAAATAGCACGAGTCGTCTTGTTGTCGTTGAACTCGTTTTGCAGCAGGGTCCAGGCTTCATACGCGGACTGTCCTGGAACAAGAATGATGTGAAGAAGCGGCTGAGAGATAGTGGCGTATATCCACTGAAGAACAATAGCGTCGAGACGCGACCACAAGGCCTCGGCTTGCGCTGAAGCAGCCGTTTTGTCAGCATCAGAAGAAGATGCGACGGCCGGGTTGGGACGAGGTGAGAGGTGCTCGTGAACCTCGTAGGCACGGCAGTGAACCTGGAACAGAGTGGCCCAGGCAGAGTAGTGTGGTGAGTCTTTTTCCAAGATGAATGGAATGTTGGTTTTGATGTTGGTGACCGCTAGGGCCGGGTGAAGGGTAGAGGAAGCCATGAAAGGGGAAGAAGGAAGAGGTAGGGGAAGGAGAGGAGCCGCCGGACAGGAGGTGTCTGCCGGAGAAGAAGAAGGGGACGGCGGCGGTAGGGTTAGGATCGGCTGGTATGTGATACCATATAAGAATTGGTAATTGATTTCTTGAATTACAATGATAAATTACAAGATAATATATAGCCTAAAGACTATAACAAGATCTCCACTATTTTAGGGAGGATACCAATTACAATTAATCTATAATCATTTACATAATTACATATACTCTATTAGTGTTGACACCGGCTAAATTATTGGCATGCTGGCTGCACCCCACTGGACCCAGTTTTATAAATGTCATCCATGTTGATATGTGTGGGCATCACTTACTTACCCATCCATGCACGTATGGTTCACCTACCCCCTTCTCTTGACTTTAGACAACTCTTGACAAATATACCACAATGTATGGTGCTAGATGTGGCATTTTTAATCTATTTTATGAAAACATTCAGGTTGGGTTGTAATTATGACGCGAAATGAAAGAACAAAATATGAACATAAAAAATTCTCAAAGAAAGGGATGTATTAACGAATACATAGAAAATTAAACTAGACTCCCTTTTAATAAGGATTAATAAATTTGGCAAGTATATATCACATAATCGCAAAGTTGATAGTTAGACAACGAAAACTCAAATTAATAACATTAATAAACACGTAAATTATCACTATTACTGATTTAATTATACGTTTCTACAATAAAAATGAAAAGATTACAAAATACAATACCTAGAATTGGGAAAAAGTCTTCCATGCTGAAATCGAAGCCCCAGATGTTTTGCCACATGATGTGGCTCGCGGAGACCTTTTTGTCCAATGCTTTATGGGCTATGTGACTTCACTTGTACCCCAATGCATGTTTGTATCATGTTTTGGCCTTTTCTACCTTGGTTTCCTTTGTCTGCTGGTTCAACTACAAGCCTGCTAACTCCTGAGCCGCTCCATATCAATTTTATTGGTCATGCGTCAAACATGTTTGTTAAAATAACTAACACACACATTTTGTATAATTAATCCTATCCTAAATCAACGCATTTGTCCACCATGGGACTTAAACCCTTAATCAAATAGGAAAAAAACATTTTTTACACAACTTGATTTCGCTAGACAACATGTTTTTTTGGTACACGTCAAACATGTACAATATAAAACATAGCCAAAGAGAAAAGTGGTTATGGCTTTGGGTTCACGGGTTTAAATAATAAACTGACTTAAGGATAATCGATTAGCGTATACATTGGAATTGTTTGGCCAATTTATGCTACGTAACAAAATATTTATATGGACAAAGCCTTATGAACAAAAGTACTATGAAGATTGTGAAGAAGTATTTAATCAGTAAAAGAAGGTGATGTGTAACACAAAAGAAGGGAGAAGGAGGCCACTATGTTGCTTCTAGCATGTGGTTCCTTTTACACTGTCATGGTCCTTACACTATGTGTTGTGGCCTGCGAGTGAGATGCCGCGAGCCACAACTTAATCTACGTGGCTAGCTTAAACCACAACACTCATGGGCTAATGAATGCGCGAGCGAGTCGACGCTAGTGTACTCACGTGTGATAGCGAGTCAAATTCGACCGTTGGCCAAAGGCTAGTTTTGGCTATTTATAAAATAAAAAAACCGCTATGGAGTTCCTAGATGAAGACAGGTTTGGATCGAATGCCGAACTCGAAGATAACCTTAGCCAAATGCCATCCCCGTCTCCGGATTTTGAAATTCCGGGTACGCAACCACCAGCCCCAAATAAGCGAGGGCAAAGAAGGGGTGGTGTCAGAGGTGGTCTGGGGGCTAGAGGTGGTGGCCGAGGTAGGATAGCGGCCGGCAGGAGTGGTGGTAGAGGTGGTGAACCAACCAAACAAGATGTACGACCAAAGCGACAAGTGATGAGAAAATAGCCCTTTGTCGAGCGTGGGTGGAAGTTTCGGAAGATCGAAAAGCTGGTATAATTTTTTTATGTAAATATATGTTGCAAGTATAATGATTTTTTTTAATCTTTGTCTTATTTTTTTTGTTGCCGACTATCAACAGGTGAAGGTTTTTTTGGGGACAAATCCAAGAAATCTTCTATGCACAAGTGGGGAATGAAATGCGTTCACCGGATATGATTTCTGGCCGGTGGGCCGAGATTAGGAAATATGTGGGCTTGTTTACAAACATTTATAACAGGAACGCTAATCGAGTGCGAGGGAGTGGGTCTAGCGATCTTGATGTCTACAAGTTCACCTGCGACGAGTGGAAAGATGAGGTGTTACGCAAGTACAACACCAACAAAACATGGGATGAAAAATACTTGTGGAAAATCCTTCGTAATTGCTCCAAATCGGTCGAGCTAATTTCGTTTGAAGAGATGAGCGAAGGCGGCTCATTAAAGCAGGCCAAAACCTCATCATCGGGTGGGCATATCTCCTCCACAAGCTCGGATGCTCACGTGGGGATTGACCTAAACTCTGATGAGGGTCTTACCCCGTCTCCCCTAGGTCGATCAGCTGGAAAGGACAAGGCGAAAGCTAAACGAACTGCTACTGAAGCCGATAACGAATTCTCGGGGGAGATTAGCTAAATAAGAACTACCATGGAGATGACGGCGAAAGCTGCAATCGATAAAGTAAGATTGAGGAACATGGACTTTTTAATAAGGGACTTAAGCAACCTTCCAATGCCTCGTCGGGCGATACTTCAACGAGAACAGGATCGTCTCGTGAAGGAATTCGAAGAATAGCTGAACGATGAGTAGTATTGTATTAGTTTTTTATTAATTATGTCTTTGTAATTTTTTAAATTAATGATTATTTTATGTTTAGTATTTAATTTGTGTTACGAATTTAAATATTATATAAATTTGAAATAATAAGGTTTCAAAAATAGTAATATTTAAAAAAAATGGATAAAGCTGCTGCTCACCTTTAGTCACAACAGGATCAGGCGAGTAAGCTGCAGCTTTATCACATTGTCATGTCAACGCTTACGTGGCTCAATACTAGAGGATAAAGCCTTGGCTCACCTCTAGCCACAACACGTAGTCTTAGACTATCCGTTGTGGGTAGAGGTGAGCAAGGGATTTATCCAATAATATTTTACCACGTCAACGCCTACGTGGCACTGGTTAGCGGCTCGACACTTCGATTGCAAGTCTCCGAACTTGTGGGAGATTGAGTCATTGGTACGGTTGGTACCCCCGACAAGGGTACTAAACTCGGCCAAGACCCTATGCCACTGTGGTCCGCGGCCGCGTGGTCTTCCTTTGGTTGCCGTAGCTCCGACACCGTGCACTTGTTGATACGCGATCACCAGTGCAAGTTCCTCCTCTTCGGTCCATGGCGCCATATTGATGTTGGGTTGTGAAAATTGAAGGTGAAGAAGAAGAAGAGGAGGAGGAGGACGACAACGAAGAAGAAGAAGAAGACGGAGACGACGACGAAGACGACGACGACGAAGACGAAGACGAAGAGGAAGAGGACGGAGAGGAAGACGAAGAGGAAGAGGAAGAGGAAGAGGACGAGGAAGAGGAGGAGGAGGAGGAGGAGGAGGAGGAAGAAGAGGAAGAGGAGGAAGAAGAGGAAGAGGAAGAGGAAGAGGAGGAGGAGGAGGAGGAGGAGAAGAAGATTGTGTGAAAATTTTTATTTTTTGAGTAAATATATAGGGGGAGGGTAATAAATATAGTGGGTGAAAATTAAATTTTGAATTTGAACTGCCGCTAACGGACGCGAGCCGAGTCACGTCCTATCGCGGCAGACTGCTCGCTGACTCGCTCACGTCCCTTCGTTGTCGGTAGCGCCAGCCACGTGGATAAAATTGTGGCTCGCGGCAGGCTGCTCGCGGGCCACAACGGTTAGTCTTACAAGCCCACCATTGCATCACCAAGCTCACCACCAATCACCACCGTATCTTCAATTTGCTAAATGGGCTCCAGAAACCTATGGGGATGACATTGAACTTTTTCTGAAAAAGATTATTACTTGTACACTGCCATTTTTTGACTTTCTTGCCCACATCAATAACTGCAATTAGTTGTTACTTTGAATCGCATACTCGAAATGTAAATACTTTGTTAATATGTAATACATTGATTAATCTCCATTGACAGTTTAAGGATGGAAGAGGATGCTTACATGGAGGATGGATAACACTAGGCGCACGTCTATTTGGACATTTGTTTGTATTCATCCACGCAAGCGGATGGATGGCGGCAGCAGGGGCGAAGGTTTTATAGCCCCTGGCCCCTGTTTTTTGGTGCAGTATTGGAAATTTGCGATTTTCGTAGGTAAATTGAGTCCGGGTTGAATCCGGCCCCCGCCGATTTGCCACTACCGATTGAATAAAAATGAGTCCGGCATCCGCCAATTCGAGAACCAAGCTTCACCCCTGGGTGGCGGACCCTTTTCACACACAGTCATTGTTTTTAATATATATGAAACATATATAATTTTTTTAGAAGTGTTTGAAAGTGGATGTAACATTAATGGGTGCTTTTGAAGGATGGAAGTAAAATTTTTATAAGTTGTCACAAATTATCATGATAAGATTTTCAAGATAAGGTATACAATTCAAAGTTGTCATAAAATATTGCTATGCGACTAAAATGTTGTCACAAATTATTATTATACACACACATTTGAGATCTCTTGTATTTATAAATTCTTCATTCTTAATCTCTATTGGGCTGTGTTTGTTGGAATTGGTGGCCTCCTAATTAAAATCTGTTATATGATTTTCAGATTTTGGATCATGCATATGTGGTAGTGGTAACCTTCACATGTATGCACATATATATGGTGGTGGTTGTGGAAATGTATTATCAGCATTGGTGGACTCGAGATATTTGGTTGTATGAGTACTTAGGAGCAGGGGTAGCGCTTGATACCCCTGAACTTTTCTAGCATAGTGGAAATTTTTCGTTTTTGACGTTTTTCGTATTACGCTACCCCCGAATTGTATTGTCGTTACCCCTCAAAATAATTTTGACGTTTGAAAGTTACCCCTATATATTTTTTGCTAGATCCGCCACGCCACTGTGAGTACTCTGAAACGATATCAACGAGTGTGCTCAAAGGTATGAAATTAGAGTTTCACATGTGATATCAAACAAATATTCACATATGAAAGGGGCAACACGTGTTGGAATTGGACTAGGAATTAAAACTGGCTACATCTTTACCGAAAAGTTGCATGTGATCGAAGGCTAAACATCTTAAAGAACATGACTGATGGTGAAATCAATAGTCTTGGAATTGGAATGTTCTAATTTGTAGCATTTGTATTTGTATTTTGGATTATATCACAACTTGCATGCATTTATGTTTTATACGCAGTGTCCAACGGAAATTTCACATGTATTCATTAGCACCTAACATGGCCAAAATAATCTAACATGACTTCATGTAACCTAGTTAACTCATTAACACATAATAAGCTCTAGAATAGTGAATTAGGTAATATATCCCCAAATATAATACATTAACACCTAACATGGTTGATTATAAGCTAGTACTTAACATGGTTCATTGAGACCCATAATGATGATTAGGTCATTTATCAACGAACATACATAAGTCATTAACACCTAACACTACTTATTATAACATAACATGACTTAGTATAACCTAGATAACTCATTAACACATTATTAATGAGACTTAGTATAACCTAGCTAGTTAACTCATTAACACATTATTAATGATGCACTGCATATTATTCAAGACTGGGCTCGGAGCTGATAGCAAACATCGAGACACATCGACTGCCGGGTATGCTATATGACACAACAGTCCAGTGAAGGTATAAATATGGATACTCATAACAAAAAATAACACCACCTTCACAAATTCCTGATCAATAATAACCATTTACCACCCTCAACCTTTTGAACACCACAAAATTGTTTCAAATCAAGACACTAAAACTATTTAAGAAATATTCTTTGAATCCTTATATAATGTCATAACACCCGTTCGTGCGCATCGTAATGTATAAACTCATATGTATCAAACCCATAGTTGCAAAAGTCGTCCGAGTTGACCGATTACTCGCCGAATACTCGCTAGAGGGTGGGTCACCGATTATAGCCGAGTTGGCCGAATATTCCGAGTGCTCCCCGCATAGGCCGATTCGACCCCCGAGTACTCGCCCGACTAGGCCGAGTACTCGCAACTCCCCAGTCGGCTGAGTTGGTAGCGCCTAGCGAGTTCTGCAACCATGATCAAACCTATATTTTATAGCATTAACTTGTGAACCAAATTACATAAACCTAAAAATTCACGCAAATGTGAAAACTCTACCATATGAACTAAAGTTGAAACCTACAAGTGAAACCATCAATTGTGGTTGGGAAGAAGGGGAGAAAGGCACGGTGGGTCACTATATTAGGGTAAGAAAAAACCAGATTAACCGAAGCATAAACAAATTAATTGAAAAAAAAATTGAATGAAATAAACAAAACGGTGGGTGAGTTAATTATTTTTTTAAACCAAATGTAGCAGATCGGTTGTGGTTATCAATGTTCCAATACACGCACCAAACCGACATGTAGTAAAATTTTTGTCGGATTTTGGACCTTTTCCTTGAACATTTGTTTGAATTTATAGGTTATATCATATTGTTTATTTGTTTTGGTTTGATTCATTTATAGCAGATCAAAGTCAGCAGTTCATTGGGAGAGTATTTGTTTAAATTTATAGATTGTATCATATCGTTGTGTTTAAATATTCAGCAATAATCAATATTAATTGTACAAACTAAAGTAATTTATAATATTATATAATATACTAATACATCAAAACTAGTTTATCCTCCGGGAGCTTCCCGAGATAGATAAATCTAATATGAAGTGACAAAATGTGTGTACCGTAAAAGACTTAGGCCGATTTTTCAGATTCTTTTTTGTAAAGGATCAACACTCGATAACTCATAAAACCTACTTCTAATTCTACGTGTGCACCTTTTGTTCGAGTAAAGTCTCTGTATGTCACACCCTCAAATTCCACATGCGGGATTTTACCGCGAGGCGCGTGACATACCAGGATCCAAGTCAACGGTCACAATAAACAACAACTATATGATATAAAAATAACGTAATAAAACCAACCAAACAGTTTAAAAGTTAGACAAGCATAGTACAGTGGAAGCAGTTATCAAAAGTTTACAATCCAAAACATAATAGTTTAAACGTTTGAAAGAAAGTTTATCAAATGATGCATGAGATAGACAGATGCTGTGAACTCCAGTGCATCCTAAACCGATGCAGCTACCTTAGCGACCTAAGAAAACATGTTACGTTAGTCAACACATAAAGTGTCGGTGAGTCACCAATACTGCACTACCATATCACTTTATTAATTTACTTCATTGACACACAAATTTGGATGCAACACTACCCTGAATTACCCATCCCATAAAAAAAACAAAAACCACCACACACAAAACCCCACTCACCGTCCTTTAACTAGAACTCGTAGTTGCTTCACTAGACCACTACCCGTGCCACCGGCGGTGGTATTGCCATGGGGTAGATGCCTACCCGTGAAGAATCCGTGAAGTACCCCGCCCGGTCTTACGTTTAATCTCGGGAAAGAACTGATGGTGTTAAAGGCTGGAATAAGGGAACAAAAATGTGAACGGAAAACTGGAATCGTTGTTTCCGGCGTAACCCTGTGGCCACCGGCGATATATACAGTAGACTGTGGGTTGAACGGTGGGCACCGACCCACCCTCCTCCATAAGTGAATTTGCCATTTACGGATAACAATAGCAATATTCTTTTTTATGGTTTTAGACTTATGTAAAACACGACTTTATTTCTTTTGGGTTGCATTACTTTGTTTTTTGGATACACCAGACAACTTTTGTGTACTAAAACTGTTGAAAACTAAGGGGCTGTTTGGTTCATTAAGTACTGAATCATTAAGATGTCTCAATCATTAAGTTGGACCTCTTAATGGTTAATTTTCTTGTCTCACGTTGGTAGGAAAGCCTCATTAAGATTCAGCTTAGTTCAGTGCTTAATAATTCAGCAACATCCCAAATCTTAATGATTCAGACTTAAGCATTCCATTCAGAGGCTGAAACAAACGCACTGAATGCTGAATCATTAAGCACTGAATGATTCAGAGCCTCATTAAGAGGCTTACCAAACAGCCCCTAACTTCTTTTGTATCCTAAACTATAATATGATAGTGCATATACCATAATAGACGGAGTTTTGTTTAGAATGATTTAACTTTTTTTGTCGTAAACAATACCGATTGTTAGTACGGTACCACCAACAAAACTAACTGAACTAATACCATCCAAACAACATCGATGTCGGTTTGTACTTTACTCATTTTATTATAAGGCCTTTGGGTGTACCTTAACACCAAAAGTGTTAACGGTGATGTGGTATTTTAACTTTTATTGCACACTACTCTCTCCGGCCCGTGTCAAGAGGCGTTAAAGTTGTCTTAAGTTAACATGTTAACAAGAATTAAAAGAGATAATGGGGCGTTAAACCATTTCCTTTAAGTGAGCTAGTGTGAAAGGAGAAAACGTAGAGAATGTAACATATAGGCGGAGTTAAAAAGTGATTAAAATATACCCATGACGTTTATAACATATCATTAGTCTTTTCATTCTACTTAATAGATTAATAGGTTTGTTGTTTTATAGTTCCTTAACCAGCTTGACATTAACCAAATACAAAATTTAGTTGAATGAACGACTTTCCTATATCTGGAATAATAAACCATTTATAACCAAAAGGTTTATAAAGATATATAAAAACCAAAAATATCAATTATAGGTTTGATTTTGAGACACAATAAAAACAGACCGACCCATATTCATGGGTGGAGCTTATGGATGGCCAGGGTGACCCGGCCCTCCACTTTTTTTTTCTTAATAGTGTAAGTTTATGTATTTTTGTTTGAAAATTGCATACGCATTAAGTTTCTCCCCTTCTAATTTAAGAGTCCCAAGACTTTTTATCCCCTCCTCCCTATACATGTGTTCAAACTCTTTATAACCAAAAGGTTTTTAAGGATATAAAAACCAAAAATATCAATTATAGGTTTGATTTTGAGACACAATAAAAACAGACCGACCCATATTCATGGACCGATCTTATGTATGGCCAGGGTGACCCGGACCTCCACTATTTTTCTTAATAGTGTAAGTTTACGCGTTTTTATTTGAAAATTGCATTCGTATTAAGTTTGCCCCGTTTCCTTTCTAATTTAAGAGTACTATGAGTTTTCATCCCCTCCACCCTATACATGTGGTCAAAACTCAAACGGTACTAATGATATCAAAACAAAATTTGGCGGGGTGTGTGGGGCATATGGTTATTTTGTCTTCATTTGGCCACGAGACCGTTTATTGATTGAAAATCACTTTTCGCATCTCATTTTTTGTCGACTCTCTGATAACATTTTCGTCCATCCTTTGTTATAATTTGATGGAATCATGGAAACGTAAGGACATTGATTAAGCATCCTATAATCAAGGTCATGATTAAACTCTAGTTAAACTCATTTAATTATATGATTTAAATTTAAGTTTAATTTGTTTCAATCTTAGGTTAAGCTTAGCTCACAAGTATGTTTACAAAATCAAACTCGACTCATCTACAATTTATATATTTTAAGTGTGCAAGTATTTTATGTATATTTAATTATTAATTAATTAATTAATACATGTAATATCTTGTTATCAAGCTTTGGATCGAGTTTGATTTAAAAAAAATAAAAATCCCAACTGGGCTTGAGTTTGGCTAAACCTCTACTCAGTTCAAGGTTTTAGCGAGCTAGTCTTGTATGTAGCTAACTCCGCTTGTGAATTGTAGCGGTATGGTAGCGAACGGATGGTTGTTCAAGTTTACATAAAGATCTTTATCAAGGACATGTTAAATATTAAAGAAATTTAGAAACGGAAAGAGCACCTACTCTTAAATACTAGTTGATAAAGTATATATACAAAACCTCTACTAACGTGTGTTTAGAAAAACAATAAACAATTGTCCATAAAAATTAATGGTATATTATTGTTTTTCAAAAAGATAAATGGGTTTAATCAAACAAGTTATACTTTTAGTTAATTTGTCCTCCTATAATCACACACAAAAATAATTTCTAAAGTGAACATACTTTGAAAAATCAATTCTCATATAAATTATAGGTCCCATTAATCATGGATATCGCATATATTATATACTTCAAGATGTAATTTAATTTATTATAAAATTCTATTCAATTTTTTTGATTAATAATTATAGAGAAAGAGTTGTATTTAAGCATCACAACTTTCCGTGCACGTAGAGAGCGATGTCTTTGGCGTGCCTTGCTGTTAATTATGATGAACACGAGTCAAGCCACATTATTTGTCTTCTATCTCACGCTACAATTCAACGATCTTTTTTTTTAACGGCAAACGGCTTTATATATATATAAAGGCTCAGTAAGGAGCTGACACGAAAAACCCCAAAACACGCAATAGCGACACCCAAAACAAGAACAAAAAAACGAAATTACAACATTACAGAGACATCAAAACTGAGCCAATCATTCCAGCAAGGCATAGTAGTCTTCGAGCGATTTGAAATCCAAGAGTAGGCGTCTTCCTTGAAAAGATCGACCGTCTTCGCAATCGGGATGAAAAGGTTATTGAACACCTTCTCATTCCTAGCTAGCCAAATTCTCCAAACAGTAGCGATCATAGCCGTGTACACCGTTTTTTTCCAGCGTTTAGACCCTGGAACAGACGTAGCTGAATGGAAAAGTTCCGAAATGGAACACACATCAGGATTAAAAGGGATCCGCATCCATGTCATAACTTGCCACCAAATGCTTTTAGCCCACAGACAATTGAGAAAGAGGTGGTCCGTATCTTCATCGGAAATAGAACATCTCTCGCACGTAACCGAAGGTAAATTAACTCCCCGGTGACCAAGATCCACCTTGGTAGCCACCCTCCCAAGGAGAATCCTCCATAAAGCATCCTTGTCTGCGGCTTCAGACTCGAAGAAGGACTCGGTGATCCAGGGAATGTTCCAGCCTTGCTGGATGTTAGCCGAGTAAACATGATCAGCAACTGTACCATCTTTGGAAGCTGCTAGCCGAAATAAATCAGGAAAACGCTCACGTAGGGGAGAGTCAATAACCCAAACATCTTTCCAAAATCTAGTTTTAGCGTCATCTCCAACCTGAACTTTAAGATTCGAATGAATGAAAATACCGGTCCTTTTGAGTATGTCATCGGCTGCACCAATATCTTTCCACGTGCCCATGATGGTCTTTTTAATCGGAACGAGAAAATTGTCAATCCTAGACTTGTGAATGGATTGGATCACCCTCACCCATAGTTGATTAGGTTCGTTCCGGAAACGCCACCACCATTTAGTGAGCATAGCCGCATTGAAATCTTCCACTCCACCTATCCCAAAACCGCCAAGGCGCTTAGGTCTTACCATCTTGTCCCACTTAACCCAATGGATATTTTGACCCGTAGCCGATTTTCCCCACACAAAGTCGCGTCTTATCCTTTCAATTTGTTTGATAATGCACTTCGGGGTTGCAAATAAAGATAAGAAATAAGACGGAACGCTTCCAAGAACCGCTTTAGCTAGGGTCATTCTTCTTGCGAAAGAAAGGTTGTTAGATTTCCACGTGGAAAGCTTCTTTCGAACTTTATTGAGCACCGGATCCCAATTCTTGGCTCGCTTCATGTTAGCACCGATTGGAATGCCAAGGTAGGTAAACGGGAGGTAACCCGGCTCACACGATAGACGGTTAGCCATAGCAACGATCTCCTCATTATCTACATTGATCCCGAACAATTTGCACTTTTTGTGGTTCACCATAAGACCCGAGATTAGGTACCAACATCTAAGAAAGCGAGCAATGCTCTCCACATTTTGACTCGACCATTCTCCAACGAATATGACATCGTCCGCATAGCACAAGTGAGACATCAAGGGGCCGCCATTTGGGAGTTGCAACCCATGAAAAAGACCGGAATTAATCGCTCGGGTCATGAGCATATTGAAAACTTCCATAAGGATTAGGAAGAGGAAAGGAGATAAGGGATCTCCTTGTCTAAGGCCCCTTTTAAAAGAGAATTCTTCCGTCGACGACCCGTTAACGAGAATAGAGCCCCTAGCCGATGCGAGGCAAGCCCGTATCCAACCAATCCATCTCGGGTGAAACTTCATAAAATCTAACGTGTTAAGGAGGCATTTCCAATTCACCGAATCATAGGCACGTTGGAAGTCCACTTTAAAGATCAACATTTTAACTTTGGATTTCTTAGCCCACGAAACCATCTCCCCAAGCATCAACGGACCGTCGATAATATTTCTACCACCGACAAACGCCGATTGGGTAGGCGAAATTAACGAGTTAATAACACCTTTCAAACGATTGGCTAGCGCTTTGGCGATAATCTTGTATAGCGAACCAACAAGGGAGATAGGTCTAAACTCGGCAATGTCTTGAGGGTCCGGAACTTTGGCGATTAAGGCAATGAACGTCGCGTTACAACCGGGCCCTATACAACCGGAATGGTAAAAATCCCGCATCATCTTCATAACTCCCGGCTTGAGTAACTCCCAATATTTCTTGAAGAATTTGAGCGAAAACCCATCCGGGTCGGGCGCTTTGCCTCCATTACAGCTTTTGACGGCACCCAAAACCTCCTCCAAGGAAAAGGGGGAAGCTAACAGATCGCTCTTAGTAGGGCTGAGTTCGGGCAGGCCCATTTTAATTAATTAATTTACATATATCAGTGATTAATTAATTTACATATATCAGTGATAATCTATATTATCTTAATAAGGAGGAGTGATGGCTAGGATAGTAATTTTCAATTGTGTACAACTTAAGAAGCAACATGAACAAGTGATTTATGCTTACATAATAAGGGTATAATTGGAACTATGTGGAACATTAAGACACAAAGAAGGGTACATTAGTAAATTTGTATTCACATTTTAGTTAAAGTATAAAATTGTTTCCCTTAATACCCCTACCCTCTTCCTAACCTAACGTTGAGATACCCCATCATTTACCAACCTCCATCTTTCCAACTCCCTTTCTAAACGTAACCATTCACCCACTCACCACAATATTTATTACTTTTTTCTACTTCCTGTATCCAAAGCGACTGTAACCTATTCACATAATAAATTTATTCACTGAGTATCCTAATCGACTGTAACCTTTTCCATTATCTATATTGCACTCGAATCGGAATCTGAAGTTTCATTTTTGACAGCGGAATGAATGGTTAGTGTGATGATTTCGTTGCATCAGATCGGGAAAGATGGGGTTTAGACTGGAATTTGGGTATTGATTTTATTATGAATAACGTACAGGTTTGAGCAAACTCTCTTCTCGATGTCTTATTACGAAAATGAAAAAGCATTCATTTTAGGTATTTTGCAGGTGAAAGGAATACATGCTTAGGCCACGATGGCCTCCGGTGGTGATGATAGATGGCGGTCTTGAGTTCAGCCGGAAGGAATTAGAGATAATAGTGGCCGTTGTGATCTCTGCATCCCAACATAGGTAACCCTAATTTCTTTCATTTGTTATAAGTTTGGTTTAGAACTGAGTTGTATAAGTTCAGTTTTGCACTATCATTGGAATTATATGATGCCAAGAGTTTGTTTTCATGATAATTTCTATAAAATTAAGTTGTCTTGTTTAAGTTTCAGGGAGGCAATTCATGTAGAATTCTGGATCATATTAGGCTCTTCTGACTGTTGCATTCATTGCATAATTAGTTTGTCTTAATATTTGTGTGAGTGTCTAACTCATGTCATGCCTTTTTTTTTTCTTGAGAAGTTGAAACATGAAAAGATGATTCAAATGTTAGTTTCCTTTGAGAGTCCACAAGAGTTTCTTGTTATTACTGAATTTGCTCAACAGAGAAAAGTTTATGCAGCCTTTGTAAGTCACTAGGCAATAAACCATTGCAACTGGCGTTTGTGGTGTTGTCTGTAACTTGTAAGTGATCTAAGTGAAACTCTTAAGTTGGTCATATAATATTGTAGGCTAAAACCTTGATTACAAACATTATTGTATAGTATAATAATGCAGATAAGGGTGCAAATGAGCCGGGACGCTGCTATTCAAGATTGACTCAATTAAAAGCTCAAAAATGGCGAGCCTTATTAATCCCGAATTGAGGTTGAGCCTAAAAACTCGTTTATTTATTAAGCATGGCATGTGAAGCTTGTCAAGCTCGTTGAACCTTATCGAGTCTTAGTATGATATTACTTCTATTAATATTTAATAAAATTTATCCTTCATTTAAAGTTGTTTAGATTTAAATTTGTTTACGAGCCGAGTCCAAACCTAAACAATAGGCTTGTTTAGTAAACGAGCTTCATTTTGCGATCTATGTATCATCTTTATTTAATATATTAACTAATAAATAATAAATGAGTCGTGCCCGAGCCAAGCCCGAGATTGAGAACCCACCAACGAACCAAGCTCGAGCTCTTGTAAGTTAATCGAACTCGAGCTCGAGGCTAGTTAAGCTCGAGCTCGGCTCGTTTGCCCCTAAGTTAACTCCTTACCAATTATAGCCTTTTAGTTGCTTGGAAAAAGTTGAAGTGTATGCTGCACTAAGGATGTATAGGTTTCATGTGTCATTGTTTGATAAATTGATGAACTGGTTTTAACTTTTTATGTGTCGTTGTTTTGATGAATTAACAATGCATTAGCATTGATTTTTCTGTACAGGACATTCCTTTCTTTTTTTTGTGATGACCAGTTTGCTCCTTCTAAGAGACTTCTGATCAGGCCGTGTAATCTATTTCTAGAAGGTAGCATCTTACCCCAACTCTTTTCTTTTCTTTTGCTATATTATGTTCTTAAATCAAGTTAAAGTGCTGAGAAATTATCAAATCATAAATCAAATAAGCAAAACTACAGTAGACTATAAAACTTTCATTTATGAATTGACTTTATAATGATAAAATATAAATTGATGTATTACAACTTCAATATCAAGATTTTATATAAAGAAGACACCATGGCAGATACTTCTTCTTGAAATGTTGAGCTCGCAAAGGTAAATTTTACTCTGTTTCCTAATTCATTGTGTATAATTTGCTATGCCCACTTAAATCACATTCTTTTATCTGTTGACAATTGAGTTTCTTCTTTCTTCCGAGTTCTCGAATTGAGAACTGGTTACGACATGTAATAAAAGAAATTATATCAAATCCAGTTTATAGTTACCTTTAATTTGACAATTTTCTCTATCTACCAAGAGAGCGCCTGTTACATCATAAGTCATTATCGGCACATCGGGTACTACTAACAAATGGGTAGTAGCAGGAGGTTGGATACAACTAATTTGAAAATCCTTGTGTTTGACGAAGCAAATCATATGTTGGCAGAGGTGATCTTATGGATGTTTGTTTTTTTTTCTCTTAATATATTTGTAAGGAAACAATGTAGTTTATTATTCATTCTGTTGGAACCTTATCGATCAATGTGTTATATGGATCTCTTAATCTTATTGTCCATGTTGTATTGGCACCTTTATGAACTTATGGAATTGCACCTACTCTTACATGTGTTGAACAACTTAAAAGAGTTTAATTGGAACCATTACCAAGTAAATGTAGCAAATAAAAATCAGTCACTAGTTGGATTGGATAAATGATACAATGGTATAGAAATTTTTGGGCAATTTAAATTGTGAAAAAAAAAAATTAAACACTCGCAGCAACGCGCGGGCATCCCTGCTAGTATAGTAAACGAGTAACGGGTTAAATGAAGAGAAAGTTGTCGGACAATGATTTTAGAAATAGGGTATTTATATCATAATATAATTTTACTTGTATTTAATATAACTAGTTTATACCCTAGGAGCGTCCCGAGTTTGAAAATTTTAATATGACGTAATAAAATTTTAAATATATGATTTATATACAAAAAACTCACTAAATACGGCTGCAAAGGAAAACTAACATTTCGACAGTTATCGTATCCCTAACCGCCTAATATGCTACCATTTCAATTATATCGATCCCCTATGGATTTGATTCCTATATTAGCCACTAATAATTACAATAGAATACCACTACATCTAAGTAGTATATTTCTAAAGCCATGTATAAACGACATCGAATTAAGTTATTATAACTACCTGCCTAACTTTCACGTCCTTTGTGGTTATTTTAGCGATCGCATTCTCAGTGATCATCTAATACACATAAAAATATCTATACCCTGATTTTTCTTCACATTGGAAACCCATATAAAACACAACCACCCTTATTAAATAAGAACCACTCAAACCAAATATATGTTTTCTCCTACACCCTAACCCACAAAGCAAACTTAACCCTTTAACCATCTCTCTTTAAACCACTGTTTATAACCGGTGTTCCCAGGCCCGGGTCAACCTGTTTGGAGACTATAGCAAGATTTTATTTTAAGGCCCCTTTCTATAAAGTTTTTTTATCTATTTTTTTGTACTAATATTGACCATGATTATAGTCTTAATCCCATACTAATTTATATTTCCAAATCAACTTATACTACACTTCTCCTAATGAAGTCCATGTTTACTGTTTTGCATTTCCATCACTTATATGTGCACAAACATGAACCAAATAACACTAATAATTGGATAAAAAAAATTAAATCTTCCTCTAGTACATAACAAAACTCAGTCTTTCACATACCAACTCCAAAGATCCAGATCCGTACACATATATAACTACTCTACCTAACACTTATTAACTTAACCACTAAACTAATCTAATCTATCAATCACACAATACACATTCTATATCAGCAATATCATCAAAATCAGTTACAAATCAGCATTCGCTACCTTACAATTTCATATTTGTATCAAATTAAGCTATAAATGACTTTATAAATTGAAATAGAATAAAGAGAGAGTGAATGATGTATACTTTCAGCCGCTTTAAGCCAATGAGCCATTGCAATGGATAAAGTATCAAGATCAAATTAAGCCAATGATGTATACCTTCAGCCACTTAGCATTACTACTACTCATATTCTTCTTCGCCTCTTTATTCGCCATAGCTTGGTTCAATAAATCCTCCAACATCACCAACGCCTTAATATAATTATTCAAAGCCCTATCCGACTAGGTAACCCTCATCACCTTCTCAAGATGCCTATTAATCTCATCAAAACTCTCCTGCAAACTAACCCTGATCAATCGTGGTCGACAACTCCTCAAACTGCTTATCTTTCGCAGACTTAATAACACGCTTATGCGTATCCGAATCATCGTCACTATCACTAGTGTCAAGATACTTGTTCCCATAAGGAGCATTAGTAGCATCCTCTTGTTCACTAATGTCGTCTTTGCTCATTGTCACTCATTTCAAATCCAGTCCCGTTGTCAGTCTATTATTATTAACAAACATACACAAAAGGGTTAAAACTTTATACAAAAAGATTTAATACCCATCAATCATAAGACATGAATTCATCTTGTATTTGTTACAGAATATTAAAATACATACAAAAGATTAAAAAAAAAGAATAATACCCATCACTCATAAACATGAATTAATCTTATATTTGTTAAAAAGGTTAAAACTTAATACTTTTGCAAATTAGTAATTTCTTGAAATCTAGCTATAACTGATTTACCGGGGATGGCGGTAATCCGAAAAGGTCACACACTGAGCAACAACATAGTGAGTAATGGTTTCAAATCGCATAGTAACACATCTAACGTCTAGATAACGTTCGATAAAATAGTAAGCAGATTTGATCTTTCAAATATACATTCTTATCCAAAACCTGTGAACTCACCGGCATTATTATGTTGA
The DNA here is from genome assembly GCA_032199755.1 of Ambrosia artemisiifolia. Lineage (NCBI taxonomy): Eukaryota > Viridiplantae > Streptophyta > Magnoliopsida > Asterales > Asteraceae > Ambrosia > Ambrosia artemisiifolia. The sequence continues at coordinate 8,183,591 of CM063521.1, forward strand.
CACATTTGGCATATTTTCACAGGTCGCTAAGGTAGCAGATTTTGGATTAGGTGCATAGAATCGCACGGTGTCTTGGATGCATATGCATAACTTTCAAAACTTATTATGAATTTTTGTCTTTTGATATCGTGGGTTGTAAACTTTATTTAGCTTCCGCTGCATCTGGTTAAAAACTTATAAACTACGTAGTTGGTTTAAGCATTATTTCTATTCATATGGTTGTTTGTTGTGGCTGTTGACTTGGATCCTGGTGTGTCATACGCCTCACGGTAAAACCTTGTAAGGGGAATTTGAGGGTGTGACAGATTGGTATCAGAGCCAATGGTTATAGTGAACTAGAACTGCATGTAGAGTCTGGTCTATAGCTGAGTCTCACACACTGAACGGTCACACACATATAAATCGTATAAAGTGAAAATTAACTAACATTGCAGGGTTATTGACATCATCATTTATATGTTGCACCATCCATTCTATGTGATTTCTATTTCGGTTTCTATCTCTTCTTCTACTTCTGGTCTTGGAGATGAAGAAGTTACCTTGTTGATCTTGTACGGCGGTGGCGTACATTAGGGTGGCCCTTCGGCGTGATCCAGAGACTGGTTCAGGATTTGAACATCTCATTCCTACACTCCAATGGACACACTCGCTCACACACCATCTCTACTCGAACACTTGTAGAAGTGTATTCCTAGTGAATTACTCTTCTCATACCATCATTATCCTATGACTTGAAACTCAAGCTAGTAGCACACTTGGGGGACCAGGTACGGAAATTTATCATTTCGGGTGAACACAAAATCATAAGTTGAGGTACATGAAAATTATGGTGAACTTTGTGTTTGAGCTAATGGTCATGGTTAAACCCAGTCCCTAAACCTTTTACACTGAAACACCTCACTCATGCTACCCTTTATCACACTAGCAGCACACACCGTCATCACCATCTAGTTTTGCTTATTTGATTTCTTGTTGAACCCTATCTTGAACACGTTAATCTAGAATAAACCTTTCCATGTTTTGGAAACCAATCCCTCGTCCTCATAGCAGAGTCTGTTGACTGTATGAAATCACCGTTGCGTGTGATTTCCCTTCATTGATATCGCCTCTTTTTAAATTCCTTCTATAAACCTAGGTGAGCCCGTTGTGCTCATCCAACAATCAAATTTGAATGTTTTGATGTTTCGATTTGAATAATGTGTACGGAATACAGATTGTTTAATCAAATGTTATTACTTAGTTTGTGATGTTGAGATCACGTGATTTAATCTTTGCTCACTTGTAATATTATGATGATTTCACGATCTCATGATTTTATGTTGTGAATGCTAGGATCATGTCTGAACAACACGTTTATGTCAGCATATCCATGATGGAACTCCATGCTTTAATTGATGACAAGGTAGCCGAGGAACTTGCTATTCTCATAACTTCTCAAAACTTTGGAGGCATTGTTTCCACCATATCATCTACGCAAACCCATTCCTCATAAACATACTCCAGCCATACCGCAAGACCCCAGTTGCCGGTAGTTTTGCACCCAGGGGTGACCACACTCTCTAATGAGCTCATGGAGCTGAATGTCTCTAGAGCTGCCCCACCCGTACCTGAACCTGTTGTGCCAGCTAACCTTCCACTTACTCTGCCTTTGAACCATCCACACCCAGGAAGCACTGTAAAGACCGAAGTTATGGATAATCTGCCTCTCCAGAACATGGTTGGTGAAGGAATCAACAACAAGTGAAAGAGAATGGACTATTCTCCATAGAGGAAACTTGAAGCCGTCAAGACTCTCAAGACTCGGGGCATCTATTCTGGTAAACACTTGAAGTGTTAAAATTGTAACTTTCACCACACGGAATCATGCGACGAGTTCCAGTGTAGACATTGTGGAGTGACAAGGCATTTCACTAAGGACTACAGGGTCAAGAAATCAGGAATTCATGTTATTAAATATCCGAAGTGTTACAAGTGCAACTATCACCACAAAGGTTCTTGCTCCAAGTATCAGTGCAAGCGTTACGTCAAGAGTGGCCATGAAATCAAGAATTGCAGAGTCAAGCTTAATGATAAGTCAACCCCACCAGCAGCTCCCTAGCCCAACCAAGGTTGTTATCATTGTGGTCAGACTGGGCATTTCAAGCATGATTGCCACAAGTTGAAGCAAGCAAGTAGTGCGAAGAATGGCAACGGTAACAACGGAAAGGGCGGCAGAAATGCCCGCGCTTTCGACATTGGTTCGAGGGAAGCCCGACAGGATCCTGACATAGTTACCGTTACGTTCCTTCTTAACGATCGCTATGCTTTGGTTTTATTTAACTCTGATGCCAATAAAAGTTTCATATCTGTTGAATTCAGTCAATTGCTAGATTTTGTGCCTACACCTTTAGAGGTTAAATAATTAATAGATTTGGCAAATGGTAAGCAAATTAAGGCTACACACTTTCTCAATGGGTGTCATCTAGAACTTTCGGGTCAGTCATTCCCTATAGATTATGCCAGTTGTTTTGGGTGTTTTGATGTTGTCATTGGCATGAATTGGTTATCTAAGAATCGAGCCACAATTGTCTGTTTTGGTAAAATCATTCGCCTTCCACTCCCTAATGGAGAAATTTTATCTATGTATGGTTATACCGCTATTCTGGTTGTGGTTTCTAAATAATTAGCTGAAGAAAAGAAGATCAAAGACCTTCGTGTTGTTCATGATTTTCCTGATGTTTTTCTAGAAGATGTATGGTCTCCCGCCTCAGCGTCAGGTCGAGTTTTTTTATTGATCTTGTACCTGGTGCAACTCATATTGCTCGACCTCCTTATCGTCTTGCATATCATGAGATGCAAGAAGTATCTAACCAACTGCAAGAGTTATTAAAGAAGGGTTTCATTCAACCTTGTGCATCCCCGTGGGGAGCCCCTATTCTGTTTGTTAAAACGAAATATGGAAGCCTTTGCAAATGTATTGATTATCGTGAGTTTAACAGGGTGACAATCAAGAATCGTTATCCTCTTCCTCATATGGATGATTTGTTTAACCAGCTTCAAGGGTCCATCTTTTTCTCGAAGATTGATTTGAGATCCAGTTACCATCAGCTTAGGGTGCAAGAAGCCAACATTTCGAAGACTGCCTTCCAAACTCATTATGGCCATTTTGAATTCTTGGTCATGCCTTTTGGTCTCACCAATGCCCCAGCAATATTCATAGATTTGATGAACCGTGTTTTAAGCCTTATCTTGATAAATTCGTCATTTTTTTCATTGATGATATCCTGATCTATTCCAAGATCAAGAAGGATCACAAGGAACACATGCGACTAGTCTTGGAACTCTTGAGGCGAGAACCACTTAATGCTAAGTTCACCACATGTGATTGTTGGTTGCGTTAAGTGCAATTCATTGGACATGTAGTAAATGAGACGGGAATACATGTTGATCCGGCAAAGATAAAAGCCATCAAAGACTGGGAAACACCGAAAACACCAACTGAGGTGCGGCAATTCCTAGGTCTCGCCGGTTACTATCGTCGTTTTATCGATGGATTTTTGAAGATTTCTCAACCCCCACCTCCCTTACTCAAAAAGACAAGAAGTTCAATTGGGGTGATGCTCAAGAATTGGCATTTCAGACGTTGAAACTCAAACACTGTTCTGCACTGATCCTATCTTAAAGTGACATGATGCCGATCGTCGTCGCAAATCGTTGGAATTCCAGGTTAGCGACAACGTTCTATTGAAAGTATCTCGATGGAAAGGCTTTATACGCTTTGGGAAGCATGGTAAATTGAACCCTCGTTATGTTAGACCGTTCGCAATTCTAGAAAGGATTGGGTCGGTGGCATACAGGCTTGACGTACAAGCTGATCTCAGTGGCGTGCATAACGTTTTACATATTTCTAACCTAAAGAAGTGTCTTTCCGATGAGTCACTCATTGTTCCTTTTGAATAGATCAAGCTTGGTTATCGTCTACGCGATGGATGAATCTATCGAAATCTTGGATTTCAAAACCAGAAGCCTTAGGCGGAGTAAGATCCATATTTTTAAAGTTCGTTGGAACTCCAACCATGAACCGGAGTTCACATGGGAACGCGAGGATCAGATGAAACTCAAGTATCCTCACCTATTCGAGAAATTAGCACCTGTCACTGTTGAAACAAGCTGAATTTCAGGGTAAAATTCTTTTCAACAGGGGGATGATGTAACAACCGAAAAAACTTTCTTTCTTTTATTTCCTTTCGACTTAGAGCAATTTTCGGGACGAAAATTCTTTCAACAGGGGTATGATGTGACACCCGGCAAACTCAGGTTAATACTTCATTCAAACAAATAAGTCTACATTAGCAAAACAATCATAAAACGTACTTAACTGGATTAGTTGAGTTGGTTTGATGATTTGGGGAATCATCGGGAGTCGGTTTAATGATTTGGGAAATCATCAGGAGTCGGTTTACGCACATAATGTCCATGGGTTGGTGATTCGGGGGATCACCGGGGAAAACACACGCACACGAGTCTTGGATCCCGAGGGGTGGTGAAATAGCATAAAAAGTGTAAATTGTTAGGAATTAAATGTTTTAGGATCATTATATAATTGGCCGATATGTGTATACGTGGATTAATGTGTTTATTTAGCAAACGAACCGTTGGAAACTCAATTGCCTAAGGTAGGGGCGACTAGCTAACCCAGTCGCTTAGAGGAGGGGTGATTGGCTAAGCCAGTCATCTAGAAAGTAACTCAGTTGCCCAAAATGGGTAGGGTAATTGTAACAGTTATAAATACCATACTTGACTTGTTTTTCATCATTTGTGTAACCCTAAATCACCCCAAGTGCTCTATCTCAATCCCTAACCTCTGTAAACCTGTTTTTTTTTGCCCTAGAATCATCATTTCCATGCCAAAACAACCTTTAAAACCATAAGCAAGTGAAGATTTAAAGTGTGTGGTTCATCTAAATCCTTTTCCAAACATTTTTATGTTATTATTAACACAAAGTGTTCAGATATGAAATTAGTACATTTTCGTCAATAAAAACCTTTGAAAAACCTATCTAAACTAGATCTAAACCTTACGGATAAGTTTCGAATAAAAATACAAGCTTTGAATGATGTTGGTGATCTAATACATGGGTTTCTTATGTGTTTGTTGTTAGAATGGCTCTAGGTTGTTGTTTTGATGATTATCTAGGTGTTAGGAACATGATTGAATGATATTTGGGCCGTTATGTGGTATTATGAGTTTTGACCCGTTTGGGATTTTATTAAGATTTAGGGCTTGATACGATGATATGATGCTCATAACTTGTTAGCGTTCATGTTAGAATGATTATACTGGAGCTTATTGATGTTTTGAACGTTATTATGTGATTAAATCCTGTTATTTGCCATTTGGGGAAACTTTTCATGCATTGATATGATTTATTCATAACATTAGCCCTTTAGGGAAAACCTTGCAATTTGTTCGTAAAACGAGGTGTTAATTGGGGCATAATGATAGGGTTAGACTAGATATCGATTGTGTATTGATTGGTAGTGTTCCAACGAGTTTCTGATCTAATTCAGAGAGTTTCGCCCGTCAAAATGATGAACAACTGCAGTGCAAATGACTTGCAAACTCAGTCGCCTATCAAGGGGCGACTGGCTTAGCCAATCGTGTGTTTTCAAACCCAGTCACCTATCATGGGGGCGATTAGCTTAGCCAGTGGTGTGTTTTAAAAGCCAGTAGTGTGTTTTGAAGCCTATGGTGTGTTTTGAAGCCAGTGGTCTGTTTTGGTAGCCAGTGGTGTGTTTGAAAGCTAGTGGTGTGTTTGAAAGCCAATGGTGTGTTTTGAAAGCCAGTGGTGTGTTTTGAAACCGGTGGTGTGTTTTGAAACCCAGTGGTGTGTTTTGAAATCTAGTGGTGTGTTTTGAAACCCAATAGCGTATTTGAAACCCAATATAGTGTTTTGTGACTCATATGTGTATTACATGATCTATATGCTAATTTTATGATATATTCATCATATGTGATATGTATCTATGTGTTGTTATCTATTAACTTGTACTTAACGAATGATAATGGGTCATCAACGGGATGTCGAGTCTTGTGTGGTCTTGTCAAACATCAAATATTTTTTTTCAAACATACACAGTCATGGATTGGACAACCAAGGGTTAATTGATCAACATGTTATCGGTCAACACACTTATAGACTTCTTATGTAGATTTCTGGTAATTGGGACTATCATCGCACGGTCAGTTTATAAGTACTAGAAGACGCAACCTAAGGTGAGTTTCATGGCCCCACTTTTACATACTTTCTCATGGGGGAGAAACATGCTACACACTCGGTTTTACTTAAAGATCATTTATTACTATTGTTATCAATTGTTTACTTTGCGACTCATCTAAGTCCCAAAGAAACCACTAATATGGGTATGTAGCGGGGAAATGTGGATAGATCTATTGGGCCTGACAAACCCCACTATGACACCCCAGGCAAATCCCACATCAGCTATGGGCAGGAGAGATCCTTGGTTCATAAGTAATCCAGTGCCTCTTAAATCACCAACGTATTTTGGGGGGCTTAATGTTAGTGGATGAGAGGAGAACTCCACAGTTAAGTGTGCTCAGGTGGGAGCAGTACTAGGATGGTTGACCTCTTGGGAAGTCTCCACTAGAGCAACCAAAAACAAATTCGTGAGCTCTGGATGGGCAACCCATTGGGGCAAAGCGGACAATATTGGTGGTGAGAGGGGTCGGATGTTACAGATGGTATCAGAGCCACTCCTGTGTCGTTCCAGATGGTGGGTACAACCTCATCAGGGACGATGAGACTCTAACAGGTGGTGAATGTGACGCCCCAATCAAATCTCACATCGGTCGTGCCAGGAGAGATCATTGGTTCATATGTAATCCAGTGCCTCTTAAATCACCAACGCGTTTTGGGGCTTAATGTTAGTGGATGAGAGGATAACTTCACAATTAAGCGTGCTCAGGTGGGAGCAGTACCAGGATGGGTGACCTCCTGGGAAGTCTCCACTGGGGCAACCAAAAACAAATCCATGAGCTCTGGATGGGCAACCCATCGGGGCAAAGCGGACAATATTGGTGGTGAGAGGGGCCGGATGTTACACACACCCAGGTTAACTGTAGGTTGGACGGGTGCATATTGTCTCAAACTACCCAGGGCTTATGGGGATGACGATAATCCGAAAAGGGCACACACTGAGCAACAACATAGTCAGCAATGGTTACAAATCGCATAGTAAAATACCTAACATCTAGCTAACGTTTGACAAAATAGTAAATCATATTTGATCTTTCAAATATACATTCTTATCTAAAACTAGTGAACTCACCGGCATTATTATGTTGACACATTTGACATGTTTCCTCAGGTCGCTAAGGTAGCGGATTTTGGATTAGTGCATGGAGTCGCACGACGTCATGGTAGGATATGCATAACTTTCAAAACTTATTATGAACTTTTGTCTTTTGATATCGTGGGTTATAAACTTTATTTAGCTTCTGCTGCATTTGGTTAAAAACTTATAAATTGCGTGGTTGGTTTAAACATTATTTCTATTCATATAGTTGTCGTTTTTTATGACTTTTGACTTGGATATTGGTGTGTCACATGCCTAGCGGTAAAACCCCGTAAGTAGAATTTGAGAGTGTGACAGTTTACAAAACAATTATATAACAATGCGTATTAAGATGGATATATAAGTGTCATACAATTGAATGATTTATTTGTAAATTTCTATAAATGAAATGATATTATTAATTAAACGTTTATTTTTTTTACATTAGTCATACTTGTTTAATGATTTGATTGAGACTTTTGTCTTTATTTATTTTCCATGAAGTTATGAAAACATCCTTTAATTATTAAATCTTATAGATGATTCTTAATTTATACCACGTCATACATTTATGAAATAGATGTTTCTTTAATATAATGTAAAAAACATTAATATGAGAGTATCATTATCTGAAATTATATATTTAGCTCAACTTTTTTTAGAAGTTAATTTCATTAACACCAAAAAACCAGACTACCCTATTTCGAGGAGAAACAGGGATGTCACAACTACACACGATTACATCACATCAAAAAACACGCCATTTACACTAATCTACTTTTTTTCTTCTATGCCTGTTTTTGAACAAAGCCTATCGATTTTACATTCGCCACTATATCTCCCACACTTTGCTTTTTTTTTATGCGAGAAAATCCAATCATTCCTCGCTTTCCAAATCTTCTAACAAACTATAATAATAACTCCATGTAAGACCTTTGCTTTTAGTCTCGACGAACTTGCATGTTTGTGCACTTCCAACAGGTCCTTTATCGAATACGCATATATCTGTGGAACCTTACACCAATCTGATATAGCTTGCCAAACACCCAAAACAATCTGAAATTCTGTAAATAAATGCACACCTGATTCTTCAAACTCACCATAAAAAATACATGATGTGTCTTCGATCATAATATTTCTTCTCCTCAAAGCCATCCGCGTTGGTAATCTCTCCATTTCTGCTTGCCAAATAAAAATGTTGCATTTACTCGGCAACCACTTACTCCATTTCATAATATAATCGATGGTTGTAGTTTCCTCTTGTATGACTATCGATTTCACCGCAGTAACAGAAAAGTCCTCCAATTTAGCACCCAACCAGTGCCATTTATCATAACATCCGTAAGCCAAACCTGATCAATCAATAAGCAACACTGTTCTAACTGTTGAACTTCGCTATCTGACTCTGGAAGTCTCTTCTAAACCCATTAATAATAGCCAAGATCATTCCTATCACACAACTTGTCCGCTACCTAACATTTCTTTTCTGCCTCTAGCATGAATAATTGAGGAAAAGCACACTTAAATGGTTCATTCCCAACCTAAGTTTGACATGGCCGGGTTAAATTCTCACTAACCCCGGTAAAGGTTATGTAAAAATAAAAACTTCATTTTTATTATTATTTCTATTCTACCCATTCATACTAACGATTATCTGGTTATTGGTTGATCTTAAACCCTAGGTAGGAAGGTCATGGATGCCGGAAGATGATCCAGACATTTGAAGAACCGAACGTGCATATCTCTTGAAATACTTCCGCATAATTATTTTTTTATAAACATTCTATGGTAATGGGGTAGGAAACTAACTTGTAGATGCATTGAACCCTAGACATTCGTTTGTAAATCTTATTTTATTTTGTCAAACCTTCGGGAATGACGTCTAAGTTCAAAAGTTTTAATTTAAACCCAATTTTTATAGTCTAAATCATGTGATTAAGTCACTAAAGCCATTTACTTGGGTTGGGTCTTATAAGTGGTAATCAGAGCCTAAGGTTAAATGAGATATGCGTTGGTTTAAGTTTTATCATCAATCCGGTAAGGAATTCATTTCCAAAGTAATTTAATCTAGTTGAAAAATGTTACATATTATGATTGAACACGAGTCAATCAAGAATAAAACATGGGAAGAGTGCATCTAGCACTTAAACTGGAAATACACCAATCACACGGTCAAGGTGAGCTAAAGGCTCAGCCGAACCGGGAATTGGGAAACATGGTCGCATCATCAAGTTGGTGTAATTAGATAAAATATAAATAGCATATTAAAACGGGCATATCGCATCATTAAGGTGGGCTTAAGGCTCTACTAAACCAAATAAACCATAAATGTGTGGATTGCTTACCCTGGCCAGGTAAGTGTTAAACACATGGTGTAGTGGGCTTCTCGTGATCTACACACGTACCTTCCACGTGACAAGGACTGGGTCAAAGGAGAAAGGGCATATAAAAACCTCCAAAGATATAACTCACAAAGTCATATAACATGGAAGTATTTCCAAACAAAGTAAGAGGCCGGGTAAGTAAAATAGTAGTAGCGGACGCCCTTAGTCGTAAGGAGTTGAACATGCGACAACGTCAGGTCGAGCTCCTGAATGACTACGACTGTGCCATCAAATATCATCCAGGGAAAGCTAACGTAGTAGCAGATGCCCTTAGTCGTAAGGAAACGAAACCCAATTGGGTGCGAGCTTTACAACTCACTATTCATTCTAATCTTTCTGATAAGATATGTGAAGCTCAGGTCGAGGCTTTGAAGGAAGAAAACGTCAAGCTCGAAACATTGCATGGTGATAATAAGCACTTGGAACTGAAGTCTGATGGTCTTCAGTATTTCATGAATCGAGTCTGGATTCCACACTTTGGGGATCTTAGACAACTCGTGCTTAACGAAGCTCACACCTCTCGTTATTCGGTACATCGTGGTTTGGATAAGACGTACCAAGATCTCAAAACTCTTTATTAGTGGCCGAACATGAAAGCTGAGATAACCGCTTATGTTAGTAAGTGTCTAACTTGTGCCAAGGTTAAGATTGAATATCAGAAACCTTCAGGCCTACTCCAGCAACCAGAGATCCCTATGTGGAAATGGGATGGAATTTCTATGGACTTTATCACTAAACTCCCTAAAACACCAAGTGGGCATAACATGATTTGGGTTATCGTCGACCGGTTAACCAAATCGGCACACTCCCTGGCAATAAAGGAAACAGACACGCTGGAGAAACTGGCCAACATCTACATCAAGGAGATCGTCTCTAGGCACGGGATGCCTACTTCTATTATATCTGATCGCAACTCGCAATTTACTTCTCGTTTTTGGACTACTCTCCAAGACACATTGGGGACTCGCTTAGACACTAGCATAGCCTATCACCCTCAGACGGATGGACAAAGTGAGCGTACCATCCAAACATTGGAAGAGCTACTACTTACTTTGCTTTGTGAAATCACCAACATTGTTTGTTGACCCACTATATACATGCTTTTGCAGGTAGTTAGCTTCCGGTGCCACGATTAGAAAGCACTGCACGTTTCACTGTATTTAGGTTTAGTGCATACATCTAAACTACATTTTATGATTTTATGTTTTCTTTCATATGGTTTTATCTTGGGTGCGTTGTTTTGCGCATGGTTTTGAAATATCTATGTTTGGTTTACACTTCCGCAACTTAACTAAACTTTTAGGTTAAACACTAAACTTGACTTTTGAAAATGAACTAAATGGTTTGGGCATTTAGAGTTCGTTCATATGACTTATGGCTATGGGATCCTGGTGTGTCACGCGCCTCGCGGTATAAACCCGCAGTGGAAATTTGAGGGTGTGACAATTAATGCCTAAACGACCCGCGGGGACGTAAAGCCAAAGGTCCTACCACAACGGTTACACGGACCAAGCTAAGACTCGAACCTTAATCAAAGGTTAATTTGTAAACTCGAACCTTAATCAATGCTTAATCCGTAAGTAGACTTGAACCTTAATCAAAGGTTAAGTCATAACTAAACTTGAACCTTAATCGAAGGTTAATCCGTAAGTAGACTTGAACCTTAATCAAAGGTTAAGTCATCACTAAACTCGAACCTTAATCGAAGGTTAATTTGTAAATAGACTTGAACCTTTATCAAAGGTTAAGTCATAACTAAACTCGAACCTTAATCGAAGGTTAATCCGTAAGTAGACTTGAACCTTAATCAAAGGTTAAGTCATAAATAAACTTGAACCTTAATCGAAGGTTAATCCGTAAGTAGACTTGAACCTTAATCAAAGGTTAAGTCATAACTAAACTCGAACCTTAATCGAAGATTAATCCGTAAGTAGACTTGAACTTTAATTAAACATTAAGTCATAATTAAACTCGAACCGTAATAGAAGGTTAAACTGTAAGCAGATCGACTTGAAACTCAATCAAAGGTTAAGTCATGATCAAACCCAAACCCTAGTTGCAGGTTAATTAATCGGTAAAAGTCAAACCTTAACTGAAGGTTAAATCACAATGATTTTGAATCTTATCTAGGAACAAACCCTTAACAAATTCGAACCATACCCGAGGGTTAACTCGTACACCCACATGAACCTCCTGGTGGGGTAAAAACAAGGCTAAGATTCGAACCTTGTCTAAAGGTTAAGCCATGAATAAACTTGAACTTTATTCAAAGGTTACAACATACTCAGAGTCAAACTGAGTCAAATTCTTTCGAAGGTTGAATCAGGCAACAACCATGACCTCGATTTAACTAAACAAGTATAGAGTATGAAAAACAATATTGGCTCATCATAGGAAAGCCATGAAAAATCCAAAACGAAAACCTTAACAGAACCATGAAAGCCTACGGGTAAATGTGAACTATGCGTCACACTAAATCATAACGAATTCGTGAAAGCCTACGGGCGAACATGAACTACGCGTCATGCTAAACAAAAATATAAATGAAAATGGAAGCCCACAAGGTAAACGTAAACTATGGTACACACAGAATTGAACTGAAAACCTGCCTTAAACCGTAAAACAACGTGTTAAATAAAGGAAGAAATTAATTGTTAAATCAAAAAGGGTGTGTATGAGACCCTGAAAACCGTAGGTGGATCCTTACCAGAAAAACGATCATAGCCATGAGCAACAATCTTATAAGAGCAAATGATAATTAACGTGATCTAATTGAGGCGTGTTAGAATAAACAAAGAGAATTGAACTTTCATGGGTCGTTGGCACATAATGGATGAACCAACAAGTAAAGGGCCAACGTATATATGGTCGCGAGTCATAGAAACGAGGACAATGTCCTAATAATAAACCAAATAAGGTCTGTAGGGCCACTATGCATAAAAGCGCTAATTAAAGAAAACATAAGTAATTGTACTTATGTAAATAAACACAAGAATGAAAAGCCAAGATACAGTGGGGTAAGAACCCTTTTCAAAAACACAGAAATGATCTGAGGATCAATAAGTCCTAAGGGACACAAATAAACTGAAACGGGTGGTAATACTAGAAACGGACCCTGAAAGGGGTCGACCTTTACGGAAAGGGTCTTTGGGACAAGGTGTTCCGAGGAAATAAATAAGAGGGTAGCCTAACGGGGGTGTGAAAACGGAGGACTTTCCAATTAATAATTAACAAATTAACTATTAGTCCACCAAAGTTTTATTAATTAACATTTGATTAATAAACTTTATATATTATGTTTTATTATCAAATAATAAAACACACATTATCGTTTAACTCATTAAACGACAAATACTAATTAACCAATCGATAATTATCGTCAAACGAGAATTATCAATCACCTTTAAATATCGATCAACGTTTATTCGATCATGCCGTAATATTTGTTCTCTAATAATTATTCTAGCGTTCAACATATTAAATGATCCAATTAATTAATTTGATTAACTAATACACTTCCCAATTAATTGTTTCTCTAAACAATCATTACCGATTATTCGTAATAATCTTTTCGATAAATATTTTGCTAAATATTCATTTCTTAATCAAACTTATTTGGGATTAATAATATTTAACACGTAAATATTATTTCTATGTTCGCGGTCCAAAGTGTAACTATCTGTATCGTACTTTGATAGTCGCATTATTAATTGATAATTGGATATCATTTCCCACAGACTTCCACTTGGACAAGTCTCGGTTATTAAGTATATTGCTTATTATGAATCTAGAGGTTAGAGGTGGCTAAGTTGATGGGTCAGGTAATAGGTTAAAATGTGTTAAAAAATCAGAATGTTAGCTTTGGTATGCATTGACTAGAAGTTAGCTTGACCCCATTTGACCTGAAAGTTTTAATGTTTGATTGTGAGATATTTGACCATCGTAAAAATGGTGAGATCATTGGCGCAGCTTAGTTGGGGCGGGGAGGGGCGGCCGACCCCCCCAAATTTTCGCGTAGAAGTTCCGATTATATAGTATTCTTATAGAAAATTTTGCAAATATAGGGTTTCGACCCCCCGAAACATGTTTTCGACCCCCCGAAACTAGTGACTTCCGACCCCCCGAACCTTCGGGTCAAGCTTCGCCACTGGGTGAGATCATAGGAAAAAAAATATCCTGAATCCACCTCTACATATTCGGTTATAGATCATAACATGTATATGCACATCTCAAATGATACCCATCAAATCGGATGATATTTTAAATCACTCATAGTTTATTTTTTATTTTTACAAATTTACATCGATAATTACACGTTTTTTATATGCAGTTGCAATATATTACTCATGGATACTTAAAAAATGAGTCTTTTGCTGTTTTTTTTTTTTTTTTGAGGTTTTGTAGTTGATGATAAAGTGCTGAATATTAAACGAAGAGTGGTTAGAGAGTAATGTACACCCCAAATGGGAATTTGAGTAATGCTATTTTGTTTTTTGTTAGTTGTTTTAGTATAAATCAAAACTTTAAAGCTATCTTTACTATTAAAAATTATTATTATATATACAACTTTATAAACTTAACATTTGGTTTTTTTTAATATTCTTTACTAGTTAAAAACTAATATCATCCCACCTGCCTCAACTCTTAATTCTCAAGGAAGGAAGAACAAAAAAATGTTTTCCAAAAATATTTTTGAAAAAAGGGGTCGTTGTGTGGTTTATGAAAGATAAAGGAATTACGTGTCTAGTTATTAAAATAGATGGGTGGTTTTGTAAATTTGTGACTTACGGTCATGTGGTCGCAAGGACAAGGTGGTCCATCGGTTATGATAATTGGTTCGTGTCTACCGCCTCATAATGTCCACCTCCATATCACACCATCTTCTTCATATCACAAATTTATTTAGTTTAAGGTATTATTACATAGTGAATTTTATGACATAATGTTGAGCGAGAAAAGTATCTACATGATGACAATAGATTCTAGTATCTCATTACTGTACCTGTAATAACTTACAGATATGTCTATAGCTAGAGGTGTAGCATGTAAATTAATAATACTAAGAGACTCTCTTTAATAGAAAAAACATAGTGATTATATCAAATACACAGTGAAAGAAAAATAGGAAGGCGTAGAAATGGTATCAAACGGATTCCAATTGAACTCATTCAAGCGGCATTGGAACTGTCTTATCGAACCCTACGACGTTAGTTTTTAGGTCTTCGTTTTTTGGGGTTTTAGCTTGTAGTTTTTAGAATATGCGTTATATCGTGTGTCTTTTATGTACCATTGTGTCTTTTTTTTTTCATCATTGTGTCATTTTTTCATTGCGTCTTTTTTCTTCAGCATTGTGTTATATTTTTTGGCATTGTGTTATATTTTGTGGCTCATGGTGTCATACTTCAATGATATATTGTGTTTTTTTAATCCTTCTCACCATTCTAATTTTTATTACACTGTGTAGAATAACTTGACCCTTTATTTTATTTTATATTATATTCGTATTTCGTAACCATTCCTTCAACTCTAAAGCTCCAATCCAAACACCCTCCAAAATGTATTATCTTATCTTGAAAAACAATGCAGCATTGAATATACTTTATAAGTATAAGTAGATCGATATATGAGTTCCACAGGGAACTCCAAATATGTTTAAATGTTGGTATATTTTATTGTTTAAATCTTGGCTCATTTATTTGTATTGTTCAAGGTAGAATTGAAAGCTACTTAGTTGGCATCCATGTGATCAAGTAACTTAGGCAGCTTTTGCACATTACCTCTCTATCATTCATCATATTGCACTTTCTTTTCGTCATATATATACATATGCAAGAATTATGCAACAAACATAATGTAGTTAAACAAAATAAAATAAAAATAGGTTATTTTTCAAAGTATGAACAATTTGTTGATTATATTATATTTATGGTTCATGTGTTCCGTGACAAATTAAAAAGGTTTGATCGTGTCACAATCGATTGTAACAAAGTGGTTAGAGCTGCTATAACTAAGTAAATATGTTATATCTACCCTAAGAGCATGTTACTACGACTAGGTATCTTTAGATAACAAACATGTTCATATCTATGGGTCGTCTACTTCTCCCTTCATAGTCTCTATAGATCATGACGACAAATTGTTCCATGAGTTCCCCACAAGTGAGTTCATTAGATATTGTATCTCGGTTCTTATAGGTCAGAAGAACTAGAGAGTAATGTAGATGTTTTCTTTTCTTGTTTTTTAATTTATGCTACTAATTAAAGTGAGTTCATTAGCAAAAGGTGTAATCACGGCACTGATGATGTCTTCTCCTTCTCTGTGAATACAGGGGATGTGGAAGATTTCATTGTGGGGATTCAGAAACCTCGTCATGCGACTGTTAATTTGGAACCGGGTCCTTCAGGAAGGGTTGTTGGGGACTTGTCCCTCCTTGATAAGGATTTCTCCCTGTCCATTCAAACTGTCAAGAGCATTCCCCCGAGCTGTCGATTGGCGTTCGCCCAGGCTTTGACAGGTGCCTTGCGAAAGGTGGTGGCCTCTCCAGGGTCTGTAGAAAGTTGGGTCAAATTACTTTTATTGCCGAGGTGTACTCTGCGGTTGGTCAAACCGTCCACTAGACAGGAGCGGCGGTCTGGGAATAGGAAATCCTTGCAGTGTAGTAGCATCCTGCAAGCGCTTTCCTTGTGGAAAGACGGTTCTGGGTTTGCAGATTTGGTTTCTTCCCTTTTTGATAGTGTGGGGGAAGGTGTTTTCTTTACACATGATGTAAGGGGGATTGAACCTTCTGAAGAGAGCCCCAATGTCAAACAATGCCTAAGGAAAGTTAGGGACGGTCACTTCACAGCTGCCGTCAAGGTGTTGTGTTCCAGTGGGGTTGCTCCTTTTGGGGAATCTACCATGAAAGCCCTTATTGACAAACATCCGGTGATGCCCCCTCCGTCCTTGCCCGCCAACTCTGATGTCATGCCCGCCCTTATTGTGGATATGGATTGTGTGCTTTGATGTCTCCGATCTTTCCCTAAAGGGACTTCTTGTGGGAGGGACGGTCTGAGGGCCCAACATTTGTTAGACGCTCTTACTGGAGAAGGGACTGTGACTTCCACGGGGTTGCTCTCAGCTATTACTGAAGTCGTCAACCTTTGGCTAGGTGGTTTGTGCCCAAGGGTTCTAGCTGAAATTCATTTCTTCGGCCCCCCTTACCCCTTTATTGAAACCTGATAACGGGATTCGGCCCATTGCAGTAGGGGCCATTTGGCGCAGATTAGTTTCTAAAGTGGCTATGAGGAAGGTTGGGAAGGAAATGGCTAAGTACCTTGGGGACTTTCAATTTGGGGTGGGAACTCCTAATGGGGCGGAGGCGGTGCTTCACAGCGCGAACAGGTTCTTAAGCTCTTTCCATGCGGACGGGTCTTTGGCTATGCTCACGGTGGATTTTTCGAACGCGTTTAATATGATTGACCGCACTGCCCTTCTTCGAGAGGTCCATCAACATTGCCCGTTTATCTATCCATGGGTCCAGTTCTTATATGCCTAGCCAGCTAGGTTGTATGTTGGTAATGATTGTATAGGGGCCACTACGGGGGTTCAGCAGGGGGACCCTTTAGGTCCCCTCCTTTTCGCCCTTGCTTTACACCCTATGGTTCTCCGGGTACAAGAAAATTGTAAACTCCCATTTCATGCGTGGTATCTGGATGATGGGAGGATTATAGGTGATGCCACCGAAGTTGCTAAAGCCTTAGATATTATCCAGCTGGAGGGGCCATCCCTGGGGCTTCAGCTTAATATTAAGAAAACAGAGGTTTTTTGGCCGTCTTGTAATGGGGTGAAACTTCGGGACGGGCTTTTTCCTAGTGGGATTGGGAGGCCAGAAAAGGGGGTGAAGCTCCTCAGAGGGGCCGTTAGCCGTGACTCTTATTTTATCCGTGAATTGGCAAGGCGGAGGGCATCGCGCGCGGTTGAACTTATGAAACTCTTGCCCTGCCTTAGAGATCCCCAGAGTGAACTCCTCTTGCTCAGGTCCTGTATAGGGGTTGCTAAGTTGCTTTTTGGGTTACGGACCTGCCAACCCCCCATGATGGATGAAGCAGTGTCATGTTTTGACAAGGGTCTAAGGGAAGCCATTGAAGACATAGTGGTATGTGGGGGGCCTTTTTTTGGTGACCTACAGTGGCGGATGGCGTCTTTGCCGATGCGTATGGGAGGATTAGGGCTCCTCTCTGTGAAGGATGTCGGCATGTATGCGTTTGTGGCGTTGCGAGCTCAGTCCTGGAACCTTCAAGACCACATCCTACGAAATAGCGGGGTTGTCGGCGCAGACTTGGACTACGTGCAGGCCCTCGAAAAGCTAAATGGCTATCTCCCAGGTTTTAATATTGGCGGTTTTTCTAACAAGGACACCGCCCCCCAAAGCCTCAGAAAACTTTGGCGAATGCCCTTTTTGGCAAAATCGCTCAGAGCCTGGGTGAAGTTTTTGGTATGTCCCCCCGTCAGAGGGCAGTCATTGAATGCTTGCAAAGCCCCCACGCCCAAGATTTCCTAACTGTTATCCCGATCGAAGGTCTAGGCCAAAGCATGTCCGCTATTGAATACATGGCCATTCTTAAATATCGTCTGATGATCCCCATGTACCAGGAGGATGAAATCTGTCCGATTTGCCGTAAGGCCTGCCTGGATGAATACGGGGAACATGCGGTTCATTGTAAGGAGTTACCCGGTTTCAAATATCGGCATGATTGGGTTAGAGACATTCTGTGGGACATTTTAAGACGTGCTGGGATCTCAGCCAAAAAGGAGGCCCCTGTGAACTTCCTCTCGGATCCAGCAGAAGGGAGATCCACCCTACGACCAGCAGATCTCCTTGTCTTTGGGTGGGCCGGGGGGAAGCATGCTTGTGTTGACCTGACGGGTGTATCTCCCCTAGTTGGGTTAAGGGATAGTGGCTTCGTAGCAGGGCAAGCGGTGCGGAAAGCAGAGGCAAAGAAGGTAGAAAAACATGCTAAAGCCTGCGAGGAGAACCAACACGTTTTTGTACCATTAGCTTTTGATACCTTTGGCTCATTGGCACCAGAGGCTACTCGTTTCCTGACCAGGGTACAACGGGTTATTCATAGTAGTGTCTCGGTCTCGGGTGGGCAGGGTTACGTTTTTAGTAGATTAGGATTTGCTATTCAAAAAGGGTTAGCGGCGCAGCTTGTTGCCCGTCTGCCTGTTATCTTAATGTAATTTTCTTTGTCCGGGAAAAAAAAAATTAGATATTTTATCTAGGTTCTTCGGATTTATAACTTTGAATTTTTTTAGTGAGATAAGTTTGTGAAAACATATGTTTCTATTGTTGGGTTATAATTTTATCATACGTTTTTAGTGAGATAACTCGTCAAAATATATGTTTTTCTTGTTGGCTTATAGTTTAATACAGTGGCGAAGCTTGGTTCCCCAATCGGCGGGGGCCGGACTCAATTTTTTTCGATCGGTAGTGGCAAATCGGCGGGGGCCGGACTCAACCCGGACTAAATTTACCTACGAAAATCGTAAGTTTCTATTACTGCGCAAAAAACAGGGGGTCAGGGCCACCCCTGGCCCTCAAAATACTTCGCCCCTCGTTTAATATATGTTTTTGGTGAGATAAGTACTCGTCAAAACATATGCTACATGTCTTACCACGAACAAAAACATACGTTTTTTAGATATTTATGTAACATTTTTTAAACAAGTTTAACAAATGATAATTATCTATAATACATTATAAAGGAGGAGCCATGGGTAAAAAGGTCCAAAATGTCAAAGTTAAGGTGGCAACTTAAAAGTCACAAGTATAATTCTCTAAACTTGACCACTTTTCTTCCTTTTATGCCCCTTGTCAATGCATTAAGATGCTTGTGCCATGTGCATTAAGATGTTTGTACAATGTGATGCATTGTTGTACATATCATCACCCATAATCACCCATCGGTATTAATAATAAAGAAGCCATAACTCATATTTATCTCCTTTTACGTTTCCATTTCATCTAATCATTTCACTTCCTTAAATCCGGTATTAATGGAGAAGTTGAAAGCATTTGAAACCGGCATTTACAGTTTACATAGTTTGAAGTTCCAAATAAAATAAAAAACGATCCCTTCATCTGAGTCATGATTCGCAATCTCCCAGACCTCCCCCATTTGTTCAGGTATAACACTTCCCTATGCTGCTTTAGCAACGCATGATTAGTATTACCAATGAATTGTCGAGCATTGTGTTATATGGCTATTACATTTATATGAATTGGTTGTGCTATATATTTTTAATTTTACCTAAAACTGAATATTTGATATCATAATTGTTATAATAAGTAGGTAATTAGTTATACGAATAAGGATAATTCTGGTTATTTGAGGAATTGATAGATGTAACGATTAGGGAAGGTGCTATTGTGATGTGAAATGGAAGGAAGCACGTCTAAATTAGGTTAAAAGAATGTATAAGTAGGTGATTTGGTTTTACCTTTTGATGATCATGTATGGTAAATACTGAGATAAATGAACAAATAAAATATATTCTTGTAATGTGAAATGGAAGGAAAAGCCTAGGAAGTTAGGTTAAAATAATGGATACATTTATAAGTAGGATTTTGTTTTACTCTTTGATACACGAAAATCAGTTTTTTAGATGGTATGCATTCAAATGATCTAAAACTTAGCCAAGTATCTGGACCATTAAAGTAGAAATAACAAAGTGTAATACTAAATATATAACAGTGATTGTTTGTTAAATTATAGATATTCTATTATACTGTATTTATAGCTCATTCATTTATCAAGAAGTGCAAAAAAGGCATTGTATTGGTGTATTGATTGTGATAATTGTTAACAGTGTCTCTATCCACACTTGATACTCTATGTAGCCCTTATATGTTACAACTCACTCATGTCAATTGACTTAATTTTATGGTTTAATTTCGGCAGGATTTCGCTAATTCTTTTTACGCCTGATCAATTCAATCGTGTGGTGAACCAACAAACTCTTGAACCCTAAGACCGAGTAACTAGGTACGCCTCTTCTACCAAAAAAGGTAATGTCGATTGTTTACTTACGTTTATTCGATAGGTTAGGATCACACTATTATGTCCTATTGATGGCACTCTATGTTTGCATATGCGTTGTACCGTTTTTGTTTTGCACCACACTTATTACTACAGACACAATCACTCCTTATGTTGCAATCTTATATTTTTTTTGGGATTATCTTTTTTTATTGCTAATAACTAACATATTAAAGATAAACATTTCATAAGAAATATAATACAACAGTAAACACTAAAATGCAGCTAATTAAAAGCTTTTGAGATTTCTGGACCTCAGTCAGTGAACGTGTCATGGTCACCTGGTAAACTAAGAAACCTAAGTGACAGAATAACTTTTGGATGTCCGGAACTAATCACACGGGTTTTGCTAACATGTTGGGCCTGGTCGACCATGTAAGTTCTTTTTGTAATACATTTTGACTTACTAATCATCACACCTTTTTGCGACTGCATATTATTCTAAATTTTGTTATCAATTTTTAGTATTTCTATATGTATGGTCCAAGCTAGCATTCTATATTGTGGGTAACAGATTTTCCAATGTTTGGATGGAATGATTCTTAGCAGCAGCTTGAGGTTTGTATTATGGCAAACAAGTGGCAACCAAAATTTCAACAAAATCACTATTAATAAATGTGACTTTTTAAAATAAAATTTTTTGTTATCATAAATCTTTGTAGGCGCTACATCACACGTTTATTGCCCCTAAATCCGAAGACATGGCTGATCTTGCTTCTGCTCATGCCTTGGCTTATGACACGGTCTATATTGGGGTCGAGGTACTTTTTTTATGTTGGAAGTGTTCGCATAAGAGGTTTAAACTAGGGGTGTTTGGATGTGAAACTCACATGGTTACATTTATAAAATGGTACCGTTATAAAATGGGACCCTATTTAGTTTTCATATAACCATATGCATTCAACCAAGTTTAAATTAGATCGGTTCTTTTCTTCTTTTAGATTGGTGGATGAGTTTGAAAATTAATTGGCATGATGTCCAACAAAATATTTCTCTTGAGCAGGTGAGGAGATGCAACTCATAGTGATTATTGGTTGAGCTCCATATAAATTTAGTAGTTAATTATTAGTCACTTGAAATCTTTGATTGGCTGCCTTGTATTTACCAGAGTGTTTTTATGTGCAGGCTGAAGCCAAGTTCGGTTATCTTCTAGAAAAAGAAAAAAAACAAAAAAAAAAAAAAACACCCGTGGCAATGCGTGGGCATTTCCACTATGCATAAAGAAGCAGTCTTTGTCCCTGGGTTGTCTAAGTCTGCTGGTAAGTCCAAATAAAATTCGACATGTTTACTTATGGATTGGTTGATTCAGGTTGTTTTTATATCTTTAAATGGTCAAGCAGGTCGCAAGTTATCCGAAGTTTTTAATTAAGGCATACAACTTTCTCTATCATTTTTAATTTAAAGTTAGATTAGTACCGAATAATATGAATTGTATTTTTGGTTCAACCTACCATGACCCAGCGACTTGGCCAGAAAAAAAATGCCCAATATCTACCTTTTCTTTTGCACATGTTAAATGGAGGTTAATCTTTAAAGTTCGTACTAAAACTTGAGGTTGAGTAACCAATTTCAGGTTGTTGGAGATTGAAAACGTATGGTGTTTGGTTGTTTAGTTATGGCCCTCTTGAACATTTGCACCGCCAAATAACATGTTTGGAGATGCGTTTGGTGAGTTTAATTAGGCTTAATTTTGATAAATGACAACTGTTTAAGCCTTAGGAAATGAACTTGATGTGTTTTTGTTACCTTATAGCAAGTTGCGAGGCTCTTCTGAACCGGTTCGAGGCTGCTATGATATGAAGGTGGCAAGCACTAGATTTGTTTTTTTTTTTTGTTTTTTTTGTTTTGGAGAAATCGGCCCGCAATCAATGGTAAGTGGTTTGGTTTGTTTGTGTTGTACATAATGTTTACCAAGATTTTAAGTTCAGGGGCTGCTGCGTTTTGTTTCCTTTTTGTTGCAAGAAATTTTAAGCCTTGTCGTGCATAAAAGATGATGAGTTTATATACAAAATATAACCATAGTTTTTTTATGTACTATTGATGTTGTGGTAATTTAGACACTTGCTTTTTAATGGGTCAATTTGGGTTGGGTTTTTTTATGTGTGTGGATCAAAGAGGATAAATAAAACATTTTTACTTAAAAAGATACATGTCAAACACGTTGACAGTAGTCAGGAGTCTATTATTGATGCCTGCAACTTCTAAATCAATTTGTTTTAATATCTAGATGGTGATTGTTTTCTACTTGTAACTGGCACTATAATCATTTGTAAAGAATAGACGGAAAAAGTGTGTGCCAAACCCGATCCACTCTATAGCATATGGTTTCTCGCTCATACTAAATTGGTTTGTTTTAGGTGAGTGAAAAGGAGCAAAGGATGCTAAAGAAATGGTAGATGCAGTGAAATCCTTGGGGAACCAAACACTTGATTTGAAAAGAGAAATGGATATAAAAAAAAGTTGTATTTGTTTTACATTCCAGACATGCACATGTAAGTGTGGATTCGAAGCTTGAAGTCTTGCAAAGATAACTACAATACAAGTATGGTATTTGCTATGATTTAGTTACAAACATTAAAAGTTGCTTATAATGCTATAATGCCTTTTTTTAAAATAATAAGTTTTACCATGTTTTTATATATTGTAAGCAACCATACCATAACAAGTGATGGTACCATAACAAACTAAGCCAATATCAACCAAGTTTACCTTGCTTATCCATAATGTTGTCTACTATCAACTATATTGTTGTATCCATAATTACCCGCAGCAACGCGCGGGCATTCCTACTAGTTTTATAATAATGGTTGTAAGAAACATCTATTACTTAAGAGAGAGGAAAGTAAATTGTTGGACTATATTACCCTTTTGCTACTAAATATTGACCTCAACTTTTGATCAAAAGTAATAATCAATCATCACTATTGATCTGCTACAATGGATGGTTAGGATATGAGTTTTGTGGGTTTTCTTAATTGGGGAGGGTTTTCAATTTATACATCCCCTATATATATATATATATATATATATATATATATATATATATATATATATATATAGGAATTGGTTTAAATGAGAACCTTTGGTCAAATTGAGAGCTGAGAGAACCATTCTAGACCACACATTTCTCTAAGGCAAAAAAAATGTTTTTTTTTTTGCTTTAATCACTGTTTTTTATGCAAGAATTTTTTTTGTATCTTTTTTTCAATGTACACATGTGTATAATTGCAATATACACATATGTATAACTGAAATATACTCATATGTATAGCTAAAAATGTAATATACACATATGTATAAACGAAAAAATTTTAAAAGAAAATCTTTGCATAAAAGCGTGCGATTAAAAAAAACATTTTTTTTTTGCATTTATAAGAAATGTGTGGTCCAGAATGGTTTTCTCAGTTTTCAAATAGGAGTTGGTTCTCTTAGAATCCCTACCTTATATATATATATATATTAATAAAAAAATAGTTATCATTGTACAACCATAATTTTAATGTATGCAAAATATTTAAAATCCACTTATTATTGTAAAAACATGGCAAATTGGCAATATGTCATTGTAAAAAATCACTTTACTTTTAGATTAATCACATGTGATTATTTTAATAAAACAAAACCAAATGATGACCGTTAAAAATTACACATCAAGAATTAGGACGAAAAAGAAGCCATATCATTGATTATTTTACTATAAAATATCCTAGGCATTGCTTTCAATTACCATATTTAATAGTGATGTACTTTTTTTTAGTAAACTTCATTAAAAAAACGATGGAGGTCAGCAAATCATCCCACAAGCAATTACAATATATACAAAGGGAGTCCAATCTTTCCAGCTTATACTCTTGAATCTAGAACGTGACCTAAGCCAAAGAAACGTCAAAGATTTCATGCTAGCCACTATGTCAATCACTTTCGCTTCTTTACTTCTAAACATCTTCTCATTTCTTGCTTTCCAAATCACCCAAAGAGTGATCAAAACAATACCTTGGATAATTTTCTTGGCCCATCCATTCTTTGTCCTGCTATTACTAAGTTGCAACAAGTCTTTGATGTCAAAAGCGAAGATCAGATCGACCCTACACCATCTTCCTATGAAAAGACCAAACCGCAAACGAAAAGCCGCACCCTGTGAAGATATGTTAATGGCTTTCTTCATCCACTTCACATAAACACACATGTAGCATCCGTTATATTAATTCTCCTTCTAGGCAACGCCATCCTTATCGGAACGCGACCCATCTCAGTCCTCCAAATGAAAACGTTAACCTTCAAAGGAACCTTTGAAATCCATTTCATATAATGCTCCCTATGATCTCCCCTTCCTTTAATTACAATTCTTTTCAAGTCAACCACGGTATATGATCTGGACTCATTACCATTCCATCTCTATTTATCTACATTTTCAGAAAAAGTCGGTTTGAGAAACTTGTTATTTTAGTGTTTTATGGTACATTTTTTTTCAGATTTGAGCAGGCCATATTGAGTTTCTTGTAAATCTCATTGGATTTAAGAAAATAAATGGAAAAATTGCATCAAATGTTTCTAGAATTTATTAAGGGTTATGCATAGAAGAATTTATTCTTGATCAAGGTAGACTTTTACCAACAACTAATATTACGAGCTGCACTTATTTATAGCATAACTAAACATACTGTCATTCATTGCCCAAACTTTCTACTTCATCATAGCATGGCTGCAATATGCAAAGATCTTTGATATTTAAAAAATATTAATCAGTATTCTTTTATATGTTTTATTGATAGAACAAATTAATTGAAACTATATGGTATGCATATATGCCCAAGTTGTAGCCAATATTTTTTATGTTTTATTGATATAACAAATTGAAACTATATGGTATGCATATATGCCCAAGTTGCAGTCTACTCTTAACATTTTTGCTGAATCATGTTTCTAGGTTTAATGTGCGCTATCTGATATCAAATACTGGCTAGAAAATAGGGGCACTAAAACTGGCCTTAGCTTACAAACAACGTTTAGTCTCTTCTGCCTAAAAAAATTGGAGATCTGGCCTTAGCTTACAAACAACGTTTAGTCTCTTCTGCCTAAAAAAATCGGAGATCTTCTCACATTCCAAAATTTAATATCAGTCTCTTTAAGGTGAGTAACATTATTAAGTGCTTCCTATAAGTTTAGTGAAGTTTTAACATTTTCGTTTCGAATTAGTACTTCCTTGTTTTTGTGTTCTATTTGCACTATTTATGTCATGTGTCTACTTTTCGTTTGATTTTCCTAATCCAGTTAACTGTTTTGGCCTACCCGCTTGCTTAATAGTATCATTTTACGCTACCTATGTTTGCCCGAAGGAATAAGTGTAAGTGCTTTAAAATCACATTACATCTAAATAATGTGATAAAATAATTCAAAGGTGCAGTGTAGCACTTTACATACAAAATGCTATAGGTTCGATAAATTTACCAACTGTGTGAACAATTTACATTTCCTATTTTTTATTTGGAACTAAAGCAATCAATGGTCTTGTAAGCTTTCAAATTACACCTTAACTTAAAAACAAAAAAAATATAGAATTCCATATATGTTTGCCATGATGAAATATGAATCGTTAAGCACATAGTTATTACATGCATGAAGGTCATTATTCTTTCGGGTTTTTTTGTAACCTATTATGTTGATACATGGTTGACTCTTCACATTTACAAAGGCATGTAGATACGACGATATGCAGGCATGCAACTACCTGGTTTCCTATCATAAACAATGGCAAAATGCATAGCTTTTTCATATTAAAAAATAATGAATACAATAGTCTTTTTAATATATAAATTCTGTCTGTTCATAAGTAGGTAATGAATACATATAAAGTACCCTAGCGTGTACCCACGAGAAGACTATATGTAAATAGTACACGCTTGTTGGTTTTTTTTACATAGACAATCTCCCACTACAACGCACGCTACGTGAAACCCGTCGCGTCAACGTACTCCAAAAAAAACCGTGGCAACGCGCAGGCTTTCCCACTAGTAGATAATAAACGAGAAGAGCCCGAGCTAAGCTCAAACTTGAGAAATTATCATCGAGCTCCAGCTTTGAAAACAAAACTCGAATCGATAACACTCAACCTAAAAATATATTTCTAATAGAGGTCTTTGTTGGCAAAGTAAAAATAGTGTATTGCATTATTTTATTTTCGGGCATTATAACAAGATGCAGAATTTCAACCTATTTATTATTTATTATAATCAATAAGTGAAAACAACTTTTACTCAACCTTAATCACCACCAATTAAAAAAACAAAGTTGATGTACTTGATATAGCCACTTCCCTTTATGATGTGATTTAAATTAAAAGGCAATAAAAATGTTCCCAAGATCCAACAAAGAAAGTCTATTTTACCATTTTAATTTCATAAAATGATGGATCCCAATGAATCTTCATTTAAATGTTTAATTAAATATTTTGGATAACATTGATCTCAAAGATATTGTAGCCCTTAGTTCTAAACTTTGTTGCATGTGAATATATGATAATATTTCTTTTGGATCGTATAAAATATGTTGCCATTAAGATACACATTTTCTTTTTCATAAAATGTCTATTTAGATTTCTTTTTGCAAATATTAGGAAAAGGTCAACTTATATCATCTATCAACTAAACAACGTACTTCTTATGGATTCTCTTTCTTTTATAAAAATTAGAGGTGGCAAAATGGGTGGGTTGGGTTGGTTTGGGTGTTGGGTTAGGATGGGTTTGGGTTAGGATGGGTAAATTAAAAAAATAGGTTAGGATGGGTTGGGTCAGGATGGGTTTGGGCCTGGATGGTTTGGATTAGGATAAGCTCACATCAAAATAGATTAAAATAACAATAAAAAATTAAAAATTTAAAAAGTAAAAAAAAAAAAACAAAAGTAAATTTAAAAATAAAATCTTAAGGGATGCGAAATATTTCATTTCGAAGCGGGCCGGTTAACAACCCGGACTGTTTCGACTCGACTGACCCGTTATCGATCTGGACCGTGGTCGTTAACGACACGGACTATTTCGACCCGACCGGACCCGTTAGCGACCCAAACCGTTTCGACCTGACCGTATCCGTTAGCGACTAGGACCGTTTCGACCCGGTCAGGCACGTTAGTGACCGGAATCGCTTCGACCAGGCCGGGCCCGTTTGCGATCCAGACCGTTTCGGCCCGATCTGGCTCGTCGACGACCGTGTCTGTTAGCGACCCGGACCATTTCGAACCGGCCGGGCCCGGTAGCGACCCGGACCGTTTCGACCCAGCCGGGCCCGGTAGCGACACGGCCTGTTTCGACCAGACCGGGCCCGGAAACGACCCAGACCATTTCAACCTGACCCGTCCCGTAGCGACCCGGACTATTTCGTTCCAGCCGGGCCTGGTAGCGACCCGGACCGTTTGGACCCGATTGGGCCCGGTAACGACCCAGACCGTTTCAACCTGACCCGTCCCGTAGCAACCCGGACTGTTTCGACCGGACCGGGCCCGGTAGCGACCCGGACTGTTTAGACCCGACCGGGCCCGGTAACGACCCAGACCAGTTCAACCTGACCCGTCTCGTAGCGACCCGGACTGTTTCGACCCAGCCGGGTCCGGTTGCGACCCGGACCGTTTCTACCCGACCGGGCCCGGTAACGACCCGGACCGTTTTGACCCGATCGGGCCCGGTAACGACCCAGACCGTTTCAACCCGACTCGTCCCGTAGTGACCCGGACCACTTCGACCGGACCGGGCCCGGTAGCGACCCAGACCGTTTAGACCCGACCGGGCCCGGTAACGACCCAGACCGTTTCAACCTGACCCGTCTCGTAGCGACCCGGACTGTTTCGACCCAGCCGGGCCCGGTTGCGACCCGGACCGTTTCTACCCGACCGGGCCCGGTAACGACCCAGACTGTTTCAACCTGACTCGTCTCGTAGTGACCCGGACCATTTCGATCGGACCGGGCCCGGTAGCAACCCGGACCGTTTAGACCCGACCGGGCCCGGTAACGACCCAAACCATTTCAACCTGACCCGTCCCGTAGCGACCCGGACTGTTTCGACCCAGCCGGCCCCGGTAGCGACCAAGACCGTTTCTACCCAACCGGGCCCGGTAACGACCTAGACTGTTTCAACCTGTCTCGTCCCGTAGTGAACCGGGCTGTTTCGACCGGACCGGGCCCTGTGGCGACCCGGACCGTTTCTACCCGAACGGGCTCGGTAACGACCCAGACCGTTTCAACTTGACCCGTCCCGTAGCGACCCGGACTGTTTCGACCCGAACAGGCCCAGTAGCGACCCGGACTGTTTCGACCCGAACGGGCCCGGTAACGACCCAGACCGTTTCAACCTGACTTGTCCCGTAGTGAACCGGACTGTTTCTAACAGACCGGGCCCGGTAGCGACCCGGACCGTTTCTATCCGACCGGGCCCGGTAACGACCCAGACCGTTTCAACCTGACCCGTCCTGTAGTGACCCGGACGGTTTCGACCCGACCGGACTCGGTAACAACCCGGACCGTTTCGACCCGACCGGGCCCGCCAACGACCTGACCATTTCGACCCGAACTGGCCGGTCAACAACTCAGACTGTTTCGACTCGTTCAAGCCCGCTAACGACTCGAACCATTTGGATGAGATCGGTCTCGTTAACGGCCTGTGTTGTTTCGACTTGGTCGTCCGTTAACGACCTGAACGGTTTCGAACCGACCGGGGTTATCAACAAATGCAAAAGATATAATTTTTTTGTTTTTAATGGCATTTATTTCTATGAGGCATTAACGCTTTTGGTGTTTGGCATAGTTGTCAATAGCGATTGTAGCGCCCGATATCGCGTTTAGCGTAGCGAATCGGTAGGTGGGCGCTACAAGGTGTATAACGACTCGATATTGACCAAATAGCGACCTCATATACGTGTTCAAGAAAAATTAGGGTAGAACAGACGTGAGACGTACCTGTATTGCAGTGTTGGATGTGTATGACAGCGAGGAAGGGTTTCAGCCATGGAGAAAACAGAAAATAAAATTAGGGTTTGTGGGAAGAAGATGACGGCTCCCTATAAAATTAGGGTTTCAGCCAAGAAGTGTTGCAGGAAGTGTTAAAACCTTTAACTATTTTCACATTTAACCCCTCTATCTTTCATTTGTATACATATAGTGCCTAAAACTTCTAAATTTTACATTTAAAGTATAAAATTAGTTTGTGTATATAAACATTTGGTCCTTATACTTGTAAATTTGTACATAAAAATATTTTTAAATATTTTAATACCTAACCGCTATTTACAAAATAGCGGGCGCTACGAGCGTCGCTATCGCTACATAGCATATCGGTAGTCCGTCGCTATTTACCGCTATTCGCTATCGATAACTATGGTGTTTGGTGAGTTTTAATTCAGATTTGTATATGGTTATCTAAAAATACCCATCCTGACCCATTTGTTTTTTTTTAATTTACCCATCCTGACCTACTTACTTATATTCTACAATTAAAATTACCCATCCTAACCCCTTGAAAATTATACTAAACCCATTTCAACCCACAAAGTCAAATTTTAAACCCAAAATAACCCAAACTCAACCAAATGGGTTGAAATTGCCAGGTCTAATAAAAATGCAACCATCAACTATGACAAAACTTAGTTAAATGTTGAGATTATTACTGAACATGTATATATATTTTTATAAACGGTTTAAGATGAATTTAATATGTTCATGTCATCTTCACTTGTCAATATTACTGTTTTATTCTTTCAATAGATAGAAACATGAGATCTTGAACTATTGTAAACCTTGAATTTTGCATACGTTTCTGATTGTTCAAACCCTAGCTACCAGCTAAATCCTTAACTAGTTTATGTGGAGATGATGAACTCTAGCACTTAGTGTGCGTTTCACGAATTAGAATGGAATCTGGATGTAACTAAAATGTTTATTTGATTTTTTATATTGCCGTTTCAACAAAAGGACTTAGATTTGAAAAATAACATACAAAAGGGAATCTGCATTCCAGATTCCATTCTACTCTGTTGAAACGAACATATCTACATTCAAAATCAAATTCTATTACATTCCAGGAAACAAATGTTGCCTTAGGGTTTGGGTTTCTACGTTAACTATTATTGATGTGCATTTATTGACAAATTGAGATGTGTTATAAGGGTCTTTATTAAATTTTAGTTGGATCTTTCCTGGATGATTCATACATTCCATGTTAGACCACCTTCATTGTGTGGATTCTTTATTCATGAGAATTAAATTGCTTAGAGTGTTCATGACATGAGAGTAGACCTAGTTATTGGATTAATCTTATTATTCATTGAAGTTAGTGTGGATTTAGGAGGACCTTGTAGTGTATATGAGATGAGTTTATAAGCATAAATCATATATGTAAAATCTCATTATACCCATGAATCTTATAAACTTGCATCCAAATGCTTATTAGGTTAACTTAGTGTAATTGATATTGAATTAGACTTATTGAAAAATCTAAGGTGGATGGATATAAAGAGCATTGTGATAACCATAAAATAATTACAAGGTTAGGTAGTTGACTAGTTGTAACAAAAAGTCCA
This sequence comes from Ambrosia artemisiifolia, assembly GCA_032199755.1. Classification (NCBI taxonomy): domain Eukaryota; kingdom Viridiplantae; phylum Streptophyta; class Magnoliopsida; order Asterales; family Asteraceae; genus Ambrosia; species Ambrosia artemisiifolia. Next base: position 8,214,953 of record CM063521.1, read on the forward strand.
ATATGAAGTATATTGCCAATGGGTGTAACTGAATTCATGAACAAAGGTGATTACTGAGAAGACATTCATTCGAACTTTACACTAGTTGTAGGTTTAGGTAACTTGACAAGTAACACGCTCTACCTTGCTATCACGTGTCTATGTAGAGTCATATTTTAGCATGCTATATATCCACTTGTCTAATTGTGAGCTCATGGTTAACGCTTGCATTAACTCTATAAACTTTAATACTTTAACAGACAGAACATCAACGGTGGTGTGCTCACTGGCGAATCTTGAACTTTTAGATAGTGGGGGACGAAAGTCATAAGACCTAACTTTTTTTCTAATCGGTGGGGGCGAACTTAAAATACACAAATGTTCCGCACACAACCAGGGAAATTTACATTACTAAGTAAAAAATCAACGAGGTCAGGGCACCCCCGACCCTTAATAAGCTTTGACCTTGGTGTGCTAGTGAAACAAGAAAAGGAAATTTAATCACAAAACGATCAAAACCATATCTCTGTTTTTATGTTGTCATAAAATAGATGAACCAAAATCAACCCGAATAAATAAAATATGTCTAATTTTCTAAATCAAATATACAATACTCTATCTAAGTCTAAAATATGCTAAAGCAAATAAAATTTTTTTATTTAGATTTCACAAATACCAAATCATAAAAACCCCACAAAAATCTTTTATCCAAATGAAATAAAAAAAGTTCTATAGACAAGGACCATAAATATTAATCAAACGTTTGTCCAACTTAAAAAAGAAAACATGAGATCTATAGTTTATAAATAAAATCCTAACCAAAGTGTAGAAAAGGTCCCCTCCCATAATTACACTGAAAAAGGAGCGCGCACGTTAGTCCATGATGGCGCACAAAGAGTTTAGTATCATCCCAAAATCTTAAAAATCTATGTTACGATCCTCTGTTTTAATCCTATATATATAAACACAAACCAAATCGCATCGACCCTTTTAGAGCACTCTCTCTCTCCTCTCCTCTCTCTCTCTCTCTCTCTCTGTTTTAATTAATGAAGTTATGAACTAAATACAGCCAGCAAGAAGTATACAATTAACGCAGCTGTAGCCATTAATGTTTATTAAAAAGAATGAAATTGATTGGGGAAAAGAAAAAGATGAATAACCCATCTCTTTAAAGGTCTGATTCCTCTGTTTTATCTACTTTCTTCATTTATTACTCTGTTTTCTTTTGATCATTTTCTTCTTCTGTTTTTTTTTTCTTTTCTTTTGCAGTGTTCATTTATGTACATATTGTTGTGGATTTGTAACTCTTTATATAAAGATGGATACTAGAGTCAAGACTAACTTAAGGTCCATGAAAACTTCATTCAAGGTAATTGATTCAATTATTAATATTAATATTATTATTATGTTTCAAGTTTGGATCAAGTGCAATATGGGTTAAGTATGATTCTTTAAAGTGGTTATGGGTTATTGTGTAGTGGTGTCTAGATAATTTAAAGAGGTGGGTCAGTTTAAATCTTATCCTGAACAGGTGTTTGATGATGAAATGTGTTAGTGACTTTTTTTATTTTAATTGAATTTTGATACTTTTCTTGTGGAAGGTGATTGTGATGTTCTTTATTTACTTTATTTTGTGTACAAATATCAAAAAAGGATTTGTTTGCAACAGGAAATGGAGGATGAGAAAACAAGCACAAGCACTTGCAAAAGCACTAACACTTGTAGAAGAGGTTCAGTTAGAGAGAGAAAAATGGCATTGCAACAAGATGTACACTTTCATTGCTGTCATTATTAACTTTTTGTTTGTTTTTGGATGGTATTTGGTATTTTGTTACGGGTTGTGCTAAACATATTCCTTTCTCTATTTTTACTAAGTTTACTAGTCGGTTTTTATACGGGTCGTAAGAAATGGCGACATTTGTATGCTACATCTTATACGGGCGTATAGACTTTTTGTGTTTTAAAAAATTAAAATTTGTTAAATCAAACAACGGAAGGAGGGCATTCAGTATTAGGTTGTACGTTTGGCCAACCCCTTTAATTATTGAAATATTAATATTTTTTTGAATTTATTTTAGGTGGATAAGCTAAGGAAGAGGCTTAGACATGAAGAGAATCTTCATCGCGCTTTAGAACGGGCGTTCACTAGACCATTAGGAGCTCTTCCGCGCTTGCCTCCATATCTCCCTCCTTCGGTTAGTACTTTGATCACAACATCATAATATTATAAATTTTACAAAATTAAATGGTAATTTAAACTTGGGTTTGTTACATTTTAGTTATAATAACAATTGGGCAATTGGCAGACATTAGAACTTCTAGCAGAAGTTGCTGTTTTGGAAGAAGAAGTTGTTAGGCTTGAAGAACAAGTGGTTCATTTTAGGCAAGGCCTATATCATGAAGCAGTCTACATTTCATCCTCAAAAAGAAATTTTGAAAATTCACTTGATTTTCAAGAACCAACAACTTGTAAAAACAAGGCATCCAAGTTATCACCTGAAATCGAGAGCGAGCCATCTACACACATCGAAAATTCACCTATTGTTTCAGGTAGTTTTCATCATTGTTGATATACAACTAGTTAATATAAAGGGAAAAAAAAATCTGAATTTTTATCTTTGTTTGATAATCTTAGTGGCAAAAGAGAATCAGTCATCAAGTGTCACTAAGAGCAAACATCGTTCGCCAAATCCAAAATCTCAGATCGTCGATTCATTAGCAAGAAGACCACCTGTTGATTTGAAGTCACCAGGGAAGCATTTAGCTCCTAAAAAGTTACAGGTGAATTTAGTTATAAATAAGTTTATTTGTTTTAAAAGAATATGTTTATATCAGTTTATCCAATTGTTTTAACACTTAAATTCCTGAAATAAACAGTTTGAAGGTAGAACAATGGAGGGTGCAAATGTGGATGATGATCCAAACAAGATTTCTGAAAGTATTTTGAAATGTTTGATGAACATATTCGTACGAATGAGTTCGACAAGGAGTAAAAGTATGACAGAAATGGCACATTCATTGACAAAATGTGAAAGCTTCAAAGAAACAGAGTTTAGAGATCCTTATGACATCTGTTTTGATTCGGAGAAAAGAGACATTGGCCCGTATAAGAATTTGTATGCTATTGAAGCAAGCTCCATCAACAAAAACCGAACCACAAATTCTGTGTTTTTGATACAAAGATTGAAGTAAGTGTTAGATAATTTCAAACTCTATTGCGTTTTTTTAATCATTTTTACTAGGGAATGCTAAATGGATTGTGTTTGCGGGTTGGTGTTCGAAACCGACATGAACCCGTGATGCAAATATTCACAGGTTGACACGAGTTACTTAAAGTACAAATGTACAACCAAAAATACAAATGTACAACCAAAAATACAAATGGATGTACAATAATTATGTTTGAATTATACAACCATGTGACAATATCTTTCTAACTTTTGGCATAAAATAGCTAACTAGTTCAATTTACAAAGTAAAACATACTCTAAAAAGAATTTTAAAATATAAACAGCTTAAACAGGTCAACCCGTTTAGCTATAGTGTTTGTGGGCCAGAAAGTGACCTGAACCATTTAGACTAAGCCTAACCTAGTGAATTTATTGTCGTGTCATGAATTTACACCCCTAATTTTGACCAAATTCTAATCTCAATTATTAATTCTCAAGGCTCCTGCTTGCGAAACTTGCATCAGTCGATTTAAAGAGTCTCACTCACCAAGAAAAGCTTGCTTTCTGGATCAACATTTACAATTCATGCATGATGAATGTAAGTACTAAGACTTTCATAATGCTTTACAAAAACTAAAAAAAAAATTGATATTAATTTTATTCAAATCATGCAAATTATCAGGCATTTCTTGAACATGGGATACCAGAAAGTCCAGAGATGGTTGTTCAACTAATGCAAAAGGTAATGTAATTTCAAGCACATATATAAAATTCAAATGCATAAATTATTTTTTATATGATTATTTCCTTATTCCACAGGCAAAGATAAATGTTGGAGGCCACCATTTAAACGCGATCACCATAGAACATTTCATATTGAGACTCCCTTATCACTCGAAATATGTAAGTAAAACTAAAAAATAAAAATAATTTTTTTTTTGTGATCGAAATATTTGTTACCAAGAGTTAATGTTTTGTATAATTTCTTGATCTATTTTATTAGACTTTTGCAAAGGGTGTAAAGAATGATGAGATAACTGCAAGAAGCGTATTCGGGTTGGAATTATCAGAACCATTAGTAACATTTGCTCTGTCGTGTGGAAGCTGGTCCTCCCCTGCTGTAAGTTGTAGATAATGTGCATTAAAGCACACATTCCTGATACATAAACGTTTATGATAAAAGTGTGTAATCTTCCTGCTTAATGGTGGATTGCATTATATTTGATAGCCAACTTTGGTCCGATTTTTGTTTGTTTCCATAACGAACTTATTTTATGCCTGAAATCATGAAAGTTTCAAATTTTTTATATTACTTTAAAAAAAAAAGAAAATCACGAAAGTATCCTAGTTCACCACTATTTTAAACAAAATAGCCATCGACTTTCTTGATTACAAATTATTATTACATGCAACGAAATCATGCCACGTGTCTCAAAAATGTACTTTTGCGTCTATAGGAGTAAAACGTTCCCATTTTGCGTCAAAGAGCACAAATCAATAACATTACAACACGTGTCATGATAGGGTGGGCGGCACTCTTGTCGGCGCAAGAGTACCACCAAGTGTCTACTAGCCTTGGTTTCCCTTAAAATTGAGAAATAAGAAAAATAATTAAAAATCAAGAAAGTCAATAACTATTGTGTTTAAAATTGTTGGTCAACTAGGCTATTCTCGTGATTTTCCTTTTAAAAACCCGGAAAATAGTCAACATGATCAAAATCTATGATTTGTGACATGCCATTTTGACCGATTAGTTCAAACCAAAAAAATTTCAAAAGTTGGTACATTGATATCTATATAATATTAAAATATTGATGGTTTTGTAGCCTAAAAGGAGTTAGGTAACCTAAATTAGTATTTGGACCACTTCTGTAACCTTTTCTATGCAATTATTATTTGTTAAGCAGATACCAAAACTAATTCTTACCCATGATACATCATCATATAGGTGAGAATCTACACGGGATCTCAAGTTGAAAATGAACTTGCAGCCGCAAAAAAAGATTATTTACAAGCTGCAATCGCGATTTCAACTACAAAGAAAATGGTGGCGATTCCAAAACTATTGGATTGGTATATGCTTGATTTTGCTAAAGATATGGACTCATTGCTAGATTGGGTATGCCTTCAATTACCAAATGAAATTGGAAAAGAAGCTATGAAGTGCCTTGAGAGAAATAAAAGTGTACCACTTTCACATTGTCTTCAGGTAATCCCTTACGAGTTTCGTTTCAGGTACCTTCTGCACAAATAAAATCTTTATTTTTCACAAGTCGATCTTTTAAGATTATTGAGTTATAGATTTGTACACAGATTATTATACATAATGGAAGTAGATATATAAATTCCATTCAACCCGTTTTAAGTATTATTCATTTAAGTCGGTATGTTATTTATTTCTATTTATCCAAACGGCTTGTAGCATAGTGGTATCAGGGTGTGTTCATAGTGGACAATGGTGTAAATATAGGCGTAGAATAAGTGGGGGTGTGTTTGTGTCAACTGTTTGAAAAAAATAACTTTTTTAGAATTATTGTGGATTTATGAGCTTGCTATTGAAGATATATGATATGAAAACAAATTGAGTGTTATGTAGTGTAGAGATTGTATAACATGATAACAAGAAGGCATCTATTGAATGCATACAATGGGATTCAGTGTTATTCCCAGGCCCCCTTTTGGCCTTTAAGTTTACTTCATTGTGCAAATTAGTCACCCACATCCATCTGATCGATCTCTCTCTCTCTCTCTCTCTCTCTCTCTCTCTATATATATATATATATATATATATATATATATATATATATAATTGTATATCATGGCAAAATGAGAGATTAAAGGGAAAGTTGTAGTGGTCCTTAAAGGACAATGACATCCAAATTGAAGCAAAGAACAAAAAGTGATGTCTTCTTTCTTTTGATATTTTTAAAGGAGTGGGGGCATCCCCTATTGTTCTTTCATAGTCAAAAGTAAGTGATTCTGGAATGAAGTTGGATGGATGGTCCTTGATCATGCTGATTAAAGGGTACACAATTAAAGAAAATGGTTGTACCAATGGACCATTTATTATAGCATATGCTAGTTTCTACCTCTTTTTAAGTGGTGGACAAACAAACTTTAAAATTGCGTCGCGATTGAACTTTTCTCGCATTTGCTTTAAATATTCTACTGGTCACAACTTATGAGGTCAAACTAAGAAACTGGAGGTGTTTCGTACCCTGTTAATAAAAATGTTTGGTTGAGTAAATTGTCGACGCCCTTGGACTCCTTTGGTTCCGCCAAATTTTGTTCTCATTGCTAACGAATGTGAAAGCATACATTTATGTGCACATTTTGTATAGAAAATTAAAAGCTTGTTGTGAAACATAAAAAGTTACAAGACCTCAAAACCACATATATGAGAACACCTTTTGTGCAATAAGTATACTCTTGTGTTGGTTTATTTGTTATACCAAATGACATCGTTTTCTACTTTCTACAAGCAAGTAATTTTAATTACAATACTAATGTGTCTATTTTTATTCTTATAGAAGTAGTTTTGTATTATTAAGTACTATAAGTATGAGTAATATGATGGTTTAACTTGTGTTTCTTTTTCTTTTTTACAATTGAGCCTTCAAGCCCAATGAAAGTGGGCTTTGGTTTCGAGTTTCAAATTGACCCACAAGTCCACACCAACATCAATATGTATATTTTTAATCGCTAATCAGTAAGTTGTTATAAACCTTTTGATACTATTTCCCTTTAGATGTATACAAGGTCTATTAATTGTCATAATTGATATTTTTAATAACCAACTTTTTTTAGAACGGAATCTCGGTCTGGGCTATACATGACCAAAGCTCGGTTGAAGCAGGATTCGAACATGAGGCCAGCCGCGAAGGAACGCACTAGGTGCTAAACATTCTCACCTCCATCTAACCTTGAGAAGTAAAATACTCTGAAAACTATAAGCAACACTTCTATCTTTAGTTGTATTCTTAATCTTGATTACACAAGATGCTCAAACAGTGCTCAATCATGCTCTCAAACTCCACATCAAACACATGCCGGGAACAATTACCACCACAAGCATAATTATCAATCCACAACATTTTATCACCTTAGACATATATCATCCCTCTTGTAGCTAATAAGGGGAACAACAAAGATGATTGCCATATACAAATGACTCCATCCTCAATGTATTAATTCAATGGTTTGGCATGATACCAAACGATTATATAAAAATTCTGCTGTACCCTCCAACACCCAAAAACCTGCGTAAATTGTTTAATATTATCAGGAGTAAGCCATCGTTTTATATCTTCTATGTTTTTATTAGATGTGTTGACCTATGTCAGTAAGCCATCCATAGGATTTTTTGGCCTATGTATTCGACTGTGCCCAACCAAAGTTGCATTCTGATCTGCTAGCAAATGGTCGATGGGTTCAAAAAAAAGAGTAAGTATATACCTGCTTATCTTAAAATGTACCACATGTTGCTCCAAAAGAACTACTATAGACCAGGGTGTCATCGAAAAAAATTAATGCACTTGTGCAACTGTTGGTGAGAGTGTTGATCAATTATTTAGTAATAATACAGAAAACTGAATACATAACTCAGATGTGTACCTCATAATTCAGTAACCGTTGTGAGAGAAGAGGACATGACGTTAAGGATGACCGGGTTGTTATTTAGGGTGTACAACCAGGATGACTAATGTGGTCTTGAAGATCCACAAGTTAGAGGAGAGCGAAGGACAAATTGAATGTAATAGTTGGTGATGTGAGATCACAGGATCGTTTGAGGGTAAAAGATTGAGAGAGAATTCTTGAGACAAAGATACAACACATTACATAAATGAAATGGTATGTTATGGTATTTATACTAGTGAAAGGGTGTGACCCTTGGCCGAGGATAACCGACATACCGGTTGGTTAAATTATAACCGCCATATAACAAACTGATGATACCTAATAATGACTAATAATACTTAGGATAAATATGATATATACGGAAATCAGGAATTATAGTCTAACATCCTCCCCCCTTATTTTTGATTCCTCCATGGTCTTCAACTCCTATGAGACTTGTTGGGTCTGCTGACCTGGAGAAGAACAGATGATTGAAAAGCCAAAATATTCTATCTTTTGATCCTATGAATAAAACAGTTGTTACAAAGAAGCTTTCCCCAAAAGACTGTTGATCCCTAACAACTGCTGCTACAAACAACTGATAAAGACAACTGCTGCTGCTGAAAGGTCTGCTGAACAAACGTCTGAAGAATAAAGGTCTGACGAAGAAACAACTGCTGAACAAGAACTGAAGAACAAAGGTCTGTTGAACCAACAGCACTTTGGTTCAACAGATAATAGAGACCATCAGAGTTTTACTTTACAGTGTTTTGTATTATCAGAGTTTTCAATGTAACAGTAGTTATAGTTAGCAGATGTTAGAAGTTGTTAGTCAGTTAGAGGTCACTGTCTTAGGTGACGTCAGCACTGATCATCAGAGGTTTAGGCTTGTCTATAAATAGAACAGTACTTGCACTGTTCTATTCATCACTCGTCATTCTCTAAGACAAACATTCTCTGAGTGATCAGGCTGAGGGGGAGTTTACTTGTACGATTGAAATCTTTCAATTAATGAAAGCATTTGATTAAAAACAATTATTCTCCATGTTTTGATTTATAGTTTATTCCGCTGCACTTTCCATTTATATTTCATTCCATTTATTTCATACTTAAATCAAATAATCAAAACAACCAGAACTCAGATCCTAACAAGACTTCGCATCTCTATGAACTTTATCCTTGGTAATGCCTTGGTGAGGATGTCTGCTTTCTGCATCTCTCCACTGATATGATCAACTTGTATCTGCTCGTTCTCTATGCGTTCTCTGATAAAATGATATATTGTGTTGATATGCTTTGATCTTCCATGAAACACAGGATTCTTCATGAGTTGTATTGCTGACTTGTTATCTACTCGTAGAGTTATCTTCTTTGGTCTTTCACTTGGGAGTTCACTTAGTACTCCTTGTAGCCATATTGCTTAACAATGTGCTGATGTAGCTGCCATAAGTTCTTATTCACATGATGATAATGCTATTGTACTTTGTTTCTGACTCATCCATGTGATAGGTGAATCTTTGTAGTAGAATATTGTTCCTATGGTTCCTTTTCCATCTTCTTGGTCTCAATAGCTGCTATCGCTATATCCAATGATTTCTGCTTCTTTTCCTCTGTTGTATTGAATTCCATAATTCAATGTGCATTTGATGTATCTTATCAAATGTTTAACTGCCTTCATGTGAGTTGTTCTTGGTTTCTCCATAAATCTGCTTACGTATCCAACTGCGTAGGTGATATCTGGTCTGGTATGTGTAAGGTACCTTAAGCTTTCAATTAGCTTTCTGTATTCTGTTTCGTTTACTTGTTCACTTTCATCTTCTTTAAATCTTTAGTGAGCTTTAGACCTGGTTCCTTGCACATTTTGTTGGATTGCAGTCTTCTAGTCCAGCTTCCTTGATAACTTTCTTTGCATAGGCGGATTGCTTCAGTTGTATCCTTCCCTGTGCTTGGTGTACTTCTATCCCTAGATAGTATGTGAGTGGTCCTAAATCACTCATTTCAAACTTGCCATGCATTTCTTTCTTAAAGCTTAATATGTCCTTGATTGAACTTCCTGTCACTATTATGTCATCAACATAAACTCCTATAATTATTGTTGACTGCTTTGAAGTTCTCTTGTAAACTGCTTGTTCTTGTGGACATCTTATAAATCCAATTTCCTTTAGGACGTTGTTCAGCCTTAAATTCCATGTTCTTGGTGCTTGCTTCAAACCATATGCTTTCTTTAGATTGTAGACTAGGTTATCATTTCCTTTCTTTACAAATCCATCTGGTTATGACACGTAGACATCTTCCTTCAATTCACTATGTAAGAATGCTAATTTTACATCTAAGTGATGTACTTGCCATCCTTTCTGTGCTGCCAATGCTAGTAGTAGCCTGATTGTTTCCATTTTTGCAACGGGTGCAAATACTTCATTGTAGTCTATACCTTTTTGTTGTACATACCCTTTTGCTACTAATTTGGCCTTATGCTTGGTGATCTGTCCACTTGCGTCTCTCTTGACCTTAAATACCCATTTAGACCTATTGGTTTCTGACTTGAGGGGGGTGTAGTCAGTGTCCATATGTTGTTCTTTTCTATAGAGTCTATCTCGCTTTCCATTGCTTCTATCCATTGTGGGTAATCTGCTGCTTCTTTGTAATTTGCAGGTTCTTCATCGTATGCTAAATTTAGATGTTCGAATTCTTCTAGTCTAATAGGTTCTATGGCTGCATAGATGTCACTATGTGATCTAATAGGTTCTATGGCTGCATAGATGTCACTATGTAATAATTGTTCGAGATGTTTGCCGGGTAGTTTGGAGCTAGCTATATAGGTTGTATGAAATAAATTTGCAAATTGTGTTGGAAGCTTTTGGATTTGGGGTAAGAATGTATTGTTTTTTCTATTTCTGGTTTTCATCGTTGGTTTAATTAGTTTTTTTTTTTTATTCAGGTTTGCTGCAATTTATCGGTTGGCTGCTTATAGGTGTTCTTCAACGTTGTGTCATAGTGAAAGAGAGATCATCATTGATACGGATGCCGACATTGGTATCTTTTGATTTTTGGTTTTTTGATGTTCTCTTATTGCTTTAGCCAATTACATTGGCTATTGTTTGACTATAGGCACAAGACCCAAAAATTTCAACCTAGCACAAGAAGCGCGCCTCTGGACGTCATGCTTCATGGTAAGCACCATCTCTGAAGTGCTGCCACCAGCAACTCTAGCGCCTTACGCTTGGGGCTTGCCTTACGAAACCAAGGATGATAGTGGTTTGTATGAGGGGTTAGATGTTACAAGAATCTTGATGTAGATACTACCTTAACAAAATTAAAGTGTTAAAATATTGTATACATATTTTTTTGGTTAATTTTAGTTGTTATAATCGTAGTGACAAATGTTTGCTATAATCAGCAACTCTTTTCTCTGGGTCCTTTTTTGGTCTACATGTTGACTTTCTATGGTTACAGGTCATGGCATTGGTATACGCTATAGTTACAACAAGAACTGTTGGCTTAGACTCTCAAATGAGGGCATTAAGAGTTCTACCAATATTTCTTTTGCCTGTCTTATCATCGTTTTTGTACTGGGCACTTTTTAGCTTCACAAAAATGCGTAAGTTAATATTTCATCGCTAATTTTATGTTTATTTATCAAAATGTCACTGGACAGATTTTTATTTTTTTATTTTTGCTTTCTCTTATAGTTGATGTTAGGGATCAGAACACCGTAGACAGGCTTCGGGCTGAAAGGAAAGAAAAAATTGACGAACTGAAAGAACGAACCAATTATTATATAACTCAACAACTCATTCAGGTACCAACTTAAAGCTTCTTACAGCTTATTATCATTGCCAATTTGTATCATGTATCCCAAAATATAGCTGGCCAGATCACTTATTGTTGTTAAAAGGTCAAATGGTCAATACAAGTTTTATATGGTTGCAGAAATATGACCCTGATCCTGCAGCCAAGGCAGCAGCTGCATCCGTATTCGCGTCAAAATTGGGTGCAGATTCTGGTCTAAAAGTGTTGTTAAAAGATGAGTTACAGCAGCATTATTCTGAAGCTACAGGTAGGAGCCATGATGCTGAGCTGCCATTATAAATATTAGTTCTTATTTATCCTCTTCTTTGATTTCTGTTTCAGATGGAGAAATGTTCGGTTACAATCTCAGGATCAAGCAGACAGGAAGAGGGCACATGTAGCGAGTCAATACTGTGTTCATGGTGCACCGTCATGAGAGTTTATAAGAGATTGTCTTACGGGTAGTTTGGTACATAGACAAAGTTATCTTTCATTGTTAAAACTTAAAAACTAATAAATATTGGATATTGAAGATGATATTTGATTCTGCAAGGTCACTCCTGCTAACAGTAGGTAACGTCATTTACCAACACAATAGCACCATAAAAAAAACTAAATTAAATGTCCTATGCAGGTTACGAAGAAACAACATAAAAAAGGGTACAAGACAATCACCTTTGGGTAACTTAACATCAACCGTCAGCAAGATATTGAATACGTTTTTGATTAGTTGCCGCAAACGCTAAACAACCATGTCATATATGATATCACACTTGATCTTAAACCTATTATTACAACTTTTAAAACGCGCAACCAGAACTTTGTCAACTATTTGCAAGGCAGCAACCAAAATCGCGCAACGCGCGATTTAAATACAACTAATTATAAGAGATGCAGTGATAGGAACAGTAATTAATAGGGAAGATCTGATTTCAGTACACAGGTAATTGGCCTTATTAGAGATGGACGAGTCTCCTGTTACAATAACATAACCACATCAAACATACGATCATAAAAAATGTAGTAAAAAGGCCCTATTTCTAATATGATATAGCAGTTATTAAAACTTCCCACTAACTAGGATATGATGGAACATTAGAAGAAGCATGGAAGGAATGGGTCAAACCCAAATAGCAACTCTATCACACCATTTGAATCAACTGGGTCACCCTATTTAGGCCTATTCTCAAATAAACCAACATTCGAACTTGTAAATTGTTGATTTGTTTTTGGGATAAAAAATGTATATTGCATCTTTGATTTGTGATATATGTTTATATCTTTTAGTTGGAAAGCATACATAAAAGTATTCACAAATTTAAATACCGAGCACCGATACCATATCACAACTTTATTTAATATGAACGCCAGTCTACTGCCGTTACCATGTCGCGCTTTACCGCGGCGCAACGCGCGCGAGATATACAACCTAGTTTAGGATAGTATTGATTGATAAATCCATATATTACATACTCTTCATCTATATTTGTACATACAATAAACCAATAACAAATTTTAACTACAATCACCAAGCTAAACCATCCTAGTATCAAAACCTTTCTCACAATAGTTGATATGACATTGAGATTTATAACACAATCTTTGATGCATCAATCTCCCATTGTGCACATCTTTTTTTCTTCAACAACAACCTCAAGTTTTAGACCCCTCTCTTAGTTGGGACTTTTAGTTGGTGCCTTAGTTTAGATACACTTTATATACAATAAATCAAATGCTTGTTGTTCCCATCTTCTTAAGTATTGAACAACCACCCCCTAGAATGCCATGCTTGTAAGGCAAGTATGTTTTCTTCTTCATCTCATTCGAATTGGCACGGTTTAAATTGTAATGAAGCTCGTGAGCTGACACGCGCCCTCTTCTCTTCGAGACGGATCCAGATTCACATGACTTTCGTAGATCTTCATCGGTTTTTCGGACAACGGTCGAGTATTTCTTCAAAGGGTCTTTTTCCATTGCACGCCCATCCGAAGCACTTCTGAACAAAAACAAATCTTTAAAGCTCCATCTTTTCGACACGCTTTCCGTCGAACAAGTAGTAGTGGATGGCGGTTTTGTACTCGTAGTCATCGGTTGTCGTTCCCTACGATAATCCGAAACCCCAAGTGGGGACAAAGATCTTGTCCTTCTACTTCTCGAAGGAAGACGAGAGGACGAAAACCCCCTCTCTCTTCCTCTAGGAATATAACCTTCACATGTGTAAGTCATTTGCTTAGCATTATCACTAACTGCTTTAATTACACCCCCTTGGAATAAATCCTCAGCCGCAACCGAATCTATTCCCAAATCACAACTCACATCGAATGAGAAATCATCTTCTTCGAATAAACCCTTATTCGTCTTCGGGACACCAGGCTTTTCTTCCCAAGCGAATGGAATCGCGGCCCGAGAGCCTCCACGGCTAGCTCCTGCCCCAATCAATAACTCGTCGAATTCGCAATAGAATTCATCGAGTCGAGTGGGGCTAGATGGAGCACTAGTGTAGTAGCCGTTGTGTGATGAAGCATTGAAGTTAAAATCTATGGCTGTTGCAACTTCCATGGTGGTTTGTTTGTGGAGAACTTGACAACAACATCAAGTGTGGTTCGATAGTTATTATAAGTGACATAAGTTGAAGTTAAGAACGTTGTACGAAGGTTCCTGCCGCCAAATTTAGTTGACTGTAAACATTGTTAAAAAAATATTAAGAATATTTTTCTTAATATTTGTTTTGTGGTCAATGTTGCCGTCTTTGTTGTTATCTAACGAGTGGCTTCGACTACGTTTCGTTTTATTGTCGTTTATTACATGTTGGTTGGATAAGTTTATAAGTTTCTGATTTTATAATATACGATTTATAGAATATGAACAAAATTATTATTATTTTAGTTATTTATTTTTGGCTAAAGGGAGAAAGATATATTAAAATGTACTTCAACGTGGTTGAAAAAACAATTGCAACAACTCTAGATGATATTGCAATATTAACTACGGAATCAAGAATCTAACCTAAAATATTTCAAACATGACTCGTTATTATTATGTACTTTCAAACTGCAAAGCCAGTAGCCCAGTGGGTAGGAAAAGTGTGAGTAGCTTTAATTTGGGCTACCCTTTTTAGTATTTATAAAGCATGGGTTGAAAGCAACAAATGTATCATTTTTAGTACTTACTAGTGGGAAACCCGCGCGTTGCTGCGGGATGATTAAGATAAATATAGTTTTTTGAACAATGCACAAACGTAGCCGTGTTAGCCCACCAAATTGTAGGAAAAGTGTAAAAATATACTGTCTTCCTTCCATTGTCTTTGAATCCATAACGATGTATATGAAATTATCTTTGAATGCAAAACGATGTATATAAATTATTCTATTTCTCTTCATTGTTTAAACTTTGAAAAAGAAACTATATTTTTTTAGATCCAACCTTTAAAACTTTTCTACATTCATAGCAAAGTGCATTTAACCATTTCATTCAACATCACAAAAAATGTACAAGTTGCTTTTGCAAATAGGGGTATTATTGGAAGAATTTTCATGACATCTAAGGTGTGAAGCAAGGAACTCTTCATATGTCATCTTAACTTTGGTCAATTTGGACATATTTGCCTATGCCTTCTTCTTTATAATGTAGTATAGATTTATGAACGCTGTTTTTAGATGTTGAGGAAATTTGTAAATTATTTATACAAGTTCCTTTCACCTAGATATATTATATTATATAGTGGTGTGTCCGCGCGTTGCTGCGGGACAACATATATTGGACCACATATAGAAAGTTTGATGGTTCTTTAAAAAAAAAAGGAATATGGTCGAATTGAATGAAACACTCCGAAAACTTAATTATTTTTTATAGGAAAACTAATTATGTTAACACACTTTGTATATAAAAAACTTTACGCACCTAGATAAACACTTTGAAATAACATCATCATAGATTCGAACATGCAAATAATTTCGAAATGGAATATCACACTATTGTTCTATAAATTTTGTTGTTCCCCTTGACAATTTGACATCATGTCATTTTGAGTACATGAAAATGCTACAAATAAAACGAAAACAATAAAAGTAGAGACAACAGAATCCTTATATTAAAAGCCAAATCGTATTAACCGAAATAAATCCTTAAGCTTGATTTAAACAGCTCGAACTCCTACGACATCGTCATTTCAAATTTAATAAGATGTCATTCTTTTTTTTCCTCATTTGCTAATAAAATTTCGACGACGACCCTCAGAATTTGTCCTTGGTTATCATTACTTATAATTCAAGTTTATTTTTTATTATTCAAGTGTATCAGTGTATCACCAATTTATTCGAACTTCCGTAACAGACTTCTTATGAATTGTGATTCTAATTCCATAACCACTTAGGAGGCATTAAAACAGAGAAATTATATTATGGGTTATACACATAATTTATATCCTTTAATTAACTAAAGTTAATCTTGTTATAATCTGGTTAACAATTTAATATCCGGTAACAATTTATAAAATTACTAAGTAAGCAAAAAAGATGTTTATTTCTTTATCAATTTATCAAAATAACTATTTTTGTGTACGTAGTTTGAATGTTTCAAGATTTATTCTTATGTTTGCCCATTGCTCACTCTTTATAATGT
Source organism: Ambrosia artemisiifolia (assembly GCA_032199755.1). Classification (NCBI taxonomy): domain Eukaryota; kingdom Viridiplantae; phylum Streptophyta; class Magnoliopsida; order Asterales; family Asteraceae; genus Ambrosia; species Ambrosia artemisiifolia. The sequence continues at coordinate 8,231,128 of CM063521.1, forward strand.
AATATAGAATATAGATTAGAGATTAGAGATTATACTTGCTAGAATAAAAGTGTATATTATTACATAACTAATGGAAAAGTTAATGGAAAATGGTTGGTACAAGCATCTTAATGCATTATGGTACAAGCATCTTAATGCATTCAAGGGTAATTTGGGGAAGATTTACATGACATTTGAAGGTTAAAGCATATGGCTTTTCAAATGCCATATTAAGTTTGTCAATATGGACACATTTAGCCATTACTCATCCTTTATAATGTAGTAGAGATAAAGCATGGGTTGGGTTGCAAGCAACTAATGTATGATTTGTATATTTATTATATGGCCCCTTGATAGTAGAGGTGAAAAAAAATGGTTTCTGGAACCGATCCGACCCGAACTAGTCTGGGCTCGGTATATTCCGAACCAGGTCTAGTTCGAGATCCAAACCAGTGGTCCCCAATCGATTCCCCTCCTTTCCTTCGCAGCCTGAGCTGAACTGGTTTTTTAATGTTAACTTTTTATATCGTATAACTTTAATGGTAGGTTTACGAGACAACGGCTTTGTACCGAGGCAGGCAGTTTTGAGGGCAGAAGCTAAGAAGGTCGCTAAGCACGAAGCAGCCTGTTTAGAGAATCAACATGTGTTCCTGCCGTTTGCCTTTGACACATTTGGATCTCTGGCCCCTGAGGCCGTACGGTTTCTGAAACGAGTGCAGAAGGTGGTCCACAGTGACTCGCAGAGCCCTAAGAACCAAGGGTTTGTGTTTAGCAGGATAGGCTTTGCGATTCAAAAGGGAATAGCGGCGCAGTTTGTTGCCCGCTTATCCACCATCTAAATGTAACTTGTTTCGTTGATCAAATAGAAGTTAATATGTTTTAGGTTACTTTTAGCTAAACTCAAATTCGATTTTGCTTCTCTGAAGTTTGAAAAAAGAATAATCATTTTCCTATAAAAATAACCACTTTATAAATGTGGACTTTATCAATTTTATTTTCTAAGATTTAACAATATCCGACAAATTTTGGTCTTAGTGGTTATAATCATCTCAAAATTTGTTAATTTTCTTAAAAAAATATATATTCCCTTTTATATATTCTTTTGTTGAATCTCAATGGACAATTTGACATGCTTTGATGTGTATAGGCCAACTGGCCAAGGTCGTAAACTGGTTGGGTCTTGGTCTGTTATCAGGCCCACCGATTATAGATATTATGGTGGGCTATTTGGATTTTGATATCGACAAAATGAAGTTGTTTTTGGTCCTCAGAAAAATACAAATAACAGCCTTTATGGCAAAAAAAATACAAAAAAGATATCAAATAAATCAACTTTATTGCATTGTTATTTTGTACGTATAGACATTTTTTGGTCTTTTTTTCATTAGTTAGATCTATTTAGCCGTGCCACATGACGCACATGTATTAAAAGAAATAGAGAATTGCTCGTTTTTTGTGTTATACGCGTATCAGAGAATCAAGAGATACAACATTGTTGAAGAGTAACACTGGTAAAAAGTCACTAATGTTATACTTTGTGGTAACGATGTGCGTTAACCCGCGCGTTGCAGCGGGATGTTGATAGTGAATGTTTCGTTATATGAGATGCGGAAATTGGTAAATCTATGCAGTGTAATTTCTAATTACTGATGTGAAACCAATTAGTCTTTGTTGTAAGTTGAAACTAAGTTTATTAAAATCCAAATTAATAAATTTAGACACTAATGCAAATTTTGACAGAAGGGGTTGGCGGCGCAGCTTGTTGCCCGCCTGCCCGCTATCTTGATGTAATTTTTCAGGGTTATGTGTTTAATAATAAATTAAAATTGACATAAAAAAAATGCAAATTAATATATTGTTCATTCGAATACCCGATTCTATTAAGACATTAATGCACAAATGCACAATCTAAATCAACCAATGTAGAAGGCATGTCTTATTAATACCATACAAATAAATAATGTTTTTTTTAATACGTATAAAATTTTCGGTCGAAAACGCGTAAAATTACACTATGGGGTGGCCCTAAGTAAGTTTCGCCCATGGTGGGATAGAAAAAGAAGAAATTTCATACCACTTCAAAAAAACTATTATCACTGCCTAAAAATTGTGTTTCTGTTTTTAGAAGTTGGCTTTCTATTCCTCTTTCTGATTTTAGCCTTGTTGAAACTTCAATTTTTTGTTTTTCCGAGTGCTATATGCAAGAAAAGAGTTTACCTTCAATGTTCAATTTATGATAATCGCCTTCTGACATTTTTTATCCCAACTTTTCATCGTCCTTACTTGGATGAAAAAAGTAACCAAAATCTTTATTGAATTATGAAGATTTCGTAAAACATAGAAATGGGCAAACTGGTATTGTAAGTCAATGAATATAATAAGAGGCATCTGAAATAATTGTTTGATGCAAGAGAATGACGACATGGCAAATCAATTTTAACCAATACCGATTTCAAGTAGAGGAACAGATGAAATAAAATAGACAATTGAACAAAATCGTAATTTGATTGAATGACGGAAGTTTAAAGCCTAACGGCACCGATGATGGACCATATCTTACGACGGTCTAGTGCAAATTATAGCAAAACTAATATCAATATATATGTCATAAAGTTTACTTGATTAACCACAAAAGGATAGCAAAGTTCTTGTCTTTTTCCGTATGGTATCCAGTTCCTTATGACTCTTACTTGAATTAGTTCTACGTTATCATGTGGTCTAACCCCTGATATCTCCATGAATGGCATTTGAGTTTCCTATGATGATATGACAGGATAAAAAGAGTAAACATATATTAAATATATAGCATTCAAAATTAAAAAAAAAAATCAATGACAAACACATCCATGTACTAAACTAAGGTTCAAAGAAAAAAATAATGCAATTTAAAAATACTAGTTTATAAAATATAGAAACCAATCTAAATTTCTTTTCTAAATAAGAAAATTTGCAAAAACATGTAAATTGAAAAAGAGATTATCATAGATAAAAATATATATAAATGAAAGTAAGCTGTCAAAGTAAAAATAATCTAACATCATAAGTAAAACAGTTATATGCAAACGTGACAGTTACAAAATGAAGATATAATGGTCATAATTAATTATAAACATACATACATAACAGTTATAAAATTTTGTTGTTGCCTAAAGAAAAATCTAGAGCCCACAACAATTTTCGTGTCTGACAAATGATTAACATATGTTTTCAAACACATAGCAACCCAATAATTGAACTTTATACATCAGAATTCAAAGACATAACAACCCAAGATTTGAACATTATAAGTGATGAACCTTGTATGACTTTCAACACGGGTCAAATAGAAAGGTGGGTAAGAAAATTCCACCTTTAAACTGACCCGTTTAGGAAGTCATACTTTAGTAACAATAATTACTTTGAATTTGGCTTTATAAAGTCTGCTTAAGAAATAGATTGTGATAGGAAATTAGTGAAATAGAGGTTAGAACCCAAAATCTATGGTGTTTACTACTACATGATCACCCCATAACATTTAATTACTTTCTATAATTTGGTTATATTATAGATGGTATATTAACCTATTTGATACACTCTTTTTATTTTGTTTATATTGACTCGTTTGAGTCGTCCTTTTATCCAATATTAGATCCCCCAGTCTCGCTTGTGTCTTGGATGGAATGCATGTCTTTTTCTAAACCAAAAAAGACTCTTATTGAAGTTATCATGTATACGATTTGGTCGACTATTTGGAGATCATAAACAAAGACATTTATGGAAGTCGTCGTGGAAACAAAGATAACTTACTTGATTTTATTATTTATTTGTCTTTTGTATGGTGTTCAACTCGTTATAAAAACTTTGAATTTGGCTTTATAAAGTCTGCTTAAGAAATAGATTGTGATAGGAAATTAGTGAAATAGAGGTTAGAACCCAAAATCTATGGTGTTTACTACTACATGATCACCCCATAACATTTAATTACTTTCTATAATTTGGTTATATTATAGATGGTATATTAACCTATTTGATACACTCTTTTTATTTTGTTTATATTGACTCGTTTGAGTCGTCCTTTTATCCAATATTAGATCCCCCAGTCTCGCTTGTGTCTTGGATGGAATGCATGTCTTTTTCTAAACCAAAAAAGACTCTTATTGAAGTTATCATGTATACGATTTGGTCGACTATTTGGAGATCATAAACAAAGACATTTATGGAAGTCGTCGTGGAAACAAAGATAACTTACTTGATTTTATTATTTATTTGTCTTTTGTATGGTGTTCAACTCGTTATAAAAACTTTGAATTTGGCTTTATAAAGTCTGCTTAAGAAATAGATTGTGATAGGAAATTAGTGAAATAGAGGTTAGAACCCAAAATCTATGGTGTTTACTACTACATGATCACCCCATAACATTTAATTACTTTCTATAATTTGGTTATATTATAGATGGTATTTTAACCTATTTGATACACTCTTTTTATTTTGTTTATATTGACTCGTTTGAGTCGTCCTTTTATCCAATATTTTTGTATTAATATTCAATAATTAGCTATATATAGTAAATCCAAATGGGTCACTGTATTACATAAATTCGAATTCAATTACTCCTTTGCTAAATCATGAAGTTGACTGATTTAGATGTTGAATTTCAAAGGGTATGATAGTAATTAGCAAGTGCAGTGGTCAAAGAATTGCTACGGAAAGACCATGATTCACTTCTTTTGTCTACTTCGTAGTGCTTGTGACTTTTGAGGCCTACTACTCATAATCTCATATCACATTCTAGAATAAGTACATTTTAATCATTTGGATTTTTGTAAAAATTCGTGTAGGTGATGTCAACTCTAGTAAGTTCGTACAATTCGGGATAAAAAATGTTGAATTTTTGTTATCTTCGTAAGAAAATGAATTCATAAGAAATTCCTAGACCATTAAGTTGTCATGTTGTATGATTCTGCACTTGTTGTGTTTAGCAGAAACGTGTATATGAGCTAATCTAAGCCGAACTTTGGATTGACTATCTAGAGTTCATGCAAAGAAAATAGAAACGAACATAACAATAGAGGGTTACACGAATACAAACGAACATAACAATAGAGGGTTACACGAATACATACATTGTTTGCATAACAGTGCTTAATTAAAATGTGGGCGAATATCATGGGAGTCTGGTGGTTGTGGGTTTAGGCGAGTGGGGTTATCGGTGGTGGTCAGTGGCGGACCCAGGATTTTTTCCTAATGGGGTCCAGTTTTTTCGGTATCAAAATTTTTCACAACAAATGTCAGAATTTTCGTGTCGGGCGGGATTAAGAACATAATAAAAAATAATATCATAACAAAACATATAGTCATTACTCATTAAAAACACACAATAAATTACGATGTCATTCGGAAAAAAAAAAAGAACTTACAAATTTTTAAAGTTGTTCCCTACGAGTTTTCATCTTTTGAAAACGATCCATTAAATCTTCGACCGAAACATTGGCAAGAAGTTCTCTTTCGATATAACAAATGCAAGAATCGTTCATGTAATCATCACCCATCCGATTGCGCAAATCCGTCTTCACATGTTTCATTGATGAAAAACACCTCTCAACACTTGCCGTTGCAACCGGTAGAATTAATGCTAACTTTAATAAACGATATACCAATGGATACCCCAAATGTTTCTTTGTCTCCACCATCTTTTTTGCAAGATTAGATATCCCATATACGTTGGCAAACATTTCATCACCTCTCAAGTTAATAATATAGTTACCTAGCTCAATCATAAGATATTCTCTTTCTTTCGTAACCAAAATCAAACGGATAAAATTCGGCCAACCTCAAAATATTTTGAACATTAAATGCACTAAACTTATCATCCGGGCTCAAACTACCAATACATGTAAGTAATTCGGTGGTTACCTCACTAAAACGGTTGCCAAGCTCTTGTATTTGCATATCCAAGACCGTGTTGAAATTTTCAACCTCATAATGATGACGATTAGTGATGTTAGTCTTTTTTCTTTTATATCTTGGGTCAACATATTCATCATCCATGTCAACAATTTCAATCTCATTTTTTTCACAAAAAGATGCTACATCTTTCAAAAGGGAATCAAATCCTTCAAGTCTAAATGTTTGTAGTTGTTGCTTCGTTGCATTAACCATTTAAATTCCTTAAACCAATCCGTAGAAAATTGTCTTAATCTACCACCAATATCTCGTTGCGGAAAATCATGACCTTGTGGTCGACATGGACCTCTATTCAAATATGCAAGTCGAATTTCATCTCTTTGGTTAACATGATAAGATAAAATTAGTTTTCGTTCGGAAGGATCCCACGGAAGGTCTTCCAAATCAATTTTCTTAGGGTTATTGTTTGAATAAGTTGTGGACTCAAACTTTCTTTTCAATGATTCTTGCATAATTAGCCCTAAAATTCAAGGTTTAACAAAGTATGTCACAAATTCAAGTTTTAAATGCACTAAAATTATTAACTAAGCAACAAAACAAGAGACAAAATTGTAGTAACAAAAAAAAAATAAGATTACCTTTTTGCAGAGTGGAGGAGCCGATGGGATTGGGAAGAGATACGGTGGCGGAGCCGCGGAGGGAGGTGGTGGAGGGATTGGAGGGAGGAGCGGCGAGAGATAAGGATGGAGTTTGAGGAATTTGAGTGGGACTTGGAAATGGAGGGTCTGCAAAGAAAAAAAAAGAGGATCAATGGTCAATTGGTCATGGGGCTGCTTGTGAAAAGTGTAAGGATGAGCTCGGGACGGTATAGGTACCGAACCGATATCGATCCCGACAATACCGATACCTAAAAGTCCAACAAACCAATACCGATTATACCGGTACGGTATCGGTTCGGTATCGGTACGGTACCGGTGTGGTATCGGTATTTTACCTTAAAATACCGATACCATACCGATCCCGTACCGATACCGATAATACCGAAACCGAAAACCTCTAAATGTTGGTACCGATACCGATACCGAATACCCTCGGTTCGGTATCGGTTCGGTACGGGATCGGTATTTTTTCGGTTCGGGATCGGTTTTCGGGACCGTATGCTCATCCCTAGTTAAGTGTATAGGGTTTTTTATTCAAACCTAAATTTTTATTTTTATTGTGAGTTAAAAAAAAGACGCTGACGAAAGGACTAGAACCCGAGACCTTTTAATTGCAATAGTGGGGGATTTACCACTACACCAGCCTTCATCTTAGTACAATGGTGTCCATCTTATAATATTTATGGGGTCCATAAAAAAAATTAATACATCGCTTCTAGTAATTTTTTTTAAAACATTGGTGTCCGGGGACCCCGATTCCGACTATGTGGGTCCGCCCCTGGTGGTGGTATGGAGTGCGGTGCCTGCAGCTTGAACCGAAAGTTTGGTTTGTGTGTTTTTGCGATCCTTCACTTGACAAAGACGGGAACGAGTGTTATAGAAATCGGGAAGGGGTTGGGTTTGTTGAAGTATAAGGGAGATGTTTTCGTATTGATCGTTCAAACCCGCAAGGATTTGTAAGACCAATTGGTTTTCAGTGGTGTTAGATCCAAGGCTTATGAATTGGTCATAAATCTGTTTCATGGCTTGAAAATAGGATGACATGTCGGTAAATTGTTCAAGACGGGTATTGGCGAATTTATTTTGTAGGTGAATGGTACGGGAGGCTTGGTTATCAAGAAAAAGGTTTTCAATGGTGCACCAAGCGGCGTAAGCCGTGGTGTTGATTTTCATGATGATGTGGAAAAGGTCTTTGGAGACGGTCCCGTATATCCATTGTAGAACAATGGCGTCTATACGTTCCCATGACTTGGTGTGGATGGGTTTTACGGTTTCTTTGTCTTTGTCAAAGGAAGAAGTGGCTGGTGGTGGTTCGCGAGGAAGGCGGTGGTCGAATACCTTGTATGCCTTGCAATGGATTTTGAAAAATTAGGCCCAGGTGTTGTAATTTCCGGTTTGCATGTCGAGAATTAGGGGAATAAAGTTCTTAATGTAGGTGACGGTGACCGCCTGGTGGATGTGTGAGGATGACATGATCGGAATATAGAGTGCGAGGGGAGGGAGATAATTATCGAAGCAGGAGAGGTGGACGGCAGCAAGAGGTTTTCGAAGAAAGAAGAGAATAAAGGGAGGGGATTAGGGTTAGATGAGGCTTGATACCATGAAGAATATTATGATTTAATTGCTTGATCATCATTTCATTGATCTCAACTATATACATAATACAATCTTCCAGTTTTAGGGAATAGATAATTACAACATTAATAATATGATTATCTCCTAATTTATACAAAGTATATCATAAGAATATTCTATTAGTGCTAACCAATTTGCAACAATTAGTTGAACAAACTGGTTGCTAGATCCAATGACATGAATTACTTTGAAATCGAACACCAATTTGAAATTAAATTGCCATAAAACCCAAAAAACGATCACACTAAAAATGGAACCGACGGAAACTAGTGGCGGTGGTGATCGGCGGTGCCAATAAGAGCAGCGACGGACCAACGACGATGAGAGGGCTGACAATGGTGGTGATGCGGCGATAAGAGAGAGAAAGTAGGGTTTTATGACGTATCTTTTTTAAAACCAATTGTTTATTTATAATTAACCTCAATTCTCTAGTGATAAGTTAGCGTTTTAAATAAAAAAAGGTTTATTCCATACTATATTTCTTTTTTCATAATTATTCAATAAAATAAATAAATAACATTAACCTTAACGTGTCACAAGCACTTGCAACTTATATAAATTATTCAACCGTTAATTTATTCTAAATTTGTCACATTTCCTGTCAGAAAATATATAACTGCTTAATTATCATTTCTTTTCTGTTACCAAAGTATAATTCTTTAGATCGTATGCCTTATTAGAAGTGTTAATTATCGATATTTGGGCATACTATTCCAACTCCAATGTCCAAAAGTTAATAAGGAGAAAATATATACATGGTGGGCCATGAGGGTGGGCTAGGTGGTCACCGGCTCCAGCCCTGCAACTCATGTAGGCTTGAAATTTTAAATTTTTTTTATAGATATTATATAAAACGGCCATGTTTTTATAAAAGGTCTATTTTTTTTTACAAAAACCTATATAAAAGGTAGAAAAATATTTTCTTGTCGAAGGCCTAAACAAATTTTAAAATTCTTAGGAACAGCCTGGGTATATAACTACATGATATGTCTATTTGAATTAGCCAAACTAGGGTTGATTACTTGATCCTAAAGTTGTATAACCTGCTAGCGAACGATACCAGACAAAGACAATTCATAAATGACAACACTCATTAGTATGTTAAAGGATACATTGTGTATGTATCCTTTAATTAATGTATGTGGGATCATCTTATATGAAATCAAAACTGCCCCACTCAAGCTGACCAAGAGAAGCGTCCACATCTAACAATGTTGATGCCCAGTGAGTAGACTAATTGAAATTTTCTTAGGACGTGTGTAGTGGGGCGGTTCTCAGGCGCTATAAGCCCTATAACGCCGGGGAACACCGCCCCCCCCCCCGGCGCTATAGGGCGTTTTAGGGTGGGTTGGGTTGGGAGCATAGCGGCGTTTTGTGTTTGAAAAGGGGAGGTTGTTGTTGTTGACCGTTGTCAAACGGTAAAAAAGAATAAATTTTTGTTTTTTTTTTTTTTAAACAAAATCTCTATATATATAACATACCACAAACCATTCACACCACACCACAAACCATTCACACCACAACACAAACCATTCCAACCAAATTCCAACCAAATACAAACCCAAAACCAAACCAATGGCAGCGTGGACGAACCAAGATCAACTCGAGTTGGTGAGGGCGTGGGTCAACACCAAGGAAAATCCGCCGAACAATAGGCGACAATTTTGGCGCAATGTATTGGAGGAGTACAACCGAATTACCGATACGGACCACCGTACGGTCGACCAGATCTACGCTAAGTTTATGACCATACAAAATAATGTTACGCGTTGGCAAACGGTCTATCAAGCGACGGTGCAGGCGCACCCTGACGTTAGCCAACATATGGCAATTCAACTAACACACGACGCTTATCGTGAACGTTACGGCACCGACTTCACCGTCACCAATCTGCTGTCCTGGACTATGATGCGTTTTGATTTTGTTTAGTGTTTTAAGGTTTTAATGTTTTAATGTTTAATAATGTGTAATGTTTAATTTTATGTTTTATGTTTAATGTTGTATTTGTAAGTTTAAGGTTTTAATGTTTAATGTTTGAATGAAATTTTATCTTTTTTGCAGATAAACAGGTGCATTTTCAAAATGTGTACACTAAAAATACATAAAACACATAAAAATACAATCCTAAATTACTTATTAAAAAAGAGTTCCTAAATTACTTATTACAAACAGAGTTCCTAATCCTAAACTACTTATTAAAACGTTACATAAACACATTACATAAACACATAACATATTCCTAAATTACTTAATTAAACACATAATATAAGCCTAAAAGTTCCAGTCCTCGAATGAGTAGTACTCGGGGGATAGGGAACGTGAGCTGTCCCATCCATCAGACCTCGCATCCGATGGGAAGTAGTAGTTCTCACGACGAGGGGATGGCATGCTCCAGAGGCGCTCCTGCTCCTCAATTTCCCTGAGGGCTTCCAAGTCCTCAGGGGTTGGGTCCCCATATTCACGGGGTGGGGTGGTCTGGTGGTGGTGGGTGGGGGTATTCTGGGGGGTGGGGGTAGGTTGGTGGTAGGGGGTGGGGGTATTCTGGGGGGTGGGGATAGGGTGGTGGTAGGGGGTAGGAGGAGGAGGGGTGAAGGTTTGTGGTGCCGACAACATCAGTCGGTCCACCTGATAAGTAGCCATGGTATACTCCGCGGCCCAAACCCATTCTTCATCCGTCCAGGGATCATCCTTCCAGGGATCATCCTCTTCAGGATGAGTTGGTGGTGCCACAGCAGGAGGAGGAGGGGGATTTAGCCAATGTTGAGGAGGAGGAGGAGGAAGAGGAGGTTGTGGAGGAGGATGAGTTGGCAGTCGCCGGGACCGGCCCCGTCCCCGGACCCGTCGAGTGAACTGCCGGAGATTAGAAGGTCCGGCAGCTCCTGCTTGAAAACCGCCAGTGTTATTCATTGTGTTTGATGAGGAAAGGATGAGGAAGATGGAAGAGGTGTGATTGATATTTGGGAGGAGGGGGTATTTATAGGTGTGACTGAGATTTGGTGGTGGGGGGAAAGTTTGAAATTCAAACTTTGAAATTTAAAATTAAATATTTGTTTAATAAACTTTCAGTTTAAAATTAAAGTTTAAATATTTGTTTTTAAAATTAAATATTATTTTATTAATTTAATAAACTTTCAGTTTAAATTTTTATTTTTATTATTATTTTTATATTTAATGAAATATTATTAAGTATTTAAAATTCTTTATTTAAATAAAAAACAATAATTAACCAATCATTACCAATCATTTATAACCCCCCTCATAACCCCTTTCCCACTACACACTCTTTTTCCACAACCCCACAAAACCCCACTTCTATTACTTTTTAATATTTTAATACCACAACCCCAACATAACCCCTCACCACTACACATGCCCTTAAGGTAGAGCTTACATAGTAACATAGACTAGGGTGTCAGATGAATTTGTTCCATGAGAGGAATAACAAATTTTCTTAGTATATATTTGTATCGAGGTATTTAAAGGGTATTTTGGTAAGTTCAAATAACATAAAAACACAAAAACTAAGCCCTTAGATATCAAAAAAAAATATTATTAGTTAGAGGGTATTTTGTTAAAATTTTTAATTCTTTTATACAATAAAATTGTAGACGTCGAACACTTTTTGTTCAACGCGGACTTTTTGATACAAACAGATATTCAACGTGACCAATTGATATTCAACGTTAGCTTACTTATCCAAACAGATAATTAAGCACACTAGATTAAGCATTCAAACGCCCCCTCATAGCTCGTACCAACAAACAAAATATATAATAGTATAAATGTATAGTCATCTAATTAAGCTGTTAGATTTAAAATATATTAAAACCAACACCTTTGATAGCTTCGACATAAAAAAAAAATAGGGAATCATTTTAGTACCTACAATCCAAAAGAGTCTAACTACTTAACTAGTGCCACACTCGCATATCTTTTTTGGAATACTATAGTAAGCAAATTAGCAAATTAGCAAATTATATACTACATTTTGCTTATCGGCACCCAATCAAAGCTTTTTATTTTTATTAATATTCTATTTATCATTTAATTTGATTTGTTTTTAATAACTTTTATGCGTTAACTTTTTTAAATTTTATCAGAAAATTACACTCTATACAATGAAGAAACATAAGTAAAATATTAGACTAGCTAGTATTATTCAATGTATCTAGTAATAATTTGACTTGAGGCTTTAATTGAATTTCACTTGTTAAACGAGTGTTTCATATAGCTAGTGTGCATGGTTTGTGGGTTCTATTAAGCTCCCTAAAAGTAAGGAGACCAATTTTTTGATGCTGTATATTGTGTGGTTAGGAAAGAAAAACACCGAGACCTTATTTATGATTGAACATGAATTTTATGAGTAGTGATATTAAAAAAGTTTTGAGTAATGCTCTTGAAGCATTAGTTGGTACTAGTGGGAAACCCGCGCGTTGCTGCGGGATGATTAAAATAAGTATATTTTTTTAAACAATGCACAAGCGTAGTCGTGTTAGCCCACCAAGTTGTAGGAAAAGTGTACAGATATACTGTCTTCCTTCCATTGTCTTTGAATGCAAAACGATATATATGAAATTGTCTTTGAATATAAAACGATTTATATGAAAGTAATCAATTTCTCTTCATTGTTTAAGCTTTGAAAAGAAACTATATTTTTTTTATCCAACCTTAAGAGTTTTTCTACATTCATAGCAAATGTGCATTTAACCATTTCATTCAATATCACAAAAAGTATACAAGTTGCTTTTGCATCTTAGGTGTGAAGAAAGGAACTCTTCATATGTCATCTTAACTTTGGACAATTTGGACATATTTGCTCATGTCTCCTCCTTTATAATGTAGTATAGATAACCCTTTTCTTAGTTCAATTAATTACATAATAAATAAAAAATATTTTACATTAAGGTTAATCATGAGTAATTTCATAATAATTAATCACTCTCGTAACTTATATGTGTCAACTTTAATAGAATTTAAGTTATATTACTAAATCAAAATACATTGCATGATAATAACAAAATGGACTTTGGATAATACATTTCTATATCAAATTAATTATAATCTGTTGGATATCTATAAGATATATTATTTAGTTTTTCTTACCAAGTCTCATATTAGAATTTCTTACCCAACCTAACAAATAAGAACTGATAGAAATTGAGACTAAAGAGAAATTGAATTAATCATACCTTGATCTTTGTCCATGTAAGACTTTCGAACAAAACTTGTTAATGTGACATTGATGGATTCCAGGTTCCTTGAAAGTCGATTTAAAAAGAAATGGATCCAACAGTGATACTTAGACTTATGATAACATGATACAACTTTAAAAGCATTCGTGCTGATAACGTGTTGTATAACAACAACCAATTAGCAACCAACAAAGTGTAACAAAAAAGGATTGTAGATTATAGAGAGAAAAGAGAATGTAGAATTCTTATTCATTGATCTCAACATCATATACAAATGTCACTATATATAGGCACTTACATTAATACATAAGTAAATAAAGAGATAAGAGTTATACATGTGGAAAGTCACAACATAATGAGATATTATTAGTGATTATGGTGAGTTATGGGATATTATTAGTGATTATGGTGATATTATTGATGTCAAAATTGTTAAAAGCACATGGTACAAGCATCTTAATGCATTGATAAGGGCATAAAAGGAAGAAAAGTGGTCAAGTTTAGAGAATTACACTTGTGACTTTTAAGTTGCCACCTTAACTTTGACATTTTGGACCTTTTTACCCATCTCTCCCTCTTTATAATGTAATATAGATAAATTGGTTATCGATCCTTTAGTTTTAAAACTTCTTTGGTCCATCGTGTTTAGCCAGAAGATGTTTGTGTTCAGAATTGAGATAGATATAAGTTTGTAGAAGACATGCAGGTATGAGTGTGAAAGAGTCGAGTCGAGTATACACACACTTAAATATATATTAATACTAGTGGGGTGCCCGCACGTTGCGGCGGGTAACAACATTTAAATTGGTTGGGTTAAACAAAAATCAATTGAACGAAATATTGGACTAAGTGTATGATATAATCATTAGCAGGGCTTGACTGCATTTTCGGTAAAATCAGGGGGGCATACTCAATATGTAAAAAAATATTTGGATTTTTAGGTAAAAAATACACTACAAACAAAACCGGGGGGGTGGGGGGGGAGTTCTGCCAGTGGGAATAACCGAATTAACCGATCAAGTTATACATAATTTATATAGATTTCAACTACCAGATTATACATTTTCAAGATATTTTCCTTCTATCAACAAATACAGAGTTATGAACTATACTATAGTGTTTTTCATTAAAAAAAATCAAGTTGAGAACTATGTCACGACGTGTATCTTCTCATTCAACAACTTATTATACAAAAATTTTCTACAAACACAGATGAGATAAAATTCTGACATTAATGAATAGTATCGGCTGAGTAAGTGGTAAACAATTTTTAAATAAAATTTTGAATTCAATAAATAAAAATCCTTTTTTTACCACAATCGAATCCTATGTGCTAGCGGAAGTGCAAGCACACGAATATATACATAGCAATAATTTATGTGATACTCTAAACAAAAAATTAGGGTGACTGTGAGGAAGTGAGAAGTTACACGTGCAAATATACTTCTCACTTCCTTTGTTTTCGTTCCGGTTATTATTTAATTCTACCATATCATTTTCTAAATTAAAAAACTATAGCAATATTATAATCAAATTAAAGGGAACAAAATGCCCATTTATAAGATGTAATAATATTAAGAAAATATTAACGTATGAAAAAATTATGGACGTTTAAAAATCATGGGAGTAGTTGGTTGAAATAAGAGTGAAAAAGTGTAATTATTATTTAAATGAACAAAAGTTGAGGGGGGCAAATGTGTAAGTATTGTATAAAGGACATATTACCTTAAAAAATAGTTAATATGTGCATTGTGTGGTGTGCATTGTGTGTTGTACTCTAACCAATTATACTTGTAAAACTTAAATTATATGAGGTACTTGGGAAATGTATCATAAGATAATATAGATATAGAAGCTTTCGGTTCATTTTCGTTTCAATTATTAGTTAAACTTGACATATCTTTTTTTTAAATTAAAAAAACTATAGCAATACTATACTCAAATTAAAGAGAAAAAAACGATCGTTTATACGTTGTAATAATATTAAGAAAATATTAAATGAAAAAGTTATGGACGTTTAAAAATCCTGAGAGGCTTTATATTTAAAAGTTGAATCCTAGAAAGTTGACAAACATGAAGTTGCTTGTCTGGAAAACCAACACGTCTTTGTGTCTTTCGATTTTGACACATTTGGGTGCCTTACTCCCGAAGCAATCCGATTTTTAGATCGAGTGCAAAGGGTGGTGCAGAGTAACTCTCTTGCGACCAAAGACACAGGCTTTATATTTAATAGAGTAGGTTTTACTATTTAAAAGGGGTAGTGGCGCAACTTGTTGCCCATTTATCCGCCGCTCACTAGATTTGTTTACAGTTTTAGACCACCCGTAATGGATGGTTAAAGGGGCGTGAAGTGGGGAATTTCACCCCCTTTCACCTTGGAACACCCCCCCCCCCCCCGGTTAATGGGCCGTTAAAGGGTGCCCCGTGAAATATTTCACCAGGTGAAATTTTTTGATGGGCCAATCAATGGCTGACATCTCATTTTTATTATTTTTTCTTTTTTTAATTTAAATTTATTACCATTATATATTCACCATTTTTCACTCACCAAATTTCACCCACCATTACACCCTTTGCCCATTTCAAGTCCCTTTCACCTACCAAATGGCCTCACATTGCCAAATGTCAAAAAATTTCACTTTCACCTACCAAATTTTATCAATCATTACACATGGCCTTATTATAGCCAGTATTATATTCAGAGAATTTTATTATTAGCCTTATGTTATGAGCCTAAGTTGGTGAAATCAAACCGTTTGAAAAAAAAAATGTTCCTTGATTAACTAGTAAAATCGAATTTAATGAAAAGTTACCGATTTCAAAGTACGTTTGCTTCTAAACCGCTAGCCTTGTTAGACCATCCGGTGTGGGGGGCGGCATAGGAGAGGCATGGCTATGCCGGCCCTCGCTACACCACCCCCCTGGGGCGGCATAGGCTTAGGGGCGGCATCAACGGCATTATTTTGCCGTCTACGCCGGGCCTGGTTGGGTGGTGGGGCCAAAATGCTTAGGTGGTGGGGCGGCTTAGGGTGGGGGGCGGCAACCACACCGGATGGTCTTAAACGTCACCTCTCATGAATCTGGAACATGTCTACGTCAGTTGGTTAATTTGGTTTATTGTTTGTCCTTAAAAAAATAAAAAATAGTTCCTTGCTTCAAATTCAGTGAACTTGGCAAATCAAACATGCCCTTTACAAATTTTTTATTATCATTTTCAGGAATTTCATAAGTTGCAATATTCTGTTTTCCTTCTCTTGTTGTCATTTACTTTTAAAATAATAGATCCGTGCCATTAAATATTGTGTATATATTACTATATCTGTATATTAAATTTAGTATAAAGTAATAATAACAAACGTGATGAAAAAGAACGAACTTAAATACTATAATAATCCCTCCTACATTAAGACATTAATTAAATAACTTAAAAATAAATGATTTTATATAGATTTTGCATTATTATTGTTATTATGAGTATGTTTGGCAAAACTAACTGATGGCTAGTAGCTGCAAGCTGTTAGCTGTAAGCTGGTAGCTTTTTAAATATATTTTGGTATTTGGCAGAGTAGCTGGGGCTTTTAATAAAATATATAAAATGACCAAAATTGGCATAATTAAAAGCTTGTAAAGAAGGTTTTTATTTTTAAAATAGAATGGATATTTGTGTCATTTACTAATTAAAAGCTTTAGCTAGTAGAGTTTTTTTCTTAAAAGCTACTACTAGTAGCTTTTCACTATAGAGCTTTTTCTCCAACCTAAAAGCTTCCAGCTCCTTCAATCAAACAAAGATTTTTATTGAGTAGGAGTTTTTTCTTAAAAGCTTGAAGCTCCTAAAAGCTTGAAGCTTGAAGCTCCTAAAAGCTCTTAAAAGCTCCTTGCCAAAAATTGGATATGCATTATGGTGTTCTACATCAAGCTTTGCCTAAGATTGGATAGGGTTTGATGATGTCCCTTCCGGAGTGATGACAACCACCGGTGAAGCCATCAGGAGGTCGCCATGAATCTGGTGAGTAGTGACGGCGATTGGTTGTTCCTGTCTTCATCTCCAGCGATGTAAGTTGTTTGTGCTTCATTGGATGATAGTGACTAACCAGTGGTGGTGTTGTCGGTGGGATTGCTGTTGGTAATGGTGTTGGGTGGTAGGGGCAAAAGTCGGTGGTGGGGGTTGTAGAGCTCCGAGCGGCAGGGTATGGCAGGAGTTATGCTTGTTGAGAGAGAGGAAGAAGCATTCATGTGAATGAAAAAAAATGTGACATGACCATCCCCATTTGATTTGATTAATAATTTAATGGGTGTGTGCCTATTTCATAACAGCCTATTCCACGACAGGTTCTTATGATAATAGTACCAAGTAATGACACTTTCACATTTCAAATAATAACCGTAAGTCTGGTAATAACATCTTAAAACCTATAAATATTATGGCACGGGACAAGAGCATATATTTAAAATGCTCAATTGACAGGTAATGCATTTGTTTATAAGAAGAAAAAAAAAAGTAAAGTTCGCCTTCGTATCATGCGTTGAGGTTTAACATAATACTTTCTTACATGACTGTCACGTATCTAATATCCGTTAAGTATCACATTTTGTTTGATTTATAGTTAAATAAAAGAAAAAAAGCATAATTGGTGCAAGACCACATGCCCCCACCTCAACTCACTCAAGGCCCTTAGCAGCCTAGCATGCTTACACCTCATTTGGGTTTTTTTTCCTTTATTATTATTCTTTATACGAGCTTCTCCGGTGTTAGTGATCACTTGCGGCAATGTGAGATTGATACTTGCCATGGTTTTAATCAGCCCGCCGCAACGCACGGGGACTTTATTCTAGTTACTTATTAATTTATCATTAGAGAGTGGACTGTGGGAGAGTGTGAATGGCATTGATAGGAAAAGGGCAAAGATGGCGCCTTCGTTACCGGAGAGAGCACTGGATGGTGGGAAGGCTCTTTCGAATTGGAGCCGGCTCCAACTTCCAAACAATATAATTATAGTCAACTTATCCAACACAGTGTAATAAATAAGAAGGGTGGGAAGGATACAAAAAAGCACAACGGATCATGAAATATAACATTATGAGTTACAAAATATAACAAAATCCAATAAATATAACACAATGCAAAGGAAAAGATTCAACAAAACAAGCAAATAATATGTGCAACTTTCTTGGAACCCATAAAAACAAAAACCCAAAACAGTTTACTTTTTGGAAACCCATGAAACAACCCACTGATTGTCGATCAAAATCAAGAACTTGAACTTTAAACCCCAGAAGAAAACTGAAACCCTTTCTTTCTCTCTCTCTCTCTCTCTCTCTCTCACTCTCCCCCCCCCCCCCCCCCTCTCTATACTGTTTCTTCACAGCATCATCATCATCTTCACAGGATCGAAGGGTCTGTTCAACGAAACCCATTCAATGAAACCGATCATCGAAACCCACCATCAAAACCCATCATCGAAACCCACAATCGAAACCCACCATCGAACCCCACCAACGAAACCCATCATCTGTTCATTGAAAACCCATCATCGAAACCACCATCATCATCATCTGGGCCACCATCATCATCATCATCATCGATGTGCAGATCATCGATATGTAGATCTCATCGGTGTTCCTTATGTTTTTTAGATATATATATATATATATATATATATATAGATAGAGAGAGAGAGTGTGTGTGTGTGTGTGTGTTAATAATGATTTAAAAAAAATTCAGTAATTATAATATTATAATGGTGGGGTGGGGTGGGGTAGGGGAGATGATAAATTACTATGTTACCCCTTAATATTATGATGATCAGTTGCATACGTGTCACCTTATTATTGGCCTAGAGGAGTTCTCAAGTTCTCGCAACTCAGACGAGTTCTCAAATGATCTGGATCCTACATATATATAGGGCAAGGATCAATGGAAAATCCTAATTATTTCGGGAAACTCTAGTAAACCCTTAGAAAAACCTACTTCCCAAGTTTTTTTTTTTTTTGAAAAAATTAGGGCATGTAATATACATGTTTTTAAGCGTTTTGAGCCAAAAAAATCAAAAAAGCGCCAAACAGTTTTTTTTAAAAAAAATAATTTTTCATCATAACATATGTTACCAGTGCAAAAAAAGGCTAACATATGTTATGATGCACAACTTATTTTATTTTTTTTAAAAAAAACCATTCGGCGCTTTTTTTATTTTTTTGGTTCAAAACACTTAAAAACATGTATTTTATATGCCCTAATTTTTTAAAAAAAAAAAGCTCGGGAAGTAGGGTTTTCCGGGGGTTTTCCGAAAAAACAGGGTTTTCCATGGATACTTCCCCTATATATATAAAAATGATTACAATGTATATACATGAAATACTTAAACACATATAAAACCACTCAAATGCATAGATAACAAATTTTTGGTGTCTTTTTAGTACAAAATGACAATGTAGATGGATATATTACATGTATTATGCATGCATATTTAAAATATATATGTATGTATATATATATAAGAAATTATATCGTGTATCTAATCGAGTAAGCATGTGTACTTTATCGGGTAATCAGGTTGGGTAAATGGGTATATCATCGAATCCCAAACCCGTGAAAAAAATAAAAACCAATTCCATACCCGAACCCATATACAATTACCCGACCCCAAACCCACTCTAAATATGTCAAGTTTCAAGTTTACCTATCGGGTTCAGCTTTAATTGTCATCCCTACATCAAACAAAATAAAGTATCTTGTTTTTTTTTTCTTCGTATTATGGGGTTTCTCAGATAATCAACTAACACCATATAATTTAGCTAGGGATGATCTTCTTGGGACAATCTAATTAATATTAGGATACCCTCTTCACCCCTTAGCTAATATGTAATAAAATCAAAGTGAAATAATAAGTTAGAAATTAGAATATTATTTCTGACACCTTGTGTAATGAAGGTTAAAATTAAGGCCTCAAGTTATGTAAATTGTGACATTCTATTCAGCATGAGGGCCTTAAATGAAAATGAGATGTAGTGGTTTAAAGCCTCATAATACCCTAAATGATTACCCAATTATTATTTTATTGTTTTAAATTAAATCAAATAACTACCTACCCTAATTTCTTCTTTTTTTTACCTTTTCACACAAACACAAAATTTCGGATTCAAATTCGGATAATTCAACTGATAATCCGAAACGTAAAAAAAAAAATACTTCCTCTTATGCTAAAAGTTTAAAACCAAACCTGCTTAAAACAAATATTCAATATATATATATATATTTTTTTAATATTTAAAAAACGAGAAAGGCATATTATGTTAGTTTAGTGTTACGGTTAACTTAGAATGGATTAAATACAGTATATATGTAAATAATATTATTATATATATAATATAGAGATTTTTTAATATTTCGGATTCGGATAATCGGATTATCCGAAAATTTTTAAAAATAGGATCCGAATCCGAAATTTTGGATTATCTGATTTTCGGATATCCGAAATCGGACAATCCAAAATTCCGGATAATACGGATACAGCCCTTTCGGATATTTCGGATTCGAATTCGGATTCAGATTTTTTTGAACACCCCTACTAGTCCCTTCTAGGGGTGAGCATTCCGTGGTTCGGTCTCACAGGAACCTTAGATCCGACCCACGAGAACCTTGGACCCGAACCTTTTTAAATATATGGGCCGGTTTCCGATTCTAGATTTATATGAATTATCGGTTCCGGGTCGGGTCGGTTCCAAACCCACGGTTCTAATATAAGAACCACTTGTATTTATATTAAAAGATTAAAAAATAATCTTTTTTAGTCTTTTTTATTCGTTTTTACGTGTTATTGTAATCGATTTCATGTAATGTTAATACAATATTAAAAACATTATTTATAATAATAACAATGTACTTTTTTGAAATATTTTTCGGCTTGACGTATATACATAGATGTGATATATTATATAATATAGATTATATCCAAATTTGAAGTAAATATTTATGTATACCGCTCTAATGTGTGTGTGTGTGTGTGTATTTATGATGTATACATAACAGATTTAGATAATGCTTCGAGTGATGAGAATAACAAAACTGTTACGAAAACATAAGTCGATAAACGAAAAGTGATTTAAAAGATTCTAGTGGGTCAGACCCTTTACACGACCCATCAGAACCTTTAGGACCCGGAACCACATAGCCTTTTAAGGTTCGGTTCGTGGTTCCCAATTTCCACAATAAAAGGGTATGCGGTTTTGGTGGTTCCGGGTCGGGTTGGGTCGGTTCCGGACCCTTTGCACAGCCCTAGTCCCTTCCTCTCTCTCTACAAATATTTCTCTCTCTAATGTGATTGGTGGATTCAATTGGTGATGCAAGATTAAATTATGATTAGCGCCATGGGGGGGTTGTAATAAGCGCTAAAGGGCGCTAATGATGCCTTTAGCATCCCAATTCACACCCAGTACGGGTGGTCTTAAAGTGCATAAGCTAATATGCATATAGATATTGATGTTGTAACTACCCGTACGTCATCATGAGTGGGTTTTAAGTGGGACTAAAGTAATAATTAAGCCATAATCATGATGAGATCCATAAAACCAAGGCATACAAAACTTTGGTCGGACCCATTGCGATTGAGTCCTATGCTCATGATACATAACTCGTCAACGAGCCATCATGTGTAGATAAGACACGAGGTTCGTGGATGATTGCGACCCATTTGCCATTTCTCTAAGTGGTCGGGTGGACATAATAAATCATTATTGTTTTATAGTTAAAAGTTGAATTTGTTTTCTAATAAGTTGTTGATACATGCCCAACAATTATGATATCTTTTTAGGTTTAGAATAATATCAATACTTATCTAAGGAATTTTAAGTGGGTCGTTCTCGTGAGGTGACTACTCAAACTAGTCAAACACAACATGAAACAAAAAATCACTATGAACTAGAACAAGAATCGTGTATTTGTGAGTTGACAAAAACATACCTCAATTACTATCGAACTACTTTTAGTTAGAATTGGCATTTTACCACTCTAAAGTTATACATGTATATAGGGGCGAAGCATCTTGGGGGCCAGAGAGTGCTCCGGCCCCATCGATTTTTAGCGCAGTGGTGGAAATTTGCGATTTTCGTAGGCAAATTGAATTGGGTTGAGTCTGGCCCCCACCGATTTGATCTTCCGGCCACTACTGATCGAAAAAATTGAGTCCGGCCCCCCACCGATTCGAGAACCAAGCTTCGCCAGTGCATGTATATAATAGAAAGAAAACATATACGTAGTATGATGGTAAAATAATTAAGTTTAGATTATAGAGTCTCACAGGTATTTCTTTTACAACTTTAAGCTTAATATAATGTAATGTTATTTCAACAATATTTTTTTACTCTTAAATACCACTTAATCTACCTATAATAGCATGGGTTTAAACCTAAATCAATCCCTATTTACCACTAAGCCACATGACCAAAAGCAATATAAATTATTTAATCACTTAATAAGTTATGCTATGGAAAAATCTTTCATGGGAAGCAAGTTTTTTTAAACAAATAATGACACTTCGATAAATATTAATTAATAGGGTTGAGTTATACTTTTTTTTATATATATACGTTATACTTCTGGAAAAAAATAATTTGAATCTTGAATAAAACAATGAGCGTTAATTACCTTGGCGATAGGTGATTATGGTTGTAAACTTGTGGTTGCTGCAGGAACTATCCTTTGCACACACTCGTAGTCGAGAACCAACCTACAAGGAATGAACAAGAGGGTCGTACGAAGGGAGGCGACTGCTAGGCAGTCAAGAAAGACTCTAACGTACAGACACAAAAATGGTGTTGGCTTTCGAAATATAACATAACATGTCCATACAAGGGATGAGTGACCTCCTTTATACAGGACATGCATTGGCCAAACATCACTAACCTTTAACCACGATGATGGGCCTTGGCCTGGGCCTGAGTTAAAGGCTTGCCTCCCTTCGGTGCAACAAATTAGTATAAAAGCATGTGATAATAAATGCTGATGTGAGAGAAAGAGAATACCACCCTGTCAAGGAGCCATGTGACACGATGGGAGTGGCTGTAGGTGACTTCCTTTTCTGACGGGCGGCATGGTTGACCTGACAGCGTGTTTGACGTGAAGTTTGACCAACTGCAGGACGACATTTAGTGTACAGTCTCTCTGACGGTACTGTACATGGCATGGCTTCAGCATGTGCAACATGGAAGTTGTCACGTTGTTGTACCTGGGCAGGGTGATTGGACACTTGGACCACCCTAGCGCATGGAAGACTCTGCACAGACTTGACACCTTGAGTTGTTTTCTGGGATAGGGTTATCCTCTTTTGCACCAGGATTTGGGACCCTATCTCTTCAAAACCCAATTGCGTAAAACATAATGGACATAATGTAAAACACAATAAGCGTCAAACTAAAAACGCAATGGAAATAATATATAAAACACAATGAACAACGACTAAAACACAATGGACAACACACTAAAAACACAATACACAACAATTTAAAACATAATAAACAGTAGACTACAACACAATGTACAACAGAAACACAAAAACTCAGTTGCGTAAAACACAATTTACAATGTAAAACATAATGGAAAACATACTAAATACACAATGAACAAAGTTAAATTATGTGCAGACTAAAAAGCACAATGAACATATCTATAACACAATTATGCATACTGATATGACGATGGACGAGCATAAGTGAACTTTTTTACTGAAAAATGTCGTATGAAAAAGTTATAGATGTTTTAAATGATGGGGGAATTAACATGTCTCTTAAACGTGGAGAGAAAAAGTCAACAACGTGATTTTTCCTTCTAACTCTTCCCCTAATTTAACATTTGATTTTTTCGCTCAGGCTAATCTAAATCCAAAATCAGTGGAGTAGAATCCTTTATACCATTATTTACTATATATTATTGAAGACTGATGATGAATAGTTAAAGTGGTAAAAGAGTAAAAGCAAAAGTAAAATGTTAAATGTGATTGTTTTCATTGTTATCTCCACCAAAGCCCCACTCAGCAGTCCACGTGTCTGAACCAAAATCTCCTACTTTCTTCGCCTTCACAGCTGATCCTCAATATCATTTTTACCAAACTTCATTGAAACCGAGGATTGCATTGTTTCTGGTGGTGGTCAATGACCGACAACATTTGGAGGCGATTGCATGGTTTCCGGTGGTGGTCAATCATAGCTACAGCCATGTCAAGTGGTACAGCTGTGGTTCTATCGGTCGTCAGTGCGTTTACTGTCTCGCCGTCGACCGATTTAGGGTTTTGCTCTATCATCACTTCCTCTTCCATTTCTTCTTAACTTATGGGTTTCACCAGGTTCAAGGGTACCGATTTCTTCATTGTTTTAGTTCTTTGTGTATTGTGGTTTAGGGTTTTTATTGAATTGAATCATTAATTTTGTTTTCCTTTTCGCTGGCGATGGATTGTCGTCCTTTCTCTGTGTTTTACCATGTCAAATGTATCATACAGTTTTAAATGGGTTTCCCAAGTAGGCAGACGAATGAAGCCGTGATTCAACCAAATATGGACTGAATTGAGGTTATACTCTACAAATCATTGTGTTGTGTGTTTTGGTTAGTTCAATTTTTTTTTGTTAAATTACCTTAGGTTGGGTTTGTTAGTTTTCAGCTTGCTTTAGGTATGGCTTCACAATAAAAAATTTCTATAAGTTTAGTAGCTGAAAATTTGGTATGTTGCGGTTTGTTTTATTTGAGAAGATTACCGGTGCCATGTGATGGTTAAAGTCAAATTTTGCTTTTTAATCCCGGATGGATGCTTTTCATTTAGTGAATTTGAGTTATGTAGGAACCTAATTAACTCAATCGAATAGTTTTATAGATGAATATTATTAACTAAATGTGAATACAAATAGCAACAAAGCTTTCGTAGCAGGAGTGATTAAGTTGGGTCTTCAACTAAAAATCTTTGTTTTAATTTGATTGCTTGGAATGTATTTCCTAATTATGTATATTATTGGGTTTCTTTCTTATTCGGTTTTGTGGCAAAATATACATGTGTCGGAAATTGTTGATGATGTATAGGCTACAGCGAGTCTAACTTTACACATATCGTTTATTTTTACTTCCCTGACTTGACTGCAATTTAAAGTTTTTTTGTTGTTTGAACTTATCTAATAATAACATAGTTTGATAGTTATTTTTCAATGCTTAGCAAAGTCTACTATTTTAGAAGAGGATATAAATTGGACTTACAAATATACTAGGATAGTAGAATTTGTTGGCATTATGGTCTACACACTGCATCGTGCTCATCTCATTTTCTTCAATTATAGTTTAGTAACTCAAATGTAGAAACAAATATTTCCTTTATGTTTGCAGTCGGAAAAGTGGGAATAGATGCTGCTGGTGTATTTTGCAATAGCAAGGCACTTATCAGAATTACAAAACAATTTCTATTTAAGGGAACTTGAAAGTCAAATGGGAAATTATAGGTCAACGAAGACCATTCTTGATGTTTTGAAAGAACTGGATGCAAATTCAATGGGGTTCTACATGATGTTAAGTTGATGAAGAAATATATACAAAGCCACTGTCTGATCTATTATTAGATGGTGTCGCTGACTGAGCTAGATGACGAATGAGGTGAGATTTTATTTTCCATCCGAAACCATCTCTTTATAGGTATATCAGTAGTCCAATAAAAATTGTTGTGGACGAAGCGAATCCCATAACATGTGGACGGAGAATTAAAGCGGTGTCGATTGGAAAAACTTAAATGTTCTCGGTTGCAAGACTAAATGTAAAATTCATGGATTCTTTAGTTTATAATGAATATAGTGATAACACAAGTTCTATTGTGCAGGTCCTACTTCTATATTCGTAGATGAGATTGATGCTATAGTTATCATTACTATTAGCACGAAATGCAGGAGTTAACATATGATTCAGACAAGTCAATCACTCAATCTGGATAAAAAATGGCCGTAATTTTTTTTTTTTTTTATAACAATGTAGGGTGTCACATCCATGGTTTGATCTACTACCAAGATATGAGTCGTCAGCGGCCCCATATTAGTTTGAAGGTTATGCAAATTGTTTTTAATTATATAAGTTTTCATGTATGATATGGGAGTAGCCACTAATGAAAGTTGTATTTGACTTGCAACTTTATAAATTGAGAAACTTCATAATATCATAAATATTGTTCTTTCTCATTGCTCATTGCATTATTTATATTTAAATTGATTTGATGCTCACTTTGAGCAAGAGGTGCAGGATGTAGATTAGAGAGTAAGGCTGGCTTTACAACACATCCAGTCTTTTTTTCTCAAAAAAGGTACGCTGCTAAAAATGCATTTAAGTGTTCATCCAGGAAGTTTTATATGGGTTGCTTATTTACCGTCATCTTTTATCTTATAATTAATCAACTAACAAAGGTGCTAGAAGTGTCATGTTGTAAGTGAGGTAAAAGCAGGTGACAAAGGATTCCTAGGGGTAGCATTGGTGTCGGTGATTACCGTATAGTGATGATCGGTACCTAGGATACAAAATATGTTTTAAGATTCAGGATACGAAATATGTTTTAAGATTTCTCAATTCGTTTGTTTTTTTTTTTAATTTATTTATTTTATGGAAGACAGGTACCCGCTGCGAAGCGCGGGGATCTTTACTAGTTAAAAAAAACCAATACTTTGTATTTTACCTCAACCCAATATTAATATACGTAAGATACCATGAATTAATTCGAGATCACGAAAGTTTATAAAGTTATTTATCACTAGTAACAAAAATTTGTAATAATCTGGATAAGTTATAAAAAATAGTAATATAATAAAGGTATCTAACTAAAGAGATATGGGCCCGGATCTTCTATGAGTCGGGCCCCATATCCAAATCAACAAAAAACTAACTAAGTTCAGCGACACCCTCATGTTACATCCGCCTCGCGGGCAAGCACCCTAGCACGAAGGAAACATGTTAGTATAAAGTACAATGATGTGTAACCAATCATCTCTGCACATATCATTATACCAGGAGCGCCTCCACAACATACTACGCGAAGGGACCATGAGGCCCAACGATGGTACCATGTGCCCCTCCACTAACAGATTGGGGTAGATGGGACAAAAGGTACATATGGCAATGATGGCCAGCCAATAACACCCAATGGATCAATGTCATCCTTAACCTCCACAAACGGTTGGCACAATCATGACAAAAGTACACCATGAAAACGACGTGTGGCCAATCAGGTTGCGTGGATGTGCCCCCACCTCTACGGACGTCCATGGTGAGGGTAGAAGGGACAACAAGGATATTCCTGACACCGACCTCTCATCCAATCCTTCTCATCAACCTCCGGCTATAAAAAGGACCGTTGGTCCAAGGTAAAAAGGTTCTTGGATCTACACTCAAGCTCTACACTTGTGATTTCCGTGAATTCTCTTTATTGACCAGAAGACTATACTTATTATCATGTCGTAGGGTGGTTATGAGACGAACCCCTCACCTATCCTTCTTGTAACGAGCTCACGATGTTGTTTTAGTTTTGTTGGTTTCATACCTTGACTTGTAACACTTCGAACCCTAACTTGTATCCCATAATGATTGAATTGAACCCCCTTTAAACCATAAGAACTTATCTCCGGATTTAAACTTTTGTTTCTTCACTAGCTAAAATAAATTTAAGTAAAACAAGTGAGCTTAAATAAAATAAATAACAAATAACTAAAATAAGAGGTTAGAATATATTCTATATCTATATTAATTAGAATGAACTTATTTATTAAAATAATTAGTCACCGTCGTAACCATTTTTCGACCGTCAAATCTGAAAACCCTAGACCAAAATAGAGGCAAAGATACATATAGCCGACGGATGGAACAAAAGGAAGGAGACGACGGTCACTGGGTTCCGACCAACTGAGTCCTGGTAAAAAAGAACAGCTTAGAAAAAAGAGAGAAACATGTGTATGTGACACCCGCCAGATTTTCAGGTTAAGCTCCGTACACACTCTCACCATTTTGACAATTTCAGTTATGCATTAGACATTTATCACAATACATGTGTCACCCTGAGTCTAGCAAGACCTTTGATAACTCAAGAATCCATTCCAATGACCCGTATACCCATGCAAACCCGGACATTCATGAAGACATTTTGTGAATACTCATCACATGAAATCATGGAATTTCACCATTCATTGATTTAACTCTCAAGACATAAATACCATGAGTTAACAAAACAAATCAACACATGTTTAGAAGTGAATTAACACATGACATAATGTGAGTATAACACGGTGTCAATAACATTTCACTAAACCCCACATGTGAAATCTAAGATGAAACACAAGGACATTCACACATTGACATATACCAGTCAGTCTTAACAAGTGTGTTAATTAAATGAGTCTCGAAAATATGTGTATATATGGACTCATATACAATCGGCTTATACATGAATACACTTGAAAATATAGGGTTAATCCACTAGGTGAACATCATGTACATATAAATCTATGTCCTATACAATATCAATACAAGTGATAACATCACAAACAAAATAATGAAACACACTTATATACATATATACGCACGTGTGTATGTGAAGGGATAAAATAAAACTAACCTAGGATACCTATATCTATGTATACATACATGGCTATACATTAGATAAGAACATGAGTAAATGTACAAGACACACCACGGACATCCATACATCCACACATACGGCTCATGCCTACACACACACATCGCATATTATATATATAGATATATATACACCACACACGCACATTTTCACATCACAAAATTCTATGTATTACACTAACATAGAACTGTGGGCACCCTACAATCCACTCTTAAACATGTTGGCTATCCAAAACCCACAAATCCCTTCCCCATAATCGGCGCTAGGCCAACCTACACAAACAAACACACCAACACCTTCCCATGATCACAAAAACCTATGTGTTTCACTAACAATACACCTTATCCTCTTATTCCATGGAACTGTGTGATTTTGACTTCCTAAAACATCCTCCAATCAACAAAATAATCGGCCATTACATTTTCAAGACAAAGCATGCATTGTTCCTAAGTCAACTACTTATACTCTTTTAGAAACCACCTTTTCTCATCACCAAGTTTCATAAAGTTTGACTTGCCACAATAAGATCCAACCCTTTACACCTCTCTCTCTCTCTCTCTCTCTCTCTCTCTCGTCGTGTATATAAACCGGCCAAAGTCCCCTAAGTGTGCACACAACATCTAAACTTCACCACACCAAGCAAAACTCACATATCTTGGATCCTATCCCTTAGCTGAACCCATAACACCCTATCCCACTTGTTTTTCAATCATCACCACACCTCTAATAATCATCACTGAGCCTTGATCGAGCACTATGAGCCTTAGAGTGGAGATATTCGGCTGGAATAAGTCACAATTCCCTCGGTTTCTCTAAATTCATTTCGTGGTAAGACATCTTGATTTCCTTTACCTATTTCTCATTATTCTCAGCTAGAACATGGTCACCCGAACCCAAGACCTTCGACCACACACACATAAATTAACCACAAAGGACATAATCGGCTAACACTTGATTAATGTGTCGAGAATGCTTGTGAACATACACGTATATACACAAATACCACACATGTGATCACACACGTAATTGCATGAATAGACACTCATACACTCCCATTGACACACCTAGGAGTGTATGCGAGCATGTTGGGAGCCGATCATTACCCATACATTTTGTTTTTAGACTCAAAATATAAACATATACAAAGTGGTGTTTTTGTAAACATGTGTTTAAAACCCGAAAACATATGTTAAATAGACTTAAACACAAAGTTTTTGGAAAAACATGCGTTAAGAACCAAGGAACGTGTGTTAACAAGAGTAAAACACGTGTAAATGACATTTTTACATAAAAGGGCCAAAACATATGATAATATGCCGTAAATTGTGCAATTATTTAACAAACATACCACGTGGTAACATATAGAAAACCAAGACACCGGTTTTGCCACAATGGTTAATCATAGACACAAAAAGTGAAAAAAATGAGCTTTTCAACACATATAGTGTGTGACAACCACACAGAGCACAATCCATAAATGTACAAGTCGGGTGAACAGTTGCATGGTGCATAATACAACAGTTAGACCTAAGTTGTCCTTACTTGATCTAGGGCACTTCCATTTGGACATTTCCCCGTCAGACTCAGTCAGTCTTTAGCATTCAGACATCAGGTGAGTTCTCACGGCCCCATTTTACTGTTTTCATGCTTTTTGGGGGAAAAACATGCGTACAAGTTCAATTACATTTGAACTATTATGTGATCATGAGACAAAAAGGTTCAGAGTACTCATAAGCCCTCGTGTCATACATTTACTGTAACCATTAGCTATGGACTTAGCCATAAAACACCAGAATAGATATATTGGGTTGACACCCCTACTCTTTGTTAGTCGCTCTAACCGGATGACAGATATCAAAAGAGTGTTTGTATTTCACAATACATTCATTGTCTTTAGTGTACAATGGGGTGAGACACAACATTCATCAAGGTTTGGTTACGGGCTCATGACAGTCACATAATGATTATTGTCTTAGCTAGGCAATAATCCAGTCACCCATGGTTTACATAGAACTCCAAAACTCGTGGCCTCACCAACTTAATTGTTGACATATTTAATTTGCATGTTTTTCAGGCAATTAACTGAGCATCATGGAACTTGGAGTCGTGCACGAGCATCTCGGGGAAATCATGAACCTTGTTTTGAATAAAGGATTTTAGACATGTCATTTTAACTATGGTTCTTAAGACAATGTTTTGATGGTTTTTGCTCAACAATGACGTATTTTACCATATCTCTTATTTTGTGAAATTGATGCTTGCGTGACTTGTATGCTGAAAACGGTGGACTTTTCTTCTCTTTTCTCTCCGTACAAAAGCAAACGGTCGTTTTTTCCACCGGCAAACTCCTTGTTTCGCTGATCGCTTAATCTTCTTGTGCATGTACAAATCGGGTGAGGTCACTCAGTCACTCCACCGGTACAGATCCGTTGAGCTGTTAACTGAATAGGAGTTGTAAACCAAACCGCCGTCCGGTAACTCACCACCACCAGCCTTGTTTCGGTAGTCGGTTTTCTCTTCTTGTGCAGGTACAAATCTGGTGTGGTAACTCATTCACTCCGTCATCTGTACGCCGTCTAAAACCCTCTGTTCACCGGAGAAGCGGAATCACCACCGAGTCAACGGCAACCACCCTACTGTAGTGTCCTTTTTTCTGTCGCAGGTGAACTTTATCTCCCTCTAACTATTGTTCTCCGACGACATCCAAGTGCCTTCTAAAACTATCAATCTAAACTTGAGAACTTCTATCAAACTAACGGTTTGTTTTTTCTTATTTCTATAAATTACTAAGATTTAAAAAAAAAGAGTTAGATAGAGAAATTAGTTAACGTAAGAAAAAAAATTACTTTTACATATATGTAGGGATAAGTTAAACATACAATACATTCATTGTATGTAAATTATCTTACATAACTGCAACAATAATATTTTTCTTACATATATCATCTAATTTTGCTATCTATTATTTTTCATAAATCTTAGTAACAGTGATTAAGTACTTATTGTGGGTTCAGTGTGTGCTTTTGCATTTTCCCTTTTCGGATCATTGATATTGTTTAATCATCATTGTTATTGTATGCTCTTTGTTGTTCATCTCATATTGTATGCCCCTTGTTTGCCAGTGTGTGCTTCTTGATTGTTCATTTTCGTACATTACTATCATTTAGTGGCTCTTTTGCGCATTGTACGTGTTGGGTTGGGACCGAGTGTTAGTAACATATCCGATGCTCGTGTGCTCTTTTGTCTTTTTAGGTGAGTTGCTGCAATCATAGATAATAGGAGACATGACTTTTCCTTGAAACCGTGTCCTACGATGAGAGGTGCAAGCAATGAAAAGGAAAGAGGCTATAATTTGCGTGTTGCCTCTTTGAATGTCGGAACACTAAGTAGTAAATTTTTGGAGGTGGTAGATGCTCTTAAAAGGCGTAGGGTAGGGATAGCATGCCTCTAGGAGACTAGGTGGAAGGGACATAAAGGGGATGTGCGCAACGGGTATAAGTTATTGTACTCGGGGTCAGATGGGACTAAAAATGGGGTAGGATTTCTAGTGGCTTTGGATATTTACAAAAATGTGGTTGAGGTGATTCGACACAATGATAGGATTATGGTGTTGAGGTTAGTAATAGGAGAGGAAGTAGTGGCAGTGGTTTGCGCTTATGCACCACAAGTCGGATTAGGGGATCATGAGAAGATAGATTTTTGGGATTTTCTAGATTTAGTGGTGAGGTCCATTCCTAGGGAGGAAATAATACTTTTAGGAGGTGATTTTAATGGTCACATTGGTAAGGATAGTGATGGTTTTGAGTCTGTGCATGGGGGTTTTGGTTTTGGTGATAGGAACAACTCTGGTAGGGACCTTTTGGACTTTGCTTTGGCTAACGACTTAGGTATATTAAACTCTTTCTTTAAGAAAAGAGATTCACATTTGATTACATATAGCAGCGGAGGTCGTAACACACAAATAGATTATCTATTAATAAGGTGTGAAGATCGTAGATGGTGGAGGGATTGCAAGGTTATACCAGGTGAGACAGTAGTGGCAACACCGTTTACTAGTGGCAGATATAATCATGAGAGAAAGGTTGACTAATGAGATTGTTAAAATGCGACCTACGATCCGTTGGGGTAATTTTAAGGGTGAAAAGATTGCTGAGTTCAAGGAAAAAGTCATCTCGATGACATCAACTCGACTGGAGGTGGATACAAACCGGATGTGGGAGGTTTTGACGACGACCATTACTCATGCAACGAAGGAGACTCTAGGGGTTACAAGTGGAAACACAGGTGGACATATGGAGTCCTGGTGGTGGACAGATGATCTCCAAACCAAAATCAAGGATAAGCAAGGGAGTTTTAGGGATCTTTTGAGATGCACAGACGAAGTGGAACGAATGACACTGAGGGAGATATACAAAAGGTCAAAGAAAGAGGCGAAGAAAGAAGTGATGGAAGCAAAGAACATAGCCTATAAGAAGATGTATGAGCACCTGGAGACAAAGGAAGGGGAGCATCATATGTATAAGATAGCCAAAGCTAGAGTGCGTAAGAGGAGGGATCTAGGGGCACTGAAGTTTATAAAGGGTGAGGATAGGCGCGTGTTAGTTAAATAACGTGACATTAAGCTGAGATGGCAAACATACTTCCACAAACTTTTCAATGGTGAAGGTGCGTACCAACAAGAAAGCGACAACCCAATTACGCATAGACAACAATGGAACAACTGTTACTGTCGGCGTATCACACAGAGAGAGTTGAGATCAGCACTTAGGAAGATGGGGAAGGCTAAGGCAGTTGGCCCGGACAACATACCAATTGAGGCGTGGAAGTGTTTAGGAGATGAAGGAGTCCAATGGCTAACAAACTTGTTCAACCTTATTTTCAAATCTGGAAAAATGCCAGAACAATGGAGGAAAAGTATTTTAATGCCTTTATATAAGAATAAAGGAAACACCCAATTTTGTGGGAACTATAGGGGGGTTAATTTGTTAGGACACACCATGAAATTATGGGAGAGGGTGATTGAGATTAGACTTAGAAAACAAACTCAGGTTACAGTAAACCAATTTGGTTTTATGCCAGGGAGGTAAACTACAGAAGCGATACATATTCTAAGGAGATTGATGGAAAAATACAGAGAGAAAAAACGGGATCTACATATGGTGTTCATTGACCTAGAAAAGGCGTACGACAGCATGCCACGTAGACTGATTGGGGACACTCTAGAGAGTAGAGGGGTTCCTATGAAGTATCTAGACTTAATTAGGGATATGTAAGTTAGGAGTGAGACTAGCATTCGGTCTCTAGTAGGGGATACTGATTTTTTCCATGTGGAGGTTGGACTCCACCAAGGGTCTGCTTTGAGCCCTTTCCTTTTTGCAGTTGTCCTGGATGAGTTATCAAAGCTGATACATCATACATTTACATTTAGATAAGTTAGTAATTAAGTTGCATGATTTCTCACACCCGCGTGTGCTATTGATTTACAGGATCATTGCGCCATGCATCGACCTCGTTATCCAATCTGACATCGAGGAGGACATTCTGGTTGTACCCGGTAGCTCACATGAAGAGGAGCCCGATTACTAGTCTCGGACCCGGAGGAGGATGCTCAGGAGGAGGATGCACGGGAGATCACCTAGTCTCATAATGATGATGACTTACCAGAGGCTCCACCTGCAGCAGCACCACCAGCTGAGCCACGTGTACCCTCGTTTCACTCCTTTCGCCCGATTCCCAGTGGGGTATGTGTGATGTATACCCCCAGGAAGTGAGCTCACCCTGCTCCAGTTGCTCCACCAGCCCTAGCAGACCCAGATCCAACCAAGAAGAAGCTACTGAGGAGATCTCAGGCACGCAAGAGGACCTATCTGCCTACTATTGACGGATTCCTTGCGTACAGCGATGAGGAGTCTGATGATGAGGTTTCTTCTACCTTTGAGATTGGAGAGCCGTCTCAGCTGTCCCCTGACGTGTGCGATACGCACATGCTTTTAGCACTGATTTTAACACACGTTTGGTTTTCATATTTATAAAAAATGGTTTAGACCTTAACATTAAAACACACACAAAAAGGCAAGTGTACCCTATCATATATGTAGTAAGCTGAGATAAGAACAAGATATCAATCCATGGACGCAAGCGGATGCAATAGTACAAAAACTCTATCCCCGATTTACCAGTAGGAAAAGACAGTGGAAGTTTGTTTAAACTAAACTAATTCTAAAAACATATAAATAACATATGTAAGACTCCAAATAGAAAATATAACTATAAATACACAATAATACTAATCCTAGCATGTCATCTACATATCATATGATACAAAGGCGTGTGATCAACATTCCCATTTTCAGACAATTAGTATCCCTTTCGGGATTCCTAACATGACAACTATACAGAAAGCTAACACGATAAACACACGTTAACCACCTCAAGTTATTCATTAGCGAGCAGCTGATATGATCTCATGAGAATCTTCTAAAGATAAGTTAGTCATCCGTTAAGAGTTTTCTAACCTCACTAATCAAGGAAAGCAATACCGAATACACAATACAACCACCGAGACTAGCATAAAGTAGAGCATTTCACAACCTATTCCATTTTACCAACTTTGAACACAAATCTACTAAGATCGCCATTTTAACCAAAATAACTAGCAAAGATCATTAACCGTATCAAAGATTAGTAACAACACCATTAAGCTTTTTAAACCTTTTTACGTGCCGGTAAACATTTACAATCATTATTTAACTGACTTTAACCAAACCAATACCCGGTTACAGTTTCATGGTGTAAACGTATTAACAAGTTAACTAGTCTACTACCGGATGATTAAACGAACGGTTTTTCAACATGTATCCGCCTAACACACACAATAATCATCAAAGTCAATCAAACATAACTACAAATCCATTAACAATGAAACAAGGTTGCATTATGATCAACAAGATTCAACATGAAAAACGCCAATATCATACAAGACATGATTAAACTAAGCAAATGATTGTTTCTACGTACTACATTCTAGTGTTTTTGCCCGTAGGCGTACAATCTACTAAATAAACATCACAAATAGCATACAAAATCAGATTCGGATCATAAGTAGTTTAAAGGATCAAACCATAAAAATGCTAAAGTGAAGGATTGGATGATGATAGATGGATCGGACGCCTTCCCGAGCTTGTTCCTCGCCTGTTCAGCACTTCGTTAGCCCGGAAAATCGCCTCAGATCGTCTCCAGAAAACCCAACAATCGATCAGTGAGCTGAAAGCTCTGTTTTATAAAGTCAGGGGCGCGTGAGCGGCCGCTCGGCCTCTGTGAGCAAGGCAGAGTATCACCAAGCTACCCAAGACTTCCAATGGTCATGATGTGATTTGGGTAATCGTTGACCAAGTCTGCACACTTTTTGCCAATTAAGGAAACTGACAAATTGGAAAAGTTAGCAAGAATGTACATCAAGGAGATTGTGACTAGGCATGGGGTGCCTGTCTCAATCATTTCAGACCGTGACAGTCGTTTTACTTCAAGGTTCTGGCAGACTCTACAGGATTCTCTAGGCACTCGTTTGGACATGAGTACCGCTTATCACCCCCAGACAAATGGTCAGAGTGAACGAACGATTCAGACACTTAAGGACATGCTCTGTGCCTGCGTTATTGATTTTTGTGGAAACTTGTATACGCATCTGGCATTGATAGAGTTCTCCTACAACAACAGCTACCACACCAGCATCCAGGCCACCCCGTTCGAGGCCTTGTACGGACGCAAGTGCAGATCTCCGTTATGTTGGGCTGAATTTGGAGACAAACACCTGACTAGACCCAAGCTGATCTAGGAGACAACGGACAAGATCTTCCAGATTTGAGATCGTTTGAAGGTCACTCGCGACCGATAGAAGAGCTATGCAGACTAGAGACGCAAGCCACTCGAGTTCCAGGTCGGTGACAGGGTTCTATTGAAAGTCAAACCTTGGAAAGGTGTACCGCGTTTTGGTAAACGTGGCAAGCTCAACCCTCGCTACATAGGCCCATATGCGATCCTCGCTAGGATTGGTCCCGTGGCCTACGAGCTTAACTTGCCAGAAGAACTCAGCAGTGTTCACGACACTTTTCACGTATCCAACCTTAGGAAGTGTCTACCCGACGGATCGTTGATCAATCCTCCCGAGGAAATTCACATCGATGAACAACTCCACTTTATCGAGGAGCCCATCGAGGTGACAGATTGAAAAATCCAGAAGTTGAGATGAAGCCGGATCAAACTTGTGAAAGTCAGATGAAATTCAAAACGCGGACCCGAATTCACTTGGGAATGTGAAGACCAAATGAGGCGCAAGTACCAAGCTCTCTTTACCGAAGCATCTACAGTCAATGACTCGAATCAATTTCGTGAACGAAATTCCAAAAACAAGGGGATAATGTGACACCCGTCAGATTTCCAGGTTAAGATCCGTACACAATCTCACCATTTTGCAATTTCAGTTATGCATTAGACATTTTATCACAATACGTGTGTCACCCCGAGTCTAGCAAGACCTATGATAACTCAGGAATCCTTTCCAATGAGCCGTATACCCATGCAAACCCGGACATTCATGAAGACATTTGTGAATACTCATCACATGTAATCATGGAATTTCACCATTCGTTGATTTAACTCTCAAGACATAAATACCATGTGTTAACAAAACAAATCAACACGTGTTTAGAAGTGAATTAACACATGACATAATGTGAGGATAACACAGTGTCAATAACATTTCACTAAACCCCACATGTGAAATCCAAGCCGAAACACAAGGACATTCACATATGGACATATACCAATCGATCTTAACAAGTGTGTTAATTAAATGAGTCTTGAAAATATATGTATATATGGACTCATATACAATCGGCCTACAAATGAATACACCTGACAATATAGGGTTAATCCACTAGGTGAACACCATGTACATATAACTCTATGTCCTATACAATATCAATACAAGTGATAACATCACAAACAAAACCATTAAACACACATATATACATATATACGAACGTGTGTATGTGAAGGGATAAAACAAAACTAACCTAGGATACCTACATCTATATATACATACATCACTATACATTAGATAAGAACATGAGTACATGTACAAGACACACCATGAACATCCATACACCCACACACACGGCTCATGCCTACACACACACACACACACACACTTTCACATCACAAAATTCTATGTATTACAGTAACATAGAACTATGGCCACCCTATAATTCATTCTTACACATGTTGGCTATCCAAAACCCACAAATCCATTCCCCATAATCGGCCCTAGGCTGACCTACACAAACAAACACACCAACACCTTCCCATGATTACAAAAACCTACGTGTTTCACTAATAATACACCTTATCCTCCCATTCCATGGACCTATGTGATTTTGACTTCCCAAAACATCCTCCAATCAACAAAATAATCGGCCATTACATTTCCAAGACAAAGCATGCATTGTTCCTAAGTCAACTACTTATCCTCTTTTAGAAACCACCTTTTTCATCACCAACTCTCATAAAGTTCGACTTGCCACTATAAGATCCGACCCTCTACATTTCTCTCTCTCTCTCTCTCTCTCTCTCTCTCTCGTCGTGTATATAAATAGGCCCATAGCCCCTAAGTGTGCACACAACATCTAAACTTCACCACACCAAGCAAAACTCACATATCTTGGATCTTATCCCTCGGCCGAACCCATAACACCCTACCCCCCTTGTTTTTTGATCATCACCACACCTCTACCAATCTTCATTGACCCTTGATCGAGCACTAGGAGCCTTAGAGTGGAGATATTCGGCTGGAACAAGTCACAATTCCCTCGGTTTCTCTACATTCATTTCTTGGTAAGACATCTTGATTTCCTTTGCCTATTTCTCATTATTCTCGGCTAGAACATGGTCACCCGAACCCAAGACCTTCGACCACACACACATAAATTAACCACAAGGGACACAATCGGTTAACACTTGAATAATGTGCTGAGAATGCTTGTGAACATACACGTATATACACACATACCACACACGCTATCACACACGTAATTGCATGAATAGACACTCGTACACACCCATTGACACACCTAGGAGTGTATGCGAGCATGTTGGGAGCCGATCCTTGCCCATGCATTTCGTTTTTAGACTCAAAATATAAACATATACAAAGTGGTGTGTTTGTAAACATGTGTTAAAAACCCGAAAACATATGTTAAATAGACTTAAACACACGTTAACAATTAGGATTTAGGGGCGCCTAGCTTTGGCCATAGCCAGGCGCTTTAGGCTTTTTTTAAAAAAATTTGTTTTAGTTCATTTTAAATACTTTTTATTGATAAAAAATATTTTTAATTCATTTCAAAGTGTTTTAAGTTGTTTCCAATCCAACAAAATTCGTTTGAGGCGTTTCGGTTCGTTTATTGATCGTTTGTGGTTTTTGGTAGAAACATCCGAGTTTGAACAACTTTCATAAATCATTGTACGTGGTACATGGACTATACTGTCGATACCCTTTTTTTCCAAAATACAAATTTTGCATCTCTAATCGATATCCTGGACTTCCAGACTCTGTTTGACGCATTTCGGTTCGTTTAATTGAAGACCAAATGGCTTTTGCAACATACTTGAAACAAAGTATGGATATGGAGAAAATTGAATGAGATGATTTCGTACAATTTTCCGATAAGCAAAAGTTATAGATTTTTCGATCAGAAAATATATTCCCAAACAATCCAAACAACTATTCATACAAGTAAGTAAAATTCAGTTGTTGGACATTGTGTGAGAATGCATAGTACAAAATTCTTTTGATAAACGTCTGGCTGACCTGAAGTTCCTTTGCAACCTAGTTCCTTTGAATTATAAAGAACATCAAAGAAGGACTTGTGTTATATCTTTTCAAACCCTTCCATCATATACCTAACACACTATAATAATTCACCATTTTATACATACAACACACACCTTCAACCCATTCCTCGTAAACCAGATTGATGATAGTCGTTTTCGGCATTGTAAAGCGATCGATACTGTTCCTAATGGTTTATCCCCATCATTCATCCATCACTAGTCAGACCAATTCTCTTTTTTCACTTATTTAATGAAATTTAAACACCAAAAACAATGCATACGTTTGGTGATGTAAAACCAGGCCACACCTGTACTAAGTTTAATGTCGGAGAAGAAAAAAGAACATACTTGAAATCAATGGAAGGTAAACAAAAACGTATAGTTTTGATTATAATCGTGTTCAGCCTTTAAATTCAATAGGCCTCGGTTTGTCTAACAACTGAATTTTACTTGCTTGCATGAACAGTTGTTTAACTATTATAGCAACTTCAATTGGAATTCTCCATGAAGGAATCCAGACAAGTTTGATTATAATCGTGTTCAGCCTTTAAACTTCATTTGCCTTGGTATCCATAACTTGCACCGACATAAGATATGAGTCTGATTAGCTTAAATCTCTCTGATCCATGGTATCCACTAACCGTAATGACAACAAGATTCATAATTCAAACAAGGAGCTAAACGATATCCTAATATTAGACGTTAGGGTTTGATAAAACCAAAACTTATTATTAAAAAGCAAAACAAAACAAAATTGGAACCCTAAATCGTACCGTGATATAACGAGAGGCCTCTTAGGGGTGTCGTGGAGGAAGATCGTCGGTTTGCTGTAGTCGATGATGGCACAGAGGTTAGCCGGAAGTTGAAATTTTGAATGATGTTCGTCGGTTTGCTCTCTGTATGGATTATACTGTTGTTTTTATGCCGAAAACGACTATCATCAATCTGTACAAACCAATTATGACGTTAGAGTTGCAGAAGAAGCCTTGTGGTCTCTCAACAGGAGTGATATACCCGGGAGACGAATGTTGCAACATGAGTTCGACCAAGATGACACGCGAAGCTTTAGACTCCAAGCGGATCCCTTGATTGCCAACTCATCTCCCGTAGAACATAGGCCTCTACAAAGTTTGACCAATTCGCCTTTTTCACTTATTTAATAAAATTAAACGCGCATACCGCATTCGAATATCAAGGTCTTCATATTTTAGTGACATTTCAGACTAACTGAGATTCAAGAACAACCACATTCTCTCTCAAACCTTTCTAAAATTAGAAAAAACTAGAACAACATTAGCAACTAACAAAGATTGTAGAACAAAAGAAGAAAGTGTTCCTCTCTGTTACCAAGCATGTCAAGAAATGATAATTTTCAAATATTGCAGATCAAGGTCTTCATTAGTACTTTGGGAAGAGAGCAAAGACCAGTCACATTAGTACTTTAGGTCAAAGATGTAATAAATGATAATAATTCACCTCACTTAACGATTATTCACGCATTTTATGTTTCTTAAACTTAACGGTGGTGAACAGTTGTTAGGAATTGAATTCTTATAGATGATACAGGATAACGAAAGTTAATGTTGTATCTTTCCCGGAAGTACTGAATTTTCATTTAGGGTAGAATCTAGAAAGGTAGAATTTTCATTTTGGTTTATGATAGTTTGATTAGAATTATTATTTTTTATAAAAATAAAACATAAAAAAATAAACACCTTTAGAGTTATTAATGGTAGTTTAATTAGGGTTATTACTTTGTTTTTAAAATTTTTTTAAACTTTTTTTTACAATAATTAAATAAAAAAAAACCACTTCAAAACACCAAAAAACGACCCAAAATAAATCTCTGATCCGAAGCGCCTCGCTTTGGCCATAGTGAGGCGCTTCGGATTTAAAATTTCAGCTTTTCCTGACCTCGTACTGACGTTCGTTAAAAAGGAATTGCAGCGTCTCGCTTTGGCCTTAGCGAGGCGCTTCGTGGGGGGTTAAAATAAAAGCAAGAGGGTGTTAATA
The DNA here is from genome assembly GCA_032199755.1 of Ambrosia artemisiifolia. Lineage (NCBI taxonomy): Eukaryota > Viridiplantae > Streptophyta > Magnoliopsida > Asterales > Asteraceae > Ambrosia > Ambrosia artemisiifolia. The sequence continues at coordinate 8,273,008 of CM063521.1, forward strand.
GCCCATGCCTTCTTTTATCGGTATTACTGTCAAAAAAATCTAGCGTGTCGCTCAGGTTTTGTTTGATATGTTGTTCATAAATTTAAATGGCTGTCAGTTGACGCCCTACAGTCCTTGTCTTTTAATGAAAACTAGCGAACTCGTTTAGTTTAAATTCAGACTCCCGAGCGCCAGAAGCTATTAATTTCTTGACTAGGGTCTAACAGGTTATCCACGGCAATAGTTTATCTTCAGGGGGCAGGGCTTTGTATTTGGTAGATTAGGGTTCGCAATTCAAAAAGGGGTAACGACGCAACTTGTTGCCCGTCTACCTTTTATCTTGATGTAACTTTCATATTTTATATTAATAAAAAATATTACTAGTAAAAAAATAGTTTCTTTTTACAGTATGATGAATGTTTATGTAAGTCTTATCAATATTGCGAAGCTACTTTTTTTCCCCATATGCATGTTCGTATGGTTTGTGTTTTCATGGATACCTTAAATGTAATTTTGAGATATTAACTGGCTATTTTTATATTAAAGGTTTTTCAATTGTCCAGATTTAATTAATATATTATAGTTTATTTGATCTTAGGGAAAATTACTTTTGACAAATTAGCATCAATTAGTATGTAAAAATAAGTCAAAAATTGCACGATAGATTAAAAGTGGGTCATTGGGTCAATGATCGATAATTCTAGATGCACATTGTAACATTTAGACTACCACTAGTATTTGAAATGACATATTATCAAGTAAATATCCGTATATTACTCCTAGGGTTAAACAAACTAAACGTTCGGTAAATAGTTCGTAAACCTTTCGGTGAAAAGTTCGTTTATGTTTATTTGTTTAATAAATGAACAAACAGAATAAAAAATTTCGTTTGATTAAGTAAACAAACAAACAAAGACGAACAAAGGTATCGTTCGTTCGAATGCATTCGTGAACATTGGGCAATGTGTTTGCTAACGTTTGTTCGTTTATATCTATTTATGTTCACTAGTCAAAACTTAGAAGTTTTTAGTCTTTCAATTTCCCTCCTAAACTTTTTCCCCCTTATACATTAAATATTTAAGTAAATGTTTTGATCATTCTCACATTCCAAAAACATGAATCTTTTTTATTTGTTGGTCATACTAAACTAATGGAAAACCTCAAACTCTTGTTATGATTCCTTACTAGATAATTGAGGATACTACTTTTAACTACATAGTTATGATAAAATAATCTTGTATCGCAAGGTTCGGTAACTAGAAGGACTTAGTTGTCAAATCTTGTAATCTAGGTTTTATAGATAGATTCCTAGATAAGTCAAAAGGTTTTTTAATTAGTGTTCCTTGGTGAACAAGGAATATACCTTGGTGAACAAGGAATATAGGCTTATAAATAGAGGGAGGTTTTGTAAGTCATGTATCAATTCAATAATAAGAAACAAAGTTTGGCTTAATATTCGGGTACTTTTGATATCGATTTCTAACAATTGGTATCAAAGCATCGGGATTTCTAGTTGTGTGCGTTCGTAACATAGTATCTTTGAGTTCGGCAACCTTGTGAGATACAACGAGATCTTATCTCTTGGTTTGCGACAGGTTCGTCTGAAGATCAGGAAGGCCGAGCAGCAACAGAGAGTTTTTCCAGCAAGAAGGAATGGCGGATAACACTAATCGGCAGATTGTTACAACGAAGGACCACAATACAACATCTCTTCAAGTACCGCTTTTAACGGCCACAAACTATACAGTTTGGGCTATGAAGATGAAGGTCATATTAAATGTTAATAGTGTTTGGGAGATGGTTGAAGGACGAGCAAAGAAGAATAACATTGCGATAGCACTTTTGTATCAAGCCATACCCGAGGAACTCGTTCTATAAATCGGGAACCTCGATACGGCTAAGGAGATGTGGGAAGCTATGAGAGTTCGACACCAAGGAGTCGAGAGGGTAACATAAGCTCGACTTTAAACACTCATGTCCGAATTCGTAGGATTGAAGATGAAGGAAAGTGGCACGATTGACGAGTTCTCAAACAAATTGGCTAGTATAGCTTCAAATTCGGCATCCCTTGGGGAGAAGATTGATGAGCCGAAACTTGTCAAGAAGTTTCTAAACGGCCTGCCCAAGTGATTCACCCATATGGTTGCCTCCTTAGAACAAGTTATTGATTTAAAAACGATAACCTTTGATGATGTTGTAGGTCGCCTCAAAGCTTATGAAGAGAGGATAGGCGTCAAGGAAGGTTCGTCTAAAAACGATCAACTATTGTTAACCTACAAAGAATGGGAAGCAAAGAAAAGGAAAGGTGGGTTTGGTCGTGGTCGGTCCACTTCAGCCGAAACCAAATCCAAAGGAACGGATAAGGGGAGAGGAAAGAATTCCAATCAAGGGAAGGGGAAGGAGTCTTTCAAGAAGCCACAAAAGGATCGATAAAAAATAAAATGCTTTCAGTGCGACGAGTTGGGACACTTCTCTGGTGATTGTCCTACTCGGAAAAAACCGGAGGAAAATAATTTGGCCGTAGAAGAGGAACCGGTCTTATACATGGCTACCACTGATAATGTTGTTTTCCTTAATGAAAATAAGGTAGATCTTTCAAACTATGATACATGCCCTCGACAAAACAATACTTGGTTTTGCGATAATGGGGCATGTAATCATATGACGGGGAACGAAGGATGGTTCTCAAAGTTAGACAAGCGAATCAAGGGAAGAGTTCGTTTCGGATACGGGTCATGTGTCGAAATAAAAGGGCGAGGAACAATAACTCTTGAAGGTAGATCGGGTAAAAGGCGAATCTTGAATGATGTTTACTTCATTCCTGCTCTTACTAACAACATTATAAGTGTTGGTCAGATGGATGAGACCGGACACAAAGTAATTATCGAGAATGGTGTTTTGAGGATGTATGAACCAAACGGTTCGATCCTCATGTTTGTGCCAAGATCGAGTAATCGAGTTTACAAAATAAACTTGAGTGTTGTTATGCCAGTTTGTTTGTAGGCCAATCTACAAGACGAAAGTTGGTTGTGGCACGCAAGGCTCGAACACAAGAATTTCGAAGCACTAAAGTTGTTGTCAAAGGAAGCAATGGGTCTCCCACTTGGGAAACACACGTGGCGCGTGTGTGGTTGGTAAACAAACAAGTGTTCTATTTCCAAAGGAGGTGAAATATCATGCAACAAGTGTAATGCCCCAAATTCCAAAAACTATGTTTAACAATATTAATCCATTGGAACATGGGTTAGGCTTATTTTACATAAACATACATAAGCTAAGCACTAAGGCTTGTCTAGAACAAACGGTGGTCAATTAGACAACTTACAAACTTATGGATTAGAAGTGCCATATCTACAAATTGGGGTGTAATATTATCAAAAACAAAAGAGGGGTGGATAGTCAGACTTGTTAGTCGACCAAAACACCACAAACACACACACAAAACACACACTCACCCTACAAACATTGAAATCTCCAAATTCAAGAGGGAAATCAAGGTGAAATTGCTGCATGATTGCCTAAAACGAATCACCATCAAAATCTGAACAAGAGGTATGTTAAATCTTTTGATTTGGTGATGATCTCCAAAAAATGCGGTTCTTGATGTTAACCTTAATTAGTGAGAAAATCTTCAATTTATGAAGTATACTAGCTTGTATGAATATGGGGAGATCAACTTCCTAACCGCAAGCTTCAATTGTTGATATTGGGGGTGAAATCACACCATCTATAATGGTAAGGGAGGGGTTCGACCCCATGGTGAAAAACCCCAAGGCTTTCTTTAAAAATCTGTCCTAAATTGCTTGAACTTAGCTAAATTATCACAATAACTTGATGTTTGGTTGTGATGCTTGAAATAGGGTGATATGAGAACTAGGAATTAACTTATGAAATTACTAGTCAAAATGTGCCCGCCAACTGTTTGTTAAAACGCTTGAATGAAATACGGATTGATAAGTTGTTGGGTGAAGACCGCATCCAATAATATGAACACCTGTATAAGTTATGTATACCGTTGAACACTGATAATAGGTTCTAACGGTAGTTTGCTTTGCTCGGATAGGCGAATCAAGTGGAGTCAAGGACGTTAAAAGCAAGCTGGATACTCGCCAAAAGGGGGAGTCTTGAGGTACGTCGTCCGCATGAATCACTTTACACAATTCTCTATGTTGTTGATGATGTATTGATGACAAAGTATTAATGATAACGACTTAAGTGGATGATCTTGTATAAAGGATAGACATAAGGTTAGTCCTAAGGATTTTTGGGAAATTGATGTAGTTATTCATGATGGGAATGATTATTGTTGTAGTCTAGAAACCATCGAGGTATAGACAAGGTCCGATACACGATACGTTAACGAATGGCTATGGTAATCTAGACGAAATGGCTAAAGCCGGGTGGACACCATCTTGGCCTTTAAATGGGTCAAATAAGCAATTCAGGTATATCTTATGTTTGACGTATAAGATCGAGACGTAGACAATCCCCGATGCGGATTATAGAGCCGGAGGCATCCCTACATGTTTATAAATCAAGGTAAAAGCAACCCGGAGGGATCGTAGGGGCCGAGGTAGTGAAATTGCAGCCTTAAACAAGCGTTGGGCTGGGAAAAAGCAAGAAAACATCAGCAGGGCGCTGTGAGCGGCCGACCACAGCTTCTGTAAACGAAGTGAGTGGCCCGCTCACTAGGGAGCAGCCGCTCACAGCACCCAGCATGGGGTTTTTGACCGTTTTTCCGATTTTGACGATTTTCTAATGCTAACTAACCCTATTTGATGTTTGTATGACAGATTGGGGGTATTATGCACACCCGGATGGAAGATCAAGCAATCGAAACAAACCGAACACGCTCTATAGAACATCTTTCGTAGGAACTAGCTGTAACGTAGCTTAGTTCGAATGAAATTACTTTGCTTCCGCTGTATTCTAACTACTATTAGCCACTTTGGATGTTTTGGTAAACTAAACCCCATCCGGTTTTTGGTATAAATTATGTTTTGTATTAACTTGGTAATTGATAACTAGTGTCCAATTCATGTTTACACCAACTTAAATCGGCTAATTGTAGCAACTTAGGGGTAGGGTCTTACAAGTAGGCCGCTTGAACTCCTATATGCAGACTTACGTGGACCTATAACCCTGAAAACACAAGCAGGTAACAAATATATACTACTAACGGTGGATGATTTTAGTAGGTATATGTGGGCTTTCCTCGTTAAGACTAAGGATCAAGTCCCCGGAATTCTCAAAGAGTTTATTACAAGGATCGGGAATGAACTTGAAACCAAAGTGAAATCCTTACGAACGGATAACGGAAGAGAGTTCACTTCACAAGTCTTGGGAATTTTCTACAAGGAACGAGGAATATATCGACAGTTCACGGCTCCCTACACCCCTAAAAAAACGGGGTTGTAGAGCGTCAAAACCGAATGGCAATTGGAACCACTAGAAGCATACTAATAACAATGAATGTACCACAGTTGTTTTGGGGTGATGCTGTGATGCACTCGGTGTTTTTATTAAATAGCTCACCTACAAAAGCGTTAAAGGGAGCGACACCATTCGGAAGACTTAAAGGAAGGAAACTGGATTTATCCAAGATAAGAGTATTCAGATGTGTGGGTTTTGTGAAAATCCTTGTACCACGACAAAATAAACTTGACGATAGAGGAGTGTTAATGGTGTACTTTGGATCTCAACCCGAAACCGGAGACAATACCCATCGTATGTATGATCCCCTTAAAGGACGTATATACATGGCCAGAGATGGTGATGTCAAGTTCAAAGAAAGCGAAGAATTTTCCTGGGAAAAGTTCCGATCAAACCATGACTTAACAAACGAAATATGGACTGAGTTTGTTATTGAGTCCGAAGGTTAAGAGGCTTCGGCCCATTCTGGTCCAAACCGAATGGACTATGTTGGATCAAGCCCAAACACAGAAGAAGGGAGTGGGCTGATTGCAAATGAGGCACGAGAAGGTGGGCTTAATAGGCCCAGTAACGAATCTGTTGTGTCTAGTGCAGGTACAAGTAATCAAGAAGGCAGGTCGAATGCCGAAACAAGTGATGCTCCGAATGCCGAAGCAAGTCAAGAGGGAGTTGCCACGTTAAGAAGATCAACAAGAAACTCGGCTGTTCCGAAACGATACGCTGATTTTGAGGTTGATAATCTGCCGAAGCTCACACATATGTTGACAGAAGACGATCACTTGCTATTGTCATCGGTAGATGACGAACCAATCGTGTTTAAAGAAGCCATCAAAGATGATCCATGGAAGAGGGCGATGGAAGATGAAATAAAATCGATTGAGAAAAACAACACGTGGAAACTCGTTCAACCACCAAAGAAGACAAAGCCGATTGGAGTCAAATGGGTTTTCAAGATAAAAAAGGACGCATAAGGACATGTGTCTAAGTATAAAGCTCGCCTCGTTGCAAAAGGGTATGTTCAAAAATACGGGATTGACTACGAGGATGTGTTTGCTCGGTGGCTAGAATTGAAACTATTCGATTGTTAATTGCATTAGCCGCTAGCTACGGGTGGGAGGTTCACCATTTGGATGTAAAGTCGGCCTTCTTGCATGGCGAATTAAAGGAAGACGTGTTCGTTACTCAACCGGAAGGTTTCATAAAAAGGGACGAGAGCAGCATGTTTACAAACTTAATAATGCTTTGTACGGCTTGCGTCAACGCCAAGAGCTTAGAACACCAAACTCGATATGGCACTAAAAGAACTTGGTTTCATTCGGTGTAAAAGGGAACATGCGGTTTATCGAAGGAATGTAAATCGAAAACTATTAATTATCGGCACATACGTTGATGATTTGATAGTCACAGGATCATCGGTGGAGGAAATCCAAGGTTTTAAAAAACAAATGGAGGCAAGATTTGAGATGAGCGACCTTGGTGAATTATGCTATTATCTCGGGATAGAGGTTTGTCAAAAGGCCGAAGGAATTGTGATAACTCAAACAGGTTATGCTACAAAAGTTTTGAAGCAATTTGGAATATGGGATTGCAATCCTACTTAATTTCCTATGGATCCCGGACTAAAGCTATCCAAAGCTGATGAAGGTGAAGAGATAGATCCAACCGAATATAGAAGAATAGTTGGAAGCCTTCAGTACCTCACTCATACCCGACCAGATCTGAATTTTTCTGTGGGTTTGGTTAGTAGGTTCATGCAAAGACCAACTAAGACGCATGAGCGAGCAGTGAAACAAGTTCTAAGATATGTGAAAGGAAGTCTTGATTTTGTAATATTATATCCTAAAGGTGGAAGCCGAATGTTACTTGGGTATAGTGATAGTAGCTTCGCAATGGACATGGATGATGGAAAGAGCACAACATGACTCGTGTTCTACTTTAATGATGTGTCGGTTACTTGGGTGTCTCAAAAACAAGGTACGTTGGCATTATCGTCTTGCGAGGCAGAGTTTATGGCGGCTACAGAAGGAGCTTGTCACGTACTATGGCTTAGAGGCTTGATATCGAAAATAACGGGTGACGAAGAAAGAAAAGTGAATATCAAGGTTGATAACCCGTCAGCAATCGAGTTAATGAAGAACCCGGTATTTTTTTGGTAAAAGCAGGCATATACACACTCGATATCATTTTATTAGGGAGTGTAGTGGACGTGATCAAATACATGTTGAACATGTAAGTGGGAACTTACAAAAGGCGGACATTCTCACAAAAGCATTGCCAAGAATAAAGTTTGTCGAGATGAGGGAACTTGGTGTTATAAGATTAGGGGGGGGGGGGGGTGAATGATAAAATAATCTTGTATCGCAAGGTTCAGTAACTAGAAGGACTTAGTTGTTAAATCTTGTAATGTATGTTTTAGAGATAGATTTCCTAGATAAGTCAAAAGGTTTCTTAATTAATGTTCCTTGGTGAACAAGAATATACCTTGGTGAACAAGGAATATAGGCTTATAAATAAAAGGGGGTTTTGTAAGTCATGTATCAATTCAACAATAAGAAATAAAGTTTGGCTTAATATTCGGGTACTTTTGATATCTATTTCTAACAAGTTATAATGCAAGTTTATGTATCCTTGTCTAATTAATATTTGTTTGTTAATGTTCACAAGAAATCACAGAGTATGTAGAATTTAGGAAAGTTGGATATCGAAGAACCTAGACATTTTTTTGGGATATTTTATGGCTTTGGAGGCATCAGTAACACTCTGTTCCAGAGATTCATTAAATGATTGAAGAGAAAGGATTGGAAAGAAAGTGGAGAAAAAATGCGTTTCAGAGTTTTTTGTAGGATGGAAAGGGAGGGAATGAGAAGGATAATAAAGAGGTTTTTAGGGTGATTTTCAATCTTTCCAATTTGAAAGGAATTGGATAAAAAGGAACAGGAGGGAGATCCTTTCTCTTCCATCCTTTAATGAAACTCTGGAACAGAGTGTAATAGCTAAAATAGTGAGTGATATTTTACGAGTAAGTAGGGGTGGCTCGAGTGTAAAAATAATAAGATAAAAGTTTGGGTCCTCTTTCTTAAGGTCTGAATACATTCGATAGGCATTTGATTCTTCCTCTCTTGGTTTCTTGGTTTCAACATATTTACCTTTTAGTTTTTCAAATTTACTTTTAAATTTGTGATTTCGTGCCTTTTAAAAACATTTAAACAAAATGAAACTCGTTCCTCATATGTTTTAGATGGTAACTCAACGAGTATGGGTGCGTGGAAGGCAATTCTTGTAACCAATTATAACCAAACGCCTGTCGATCAAGGGCGGAGGATAGTTGGTGGTAGGGGTGTCCCGGCTCCCGCCTTTTTTTGTTGCGTAGTGTAATTTTACGTGTTTTCGTCTGATAATTTTATACGTATTGCGTAGTGTAATATCACCCATACCATTTTAAGGAACCGTGACCCCCCCTCCTCACCAAACCCAAAATTTCAAGCTCAGCCATTCCTGTTATTGCATCAATTCTGGCCCATACCTCAAATTTCTTTTATTTTTCCTTTGATTTACTGTTTTCTTCTTGACATTTAATGTTAGAAGAATGAAATTTAACAAAGAATTTACCAAGGAAGAACCTCTAAGATCGACTCCATCTCTTCGTCTAGGTTCGCTACCTCTATGAAAAATTTACATAACTCATATGAGTAATTCTTTCTTCTTAGGGGGAGGGATGCAACCCCTTTTTTTCCAACTTCACTGATTTATACCAATCTTACACTGCCACATCACTTAACTAAAACATTTTTAGAGGCAGCACTTCACTGATTCTTTACCAAATATTTAATTATTTTCACACATAATAATATTAATAATAATATATTACTGCACCTTCTCCACCACAAGTGAAGCCACCACCTCCACCTACTAATTAAATACAGGGTCGGCTCTGAAAATTCAGGTGCCCGAACCGAGCTGTAAAAATTGTGCCCCTTAGCTTTAGGCCTTAACACAATAAATAATGTAAAGTATTTTTTTAAGCTTCGATTAAAGTAATATTAAATTGATGGATCAGATTTTATTTCCCACTTAGGTTGTAGTCTAACGGTAGAGGGAACAGACCCTCTTGAGGGAGGTTGGAAGTTCAAATCCCACAAATGGTGAAAATATAAATGGGGGAAGTTTGGCAATTAATTTTTTTTAGTTTTATAACAAAATTAAAAGTTAAAAATGAAGTCAAAACCAACCGGTAAAAAGCAAAAACAACTAAGTGTGGGTCCTCTTTATTTCATCTTCTTCATCATCTCTAGTCCTACACCCATTAATAAACGTTCAATTTTTTTCTCAAACCATTTCATTTTCTTCTTTAATTCTTAACATCTCTCAACATTTCTTTACTTTCTGTTCTATATAAACTACCCTTCATTTTAATTGATACTTGATTAACAATTTTGGGGCTCAAACATACAAAAATCCATCGAATTAAGGACATTACTCTTAAAATAAACTTGGATTGCCGGAGAGTCAATGTGCCCCCTAGAAATTGGGCCCGGCCGGGAGTTCTCCCCGCACCCCTTAATGGCCGGCCATGATTAAATACATATATTTTTTATTTTTGTAGAGAGAAACTCCCGTTAACTACAAGCAGAATTTGCTTCACAGGACCCCTATCAGCACTACCGGCAGCGGTGTTACCGTGTTGATAATGAGATACCCGTGACCAAATTTGGTGGCGCCCGATCCCCATTATATATCCCCATTCAAAAGTGGTTTAGGAGTAAATGAGAATAATTATAGAAAATCTAATCAAGTCATATCATATCGTTTAATTACGATAAAGATTAATAAAATAAACCCTTAGGGTGGGCGGGTTGGTCCGTAAGGGCCACCCCGTGATGGCCGTAATGGTCACGAACACCGCCCCGCTAGCTGAATCACAACCGTGATAGCATAACAATGTGATGAACATCACACTCCGAAAAGAAAGTGGTTGTCCCATCTCTCTCTCTCTCTCTCCCTCTCTCTCTATATATATATAGGGGAGGGATAAAATGAAAACCCTCTTGAGTTGAGAAAACCTTTAAAAACCCATGTAAAAAAACATTATTTTTTTATGAAAAAAACAACCAATGTAAAATACATATTCTTAAGCATTTTGGGCAAAAAAAAAACAAAAAAAAAAAAAACGCTGATGGGATTTTTTTTTAAAAATAAACAAGGATGCGCTCAAAACATATGTTTCCAGCTATTTAGCTTTTGTAAACATATATTTTCAGCAACTTTGTTTATCTTTTTAAAAAAATCCCATCGGCGCTTTTTTTATTTTTTGGCCAAAACGCTTAAAAACATGTATTTTACATGGGTTTCCAAGGGTTTTCTCAACTCAAATGGGTTTTCATTTTATACTTGACCTAATATATATATATATATATATATATATATATATATATATATATATAGGGTTGGGATCTGTTGAGAACTCGATGAGTTGCGAGAACTCGTCGTAAAATGCGAAAAAAAATTATTTTTTACACATTGGTGTAAAAAAACGTAAACCTTGCTGTAAAAAAATTAAAAAAATACATTAATTTACGCCAATTTACACCGGTGTAAAGGATTTTTACACCCATATAAGTATATTAATATTTTATTCAATATTTTATTATTGTTTAATTCTGGACCACATATTCATTTTTTATTAAAATAAGTGTGTGGTTATAACGTGAGTTCCTGAGTTCTCGCAACTCAAAGGAGTTCTCAAATGATCCGGATCATATATATATATGGGGGGGGGGGGGGGGCTTTTATATGGGTGGATGGGTGACACAATATTATTGGGTGTGATGAAATGTGAATACCACCCCCATGCAATTAGTGATGAATGTGATAAAGTATGATGAAAATAAGATGACACAATATTATTAGGTGTGATTATGTGATAGTATGATACCATCACCAACCATTCCATCCACTCTTAGTAAATTCTGTCTAATTATGGTTGAACTACCCTTTTGACTTTTGGTAACTATCCCATTTACACTTTTGATTATCTTAAACTTTCATCAGAATAACTACCTTTTTCATATATATATATATAGTATGAGTATATACAAGAAGGGTTGGGTTATTCTACAAATGCTACAAAAAAGAGAAAGGTGAGAAGCCACTAGAAAATGACATGTGTCAAAGGATTAAACAAGTGGGAGGGTAATTTTGTCAAAAAAATATGCACATGCAAGTCACATGCCATTTCCACTTTCATTTTTAAATGTCCGTAACTTTTTTATACGTCATCGTTTTTTAAAAAAAAATATACCATAAAATCGAACGTCTTTTTATCTTTAATATGAGTACCATAGTGTTATACTTTCGAAAAAAAAGTCAAAAACCCACTTGCGTAAGACACAATGGAGTGTAAAACACAATGAGCACCAATTAAATATAGGGTATAAAACATAATCAACAATCTAATAAAACACAATGGACGGCATACTAAAGACACAATGAATAAAAAACTAAAACACAATGAATACTTTTGAAAAAAAAAGTTGAAAACCCAGTTACGTAAGACACAATGGACGACTTACTAAAGACACAATGAACAGAAGACTAAAACACAATGAATACTTTTGAAAAAAAAAAGTCAAAAACTCAGTTGTGTAAAACACAATGGATGACATAATAAGAACACAATGAATAGAAGACTAAAACACAATGAATACTTTTGAAAAAAAGGTTGAAAACCCAGTTGCGTAAGACACAATGGAGATAACGTAAAACACAATGAGTACCAATTAAATATGCAATGAATAATAGGGTATAAAACACAATGAACAGTCAAATAAAACACAATGGACGACATACTAAAGACACAATGAACAGAAGACTAAAACACAATGAATAATAGACTTAAACACAATGAACAATATAATAAAACACAATGTACACCTAAATACAAAACTCACTTGCGTAAAACACAATGAAAAGCATACTAAAAACATAATGGAAAAAGTTAAATCATGTGTAGACTAACAAAACATAAAAAACATATTTATAAAGCACACGTGCATACTATAACACAATGAACGAGCAGAAGACACAACGGAGAAGAAAACCCATTTAACACGATTTTTTTTTTCAATTTTAATGTAGCAATGTGGTACTCATATTAAAGATAAAAAAACGCTCGTTAATATGGTGAAATTTTTTTGAAAAAAAAATATCGTAAGAAAAAGTTATAGACGTTTTAAAATGATGGGGGGAATTGACATGTGGAGAGATAAAGTCAACAAATGTGATTTTCCTTTCATACCATTCCTCTAATTTATTATTTATTTTTTTCAAACAAACTAATCTCAACCCTTCAAATATATGATCAATGGATCACAATCCTTCTCACCCTTCCTAGAAAAAGTGTCTTGTGTATTTGATCCTAACCCTATACAAGAAACCCTAGTTAGATGATAAACTCTAGAAACCCAACTTGTGACTACAATCAAGCCACAACATCACAATCAAAAACCATTTTAATAATATCATAAGGGTAGTGAGGTAATTTTACCATTCCAATTACTTCAATTGTCAACCACCTCTCAATCTTCACACCTCCCCATGATAATATCAAGTACAGTCTCTCTCTCCCTTTCTCTTTCTTTCTCTGAATATATTTCATCTCTTTCTAAGTTTCAAACTCAAATTCCATTTTGAATTCATATTACTTCAATTTCATCTTCATTTTTTATCATTCTTCTCTCCATGATTTTTCACAACCCACTTCAAACGCCGATGGAGAATGAAAATACGAATCTTATTATCAGTTTTTTAGACGTCGTTCACCAAAATCGAAGTCTTCAAACGCCCATTTGCTGTAAGTACTCGAATGGATACAAAGAGAAGGTATTGATTCATCTGAGCTTCCCCTTTCTGTTTAGGGATTTTAAGGTTTATATGTTAAGAATCAAAGTTTATTTCTTTTGAAAAAGAAGCGGCCGAAATGATGATGGAAAAATTAATTTTGTTAAGCCTATGACTTTCCAAATTAATTTCAGTTTTGTATAACTTTGTACATTAGATCTTTAAGGTACAATTATTTTTTAAGCAATTTGGGCCAAAGTTAGTTAAACTGTAGATTTTCCAAAGTTACTTGCAACAAATATTACTAAAATATTTTCCCAATTTTTTTAAACTGTAGATTTTCAAGCAATTTATAAACCTAAGGTAGACAGTTTTGGGTATAGTTTTTGTTTGCATACCAAGTGTTTGATCAAATGCTTGAATGAGAAAAAAAAACTTATGTTAACCTTTTTGATTTTTTTTATTATTATTTTGTTTATGTTAGATTGTTATTGGATTAGGGACATGAGGTTGATAAATCACATGTGATTTGATGAGTAAATGTGTAGTCTTTTATTTTAGTACATGCTAACACATGTTAGTGATGTCTCATTATGTGTTTGAGGATCCTAACTAACATGTGTATCTGTTCCAGTGTTGGTTTTCACGAGTAGGCTACAGGAAGAAGGTGGCGTTGATGAATAAATGTGTAGTCTTTTATTTTAGTATATGCTAACACATGTTAGTGATGTCTCATTATGTGTTTGAGGATCCCCAACTAACGTGTGTTTTGCAGTTGATAACGAAGACCCCCCCACCGGTTATGTTAACATACGAAGTCCAAGGAAGCTGTGACACCCGACAAACTCAAGTTAGTAGCATTGGTCAACTAAATCTACCTTAGCGAGTCATGTGTATATTATACTTAACGGGGTCAGTTGAGTCGTGTTGATGATTCGGGAATCATCGGGAGTCGTTACAATGGTCCGAAGGATCATTGGGTGTCGGTCCATAACCATGGGTACAAGGATTGGCGATTCGTAGAAACGTCGGGTTTATTGCACACACGCAAGTCTCGAGTCCCGGGAATTGGTGAACAAATGGGAACGTGTTAGTTATCATGCATTATGTGCTTATAATCATTATGTGGCTTGTTGGTATGTGGATACGTGCTTATATGTGTTAAAATAGTGTTTAGCGCGCCAAAAACCCAAATCTGCAGGTTACAGGCGATTAGGAGACAAACAGGCGATTAGGAACATGATGGATAGCCTAATCGCCAGTTATTATAGGCGATTATCGTGTAATCGCCTGTAACATAGGAGATTAGGGTATCCTAATAGCCTGTTGCAGCACGTAATCGCCTGTAATGTGTCTGACGAATAGAAACACCTATAAATACCACCCTTGACTTGTAAAACATCATTTGTGCAGCCATATACGTCCCATAACCTCTCTCAACCCACAAACACCCTCTGTAACACGTTTTTGCATAGAAACCTACCTTTCCAAGCTTTACAACTAGTTATCTTGCAAATCCAATGTGTGTTCTTCATCCCAAACCTTTGTAGATGATATTGTTTTGCTCCCTAAAGGTCCATACCTGATTTTTAAGTATTTGTGTCTTTAAAACTTATTAAAAACAGTTTCTACATAAACCTAAACCTTCATACTTGCTTTATGTGATGATTATCATGCAAAGATAGGATTTTTATGATGTAAATGCATGGATTCTTGTGTGTTTGATATGTTTCTATGATAAATAGGTTGTTAGAATGATTATTGATGAGTTTGGACGTTTATGGATGTGTATTAGTGATATTAGGTGTTTTGACCCGTTTAAATGATTTTGAAAGAATTAGGATGATATGATGTGTTTTGTTGTTTGGATAAGGTTAGGGTTCACCCTAGGTTGATGCTAGAACAGTAGGGTAATATTGAACAACGTCGTTATGTGATGAAAGCTGGATATTTGCCATTTAGGGTAAGTTTTGCATGTTGATGTGATGTTTACATGATAAATATGCTATTTTAGGAAACGCTTGCATTCGGGGCTGTTAGGATGGTGATAATTTAGGGGGTTTTGCTTGAAATAGGTTGATAAATGTTTTGGGTTTGATATTGGGTGTTTCCACATGTTTCGGATCTGATTTGAATAAACGCGCGAAAAAGTGGAACAGACCTGCAGGGGGCGAGTAGGAATCCTACTCGCCTATAGTAGGGGCGATTAGGGGCTACTCACATGTTAAAACAGGCGAGTAGACCCCTACTCGCATGTAACACATGTGATTACAATCCTAATCACTAGTTTGACCATCCTAATCACTAGTTGACTTTCCTATTTGCATGTGTGATAGCCTACTCGCATGTACTGCTGTTTTAAGTGCATTTTGACATCCCGAGACATGATTTGACACCTAGGAACATGTTAGGAACCCCGTGATATATCTAATAACCTGTTAACACGTGTTCGGACCTGTTTATATATTATCTGAACTATGTGATAGACTTAGTGAACTTTTGCGCGTGTTAAGAGTATGATTACATAAGATGGCATGATTCCTTGTTTTAAATGACACGTGGGATGTCGGGTCCCCAATGGGATGTCGAGTCTTGTCTGGTGTGGTCAGTTTAACAGTCAAACACGTTTTCAAACAAACTTGGTTATGGTCTGGACATACGGGGACTAACTAACCAACGGGTTATTAGTCTAAGTACTTATATACGTTATATGGTAGGTCGCCACTATACGGGACTATCATAGCTTATTGGTTTAAACTAATTGCAAGTAACGCAACCTAAGGTGAGTGTCACAGCCCCACTTTTACTGTTTTACTTTCGGGGGGAGAAACATGCTTATTACTTACATTGTTTTAAAGATCATGTTATACTATGGTTATGGTTGTTTACTATACGTGCGTTTCATCAGGAAGTCCCAGGGGGAAACCATGAATATGTGGGTAGACATAACGAGGGAAATGTGGATAGATCTATTGGGCCTAACAAACCCCACCCGACGGCTTGGAGACGGGTGGGTTCATATTGTCTCTAATTACTTGGAGCCACCGATGATGACGGTGGTTCATACTTACTGGCCATACTTATCACGGATTACGGGTCTGTAATGGTTTCCAACTCGTAGTAGTAACGATACTTAACGTCTAGCTAACGTTCTTATAACATAGTATTAACAGGAATGATCTTTACAGACTTACGGAAACTCTTTTATAAAACCTCTGAACTCACCAGCATTATATGTTTACATTTTGGCATGTTTTCTCAGGTCGCCAAGGTAGCAGTCTTTGGATTTAGGCGCACGGGGTCTTGCACGGCGTCTAGGTGCTAGAGCATATTAAATAAATGTTTTCAGACTATGTTTTATGTTTCCTTATAAACAAGATTTCGCTTCCGCATGGTCTATGTTATAAAAAAATTAATGTTTGGAGTTACATATTCTTTTCATTTAGTTGTCGTTTATTGTGACCGTTGACTTGGATCCTCGTGTGTCACGCGTCTCGCGGTAAAACCCCGTAAGTGGAATTTGAGGGTATGACAGAAGCTGAGAAAAATATGTAGAAAAACTTTTGAATAATGTTTTCTTCTTGGTACTTAATGTATAGAATTACTATATTTATTTTTTAAAGTGGTCAATAGTTTGTAATGATACTTTGTAATAACACGTGTTAATAGATTGTATGCTTTATTCCCCAGTAAACTTATGAAGTGAAAATTATAGTATAAAGTAAGACAAAAATCGACTGACAAGAAAATAAAAGTTTAACATATGTTACCAAATAACACATGTTAACCTCTCATGCAACATTAACACATGTTACCCTTCCATGAAGTTCATTTGAATGTCCTGGGTAGGTTTATATATGCCTTAAACTTTTACTCTTTTGGTGAAATATTCTACCTTAACATGTGATGTACAAATATCAAATATTTATATAACCTTATAATGGATGGTAGGTGTTAGTTTCCATATGTGGTCCAATGTTAAACATGTGTTATTCCTAACACGTGTTATCTCATCATGTGTTAACATGTGTTACCCCTAACATGTGTTATCATATCTCGCATACCCTCCCATCTTCTTTGGGAATCGAAGAATTATAATAGGACATCCATAAAAGGGTTTGAAAACGGCGAGGCAGTCGATCAAAACATACAAAAAAGGGTAAGAGCAGACAGACAAAAGGGACAACAAAAAAACTAACATGTGTTAAATGTTGCCACATGATAAGATAAGGTTCAGGCCAATAATATGTACCAACCAGTAACCTGGCTCATGCATTACTAATAGGAACTTAAATCAAAAGGGGACACCAAAGTCGGGCCACATGGTTTTTATCCATCATGTGTTAACATGTGTTATCCCATATCATATGACCTCCCATGTTTTTTGGGAATCAAAATAAACTGTACCAGGAGTTTGACTTACCATTACAATAGAACATCCATAAAAATAAACTAACATGTGTTAAATGTTGTCACATGATAAGATAAGGTTCAGGCCATTAATATGTACCAACCAGTAACCTGGCTCTTGCATTACTAATAGGGAGTTACTAATATGAACTTAAATCAAAAGGGGGCACCAAAGTCGGGCCACATATTTTTTATCCCATCATGTGTTAAAAAGTGTTATTCCTAACATGTGTTATCTCATATCATATGACCTCCCATGTGTTTAGGGAAACAAAATAAATTGTACTAGGAGTTTGACTTACCATTACAATAGAACATCTATAAAAATAAACTAACATGTGTTAAATGTTGTCACACGATTACATAAGGTTCAGACCAAATAATATGTACCTAACATGTGTTATCCCATCTCATATGACCTCCCAAGTTTTTTGGGAATCAAAATAAACTGTACCAGGAGTTTGACTTACCATTACAATAGAATATCCATAAAAATAAACTAACATGTGTTAAACACGATTACACGATTACCTTTTTTTTATAATTGTGTCCATTTTTGAAGTTTTTTTATGCCTAATGATATTTGAGTGTTCTGGGTAGGTATTTTTTTTTTTTTGCTGTGATAATAGTCTTTTTAATTAGATCTGATAACACATGTTACACTTCTTTCTTTCAAGCCAAATTGATAAACTCATGTTACCTTTGCAAACAACCCAATAACAACTATAAAACATAACACATGTTACATATTCTGACAAATAACATACACATTAAGGACACAACTACAAAGAACTCTTTTAAGGACATAACCACAAAGAACACCTTCAACCCCTTCTTCTCTGTTAACACTGGCCATCCTCTCTAATCGTCTCCGATTACCTTCTAACACCTCGGATGAATATCATCACAATCAAAGCAAAACCCACTTCAATTTTTTATATAAAAATAATAAAACTGAATAAATGAAAAAAAAACAAATAAAAAACTAGGTTATCACCCAACAAAAACCCAAATCAAGAACACATAAATACCTGCTAAAATTGAAGATCATCACCAATGTAGTCGGATCTGAATTAAGGTCGTGGAAGGGAGGGGAATGATAGAGGAGAAAGGAGATGGAACCACCATTCACCACCACTATTGCTACCATTCAACCACAAGGATAGAGAAATGCAAAGAAAAAATAGACTTGAGAGAAAGAGTTACGCCAAGAGAGAGAGAGAGGGGGGTCGGACCGGTCGTCTTCTTCGGCGGATCTATCTTCTCCGGCCACACCTCCAGCCACCCGGAAACCAACAACTTTAACATTAGCAAAAAAATCACTAAAAAATACACATAACAAAATAAAAGAGACTTGAAAGAGAGAGAGACAAGAAAGAAGATGAAGAACACCAAGAAGATGAAGAAAGAGGAGAGAAGAGGGAGATGATTGTTACTAGAACCACCATAACCACTACTCGTCACTTGCTTTCGTCACTCACAACCACCACCCACTAGATATTAATGGTGTTTAAGAAGAAAGGGTTGTGAGGTGAGAGAAGAGAAGAAAGATGTGAGGGGTGAGGGGTGAGAGAGTGGTGTTTTGAAAAGAAATATGAGAGAGGAGAGAGAATGTGATTATGATAAAGTTGAAAAGAAATGGGAGAGAGGATAGTCAATATTCTCTACACATACTACCCTTTATTTTGTCTTTTTGTTTGAAAGAAATCAATTAAATAAAATGAAAAAACACATTTAATCACAACCATTGATATAGGTTGATCAAGGGCTAGGAAAGGGTTTCCAAGGTTTTCACTCTAAGAGTGGGTTTTCACATTATCCTTACCCTATATATATATATATATATATAGGGGAAGTATTGGGAGAAAACCCACCCAAATTGAGTAAACTCTAGTAAACTTGATACTTGGCCAAGATTTGTCCACATCACCCATTTTAATTTATCTCATATTATATTAACAAGGTTACTTTAGTCATTTTAGATTTCCCCCCCCCCCCCTTTTCAATTTTGAAACATTTCCCCCTCCTATATAACACATTCTCTCTCATTATCTCTCATTCTCTCACCACCACATTCTCTCTCATTCTCACCTCTCACAACCATGAGCAGCCACCACCACCGCCTCACCACCATCGACCACACTAACCACCACCATTAACCACCACCATCATCGTCCACCATCATTAACGTCTACAACAACCATCGACCATCTACCATCATCATCTAACATCATCGTCGAACACCACCACCACCATCGCTCCTACCATCGAAACAACAACCACCAGCATCATCAATGACGACCACATAACCATTCAGATTTCCGACTGATTCTCTGTTCAGATCTTCGACTGATGCTGCTGGTATGGTGATTAAAACCGGATTTTATTTTGTAATATCTTGGAGTTTTTATTGCACTCAAGTTGTTTAATCAAATGTCTAAGAGAAAAACACTAGTGTTGCAACTTGAAACTAATGTTTTTGTGGGCTCCTTTTAGTTTTTATGGCTGATTTGTTTTTGAGTGAAAAATGTGTGAAACTGTACTGCTGAGCTGGAAATGGTAGTTTATTTTGAAGTACACATTAATTTTGCTTTTAATTTTTTCGTTATTCACTACTTTATTATAGATTAGATTTATATAGTTTTGTCCGATTTTCTTATCATACTTTTTAAAATATATACTTCCACTATATTGATGAATCTAGCAAATAGAAACACTATATTATGACCCTCCGCCATTGAATAAATGTGTAGTCTTTTATGTTAGTATATGTTAACACATGTTATTTTTTGTGATGTCCCATTATGTGTTCGAGGATGCCAACTAACATGTATATATTTAGAGTAGTTTTATAAAAATGTATGTATTTGTATATATTTAAATAAAGGTCTGATTTTGGTGAAGGTTTGTTTTTTGTATTGGTGCTTACTAATGTGTAAGGGTTCAATTAACACAAGTTAGTGATTCTAGCACATGTTTGTATTTGGTGCCTACTGATGTGCCTACTGATGAATCTATCTCAATTGACATGTGTTAGGGTTCAATTAACATGTGTTAGTGATACTAACACAAGTTTGTATATGGTGCCTACTAATGAATCTATTCCAATTGACATGTGTTAGGGTTCAATTAACATGTGTTAGTGATGCTAACACATGTTAGTATATGCCAAACTAACATGTGCTATGGTTCATTTTAACATGTGTTAGTGATGCTAACACATGTTAGTATATGTCCAACTAACACCCAAATTGACCCAGTTAACATTTGCTAGTTACAAATGTTTAATTATTAAAAATAATTAATGTAGGAGGTTCTATGAGCAACCACTGGACTTCAAGCCGGCTACTCCGCATAAGGATCAACTAGAGATGGAGTGCTAAGGATTGAAACATGAAGCCGAAAATGCCTAATAAGGAATGAAGCATAACGCCGAAGACGACTATTAAAGAATGAAGCATAATATGTTTTTTATGTTAGTTTATGATAGTTTTGTATCATCTTTTTAATTGTTTAGATTTATATGAAATTAAGTTGTTACACTCAATGTTGATTGCAATAAATTTTTATATACATGTTTTCTTTTATGTTGATATACTAGTCCAAAATTATCGTGATAATTATCTAAACCAATAACACGTGTCAGTGATGTGTGTGAAAGAAGTTTGTTTGAAGAAAACAACTAACATGTGTTAAAGGGCTCGTGTGGCATACGTTATTAATAAATCTGGATCTTTAAATTAATATATGAAATAAGTGGTAGAGAAGAAAGTAGGGGAGAAAGGTGGAGAGAGAAAAGGTGGAGAGAGAAGATGAAAAGGTAGAGAGGGAATGTGACAAGATGGAGAGAGAAGGTGAATCCATTTTACCTTTATACCCTTTTTGTACTTTATTAGTAATATTTTAATGAGAATGTGGGTCAAAAGGTGGGACCATGGCTCACAACCATTGATCATGCTTGATCAATGGTTGTAATAGAGTTTATTGAGTTTACTCAAAAAGATAGGGTTTTCTATTAAACCTTGCCATATATATATATATATATATATATATATATATATAGGGGGAGGATAAATTGAAAACCCTCTCCAGTTAAGAAAACTTAGAAAACCTCATCTCAACCATTCATTCCATCTAATCTACGGTTGGTAATTTTCTTAAAAACAAATTTTACTTTTTGAATAAAATATGTAACAAGAAGTACAAAAAGGGTATTTATGGAATATTATAACATGTAATTCTCTCTCATCTGTCACATAGTACTACCTTTTTGACTTTTCTCTCACCTTTAATATTTCAATTCTCTCTCCTCATTAGCTCTCTCATATTTTTTTACTAAGTACTTTTTACTTATATTTTTAAGTACAAAAAAACACTTTTACATGCAGACAACTCAACGTTTCTCTTATCTTTGGCTCACAATTTAATAGCATGTAACAACAAACAAAACTAATGTTCTTAGGATTTTTAAACTATGTAATTATATTGTTAAGCATAACAATGAAAATCATATACATTTTAACAACAAAACGTCACATATGTGTTGTTGTTACAACTTATACTTCTAGTATGTTACAACTTTTAGTATGTTACAAACTTTGTTACTGTTTTACAATTTATACTTTGTGTAACCTAGTCTAGATTCAAAGAAATAAAAAAAAAACAATACATCTGATTGGATTTAAAGAAATAATGAAACATAATAACAATCTATTAAATGATTAAAACGTACAATTGTAACAAAATAAAAAAATACAATAACATGACCCAAATAAAAAAATGTTCATTGTAATAAATCATCTCATCTTCTTTTTACCCTTCATCAAAAACCCATCTGCATAAAAACAAATAATAATACTAATAAATAAAAGAAATCATCATAGTATGTTAAAACTTTTGTTACTATGTCACAGCTTATACTTTGTGTAACATAGTCTAGATTCAGAAAACTAAAAATATACATATATGTGAATCCAGCAAAAATCATCATAGTATGTTACAACTTTTCTTACTGTAACAAAATCTGGATTCAAATATTTGTGTAACAACTTATACTATGAGTGAGGTCGAATTGATTTCTTATTAATAGATGTTATATAAAACTCTTGCAACATAAGGAAAAAACAAACTTTGAGCAATATAATGTTTAATAACTTTGCTAGATTATTAAATTATATTCATGGAAACAAATTTGAAAATAAAAGGAAAATAGGCTTGTAAGAAAACCAATTGCAAAAATACATAGCTTTTTCAAAAGTTTAACTGTGAAAACAACAATCTTTACAACATAAAATTTAAAAAAAAACCCATCCAAAGGCACTTAAAATAGACCCGAAGGCATTATAAAAAAATAGAAAAAACAAAAAGAAATGTTCTTGAAACCCTCCAATATGTTAGAGATCCAAGTTCAATTTAGTTGTGATCAACACTTTTTTCTTTTAAGGCTAATGTTAGTTAAATAAAAATTATTGTATCCAGAAACAATAACTTACTTGTTGTTTAATGTTTGTCTCATCCCATGTGTCGGATCTTTAATGACGCTTGCCACCGTTTCATTTCGGATCTAAAAAACCAGCAAGATCTGGATCGTATTTTTACATAGAAACAACACCAAGATCTGGACCATTCCCACGCCGTACCACCAGATCTTGACTCGTACATCAAAGGTGGGTTGTTTTGGAGGTTTTAGGGAAATTGGAGGTGGGTTTTTTTTAAACAAAAGGTGGTTTTTTTAGAGGACTCCATGATTCTTTTTTAGGTAGAAAACTAGAATTGAAGGTGAGAAAGAAGTAGAAGCAGAGATAGAGATATGGTGTTGAAAGAAGAGAGAGGAAAGAGGTAAAGTAAGATTGTCTTATTGGTGTGTTGATTTACGTGTCACCAACACTTCAACCCATGTAACATTGTACTTCATGCTGCCACCATTATTACAATACCAATAATACCCTTATGTGGAAGAGAAAACAAGAAGATGTGGCTGAATATGAGCCTCTCATTGAGTTTCTTAAGTTTCTTTAACTCATGAGGGTTTTCTAATTATACTTTCCCTATATATATATATATATATATATATATATATATATATATATTCTCACACTAATCGGTCCAACTTCACCAAAAAAAAGTGAAAAACCATCCACTAAGACCAAATGGTGTGGGCTCAGGGACAATACTCGATGGACTGATTTGGCAAGTGCCCCGATCAGGAACACCCCCCTCCCGATTTTATTTCGGTGAAATCGGTGGAAAACCACCGTTGGTGTCGAGTGCTTTGATTGGCTAAAAAATATAGCCGTTTAAATTGAACGTTGGGCTTTATTTTTTTTAAATCAAACTTTATATATATATATACCAAATCAAATTCAAAACAAAACACACCAAACCACTCTACAATCCACACCACAATCATACTTTCTTTCTAAAATTTATAAATATCATCATCTTCAAAATATTATAAAATCCAATTGTTTAGCTATGAGTTCACCAGAGTCAGAAGAAAATGCGATAAACTTTTACGTTGGTGCGATGATGGAAACATCGCATATTATTTTGGAGTTGGACGACGAAAGCGATAGTGAAGCATCTTCGGTACCATTGACACGGAGCACTGCGCTTAATAGAGACCGTGATGGTATATTACATTTTCTTATTGTGTTATTTTATAACATTGTTCAAAATTTGATAACATCCTTGAAAAATTTATAATATATTAATTTATAATATATTTTATACTTTTAAAAGGTGCACATGGTCGTTTGGTTGCCGACTATTTTGATGAAGACTGTGTATACACTAACGAACAATTTAAGCGTCGTTTTCGAATGAGTAGAAGTTTGTTCGAACGAATTGCCGATGATTTAGCTAATTACGATGAATTTTTTACACTAAGATGGGATGCTAGAGGGAAACGGGGTTTTACAACGCTAGAAAAATGCACGACTGCTATTCGTCAATTAGCATACGACAATGCTAGTGATTCATGGGATGATTAATTAAAGATGTCTCATAGACTGAGTCGGGAATGTTTGTACCAGTTTTGCGAAGATGTCATGAAGTTATATAGCAAGGTTTATTTGCATACGCCAAGGAAGAATGACATCGAAAAGATCTACGCGCACCATGCAGAGAAACACGACTTTCCTGGCATTCAAGGAAGTCTTGATTGTACGCATTGGCCATGGCGTAATTGCCCCACTGCATGGAAATGTCAGTTTACTCGGGGTGACATGGGAGAACCATCAATTATTTTTGAAGCCGCTTGCTCACAAGATCTATGGATTTGGCATGCCTTTTTTGGAGTTGCATGTTCGTGTAACGATTTAAATGTTCTTCCAAGATCTGAGATTTTTGACCCCATGATTAAAGGCACCGGCCCTGATGATTCTTTCTGGCTCAATAGTGTAAAATATAAGCATGGGTATTATCTATGTGACGGCATATACCCAAGCTACTCGTCTATTGTGAAGACAATACCGAATTCGATGGATGAGAAAAGGAAAAAGTTCACGAAGTGACAAGAATCGGCAAAAAAAGACGTCGAACGATTATTTGGTGTGTTAAAGGCGAAATGGCATATAATACAACGCCCCGCACGTGCATTTCATCCACAAAGATTGAGATATATTATGTATGCTTGTATAATACTTCATAACATGATAATCGAAGACGAAGGTCGTGCGATATGCGTTTACAATCCGAATGAGGTTGAAGAAGTTCTCGAGCCAGTGACGAGGCACAACAAGAATAAAACACGTGGGCGTTACACGATACTACTGTGCATGACCACCTTTGTTCGGATCTAATCGACCACATTTGGAATAATTTCCATGTCGCCCTCGTTGATGATGAGTAGTTTTTAGATTTTTTTATTAACTTTAATTTGTATTTTTTTTAGTTTGTGAACTTTAGTTTGTAATTTTTTTTACTTTGTGAACTTTAGTTTGTATTTTTTTAAAATTTATGAAATTTTATTTTTTTATGTTTTTCGCTTTTTTTTTTAATTTTTACGGTTTTCGTTAATTTATTTGAATTAAAAAATATTTATGAAATGTAAAATATGTAATTAAATAAAAGAAAAAAAGTAATAAAAAAAGGAAGGTGGAATAGGGAATTGGGGGAAACCATTTCCAAACTTTTAGGGAGAAAATATGGAAAATGATGTGGCGCTGATGTGGCATTTAGAAGAGTTGAGAGAGGTTGCTCCCACACCATATAGCCTAATTAGCTTTTCTTTCGTAGTTCGGCAGTGAGAGAAACAATATAAACACATTTGAACTTCTTGGTGTTGCAAAAATCTATATATTTTTTTAACGACAAACATTTTTAACACCCTTAATTTCACATTTACCTTACATTTGTAAGAATATGAACACATAATCTCACATTTGTAAGGGAACACCATACCACTAAATCAAAAGATCATGGGTATAACATATGAGTATATGAGCATGCCATGCTATAAATGAGATTGGTAGAGGTGGAGGTGATGACTAGTGGGGTTGGCTACCAAATACACAAATATATTTGTGGTGTATAATGTTTACTAAATGGAATTTTAGCCACGCTTGGATATGTTAGAAATATCTTTAATCATGAACAATCGCACTTAATCTTTTACGACGCAAAGTGTGAACTATCATAAGAAACAATGCACGGTAATGCTTGCAAAGATTCCAAACATCTTGTCACATTTCATCTACAACACTAGTCGGATTTGTAATGATAGATGATTACAAATCTACAATGACAACCATCATATGATATTTTGAAACGTCATATGTCTTGTACACCATCTTACGCCATCACTTCAAAATCCTGCTTTTAAATTTCAGGTTACGAAGATGGTTTATGATGTTAGTATTTACAAAAATAATGATTAAATGACGATATCCTAAGGCTTCATTTTTTAAATTAATTAGAAAATATCTACTTGATAAAAATAAAAAGATAACAGGCATTAACACCATTTTTTTCTAACTTTTATATTATTATTTTTTTCGAACATCAAAGCTTATACACCACAGAACCATTCATGAAATGATGAAGCTGTTCCAGTTTTGTATTCTCACCCCAGCCATCTTCGATCTTTTTAAGTTCCATCAATAAGTCGTCTCTTTAATATATTTTCATCAGTGAAGTATTGGACCCCTTAAACACCTTGTCTGATTCTACTATCCCGAATTCTCCAAATGGTCATGAGAAATATTGCATAGATGGTTTTCTTTTTGTTTTTTTTTTTTAAACGGCAAGGAACGACAGGTCAACCATCGTGACACCGACGCTGTGGCCGAGGTCGACAACTTGACCACCATCAGCCCCTTGGCTCTTCCAAACGCGCGGAAACCTAACCTCCAATTGTCTGAAGACACGACCGTGGAATAATCGGTAAAATCCCGTTTTCCATCCGAGTCGAACCGACAACCAGCGTCACTCGATTTGTTCTCGGCTTGTTTCCTTTTTGTTGATAGGTAACTCAAGGCTGCTGCAGTATTCATTATTGGA
Organism: Ambrosia artemisiifolia; assembly: GCA_032199755.1. Taxonomy (NCBI): domain Eukaryota; kingdom Viridiplantae; phylum Streptophyta; class Magnoliopsida; order Asterales; family Asteraceae; genus Ambrosia; species Ambrosia artemisiifolia. The sequence continues at coordinate 8,300,167 of CM063521.1, forward strand.
GAATTTGTTGCGTCGAGACAAACTCTTATTTTATTTCATATTAACTAACCGCCAAAAACCAATTTTTAAATAATCCTATGCCATAACTTTTGTGATCAGCCGCCACAAATAATTTATTTAATTGCGCATTGCTAAAAATAGATGGCCATCAAAAGTAATACAAAATTTTCAAAAAAAAATCAAAAGTAATACAATTTAAAATAAAAACAATAGTTTTATTTTATTTGTCATAATTATTTTATGTTTTTCACCTACATTTTTATAATTTATAAAATTATGAGTATATGTCAATGTAACGTGTGTTTTTTTTAATCTACGCCAATGTACACATTTTACTTAAAGCTTGTTAGCATCATAATCTTCTACAATCAAACATTATTTGCAGCCTATATAATATAAGATAAATAAAGTTACACTTATTAGTTTAAGATATTGTAGTACATATTGTAAGACAAAATGGCAGTTAACTAGCAGTTACAAGAAATGACCGTTTCATGTATTGTTGTGTCCTTTAACCACCGGATTAACTGCATATAGGCACCGGTTCATTGTGTATTTAAAGCCCCTCAACCATAAATAATATTCATCGGTTTCTGCCATATTATTTCTCTCACTTTCTTTGCAAGTCTGCACATTGATATTATTGTTTCATTGAGTTGTAAGAAGTCTTATTTCTATCATGGCATCAGAGCCGCAGGATCCTAAAGCCAGTGTTAAAGGTCGAATCATTTGGTTAACAAACAAACGATCAAACCCAATCAAACAAAAAGATGAAGAGAACAAACAATAAGATTACAAAGCCAGGCGATGTTTAGGAGAAACATCCAGATTCCAAAGTTTTTCTCAGAAATTTGGCAAAGAGAAGAAAAAGCAGTTGGTTGATCTGGAGGATCCTAGAGGGAATCAAGGTAGAGATTGTAATCGTTTTGTTCATTCAAGTGGAGGGTACAAAAGTTTGTATGCTAGAAAACTATCAAACAATAATAACACTCAAAGTGCAGAAGAGACCGGTTGGGAATATCCGAAAGGTATGTGTTGTTATTATTGCAAACTTCCATTTCATTACCTAAAAACTACCCAGAAAGGATCGGGAAAGTAGAGTTTATGGTCAAGGGTACAGAAGGGAAAGGATGGAACGATATTTGGCAAGGGAAAAGAAGTTTACAAAGGCATAGAAGTTTACAGTTCTGGGGAAATTCATACCATTGAGGGTGTGTATTATATTCTGACTTTAAGGAGGAATGTTCTTAGTGTTGAGAAAGTAAGATCCCAAGGATTCAAACTCATTTTCGAGGGTGATGTGTTTTACATCAAAAGAGACTTGTTATGGAAGGGAAAAGAAAAATAAGTTGCCTATGATCCCATTTCTGAACCAGTTATCCATTGTTGGGTATGCAACGATCATCATGCCGGTTACAAGTGTCCAATGAACAATGATAAAACCGACGATCAGAAGTTATACACACCAACAAAGTCACAATCAGAAATAGGAAGTTCCAAACGAAAGATCAAGGCACAAACTGATGAGGGACAGTCTGATCTCATCAAAGAAGCAATTCGGAAACAAGAGGGAGAGAAGACTTGCATATGGGAGCACTTTGGAAGGGTGAACATGGATCCCAATCATGCGAGCATTAGCAAAAATGAACCCATCATCCATCCAGTTAATGAATCTGCCTTAGATAATTGTGTGACATTCATGGATCTAATCCATAATTCCACGCAAGTGGATGTTCACAAGATTAAGTTTAAAGCCGAATTCGAAAGGACGATGTCCAGGTTTCTGAAAGATTTCCTCAGTTTCAACGTTCACATGCCTATACCACCACTAGACCATTTGGGAAAGAAAGTCGAATTATTTAATCTCTACATGACTGTGGAGAAGTTCGGTGGAATAGAAGCAGTGAACAAATATTGTCTATGGGTTCAAGTTGCACTCAAAATGGGTTATGGTTATGGATTGCCCAAATTTAACTTAGAAGATGAAATTGTGTGGACTCCCCGAACCATTTACAACAAGTTTTTGGAAATGTTAAACTGGTACCACTTGAAGCATAAGGGAAGAGAAATACAAGTGGAATCAAACGAAGACAAGATAGAGATGACCATGAGGCAACTGAAGCCATTAACCACCATTATGCCACCAAAAAAGAGGACAAGAACTTCCAACAGAAGTAGGGAATGTGAGAACAATAGTAGTTTGATTATATGAAGATTAAGGGGGAATTATTAGATAATATAAACATTATGTGCAGCCTATATAAGATAATATAAACTTTATTGTGCAGTGTGTGACATGTGTATTAATAAATAAAGTCACACTTATTAGTTTAAGATATTGTAGTATATATTGTAAGACAAAATGGCAGTTAACTAGCAGTTACAAGAAGCGACCGTTTCATGTATAGTTGTTTCCTTTAACCACCAGCTTAACTGCATATAGGCATGGGTTCATTGTGTATTTAAAGCCACTCAGCCATCAATAATATTCGCCAGTTTCTACCATATTATTTCTCTCACATTCTTTGCAAGTCTGCACATTGATATTATTGCTTCATTGATTTACAAGAAGTATTATTTCTATGAAAGCTGACTTGTAAATGGTAATGTAAAAACTAAAATTTGTCCAAGCACAAATGTATATATCCTAAAATTTGCCTTACAATTTTGGGTCTTTTTTTATTTTAATAAAGTGAAATTTACATATCTCACTATTCTAATAATATAATATATTGCATTATAAGTTTTCAATATATCATTGTGGTGTGTTTATTTTTATCTACAATACGATAAAAGTTCAAAATAGGGTCAAATATAATATAGTTGATTTTTTTTGTTCTTTAACTTGATGAACCGAATCAATACCATGTGAACAACACCAATATTGTATTCTTTTTTACGGTTTTCTCAACGTGGATATATGTTTACCCTTTTCGATATTATGATAATATAATATAATACAACAAGTAAAAGTGCCTGCAACTTATATTAGAAAAGCAAAGGGTTGAAATTGTTAAAGTAAAAAAAAGAGGGATGATAAACAGAATTGCCGCCGACATTACTAATTAGGATATAGATAATGCTTTATAAAAATTTTAATATACCATTGCGACAAACTTATTTTTATCTAGAATTCAATAACAATATAAAATCGAACGTGTCAAATGTAGTTGGCTTTTTTTTTGTTCTTTGCAATGACTAACCGAATCGCACCAGCAGAACTGATACTGACCGAATTGCCACTGTAGAGCAAGAGGGTACATCTAGTGTTCCGTCATTACATAGGGTTGAGTCTTGTTGCTCTTTTTTTTATCTCATAACAACTGCAACATATGGTGGTCGACCGATGGTTAAACGCTTTCCTTTAAATTTCACTTTCTCACCACGATCACAAATTGAAAACACCTCAATCCAACCACCATACACTTCCAACATACATATTCAGCGTTTTTCGTTAAACCACTTATTGGTGTTTGTACGTTTCCGCATTCTTCTAAGTTCATAACTTTTAGATATTGTTTTAACCGAACTAGATTATCGAGGAATAACATTGGTAGCCTATATTGCTTATGTGTAACAAATTGTTTCCCGTGTATAGATAGGGATGGTAATAGGCTTGGGACGGTTTTAGGTAAATCCTAAACCTCAAACCTGATTAAATAAGCTTGTCCCAAACCTGTCAGATTCTGTTGGGTAATTACTCGGCAAGTATTAGGTATATCTGTGGATTTCGGGTAAACATGCAAATAAAAAAAATTCCCGTTGGGTATACCCGATCCAAACCCATTGGGTATCTTTCGGTTAAGTACTCGTCAATTACATTTAGCAATACCGCTATGACAAAACAAAACATTTTGAATTAGATCTTTATTTCTTAAGAGATCAAATTTTAAAGGGTATTGTAAAAACTGTTTCTATTGATTCAAAAGAACAAGTTGCAGATGTATTCACAAAAGGCTTGTTATCTTCTGCTCATGAATACTTGTGTAATAAATTGTGTTTAGTTGACCCATTTAAACAATAGAATTGTGGGGGGGTGTTAAAAATATGTCTTAATATATCCAATTCTATTATGGGTCAAGATGGTTGGTAAGTTTGTATTTTTATAGTTGCAATTTATTTTATAAAGTATTTGAATATTTTGCATAAGTGAATTTTGCAGGTATTGGGCTAAGGATTGGATCAGATTGTTATTGGGCTGATAGAGTGTTGCTACTTAATGGATTAGAAGATGTTGGGCTGCTCCAGAATAAAGAAGAAGGCGTATTGGGCTTCGGTGTACCACCAGCCCGTCTAAGATATTCGATGGGCTTCTCCACGTCAGCGATCTGTGTGATTGTTTAAGAAGAGATCTTGATCGTCTATTAAAGAAACACAAATCATTTCAGTCCGTTAGATTTGTGTTTCTTCAGCTCCTTTATCTCTCTCTATAAAAGGATTCATCAGTCCATCCTTTACGAGTTTAGCTTAGTTTCTGATCAGTCTTTTGTTATTCTCTCTTCACTTTCACTCGTCTAAATAGCTAGGGTTTGATCTTGTGTAGTTTATGTTCAGATACATCTTGTATCTGTTCATCAGATCGTTGTCTGTTTTGTCTATTGATGGTAGTGAGAGTTTTTGTTTAGATCAGTTTGTACTCAGTTTTGTGATTCTTTGATTCGAATAAAGTTCTTTTTAGTTTCTGTTGAAATATCATGTTTGTAACATGGTATCAGAGCTATAGGCTTTGAGTTCGAGGTGATCGTCTTCCGCTAGATTTAGGGTTTCTGCTTCTTGAAAGAAAAGAAATCTTGGTGTGTATCTGGTTAGATCTGAGAAATCAGATCTAGGGTTTGCACTCTGGTTTAGCTGGACTTGTGGGATCTGATCTATTCTTGAGATCTGTGTGGATTGGAAAGCATATTTTCTTGTGCTCTCTGACCTGTAACCCTAAGTGAAGGTTGCAGGTTACGAGTTCTTGGCGAACCCTAACTTGGGCTCTTTGGTGAGATCTTTTCATTATTTTTGTTTGTAGAGTTTGTCCTAAGGAGTCGTTTGCTCAGGGCTTGAGAACCTGATTAGCTTTAGGGTTTGTCTAGGTCTTAGGTGGCTCCTGTACAAGGACCTTCGCTGGCACCTTGAGTGATGAACCAGTGATCTGGAACACCTGTACAGCTTCGCCTGTTTGTTTTGATTATTTGCTTTCCTGTTCAGTTGTTGTTGTGTGATCTCGGTTGATCTGCTGTGTGATCTTGTTTTATCTGTTTTCTGTTTATTTCCTGAGTGTGATCTGCTGTGTAGTTCTGTGTTTGTTTAACTAGATAGTTATGACGAATGAAGGAGGGGGTCAGGGCCAAGGTCAAGGTGGTGATGGTTTACCACTCATTGATCCTGTGACCTTGGTCAACAAGATTGATGCTGGTGACCCTCTTTATCTTCATCCTAGTGATTCCACTAACCTGACTATTGTTAATATCAAACTTAAAGGAACTGAGAATTACAGTGTATGGTCTAATGCTATGATACTTGGTTTACAAGTTAAAAATAAACTAGGTTTCATAAATGGGGAATGTGTTAGGTCTGTTGATGATCCTGTTCTTGCTAGGCAATGGGATAGATGTAATTCTATTGTTCTTACTTGGATTCTTAACTCTATGTCTGAGGAATTGTATCTTGGACAAGTATTCTCTAAACTTGCTAGTGATGTATGGAAAGAATTAAAGGAAACTTTTGATAAAATAGATGGTTCTGTGGTCTTTGATTTGTATCAAAAAATTAATAGTTTTAATTAGGATGGTAGTTCTGTGTCAGAATACTATCAGAAATTGAATGTGATGTGGAAGCAATTGGATCAGATTCTTCAATTGCCTCCATGTACTTGTGATGCTGCAAAAGATTTTAATAGTTTTAGTCAAATGATCAAACTTATGCAGTTCTTGATGGGATTGGATAGTTGTTATCAAACTGTTAGAACTAATTTGTTGACTAGAGATTCTTTGCCTACTGTAAAGGAGGCTTATGCTATTGTGTCTAGGGAAGAGTCACATAGGAACTCTAGTGGGGCAAATAAAAAGTCACAAACTGTTAGTTTTTTGTCAAAAACAACTCAAACTAATCAGTTTGAAGATTTTAATAAACGGTTTGCTAATAAAAATAGTAGTCAATCTGCTTTAAAATGTACTCACTGCAATAAGAATGGTCATCTTGCTGAAAAATGTTTTAAGTTAATAGGATATCCCCCTTGGATGAGATCAAGGGGGAATCAATCTAGAAGGATGGGGGGTAATAACAATAGTAATAACAGTAATGTTGATACTAATTCTAAAAACCCTATGTCTTCTTTAACTAATGAGCAAATGACTAAACTTTTGAATCTTTTAAGTGATAAAACTAAGGAGAGTCCACAGAGCTGCAATGTTTCAGGTAGTTTCTTCTGTGCTAATGTGTATGGTAAACCTGTATTTGGTTTTGCAAGTTGTGTAGGGAATAAGGTTAAGATTGGTTGGATTGTTGATTCAGGGGCCAGTCAACATATGGTCACTAGTGATGTTGAATTAACTGATTATATAGAAGCATTAAGTAGAAATGATACTTGGTCTGTTGTAGATAAACCTAAGGGTAGGAATATAGTTGGCTGTAAATGGATTTATAAAATAAAATATAAAGCCAATGGTGAAATAGAGAGGTATAAAGCAAGACTTGTAGCCAAAGGCTATAGTCAAAAGGAAGGGATTGATTTTGAAGAAACATTTGCACCTGTTGTGAAAATTGTGACTGTTAGGTGTATAATATCACTTGTTGTTTATAATGATTGGAATTTATATCAATTAGATATAAACAATGCATTTCTTTATGGTGAGTTAAATGAGGAAGTATACATGTGTCTTCATGAGGGTTACAATACTAAAGAGGAAAATAAGGTGTGTAAACTAAAAAAGTCTCTTTATGGTTTAAAACAAGCACCTAGAATGTGGAATGAAAAACTTGTGAATGTCTTATATGAATTTGGTTTTCAAAGAAGTAAATGTGATCATTCACTGTTTTTTAAATGTTCTAATTTTGTGTGTATTATCCTTTTAGTATATGTGGATGATATTGTAGTTACTGGAAATTCTATTGTTGAAATAGACAAGTTAAAAAGCAGTCTTAAGTCTAAATTTTTAATTAAAGATTTAGGAAAACTTCAGTATTTTTTAGGGATAGAAGTTATTAAAGAAGAAGATGGTCTTGTTTTATCTCAAAGAAAGTATTGTACTGATTTATTAGCTGAGTATGGATTATTGGCTTGTAAACCTGTTAATGTTCCAATAGAACAAAATCATGTGATTTCTACATTAATAGCCAATCAATCTATACCTATAGATAACTTGTCTGGATATCAACAATTGATTGGTAAACTAATCTATTTATCTCATACTCGTCCTGATATAGCATATACAGTACATTTCTTGAGTCAATATATGCATAGTCCTCTGAAAGGTCATTTGAAAATTGCTTTTAAGTTATTAAGATATTTAAAACTTTCTCCTGGAAAGGGGATCAAGTTTAAAAAATCCGATAACTTTGAACTAGAAGCCTTTTCAGATTCAGACTGGGCGAAGTGTACAAACTCAAGAAAGTCTGTTACTGGTTTCTGTGTTTTCTTGGGTAATAATCTTGTATCTTGGAAGAGTAAGAAGCAATCAACAGTTTCTAGGTCTTCTGCTGAGGCAGAATATCGTGCAATGTGTGCAGTTGCTTGTGAGATAATGTGGATTAAGAATTTTTTAGAAGAATTGAAAGTTTTTGTTAAACTACCTGTTAATATAAGTTGTGATAATGAAGCTGCAATATCCATTGCAGCAAATCCAGTTTTTTATGACAAAACAAAACATTTTGAATTAGATCTTTATTTCTTAAGAGATCAAATTTTAAAGGGTATTGTAAAAACTGTTTCTATTGATTCAAAAGAACAAGTTGCAGATGTATTCACAAAAGGCTTGTTATCTTCTGCTCATGAATACTTGTGTAATAAATTGTGTTTAGTTGACCCATTTAAACAATAGAATTGTGGGGGGGTGTTAAAAATATGTCTTAATATATCCAATTCTATTATGGGTCAAGATGGTTGGTAAGTTTGTATTTTTATAGTTGCAATTTATTTTATAAAGTATTTGAATATTTTGCATAAGTGAATTTTGCAGGTATTGGGCTAAGGATTGGATCAGATTGTTATTGGGCTGATAGAGTGTTGCTACTTAATGGATTAGAAGATGTTGGGCTGCTCCAGAATAAAGAAGAAGGCGTATTGGGCTTCGGTGTACCACCAGCCCGTCTAAGATATTCGATGGGCTTCTCCACGTCAGCGATCCGTGTGATTGTTTAAGAAGAGATCTTGATCGTCTATTAAAGAAACACAAATCATTTCAGTCCGTTAGATTTGTGTTTCTTCAGCTCCTTTATCTCTCTCTATAAAAGGATTCATCAGTCCATCCTTTACGAGTTTAGCTTAGTTTCTGATCAGTCTTTTGTTATTCTCTCTTCACTTTCACTCGTCTAAATAGCTAGGGTTTGATCTTGTGTAGTTTATGTTCAGATACATCTTGTATCTGTTCATCAGATCGTTGTCTGTTTTGTCTATTGATGGTAGTGAGAGTTTGTAGTCTAGAGAGTTTTTGTTTAGATCACTTTGTACTCAGTTTTGTGATTCTTTGATTCGAATAAAGTTCTTTTTAGTTTCTGTTGAAATATCATGTTTGTAACACTTTATCAGGTAATCAGGTCGCGTAAACAAATGTATCACCAAATCTTAAGTCACGAAAAAATAAAAATAATCCCAAATTCATTCCCATACCCAATTACCTGACCATTAACCCGTCAAACATATATAAATATATGTCAGGTTTCGAATATACCTATAAGATTCGGGTTCGATTACCATCAGTATATAACTTATATAGACAGAAATATTGAGAGAGACACATCGCAATTCACATATCTAATTGTAATGTAAAGTACCAATATTAAATAATCTCAAAGGGCAGAAGGGTAAATTCACACAAGGCTATATTAGTAATTTCCACAAATTAAGTTTACATAACCATCCATATCATATCACCCCTCTTCCCACTATAACTACATCAAATATTCAACATCTCTCTCTCTCTCTCTCTCTCTCTCCCTAACCTCGCCGGACAAAAAATGGCGGTAACAGACTTTTTCGCTGGAGAAATAGCAACAGAGCTATTAAAAATGCTAATAAACATAACCCGAAAAGCCTGTTTATGCAAACCAAGTGCAGAGCAACTAATCCTAACAATAAACGAGCTGTTACCAATCATAACCGAAATCAAATACTCAGGAATCGAGCTAAACCCAATCCGTCAACACCAACTGGACACACTCTCACGAGCCCTCCACGACGGCCACGAGCTCGCCATCAAAGTCCTAAACTCAAGCCGTTGGAACGTGTACAAGAACCTACAACTATCAAGAAAAATGGAGAAGCTAGAGAAAAAGATAACAAGGTTTGTTCAAGGGCCGCTTCAAGCGCACGTGCTGGCTGATGTGCATCACGTGAGGTTTGAAACGAGTGAACGGTTTGATAGGATTGAAGGGGTGAGTAGACGGATTGAGGAGAGGTTGGAGTTGATGTTGATTGGTGGGGAGGGGGTGGGGGTAGGGGTAGGGGTAGGGGTAGGGGATGAAGGAGAGATGGTTAAGGTGGGTATGGAAGTAGGGAAGAGAGTGGTGAAAGGGTTGGTGATTGAGAGAGAGGAGATAGGGGTGGTTGGGATTAGTGGGATTGGAGGGAGTGGGAAGACTACGTTGGCTCGTCATGTTTGTAGAGATGATGATGTTATAAGTATGTTTTCTTCTTTTGATTATTATGTGTTTTGTTGGAATGTACCGAAACCGAACCGGTATCGTATCGTGTTAGAACTTTTAGTTCGGTACGGTAGGGATGAGCTCGGTACCGAACCGATAACGAAAATACCCATAACGGTTTTTGCAAAAACTTGGTACCGATACCGAAAATATACGGCACGGTATCGGCTCGGTATACAGTACCGGTATTTTAAGGTAAAATACCGCTACCAAACCGAAATACTGATATCGATTTTCGCCAAAACTTGGTACCGAAAATTGACCAGTATCGGTATTTTCGGTATATTTTTTTTGTGATTTTTGGGGTCGGTACAGTTTGGTACCGGTATGGATACTGATTCATTTTCGGTACCAAGTTTTGGCGAAAATCAATATCAGTATTTCGGTTCAGTAGCGGTATTTTACCTTAAAATACCGGTACTGTATACCGAGCCGATACCATCCGTATATTTTCGGTATATTTTTTTGTGATTTTTGGGATCGGTACAGTTTGGTACCGGTATGGTAGTGTCGTGTGGATTCTTTTGTTTTCCGTATTAAGTGTTTGATGAATGTATTTGTGGTGTTCCGGGTTTTTGTTTGGTACAAAGTGTTCGATGAAATGTCTCTGTGGTGTGGTCCGGGTTTTTATCGCGTGTTAAGTGTTTGATGGAATGTCTCTGTGGTGTTTCTGGTTTTTTATTTATGTGTTAAGTGTTTGATGGAATGTCTCTGTGTGTTTCAGGTTACTTTAATCACAGAATTTTGTTCCTGACGGTGTCGCAGTCGCCGAATGTGGAGCAGTTAAGGCAGAGGATTTGGGGGTTTCTTTCAGAAAGCAAGTTTAATGGCTGCTCTGATATAGTCCCACCATGGACCCCTGGGTATAATAGTTGGAACACGCCGACGCCTACCCTTGTTGTGTTGGATGATGTTTGGTCACCTCAGGTTCTCGAACGGCTTATCTTCAAAGTTCCGGGTTGCAAAACTCTTGTGGTTTCACGTATTAAGTTTCCACCGTCGTATCTAAACGCGACTTATGAGTTGGAGTTGCTCAGGGCTGAAGATGCAGTCTCGCTTTTCTGTCATACTTGTTTTGGACGAACGTCAATTCCTCCGGATAAAGATGCAGATCTAATCAAACAGGTAATAATTGTATGATTGTATCTTATCTGTTACAAAAATAGTAGTAAATTTACTGAATTATGATTGAATAAAGTGAATTGAATCATGAGTTGTTGAATGAATAGGTTGTGGAGAAATGTAAAGGCCTTCCTTTGGCTCTTAAAGTGATCGGAGCTTCGCTTAGAGACCAACCTGAAAAGTATTGGTTAGGGGCCAAGAACCGACTGTCACGAGCCCAACCGATTGATGACTCCCACGAAACTGAATTACTTAATCGAATGAGACTAAGCATTGATTACCTTTCTGAAAAGGTGAGAGATTGTTTTCTGGATTTGGGTTCTTTTCCAGAAGACAAAAAGATACCTTTAGATGTTTTAATCAATATATGGACCGAGCTTCATGACATCGATGAAGAAGAAGCTTTTGCCATTCTTCTCGAGCTTTCAACCAAGAATCTTGTGACACTTGTGAATGATTCAAGGTAATGTATAGTGTATATGCATATGAGTGATTATAATATTAATTTGATTTAAAGTTGCATGGTTTTAAATTTTAATTGCTCTTTATGTTAAAATGTTTTAGGGCTGGGGATAAGTATGGCAGCTATTGCGATATCTCGGTTTCCCAGCATGATGTGTTAAGAGACCTTGCTATTCATATGAGCAGTCTCGGCAGTGTAAATCAGCGAAAGCGATTGGTTATGGCAAGGAGAGAAAATGGGGTGCCCAAAGAATGGGAGAGGGATACTGAAAAGCCGTTTCTTGCAAGAATCGTTTCTGTTCATACAGGTAATATTTTTTAAACCTTTAAAGGGGGTGGCGGAGTGGTAAGTGCGTGAGTCTCTTTAACAGAAAATGCTTATAGGAAATTCTTTTACTTTATAGGCGAAATGAGAGAAATGGACTGGATGCAAATGGAATTTCCAAAAGCCGAAGTCTTGATCTTGAATTTTGATTCAACCGATTACTTTCTGCCTCCTTTTATAGCGAACATGCCTAAACTTAGAGCACTAGTGTTGATAAACTACAGCACCAAGACCGCAGAGCTTCACAACCTATCGGTCTTGGGTACTTTATCCAATTTGAGAAGCCTCTGGTTTGAAAAGGTTACCGTTCCTCATCTACCCAAAAAGACCATATTACCCCTCGCAAACCTGCGTAAAATCTCATTACTACTTTGTAAGATAAACCTCCAAGACCAATCCGAACTAGACCTCTCTCAGTTATTCCCTCGCCTAACAGAGCTCACAATGGATCACTGCATTGACATGACCATTTTACCCTCGAGTATCTGCCACGTGAAAACACTAAGGAGTCTAAGCATCACCAACTGTGAAAGTCTTGAACAACTCCCATTTGATTTCGGCAAGCTGATATTGTTACAAATCTTGAGACTGTACGCGTGTCCAAAGCTGAAAACGCTTCCAGTTGGGATAAAGAATCTTGTATGGCTGGAACACATTGATATATCTCAGTGTGTTAATCTTCATTATCTTAATGAAGAAATTGGTGGTTGTTTGAGCTTAAAAGAAATCGATATGCACGAATGTCCACAAATAAGAAGGTTGCCTAAATCCGTAAGGGGTTTGAGATCGTTGAGACGCGTCGTATGCGATGAAGAGGTTTCATGGCAGTGGAAAGAACTGGAGCCAGAGTTACCTGGTTTGTTTGTTCAAGTTGCAGAACAAAGCTTTGATCTAGACTGGCTTACAGAGTAAATAATTTTTTTTAATAATTTTTTTTTTTTTACTTTCTGTAGATATTAACTAGATAAATAGGTGAAATTAATATAGAAATAAAGTCAGTTGGCACATTTTGGGTTGAGTAGAAATAAAATTAATTGTGCCTTAATTTTTTTTTAATTTTTTTTTAGTTTATCAATTCTTAGCCATATGTTTTAAGAAATATTATTTTAGTCTATATTGCAATGTGAAATGAGAAAAACGCGTTACTTGGGTCAAGGGTTGACCAGAAGTGTGATAGCAACATGAAAACATAAAAAAAGAAGAGCGATAATGGATGCCAAAATTCTTGAGGCCCATTGCTGATTGATAATGAAAACAACATATGGTCCTTTTATTTATTTATTTATTTATTTTTTTGTGAAAATATAGTTCTACCTTCTCATTTGGGTTGATACTTAAATCACAATCAGGGATATGATGTGACACGAAATAAGAATGAAAGGCGTAAAATTCGGTTCGGTGACAGGAAATTAGAATGAAAGGCGTAAATTTCGGTTCGGTATAAACAGCTCTTGATTTGTTTCAGGTTGAAATCGTGATTACATTTAGCTGAACGGTCTCTTGTAGGTTTGTGTTGGTCCGTTTATATCTATACCTTTTAAGGATTATTTTATGTTAAAACTTAGTACGACTAAGGGTATGTTTGGCAATTTAATCCTATATATTTAAAAATATGAGTCGATGAAAGGGTTAAAACATGCGTACTTAAAAAAAAGTACATATAAAATGTGTGTGTTTGTGTATAAAACTGAAAATTATATATAAAATTCCAATTTGATTAATCACGATTAATCCCAACTAATCCTAATTAATCACGAGTCGATACCTCACCAACCGACTAGCACCTAGCGATTCTTACAACATTGAGTAAATTATTTTGTCATTTTTCTTTTCAATATAAAAAATACCGAGAAAAATTGATGGGGAATGTACAATGTTTCCTAAATACAGGGAATTGGAAAGTTAGTCTTCAATCTTCAAATTTCATCCATATGTTGTGGATTGGGAATATCATATTAATTAGAAACGTTAACCTTTCCTCGGATTTGTTGACACAGAGAAGTAAACGTGAGTGGTGTTCACATAATTGTTGTTTTAGACTATGAGGAGTGGAGGGGGGAAAGAGGGGGGGAATTGCCATGTGGCACTTGTGGGGTCCATTTGGGGGGGGGGGGGAAATTATGGGGAGTGGAAGGGGGGGGAAGAGTGGGCGGGAATTGACATGTGGCATTTATTTTTTCTTTTTTTTTTTGTTTTTTAAGTAATAAATATAACAATATTAATAAAACATAATTAAAAAACATTAATAATTAATAATAAACTACAAAATAAAAAATATAAAAAACATGAAATAAAAAAATACATGAACTAAAAAAAATACATTAACTAAACAAATACATCAAACATGTTTTTAATCATCACTGTCGGATGGGTATTGTCTTGGTACAGTCCAAATATGCTCAACCAAATCCGCTCGAAGGTTGTGATGTGTTTGAGTATTTTTTATTTCCATGTTGTTTAACGATCTTTCTTCATCGGTAATGTTTCCTTGACTTGATGGTGGTGCGTCACCAAAATACTCGCATATTGCACGCCCTTCGTCTTCCAAAATCATGTTATGTAAAATAATGCATGCATACATGATATTTTTTATTTGCGCTTTTTCCATCACTCGACATGGCATAGACAAAATGCGCCATCTTTTTTGTAAAACACCGAAAGCTCGTTCAATGTCTTTCCGTGCAGCCATTTGAGCTTTGTTAAACTTTGTTCGCTTTTCGTCTAACGTAGTCCTCCGTGTAAACGCTTTTACGAAAACGGCCCAATCAGGGTAAATTCCATCTGTTAGAACATACCCGTACTTGTATTCTACCCCGTTTACATAAAAAGTTCCTTTCTGTCCAACATCATTTACAAGATCGTTGAAAATTGGGGATTGATTAAGAATAGTTATATCGTTGTTCGAACCGGGCACACCAAAAAACGCATGCCAAATCCAAAGATCTTGTGATGCAACCGCTTCAAGCATCATACAAGGCTTTTTATGATATCCACTTGAGTGTTGACCTTGCCATGCAGTTGGACAAAGTTCCCACTCCCATTTCATACAATCTAAACTCCCGAGCATACCAGGAAAACCATGTTTTTCGTCGTGGAATTCCAAGAGTTGTTGTACGTCACTAAACGTAGGTTTTCTCAAATATTTTTTTAAATATAGTTCAATGACGTACGAACAAAAAAAAGTGGAGACTTTCCCTGGCCGTTCGGGCCGACATCTTTAGATAATCGTCCATTATGTCGGAAGTTTGCCCGTAACCTAAGTGTCTTAGCGCGGCTGTGACCTTTTGAAACGTGGTAAATCCCAACTCACCACGCGCATCGGGCCTTTGTTGGAAATATTCGTAATTATTTTCTAAATCGTTTGATATTCTTATAAATAAATTACGACTCATACGAAAACGCCGCCTAAAAATTTTTTCATCGTATCTTGGTTCGGGCGAGAAGTAATCACGTACCAATAAATCATTTGCGGCTTGTCGTTCACGAACTATATACTTTCTACGCTTTGGTTCCGAGGTCGCTTCATCATCATCCGCTACAACTTTAACGAGTGTCTGAATGGTAGCCATTATCATCTCCGCACCGTCATCAGATGATGAGCCCAAAGCGAGTTCAGCAAACGACGAAGACGAACTGGAACTTTGGTCCGACATCTTGCAAGTATATTTAACAAAAAGATTGTTTCGAAAGGATTTTATACAAATAGGAGATTGTGGGTTTGAGTATTTTTGAGTGTGTGTGGTTTATATATATATATAGATTTTAGAAAAATTTTTTTTTTTAATATTACCGTTGTCAAACGGTTATAATTTTAAATTTTTTGTTTTTTTTTTTTTTTTAAATAATCAAACGGTCCATTTTCAAACACCCAATCAACTAATGCCACCTCACCCAAACCCTTGCCCCCCCCCCGCCCGGCTTCCCCCCACCGCCCAACCCTCCCCGCCCCCCACTTACCGCCCCAGGGGCCGGTGTTCCCGCCCGGGAAAAGGTCACCGCCCCTCACTCCCCGCCCCACTCCCTCAAGTCTTATGTGCTGTTAAAAAACAGTGTTATTCTATGTACTAAAAGGGTTTGTAGTAGTGGTGAAACTTTGTTTTCGAATTGGGAGGGGCCGGAGTCGCTTTTTTTTTATTGGTAGTGGCAATCGGCGGGGGCCGGACTCAATTTACCTATAAAAATCATAAATTTCTACAAATGCGCCAAAAGACCGAAGGGGCCAGGGCCACCCCGGCACTTAGTATCCTACGCCCCTGGTTTGTAGCCTAGCAGGATCAAGGAGTATAGTAAAAGCGCTACTCAAATGGTTTGATGTATTTACCTATATTATATGCGCGTGAAATATAATTATAACAATAAGTAGTTTACACACAAATATAACTAGTGGTAATCGAGGCGGCGCGTTGCGCCTAGGTTAAACCGGTATCTAATTCTGTTTATGTAATGCACAACTGTGGAAGGACGACGTAATTTCTTTTAGTATTACAACAACCTTTCTTTTAATTTTCTAGTGTCTGTTACTGGTGTATACGTTGCAAGAATATTGGCTTTCGGATCTGATGTAGCGAACCAATAATTAACGGAGTTGAATAGTAACTTGCCGGCATTGAATAGTTACTTGACGGAGTTGGATAGTAGTTGACAGACTTGAGTTGAGTTGAGTAGTAACATGACAGAATTGAGTAGCACCCTAACGGAGTTGAGTAAAGAAAATTAAAAAAACAGAGTTAAATAATAACCTATCGGAGGAAAAAACGGAGTTGCGGGAAAAAATAAATTAAAAGAACAGAGTAAATAGTAACTCGACGGAGTTCAATAGTAATGTTGTTAAGCTAACAGAGTTGAATAGTTGCCTAACGGAGTTGAGTAGTGACCTAACGGCGTTGAGTGGAGTTGAATAGTAACTTGACGGCATTGAATAGTAAATTGACAGAGTTGGATAGTAGTTGACGGAGTTGAGTTGACTTGAGTTGTACCACGACTGAATTGAGTAAAGAAAATTAAAAAAAAACATAGCTAAATAGTAACTTAACAGAGAAAAAAATGAAGTTACGGAAAAAAAATTTTAAACACCAGAGTAAATAGTAACTTGACGGAGTTAAATACTTAACGCATTTGAATAGTAACTCCGTTAAGCTAACGGAGTTGAGTAGTAACTTGACGACCTTGAAAAGTAACTTTACGGAGTTAGATAGTAGTTGACGGAGTTGAGTTGAGTAGTAACATGACGGAATTGAGTAGTAGTAGCCTAACAGAGTTGAGTAAATAAAAAACAATAGAGCTAAATAATAACTCAACGGAGAAAAAAAAACGGATTTAGGAAAAAAAATTAAAAAATAGAGTAAATAGTAACTTGACGGAGTTGAATAGTAACTCCGTTAAGCTAAATAGCAACTTAACTGAATTAAATAGTAACTTAACGGAGTTGAATAGTAACTCCGTTAGTACTATTCATGAAAGTTTCTAAACTAATATATAGGTAATTTATAAAAAAAATATTATCAATATCTTTTATCTCAAACCTAATTATTCCTTTGTTTATAGCTTTGGATGGTTTGTAGCCAAACTTTGTGTTTTTATTGTGGCGTTGATTCAATAAAGTTTGAAATATGAGTGATTATGGAACATGAACTTTGACCATAAACATTGAATATGGAGGATTTTGAAAAGGATGTCTCATCCAAAGGCAAAAGTCACTACGTTTCATCAACATCTTCCTTTATCTATCATCTAAAACATAAAAGGGAAAGGGATATAAATATCTTTTAATTTTGATTGATAATTAGGGAGCAAAATCTATCCAACAACTTATACTAACGTCATTTAAGCCTCCTATTCGCATCTTATTCGCCAATGACCTCTCTTGGCTTAAAGGCAGTGTTTACCCTCGTCAAAGTAGTGTGGGTTCTAGTCTCATAAAGTGAGAACTATATAAATTTACAGGATAGATTTAAGAGGTATATATATATTTGTCGTGAAAAAAAATAACCATACCTCATTCAATAATAGATGGATTGATTTAGATCAAGAAAAAATACACTTGGGTCCATTTGAGTCTACCCTGCTTATACATCATAATCTTGGTCGGCTATAATTAAATAAACATATCAAAATGGGTCACTCATTATACACTTGCTAATTTAAAATGGGTTTAAATGGGCAAGCAACCCATATGACCAATATTTGTCACCATCATCTATCGGCCCTCGTCTTCGTTACCTAATGTCGGTTGCCGACTTCTCCGACACCACTACCACACAACCGTCAACGCCGCCATCATTTCCGCCTTCCCGGTTGGTCTCAACCGCCACCACCATCACGACTCCCAATACAAAAGTCGTCACTAGCCGCTACAAAAATAAATAAGTGGTTGGATCCATTTTAATATATCTTCTCCTAAAGTGCCGCATTTCAAACCTAAACAAATTTTAATATGAACGGCTTTGACGTGAAGAAAGATATTGTTGATAGAAAAGAAACCTATGATTAAGAGGGTGTTTGGGATTGCTTATTTAACTTCAAAACTTATTTTTTAAATGTTTTTTCACTTATGGCTTTTCAAAAAGTAGTTTTAAAAAAAAAGTGTTTTGATTAGCTTTAATGTTGGGAAAGCTAATAAATTATTTTTTTAAAATTGTTTGTCTTCGCTTATTTATGTAAAATAAATAAAAAGAGTAAAATGTGGGGTGGTTTGATAATTTGATATTCAAAAAGCCAAAAATACTTTCAAAAGCCAGGTTTTTTTGAAAAACAGCTTTTTAACTAATAACGAAAAGCCACGACAAAAAGAACTTTTAACAAAGCTAAACAATTTATTAACTTATTGGTGATTTGAAAAAGTCAATAAGTTGCTTCTAAACTCAATCCCATAGATGCTCTAAAATATATTAGAAAAATAACAACAAACAAACTACGACACATGTTACAATTCTGTGATTTGTAAATTAAAAACAAACACACTACGACACTAGCTTCTTTAATTTCATCAGTTTCTTAACTCAATCCCTTCTATTTCTGGATAAATCAACTGAAGAAACACCAATACAAAAATTAATAAGGACGAGCACAATCAAGAGATATTTTATTGATAATAGCCTGGACGATTATAATTACTCGAACATAAATCGTTACAATGTTTCGACTATAATCTATCTTCCTCAACTAATACAAAATTCTCTAAGTATGAATGGTTGAGAGGGTGAATGAATTCTTCTCCTCAAAAAGAAGGAGTATTTATAGGTCTTGGAGCTGTCCTGTGATTGGTTGAATTGGGAATAACAACTGTCCTGCGCAGGTCCCACGCGTTTGTCAACCGTTGGAGCTTGGGCGCTGTCCTCCTGTGATTGGTCCACGTGTCTTGTAATCGTCCTTTCTGTCCTTTCCTATACCTCATACCTGCAGGTGATTGTAGAGCAGGGAATAACGGCCTCTGATTGGCTGCACGTCCCTTTCTTTGTCGGGTCACAGCTGACATGTACTAGGTTTACGTGCGCAGGCTTCTAGAAGGTTTAGTCAGCGCTTCTGCTGACGTGTGCGGAGATGTGGGGCCGTACGCATGCGCGGGTACATATCTCTTCATCAACCCTATTAATTTATTCTTGGTATTGTAACAAAATCTAAACAAGTGTCTGCATAGTTTCATTCGCAAATGGTTTGTGCTTCATGATGTCGTGCACCTCATGCTTATCAGGTGTGTTACGTATATGGGGTTGTATCCTTTGGTTTAATGGTCGTTACTCACTATTGGGTAGGGGTGCTAATCGGGTTGTGTTCGCGGGTTGGCGTGTCCAACCCGACCCGCACCGCACCCGAACCTGAAAATTGTGTCATACATATGAAGTTGAAAACGACCAGAATATTCGCATGTTGATCCGAACACGACCTGTTCAACCCGATTTTTTTTGTTTTGATTTTTTTCGCAAACTAATATATTAAAATTAGAATTTTACTATAAGAACACTAGCGCACATAAAAATTTACGTTTTAATTATAAAATCTTATACCAAATTATATTTTAAGTTATATGTATAGCATAAAATACTTAATCAATATAATTTATAAAAAAAACATATTGTAAAGAATAAAATATAGTATAAATGGGTTAAACGGGTCAACACGCCCGAGTTAACCCGAACTCAACCCGTTTAGATAATCGTATTCGCTGGTTCAACCTAAAACTGACCCAAACCCGTTTGGTCTAAACCTAAACTCGTTAATTTCGTGTTAGATTCGGGTCGTGTCATATATTCACACCCCTACTTTTGGGTTTAAAATACCACGTCCACTTGATTATGCATTATGGTTTGTACTTTATACTTTATAGGTTGTTCCGTATTTTGCTTTTTTTTATTATTATTATTATTTTTTTTAATATTAATTTTATTATTATTAACCCTAATAGTTTTCATCTTTTACATACAACACAAACCCTTTTTTAACCTTCATCTTTGGTCCATATAGTTTTTCATATCTTAGAAATTTTTTGTTTTAGTTTCTGTCTTACTTTTTCAAGTTTACACGCCGTAATGCGCGTGCAAGATTCAACATTTTCGCGTCTACTTTCATTAGGTTTTATTTATTTTTTGATTTTTACTTCTTTCATTTTACAAGCTTTTCTGGTGGTGGCAGTCATTAACGACAGTGTGACATTATAATTATTTAGCTTGGTTTTATGCCTCAGGGTTTAATACTAGTTATTTAAGTATTTTACATATTAGTGTATAATATTTGGCATGGATTTTAAACATCATTTAATTAATTTGTACTGTTGTTAGACTCACACAATTCTTTTATATATTAAAAGAAAAACAGTTTAATAGTGCGTATATGCTAACTTGAGCTGACCAATCAGTGGGTGCATTTTTTTTTTTCCAAATACAAAGTTATGTATTTAATTTATTATGTATTGACTTCTGTCATGGTTACTTATTGCTAGAGTGGTAATAGTGTTTTCCAATATATTATACAGTTGACATGGGCTCGGGCTCAAGTCTCTTTTATAGCCGGATTTCAATTGTCATTTTTTTTTTCCTTCTATTACCTTTTCTTTTTATTCTTTTACTTTCCATTTTTACTTTTTTTTTTCAATTTTTAACTTTTTCCTTTTACCTTACTTTTTATACATTTTCTTATTTCCCTGTATGCTACGAGAACACCATAAACAGCTAAAACAATATGATCGAATAGTGTATGCCTAATAAAGTGAAACGTTACTCGCCAACTAAACTCCTTAGTATCACACACTTTTTACAAAACAAACGCTTCCCGTGGCGAAGCGCGTGTACTACGAAGATAGTGTATTCGTTTGTATAGTTTGCTCAACGTGATAATATAAAATGCATTGATAAAGGAGTTATATTAGCAACAAAGCATTTATTCGGCAACGTTAGCATTTTTGTTTGGATATGTACGAACTTTAAGTGCGTTTCGCAGCAGCGCATGGATGTAAATCTTGTCCCGCGGCAATGCGCGGGTAACCAAGTCTCTAGTTTACAATAATTGTAAAACAAATGAATAAATATGACATCTTTTTATATTCGAATACGTTTACTTTATTGTTTTCATCAACCAATTTAAATATAGTTATTTATAGTAACTTTTAAAAAATATAACCAAGCGTGCTTTTTTCAATTTACCGATTATTGATTATCTTAAAATTGAATTTAGTAAACATACTGTCAAGGTACAATTTTAAATATGTAAGAGCCTGTGATGGTAAAAGCTAAAACTAACGAAACATTTGTGGTAAAACATAAAAGTGTAATGTAGTTTTGTTTTGTTCTTTTAGTATATACAATAATGCCTCGTGCATCTAATCTAAAACATATAATATACTGAAAAGATACCTCAATGAGAATGGTGAGAAACATTGTGAACTATAGGAAACAATGGTCGTTGTTGTTAAAAGGCACGACTTTGGTCGTTTTCTTTCATTTTAATTAGGCTGGTTTTTTGAGCGTTTGGAAATTTAATTTTTGGTAGAACTCTACTTATTTTTTATTTTTTTTTCAAACTTTGAATAGTTGAGTTTATTTTCTCATCATGAATAGTCACAAGCCTAATATTATTTTGATGGCTACAGTGTTCAGAAATTCCTTCTCAATGTTATCTTGATTAAAGATATAATCTTTTGTGATACATCCACATCTCATATTATAATTTAATGTATTTATGATACATCCATATTGTTCAGAAATTCTCTTCAACGTACTTTTTTTTTTAAGATAAACTTCATTAAAAATTAATGATATTTTAATTATCGAAAAGTGGAATCCTTTTTTTATTTTATTTAATGTATAAGTTACAACTTTAAAATTGAAATAAATTCGTCTTTCAAACACTAATTACAGTTTAATTTTCCCATCTTAATTACCCTTTAGTTTTCTCAACTTTACTAAATTTTGTTTATTTAAATAATAGTTATATTTTTTTTCTCTTTATTTTAAACCAACTACCCCACAATTTTTAAACGGCATAACTTTATTATTGGTTAATACTTTTCAAAAATAAATTATATCATAAATCCGAGTATGTTATTTTCCGTATGCTATTGCTATTGTTTTTTAGTTAAAAAACTGATACGTTACATAATTAACAATATCTAGAGGTGAGCAATAACCGAACCATTAACTGAAAACGAACAAAAAACAGATGAAACCAAACTGAAATCAATTAAATATTTAATTAAACAAAAACCGAATTAACTTAAAATCGGTTATTGTTTTATTATCCTTAATTAACTAAAAGTAACTAAGCCAAAACCAAACCATTCAAACATTCACATATTCTTAGTTTTTATACATTCATTTTATGTATTTATACCTCTATTTCATGTAATTTTAAGCAAAATTTTGGTCAAATTCAGTTTTGGTTATTAACCAAAATTAACTGAACCAATTAACAACCAGCAATCTAACAAAATAAACTGAACCAATTAGCCAATTAATTAATTTGATCGATTAACCGATAACCTTGGTTTTGGTTAAGACTATCAACTAAACCATCGCACGGACACACTACTAGTAGCTTTTAAATATACAATCATTCAAAGCAATGATCTATAAACATGAGTCATTTGAACATGTAACCAACCCGGGTTTGAGTCGATGGATCTTGGCTCAAATTTTACATAGATCTATAAACAAAAATTAATCTATTTTAAAACTATAGGGTTTTAATATGTTACTTTTTTTATTTAATGTATGTAGGGACGAAATGTCATCCTTAAAAGTTAGTGTATCGGAACACCACCTTTAAAGACGACCTAAGAAACTTATGGGCACGAACTTATAGAGGTAAAGCGTGTGGAGAAGACATGCCATCCCTATAAACTGTTTAGATGTAGCCACTGTTGACCTAAAAAATTTAGTCCATATATATATATTTCTTGTAGTGAGAAAGTGTTATTTGAGATTAAGTAAGAAATAATTATAATAAAAAATACAACTTGTTCCCATATTAATGGTAAGAAACTACATGTAAGGAATATGCTATTTTAAAATCTTAGACTCTTCTTTGTTATTTTTATTTAATTAAGAAAAATATATCTTGTAAAAAATTGTAACTTAAAAAGCATGAAATAATTAGATGAGAGTAACACCACAAAGAAAACAGCAAATAGTGGATGTTAACAAATTATTCTTACACCACTCATTGGTCTTTAACCAAGGTTGTTAATTTCCGTTACTACTTACTAGAGATCAATGAATACAAGTCTTCCCTATAATATGGTAGCGATCCCGTTTACAAGTGTCCAAGTCTAAGAAGGTACGTACATATCACGTATACATCTCTCCGTTGAATGTCTTTAGAAGGTTGTGTTTGTGTGTTCACTAAATCAACCAGACAATCAAAGTGGGTCCAGAACCTTCATGCAAGATAGGAAAAGATGGTTTGTTAGATTTTGGTTTGAATTTCGATGTTATTTTCTTGTAGAAGTTTCTTCTAGAGATGAGATGATAAATGCTTAAACATAATTTTATAAAATAAAAAAAGTTATAATGTAACACTTTTAAATAAACGTAAAAAATTGTGGGTTCAATATATTTTAGTTTTTAGAGGGATCAAATTTCTTTTCCTTTGTGGATATCATCTATATTACATTATAAAGAGGGAGAGATGGGTAAAAAGGTCCAAAATGTCAAAGTTAAGGTGGCAACTTAAAAGTCACAAGTGTAATTCTCTAAACTTGACCACTTTTCTTCCTTTTATGCCCTTGTCAATGCATTAAGATGCTTGTACCATGTGATGCATTAAGATGCTTGTACCATGTGCTTTTAACAATTTTGACATCAATATTGTGCATTTAATTGAATGCTTTCAATGATAAAGGTATTGAAAGCAATCTCAAACCTTTTGTGTGCATCTCATATGTCTCAATTCTCATATCGATCAAAGAGCAGACCACAAATAAGCCCAATTAGTTACCAGACCACAAATAAACCCAATTAATAATCAACTTGAATTGTTTGGCCCAAAACATAATTGTAACAAGGCCCAAATGAATATTATCTATATATAGGGATGTTCATGGTTCGGTTTAAAACCGTGAAACCGCCCAAACCGTTTATCGGTTTGGTTTCACGGTCGGTTTTCTTTCTCGACTTTTGGTGGTCGGTTTCAAAATTTGCAAACCGTAGTGAATGGTTTGGTTGATGGTTTTCACGAAAAACCGACCGTATAAAACCGGACCGGACCGTGACAATGATAGTATTTTTTTTAGATATTTCGTATTATATGGAGCTATTATTAATTATACTTATATTTGACATAATTAATTCTATATTATTTATATTATTAATTATACTTATATTTGACATAATTAATTCTATATTATTTATATTTATATTATATTTTTATATCACTAATAAAGAAGCCATAACTCACCTCTTTACAAATTACAGCCATAACTCAGCTCTGCACATAGATCTGTTCGGTTTCCATTTCATCTAACTGCTTCAATTAAACCCCCAAGCAAATGATTCGATCAGAAAAAGTTCGTTTCCTCTTACATCTTTTGATGATTAAATATTAGCAATTAATGATGATTAAATCCTTGCAACGCACTGAAATCTAACTGAAACCGATGATTGACGACTTGAAGGCCAGAGCAATGGTTTTGTGCATCTGCTATATAAGAATACTTGTAATCAAGAGCTACTCGACTTAAACAACATTGATTTTAATCTTGTGTAGTTGGACTTATGCCACCATTTTGCCTCTATTCCTGCTTGTGTTGACGATGTAACTCGAACATTTGTGAATTGATCGATGGCTGAGAAAAATTAGTATCGCACCTATTTTTCTGGTTTAGACATCTACAGGTATATTTGTTTTGCACCTTTCAATTGATATATTAGGAGAACCTTAATTTATTTAGGGATAAGTATCATATTTGTTAGCCATCATTTTGTGTTGAAATTTTGTACTCGCCAGCAAGATTAGAACTTGTGTTTTCTTATTGTAATGCAAAGCACTACTTGATCATTACCATATAGATATAAAATGCCATCAAACATCTAAATACCATTTAGAAACTCTATGTTGTTATTTTGATAAATTATTGTTTTGGACTTTATTTGCATTGACCTGTTATATTAGCTTCTTTATTTCAGTCAGTTAATAAGATCTACCAAATACTTATTTCTATGTCTCTATGGCTTTTTGTAACCTTCACACTTTTATTTTACTCTACAGAAAGTGAATGTGAGTTTTAAGCTGACTTTTGCATTTTAATGCTACAACGAATGGTAACGACGGGGATTTTTCATCTTTCATGGAATACGCTTGGTGAAATTATAAGTATTATTCACTCACGCAAGACGCCTACCCGAAGACATATACGCACTATGTATGTAAAATCATTCTATCTTAAAATGTGTACCTACTTTTGTATTGATTATCAGCATTTAGTGGCCACTCATGAGCCTCACCCTTTAGAACAGGTACTACTGTAATTTAGAGGCCATTGACTTTGTTATTATCCTAATTTTTTCCTCTGATTCTTTATATGCAGCCAGAGTTTAATAGGGAGACTAAGCCCTTGCCATAAACGATTAACACTGGTACTATTACATATCAAAGTTGATAATCACGTACATAAACCTGTTATTAATTATTTATTTAATCGATTTTGTTAGAAGCAATCGATATGAAACAAGGGTTTTAAGGAAATTATTTTTTGATAACATTTGTTTAGTGTTACGAGACGAAATACCGGCCTCAATTTTTAGTCATCTAGAGGATATTGGACTTTGCCATTATTCTAATTTATTTATTTACTCTAATTGTTTGTAGAATACTGTGGGCTTTGTTTTGAAGACCCTCTCATGGGCAGATGGGGAGCATTTTAATTCCAACTATTGCCTATCAAATTTGAAAGCCACAAAATCCTATTGTTAATTAGTTTATTTAGTTAAAAGCAAAACAACACGGGTTTCAGGAAATGATAAACCTTTCGGTGCCTAATACAATACAATATACCATGAGAAGGTTGTAAATTAACACAAAACGAGTATCGGGTACTATATTATCGTCACCGCCGCATCGCGTAGGTTTCCGACATTATGTGCTCCAATATATGTCACCCCGCTGCAACGCGCGGGCACCCTACTAGTTAGTATATATGTCTTGAGTGACTGAGTGAGTCTTTCTTGAATGTATAAAGTGAACATCATTAGTGTAGACTTGAAATGTTTATATTTTTTATTTGAAAACTTTTCCCAAACTTTTTGCGATCCGTTGATGGTTGAACTGTGAGATCTGTTTGTGTTTCTCTTGGAACTCGTTGATCGACCGTGGTTCTTTGATTTGTGTTTCTAATATTCGGGAAGCGTTGATTGACATATTAATGTTTCATGCATTGACCATGTGTCTCCTATTAGCAAAAATTGAGTTTTGCCCATTGGATTAGTGGCGGATGTATAGTAGAAGCAGGGGGAACATCCGTCACCTCTCGATTTTCATGGCGAAGTGGAAAAAGTTTGTTTTTTAAGGTATTTTTATAAAATGTTACGTCTAAAACAAATTTTTTGTTACCCCTTAAAATATTATTTATAAAATGTTATCCCTTGATATTTTTTCTAGATCCTCCACTGGTATCGATCACATTTCTCAAGTTGGATTCCCTTGCTTTTGTGAAAAATCAGTCCTTTAAAACCTGTGCATATCGTATTTTTCTAATTAGTACATGTGTAGATAAGTAGATTTGTTTCAAGTTTACACATGCACATGGTTTTGGTTGTGGTTATAGGGGCCCCAAAATACATAGTGGTTTTGTGAACTTCTAATTGGGTCTTTGGTCCGACTAGACCCATATCTTGAGTTTAAGGTAGGGCTGTCAATTTCTAATATGACTGAAAGTCTGAAACACCACTTGTAGGCTTTGAGTAAGAATCTTTAACTAAGTCTTCGTTTGTGTTCTAGCTTGTTCTATCTTCCTTAAAAAAATCGTTAAAGATGGCACGCCCATTAGTTCCATGTTTCTTACACTAATGTGGTTGTGTAAAATAATGTGTACATGTTAAATAGGGAGGACAATGGTGATATTACTCGCTACACGGTGTGTGTGTGTGTGTGGGGGGGGGGGGGGCGTGGAAGGTGACGTGGAGCCCTTTCACGCCACCATCACCACACCGTATGTGGCGTGGGGCATGTTGGGGGAGATTTTCACGAGCGTGAGGCAAGGTGACGGTGAGATGGATGATTGTGGTTGGTTCTTGGGTTGGGTTATTGATTTTTTAATGGTTGTTTGACTTAAAAAAAAAACACATATCCACGCTACCACCATCCCGTGGTGTTTTTAGGATTGGTGGGGAGTTGGCGTGGCTGCCAAATGTCGTTTCATTTCACCCTTCACTCCATGACCACACTGTGTAGTCTAAACAAGACTTATTACATTATGCATTCATCCAAAATAAAGAATCGGCATTCATGAAAACATTTAGTCACTTGGTCATTCAGCTATTATTAACATCTTTTATCCATCAATTTTACCCATGAATGATCTCTCAAACATTATAATGTTCATTATGCATATGCCTCAATGTAATTTCAATGAAACCGTCAGTATGATGAACCCTCATTTTCGGTTTTCCAATCATGTTTTTCTCCTTCGTGTTCGAGGCCTTATCAATCGTTGATTGGGTCGGATGACTTAATGATCAACAAGTCATCAAAGCTCTCGCCGATATGGTAATGGAGCCTACTTAGCATCATGCACTTCCTCGTCAGCTACACGCGTCAACAAAATAACCTATAGTTCTTTGGTGTGATAATATTCGTGTGGCTTACTTGCCTACATAATCTTTCTAGTCTAAATGAAACGTTTCAAAGAAGGGCTTGCAAAGGAAAGATATAATCAATCAATTATGCTATACATTAGATTCTAAGAAAGATGTAATCAAACTACAAACGGATCGCTTAAGCTGGGATGCTTGGTTTGCTGATCTGGAACCTTAAACCAAACTGTGGCTAGGTCTGATAAAAAGACGACGACCAACCAAATGAGCCAAAGTGATTCATGTTTACAGGTTTGATTAGTTCCGGCCAACCTCCTTAACACCCCTAGCCAAAACAAATAAACGATTCAAAGATTATAGTTATACGAGTCATCATTACTCAAACCAAGAAGAAAGAGAATTCAACACAATCAACAATTAAAGAAAAAAAATGAACCCTAAAACAGCCACAAATGGCTATCAACTAAGTTAAATTAGTAACTGATGTGCATTACTGCCCGATACATAAAGCGTAAAAGAGGTTAAATATATACAATGCTCGGGGATTGCGAGTGAAAAAGGTAAAGCAAACAGAAGGGCAAAAACAAAATTGTCAAAAAAGGAGTCATTCAAGATTCACCCTCCAAACAGGTAGGAAGAATTATGTGTGTCAAGGATGTGCAACGCCTCGTCTTGCTACATAAATTGTGTCCGACACTTTCGAGGGTGGCCAATACCGATACACAGACCTACCCA
The DNA here is from genome assembly GCA_032199755.1 of Ambrosia artemisiifolia. Classification (NCBI taxonomy): domain Eukaryota; kingdom Viridiplantae; phylum Streptophyta; class Magnoliopsida; order Asterales; family Asteraceae; genus Ambrosia; species Ambrosia artemisiifolia. The sequence goes on from CM063521.1 coordinate 8,328,895, forward strand.
CAATGTTTTCTACAGGAAGAGGTCCCCTGCACAGTTACAACCCCTCCACTAATAAGAATATACACATCCAATTAGCCAAACATTATAGGGTTAACTACACCAAAATGTATCATTTTTTTTCTTTATAGCTGTGAGAACCCTTCACTAGAAACTCACATGCCCCCACGAATAAGCGGCTAACCAATGGGCATGGTAAAACACAACTTGAACCGAGCAGGTGGCCTTCAAGGGGTTAAAGGCAGAAACCAGTGAAACTGGATTCAAACCTGAGACCTCGAGACCTCTGCTGGAAATAATCAATCGCTTACCACTGTGCCACCCCCTTATAAAATGTATCCAACTTGGACACCAATTTAATTGTGTGTAGTGACTAGTGAACTACACATACACACACACAAAAAATGAGAACACGATTACTATTGGTGGTTATGTTGGATACATTTTGGTGCAGTTAACCCAAATATCATATCGCATTGTTTTTGAGCAAAAAAGAGAATATTAAAGTTAACGAGGATTACCAATAGTGGGAGTCAAAACTGTTGTTACGGTTGTCTCCTAGCACAAACACATAGCCTTCTGGCACAATCTGAATGACAAAAAAAAAAATAGCGAATAAAGATTGGATCTTGATACTAATGAGCATAAGTAAGAATTCATATAGTTGAAGGAGAAAACAAGTACCATGGGCTTCATCTCATAATCTAATGGCTCTAAAATGAATTCTTCATCTCGGACGACACCATTCACCAACAATTTACCACCTTTAACCTGATAATGGGAAACAAAATTTACATTTGAGGCATCAAGATAAGTGCTATAAATCTCTTTAAAGAGAAGGGTATTTTTATATCTTACCTCAACACAATCTCCAGCCTTTGCTACAATTCTTTTTATAAATACATCCCTGTAACCGATTTCCTGCAAAACAAGATAAATAGAACTTATAAAGCTAACCATAAGAATTCTAACACAAACCCAATAAGAAATTCCTGGGTTTAGGTTTAGCTTCAACGGGTTCCCGTCAGTTTCAAGAGAGGCATGCGAACAAGTTAAGCTAAACAGGTCGGTCTCAGGTAAATCTGGGATTTTGGCGGATTGACTTGTTTACTTTATAGATTTTTAAGAGATTTTACGTAAAAAAATAATGAGAAATGGGTGGCATCTATGTAGTTTTAGGGCAATTGCTCTGGAGACACTTGCGTGTTTTGGGTTTAAATTTGTAACTTTATAGTAGTATTGAAAAAAAATCTTAAATTTTGGGTTACACGCGCGAGTTGTATCTGTGTCAACTGTCAAACATGGATACACAAGGCATCTTCAACATGATTTTCATGTTCATCTCATGTTTAACCTACCACCCTTTGAACACGACCCGCTTTGAGAACAATGAGACAACAACAACATAAGTAACAGAAATCTCACCTTAAGAAAGGGAGGGGGGTCGAATATCACAATATCTGAAACTCTTGGCCTTCGGAAGAAGTATGAAACCTACATTAATAAAAACCAAAACTCAAAATCTAATCTTTATTCAGATTACACAACGGTAAAATGCGAGATTTTAGGTGAATTACAAACTCGGACTATTTAACATCTTCAAATGCATAAACTAACTAGCGTCTATGTACACTAAATAAGCTTTATTTACGACCAGAAGTTGCATATCTCAGTCGTTTGTTTTTCATATAAACCTATTTATCAAGTAAACCATTGGTAATTTCTTCATCCCTTAATTGCTTTTACATATAAACCTCCTACGGACGCTATCTTTGACCCAAAACTACACGAGCCGCGCACTTTTTCAAACCAATAACCAACTCACAAATCTCCATTTTTCTTAAAAGTTAAAACTATTACTCAATGCACAAGCAAATGGCAATCTCAGCCCTACATTATCCTAAATCCCAACCAATTTACAACAATTATACCTTTTCGGCCAAAATGCGATCACCGACATCAAGAGTGGGGCTCATGGAAGCCGAGGGAATCGACTTGGGCTCAACCAACTGAGCTCTCAACAATAACCTGACACTAACAGCAGTAAATGCAGCCTTAGCATCATCAGACAAACCACTCAACACTCTCGAAACCCAACCGCTCCTCGCAACCGGTTGTCTCCTAACAACGACATCACAACTTTCTCCAGCATTCTGTTTAACCTTCACCGCCATAGTACTATTAATCTCATTACACGGAAGCCACTTCGATCCTTGTAAAAACGGAAGTATCGAAGAAGACGCTCTCAACGGTGACACACCAAACACACCTAATCCACCCCACGCGCCACTACACGCGCCTCCACGCCCCGTCAATGAGCTAAGCAACGAAATTATTTCACTACACGCGCCACCACGCGCCGTCGTAGAATTAAGCAACGAGGTCAAACCAGCACATGCGGTATCACACGCGCCGCCACGCGCTTCCATTGGGTTAAGAAACGAGAAAAGGTCAGCACACGCGCCACCACGCGCCGTCGTGGAGGTGAGGAAATCAGTGGCGAGAGAAGTGAATGTAATGGGTTTTGATTTTCCGGTGGCGGAAGCTAGGGTTCCGGCGACGTAGGCGGAGTAAGAGAGGGTGTATCTGATGGCCATGAAGGGAAGGTTAATGATTAAACAGATGAGGGTTTGAAGGATATGTTGTAGGGTGATTAAGTTGTGTGATAATAATAATATTAAGAAGAAGAAGGTGGTTATAAAGTAAGTGATTTCATTGGAATGGTGAGTGTAGGGTTTAATCGAAGGTTTAGATTAAGCAAAGATTGATGAATGTTGACAGCTTGTGGATGAAATTGAGCAAAGATAATGAATTAGAAACTCAAATCGTACGGAAACCTGAGTTTTGTTTTATTATTCTCCGGGGAGTGGCGGAGATGACTCTCAGGTGACGATGGAGAGAGAGAGAGAGAGAATGGGAAAAAGTAATTTCTTGGGGGAGAAGTTAGCTTTTTTTTTTATTTTGGGTGAGATGCGGCGGCTTATTTTGTGTGACTTAATTACCTCTCTTTAATGCCGATCAAAAAAAAGTTTTACCTCTCTTTAACAATTTAGTTGCAAAAATAATGCCAAATTATTAGAGTACTAGATTATACCCCGGGAACGTCCCGGGATTGAAAAATCTAATATGACATATTAATTTTACCTATGAAATAGAATGATGCGCTTTACAGTTACATGCATGAAAGCTTCGGTTAGCAGCTAACCTAAAACAATTAAAAATATATCTCCAATGTTAACGCCTAACCTTAAACAATGTATAACTCTAATATTAATATCTAACCTAAAACAATGTATAACTCCAATGCTAACGCATGTTGAAAATAAAATTCATATTTACTTATTTGAACATAATTAGTGACTTGCCTATACATGATTTACCTGAACACTTTGTGTTTTTTTTCCTGTTTGAACAAAACCCAACAAAAAATAGTCGTTTTTTTCTCCGTTTTTTATATAGCACTGTGGTACTCGTTGGAAAGATAATAAAACGCTCGTTAATTTGGTGTAATTTTTTTCTTTAAAAAATATCGTATATAAAAGATATTAACGTTTAAAAATTAAGGGAGGAAACATAAGAGAGAAAAATCTAATTTTGTTTTTAAATTAGCTTTTTCCTAAAATATCTCAATGCCACATGGAATGACACATGGCACACTCAAGGAGTAATAAATGATTAATGAATAATCTGAACACTTTGTGTTTCTTTCATGTATGAACGAAACCCCACAAAAAATAGTCGTTTTTTTCTCCTTTTTTTATATAGCACTATGGTACTCGTTATGGTACTCGTTGGAAAGATAATAAAACGCTCGTTAATTTGGTGTAATTTTTTTCTTTAAAAAATCCCGTATATAAAAGATATTAACGTTTAAAATTTATAGGAGGAAACATGATAGAGAAAAATTTAAATTTATTTTTAATTTATTTTTTTCTAAAATAACTCAATCTCTTTTGTTTTTTGATTAACTAATTATCTCTCAACACATAATGCCATATGGATCCTACATGGCATCTCAAGGGGGAGAATGGCCTCATTGAGTGCCATGTAGGATTTTTTCTCCTTTTTTTATATAGCACTATGGTACTCGTTATGGTACTCGTTGGAAAGATAATAAAACGCTCGTTAATTTGGTGTAATTTTTTTCTTTAAAAAATCCCGTATATAAAAGATATTAACGTTTAAAATTTATAGGAGGAAACATGAGAGAGAAAAATTTAAATTTATTTTTAATTTATTTTTTTCTAAAATAACTCAATCTCTTTTGTTTTTTGATTAACTAATTATCTCTCAACACATAATGCCATATGGATCCTACATGGCATCTCAAGGGGGAGAATGGCCTCATTGAGTGCCATGTAGGATATATCCCTTTGGAATATTATAATATATAGATTCTCATCTCTTCTATCAAATCTCCTCCGTTAAATTATACTAAAAATCAGTATTTCACCTTTAAATTTTCTCTCTACTTTTCAAAATAATACTCTCTCCGTCCCAATTTAAATGTCCTAATTCAAAAAACACACATTTTAAGAAATCTTTTGTTTGTTTGTGGTAAAATGACAATAATATCCTCAAAAGTGGTGATTGTGTTTTGTCTTTTATGGACAAAATTGGAAATTACATTTCTATTTTTACAAAATGGACATTTAATTTGGGACAAACAAAAAAGGAAAGTATGACATTTAAATTGGGACGGATGGAGTAATACTTTTTCATACTTTTATTATTGTATTTTCTCTCTCCCCACTCATCACTTTCAAAAATATTAAAATATTTTTAGGGGTGAACAGTAGCTTTTCAAATATAGGGGTGAACAGTGTTTCCACCAAATATTTTCTCTCTCCTCCACTTACAACCACTTGCACCCACTCCATATAATTTGATGAACACACTCACATATATTTGGTTCCCCAAATGAGAATGCTCTAAGAGCATTATAGGTTGGTGTTATTTTGAAGGGACTATTAATTTACTATAGTCATCTCAATCTTGAGCTTTATAGGCTGAACAAACTCGATACAAATTTTTAATCTAAGTTTATTATATAACATTTTTCATAGTTTATTCAATAATAAAGGATGATTATTTAACTTGGTAATTCTCATTGATTTGCAAACAATATATAATACAACATCATCTCCTATATTAATGGAGAGATATACATAATAAATAACCAAATCAATTTACTTAAATTACAATATACTATTACACCATCGCAGTTGAAACGTCAGGAGGATCGATGCTGAGACTGGCACGAAAATCGTCAAATAACACCCGCGGAAGACCCTTTGTGAAGATATCGGCAATTTGATGATGAGATGGGACATGTAAGACGCGAATGTGGCCGCGTTACACGTGTTCACGAACAAAGTGTATGTCGAGCTCAATATATTTAGTGCGTTGATGTTGCACCGGATTGCCTGAGAGATAGACGGCGCTAACATTATCGCAGTGAACCAAAGTTGCACGAGTGAGAGGATGATGAAGCTCTAGAAAGAGATTGCGTATCCAACAAATGTCTGCAATTACATTCGCGACACCCCGATATTCTGCCTCGGTGCTGGATCCGAAAATAGTAGACTTGCGCTTCGACGACCAGTAAATAAGATTATCACCCAAATAAACACAATACCCGGATGTAGATCGACGTTTGTCGGGACAACTAGCCCAGTCAGCATCTGTATAAGCCATTAGAGAAAAACTAGGAACTGGGCCAAGACGAAGTCCGAAATCAGCAGTGCCCTGAAGATAACGTATGATACGTTTCAAGGCATTCCAGTGATCTAGCCGAGGGGAATGCATATGCATACAGATCTGCTGAACCGCATAAGATATGTCTGGTCTGGTAAAAGTAAGATACTGTAATGCCCCTGCAAGACAGCGATATGTAGTCGGGTCATCATGAAGAGGTCTTGAATCAGCAGATAACTTGGACTGCGTATCAACCGGTGTAGCGACTGGTTTGCAGGAGTCTATTGAGGCCTGATGAAGATGTCTTTAACATATGCCTGCTGAGATAAAAACATAGAATTACCGTCCGTGGTCACCTGTATACCCAGAAAATAAGAAAGCGGACCTAAACCCTTCATTGCGAATTCACCAGACAGTGTGTGTAATAAGCGTTTACGAAGAGCTTTGGTGGACGTGGTGAGAATAATGTTGTCCACATATATAAGTAAGCAAGCAATGTCTGAGCCATGATGATAAGTGAAAAGAGAGTTATTTGACTTGCTATGCCGAAACCCATGTAAAGTTACAAAGTTTGTGAATCGTTAATACCAAGCCTGAGGGGCCTGTTTGAGACCGTATAAAGATTTTCGAAGACGACAACATGATCGGGAAAATATCTGTGGCGGAAACCCATAGGTTGATGCATATAAACGGTTTCTTCAAGGTTGCCATGTAAGAACGCATTAGTGATGTCCAACTGATGAATAGGCCAAGACTTGGATAATGCTAGAGAAAGAACTAGACGAACAGTGGATGGTTTAACCACGGGGCTAAAAGTTTCGCCACAATCAATGCCCGTCTGCTGTTTACGACCATCACAAACCAAACGAGCTTTATAACGCTCCAAGCTTTCATCAGAGCTGAATTTATGTATAAACAACCACAAGCTACTTATAATATTCAACTCAGGAGTCCTAGGTACAAGCTCCCAGGTCTTATTTTTAATAAGTGCACTAAATTCATTAGACATGGCATTGAACCACTCTAGAGTGGACAAGGCAACCTGTGGGTTTTTCGGAATTGGGAGAATAGTGGAGGTATGGAGGTTAAAGTGTTGTTTGGGTTTGACAATGCAGCTCATTGAGCGGGTGTGTATGGTCCGTGTGGTGGAAGGTGTGTAACATCGCGTGATTTTGTTACTTTTACATATATTTTAAATTCTATACTTAACAATTCCATGTTCGCCTTTATTCGTTTCTTTTATGTTACTCTTACCAATTCATTCGTCATTATAATTATCCTAACCAATTTAGGTGTCATAACAAGAAACTCATTTAGTTAAGACCTTAATATATATTTCTTTATTTATTTTAAACATATATATATTTACTAATGCTTTTTAGATAAAAAAAAAACAAAAAGAAAAAAAACGTAAATATTGTGTTGACTTCTATCTTCACTAACATACAACATTATTAACATTATTTGTTTCTTTTTTTTTTATATATTTTGATGACCACAACATTATTTTTTTAAAAGTGCCGTTTGTTTATTTTTTTTCTAATCTTTATTATTATTATTTTTTTCTTTTTCTCTTTTGAAGATATATCTTACACCCAACTCACTCTCAACCACCTCTTAACTCTATTAATTACCCAACCACTTTACCCCACCTATAAATACACCACTCACTATCCATTCTAACACTTGCTCAATCCTAAATCACTCTCTAAACCTCCAAATTCTTCAAGAAATCCCAAGTGTTGGAAGCCCACTTCTAAGTGAGTTTTCTCATTTTAAACTCCAACTTTCTCTTTCTTTCTTCACTCTCCTCTTCTTCAAACCCTTTGAGTAAACCTCTAGGACCTCTCTCCTATTTGCTATGGCAAATAAACATGAGTAGGGCACCAATTTGAGGCCTCAAATGTGGTCATCTTCTATTATCTTTTATGCACTAGGTTGTTAATAATACCAACTAAGTTCACTAACAACTCAATGATGGAGGGACTTGTGTTATGGTTCATGGTTGACAAAAGGAAGGCCAAGGCTCATCCAAACTAAGTCACCATACCCTACTTCCTAAGTTATATTACATAAATACTAAATTATATAAACTCTACTAATCTAATAACTCGGAAAGGTTTGTGGATACATCCATACCTTACCAATGCTTGACTCTCATAACCATCTGAATTACCTCTATGGTGGTTTGTGTTTTGGCTCGCCTAAAAGGCTTGCTTGACTCTTATGACCATCCGAATCACCTTCATGGTGGTTTGTGTTTTGGTTCGCCTAAAAGGCTTGCTTGACTCTCTTGAATCTATAATCTAAACTCGAATCTAAGACCCTTTATTCTCTAATTCTAGTTAACCAAGGCTAAGGAACTAATCTCCCAAGACTCGTCTTTGGAACCTTACTAAACGCACCCAAAGGTGAGTTCATACTTGTCTCCCTTTTATCCTTTATTCTTTGGGGCTCAACATGTATCACTATCAAAACTCAAACGATTTTAAACTCTACAATCTATTATGCTTAGTCTAAAGTCTATCATATTCTAAATTCTATCATGCGCAATCTAAAGTCTATTATATGCTTGTACGCTATGCTATGTAAAATTATTTACTCTAACATACAAATGTTCATATAGTTGACAACCCACCTTGCATGTATAGCGCTATAGGATTGGCTATTCGCCCCCTACATGGGTCATGTTAAGCAAAATTCTTCGTGGCTAGTCGCCGTTTGTATGGTTCTCTTGCATATGCCTATAAGCAAAACTTTATTATACTATGTATGTATGTCAAAACTAGTATGCTCACCAATGCTTTATGTGTTGACGGATATTTTATACATGTTGCAGGAAATATTTATTGCAGGACATTCAAGAAAACTACTTACGATTGGACATAGAAACTCACTCTAGTTCAAGTTATCATATTCTTGTTGTTGTATTTTTCGTTATTTGAACTATTTGTATTTCTATTTTTAGACAATAAATGAAAGTGTATCTTAAAACTATATTGTCACAAAATCTAGTGTCATGTAGTCTTTGAACAATCTACCACTAAGTCTCGCCCCGATGTATTCCGCCATCGGTTGGGGTGTGACAAGGTGGAGGAGGTATAGTCGGTGAGGGAACATGGACAGTTGGGGTGGATTCGAGCGTTGGGACAGGTGAGGGTGGGCTCGTAGAGGAGGTTGGGTTATGGTCTGGTGAGGTGTTGTTGTGGGCCGAAGGGAAATGGGGTGAAGTTTGGGCCTGAGGTGAAGATGGAAGTGGGCCGACAGAGGCTGAGGTCTAGGTTGCGTGGGGGTATAGGGCTTGTATGAGGAGGTGGGCCTAAGGGAGGAGAGGAAGGTGTTTGGGCTTCGTGGATAGGGGAGAGGGGATTTGGGCCGAAAGCAGTGGTGTGGGACGAGGGGTTTGTAACAGTGGTCGACGTTGAGGAGGTAGAGGATTGAGGTGGCTGAGAATTTTGAAGACATTCCCATACGAATGGGTTGATTTTCGGGTTAAGAAAATCATAGGACGGGGGTTTGGTTGGTGATTGAATTGTGTAGGGGAATATGGTTTCTTCAAAATGCACATGTCTCGAAATAATTATTTGATGAGAAGTGAGATCAAGGCACTTGTAACCACGGTGGTTGGGAGGGTAACCAAGGAATACGCAAGGGGGTGATCGATGGTTAAGTTTGTGAATGGTTGTGGAAGGGGTGAGAGGGTAACAAAAGCACCCGAAGACACGAAGATGGTCATATTCCGGAGTGCAGTTGTAAAGGAGGGGGTAGGAGCTTTAAAGTGATGGTTTTTGCTTGGTAAGATGTTTAGAAGATATGTGGCGGTTTCAAGTGCATGATGCCACATGTTAGGGGCAAAGAGGCTTGGGTAAGAAGGGTACGGACCATGTTGTTGATGGTGCGGATTCGGAGTTCTGCTTTACCATTTTGTGAGGATGTATAGGGATAAGAAAAGCGGAATTGCATGCCATTATGGTTATAAAAATTGTAGAAATTTTGATTTGCATATTCTTTTCCATTGTCACATTGAAATTGCTTGATTTTACGCTCAAATTTAAGTTGTGAAGTGTGGCAAAGGTGTGAAAAACCTGGGATTTGGTAGCGAGTGGAAATGTCCACATGAAATTGGTAAAATCATCCAAAAATAAAATATAATATTTGTGCCCGCCCGTACTAAGTACGGGTGAGGTCCATAAGTCACTGTGAACAATGTGAAAAGCAGAACGAGTACAATTAATGGAATCATAAAATGGCAATTTAACACTTTTACCAAAAATGCATGATTGACAAAGTGTTTTATTAAATTTTTAAAAATCAACAAAAGATGACAGTTTCAAATACTGTAACAAATTATTGCTAGGGTGACCCAATCTTTGATGCCAGCGATCTTGAGACACAGCAACAACGGTAGAAGGTTGGGAAGATGGTAGGGGAAGCGGTTCAGTCAGGGGATAAAGATCGCCCGTGCTATCGCATCGTAGGATAGGAGCCCACGTTTTGAGATCTTTCACAAGAAAACCAAATGGGTCAAATTCCACAGAAACTAAGTTATCAGTGGTAAGGCGACGAACAGAAATAAGGGTTTTAATTAAATTTGGGGCAAACAGGACGTTATTTAGTTTAAGGGGTGGGTAGGGTGGTGGTAGGACCTGGTTGTCTTGCGCCAAAATAGGGATAGTCATGCCATTACCAACTACAATATTTTTACTAGTACACTTATTAAAATTAGACGGAGAAGAAGCTCCAGTGTCCATCAAGCCATGATCCGATTGATTGAGGGCCGGTGAGTACAGTGCTTGCTCGATGTCAGTGGGTGAGTAGCTTGTGTGATGAGCCTGGTCAGGACGAGGGCCAAGGATGCCTTGAGAGTTTTGGGTATCGGGTTTGGAGGGGTATGGGCAGGGTGGTTGGGCCGAGAGTAAACTGGCCCACTGAGAAGCAGTCCAGTTGTTCGGGAAGATGATGTAAGGGTGTGAAGGCTTTATGGGAGAGATGGGGTAGCGAATTGTATTGCCACGGCCCGATGAGGTACGGCCATGACCGCGACCACGCCCGCCACGGGTGTGTCCGCGACCATAGTCGGTAGGGGAAAAGTATGTGGGATTTGGAGAGGTGGTGGGTGCTGAGGTAGTGGTGGTGGCAGCAACGGCAGTGGCAACGGTCTGTGAACCACGGGTAACCTGTCTATTTTTCTTTTGTTCTTCCATGTTGAGACGGGATCGAACTTCATTGAAGTCCGGTAGTGGTTCACGGTTTTGAAGCACGGTGGATATACTGTCATATTGCTCGGTTAGGCCTCCTAAGATTTTAATGACGAGCATACGGTTATCAACAGGAGAACCCACGCTCTCGAGTTGATCGGCTAGGTGTTTAGAATGTTGACAATATTCAACCATGCTGGAAAAGTTTTCAAGGCATACACTAGCAAATTCCTGACCAAGAAAAATGGCTCTAGTATTTTTAATATCATTAAACTCACTGTCAATAGCTATCCAGGCGGCATGAGCGGACTGACCGGGCTCGAGAATGATGTGCAGGAGGGGTTGTGAGATGGTAGCATAAAACCACTAGAGTACAAGTGCATCCAGACGGTTCCACAGTGTGTCAGCAGCAAGGGCGTAGTGGTGGTCGGATCTGAGGAAACGGGGTAGGGTTGTGACCGGAGGCTTAGCGGAGAGATGGTCCAAAACTTCATAGGCTTGACAATGAACCCTAAAAAGGGTCTTCCATGTAGTAGAGTGGGGTGAATCTTTTACAAGAATAAAGGGACGATGGGTTTTGATATTAGTTACAGTGAGTGCAGGGTGAAGTTGAGATGCCATGGTGAGATAGGGGAAAGAAAGAAGTGTCGGAGAAGAAAGGTAGCCAAAGACAGAGGAAGTGGAAAAAAAAAGGTCCGACGGCGGCAGAGAATTAGGTCAGAGGATCGAAGTCTGTGATACCATGAAGAATGATTATTCAACTTGGTAATTCTCATTGATTTGCCAACAATATATAATACAACATAATCTCCTATATTCATGAAGAGATATACATAGTAAATGACCAAATCAATTTACTTAAATTACAATATACTATTAAATAAAATGGGTTCAAGAATCAATTGAATTTAAGAGAATTGGTTAAGAAAACTTCTAGCAAAATCAAACAATGAACAATAACAATTGAAGGTAAAGAAGGAAGAGTTTCGCGAAACTCTACTTGGTAAACGAGTCGATTATTCAGGGCGGTCAATGATTGTCATGGACCCTTCACTTTCATTACATCGATGTGGATTGCCTGCCCATGGATTCAACAGCAGTTTGAAAGGTTAACCTATTCGGGAATCTTCGGATCTATGCTTATTTTCAACTCCCTGAAGCATTTCATCACTTACCAAGCCCAACGATTAATCTCTATCAATAAACTACCAAAGCACCGAACCATAGAGTACTTAATATCAGTGCCACGGAAAGATATGTTTTTAGATCTCGCATGGAAAAACATCCTTTAGGCAACACCTTAGTGCAGTTGGTGACAAAACTGGACGTATTAACCTGTTGTCTTTTACTTAATATTAGGTTAGAAACTTGTGTATCACACGGGTCTAAACATTTTTTTTATTTTTATTATTATTTATTAAGTTAGAAAATGTAATATTACAAGAGGTTTAATTAATGAAATATTAAATGGTTATTAATAAGCAGGAATATAAAAACAACTAGTTAGGATAATATATATTAAATAAATAAAAGAAAATCGTAAATTATGATTTAATAATATATGGGAGAATTACTCGTTTTGTTATTTCTGTTTACCTTACATTGCACCGTGTGTTCTTTATCTTTAAAAATTACACCTTGTGTCCTTTATTTGAAACTTTTTCACACCACAAGTCCTTTACACTAACCCCATCCAATATCATGGTTATCTTCTCTAACCCCATGGTCCCCATCCAATATCTTGGTTATCTTTAATTATATATTATTCATTTAATGCTTCTAACAATTATTTAAAATACATTTACAACTCCAAAAATGATATAAATTTTATAGAACCTTATTTACATTATAAATTTCATTATTTGAATTTTTACTTTCGGAAAATATATATTTAATATATTTTCTTTTTTAATTCATTATAAATCCGATTTGAGTGATTTAAAAAAGAAAACTAATAAATATATAAGTTTTTATTTATTATATAGTTATTTATTATATAGTAAAGTAATAATAAACGTAAAGATTATAAATTGATAAATATTAGCTTATATATTCTTCATAATTAAGTAGAAAAAAATAAGGGGAAACAAAATAGATATGTCTTAAATGAATTATATGTGTACCAAATTATATTGTTTATTATAATAGATAGATAGATTTGATTATAATCAGTATTCATAACCAGGCTAATCGGATGTAAGAACCAGATAGTATAGTACAACTAATACGATAAAAACTAAAAAATATAACAAAATTCTATTCAACCCCTTGAAATTCCGGTTCAATCAGTCTATCGGTCCAACTTGTGGTTCGCTGCACATTAGGTCCAATACCCTTACCTTGAAGGACTTAAATTTTGGCTTCTAGTCTGACTAACCCAGGTTTCAAAATAGTGATTATAAAGGTAATTGGTGGTTTAAAGCCTCCATGTTTTTTTTTAATGGCTAATTTTTTACACCTTTTTTTTATACCTTTTTACACTCTTTTATATCTTTTGTGCACACCCTTCGAGTTGAACTCCTAACCAACCTCACCCAAGAGAGAATTTCCTCTCTACCACTAGGCTACAACCTAAGTGGCAACCTCCATGCTAATTAAAGCGTCAAGTCATTGCCACGTACCTTAACTTGCATGATGTGGTTTAAAGATCCCTCAATCATTTCTTAATTATTGTTTTTTGTTTATTCACGACACACAACCGTACACCCCTTTATTGAAGCTGCGTCTAAATACCCACTTATCCCTTCCTTTCTCTCATTTTACCCAAACACACACATATGTTTGTGTGTAAAATAAAGAAAATGAGAAAGAAGGAAGAGAGAGGTGGTAGGTTAGTTGGCCACCCTCCAAAAGGCCACTCATCGGACGCAACGACAACACGATGGTGGTTCGAGCCCTAACCAACAGTGGTAACGGTTCCCCACCATGTAGTGTAAGTGTTAACCACAAGTAGCCGCTAATTATTAGTGTTATTTTTAAGTATTTATATGTTAGAAACAAATAGTTAAAGAAAGTGCGTTTATGTGTGCATAATATGTGGTTGGAATAAAAATTGAACAAAATAATAATTATATTTTATATATTATCTTAAATGTTTTATCATTATGATTATTTTTTTCATTTTAAATACGTATTGAAGGATTGGTGTAGATACCCTATGTATATGCTGTAATTGTTTGTGTTTTTGGCGGTCCGTTCTTTGGCGGGCTTAGCCGTTTTCTAATGAAATTTAACTTTCAAAAAAAAAAAAAAAATACGTATTGAAAACAATATCATGATTTAGAAAACAATAGTAATAAAAATTTGATTGAAAACAATAGAGTGAAACCGTTTAAAGATGCCTCATGGTGCATCATCATGAATGAACCATGTTAACTTTAGGCAATGATGGGAGTAAGAGCATACGAGCTCGGTCCCTTTTGACTGGTTTGATAGAAATCTTCCACCTTTGGCATTTTCTTGCAACAATAAGTCAACTAATTAACCATAATAACCTTCTATGTGACATTGTTATAAGTGTTGTATACCCGAAGTATAAGATGTCACAACAACTTCACTTAAAGTATTTTGGAGTTGCTTTGCTTCACTCTTGAGTCTTGACAAATATGGATGTGAAGATCGTGTGGTTGGTAGGCGTTCAAATTCTTATGTCGATAACACATGTTAAAACATCGTGTTCAGAAGTTTCGAACTCATTTACTTTCAATAATCTTGTGATTTATAAGTTTAAATTTGTATAACAACTAGGATGAGCTCGGTACCGAACCGATTCCGATATCGAAAATACCGATACTGATTTTTGCCGAAACTTGGTACCGCTACCGAACCGAAAATACCGATACCGAGTTTTGCCAAAGCTTGGTACCGAAAATAAATCGGTATCGGTATTTTCGGTATTGAGATCGATTCGGTATCAGTGTTTTTGGTATTCAATACCAAAATCCTCTCCCTAATAAGAGTATCAAAGGGTGCTCACGAGAGCGTTTGTCCTTTCCTAAGAACGATTAGACGCAGACAATAGTGGTCTCACACTTTGTATCTAAAAGCCAAAGTATTAATATAAAATCTCACATACCATAATTTAATCCTCCAATAAACAATATACTAAACAAAAAGCTGAATGACTCAATGAGAGATCAAGTAATATTCTTGGACTTTAAACTCTATAATATAATATCTTTAATCAACCACGCTTAAAAAACATTAGAAACGATAAAAAGTTGGTAATGTTATCCTAATTCGCACGATCCATGATTCCATATCATCACGTTCACATATTTACCGCTCCAACTTCATACTTTTTCCCGACACTCACTTATTCCTAATTATGACCATCTCGAGATCCGTCACTAAAAACCTCCACTCTCTACGGTCACGATCTTTCCTTAGCCCAAACTTCCACACCAAAAACATTCTTTATGTCACCACATATATGTTTATTTAACCTCACTTGTCTTTAAATTTGTATAACCAAAGTTATCTACTCTAAATAAACTTATTTAGAGTATCGGGTTTGGTATCATATCTCTTCAAACTTTGAACAACTCTTATGGAAGAACGACCGGAGACCGAGTTGATATCAATCCCCGCGACGCCGCGGGACTCGACTCCCGAAATATTGACGCCGTCGGGGCACCGGTCGCCTAGGCCGCACTCGAAGGAAGGTGGGAAGTCGTCCGCGGCGTGGACACCTACGTCGTTTATATCCCCGAGGTTTTTGAGTCCCATCGGGACGCCTATGAAGAAGGTGTTGGTGAATATGAAAGGGTATTTGGAAGATGTTGGTCATTTGACGAAACTCAACCCGCAAGATGCTTGGCTTCCTATTACCGAGTCGCGGAATGGCAATGCGCATTACGCCGCGTTCCATAACCTTAACGCGGGTGTCGGGTTTCAGGCGCTCGTTTTGCCCGTTGCGTTTTCCTTTCTTGGATGGTACATTTTAACTTGATATATCCCGTCTAATCTTGCAAAATATCATATTTTACAAAATCATGCTTGAAAAACATTGTACATTATATATAAACCAAAAACTTTTTTCTTTTACATATGTTATCATTTAATTTCGTTTCATTAACCACAACCTACATATGGTGGTTGCATATTCAGGAGTTGGGGAATCATTTCATTAACCATAGCCTACATTTGGCAACTATACACTTTATGGATCTTGGTACAACTTCATGAAGCAATTCCCGGCAAACGGTACAATCGTTACGTTGAGCTCGCTGAAGCAGCATTTGGTAAGTATCGTATTTAACTTTCAAGGGTGGCCCACTTTTTGCTGACATGACGGCAAGGCTTCCCAAGCCTTGCCTTAACGTCTTAGAAATAATATATTAGTTTAGGGTTACTATAATGATCTATTATCTATATTAGGTGTACTTTACAATTATACACTACCCTTAAAACCCTATTTTCTTGTAGTTATACTGTTCGTATCCTTATATATAGTTGATTAATAATTCATAATATGTTATAGAGTTTTCATATAGTCGTTTTCTTTTGTATTCAGGAAACCGACTAGGGGCATGGCTGTCGATCTTTCCAACCGCTTACTTATCAGCCGGAACAGCAACAGCCCTGATTCTCGTGGGGGGCGAAACCATGAAACTCTTCTTCGAGATAGTTTGCGGGCCTCTCTGCTCATCCAACCCGTTAACAACCGTGGAATGGTATTTGGTATTCACCTCGCTTTGCATTGTGCTGTCCCAGCTTCCAAACCTTAACTCGATAGCTGGACTCTCGCTTGTCGGGGCTATAACCGCCATCTTTTATTCCACCATGGTTTGGCTCCTCTCGGTTAGCCAAGATAGACCACCCCACATTTCGTACGAACCCATCGCTTTACCTTCGTTTACGGCTTCGGTTTTTTCGGTTTTCAATGCACTTGGTATCATTGCATTCGCATTCAGAGGACACAATCTAGTACTTGAGATTCAGGTAAGTTTGACTTTTAAGGTCAAACAGTCTTTTATAAGCATCAAAATTTAATCAAACTGTTACTAAATTCTATTAAAATTTAATTACATATTAAAATATGTATAAAACAAGATAAGTTGGAACATTTTATTGTTAATATTGTGATGAAAATTATATCGAATTTGTATTTATATTTTAACATGTTTGACCAGAAAAGTCATAATATGTGTTACTTAATTAGGGTTTTGTTGTGTGTTTTCAGTCGACAATGCCATCAACGTTTAAACACCCTGCTCATGTGCCCATGTGGAAAGGAGCCAAGGTTGCATACTTCTTCATCGCCATGTGTTTGTTCCCAGTAGCCATTGGCGGTTTCTGGGCTTATGGGAATCTTGTAAGTGCATCGATGTTGGGGTTTGGCTTTTATTAATCCCATGTTCATAATAATTTTGGGTTTTAATCAATGTTTTTATAACCGGACATGATGGACTGGTCTCGCCAGTTTAAATAAATTACTGGATATCTAACCGATCTGGTTGTGTACTTGAACTGTTTTCATTTAAACCAGAAAGCTATCGGTTAGATTGGAACTGGACCAGGTGGTCGGACCGGATGTCAAGTTTTGTATATTTATTATTGTTTTAGTTTCTTTCAAAATATTATTTAGTTATGTTTAGTATTTTAAACTCTTTATGTGTTGTTTATTTAAAGTTATTAACAAATTATTAATATTGTAAATAAATCCACAGAAAGGTAAAATAAAATTTTGTAATATTTTATTTTATATTTGCTACATCATAAGTTTAATTTTGGTTATAAATCATATATGATGTTATCTAGTTTGACCGGTTGGATAAAGTGAACCAGTAATGCGGCCGGTTTCAATTAAGAAAACATAACCTCTTATGTCAAATTTAACTCTTGTAGATGCCTCCAAGTGGGATTCTAAATGCACTCTTTGGCTTCCATCAACATGATATCTCAAGAGGGTTGCTTGCAATGACATTTCTACTAGTGGTCTTCAGTTGCTTGAGCAGCTTCCAAATCTACTCCATGCCCGTTTTCGACAACTTTGAAGCCAGTTACACACACCGTACAAACAGGCCATGCTCAATCTGGGTGCGGTCAGGTTTCCGAGTGGTTTATGGGTTCATCAACTTCTTCATTGGTGTGGCACTCCCGTTCCTCTCAAGCCTAGCTGGATTGTTGGGAGGACTAACACTTCCAGTGACATTCGCGTACCCGTGTTTCATGTGGGTGCTGATCAAGAAGCCCACAAAGTATAGCTTCAACTGGTACTTTAATTGGACACTAGGGTGGCTTGGTGTTGCATTTAGTGTTGCGTTTACCATAGGTGGGATTTGGAGCATTGTTGACAATGGGTTGAAACTCAAGTTTTTCAAGCCTAGTTAATGAAAGATCAATGTTATGTTTTTGGTTTTGGTTTTGGTTTTTGATTGTGCAATTTAATTTGTTATAGGTAATTTAATGTATGTTGGATGTGTTAACATGCATGTCCATATTTGTTCATCGTATATCGCAATGGTCATCAATTTTTAGCCTGTGTATTGTGCATCTTTTTGTATGTTTATTCTATAAATATGTTTTTGTTTGACAAAAAAAAAAACTACATAATGACCATTGACCAATCGATTTTGGTTTAAACAAACTAAATTTCTAATATATAATTGTTCACACTCAATATTCTCACCACATAAGACAAATACACTGTACACATATATAGAGGCACTTTCATTATGAAATTAACATAAATGGAAGCCACAAGAACAACATAAGCATTTGTACACGCTTTAAAGATATAATAATAAGCAAGAATGACAGTTAGGTGATTATATAATTGCCTTACGTATAACCGGTAAATAATATGTACAAGTATTTATACGGTTATCACAATTCTTTATTGTAATAAACACGCCTATTTATAGGTCTTCAACACATAATCACTTATACATAGTGAATGTGGGATAGGGTTGAGAAGAGAGAGAGTGAGAGAGACATTCTGTGTGTACACAATAAAAAAACAATCACAAGTGTTTATATGGTTCTAGTAGTGGTTCTTTGGCTGAATTTAGTTTTGTATTGAACGACCAAACACATTTTATTGTGTGTGGATATGAGAGTAGCATCACGGGGGGGGGGGGGGGGGGGGCTCTTTATGAGGGACTAACAAGCCTCGCCGTAGCTAGGGATCTCTTTTTGCAACTCGACTCCAGCATGGAGGTAACTATATATTTAGGTATGAGGTAATAAGCATGAGTTTATGGGAGAGCATGCGGCATGTGTAATTGCCTGGTTGATGTTGCATTTAGAGACTGGAGTTATCTATCTATACTATATTATAAAGCATGAGGGAAAGATGACAACCAAATTTAAGTAAATACAATATATTATGCTTATGGTACAACAAGCTAATGAAGTTAGTAAATGGACAAAATAGTCTTTTTGTATAAGTATTAAATTGATAAGTTCAATTAAATTGATAGACTAATAAATGAATTATTGTTAAATACAATTTAATTAATTGATAAATACAATTAAATAAATTTGAGTGAATCGTATTCCAAACTTACCACCTGTTACGTTTCCTCTTCTTTTGGTGCTTTTATCTTCTCCCTTCTTCTTGCACCCCACACATATAAGAGAGAGAGAGAGAGAGAGAGAGAGAGAGAGAGATTCTAGAGCGATGGAGAACTTTACCGTGACGAAATCGAGAATAGATTAGCGGTGACGCGAAACATGGTAGCCACTTCAAGAAGTCACCACCACATCTCATGGTGCTTCTTCTGTTGTACTCTCCTCTCATATCTCTTCTGGTGAGGTTCATCTTTTGATAGTTTTTTTTTTTCATTGAATGTATGCTTCAAATTACGATGTATGTATAATATATGGATTATTTTCTTAAAAAGTCTATATATTGAAAGATCATGAAATGTGGTGACAATCGATTCAATTTCTTTTCTTTAACTTAATCCCTTATTTGAAAATTGAAATTGTTTGTCTTGGTATGGTGGTTTGGGTGTCAAACTGCTATTTGTAATTGGAAATTCGATTGCATTTGTGGTTGTTTGTTTGGGTTCACATACGGTTATATTTGGCTTTAGATGACCCTATCATAAATATTCATACTCTAAGTTGTGTTTTAAAAAAGATTACCATATTACTCCCCGTGTTATTAATTTTAAAACCACCAAAAACAAACAAGTCTCTTAACATAGTTTTCAAAGAAAACACCAATAAATAACTATATCTCACTGTTATGGTAATTTAGTATGACACTTCAACTATTACTATTGCAATTGTCAGCTTATTAATGAATTCTAAAAAAATTAAGTTTGTTTGTTTGTTCTGTTTGTAGAATTTTGGTTGTGGTTGGCTGAAGTTTTAATTTCAAGTGGAAATGAAAGGTTAGCCTTTTGTCTTTGATGGCACGCTTCAAGGAATATATTGCTTTTCCTTTCTAATAAGAAAGCTCATATGGAAATGAATCAAACAATGAGCTTATGTAAATGAATGTAGGCCATCTTGACGTTTATTTCCCGCACAAGGAATATATATTGTTAGTATTCGTAAATGTACATATTCGTAATTCATGTAATATTGTGTGTTGAATTGTTTGGTGGTTTTCGTAAATGTTGCGGTCTACGGATTTCACCAATATCGCGTATGAGCCAAACATGCCCGAGGCACATAATACTTTAGCTATGGGGTTGTTACTACAAAATGTCGTGTTCACGTTAAACTTTGTTAGCATTGTTTTTTCTTTATTTCTAGAATAGGATTATAAAATATGATACGTTATGTATTTGTTTAGACTACTTGGAAATGAATATATTTTTCTTTATAAGATGTCCACAAAATGGTGATAAAAAAGATGTGTTACATTAAAGTATATAACCTAAAACAAAACATGTTATATTTTATAAATACATTATCACTTATGTTATTTCTATTTTTTAAGTAATTCAGAACCTAACAAAAACCGTAACAATTGATAAACAAATAGAAAACGAGTACAATGTTGAAATTGTCGGCCCCGCCGCAACGCGCGGGTTCCTCACTAGTAACTTATAAAGAGATTGATATGACTCATTCAATGCATCATACATGAGTGATATAATCACTTTACCTTATGTCTTACGACACGATATGGCTCGAAGATTCTTGTATTATTATTTGATGGGAGGAATGACGGCTTTACAGAAACCCATACATGTTTATGTGGTTTATGAATTTTCCCAGTCCATAGGAGTTTCGTTTTGGGTCATGACTAAGGTACGTGTTTTCAATCAACATGTAAAGTGTGTTGTAACGTTGTGACTTTTTAGTTGTTTACTTGTCACCGAGGTCCAACTTAACGAGGCCCTATACAAAAGGTCCAAAGTAATGATGCCCAATATGTAGTCCGGTATGCGAAGGCCCAATAAGGTCTGGCCTATGCAATGTAGGCCCATACGAATGAGGTCCGATATAGGAAGGTCTAGAGTAGAGATAAAAAAAAAAACCGAAACCTGGACCGAAACCGATGAACCCGGAACGAACCGATAAAAGTTGAACAGAAGCCGAATTTCATTTCGACTCAACGTCTTGCACTAGTAGCGAAACCAACCCGAACAGGTTTTTGAGCGTTACGAATTGTTACAGTTGCAAATAGCCGTTTGGGTCGCACGTTACCATTTCCTTAAGAATATGACAATTCATTTTATTTTTTGAAACACTAATGTTTAAATATGACAATTCATTTTTAACTTTTAAATTTTGACTTAAGAATAACAAATATTTTGAGTACTAACTTGCTATATAAACATATTTAAAAAAATGAATGGGGGAACCCGCAAACATACCGAGTTAACACGAATACGGTCCATGTGGTTACCCATGTCTACCGACCGAAGTGATGCGAACAAGATTAGACAAAATCCCTATCTGTAAATTTCGTGTTAGATACATTTGCTTTACTTTTTATTTTTTTATTTTTTTCGTGTAGTGTGGATTAGTTATTTAAAAAAACCACTAAAACATACAAATAAATCGGTTTCTACTTAATAGGAATAAAACTAAATATTCATCATCTTATAAAGGTAATAAATATATAGAATTTTTTTTCCCATTTCTTAAATTTTTCAAGTTACATCAAAATAGAAGGTAGACGAACAACAAGCTGAGCCGTCACCCCTTTTAGAATTGCAAACCATAGTCTATCAAATACAAACTCCTGCCCCATGTAGATAAACTATTGTTGTGCATAACCAGTTGGACCCTGGTCAAGACCGAATACTTCTAGTGCTAGGGAACCAACGATATAAAAGGCTAAGGAGACAAAAACATGTTAATTCTCTACACAAACTTTAACGTGCTTATCTACTTTCTTCGATTCCTCTTTTCTCTTTTAAACTTTTTTAGCTAATCTCTCTTTACCAATCATAAACCATAACCAAAACAATAAAAACAAAACAAAAAGGCTCCCGGTTCATAGCTTCATCCAGCTAAACCATAACGTAAAAAAACCCAGTTTAATTTAACAAACCCAATAAAACCGATTTTTAATTAGGCAAACACTCTTATTAAAAAATATTATATTATTGGTTACCTTGTCCCACCTTTTTCTTGGCCCCACCCTTTTCCTAGTCTCTCTCTCTCTCTCCCTCTCCCTCCTCTTCTCTCTCTCTCCCTCGATCTCTCCATCTCGCTCTCGCTCTCTCTCTCTCTCTCTCTCTTCTCCTCTCTCTCTCTCTGGTTTAAGGTACACCATCTGTATTGCCCTCTCTCCATCCTTCTCCTCTCTCTCTCTCTCTCTCTCTCTCTCTCTCTTCAGTCTGTACTCCTTCATAGTCTCACGTGACCAAAGCGAAGATAGATAGATTCAATTCACAGTGCATCATCTCAAATGTTATCAACTTATTTATAGGGTTTTTACAGAAACCAGTTGATTCCAACACACACGATGAATGCTAAACCACCTCATTTCATCAAGGGCTTTAACCCTAACATAAGCATCCATAAACTGGTATTCTTATTCCATTTGTTTTCTTTAACTTTATTACGTTTTAGATTAGATGCATCAATGTGTGTTACATAATGTTACATCAGTTTGTTGTTAAATTGTGCATTTGTGTTCTCTTAGTTGATAATTCAAGTTCAAAATGTTATTTGATTGTTAGTTTTAGGGTTTGTAGTTAAGGTAAAATTTGGGGGTTATCAGATTATTATCATTAATGGTTAAAGTGTATTTAATCACCAGATGGACTAGGATTCTTACCTGATTTAGATATACATTGTTTTGATCTTGGTTTTAGAAAGCGAGAAGTGCACCGAGGCAGGGTCTAAACCGAGGCTTAAAGTGCAAAAGCGCCAGTACTTCTTGTACGCTTGGCGGCGCAGGGGCGCTTTTATAAGTTTTTATATATTTCTCATAGGTTTTTAGCATATCTTACCCAAACTTTAGCTATAGATAAGTTTTATATATAGCTTTGGTATATAATTTACCTACATTACAACCTAAAAAGCCTGTTGTAACTTGTACAACATCTTGATGCACAAAAAGTCGCTGTGTACATGAGGCACGTGCTTCACTTTCCCCTTAAGTTGCTTTTTTCGTGCGCCTTTTGCGCTTTACTCGCGCCAAATGGTTAGATTGTGTCTTACCTACACAAAAGCGAAGGGATCTGTTCCTAAAGTCGTTTAACGCTTTACGTACACAAAAGCCAAGCGACCTGCACCTAGGTGTGCCTAAGAAGCGCTTTTTTTTAAAACCTAGGTTTTGATTGGTTTGTTGAAATCATAAGTTCTTTTGAATGTTTATGGTAACGAGAAGCCATGTGTATATATGTCAAAATAAGATATAAATGAGACATTTCCTCTTGTAATTGGTTTCTGGTGATTACCTACAGAAAATACCTTCAAAGTTTGTCAAACATTTGGAGGGGAAAACCGCTGGAACGGTTTACTTAACAGGTCCCAGTGGAAACACGTGGCATGCTGACTTGGCACAGGAAACTGATGGTTTATTCATCTTAAATGGATGGGCAAGTTTTGTGAGAGATCACTTCTTAGAGAACGGGGACTCTTTAGTTTTCAGATACGATGGTAATTTGCATTTCACGTTACAGATATTTGACCTAAGTTCTTGTGAGAAAGAGACTGCATTCTCGGCCGAGTGTCATCAAGATTTAAGCATCTTTGATCAGCATTTTGGTAAAAAAAGGGAACGTGAATATGCCTCTTTGTTCACTAATACGGCTGACTGTGTGCCTAAGAAACCAAGAAGTTCACAAGCAGCTCATGAAATGCAATTAGGGTTACAAGAATCCGTTAATGGACAATGTGAAGTTGCAGATTTTTTAAGCAATGCTGATTTTTGTAGCAGTGCCTTGAAGAGTCCTTTGAATACTGTAATGCCAATATCAGGTTATATATGGTTATTTTATTTACCTTCTTAGTGGATGTTTGGTTGTATATGGATTTTTGATGAATCTTAATTGTAGAGGTATGCCCTAATGATGATGAGTTGGGCCGGTTATCAGCTTCTGAAGCAGATAAGATAGCACAATCATTTACTTCAAGTTTTCCACACTTCACTCAAGTTATGAAAAGGTTCAACATCAGCGGCTCATATACTATGGTGCGTACCTCTGGTATCTCACCTTTTATTAAGTTATATTTCTTGCTCAGTTATGGAGGGACCATCTATAAAAGGTAATGGATCTTGATCGTGTTTTTGTTTTGGGTAACATAATTAATTTGCATTCACTAAAGGCTTACACTTAAAAGAAATCATTTAGGATAATTATCTAAGTTGACTAGTTTCAGATACCCTATAAGGAAAGAACGTCAACATGGTCAAAGTTTTCTAGCTTCATTTGCTTCAATGGTCACCACTTCAGCTGCCATGTCATCGTTTCTTGAAAGTTTTGAGGTTTTATATCAAAGTTTATGTAAATTGGTTGCCTTTTTATGGGTGAAAACAAAGATGGTTACCAAAACAGAAATTTGATCAAATTTAGTTACTACTTTTGCAATTTGTCATGTTACCGTTTTGACCGAGTAATAATATTAGTGTGACAAAAAGCTAACATGGTAGTTACTGTAACTACAGCTGCCGCATCAAGGAGAAAAAAAAATTAACATGGTCAAAGTTACCAAGACTATACTGCCAATTGATCATTTGACCTTGCAACCATTACCTGAAATTAGAATCTTTAAATTTTTTTGCTTATGGTTTTTATCTTTTTTTTTTGTAAGTTGCTTACCCTTTTATTCCCAGAAAAAAGACCAAAGTTTATTACCTGTTTTGTGCAATTTCCCGAATTTAACAAATCGTTATGCCGACCCTGACTTGCTATTCATGTTATGCAGAATGTTCCATATCAATTCGCTATGGCCTACCTTCCAAACTGCAAAGTAAAGATTGTGTTACACAACCTAAAAGGAGAATCTTGGACTGTTAATTCAATTCCAACCACACGAGTGCAAACTTCACATACATTCTGTGGTGGGTGGTTGGCTTTTGTTCGTGGTAACAACATTAACGTTAGAGATATCTGCATATTTGAACTCGTAGGCAAGTGTGAAATGCGTGTGAACATTCTCAGAGTTAGACAAGAACTACTAGACTATGAACATAGTGATCTAAAGGGGTCAACTAATGGGGCTTCTCATAAAGTTTCTGGAAGGTTGACTAAGAAAGTCAAAAGAAAATCACTTAAAACCGCTTTAACTGAAAGTCAGAAGTTTGCTTTCTCCATTGAAAAAGTCAAACATGGTATTGCAGCCAAGGGGTCTGTTGGCTCCCAGTTAAGAACTATCAATGGAAGATCAGGTATAAATGAAATCTTTATCAGCTATCAAGTATAACTTGTTTAATTTTTTAACCTCAAATATTGATAGGGAATGCAAGAGTGTTTCAAGAAAACAGGGGCTCTTCTATGACAGGGTTTACGTCAATGAAATCAGCACCTGAGGAAAAAATAGCTGCCGAATCTTTCGTTTCTAGTTTTCCTTATTTTGTTCGGGTCATGAAAAAATTCAACATAGGTGGATCTTACACTCTGGTGGGTTTACATTTAATAAAATCAAGTTATTTTATTTATATTATTTATAACTTTTAACCTAACTTTTTTTTGATGTTGTAAATAAATAGAAAATTCCTTTCCGGTTCTCTATGGAACACCTTCCTAACTTTAGAACAGAGATCATCCTTCACAATTTAAAAGGAGAATGCTGGACGGTAAATTCAGTCCCGACTCTTAAAGTGCAAACATTGCATACTATTTGTGGAGGGTGGATGGCGTTTGTTCGTGATAATGACATACGACTTGGAGATATTTGCATTTTTGAGCTTGTTGGCAAATGCGAAATGCGCGTCCACATAACAAGTGTTGGAAAGACTGGCATTAATCTTGATTATCAATCTGGAACTGGACCTTCTAATGAATTAGCGAACGTGTCATGTTGATAAAAGGGCATCATATTCTGGTGAGTATCCTTTTTTACCTTTTTTTTCAGTAATGATTTGCATTGTAGGTGACAATATCAACCTGTTTTCTTATAGTAAATTCTTGAGATGTTTTCATCTCTAAGAGGTCAAATAAAGTAATGGTTTCCAGATATGTTTTTATCTCTAACGTGTCAAATAGATTTAGTGGATTCCAGATATGTTTCTCTCTAACAGGTCAAATAAAGAAGTGAATTCCGGATATGTTTTTATCTCTAACATATTAAATAGATTAGTGGATTCCGGATATGTTTATATCTCTAACGCAGTAACGCGCCAAACAAATCAGTAGATTCTAAATATGTGTTTATCTTTAATGGGTCAAACACATTAAAGGATTCTAGATACCTTTTTCCTCTTAACAGAATAACAGGTGAAATAAATTGCTTGAAGTCTATTTTCAAACCATACATCCTAAATCGTTTTAGTTAAGTTTTTTTATTACTCAATCATTAAACGCCTATCTTGGTATCTGTTCACAAACTTATATATAAAAAGCTTCCGTTCCTATATAATTCTATTATTTCTATTATGCAGGTTGGGTTTTGTACTTTTGTTTAGGGAGATTGCTTACTTGGGTAAAAAGAGACAAGGAAGAACGATCAACTGTGTATTGTACCTCTTTTCCGTCTTATGGTACATCTTATATCTGTCAATCCTTTTGTAGAACGAAAAGGCGATGTGCCATCAAAGTATATATCGAAATGCTTAAGCTTGTTTCCAGAACAGTTTAACCCGCAATGTAATCGTTTTGATGCCAAAAATCGACTAAAATTTGGAAATCACACATTCTAAGCTCATATCAAGTATAGTAATAAATAAATTGTTAAATATTCAAGCGGACTGGCAATTTTTTCATTTGTTTAAGGGACCGTTTGGATGTGCGTTTTAAAAGTATTGTTTGGATGTGCTGCTGCTAGTTGAAGTTATAATATGATAGAGTTAACTGCAATTTGAGTCCCTGTGGTTTGGTGGAGCTGGCACCTTGCACCCATTTTTGAAACCTTTTGCACTCTGACCCACTATGCTTGTATTTACTTGCATTTTGAGCCCAAGTGTTAACTTTCCATCCAATTAAATGTTATATGCAAGGGCAGATTTGTAATTTTCCATCCAAATTAACATTAATCCCATTCTTTTACAATTGATCGATTAAAAGAAAAACCTAACTGCTACAGTAATCATTCAACATCAATGCTACAGTAATCGTTCAACATCAATGCTACAGTAAACAGTGTGTTTGAGCAAGTATATGCAGCAAACAATGTTTCAACTTGTTATGCAGCAAGTATATGCACATAAACAGTGTGTTTCAGCAAGTATATGCAGCAATAAACAGTGTGTTTCAGCAAGTATATGCAGCAAACAGTGTGTTTCAACAAGTATATGCAACAAACAGTGTGTTTCAACTTGTTATGTGCTGAATTATTAAATCAGCAAGTATATGCAGCTTATGTGTTGTGTCGTGCAGCGGTTGCAGGGTATATTAGCATGGCTGTACAGGTCAAAACAGATCAGCGATCAGGTCAGACTCTTGGCGAATTCATATAGTAAACGTATGGCAAATATATATTGTTTCATGGGTCAAATAAGACCCACTGTTAAGATATTGTTTCATGGGTATATTAGCATAGTGCAATGGATCATGTTTAGGAGGTATTTTTCATGTTGTTTCATGGGTCAAATAAGATATTGTTTCATGGGTCAAATATATATTGTTTCATGGGTCAAATAAGACCCACTGTTATAATATGCAATACAAAGACTTGTCATTAATATGGGTCAAATGACCCCACTGTTATAATATGCAGTGAACACATCCAAAGAGTTGTCAAGGATAAACTTCATACAATGAGTTGTCATTAATATTATAAAGAGTTGACTACAACACATTTTACTACAACACGTTTCAACACTTGCTCACAAAGCTAAATCTAAACTACAATACATTTCAAGGGTGAAGTACATAAACAACATCACTAAAATTCCTATTGCAATCTTCAATTTCCACACTTCCTTGGTCTTCACCTTGGCTTCTTCCTCCTTGTCGTTGAGACTCCTTACCAAAGCGGGAATCAACCTTTCACATCTTGGACAGTTGAGATTATTAGCCCATTTATCCATCCACACATGCCCTTTTGTTAATTTATGCAGTAACTTTTATGGTTAGTCGACGAACTACTTATACAAGAAAACAAATCACAATACAATACATATGTCGGTCACAAAAAAAAAACTTAAACAACACAGAAATCGGCGTCCGGGGGTTTCTCATGTCCTAGAAATGCGATAACATGTAGGCGCACCACATCGGCACAACTCATCGGCCATATCGAACCTTCGTGAACTCACAGACGACGAACAATATGACATTACAAGCTCTGTAATCAGGCTCAACTGTAGCAGCAAATACTTAGTCGTAAAATTAACCATCCACACTTCTTAAGCTTGTTTCTTGGGTGATAAATCATCTATAATTGTTTTGAAGTTAATAAAACTTTGTTTGGTTAGTTTATACAAATGTGTACATAAAATAGTTTAAAGATATCTACACGTTCTTAAGCCATAATCAAAATTACAATTTAGATCAGCAAATACTTAGATGATAAATTAGTTGTAAAACTAGTTTCATAAGTAAGCTGTTAATTATCTCTAATTTATTAGTTGAGTCGCAAATATAAAACAATTGCATTTAGCTTCACGAGTTGGTTATTAGAAAGATGTAAAACAATTGCATTTACCTTCACTAGATGGATGGAATGGTCGATTATAGCAGGGAAGAAGTTGAATGGGAGGGTCGATACAATCGCAGGGAAGAAGTTGGATGGATGCTTCGACAAGATCAGTGAAGAAATTGGATGGATAATATCGATTACCTCTGGTTCGATTAGAGCATGGAAGAATTGGGGAAATAATTAGGGCTCATACGTCGATTCATCATTATGATAATGGGGAAGATGGGTATTTTAGTAACTTCAAATTTTTTTAACGTTTAATTGGATGGAAAGTTAACACTTGGGCTCAAAATGCAAGAAAATACAAGTATAGTGGCTCAGAATGCAAAAGGTTTCGAAAATGGGTGCAAGGTGCCAGCTCCACCAAACCACAGGGATGCAAATTGCAGTTAACTCAATATGATATTTGATTGCATGATAAATTATGACCGTTTAAGACATTAACGAATAAAATGACCATAAAGACATTTTTTTAAATCGACAACTCCATCATAGCCCTGAATATACCAAATTTTGTTAAAGTGTGGACGAGTCGGTTTTGGTCCAAAACCATAACCATAACTGAGATGCTAGCTATAAATAATCATAACCGTAACTGATTAGTTAAGCTGGCTTTGCCATTTCAGTTATTAGGTTTAAATGTTAGAGTGAGTCGAATATGGGTCAGTTAATCGAGAACTAGATTTGATGACTTCTAACCCAATCTAGTAATCTATGAATGAAGCCAATAGTTGCGACAATTGTGCTTATGGAACTTGTACCCTTGAGGGTTTTTGTTTTTAGTAGTGCTGTAAAACAAGGTATAGGAGGTTGAGTATTCGTCGAGTAATCACTCTAAGGTATGGTGTCGAAATAATTTTCCTCAACTCCACCTAATTATTGGAGTCGATTAAAGGCGATCAACCACGGTGAGAATCAGATTTATTCGGTTAACTCGGAAGGAGTTTGGCAAAAAAAAAAAAAAAAAAAAAAAACAAAGAAATAAACATAATTCCTTTGTCTATAATATTAATTAATGAATATGATTTTTTCAAGGAATGAATATCGTTGTTTGAAATACTTTAGTATTTAAACATGTTTTTTTATTTATATTGATATTTACGTATTTGTGATAAATATGAGCTAAATTATGGTATTCGACATGTTATCATTTCCCGAAAATTAATTTATTTATAATTTACATGTTTAAGTACTTCTCGATACTCTCGGTCTAGTCTGAGTGCTTGCAACTCCTCTGTCGGCCGACGTGGGAGCATGTAGCAACTTCTACAACCATCGCTATTAGCAATTTACAAATGAAGCCTGTGAAAACTCCTTATTATTATAATCAACTATTTTATAGAGTAAAGATCAATATATATGAATAAAATTACAGTCATCTTGTTAACAAATAATACATCTAATCCATTATATCTTCTGGAGCAATCAAGATTGGAATAGAAACCATTATACGAACAATGAGCAATCAAGTGGACATATTTGACCTGTTTGAGGAGGTTCGTGATTAATGAAAGCCCCGATCGCTCGTATAAACTCAATGGCAACATTCTAAAGGAAACCCACCATCTGAAGGTTCATTGTGGTAAAACCACTGGCTCAGCCTAGAATAATTTTGCTTTAGGTGAGACTTCAACCCCTCACATTGGAAGGTACCATGCATCTCGGGTTATATGATATTGACCGTCAGTTTGGTTAACCATTACTATGCCAAATGTAGGGTTGGAGCAGGGGCAGATCTAGGGGCTTTTAGGGGGTTCCCAGGAACCCCCTCGGTTTGGAAAAAAATGGAAAATTTAAAAAAAAAATAGTGAAAATCTACGAAAAGAACCCTCTGAAAATCCATCCTGTATATGCCACTGAGTATCTTAACTTTTGACAATCTATACATATAATAAAGGAGTATCTAGGGGTGAGGTGTCACCTTTCTAGGGTGTCCACCTCAGCATTTTCCAACCCGTTTTCCTCTAATTCGGTATACCCGATCCGACCCATAGAACGCTTTTGGTACCCGGTAACCCACATATAAATACTTTTTTTTTCTCAGTTTTATTACCTCCTTTAGCTATCCATCCATATTATTCACTCTTTCAACATAAACCCTAATCGCCTCCTTCAATGAACGAATCGTATCCTCCAATCCTCCAAATCAGGTAACAATTCTTTAAAATATTATGATTTCATATATGAATCTTACTAGATTATACCCCGGAAACGTCCCGGAGTTGAGAAATCTAATATGACATATTAAATTTACATATGAAATAAAATGATGCGCTTTACAGTTACATGCAGGAAAGCTTCGGGTAGCACCTAACCTAAAACAATTAAAAATGTATTTCCAATGTTAACGTCTAACCTTAAACAACGTATAACTATAATATTAATATCTAACCGAAAACAATGTATAACTCCAATGCTAACGCATGTTGAAAATAGAATTCATATTTACTGATTTGAACATAATTAGTGACTGCCTATACATGATTAATGATTTACCTGAACAATTTGTGTTTTTTTCCTGTATGAACGAAACCACACACAAAAAAATAGTCGTTTTTTTCTCCGTTTTTATATAGTACTATGGTACTCGTTGGAAAGATAATAAAACACTCGTTAATTTGGTGTAATATTTTTTTTTAAAATCTCGTATATAAAAGATATTAACGTTTAAATATTATGGGAGGAAAGATAAAAGAGAAAAATCCAAATTTAATTTTAAATTATTTTTTTCCTAAAATATCTCAATGCCACATGGGATGACATATGGCACACTCAAGGAGGAGAATGTCTCTTTGAGTGTCATGTCATTAAAATGACTTTGATTTATTATTTCAACATCGTAGATAAGAACCTGGTTTAAAAGAAAAAACATGATTAATGAATAACATGAACACTTTGTGTTTTTTTCCTGTATGAACGAAACCCCACAAAAAAGTCGTTTTTTCCCGTTTTTTATAGCACTATGGTACTCGTTGGAAAGAGAATAAAACGCTCGTTAATTTGGTGTAATTTTTTTTTTTAAAAAATCTCGTATATAAAAGATATTAACGTTTAAAAATTATGGGAGGAAACATAAGAGAGAAAAATTTAAATTTGTTTTTAAATTCTTTTTTCCTAAAATAATTCAATTTAATTTTAGTAGATTAGGTTTTATATTATTATTTGTATTTTTTTTAATTTGACACATGGCATGACACATGGCACACTCAAGAAGAAGAATGCCTCCTTAAGTGCCATGTCATTAAAATGGCTTTCTTTTATTATATATATAGATTATTAATCTTTGATTTCCTAAACCCTAACTGCAAAAATGCAGATTTGTTTCTCCATCCTCGTCATTCTCAATCTACCAGATTCAAAAATGCATGGTATAATTATCCATCCCTGTCAATTCATACTGTATTCATTCGAATAGGAGTTTTCACTAATCGATTCTTTAAGGATTTCGATTTAGGTTTTTCAATTAATCATGTATGTAAACAATATTGAATCCAAGCATTCGATTTTTTATGATTTTCGTGGTAATTTTCATTATTATCAATCCAGATCCATATATTCTATATTTGAAATCGGGTTGTTTTAATTTTTCGTTATTCTAGATTTCATGATTATTATTTCGATTTATGTTAAATCTTCATATGTTGATTGATTAAACGTATAACATATTTGTATTGAATGGATTTTTTTTAATTATTTGTCATTAATATGTTGAAGATGATTTCTTAGCACATTAACTTGAAAGGTAAGTTTTTATCAGTTCATTATGCCTAATATGTATCATCTTTTTCTGGATTGTTGTTAAAGATATCTGTTTACTCATTGTTGTCGCTTTGAATCCAGTTAATCGCTCACGAGTGACAATTGTATTTTTCACCATTGACATGAGCTCTTTGTGCTTTTTATAAATTTAATTATTACATTTTTTTTATGAAAACGCTTTGCACAGATTCACCATGACCGTGATATTTTCTTGTGTTTTTACTTTTTATTTTAGACTATATGATTATTACATGAGAGCTGGTTTAAGATTATGAAAGTTTTGATGATATATGAAGGTCACATGTATGGGCGCAGTTCTGTTTATCATACAATGGTCAACAGCTTCTAAATGGCCAAGATGCTGTTGCTGTTAATGGGATTAAGGATGGTGATCAGGTTAGTATTTCGTCCCTCCAACTCGTATCATATTCTTTTTTCCAATTTTTGTTATCTGTATGAATTATTAACACGTTTTTATACATACATTTGGTTAAAGTGTCAAATTTGTCATTCAGAGCACATCAACATGATCACCAGTCGGCTCGTCTTTTCAATGCCCATATTTGTAAGTGGACAAGACTATAAAGCATAATTTCCCGATTTGTGATAACTATTGTAACGGCAAATACAGGACCTTCAAAAAGACATACGACAGATATACCGTATTGATATGTTTTTTCTATTTTGTTTTGGAAACCATGGGAACTGATTTTGCTAATCAGTGAGGTTAGGCAGGCATAGTTCGTGCTAGATAGGTGGCCTTCAAGACAGTTAATTTGATATTGTTTTAGATAACAAAATTTTCGTTTTGTCCACTATGTCTCGAGTAAAAGTGTAATCTGTTCCCATGCAGCTTCAGTTTGTCCGACATACATCCATTACTTACAATCTCGTAAAGGAAAAATTTGAAAAGCGCGACGACAACTTGCAAGAATCAAAGCTGTAAGTTCTCCATGTTTTTTTTTTGCTTCAAATTAGCTTCAACATCGACATGTTATGTTGTTAGTGTGAAAATTTAGATTGATCATTACAACGAATAATATAAGCCGTGGTGGTGAATAAGAAAAAAAATATAATTTCTAATGAAATATATTTCGAAATAAGGGTGATGGTAATTAGTGGGGTTATTGGTGGTGCTGTTTTTGTATATTGATAATATTTTTCGGTGTGTAAGTTTTTATGTTTGTTAACATTTGACTTTTTTTTTAAATTTGGTTGATTTTTAAATGTTTTGATTTGACTCAAATTTTGGTAAATATCCAACACAATAATATGTAATGGTTTTTATTTAAAAAGTTCAAGACATATTCGTTTTTTTTTTGGCAACCTTTAATTTCATATTAAATGTAAATGTTGTATAGATTGTTTTTATTTTAACACAAAATTCTATTACTATTAAAAATCATACAAATTTAATAATTATATTTAAGGTAAACTTTCGTATATATTAAAAATCTTATATATTACAACAAATCTCTTATACTAATTAATATGGTAACCAAAACCATTAACTTTTTTAGTTTATATTTAATATTCTAAATATCATTTCTTCAAATAACCGCCACTTTTGAGCATTGGCTGCAGCGATTAGTCTTTTCAAAAGATCATCAATTAATAGGGTATCAAATATTAATTAGTATTAGTGTTGAAAATTGATGTTGTCACTTCGGTTCCCTTACACGCGTTTTAATATTTCTATATAATCATAATCACTAAATATAAATCACATATTTACTTTCTTCAAATTAAACACACACAAATCCAAGGAAAAAAAAGTTTCAACAATGGTAAGGGTTGTCAGTTGGAGGTTCTGCAGAATCAAGTGTAGGTATTTTGTGAAAATGAGTGACACTACATTATTAGTTTTTGGTTCAAGAAAGGCGATTATGCAAATGGATGAAGACTTTAAAAGAGAAGTGTATGAGTTTGGAAGAACCATCAGGTTGCCGAGCAATGAAGAGAGCAGATTGGTTGCTAAGTTGGAAGAAATCTTTGAAGCGGATGAGTTTGATGAACTTATGGAGGTATTTCATGTCCAAAGTTGGTTTTTTGCTGAAAATCTTAATGTTGCAAGTATTCTGTTTTCCAATGGTAAATATGGGTTGATGTCAAGAGATGAGATTGAGAACTGCAGTGACTATGACTTGCTTGTGGAACTCGATAATGTACGCATGTCTAACAAGCGTAGAACCACTGCCAGTTTGAACCTGGAACAAATGATTCGCCTAAGAATAATGAATCTGGAAGAGGAAGCGGCAATGGTGGAAGCAGAGGAGGAGTCCGATTCTGAAAGGGATGATGATGATGATGATGAGGAAGGTGATTAAGTTTAGTATGTTTTATATGAACTTTTAATAGTTTTTCTTGGTATGTATTTGGTACTTTATGATGCATGTTATTAACAACTTTATTAAAAGTTGTAATGTAATTTTGATTTATATTATCTATAAAAACTTAATCAGTTATGCTTACTTATTTATTGGTTTTGTTATTAGATTAATATTTTTCATTACTTAGATTTTAACTTGGCTTTTAGGTTGAAAATAGAGTGTTCCAATAATTGCTTATTATGCTGTTAAGATCCGTTGATTAAAGTGTTAAGAATAGAAGCACGTTGGTGAACCGCGTGTACACGCGGTCATAATGTTCAGCTTGATTACCTTTGTCATGCAGATACATGAAAAGCCATAAACATATTTATCTATATTTTGATATAAAAATAAAATAAAACATTGTTTTCTCAGTTAATGAATTGTAAGCCAATTTCGTTTAGCCATTGGTGTACTATATTTGTCAAAGTTTAACGTTTACTCATAATCGAGTATCACTTTGTTAGAATTGTGGTATAATAATATTGTTGTGTTCTTGGCTACATGTAAGTTGATGATACGTGTGTGTTTGTATATATTGTATGTCTTCTCCGAATAAAGTCATATACATGAATATTACCCCATAATTTGTATCTAATTGTGTAATTTATTTTTTTCTATCTTTAATGGATATGTCAACAAACATATACATATAAATTGTGTTTTGTGTATTTCTATTTGTTTTTCAAACGAAGATTTGTGAATCATCACATATGAATGTGTATATGATTATCTATTTATACTTAAGTTATTTCAAAATATGATTATCTAATTAGAAATTCATTCCATATCTCGGGCTTGTCACTCAAACTTGATTAATTGTTTGACATGAGATGATTTTAGCTTTGACAATTTTGTATATGATTTTAGTGTTGTATATATTTATCGTTTAACTAAGATGGTTGAAATTAATTTATGTGGTTTATGGATTAATATGACGATTTCTGAAAGGTTGATTGATTATATTATGGCTGAGTTAGGGATTTTGTGAATGTGAATATATGTTTCTTGAAATCCTGGGCCACAGTTCCAAATGGAATTGGATATTAAGTTTTTGGATATCTACAAAGTTAAATGTATCAAAACAAAATACTATGAATGTTAAAATACTATGCATGCAATGAAAATTCATACGAATTGTATTCCGTAACTTTCAATACTTAAAACTTGCATACTACAATCTTTATAAATTTTTTTTGTCATTTGACTTGGGGATTTGCCGTGTGTACACACGGGACTCTAACCGTGTGATGTAATATAAATTCGAATATTTCCCACGTTTACACTATTTGGAGCATATATTTTATCTATTTATTAAATTTGATATTTACCATAAATATGTAAATCTAACTATAAATATCTAATATTAATTATAAACCGAGTGCATTAAAGATAGTTAGTTTCTAAATATTAATTAGATTTCATGCACGATTTCAATAGTCGGTTATTGAGAAGGTAAACCGTTTCATATCCTATAATTTTATCTATATATAAACCTATATTCACAATTAAAAAATGTATCTTTACTCTAATTACAATCCTTTACTAAATTGTACAATCATCATCTTTAATCTACAACCGCAAGGCAGTTCCTTTCCCTCTTCTTTTACGAAATTTAGCAACGTATCCTGTGTTTATTCATCTTGCTTGCACCAATACGAAGTTCTATTTCTGCAGATTTCTTAATGTAAGTCAATGTTGCTAACATGTTTGTTTTGATTACATTTCTTTTATTTACCATGTCTAATCTATATTTACATATGTTATCTTTTGAAATGTAGTTATTAACGTAATGGCAAATTTACCTTTTGAGATTGTGGCCTATGAGATTTTTACAAGACTTTCAGCGAAAGATGTTGGCCGATTGAATGTTTTATCCAAGAGATGGTATTTCGAACTCTCGAGTCAAAAATTTGCTACCATGCATTTTACTCGGTTGTCCATGTTTGAGAAGCAAAAGTTTCTTACTAATCAAGGGTCATCATTTGCAATATTTAACACAAATTCTGGACAACATCATGCTTACTTGATTAACATCATACCTTTTCCTATCCAAACAATGTTTTCTGACATACAAGTTTTATCCAGTTTGAATGGTTTAGTATTGGTTTGTGAGAAAAACACTGCTTCTTTGATTCTGTGGAATCCGACTACAAGAGTTTACAAGGTAGTTTCTGATTGTCATTCTGGCAATTATTACAACTACCAATTGGATGCTGCTTCATTGTATGTAGATTCATCCAACGATTACAAAATTTTACTCCTAAAACGTGATCATGGTCTTATGCGTCCTTTTGTCTACTCAAGGAGATATGCGGCATGGAGAAGCATAGGTTTCTTAACTGAAACCAAATACAATGGCTCTGATTATGTTTGGTCAAGTGGTACTTTTTGCAAATCTTCTTTGTTTTTCACAGTTTCAAAATATTGGTCCGAATGTGAAAGTTTTGTTGTCAAGTTTGATGTTGATCAAGAGACTTTCAGCAAAATATCTTTTCCATATGTTCAAAAGTCTTGGATAGCCCAAGGTCATCTTTTAAAAATTTCGAATGTCCTTCACATGTTTCTTACCAATGGATTCTCTAATTTCGGTGTTGATCTATGGAAACTGGACACTAATATTTGGACCAGGGTCTTATCTTTCCAACATGTTCGTCAAGCTGGGGATGTTCAGCAGTGCGACGTTGCACACGTGTTGAACAAGCATACATGGATCTTGAATGCAGAGTGGGGACAGACGATTAAAGTTTTTATGGATGCGGTTCAACTTGGCTATCTTGATGATGCAGATACCTTTCGTGGAGTAAGGGGAGCTCTGTTTTATGAATCGCTTATTTCACCGTTTGTTTAGTTTTATGTTATTATGGTGGATGTTTTATCAGTTATGTAATGTTTCTCTCTGTAATGTTACTGTTAAGTACAATGCTAATGGCTTTTGGTTATTAATTTTTATTTTGTCTGTATTAACTATGACAATATTTTGATGATATGTAGTCTATATTATTTTCTATGAGTATGTTGTATATTGTTAACTTATATTAAATCATTGATATGTTTTTAACTTTTGAATGTCAATTGTGTTCCAAAATGTTATAATTATAAGTTATATCCTGTAACTTTTAAATATTTTTAAAACAAAATAAAAAACGGTAATTGATACACTTACGTTTAATGTATGTTAATTTGCCCAAGAAACCTTTAGTTACTTTAACTAACATTGGTCCACGATATTAGTTTATAACCATCATTACCTTCTTACAAAAGTGTTAATTATGGCATGTCATTTCAATAGTTGTTGGAATTGTATAAGTACTTTTTCAAACACCACTATAATATTTTATACTACCATAAAAACTCATTTAATAATAATCACCATCATCATTCTCTAAAATACAACCTCCGCCCTCTTCATCTTCACTAACTGAACTCAGAAACTGCTTTCCAAAGACCTCAGCATTCTGATCTTTCAGTTTTACAACCGGTAAGCACATCTTCACTTGAAATGTTGTTGTTTGTTCTTTACCTTTCTTATAATATTTCAAAATTTTAGTGTTAAGTTAGTGTTCATCTAAATGCTTTATGGGCTCTTTTATCTCTTTAAATGTCCATACTCATCTGAATTTTGCTCACTGATTTTTTATTATTCAACATATAGTAATTATTAATCATTGATTCTGTTTCTAAATATGTTTTATCTTAGGTTTTGTCAATTTTAGGGACAACAATTAAAACTATGATAATGGGTGATCTATTTGACTGTTATGCATGTATGTTAATCTAGATCATGTTTTTTTTATTTATCAATGTAGGTATTAGTATAATGGGTGAGCTACATTTTGAGTTAATCCTTTCAGAGATTTTTACAAGGCTTTCTGCAAAAACGGTTGGTCGTTTAAAGGTATTGTCTAAGAAATTTAATGTCGAATTGTCTAGCGAACAATTTGCGACCATGCATCTGAGGCATATGATGAAGCATGAGCAGAAAAAATTTATTACTTATCATGATGAATCAATGGTTCTTTTTAACAAAGTAGATGGTCAACTTTCTGCTGTTTTTAGTAAAATTATAGATTTCCCTTATGAGATAAGCGTTGCTGATTTAAGAGTCATTTCAAGTGTTTGTGGATTAATACTGCTTTCTGATAAAAGTATCAGCTCTTTGATTGTTTGGAATCCAACTACAAATGTTATTAAAGTATTATCTCATGCTGTTTTTGGTAACTCATACAACTTCCAACTGGATACGGCTGGGATTTATATGGATTCTACTGGTGATGTTAAGATTTTACATTTGAAACGCCAGCACAATGTCATTGTTCCTTATGTGTACTCTAGGAAATCTGGATTGTGGAGATGTGTACCTTTCTTGAATGAAACTAAATACAATACCACTGATTATGCTTGGTCGAATGGTACGTTTTGCAATGGTGCATTGTTTTTTACCGTGTCCAAGTATTGGTCAGATTTTCAAAGCATTATTATTCAGTTTGATGTTAATCTAGATGTTTTCAGTTTAATATCTCTTCCCTTTGTTCAAGAATCTTGGGTTCCACAATGTCATCTCTTAGGAGTTTCTGATGTGCTTCACATATTTGTTACTAATGGCTTTGCTGAGTTTTCTGTTGAACTATGGAAGAGGGAATCTGATGCTTGGACAAGGGTATTTTCATTTCCAGATGTTCGACAACTATAATGGGGTCTAGCTTACGATTTAACTGCTTTGATTCAATCCAATTCATGGATTTTGATGGCTGACTGGGGACAGATAATTGAGGTTTTCATGGATAATGTTCAGCTTGATTACCTTTGTCATGCAGATACTTTTCGTGGGATGCGAGGATTGTTGTTTTATGAATCACTGATTTCACCTTCCATGTAGGGTATGTTGACGTCTTAAAGACTTTTCCAATATTTTGCTTATCCATATTAAACAGATAATATTATGTTTTGAATAGTTTTTGTTTATGTAATTTAGATGACTTAGTGTTATCTAATGTTAACATTTTATGAAAGTTTACTTTTAATGCTGTTTAGTACATTGTATTATGTAATGTTTGCGTGCTTAATATGGTATTTTCGTATCATCTTGAGTGACCTTAAGATAACATGTTCTTATATTGTTATATGTATGATTTAGTTATACTTATCATTATGTTTAATATGTATTATATTTAATAACTAACCATATTATTAGGACTTTTATGACCATTGTTATATATTTCACAATTGTGTGAACCAAGCCCAAATAAATTTTATGATGTGTAACCCAAGCCCAAATAAATTTAATCAACCATTTTGGGTTTCCATGTTTTTTGTAAGCCACAATGTTTTTTGTGGTTAAATTTGTATATTTATGTTTTAGTTTATCAAACAAACAAGTTCTTTATATATATGTTAACTCAGTTTTATTCTTACATAATTGTGTTGATTTTTTAAAATCTTATGATACATATAATACATATTTAGCCAATACATCAAAAGCCATAAACATATTTATCTATATTTTCATATAAAAATAAAATAAAACATTGTTTTCTCAGTTAATGAATTCTAAGCCAATTTCGTTTAGAATTAGTGTACTATATTTGTCAAAGTTTAACGTTTAGTCATAATCGAGTATCACTTTGTTAGAATTGTGTTTTGTATAATAATATTGTTGTGTTATTGGCTACATGTAAGTTGATGATACGTGTGTGTTTGTATACATTGTATGTCTTCTCCGAATAAAGTCATAAACATGAATATTACCCCATAATTTGTATCTAATTATGTAATTTATTTTTTTCTATCTTTAATGGATATGTCAACAAACATATACATATAAATTGTGTTTTGTGTATTTCTATTTGTTTTTCAAACGAAGATTTGTGAATCATCACATATGAATGTGTATATGATTATCTATTTATACTTAAGGTATTTCAAAAGATATCATATACATATATATGAAAGTTGACTTTTATTCATAGATTATTATAGAAACATACATAATGATATGTGATTGCTTACTTTACTGATTTTCAAATTTTAATTTGTTAACAGATTTTATCAAATTTTTTTAATGTCGGCTTTACTTTACTATGTAAATTAAAACTACTTACCTTTCTTCATGAAGTATAGGACATCTACTATTGTATTGTTTTAAAGTATTCATAAAGATCAGTTACTTAATAGTTAAGATGTAAACTTAAAGTATTAGTTTAATGATGTTTTTTTGCCAAAAAAAAAATCCATTTTCAGAATCGTTTGAGTCTTCCACTTTCACCATTGCCGCCTCTTCTCTCAGCCACATGATCCGCAAACTGATCATTTGTTCAAAATTCAGCATTCATGTTCTTCTTTTTTTGTTGAACACTATTATTTGATCGAGTTCCTAAAGTAACTCTTTGATAGTTATGTAAAACTTAGGTTAAGAACTTGCAACCTAAATTTGACTTATATAAAGTCAAACAGTAAATATCTTCGTATCATATGCGTATATGTACATTATTAGTTATAACATTACCTTGGGGATCCACCGTGTGTCAACACGGGTCTCTAACCTAGTTTGGATATATTTGCCCATGTCTCCTCTTTTATAACGTAGTATAGATTATGAATAGCACGCTCCAACATATGAAGTAGAATGAGATTATTAACACTTCATATTTTATGTATAGTAAAATGACAGAAAATAGAATATATGCCCAACTTATTATTAAATATGCATTAATGGGCCATTAGTGCTTCGTCAATTAAATATTTGAAGGAGAATGATATTATTAACACCCTAGGTTTTGAACTAAAAAAACAAAACAGAAGAAAAAAAAAAAAAAGGAATGCGCACAATGATTGAACCGACGACCTTTGATATATTATGAAGGATTTTAACCACTAGAACACTTAGAATCTTTTCATATGGGTTCCTAAAATAAATTCTTATGGGTCCTTTCCATTTTTTTATACATTAACACTATAATTTACATGTCGAATGAGTTTCCGTTGAAATTGATGATATTCAGAATCATCAGTTAAAAAAAAGGCATTGTTCTTATCTAATACGTCGTGTTCAACTTAGCCGCCACTAACAATTTTAGTGCGGATTATTATTATAATATAAGCGTAGCATCAACTATTCCAACTAATACGATTGTTTGCATCTAAATCTAGATGCTAAGACTTGATAAAAATGGTTTTTTTATGTAATCCTAGGAAAAATTTGTCTTCCACCGCCATGTGGACGCTTTCACTAATACGAAAAGTTATTTTCGTTGAATATTTGTGATAATAAGATTACAATGCTATTCACTAATTGCTTTAACGTATCGATCTTATGTTTAGAAGAATTAATAAAGTTATTATATTTTATTCAAGAAGTGATGGAATTTTAAAGTAAGAACGAAAGTTAATCTGAAGTTATTAGAGCACTCCTAATAGAATCTTTATTGTCATCCATAATTTTTTTGAACGGGAAACTTTTTTAACACTTTTAATTCTATATTTACTTTGTACTTCTAAGGATTTGAACTTACATGACCTCATATTTGTAAGGGATGACATCATACCACTAGATCAATAGGTCATAGGATCAACACTTGATAACTAAGACCAGTGGGTGTGGGGGGCGGCATAGGAGCATCAAGCGGATGCCGGGCCTCTCTACACCACCCCTCAGGGCCGGCATAGGTGGAGGGGCGGCATGGGAGGCATATTTTTGCCGTTGATGCCGTGCCAATAGTTGGGTTTTAATTGATTTTTTTTTATTATTTTTAATATTTCTGACCAATGAGGAGGCTCGTCATCATAGTGCACACCACCCCCTTGGAGGCCCATCATCAAGATACCTCTCCCCCCACTCCTACGTGGCGGCCCATCATGAAAATGCCACCCCTCTCTACAGCCACTAGTTTAATAAAACTTACTTCTAATTTTATGTGTGCACATCTTGCTCAAGTGAAGTCTCTCTGTATAACTGTCACTTCCTCAAGACATTCTAATGCTGTGAACCTGGAAAAAAAACAACAAAATTGGTATCAAATATGTCATGATGATGACTGATTTAAGAGGCATGCACGGTGGAGTGATTATATATCATTTACCATCTAGAGATTTACCTGGTGTCTAAGAATCATAGGCTACATCTAACCGGTTTAGCAACCTTTGTAATAAATGTTCCTAGCAACGTAAATCAAAATACAAAAAAATAGATTCTTACCAAACTGACTATATCTGTGAATATATATGTAGTTAGCGGGTTCTTATATGCAATAGTAGGTTCAAAAGCATGTATACTATCACAACATGATTAGTGACTTGCCTAGACATGATTAATAAATTACGTAAACACATTGTGTTTTTTATGCATGAACAAAAAGCAATTAAAAAGGTCGTTTTTTGTATAGCACTATGGTGCTCGTTGGAAAAATAATAAAACGCTTGTTAATTTTGTGTATTTTTTTTTTAAAA
The DNA here is from genome assembly GCA_032199755.1 of Ambrosia artemisiifolia. Taxonomy (NCBI): domain Eukaryota; kingdom Viridiplantae; phylum Streptophyta; class Magnoliopsida; order Asterales; family Asteraceae; genus Ambrosia; species Ambrosia artemisiifolia. The sequence goes on from CM063521.1 coordinate 8,372,528, forward strand.
AGTGTCGTACATAAAAGTTACCAACATTTACAAATTGTGAGGGGAAAATAAAGATAAAATATTAATTAACATGGGTCAAGTCATCCTACACAGTGTAACAAAAATGAGAATGGTGAGAATGATACAAAAAACACAATAGATCACGAAATATGACACAATGAGCCATAAAATATAACACAATGCTGAAAAATATAACACAATGCTGAAGAAAAAAAGACATAATGAATTGCAAAAATGACACAATGATGAAAATAAGAATAAGACACAATGCTATATAAAAGACACAATAATATAAAATAATTTCTAAAAGCTACAAGCTAAAAATCTAAAAAAGCGAAAACCTAAAAACTAAAATCGTAGAGTTCGATGAGACGGTTTCAATGCAGCTTGAATGAGTTCAATTTGAGTCCATTTGATACTCTTCCTACGACTTCCTATTTTTCTGTCACTGTGTATTTGATCCTAACCCTAATTAACATACTTGAAATTTTAAAAATAGTTAATAGTTATCATTATTTAAAATATAATTAAAAAACGTTTGAAAGGAAATCAAAGGATGTGAAGGTCTCACATAGTGAGATTTTACATAACCCTTTTCATATATATATATATATATATATATATATATATATATATATATATATATATATAGTGTACAACCTGGAAAAATTTCAATCTGACCGAATTTATTGTCATTCAATCTGAATGATTGATTATGATTTTAATATCATTTTGATCTTATGACTTTCCTTTTTTTATGATTTCCTAATTGAATATATTAAAAGGTTGTTTCATCTAATGATTTGAATTCTATCAATTTAACCCGTAATTTAGGCTTACCATAATTTATGCTGAGTTTGAAAAGTCATTGACTCAAGTTCTAGGAATTCAAATATATACACAAAGTCATCCGACTCATATATTATTAAGTATACGAACTCAGTATTCGTATATATACACAAAGTCATCCGCTTTCTATTATGAGTTTATTTAAATTTCATAGATGTTACATACACGTATGTTAATTTATATAATCCCTCTTGAGTAATAATACATATACATATATTTAACATACTCACCTTTTAAAAAACAAAATCATAACTACATATTATTATGTAAAAAAACCAAATCATAACTACATATTATCATGTACACTCGTCAAATATAATTATACATATAATCTATACATATATAGAAAAGATTTGTGGGTTTTACAATAAAAACATCCGTGTATTAACATATAATGTATCGGTTGATTTTATATAATTTACGTTTCATAATTTGTCATAAATGATAATCAAAAGATGATTGGAATTAGTTTGCTAATTATAAGCATTGTCAAATTCCAATCCTTCCATTTCTATACTTCATCTATTTAATTACATTGATTCACATCGATCACAATTGCTCTACACACAATAAACCGATCGTGGAAGCATTCCAGGTTGTAAGTATACCTTTACGACGTTTGTATTATTTTGTTATTTGTTATGTTATGCTATTGTAATGATATATATATATATACTATTATTTTATAATTCATTTTTTTAGAAATATGATGTTATAATATTCGTGACTGTTTATGAGTTTCTCATGTGGGTTTAGTATTGATTTTCCACCGTGGTTTTAGCTTGGAATGCGAACTTTGATCCAAAAAATTAGGCTGTCTCCATCTGATAAGAAGATTCCTTTCAGATTTAATAGAAGACAATTTCCTCTTACTTTATGTTTCGCAATGACAATAAATAAGAGTCAAGGACAAACCCTATTTAGGGTAGGTCTGTTGAAAGATCATGTTTTTATACATGGGCAGTTGTATGTCGCTGCCAAGTGACAAGAGTAGAGATGGCATGAAGATACTAATATTGGATAAAGATGACAACGTTAATAATAAATAGCAAATGTTGTCTATAAAAAATATTTTGAAGTTTGTGAATAAGTATGCGATTATATTTTGCATAAATCGTTTATTTTTTTTATAATGTTTTGGTTGTATGATTTGTTAAACTACATTTATTTACTTTGAATTTAATCCTCATTTGCATGCCGTTACAAAAAAATTATGTTTATTCATTTCATTATTTGTTTTTAAATCACGTCAAATCAAATATTTGTTGATTCATATATTTGTTATTGGGTAACATTAAACTTTTTAATGATAACTTACAATCAACCAAAATTCATACGAATTGTATTACGTAACTTTCAATAAATAAAACTTGCATACCACAATCTTTATAGCATTTTTTTTCATTTGACACGGACATGTACCGCGTGTACGCGCGGGGCTCTAACCTACCCTATATATATATATATATATATATATATATATATAGGGTAGGGTTCCTGTAGGAATATTGTTTTGTGTGAGAAGTGTAGGGAGGATTAAGAATTGACATGTTGACATCATGTTTTTTATTTTGGAATGATGTATTGGGTTGTTTTTGTTTGAAAAACACTTAACACAACAATATACAAAAATTTAAAACACAATCCAATGTATTATAGTTATTAAATTTAAATTACAGATAAAACACCCTAGTAATTACTTAAAACACTCTGCTTAAAACACCCTAGTAATTACTTAAAACACTCTGCTTAAAAATACATTGTTTTCGGTTATTAATTTGTTATGTTTGGTGTTTTTTCTAAGGAAAACAATCCAAAACATTATGAATACGTCAAAAAAAAAAAATATGCATACATATCAATTTTTAATCCTTCCTACACTTCTCACACAAACCAATATTCCTACAGGATCCTCTACCTATATATATATATAGGGGAAGTATCCATGGAAAACCCTGTTTATTCGGAAAACCCTACTTCCCGAGCTTTTTTTTTTTTTTGAAAAAATTAGGGCATGTAAAATACATGTTTTTAAGTGTTTTGAACAAAAAAAATCAAAAAAGCGCCGAACGGTTTTTAAAAAAATAAAATAAAATAAGTTGTGCATCATAACATATGTTAGCCTTTTTTTGCACTGGTAACATATGTTATGATGAAAAATTATTTAAAAAAAAAACTGTTCGGAGCTTTTTTGATTTTTTTGGCCCAAAACTCTTAAAAACATGTATATTACATGCCCTAATTTAAAAAAAAAGCTTGGGAAGTAGGTTTTTCTAAGGGTTTACTAGAGTTTCCCGAAATAATTAGGGTTTTCCATTGATCCTTGTCATATATATATATATATATATATATATATATATATATATATATATATATATATGGGGTTAACATACAAAAGGTGTGTTTTGTGAGAAATGTAAGAAAGAAATGTGTCCATTGGATCATAATGATGGATGGTTAAGATTAAATGAGTGGCAAAATTGTAAATATGTTATAATTTAATTAATAAAAATAGGCTAATGAGGGTATAATTGTCAACACACAAAAAAAGTCATTAAACACCTCCTTATTACAAGGAGACTTTCCTTATCTCTAGTTCTCTTTCTCTCTCTCCTTTATACGGTTCTTTTACTCTCTCCCTCTCTCTCTCTTTCTCTCTCTCTCCTTTCTTTCTCATCCAACCTTAAAATTAACCTGCAAATCATTAGTAGATCAAACAAGATTCAGATTTATTGGTGTGTTTCAGAGAAAAAAAATCAAAAAATGGGTTTTTTTTATACGATTCCGATTTGTTGGTGTGTTTCAGAGAAAAAATCGAGCAATGCTTTTTCTGATTTGGGATTCGATGTTATAACACAATATAGCATTCATTATCTTCCATGTATCTGATTTTGGGATCGACTTAAAACACAACAGGTAAATGCATCAGATTTGGGTTAAAACACATCAGGGGAATGTACTTGGATTGGCTTTAAAACACAACAGGGGAATGTACTTGGGTTGGTGTTAAAACACACAGGTTATGTTTTTTCGGTTTTATAGATTTATTGGTTTATGTTAAAAAACACCATTTGATTGTTTTTTGGGTTTGATTTTAAAACACATGAAGGGTTAAGCAAAAGAAAAGGGTGTGATTACTAGATTGCATTTGCAACAAGATCTGGAAAAAGTGTGTTTTGCTGCACCTGCGAATGTGTTTTACGATCATGAAGGCGTGTTTTATGTTTGAAATAGATTTATAACTTAGGTTGCTATTGTGTTTGAACGGGTTTATGTTTATAAGATGGTGTTAAAACACAAAGTTAAACCTATTGATGGGTTTTACTGTTTTGTTGTTGTTGATTGTTTTATGCTCATGTGTTTTATGTTAATCTAATGGTGTTAAAAACACAATATACATTTGGTTAACTGTTTTTGGATTTTATGTTACTCCAATGGTGTTAAAAGACATCAGGTTAACAGTTTTCAGTGGTTAGTTCTTGTTTATATGGGTATTTTGTTTAAAACACAAAGTTAATCTTATTGTGTTAAAACACAACGAGTTAAACATACAAAATTAACCCTGTTAACTTTATTCCAGTAAAACACAATGTAGAATTATCTATCAAGTTAAAACACAAAGAGAAGAACACATGCATCTGACAATTTTATTTTTTCAAATTATTCGTGAAATTAAAGAAGAGAAAATCAGATTTAAAAGATAATAAAATTAGAGATTTGAAATAAAATCCATATAATCACTCCACTAATAAAAATTAAATTTAATGATTTAATTATTTGGTTAAAATTACATTTCTATCCTTTATACTAGTGCCACGTGTCACTGTGAGAGCCTTTCTTACCCTTCTCACAAAATTAACAAAGTGTACCGTAACCCTTACCTATATATATATATATTCCAAAGCATGAAATCTTACATGTCACTTAAAAGACAACCCCTTGAGTGTGTCATGTGGCATCCTCCTTATTTTCATCAAAAAGTCTTTTTTCTCTCATGTTTCCCCCATAATTTTAAAACTTTAATAAATTTTATATAGGAGATTTTTTTTTTAAAATTACATCAAAGTAACGAACGTTTTATTATCTTCCCAACGAATACCATAGTGCTATACAAAAAACGAAGAAGAAAAATGAAATTTTAGGTCGGTTTTTGTTCATACAGGAAAAAAAGAAAATGTGTTGAGGTAATTCGTTAATCATATCTAAGCAAGTCACTAATCATGTTCAAACTATGATTCTATTTTCATCCAAAGCAGAATAGGCTAAAACCACTCATTTCCAAGAAAAAGTCACATCTTCAACACTACCGCCTCAATCATGCACTGTAATTATTGTTTCTAGCTCTGCTCCTCATCCAAATATACATCTTACTTTTAATATATATTTTCATTCTTATTCACATGATTAAAATTGTTGTTTTTTTTCCATATTATAGTACATTAATTTCTATGTTATATCATAACACATATTTTATCATATCATATTAAATTTATCTATTCCGAAAAGATTATGGGATATAGTCTAGTTTATTATATGGGTGAGGTTAACGTATAAAGCTTCTTAACGTAAGAAGCGTAAGAAGCAATCTCAGCCATTAGATTAATGGCATGTCTGGGCGCAGATTAAAAACCCTAATCATACTTGGGTTAAACAAACCAAGGGTAAAATAGGAAAAAAACCGTCTATTTTTTTTCAAATCGTAACAGACCTAATTGAACCCTGATTTTTCATCGTTTTCAGATCGATTCATATTCAGAATGATTACACAATTCAAAAACAAAAAAAAATCGATTACAATGAACGAAAAACGTAAGATCAGTATTTGATCTAAAAATAATAAAAAACAGGGGATTAAACTAATCATATGAACAATTATGAATTGTAATAATTGTCGTATACTCTGGATTTTGTTTCATTAAGGATGGTTAAACATAAAAATTAGGTTAAAAAAAGTTGCAGAGGAAGAAGATGAAGTTGGTGAAAAACAGACGCACTCATCAAATTTTCAGACGCACTCATCAAAAAAATTCAGACGTACTCATTGAAAATTTGGAAGCACTCATTGAAAATTTTGGACGCACTCATCAAAACCCACAAAAAAAAAAAAAAAAAACAAACGCAACTTACCAAAAAAAACAAACGCACCTTACTTTGAGTTGTTAAGTTCTGTCTCCAAAACTTGAAGGGTGCGTCTGAAACAACTCTTTAACTTTGAAGGGTGCGTCTGAAACGAATTGACTGAAACAACTATTATGAATTGTAATAAAGCAAAACTGCACACAACTCTCTTTTTCACATCATCTTCAAACAAAATTGACTGCAAAAGCACCACAACTCGCTGATGTCATTAATCCTTCTTCAACCATACGATTAATCCTTCTTTATTCCTGCTAGCAAGCTCTCGTTTATCCATAACTTTAGCAGCAAAACTGCCCCAGAAGAGGAAGAAGAAAACGAAACCGATGTCTCCGGTATCAAGACGTTGAATGAAACGGAGGTCGGAAAAGGATAAGTTGGTGCCGGGTTACGACCCTTGATGTAAATTTCATTGTTGTTGGTTTGTTGGTGTTGTCAGACGAGAAGGTGAAGGATGACATGGTGGTGTCGGGTGGTGGTTCGGTGGCGGTGGTGGTGGTGGTGGTGGTGGTGCTCAGATCTCGATCGATGAACTTCTAGTCAGGTTTATGTTCTGTGTTTGTGTTTGTGTTTAGATCAGTGGAAGATAATATGTCTAATCGTGGTTTAACTGTGGTTAGATTAAAATGACAGGTGCAAGTTCTAGTGACTTCTTACACTTCTTATGTTAAGAGACTTTATACCGTATACTTTCTCTTATTATATATATGACAAAATTACATAAATCAACCTTTATGTATTACCAAAACTACAACCTGTACCTTTCAGTTAAAAATGCACTCAAACCAACCTTTATGTATAATTCTTGTTGCAGATTAAACCTTTAACACAAACCCAGTTAATTTTTGTTGTTAAGTCAAGGGCAAATCAGTCATTTTACCCACCCTTTTATTCTTCTCCTTCCATCCCTTCTTCCCTAACCCATCTCTGCATTTTCTTCGTGTTTATAAATTTCTTATCTGTTTAAAAGGCTACAAAGATTAGTTCAAACTCAATAACAACGTAATGAAAACCATTTATAGTATTTACTATTTAGTGAAGTCATATATAATGAGAACCATCTATATTATTTATTTTTCTTGTCCTAATTTAATACAGTAAATATTTCTTTTATAAATGTAATGATATACAACATGAACAACGTAACTATTATAAATTTTCAATTATTATTATTATTATTATTATTATTATTATTATTATTATTATTATTATCAAAACAAGGCAAACAACACATACTAATAGTAGATGAATTACATGGGTTAGTGATAAAAAGGCGTTTCTTAATGGTTGTGTATTTGTATTTTAGTAAGATTTTGTATACGAAGCATGTATTAATTGACGTTTTTGAGGTGGGTTCTCAGCTGTTAGACAAATTGGGGATGGTCGTGGATGCTGTTTGTTTCAACTCGGTCAAAGTATGATGTCCGATGGTAGCCAGTTGGTGGTTCGTGGCTGCTGGAATTCGGGTGGCGGTGGAGGGGTTGTTTTGCTTCGTTAGTGGCCAGAGAGGGTTGAACGAAGTCGGAGCGGGTTTGATGTGATTGTTTTCTGTATGCTGTTGTACGCAGCTGGAATCACAGGAATGGTGGCATTGATGATCTTGGTGTTTCTAATGTGTGGGAGGAGGATAACGGGTCGCTCTATGACGGTGAGGACGGTTCATACGATGGCTGTGGTGGAGATGTCCTACGGTGGTCAAATTGGTGGTAAAATGCAGAGGTGGATTAGAGAGGAGGAAGAAGAAGAAAATGGTGGGTAAAATGACTGATTTGCCCCTGACTTAACAACAAAAATTAACTGGGTTTGTGTTAAAGGTTTAATCTGCAACAAAAATTATACATAAAGGTTGATTTGAGTGCTTTTTAAACTGAAAGGTATAGGTTGTATTTTTGGTAATACACAAAGGTTGATTTTTGTAATTTTGTCTATATATATATAGACTAGGTTATATCCCGGGAGCGTCCCGGGTTGAGAAATCTAATTTGAAATATCAATTTTACATCTGAAATAGACTGATGCATTTTACAGTTACATGCAGGCTAGCTTCGGGTAGCACTTAACCTAAAACAATTAACAATGTATCTCCAATGTTAGTGCATAATCTTAAACAATGTATAACTCTAATATTAAAACCTAACCTAAAACAATGTACAACTCCAATGCTAACACATGTTGTAAATAAAATTCATATTTACAGGTTTGAACATAACATAACTAATGACTTGCCTATACATGATTAATGAATAACCTGAACACTTTGTGTTTTTTTCCTGTACGAATAAAACCACACAAAAAATAGTCGTTTTTTTCTCCGTTTTTTTATATAGCACTATGGTACCCGTTGGAAAGATAATAAAACGCTCGTTAATTTGGTGTAATTTTTTTCTTTAAAAAATCTCGTATATAAAAGATATTAACGTTTAAAAGTTATAGGAGGAAACATTAGAGATAAAAATCTAATTTTGTTTTTAAATTTTAAATTATTATTTTCCTAAAATAAAGCCCTTGCCACATGGGATGACACATGACACACTCAATGAAGAGAATACCCTCTTTAAGTGTCATGTCATTAAAATGGCTTTGGTTTATTATATGTACTAGCTGATTACCCCGGGAGGGTCCCGGGGTTGAAAAATATAATCATTCTAATAATACTAATACTAATAGTAATAATTATTACTCTTGTAATTAAATAAATAAAAAATTAACCTTGCTATAAGGTAACACCATGTGTTGCAGTGTTACACGATTCTTTCTCCTATCTTCTCTTGATGAAGTATACCTATCTATCTTTAGAAAAGTAAAATTCCAATGATAGCATGACAATTGGGCTGAATTTCAACATCGTAGATAAGAAGCTGGTTTAAAAGAAAAAACATGATCAATGAATAACCTAAACACTTTGTGTTTTTCTTTTCCTGTATGAACGAAACCCCACAAAAAATAGTCGTTTTTTTCTCTGTTTTTTATATAGCACTATGGTACTCGTTGGAAAGATAATAAAACGCTCGTTAATTTGGTGTAATTTTTTTCTTAAAAAAATCTCGTATATAAGAGATATTAACATTTAAAAATTATGGGAGGAAATATGAGAGAGAGAAATTTAAATTTGTTTTTAAATTATTTTTTCCTAAAATAACTCAATCTCTTTTAGGGTTTTATCTTTTCCATTTTTTTATTAAAAAATCAAAATAATTCAAAATCACTAAAATCTTTCAATTATGATGCCACGTGGCAGTTTCATGGAGAGGTTGAAGCCATCATTGCACGGCACGTCAGCGACGTTCAATTTTTTTATATATATTAATTAATAATAGATAGATGAAACAGAACCTAATCTTACATTGTTTCTTGAAAATATCGTTTATTAACACATACATATTTATGATGAATCCGGAATATTAAACCTGTTAATTATACGAATACAAATCCTCTCTTGTTATAGTTTATTGTTTAGCAAATTCAAGGAGTAAAACTGATCAATCATCCAACTCAAAATATATAGGAAATTTCAGAAACCAACAAAAACAATCGTTTTCCAGTACTAAAGTATAACCTAACCTTATCACCAACTGCTTCATTTACATATGGCATACATCGATATTAAACAAATATAACCGACCTATCAATTTTGTAAGCATCTATGGTAAGTGACTATAAGTATATGCTCATATATTTGTCAATTAAGCATAAACTTACAATCTTTCAATACAAGCAAAACAATATTTGTCTCATGGATCTTTCCCCTTTTCAAGATAATTACACACTCATTCTTGAAACTTTTGCCATAATTCTAGTCATCTATTGCTTATCATTTTTGTACAAAACAACTAATACTCCTCCTGAAGCAAGTGGTGCATGGCCTATAATAGGCCACTTAAAGGTTTTTAGTGGTCATGATCTTCCCCATGTAACCTTGTCATCCATGGCTGATCGGTATGGACCTATCTTCATGATCCGGCTTGGCATACGCAAAGTCTTGGTGGTGAGTAATTGGGAGATTACTAAGGAGATCTTTACCACCCATGATGTGATAGTTTCTGACCGTCCGGATTACAAGGCTGCAAAGATTTTGGGGTTTAATGGTGCAAATTTTTCTTTCACTCCTTATGGTCCATATTGGCGTGGACTACGTAAAATCATCTCTCAAGAGTTGTTGTCTAATAGCCGGCTTGAGAAGCTTAGGGTTGTTCGAGTGATTGAATTAGAAAGCGCAATTAAAAACATGCATGATCTTTGGAGGGAGAAAAGAGATGGGCAAGGGAAAGTGTTAGTAGAAATGAAGAAATGGTTTGGGGAATTGAATATGAATACGATGCTTAAAGTTGTCGTTGGAAAACGGTACACTGGAGGAGCAGACAGCGAAGACGAGGAGGAGATAGTGAGTTGTCGCGGTGTGATAAGGGAGTGGTTTGAATACTTGGGACAATTTTTGGTCTCTGATGCTCTTCCTTTTCTAGATTGGTTGGATTTGGGCGGATATAAAAAGACAATGAAACGAGTTGCAAGGGAACTCGATTCTATATTTGGGAAATGGTTAGAAGAGCATCGTAAGAAAAGGTCTTCAGGAAATGCTACTGACGTAAAAGACTTCATTGATGTGATGATGGATGTAGTACAAGACGATAAAGTAGCGGGTTACGATGCTGATACCATCATCAAAACCACATGTCAGGTGTGTAGATATCGACCAGACGACCACATAGAAACTTTGATTGTTATATATTATTTTTGGCACTTGTTTTTATTCATACGTATATTCCTTCTGATTAAACATGTTTTCAGACTCTTATTGCGGGTGGCGCTGATACATCTAGTATCATGCTAACATGGGCACTCTCCTTACTACTAAACAATCGCCACGCTCTCAGAAAGGTTCAAGACGAACTAGACACGCAAGTAGGAAAAGATAGACAAGTGAATGAATCAGATATAAAAGATATGGTATACCTTCAAGCTGTTGTGAAAGAAACTTTGCGACTATACCCCGCCGGATTCCTAGGAGGTCCAAGAGCCTTTTCAAAAGCTTGTACCATAGCTGGCTACCATGTCCCAGAAGGAACATGGCTGTTAACCAACATCTGGAAGATCCACCGTGATCCAAAGATATGGTTGGACCCATGCGAGTTTAGACCAGAGAGGTTTCTAACCCCGGACCAAAAGGCCCTCGATGTGAAGTGGACTGAATTTGAGTTTATCCCTTTTGGGGTCGGGAGAAGGTGTTGTCCTGGAATAAATTTCGCATATCAAATGTTACACATGGTTTTAGCCACTTTGCTACTTAACTTTGAGATATCGACTCAAAATGGTGCACTTGTTGATATGAGCGCGATTCCTGGACTGACAAATGCCAAGGCATGTCCACTTGAAGTCCTAGTTTCCCCACGCTAACATGCAACTGATAAAAGAATTGATGCATGAAGATGTGCCAATATATAAAGTAGTCTTGTATGTGTTTTAAAATATTTGGATTTTTATCATATCGTTTTTGTACTTGTTCAAATTAAAACTATGTATGGAAATAATTTTGAACTACATATATTTCTTGTAATAATAATCACTAGTAAAAAAAATAGACTTTTTAAAATGGTGACACTAGTACAAAAAGATAGCTAATATGACGTTTTTTTGAATCAAATAAGATGGTTAATGGAGTGTCCTAAAAGATACCGTCCTATTTTATATTGACTGTCATATTTAACCTAATAAGACAGTTTTGTGTTTTTGGCAAATAAGATGGTTCTAATTGGCAAATAAGACGGTAGCCTAATAAGACGGTTTCCTGATTGCTGGTAAATAAATAACGGAGTAGCATAATATAAGACGGTTGTTGCCATCAATATATAATTCATCATAATTTGATATACCGGAACTAATAATTTAATTCACCAATATTAGATGAGATTCGATTTCATTTAATTTGCAATCACACAAAACAAATAAAATAATAAATAAAAGCAATAAAATAGTTAAAAGCATTCATTTTGACCTGTTTGTCTAAAACATTCAATTAAACATAGAGAAAAATACATCCAAAATCACTTTAACTTAAATAACAAGCATCAATCAACTTCCTTGACTTGGTGCGGCCTTCTTTATCCACCACGATAACCACAAGATATCTGGAGCAGTGACTAGCCAGAATTCCACGTCACTGATCAAAACAAACAAAAGACTATCTATTAGCTATCAACAAAGACTAAAATTAAACATGATCACATTGTTAGAATCATGATGTTACAGAAATGAACACCAGGAGATATAACAGTACAAGTGATTCTCACTAGAGTCAACATTAATACAAAGCCCTTTGGCACGCCTATGAACCGCTAATAATATATGTTATCTATGTTGTCAAAAGTTCTTTAGTGCACCCAGGCCCTTCGGGTCAAATGGACGAACGAGCCAAAGTGACTAAACCATCTGTGTAATTAACTCTTAACATAATGAATAAAAAGACTATATTCTAAGGCTCACTCAAGTGTACTAAACAGATATTTATTAAAAATGAAGAAAATGAAAAAAAATACTTATAAAGGAGTAGCATACTAATATACTTACCTTCATTCATCCTTCTCGCTGTCACCAAAAGATGAGATAAACACCTTTAAAGTACGCTCTACAAATTCATTAATTTCACCTTGGCGAACCATTGTCGTTTTATCTACCAACTAAACATAAAGATATATAAAATTCAGATTACGGTTTAAGATACATTGTAGTTAAACTTATACAAATAAGGGTGTATCCTTACCATATGTTCTCTGTTATAAATCACAAAATCATACATAGCCATCATAACACAATAACCGCACTCCCATCCATTAGGTTGTCGACGACACTAAATAATTAATTGAACCAACAATTAGTTAAATAAAACATACAAGCTATAAAAAATGAAAGAGAACTTACATTAACCATATCCTAGGTCATATTCTGTTTTGTGTCCTGTTCGAATAATTGTGTAATCTCGTAATCTGAATAATCATCTTTTATACCTTTACGTGAATCAAATATATAACCCTTCAAATTTTATATATCGGATGATGCTGAAGTAAAATTAACACCGAGTGTTTCCTGTACAAGTACGAAATGACCTGACTTAAGCAAAATGTAGCAAATAAAAACGACACAATATTCTTTTAGTAACTAAAAGAAGATTGAAGTGTTAATATGAATGATCTTGATATGAAACAAATATAATACCGGACTAAATACGGTGCCATAAACCATTGTTTGTCCTTATGAAAAGAGATGACCTGCCTGAGGCGGTCGATCACAAAGTCACCATCATCTAAGACAAGTTCACCTTTAATATAACGGGGATGAAAATATTCGGTATTATCTAAAACCTCCAGTCCCCTAGCTGCATATAAATACCTAAAATTAAAGTATAAAAAAAGTGATAACATCAGTAAACCTCGATTATATTGTAACAACCCGACCGGGTGGGGGCTGGTCAAAATGACAGATTGGTAACAGACTTGCACAACGGAAGCAACGATAACTAATATTTAATATCAAATACAATTTCTAATCCAAAAATATAAAATACACAATTTAAATAAATAGACTAATATCTATGCAGGGACGAAACGCGGCGGTCGTCGAAGCAGTTGAGGAGTGTAATCCACTAGTCGTTCCATACTTCTATCAACGTTTATCTCTAAAACTCTATTCCGCAACACTTATAGCCCGAATCTTCTACCAAAGTCATCTAGCGATCATCACCTCTAATCCGCATCATATGAACATAATCCGTATGCTTCACAATCATCCGAACGCAGTACCTGAACACATGCTTAAAAGAGTTGTGGGTCAGCAATTAAGCTGGTGAGTCCGTGTAAGTAGTTAAATAAATCTAAAATAGGTTAACAGTTCGAAAACATAGTTTACACATTTCAAAATACACAGTGATGTACAAGTCACACCTCAATCCTAACACGGAATCCATCTACTCCCTTTATGGATTCCCTACGGCATAACATATGCCGCAACGGTCCGCAGACCTCAGTGGAGGGTTTTCCGGGCTTCCGGATCCACTGTGCGTGGGGGATTCCCCAAGTAGTACTACCCATACATTAAGTGGCCCAACTCCCTTGGGTTAATGGGTGTGCATCTGGTTTTGGGAGCCCTTGTCACATCAAGTAAGTTTATACACAAAACAGTTTAGACGTACAAGCATGTATTCACCCCAAAACAGTAAAACAAAAAGGGGAAGTACTCGAACTCACCTGGATGTAATATGGTCGTAATAATATGAAAATAAGCGTCTGCCATCGCATCCTGATATCTCCCTGAGCGAACCCTCATACTCGTTTTTAGTTCGTGTTGACCAGATTCTGTCCTGGTTGACTCCTGTTGACCAAAGCTTAATCTGGTTGACTAAAGGTTCGATCCCTGTACTTGACCCGATTTATTGTTTCTTCACAAATCATCACCAATTCATCTCCCTAGACCATCCCTTCATCTTACCACCACCATATCCTTCGGTTGTCACCTCCTGACCGATAATATTAGATCTAAACCACCACAGTCCATTCTTCACCTCCTCTGCTACCCGGGACCACCAGCAAACACCATCACAACCACCCGATAACCATCGTCATCCTTCACTGGGAATACATCTGAGCCGATCTGAACCCCCATCCATGTTGTCGTCTTCATCGGAAACAACCCCCACCACCGCTGCTCGTGTAAACCACCATCCTCAGCCGCCGTCGTCTTCCTATTCCAATAATATCACCACCGCCGCTCAGCACCATAGTCACCGTCATCCTTCTCCTTCCCCTGCTACTCTCTCCCTTCTTCTCTCTTCGGTTCTTCCTTCTAACAGATCTGAAACTCTCTCTCTCTCTTCCTCTAAAATATAATCCGGTTAGGTGGGTGTGTGTATTGGTTGTTGTTGTTGAGAAAACTCCGCCGGAGCTCCGCCTTGTGCACCGCCGTGGGGTGGCTGGAGCCACCAGGCTCCTCTCGTCTGACTCTCTCTCTCTCTCACAGTGTATATATGTGTGTATTTAAGTGGGTGTATATGTGAACAGAATAGTGAGTGGTTTGGTGGGTTTTTGGTATAAATAAGGGGTGGGTTGTGAGGTGTTAAAGACTAGGATGGGGCATGTGTCACCTTGAGATGGTGACACATGTCCGGGTGATGACTAATCACCTTGAGTCCGGGTCCGAGTTTGTTATCGGGTGTCAGTTTGGTCGCGTAACGAGTATTTTTTGGATAATAATATTCTTTAAATAATTATTCGGGTTTAAGTTCGTTACTAATACCCGCGTATAATAATTATTCTTATCTTTTAACATTAGTTTTTATTATCTTTTCGTCAATCTTACTTTTTAGTCGCGAAAAATTTTGGGCCCTAGGTCCGGGTTGTTACATATATTGTAAAAAAATACTACCATAAAATATGTAAATAAAAACTAGTTGAACTTATATTGTAAACCAATGCACAAAGCAAACATCTGCCCAACCGTTGACGCATAACTGTAAAACCGCTTCAAATTCAACAGTCTCTTGAATATGTTCCTCATACATCCCTGTCGGTGAAGTAAAAATCATATACAAGGCTTTTTCAGATTGAATCGCCACGTGTTGCGCTAATCCATATATGCTTTGAGGCCTTGACCTTGCTTTTTCCATAAGTTTTAATATTTTTGTTCTTTCTTTTAATGCTTTTGTTTTTTCTATTGAAGGTTTAAAAACATCAAGTTTGGTATGTTGATAATCATGAATGGACTATGTAGGTTGATTAGTGTGAACGGTCTTAGTAGCTTGACTAACATTAACAGACTTGGTATGTTGATAAGCATGAACATGCTCGGTAGGTTGATTAACATTAACAGGCACGGTAGGTTCATAAAAGGGTGTATGCTCAGTTGTATTTTGAGAAAACTCTTTACCAGCGAGCTACATGAACCAATAACAATATTATTAGTAAATAGATATAAGTACACACACGCGCACACACACACATATATGTATGTGTGCGTATATATGTATATAAATAAGGTGATTACCAATTGACTAAAAGCCTCTTCATCTTGTAATGTATATGAGTATATTTGATACTCATTTCTTTCATGTGGAATTGTTTGTTGTTGGTGAGTAAACGTTGCCTCAAACTACATTGGCGAAACATATTGTTTTTATATCGAGTAATTAAAAATAATAAAATAATGTATATTAAACACTACATGTGCATAAAGTGTACTCATAACATGGTGAGACGGTTCTACAATTTGAGAAGAATGTTTGTTTAAAATCTGTCCTTTGTATAAGAATTAATATCAATAAATGAAATCGGTATATAATCATTATTTATATAAAATATATACCTTTATTAATTTAACGGGCCACTGAATAAAACTTCATTTTGCATCTTCCAAACATTCTACTTCACCAGGAATACATGACTCTGGCAAGAGACGGATCGATCTGCAACCTTCTACAACTCTATTTACCTGAACTTTGACGAAACCATCTACCATTGGGCATCCATGTACAACCCTCTCATGAGTAGGATGAACACGACCTAAACCCATAGCCTTAAGAGCACCTTGGTCGTCATGATGTAGAATTTCACATTATTAAATGGACTATAAACGATAGCTTTTGATAAATATATCTAAAATAAATGAATAAATAAACAAACTTTGACAACAGATTACCAAGATTTCCAATTGTTCGTTGTACGAACTGTCGGACACATGGCCCATGCCACGAATACCAAGGATCTCCCAGCCGTTGTCTCTACAGCCTCACCCTTCTTTTTCTTTGTTTTTTGTTCGGTAAACCTGCATTGTGTAGGACCCGTATGCTTGCGTCCCTTCCCAAGCATCTCCATAACAACATCCTTTGTGGGATAAGAACCCTCATCCCTCAGCTGTTTTTCTTTTAAATACTGTTAAGAAACATGTGATGTTTAAAATTTTGATTAATATAAATTTATACAACAATTATATAAATACATACCAATAATTTAAGTGTTCCTCTCAATTCACCATTTGATATTAGGTCTTCTTCAAGTTCATATAGCTTTGTTACCGAATTAAGACGCGCTCTACTCACTGTATACTATCTAGAATTAGGGTGTCTTCTTCGAATAGGCTCTAAATGCTTGAAACAAGTTGATTCCATCTACTTTCAACGTGGGGCTCCAGTTCAATATAGACACATCGTCCTATATGCCCTGGGTCAATGTTTTGTTTTGCACTATGCCTTGCTTTTTTGCTTTTTTCCTTCATATAATATAATAATAATAATGATAATAATACTAATACATAAATACGCAATTCACAAATTACCTTCCATTCTTCAGTGTCAACACTTGTGACAAAAGATTCCCAAGGTTGCCTGTTTAGATAATCATAATCTTTAAAGGGAGTTTTGCCTTCCGCTTTATCAGAAGGTTCATCTTTATAAACATATTTTTGTCTACGAGTGGAACGAAATTGCCTCATTATATCCTTCCCTATTATTAAAGTTACCTTTTTCTGAGGTCATTTGGAATCTTCCATATGTCCTACGTACTGAAATTAACAATTAAACATAAGCAAGAAGAATTAAACATTACAACATAGAATTCCAAGCAAGAAGAATTAAACATTACAACATATTTCCAAATATCTTTGAATTCTTTAGGGTCTACCTCTTTAGCGACTTTAGTATATGAAATCCTTCTTTTAAATTCTACACCAATCCAAGACATAAACCTTGTTGCATTCATAACAATCGCATTACCCTTCTCATCAAAATCAATCGTAAATGCATCTGGATGCAAGAGCTTCTTTTTACATTTTGAAACTCCCCTCTTTTTCTTGTCACACATTTTCAACTTGATTTCTAAAAACACAAAATAGATTTAAATTAGTAACAAATTAAGTATTGGTAAGCTATAGATCCAAATTTATGTATTTCTTTTTAAATGTTTTATTTTCGATTGATAATCAGCGCGGACCTAGCTCATTGCTATGGACCGCGCCCGCTGCCACTCAACTTCGCGCGCATAGTGGAAATTTTTTGTTTTTTTACGATTTTTCAAAAACGTTACTACTAAAATGTGTTGATACATATTGTGGCTATCGCTTTCGGATTTCATAAAGTTTGCCGAAGTTTTTGAAGATTTCAAGTTTTAGAAGTCCCATTCGACCATGTCGAGGGGTCGAATGAAGTTCGATGTGGGTCGAATGAAGGTTTATGAAGGTCGAATGTATTTCAGTTTGGTCAAATGTAAAAGGTTAGTTTATGATGTTGTTCGTTCGAGCCCTCGTAGGGTCGAACCAAGCCATTCTAACCCAAAGGAGGTCGAATGTGCAGCCTATATATATGTTGAAGTTGTGTTTCAACTAAACATTCGGTCATTTTGTCAAGCGTATTAGTGTGTGTGTTTCTAGGTGAGTCTAGAAGGTTCTGAAATTGTGTGTTTTCATTAATATTCTAAATTGTAAAGGTTTATCAAGTTTATATTAATGGAAATTGGATTGATAACGGATCTTTACGTGTTCTGATTTTGATTATTATCATTTTGCATGTGAATTAGGGTTTCCGCACTTAGTTTGCTTATACTTGTGTGATCTTTGTATTGTTTTGTCAAAAACCGATCCTACAAAATGAAATTTACGTTGCTACTAAAATTTAATAAACGTTACTAACTTAATACTAAATGAAATTATACGTTACCACGTTACGTTACTCGGAAAAATATTTATCGAATCCAACTAATAATAACCCCAAAAAAATAACTAATCTAATTATAATAATAACCCATACATTAAACCCAAGTCCACCATTCACCAACAAGCCACCCACCCCTTTAATCCAAGTCCAACAACAACAAGCCCACCCTAAGTCCCCAACCCACTTCACCTTCACAAAAAAAAAAAAAAAAAACCTTATGTTCTTTTTCATGCAGCCAAGGAGCAGAGCAGAGCAGCATCCAAACCTTCTGAAATCTGAACTGTAGCAACCCGCAAAATTAATCTAAATCCGTACTAATTAATTAACGTGTAATTAATTGTAATTAACGTAATTAAGCGCAATTTCGTGTTAATTGTTTGATTGATGCCTTAGAGAATAGTAAATTCATCATAAGATGCATAGGAATGCACACGTTTAATGTTGAAGCATGATGGAATCATGTGCGAATAAACTTGTCCGGAACGGACGTTGGTGATTACCCGGTAAAAATTCAATAAACGAAAAGGATCCCGGACACCCAGGATATAAAATAAAGGGTATTTTCACAAATATAATGTGTTTTGGAACTCCAAAACTATAAGTGAAAATTTTACATACAAATCTTCCGGTAACGAATAAAGTGCGCGTACCGCACCCGATACGCGTATAACTTGTAATTTCACCCAACGAAAGCCTAACTAACCAACAAACACTTAAACTAGGCTATGCTTAAGGGTTATTAGAGGTTATTATAATATCCGGATAACGCATAATTAAAACCCGATTTAAACCCGAATAAAGCTCTAACTATATAATTGGAATATAACTAGATTGTTTACTAGATATTTTTGTCACCATGTGGGCCCCCCTTTGCCAAACATAACCGGCCATAAGGCCTTCACCATACTCAAAGTTAGACAAGAACTACTAGACTATGAACATAGTGATCTAAAGGGGTCAACTAATGGGGCTTCTCATAAAGTTTCTGGAAGGTTGACTAAGAAAGTCAAAAGAAAATCACTAAAAACCGCTTTAACTGAAAGTCAGAAGTTTGCTTTCTCCATTGAAAAAGTCAAACATGGTATTGCAGCCAAGGGGTCTGTTGGCTCCCAGTTAAGAACTATCAATGGAAGATCAGGTATAAATGTAATTTCTATCAGCTACCAAGTATAACTTGTTTAATTCTTTAACCTCAAATATTGATAGGGAATGCAAGAGTGTTTCAAGAAAACAGGGGCTCTTCTATGACAGGGTTTACGTCAATGAAATCAGCACCTGAGGAAAAAATAGCCGCTGAATCTTTCGTTTCTAGTTTTCCTTATTTTGTTCGATAGTAAACAAACATGGCCGACCGATCAATTTACTTATGGCATACATCGATAGTAAACAAACCTGACCTTATCCCCAACTGCTTCATTTACTTATGGCATACATCGATAGTAAACAAACATGGCCGACCGATCAATTTTGTAAGCATCTATGGTAATCTGTAGATCGAAAGTGACTATAAGTATATGCTCACATATTTGTCAACTAAGCACAAATTTGCATATTTCAATACAAGCAAAGCAAATCTAGTTGTCTCATGGATCTTTCCTCTTTGCAAGATAATTACACACTCATTCTTGAAACTTTTGCCATAATTCTAGTCATCTATTGCTTATCATTTTTGTACAAAACCACTAAGACTCCTCCTGAAGCAAGTGGTGCATGGCCTATAATAGGCCACTTAAAGGTTTTTAGTGGTCATGATCTTCCCCATGTAACCTTGTCATCCATGGCTGATAGATATGGACCTATCTTCATGATCCGGCTTGGCATACGCAAAGTCTTGGTGGTGAGTGTAGGATCGACACTCGGGTCAACCGACAATCACGAGCTTGCTTGTTTGGAGTGCGGAATCCTCCAAACAGGTCTAAATGATCAAAACGATAATGAAACAATGGTAACGAGATGACAACACACACAACAAATAGTCAAAGGATTGATTCGATTACTAAAAACAGAGCTCGGGTGTTTACAGACACGAAAACAATCTCTCAGACCTTGGGAAGGGTGTTTGGGGGTTGTGTGATGTGACCACTTATGATTAGGGCAATCATTAGGTCCTTATATAGTCTCACAACTTTTGTGCATGACATCAGGCAATTAGGAAAGCTATGCTGTATGCATATCACACGAGTAGGAAGCTATGCTGTATGCATATCACACGAGTAGGAAGCTATGCTGTATGCATATCACACGAGTAGGCAGCTATGCTGTATGCATATCTCCTAATCGCCCCTAAGGACCTTCAAGCCCCAAATAGCGTATAAATGCACCCAAACACCCTAGAAACCGTCCAATAACAATGTATACTAGCCTAGGGACATCATGTACTAACAGACTCCCCATTGGACCAGGCTAGTATATGATTACGAGCCATAAACTGCTCGATTAACCTAGCCAACGACCTATAGAGACCTATCACTAGCTAGGGACATACAGATAATGCACTTACAGACTCCCCCTTGGACCTAGCTAGTGATTTACAGACTCAACCTATCATCTAGCTGGGGACACACAAGAAGTGCATTTACAGACTCTCCCTTGGACCTAGCTAGATATATATGGTCTTCGAGTCCTCACGTCTTCATGTTCAGCATTCTTCAACTTAGGGTGACACCGCAATGTATAACCCTTGAAAACTTGAACATATCAACTGAGTTGAGCTTTAGTCGTGGCTTCATAAGATCTCGTCTTGGTCGTCGATTTTCTTCGATAACTTGGGAGGAAACAAGAAATCTCCGCTTTTATGATTGACGATTCTGTGACTTGGACGAAGATCAATATCATCTTCACTTTCATTTCTTGACTCCCATCTTCTTCAGCTTCGATTGCTGGAGCTCTACCACGATCTGGTTTCTCTGAAGATGGAGTATTGGATTATTGCAGTTCAGGATGATCTTGTTGTTCAGGTTGGGGTCTTGTTCAGATTCAGTCTTTGTCGTTTGATGCATGATGAGCACATTAGTTGTATTTGATCCTGCAGAAAAAAATTAATAAAAATTGCACACAAACTACAACTTATATTAGATCGACAAATAATCCGGACTCAATCAAATTCTTGAAGGTTATCATTTGATGAACTTTCAAGATTTGTCCATTTTGACCACCAATTTGAGAAAGTAGTCATTCTCCCCCTGAACATTTAGATCTTTTCAAATTTCACCCTGAACTCTCACGATTGACAATTTGTGACCCTGAAAGTGATATTTGACCCTTGAAATTTTGTAAAAATTTAGATTTTATTTGTGTTTCGGCTTCGGATCTGAGATTCCAATTGAAGAATACTTGTATTCCAACATCGGTCAATCAAAAATAAAGACAAAATAAAATCTTTTTGGTTTTTTTTTCAAGATACTCAAACATAAGTTAATAAATGCAGGAAATGTAAAACTATTCAAAAGCATATTTTTTTGTGAGTTTCATCTGTTAGGGAAACATATCAGTGTACGGACTATGCTAGAACCCTTATACCATCAGTTTTTGATTAAAATTAGCAAAAAGCATCCTACAACAACTGTCAGTATTGTTGTCCACCTAAACTCAAAATCAAGCTTTATCGCTAGGCACTTTAGATACGTTTAAGGTAATATTAGACTGATCAAAGGTGTTCCCCGCACACGCGACACATTCCCGTATCAAGGCATGCACAAAGCTTCCTCGTAACCGGTGAATAAGCTGTTGTCATCCGTATTTACAAGGAATGGACTCAGTGGTGATCAGGTCTGCAAGAACGCTGCAACAGAGAGACCAGTGAGATCCAGACCAGGGTTCAAGTCAAATACCGTATAATTTTTTTTTGATTTTTCACGGTACGATGCTTTAGGTATATGATTTGATACCTTAGAGCGATTCTCTTTGAGAATAGGGTTTTGGCATTCACGATCTTTTTGCTCTTACAGGATTCCCAGACGTCTCCTTATCAGAATTTATTCTATTTTTTTTTTGTTTTTCTTTTCTTTTTCTGGGAATGGCAAAGAGGTGTCTCAGTTGTAGGCTGCGAACCCAACGTACGTCACTTATGCCACTCCATTTTATTCTAAGAGACGTCCAGTTCACCCCGGATGTACCAACCTCTTAAAGACCAGAAACCTCGGATTTTGGCATTCTATCAACAAGATTTAGGCTTTTAGACCATATGCCAACGCGACGTTAATCCACACAATTCTCAGTTGATTTAGGTTTATATCACTGTGCCGAGCTTGGAAATGATTTTGAGCCTACCAACACATCATTGTAGAGGCTACTTATCAGATCCAATATTTTTAAGATGATAAAGGTCCAGACAGTCCGACTGATAGGTTAATATCATCTTCCCTATATTCACCAAAGAAACTCATTTTTGAAATTTTTCAATTTTTTTAATTTTTGGATTTTCTGATGTTTTTGTATTTTTCTGAATTTTCTCCCCCTAAAAATTTAAAAATTTGCGAAAAGAAATTTTTAATAAAAATATTAAAAATGATTTTCCGATGTGGTTTACTCAGATTTTCCCAAAATGCCTTTTACCTTTCAAAGATAGTCAAATTTAAATTTGTCAAATGGTTTGGTAAAACTTTTGGCAATTCGGTAGTCAGTGTGGACATAAATAATCACTGGATCCTTAGTGATTGTTATGGAAGTTACACTATTAATAAGAAGATGAAGGTGATAAGAAAATGTAAACCGTAGTCAAGCATGTGAGTAGAAGTATCCAAAGATAAACCTGGAAACAGCAGCTTAATGCAGCTACCAGCTGATTCGGCTTCACAGGTTGCCGGAAACACATGTGACGCCCTCCCAAGAACTGATATCCACCCGTTGCGGATCCAACTTCAATATTGTAACCACCATTGATAAATTCACTAAAGTCAACGAGATCCAGCTTATCGCCATTAGGGTACCATAGACCTTTGGTCGGTAACCCTTTAGATAATGAAGGAACCGTTCTGCAGCAATCACCCAGTCCACTCTTATTCATTACTGACATCCGTTGTTAAGTCGAAACACTGGGTCTTGACTTATTTTCATCGAGCATTTTCTTTTCTTTCTACTTCTTTGATAACAAATCCCCCCTTTTATTGGCTAAGGTTACATATCCTCCAAAGATATTCTGATCAATTTACTGGAGCGATATGACACCTACTTTGTGCTAAGATGCCCCACTGTCAACAATCAAATGACTGCTGATAGTTCCTCCTGGAACACCCTGCACACTTGTTCAAAGGTTAGTTCTCGAGGGGGACCCAGGCCTTGACCATCTCTGGTCGGCCTAGGTCATCAATCCTAGGCAACTCCATCCATCTACCATGAGGGGTAGGTGTTTTCTCATCAACAACAGTTGATGTAGATGGTGCTAATGAAGTAGATAAACTCACAGATGGTTCTTCAGCTGCTTTTGGCTTCCAAATCTGGTCATGCTTAGCCTTTGCAGGTCTTTGCTTCACAAATTTGGGTGGTACATGAGACTTCACCTTTGGGTCAGCCGGTGGCTTTGCCCTTTGGTTAGTCTTTGGACCTGCTTTTGGGCCTCCCTTGGGTTTTGCAACCTTAGGTGGAGCCTTGGAGCTTGATTCCTGATTAGCTTTAGGCTTTGCACCATCAACAACAACCCTTTGTTTCTTTTTCACATTCTTTGGAGTCACCTGAACTTGTTGTTCAGGTGTCTTGTATCTTTGGTTGTTGTATTTAGGGGGCTTAAGTGCTTTGCCCTTTAATTTTCTCAGATAGGAACAATTAGCAATCAAGTGTCCAACCTCGTTACATTCATAGCATGACCTCCACTCCTCATAGTACTGAGGTTCATACCGTGACTGTCTCGAGCTAACCTGAGAAAATCTAGGGCTACAGCTCCCTTGTGAGCTTCTAAATCGAGAGGTACTTGGATATGAATTATAATCAGATGATCTTGGTGAAAAATTTCTTTGATGATTTTGAAGAGAATGTCTCATCTGATCAGTACCTTTCGATTTGATGGGCTTAAGTTCATTAATCTTGGGACCCTTTTGATTTTTTTCAGATCGATTCTTTTGATTCACATGTTTGGTGGGTTTGTGTTCAACATGTTTCTTTTGATCAACTAGTTTTCTGATCTGAGCTTCAGTAACTGGTATTTCCTCAACAATATGTTTAATTAAGGATTGATCAACATATTTAACAGGAAACTCTTTATCAGAAAACAATTTGTCAGATCCCACCAACATGTACATCCCTTCTGTGCCTTCAGGAAACTGAAAGTGCTTCTTTTCCGGTTCAGGTTCACACAAAATGTGATTTTTAATCGAGCTATGTGAACCTGATTGAGCCTTCTCAGTCTCCTGGGATTCTTTATAAGAATCCACAAGGTTCACCTTCGGTAAGGCCTTTGGTTTCAATTTCACTTTCCGTCTATTTACAGAACGTTTATTGTAACCAAGTCCTTGATTTTCCTCTTGCTGAAACTGGTTTTTAATATCAATATCATTTTTATTTAGCACAAACTTTGCGAACTGAAAACCATCTAGCTTATGTTGGGCTTTTTCATACTCTGATTTTGTTTGAGCTAATTCTTTCTTTCCTTCCTTAAGAGTTTTAGAAAGCTCAGAATTTTCTTTCATTAAAATTTCATTTAAGTTTTTAAGCTCCATTTCATTTGCTTTCAAAACTTCATTGATAGTTATACAATTAGCTAGATCGCAAGTAAGGGTCTGGTCGTTTTCAGACATCCTTTCAACCATACTTTAGAGTTTGGCACAGTTAGAACAGACAAACCTGGAAGACCCTTGTACAATAGGTTCAGTTTCGTGCTTGATTTGAATTCCAACTTCTGGATTTTGATCATCAGCATCTTCCTCTTCTGATTCACTCTTTCCAGAAGTCGAACAATCTGCATCAGTACTCTCTTCTGAGATTTGAGCACTCTCTGACGCTTCTCTCGATACCACAGTCTCTACTTGTTGAGCAAAACACGCAATCTGTCCATTAACACCTCCCATGAGTTGTGTCTTCTGGTCAAAGTCTTTCTCAGCAAGCACAGTAAGTATATTCGCAGTATCCGTGTTTGCTGAGACAGAGTGAATTACAGGAGTAACCGAAACCACAACTTTTCCTTGATTGTTTTGAACATTGTTAAGTTGTCTGGTTTGATTCGGTTGACGTTGACTAGCATCTGACGTTGATTTCCTCTCCAGATGGGCCCACTGATTTGCCATAAGTCTCGGTTTTGAAAAACGGTCAACAAATGGTCAAAAATTGGTTAACAGTACTAGACACACGATTAGGGATGGTAATTGTGTGCAAAATGGGCGATTAGGTGATAACCACTATCTATACCACACGAGTAGGGTAATATCACACGAGTAGAAGATTTTAGGCATGAGTAGAAGAAAATCACTTGATTAGAAGATTTTAGGCACGAGTAGAAGACACACCACACGACTAGGATCCTAGACACGAGTAGCTCACAATTAGGGGCGATTAGCCTTGCTAATCGCCTGGCATACCACACGAGTAGGCCCTAATTGCCTGTTCTTAGTTCCTAATCGCTACCTGCAGGTCTGAGACGAACTTTTTCACAAAAACACCCATTTTAGCTTCAAAATCTTACCAAAAACGTTGTGTTTATACCCAAAATGATTAGAAATGATTCCAAAACACTTTTAGAACAAAACCCAATAAAAAACACACGTTTTAATCCGTAAGAACACACTTAGATTTTGAAAAACTATGTTTTTATGAAAAACCCAAAGTTTCAAAGTTTCTAACAGGTTTTTGATAAAAATCCAAATTTTTTGGAACAAAAACTACCTGTTTAGACTCGTTTTGATATCTAAACACTTGTGATAAGAGCCTCGGCTCTGATACCACTTGTAGGATCGACACTTGGGTCAACCGACAATCACGAGCTTGCTTGTTTGGAGTGCGGAATCCTCCAAACAGGTCTAAATGATCAAAACGATAATGAAACAATGGTAACGAGATGACAACACACACAACAAATAGTCAAAGGATTGATTCGATTACTAAAAACAGAGCTCGGGTGTTTATAGACACGAAAACAATCTCTCAAACCTTGGGAAGGGTGTTTGGGGGTTGTGTGATGTGACCACTTATGATTAGGGCAATCATTAGGTCCTTATATAGTCCCACAACTCGTGTGCATGACATCAGGTAATTAGGAAAGCTATGTGTAACAACCCGACCAGGAGGGGGCTGGACGTTACGTCAGTTGGGTAACAGACTTGCACAACGGAAGTAACGATAACAAATATTTAAATGTTATACAATTTCCAGTCTCAAAATAATATAAATACAAAATATAATTATAACTAAAGTATATTGCAGGGACGAGACGCGGCGGTCGTCGAAGCAGTTGAGGAGTGTAATCCACTAGCCAATCCAAATCTCTACACGTACAAATATCTCTAGAAGCTCTAAACCGTAACGCTTAGCTCGAATCTTTAATCACATCAATCTCAAGTCCGCATCTAACAAACATATACCTCGCGTTACCATCCCTCCGACTGCAGTACCTGAACACATGCTTAAAAGAGTTTGGTCAGTAATCATACTGGTGAGTCCGTGTAAGTAGTTAAGTGGTACCAAAACAGTTTAACAGTTCATAAACAAGTTTAACACAGTTTAACACACGTGATGTACAAGCAACATGTAACACCCCAACCGATGGCGGAAACATCGGGATGTCACGCATTGATGATTGTTCAGTAGCTCATGGTGAATAATAAATTTCAATAAATGATTTAAATAAATTACATACAATTGTTCTACAACAATTCGTACATCAAAACGAATAATACTATGCACACATCTTCAAGCATTAACTCAAATCTTCAAGCAAGTAGAACCTGAAACATGTTAAATTTGAAAATATTTTTGGGTCAACAAAAGTTGGTGAGAATTACATAGGTTTTGATAATCGAATAAAAATGTTGTGCAATTCATGTGTCATGGCAAGTCTAGTCCATATGTGAAAACATACTAGAAGTAAATCGAGTGCATAATCAACCCTTGTGACTGTTATAATGTGGTACATCCCATACGCTCATGGTTCACTCGAATATGTTATGCGATAACAAACACCCACGCTACCTTTGTAGGAGGCACGTATCCGGGTGGGATTGTCAGTCCAATAGATCTATCAATGTATACCGTCGGCTGATCAATGTTAATGATTATGCTAGAATTGTGCTTACCCTAGTCATGTTCAAGACATAATGCAACATAGAAAAACACATAGACACATTGATGATTGAATTGCATATATAATGTTGTAACATGTTTCACCCCAAAAACGGTGATAAATAGAAAAGGGGCTATGTAAAACTCACCTTGATTTGTTATAGCTTAGATTCACAGTTTGCTGTTGAGGGAACCCTAAGAATTGTCCTAAATAGTTCACGAAATAAAAATTATGATTCCTTCGAATAGGAACTATAA
The DNA here is from genome assembly GCA_032199755.1 of Ambrosia artemisiifolia. Lineage (NCBI taxonomy): Eukaryota > Viridiplantae > Streptophyta > Magnoliopsida > Asterales > Asteraceae > Ambrosia > Ambrosia artemisiifolia. The sequence continues at coordinate 8,400,657 of CM063521.1, forward strand.
TATAATACAAACTTATAGTTTATCATCATGTTATAATTATACCAACGTCATGTCTTGTTTTGATTACAAAATTATGCAGTTAACATAAGTACATATTTAAATATGATCTTAAAGTCATGTATCCATTAAATATCAAAACGTTGGTAATTTGTATAATATATTGATAACATACTATAATCATGTTTATAACACTCTTAGTTTTCAAAACATTGACCTTGGAGTCATATTTTGTTCGCCAAAATCTTTTGTAAAGCAAACTTATGCAATAGTCTATATAAGCTTACTTTACATTTTAGAATAAAAATTTGCATTTATCTAATCAAATCGATTTGTCGCTAAAGCTACTTTGTTTAGTGACAAATTCCCACATATTGGGTACGTAATCCTTCATGTATTACCCATCTTTTCCGTTCACCGAAATCCTAGACCCATATTACTGATATTTAGTTACGGACAACAATAAGATGGCTGACTAGAAGATTATACCTTCTCAACTCGAGTAAAATTCGACCATGAATCATCAGGAGAAAAAAACTTCGATCACGTAAGTAGCGGCGGCTAACGAGGCAGGGGTGTTCGAATTCGTAGTTTTTGAGATCAGGGAGAGAGGTCTCAAGTTATAATGATAGACACGGTTTGGGACAGATTAGTTTGAAGGTCCGAAATCGGTGGATCTTAATAGCCCATCAAATACGTAATCTACGGGTTTAAAGCGTATAGGTTTTAAATAGGGTAGAGGATTTGAATTGGCCGGGTTTTATTTTTTTTGGTTGTTGAAGAAATCTACGTATTTGACAAAAATAAGTAGGCTTGGGAAAGCATAAAAAAAAATCCAAAAAGGAATCTTTGTAGTAATGTTTGAATGGTGATTAATATGACCCCCTTGTTAAAAAAATATTGCTTATTATCAATTTTGGTAAACATACTAATCCCGCATATTATTACTAAAACGATTCGTAATTTATGATGGCATTGACTTTCATTCAAGAATGATAATAATTATATTTAGCGTAATTGAATTACCCAAAATAAATCAACTTTCTCTTAATCTTTAACCAATTTAAAAATATAACAATAATAAATAAAGAAAGTTATTATTATCATTATTTTTTTTTTAGTACATCACGTTTTTTTTAATTACTTATTATTAATACAAGCTTTATCTCCATTGATATTTACAAAATTTAAATTCAATTGTATATATTAGTATTAGTATAAATCGATGACTAAGATTCACTATAAATATTCTGTTAATATTTTTTATAAAAACTTGAGTTATTATAATTCTGTCCAAAGCGTTATGTTAAAACTCGGTTTATGCGGGTTTGGATTGTTTTCACTTTTGGTCCTAAAGATATATTTAAATTATTGGAGAAATCATGAATGTTACACAACACCTCAACCCTAACACTAGATCTATCTACTGCTATTATAGATCTACAAGGCATAATATATGCCGCAATGGTTCCATAACCGTCGTGGAGGGTTTCCCGGGCCCTTACGTCCCGGGTCCACTTTGCGTGGGGGTTTCCCCAAGTAGTACTACCCATATATTAAGTCGGCTCACCTCTAAGTTAATGAGTGTCAAGTATATCTAGCAGCCAAGTATCTTGTCACATCACAATAGTTTTATAAAACAGAAGCATGTATTCACCCCAAAACAGTAAAACAGAAAAAGGGGAGTGGTACACGAAACTCACCTTTGGTTGCATTCACACGGTCACCTAATATTCCTCGTCCAGTTTCCATCTATCGACCCTTTGACAAGATCCTATTCAATGTTCATAAACATTAGCGCGTGTAACCAAGATCGCGGTTACACGTGTGGGCACACTTTGGTCCTTTATCCAACTTCTAAGTATCGAGTTCATCATCTTATGTTATACTAGTCACTAGATAACCGATATTTATGTTATGTTGTTTATATAGTGTTTTGCGTACCAATTGTCGCATAATAACTAGTTATACTAATGTCCGCATTATATATCTTGTGTCCAATGTCTCACTTAAACGACTTCAAAGTCTAATATATCTCATGTTTCTAATGTCCGAATACTACCCTTCATCATCTTGCTAGTTTTCATGTTCATACAATATTTATAAGTCCCATCTCCAAAAGTCCCATTAATCATACAATGTTTCTTATATGCTAATAATCGGTCCTAAGGTTCCAAGTCTTAATCGTCCATGTTTCCAATTATGCGCATATAATCGTCGTCTTATCATACACTTATTATTAGTTCATAATATCTATTAAAATAGTGATCTATTATTTGGTCTAATGGTCGGTTCGGGTCCAATAGATTATCCAAGTCCCACACGCGTAGCCTATGATAGTTATACAAAAAGATACTAATCTAATTAGTTCTTGTGATAATATACCTCCTAACCCATCTTCAGTTGATTATATTGGCTGGTCAGTTGACCTTCGTTGACCAGGTTTGACCGCCATGTTGACTAGTTGACCCATTGACCCCTTTGACTTCTGTTGACTCAAAAGTTATCTTCTGTTGACCCGTCTTCTTGGTAACCAACTATCACCCAACTTCTCTACAACATCCTAAACCCATCTATAACACTCAAAGACCTCTCATCTTCCTTCTGTTAATAGTATCACAACCACCATCATCGGTTATCATCAACATCATCGGCCATCATCTGTAACTGCTTTATCCACCATCTGGAACCTGTCCCGAGCCCCTGACCACCGTAACACCACCACAGCCACCTGTGTTCACCATAACCACCACCTGTAACCAACTTCTGGAATCCCTTCCAACCATCATCATCGGTCATCATAAATCACTTCACAACAATAATCTCCAAACCCTCAGTCATCAACCAATCTCCAATAACCTATTCAAGCTTTTAGATCTAAACCAGATGGGGTTTTCTTACCGGAAATCGGGTCTGACCCGAGGGTATGGCGTCGCCGCCGTCGCTATTGTGAACCACCACCCTCCGCCGCCGTCGTCTTCCTCTTTCCTCCTTCTCTTTCATCCAGCCTTCTCTCTCTTCGATTCCTCTCTCTCGCGTCTCTTTCTCTCTCTGCTCTCTGGTCTCATTTTCTCTCTCTAACAGATCTCTCTCTCATCCGGTTTCCCTCTCTTACAGATGTGTGTATAGTCAGGAGGTTTGGGGTTGGGTGGTGGGTCGTCGTCGGGAACACTCGCCGGAGCTCCGCCGCTGTGATGGTGGCAGACCACCATTCTCTTTCTCTGCTCTCAATATGTGTGTGTGTTATAAAATCTTGGGTGACAAGGGGTTTATAGCCTGATAAGGGTGTAGGTGTTATGAAAATAATATGCCATGGGGCACATGGCCAAAGTGCCATGTGTCCCATGGTGACTAATAACCATGGCACAACGGGTTCGTTATCGGGTGTCGGTTTAACCTCACAACGCGTATTCGTTCTAATTTGTCAGAACAATTATAAAATACTTTCGGTTTCGCTCGTAACTACATATTTCTTTATTATTAATATTAAGTTCTTTATCATTTTATTTTTAGTCGTGAAAAAATTTGGGCCTAGTAACCGTACTGTTACATTCTCCCCCCGTTACTGGAATTCCGTCCCCGGAATTCTTTTCGGGCTATCCCTCGGGCATATCCAGCATATTTCATATTCGGGTTTAATGTTCAGGTCTCTATACTCATACGTACATATTTCTTTTCTTAAAACTTAATAGTAACTTAGACGATTTCAAACTAAGCTTCATGCCATGATCAGGTTTGAAACATATGGTTTATCTATTGACAAACTAAGAGTTGTCCTTGATTAAATTCCCAGTTCCATTTTCGATGTACCATAGGTGTTTATATATAGGGTGTACGGCAGCCAACCCACCACACCTTTGGTAACCTCAAAAATGTACTAGAAATTTCAGAGATTATGTTTTGTTTTTGGTTTGATTTCTAGTCTTGTTTTCAATGCATCATCGGTGTTTATATATAGGGTGTACCGCAGCTAACCCACCACACCAATGATACTTCGTAAACGTACTGAAAATCTCTTCCAAAAACATAATATAAAATGTATTTGAAAATGTACCTCGTCGACTATTCCTATGTGTGTTTTGGAAGTCATTAATCCTTAAAGTCTAAATTTTGGTGTCGGTTAAACCTTTCAAAATAGAGAGCTTATATTCAACTAAGTTCTTAGATTTGTATGGTGTTATCACAAGTCCTTATGTTCAACATTGGGGTTAACTTTATCTTACGTCATCCGTAGTATTGTTGAATTATTAAACCTCAAATTTTCTACTATGTAACTACATGTCGTGAATCCTGGAAAGATATCTAAGTCACAACATGTCCCTCTTATCCGTATTATAGAGGTCGTAGCCTTTCCTTTGGTATCTTAGGGCTCGTCTTCTTATAGGTTGGGTTGCTATTTATGAAAGTCTTACTACTAAGCTTAGATTAGTTCCTCTTGTATTCGTTATAAGTTTCTTATAGCAGTCATCACAATTGCCTCCGCTCCCCCCGTTAGAGCTTGCCTATACCTTTCTAACATGTTATGTTCTTAATAACCTGTCACTAATTTACCTGGCTATGGATCAATATGAAGATTTTGACACTAATTTGATAACTACATAGGGCATTAAAAGTACTAGACATATATCAATCTTAAGATTACCTCATGTCGTGTTTAATCCTAGTTTCTTTGAGTCACCGAATCGAGTATTCATAGAGTACATACTCCCCTAGTTATGGCTTATTAATACTCCAATGGATACTTATGAATCGTCTCTAAGACCTGTAATATGATCACAATCCAAATACACTATATTTTGACTTAAATAAAATTTAAATCCGAATGAAGGAACCTAGTAATCGTTGGTTTACTTTCTTATTTATGATATAACTGATCAACACAAAATTTTTAGCCTATACCTACGCCCAAGCCACCCAACACTAAGCCATATAATAATTTCTAACTAGTCGGTAAGTAAACTTATCTAGTTACGAGGTATCCATTTGCTATGTAGATCAAGCCTTATCTTGTCATTTTGGGTTCTTTTCAAATCGTCGCGCTAAGTCTTGACGAGGTACCTAGTTTCCATAGTTAGCTCAATACTTTGTTAGGAAGATTATTTACAAATAGAATTCATAAAGTTTAATATATACCAATATATGATTACGATGATAATTATTACGGTGATCATGGATACGTACATATATCACATCTATACTTATCAAAATATACCAAGTTTTGTAGACTATACCAAGTCTAAATCTTTTACCTTAGTTACGCAAATATACCACATACTTTCTTATGACTCTAACTTAGTCCGTTTTCTCACATGAGTCTACGGCTACCATGGCTATCATTTACAATCCTGGCGACTCTTCGGATTTCTTAAAACTTTTTCGTGCCTGTAAATTTACCATTACATGACGTCAAATGTAATCGTCAATTTACCTCACGGAATCGTTCTAATAATCTCCGTCGTAGTCATCATTCATGTATCCCACAAGTTCGTCTACTAGTCACACTAGTTTTAAGTCTCGGTAAGCATTCTAGTGTTCAGGCACTCAAGTTTCACCTTAGTCCGTTTCTTACTTTCGTCAGTCTTATGCAATTTCAAGGTATCTCCTAGCTAGGTAATCTTAGAGCCTTAACCGCTAAGTTCTCTAAGTTGTCCTGGTGTAGCATAGGATATCTGGAGATATCCTATTCCGGTACATCCGTTGCTCTGATACCAACTGTAACAACCCGACCAGGAGGGGGCTGGACGTTACGTCAGTTGGGTAACAGACTTACACAACGGAAGTAACGATAACAAATATTTAAATGTTATACAATTTCTAGTCTCAAAATAATATAAACACAAAATATAATTATAACTAAAGTATATTGCAGGGACGAGACGCGGCGGTCGTCGAAGCAGTTGAAGAGTGTAATCCACTAGCCAATCCAAATCTCTACACGTACAAATATCTCTAGAAACTCTAAACCGTAACGCTTAGCTCGAATCTTTAATCACATCAATCTCAAGTCCGCATCTAACAAACATATACCTCGCGTTACCATCCCTCCGACTGCAGTACCTGAACACATGCTTAAAAGAGTTTGGTCAGTAGTAATCATACTGGTGAGTCCGTGTAAGTAGTTAAGTGGTACCAAAACAGTTTAACAGTTCATAAACAAGTTTAACACAGTTTAACACACGTGATGTACAAGCAACACCTCAACCCTAACACTAGATCTATCTACTGCTATTATAGATCTACAAGGCATAATATATGCCGCAATGGTTCCATAACCGTCGTGGAGGGTTTCCCGGGCCCTTACGTCCCGGGTCCACTTTGCGTGGGGGTTTCCCCAAGTAGTACTACCCATATATTAAGTCGGCTCACCTCTGAGTTAATGAGTGTCAAGTATATCTAGCAGCCAAGTATCTTGTCACATCACAATAGTTTTATAAAACAGAAGCATGTATTCACCCCAAAACAGTAAAACAGAAAAAGGGGAGTGGTACACGAAACTCACCTTTGGTTGCATTCACACGGTCACCTAATATTCCTCGTCCAGTTTCCATCTATCGACCCTTTGACAAGATCCTATTCAATGTTCATAAACATTAGCGCGTGTAACCAAGATCGCGGTTACACGTGTGGGCACACTTTGGTCCTTTATCCAACTTCTAAGTATCGAGTTCACCATCTTATGTTATACTAGTCACTAGATAACCGATATTTATGTTATGTTGTTTATATAGTGTTTCGCGTACCAATTGTCGCATAATAACTAGTTATACTAATGTCCGCATTATATATCTTGTGTCCAATGTCTCACTTAAACGACTTCAAAGTCTAATATATCTCATGTTTCTAATGTCCGAATACTACCCTTCATCGTCTTGCTAGTTTTCATGTTCATACAATATTTATAAGTCCCATCTCCAAAAGTCCCATTAATCATACAATGTTTCTTATATGCTAATAATCGGTCCTAAGGTTCCAAGTCTTAATCGTCCATGTTTCCAATTATGCGCATATAATCGTCGTCTTATCATACACTTATTATTAGTTCATAATATCTATTAAAATAGTGATCTATTATTTGGTCTAATGGTCGGTTCGGGTCCAATAGATTATCCAAGTCCCACACGCGTAGCCTATGATAGTTATACAAAAAGATACTAATCTAATTAGTTCTTGTGATAATATACCTCCTAACCCATCTTCAGTTGATTATATTGGCTGGTCAGTTGACCTTCATTGACCAGGTTTGACCGCCATGTTGACTAGTTGACCCATTGACCCCTTTGACTTCTGTTGACTCAAAAGTTATCTTCTGTTGACCCGTCTTCTTGGTAACCAACTATCACCCAACTTCTCTACAACATCCTAAACCCATCTATAACACTCAAAGACCTCTCATCTTCCTTCTGTTAATAGTATCACAACCACCATCATCGGTTATCATCAACATCATCGGCCATCATCTGTAACTGCTTTATCCACCATCTGGAACCTGTCCCGAGCCCCTGACCACCGTAACACCACCACAGCCACCTGTGTTCACCATAACCACCACCTGTAACCAACTTCTGGAATCCCTTCCAACCATCATCATCGGTCATCATAAATCACTTCACAACAATAATCTCCAAACCCTCAGTCATCAACCAATCTCCAATAACCTATTCAAGCTTTTAGATCTAAACCAGATGGGGTTTTCTTACCGGAAATCGGGTCTGACCCGAGGGTATGGCGTCGCCGTCGTCGCTATTGTGAACCACCACCCTCCGCCGCCGTCGTCTTCCTCTTTCCTCCTTCTCTTTCATCCAGCCTTCTCTCTCTTCGATTCCTCTCTCTCGCGTCTCTTTCTCTCTCTGCTCTCTGGTCTCATTTTCTCTCTCTAACAGATCTCTCTCTAATCCGGTTTCCCTCTCTTACAGATGTGTGTATAGTCAGGAGGTTTGGGGTTGGGTGGTGGGTCGTCGTCGGGAACACTCGCCGGAGCTCCGCCGCTGTGATGGTGGCAGACCACCATTCTCTTTCTCTGCTCTCAATATGTGTGTGTGTTATAAAATCTTGGGTGACAAGGGGTTTATAACCTGATAAGGGTGTAGGTGTTATGATAATAATATGCCATGGGGCACATGGCCAAAGTGCCATGTGTCCCATGGTGACTAATCACCATGGCACAACGGGTTCGTTATCGGGTGTCGGTTTAACCTCACAACGCGTATTCGTTCTAATTTGTCAGAACAATTATAAAATACTTTCGGTTTCGCTCGTAACTACATATTTCTTTATTATTAATATTAAGTTCTTTATCATTTTATTTTTAGTCGTGAAAAATTTTGGGCCTAGTAACCGTACTGTTACACTATGCTGTATGCATATCACACGAGTAGGAAGCTATGCTGTATGCATATCACACGAGTATGCAGCTATGCTGTATGCATATCTCCTAATCGCCCCTAAGGACCTTCAAGCCCCAAATAGCGTATAAATGCACCCAAACACCCTAGAAACCGACCAATAACAATGTATACTAGCCTAGGGACATCATGTACTAACAGTGAGTAATTGGGAGATTACCAAGGAGATCTTTACCACCCATGATGTGATAGTTTCTGACCGTCCGGATTACAAGGCTGCAAAGATTTTGGGGTTTAATGGTGCAAATTTTTCATTCACTCCTTATGGTCCATATTGGCGTGGATTACGTAAAATCATCTCTCAAGAGTTGTTGTCTAATAGCCGGCTTGAGAAGCTTAGGGTTGTTCGAGTGATTGAATTAGAAAGCGCAATTAAAAATATGCATGATCTTTGGAGGGAGAAAAGAGACGAGCAAGGGAAAGTGTTAGTAGATATGAAGAAATGGTTTGGGGAATTGAATATGAATACGATGCTTAAAGTGGTCGTTGGAAAACGGTACACTGGAGGAGCAGACGGCGAAGACGAGGAGGAGATAGTGAGTTGTGGCGGTGTGATAAGGGAGTGGTTTGAATACTTGGGACAATTTTTGGTCTCTGACGCTCTTCCTTTTCTAGATTGGTTGGATTTGGGCGGATATAAAAAGACAATGAAACGAGTTGCAAGGGAACTCGATTCGATATTTGGAAAATGGTTAGAAGAGCATCGTAAGAAAAGATCTTCAGGAAATGCTACTGAGGTAAAAGACTTCATTGATGTGATGATGGATGTAGTAGAAGACGATAAGGTAGCAGGTTACGATGCTGATACCATCATCAAAACCACATGTCAGGTGTGTAGATTTACATACTTATTCCGTAAAATCCACAAAATAAACCTACAAAGAAACATGTATTAATCTTAGTGTGAAAATATCGACCACCACTACAAAAAAATTGCCATGTAGCGACACACAAAAAATGCCACTAAAAGCAAAGAAAGTGCCACAAAAGGCACCTACAGGAATGGGCGGCACACAAAAAAAGTGCCACCAGAAGAAGTGTCACTAAAGCCTTTTAGTGGCACTTTTAAGAAGTGACGCTGTAGATTTTTAGGCTTTTAGTGGACAACTGTTACTTTTGTGGCACAATTTTTTGTGTTAGTAAAAGCTATTCTTAATTGCATATCCATGCCACTTTTAGTGGCACTTTTATTTTTGCCACTAGATAAAAGACTTTCAAAGCACAATTTTTGTCATACAAACTAGTCTAGTTAAATATACATCGATTTAAATGCCACTATAAACGTTTATCTTATTAATTGTTTATCTTATTAATCAGATTAATGAAGATCATTGATTGTTTACAATATAAAATAAATTAAGAATGTAAAATGTGGAAATCATTATATCACAACATTTATTACAAGTTCAATTCAAAACATATTCCAAATGTACGAGACAGGTGAAAGTGTTCTTTCGAAGCCGGCCATGAATCTTTTATCTCACACTTCACAAGCTTTCAACTCTGTCATCAACCATATAATCAAACATTAATGTAACTAGGTGTATTGACGACGCGCGTTGCACGATTTAAAAGCAATTTTAATTACTGCTGGTTAACGTGTTTTACAAAATTCTGGTCATTATACGAGCAGTCATCATACATAAAGCATCAGTTATAAGAAACATGGGTTCACCTGTTGGCTCGTGATCTCTTTCCTGTTATCTGGAAATGATGATTTGTGCAACCTAAAGACAACAGTTGATTGTATTTATTAGCAAAAGGTTAATCCAAAACATTGATAAAAGAAGTTATGAATTACAATCCTATAAAACACAACTTTAGTTTTAGAGTGTAATCAAGAGGCATAAGCAAGTCAATAAGCTTAGATTTTAGTTGTTTCTTAGCATCATCTTGTCTTGTTTCAAATCTTTTCTTCCTCCTGTAAACAAATAGCATAAAAGCAGTGTTGGTTAGAGCTTGTTTTAGAGTTTATAACAACTCTAGCACAATTCAAGTTCTCAATTCTCAATCCTTTAAAATAGATCCTGGTTCTAAAGCACCCAGATTCATGAAAGAAATCAGCCTTACACAGAGGCTGAACCATATGGATTGACTCAAACCAAGGTTCCGGCGAACGTACTTTGCGCTTCACCGTTTTCATCATCATAGCCAGCAACAATTCAAAACAACAAAAACAATCAAAGACATGGGAAAACCCGTAACGACATATTCAGGTATCACGGGAAAATTACATCATTAATTCATTATTTAAAAATAGATCATAGGATCATTAAAAAAACCTTCAGTACAAATTATGTTTTAGGAGTTGTGCCTTAAAAAGATTTTGTTTTTTCATGATTTTCAATATGGGAATCAAATGTTGTCTGGGTCGCTAATCTTAGTGTCTGGGTATAAGTTTTATGGATTAAAATCAGTATTGGTGTTAGAATAAAATGAGTAGTGTGGATATACCTGATGATTGAACAGGGGAAGTATCACTGCTGATGTGCCTGACATTGTTCATGTTGGTGCTGCTGGTTGTGATCTTGATAATTAATTAGTGATATCCTTACCCTTGAGCTCGATCATGAATAAGAATATCTTCACCAGTATTAGCTACAACTGCAGTTTACGGCTTAAAATTTAACCAAAAGTTTGTACAAATGAAACATAGTCTGAATAATCGTTTTTAAAAAAAATGTGAACCACAGGTCAAACAACAAATAGCTGGACAATTAATTATAAAAAACTCATCATAATCAGTTCCTAATTAGGAAACTAACAAACCTAGTAAAAAGAATCCTCGAATAAAATGATACAAACAAAATTTTCACACTTGTCACTGTGGTGATGTGAGCTGAAACAATGAATGAAAAAGCGAAATAGAAATTAGACGGTAAACCTTTGAAGAGTTGTCTCCATATAAAATGACTCCAGATGTTTTGTGATGTTTGCATTGTCAATATCTAATATATTAGAATAATTTTATCTATCCTTTAGCAATCAATAAAAGAGGTAGCTTCCATTTATATTGACAAATGACTTACCTTTGCGACTGTCAATAAATTGGATTCTTGATATCCACATTCCATTTTTTCACGTGATGTTTGCATTGTCAATGACTAATAATATATTAGAACCATATCCCCAAGGATGCAAGCGAAAATTCCCAGGTTGAAGCACAATCTGAAGGAAATCATTCAACAAAAGAAACCCAAAACCAATACTGAAGGAGTTAATCTTGAATTTGGAGATCAAGATCAAGACGTGTTGTAGATAATTCTTGGTGAATTATTTATTGAGTCTTTTGTATTTAGTTAGGGATAATTATTGGTTTAGCTAGATATGTTTATCTAGTTGGTTTATTTTAGTTATTAAAATAGAGTTTGAGTTTGGTTAGGATTAGTATAAGGTTAGTATAAATAGATGGTTAAATATATTGTATTTGGTGTGCTTTGGTTGATAATAAAAAGAGTCGAACGAGTTCGTTCAATCTCGTGTGTTTTGTGTTCGATCAAAGGGCCTGATTTTCCAACAAATACTAACTTAATAAGTGGGATCAATTAACCACGTGATGTTAGTGATTGCCGATTTAGGAGGCAGACAGAAGAATTTTGCCTAGACGCATGAAAGACGTAAAAGGGAAAGCATAGGCGTTACCAGTCTGACCGATTTGGACGTTGGGGTATGTGTTTAATCGTTTTCTAATCATTGAAGCAACCAATACCTGTTTATAGAGAGAAAATTTTAAATTAGTTTAGATAAAACCAAAATCTAATCACATAGCTATCTCAAGCCAACAAGATGATAGAAAACCCATAATCGTTGAAGTAACCAATATCTGTTTATAGGGAGAGAAATTTTCAAATTAGTGTAGATAAAACCAAAATCTAATCACATAGCAATGTCAAGCCAAAAAGATGATACCAAACCCATATATCAGCAACTTACTCGTAGTAGCAAACCGATGTTGGAGGCATTATCTGCAACCGGCAAGACAGTATACGATGGTCGCCAAGCAGGCGGAAACGGTGGCCTAGCGGCGGTTCTCCGCCACTCAACGGCGGAGGTATTCCTCCGTTGTTGGTCCACATCTTCGATTGATGCGTAAATGGGTAGAAATTGCCACATGTAGAGTGGTTAATGTTATCCGTTTAAGGAGGGTAAGGGATTATGAACTTATCAAACCTGGCAAGCATAATGGTAGATCAAAATAGTGGTATGTTTCACTGAAATAGAAATTAATTAGAAACAAGTCCATCATTTCAAGCCTGCACAAAATTATACCCAGCTCCAGGCAGACTACTCAAGTCAATTGTACATGTGAACATTATATATGAATAATAAAAGTAGAAATGGCATAGCAATAAAACCAATTTTCATTTTGCAACCAACAAAATAGTTAACATTTTCTCATGTGAAGCTACATTTTGCAACCAACAAAATATGCACAACTTCATTTCTCCTATTTGAAATTTATTTTGTGTTTTAAGCCCTATTACACACTAGTTTGTCATCAAACAACATCCTAACGCTAAAGAACCAAAAAAATATCATATGGAAATATCAATGTAAAATACATAGGCCAAGGGTTTCAAGTTTTATCAACTTTTGATACTACATTATATTATTCTCATCGACAAATCTAAAACGGTCAACGATAGCGATCTTTGACCCCCCCTCCCTGCCCTTGTAACATTTGAATCCACCAATCACCATATAAAACCTCAAAATCTACATATAACATCTATGTACTAATAAAAGTTCACAAGATCTCCTCTACACACATCTCCAATAGGAACAGTCTGAGTGTACTATTCCAAAATTAACAATCAGAATAAAAACTAACAGTTTCGTAATTATTATTGTAATAATCGAAATTAGTAACAAAAATACCTAGGGTTTTGAAAGGGACCAACTTCGTTGGCATAAAGAGGAACAACATCATGGCTTTGGGTACATCAGCCGATGTCTTACCTGCTCAAAGGTCAAGGCTGAGTATCAGAAACCATCTGGTCTGCTTCAGCAACCAGAAATTCCTGTTTGGAAATGGTAACAGATTTCTATGGACTTCATCCCCAAGCTACCCAAGACGTCTAGTGGGCACAACACGATTTGGGTAATTGTTGATAGGTTGACTAAATCCACGCATTTCTTGCCGGTTAAGGAAACCGACAAGTTAGAGAAACTCGCCAAGCTGTACATCAAGGAGATTGTAACTAGGCATGGTGTGCCTGTTTCAATCATTTCCGACCGAGATAGTCGATTTACTTCCCGATTCTGGCAAACATTGATGGACGCATTAGGCTCTCGCTTAGACATGAGCACAACTTATCATCCACAAACAGATGGCCAGAGTGAACGCACGATTCAAACATTGCACGACATGCTCCGGGCATGTGTAATCGATTTAAGTGGAAACTGGGATTCACATCTACCATTGGTTGAGTTCTCCTACAATAACAGTTGCCATACCAGTATCAAGGCTGCCCCGTTTGAAGCCCTGTATGGTCGTAAGTGTAGATCTCCTTTGTGTTGGGAAGAAGTTGGAGACAAATACTTGACTGGCCCCGAGCTCATTCAAGGGACCACCGACAAGATCTTTCAGATCCGTGATCGCTTGAAAGCCGCTCGAGATCGTCAAAAGAGCTACGCCGATCGCCGCCGCAAACTACTCGAGTTTCAGGTTGGCAATAAAGTACTCTTAAAAGTCTCACCCTGGAAGGATGTACCACGATTCGGCAAGTGTGGAAAACTTAATCCCCGATACATTGGTCCATTCGAAATACTTTCTAGGGTTGGTCCCGTGGCATGCAAGCTCAAGTTACCAAAAGAGCTAAGTGGTGTTCATGACACTTTCCACGTATCCAATCTAAAGAAGTGTTTGTCTGACGAGTCCTTGATCATTCCTCCCAACGAAATTCACATCGATGATCAGCTCCATTTTGTTGAGGAGCCAATCTAGGTGACTGATTGGAAAGTTCAGAAATTGAGAAGGAGCCGCACCAAACTTGTGAAGGAGATGGAATGCAAAGCGTGGTCCCGAATTTACATGGGAACGCGAAGACCAGATGAGGCGCAAGTACCCAGCTCTTTTTCCTAATACTACGGGAACTAGTAGGGAAACTCGATTTCGAGGATGAAATTCCAAAACAAGGGGAGAATGTGACAACAGTCAACGAACCAGGTCAACATCCGTACATAAATCATTTACTGTCTTAGTATAGGTGCATATTTAGACATTTTACATACACTATACCCCCCCCCCCCCAGTCTAGTGAAGCAAGAGTTAATCAGAAAACTCAACATGGGACACTTGTTTAGTCATACAACACCCGGCCAATCACTAAAACAAGCATTCAAAGAGGTTGCTATACCCTAACATATGGTAATCTCTCTTTAACACATGAACATGGAAACAAATAACTATGTTAAGATGCACAAAATACATGTTAATGTCGTCATCAAGAGGCATAGAACTTAACCAACTCTTACCATTTCGAGACCGGATGATATTCCTATATCAAAGGGTACTAGAGGCTACATGATGGACACAATGTGCAATCACAACACTGCGTCACAAATTTTGACAAATTTGCTACTAATTTGTGACGAAAAAACACCCTTATTTTTGTGACAAATTTGCTACACAATAGCAACCAATACTTTGAAAAATTGCATAAGAAATGCGTAGGAATTGCGTCACAAATTTCCTACACCATATTCGTAAGAAATGCGTTGAAAATTGCGTAGCAAATATGTAGCAATTTATTTGTGACGCATTTCAGCTCAGACGTAGCAATTTGACTTCTTCTATACGTGAGACTACGTACAATAATTTATCAAAGTTGTACAAAGCTGGATGTTTGACCCTTGCCAACAGCTTAATCGTGAGACTACGCCACAAAGTGATAAGAACCGGGCTCCGTAACATCAGCATCTCCTACTCCCGTATCTCTCTCACTGATGTGGCAAAGAAGCTGAGACTGGACTCACCAAACCCTGTGGCAGATGCTGAGAGCGTCGTCTCAAAAGCAATCCGTGATGGTGCAATAGACGCGACACTAGATCATGCTAATGGATGGATGGTGTCTAAAGAAACCGGTGACATTTATTCCACAAATGAGCCTCAACAAGCCTTCAACTCTAGGATCGCTTTCTGTCTAAATATGCATAATGAGGCGGTTCATGCCCTTCGGTTTCCTCTCAACTCGCATAAGGAAAAAGAGAGTGCTGAAAAGAGGAGAGAGAGGCAACAACAAGAGCAAGAGCTTGCAAAACATATCGCTGAGGAAGACGATGATGATTTTTTATTGTAGGAATCATTCAGGTAATGATATCTTCTTATTATAGTAAATCATTGTCTATTTCAATATGTTAAAAGTTAAATTCTTGGATGTATCTAAAAATCAGATTGTTTTCTTCTGGATTAAGAAGACTATGATTGGGTTTGAATGTTGTGGGATTTCATGTGTTTGTGCCAACAGCAAATTCTGGAGAGATATGCTATAAACTTGACTCACTGCATTCTCTATGAACTTGACTAGCACCTCTTGTATCTACAGGCACAAGTCGAGTTTTAACACACAAATCGAACAAACATCAACAAAGGCAAATGATCAATATGCTTAGATCAATATTGAGTATTCACTTTTTGTATCATGTTCATGGTACTTGTTAAATCCATTCGTGTTAAAACTTGTGCATCTTTTTGCCGTAACAGTTCACCAGGTATTAAGCTAGAGGTGTACAGATCGGTTTTTATTCCAAACCGGTTTGGTCTTTTTACCCGAAATGGCTTTTTTAGGCCATACAAACCGGTTTCTAGGAGTAACCATCTGGAGTGGTTGTTGCTATAAACCCTCGCAATCTTGACAAATCCGGTTTGTATGTCCGCAAAGTAGATAAAACAAATGTAAAAGAAATATCCTTTTGTGGTGGTTGCTATAAACCCTCCCAATCCAGACTTGAGCATGAATGTGTAGAAGTTGACTCTAATCAAAGTCGTCTTGGTGGGTGCTGTATGTAGTGTCGTTCATCTCCCCGCTCCGGATTAGAAACTGTCAACATACAAAACTCGGTAGCAGGTCCGTGTGGTTAAAGTATGCAAGTATATTAGTGTGTTTGGATGCAAGTCGAAACATCACAACCCTTATGTTTGAACCATGTTGGTCTTGGCAATAGCATCGATTGATCTGGGTTTAACTTCAAGGGAAGGAATCGAAAACAGGTAAGAATAAAAGGATTTTGATTTTTCTTTTTATTAGTGTTGTGTTCTTAATCAGATTTAACAAGGGTGGTTATATTTCAACCCTCACTTATATTTTCACCCTCTGAAAGCGCCTCGCTTAGGCCTAAGCGAGACGCTTTGGTTACTTTTTTAACTACCTCGGTACGAGGTCAGAAAAAGTTGATTTGTGACCCAAAGCGCCTCGCTTTGGCCTAAGCGAGGTGCTTCGAATCAAAGTTTTATTTTTTGTTATTTTTTGGTGTTTTGAGTTAGTTTTTTTATTTTTTTAAAAATTTTTAAATATAATTATTGTTAAAAAAATCAATCTTCCGATAGTCCACACTTTTCTACTGAAGCTTTTGTTTACCTTCCCATCGATTTCATTTATGTTCTTTTGACAAACGTTTGGCTGACCTGAAGTTCTTTTGCAATCTAGTTCCTTTTAATTGTAAATAACATTAAAAGGACTTGTGCTATTGCTTGCATAAACAACATTATGGATCCTTTGATCAAAAAATATATTCTCAAACAATTAAAAACAACTTTTCATGCAAGCAAGTAAAATTCAGTTGTTGAACAATGAGATTGATAACTTTCTGTACCTGTGGCCAAAAGAACTAGGCTTCAAACACTACTTTTTGCTCAACGTAATATTATTGTAATATAATATTCAGATTCCGATTGCACCGTATCTAGTCTTCAAGTTCATTTCACCAAACTCCAAGTTTAACCTCGTTAATCTTTCGATAATCCTGAATTTTACTTGGTTGCATGAAAACTTTTTTTTAATTGTTTGGGAATATATTTTCTGATCAAAAAAGGCATAACTGTAATGATCAGGAACATTCCAAATAGCTGTTCAATTTCAGCTTTTGTTTAACTATTTTAGCAACTTCCATAGAGAAGTTATCAATCTCACTGTCCAGTTATCAATCTCACTGTCCAACAACTGAATTTTACTTGCTTGCATGAAAAGTTGTTTTTAAATGTTTGTGAATATATTTTCTGATCAAAAAAGGCATAACTGTAATGATCGGGAACATTCCAAATAACTGTTCAATTTCAGCTTTTGTTTAACTATTTTAGCAACTTCCATAGAGAAGTTATCAATCTCACTGTCCAGTTATCAATCTCACTGTCCAACAACAACTGAAGTTGTTACCACAAAGTTTAGCGGATCACATGAAGTTACATGTGGACATCTTGCTAACACCCTCTAGTGAGTCATTGTTTTGATTTCGTGATTAACGAAAGTTGTTAAAAACAGGAAAAACATGTTTTACCAAGATGTAGCGAAATTCATAGTTAATATTGTATTACAAAACACAAATAAAAACATACTTTTAGATAATATTATTAGGTCCCAACATCATGTTCACCGTAGTGCCCAGCCAAACCACTCTCTAATAACCTATGCATCGGTACCTGAAAAACATGCTTAAAAATATCAACATAATGTTGGCGAGTTCACATGTTTAATAGCAGTAATAAACTTTCAAGTTTAATAATAACGTATGATTGATTATTACTAAGATAGGACCAAGTAGACTCGCGAAAATATATAAGTATGATGAATCCTAAGGCTCTTAATCAAGCCATAACTTTGTTCCCGTGGTTACCTCTTATCCAAGAGGGACGTTTTGGAGCTTATTCATTTTCAGTAAATATTCAAACCATCCTGAAAAAGGGGGCGTCAACTGAATAGATCTACAATATAAAGCCATCCTGAAAAAAGGGGGCGAAAATCTATAAGTATGATGAATCCTAAGGCTCCTAATCAAGCCATAACTGTAATGATCAGGAACATTCCAAATAACTGTTCCAATTTCAGCTTTTGTTTAACTATTTTAGCAACTTCCATAGAGAAGTTATCAATCTCACTGTCCAGTTATCAATCTCACTGTCCAACAACTGAATTTTACTTGCTTGCATAAAAAATTGTTTTTAATTGTTTGGGAATATATTTTCTGATCAAAAAAGGCATAACTGTAATGATCAGGAACATTCCAAATAACTGTTCAATTTCAGCTTTTGTTTAACTATTTTAGCAACTTCCATAGAGAAGTTATCAATTTCACTGTCCAGTTATCAATCTCACTGTCCAACAACTGAATTTTACTTGCTTGCATGAAAAGTTGTTTTTAATTGTTTGGGAAAATATTTTCTGATCAAAAAAGGCATAACTGTAATGATTAGGAACATTCCAAATAACTGTTCCAATTTCAGCTTTTGTTTAACTATTTTAGCATCTTCCATAGAGAAGTTATCAATCTCACTGTCCAGTTATCAATCTCACTGTCCAACAACTGAATTTTACTTGCTTGCATGAAAAGTTGTTTTTAATTGTTTGGGAATATATTTTCTGATCAAAAAAGGCATAACTGTAATGATCAGGAACATTCCAAATAACTGTTCAATTTCAGCTTTTGTTTAACTATTTTAGCAACTTCCATAGAGTACCAATCTCACTGTCCAACAACTGAAGTTGTTACCACAAATTTTAGCGGATCACATGAAGTTACGTGTGGACATCTTGCTAACACCCTCTAGTGAAACATTGTTTTGATTTCGTGGTTAACGAAAGTTGTTAAAAACAGGAAAAAACATGTTTTACCAAGATGAAGCGAAATTCATAGTTAGTATTGTATTACAAAACACAGATAAAAACATAGTTTTAGATAATATTATTAGGTCCCAACATCATGTTCACCGTAGTGCCCAGCCAAACCACTCTCTAATAACCTATGCATCGGTACCTGAAAAACATGCTTAAAAATATCAACATAATGTTGGCGAGTTCAAAGGTTTAATAGCAGTAATAAACTTTCAAGTTTAATAATAACGTATGATTGATTATTACTAAGATAGGACCAAGTAGACACGTGAAAATCTATAAGTATGATGAATCCTAAGGCTCCTAATCAAGCCATAACTTTGTTCTCGTGGTTACCTCTTATCCAAGAGGGACGTTTTGGAGCTTATTCATTTTCAATAAATATTCAAACCATCCTGAAAAAGGGGGCATCAACCGAATAGATCTACAATATAAACAACGGCTCTAAACCAAGAGCTGGTGATTAAGAAGTGCTGGGAGGGTGTCGACCTACCGGTGACACTGGTGTTACGTAAACGTACCACCGATGCACGAACCTAAGGTCATCAAATGTTCTATGTGTATAGCATAACGAATCATACAAGCATGTTAATCCCCCGATTTATAAAACGTTCAAAACATTTAAAAAGAAAAGGGGCCGTGAAACTCAACTCAATGCAACAGCCCTGATATTTTTCCAAATCCCGATTTACAAACTTTGACCTATTCATACCCCATACCATAAGGCCAATTCAGAAATCATACTAAGTCTAATTAAGTTATTCACCAAATTATTTTGACTTAGCAACCAATAATACCGAATTTTAGTTATCCCTTACCCTATTAACCTCTTTGGCGACATGTGACAAAAGGCTAAGTCTAAATATCATATGGTTCATTTAACATTCCTTTGGATATTCAGATATTTCATCATGGTGTCACATTATTATCATATATCATACTTTAACACTGCAATTCCATCATTGACATCGATAGCATACTAGAACATATTTGAGTCATAAAACAAGTATATAATCCATGCAACAACATTGTTTTTGTTGCTCTAATCTTTCTACATTATGTTAATGTTTTATGCTTTATAAGCATGTTTCGGGCCACTTTCAGGGCATAGTTTTGCACTGTAAGCTTCCCTTACCAAAGTAAACATCTAATGTACATTGATTAGTGATTTTTATACAACATTTTGCACTTATATATTCATTTTACATCAGATCTACATGCATACGTTTCTAGTGTACAAATTCATCGATATTATGCATTTTAACGTGTCTTTTGCAATTATTCTCAAGCTTTTGTCTTAGGTCTTTCATGTTAACTTCATTATACCTCATTTGTCACCAAAATAAGTTATAAAAACCTGTTTCAATTCAGTTTTAGAAAATCATCATTCAAAGCTTAGATTTTGGCGTTTTAAGCCGAAAAATGGGTTCTGATCGTACATGCAAGGTTTCCCAATCATGTAGATCCCATCAAAGCTTGTTTTGCACTAATTTAGGTTTATAAAATCCATCAAAATGTTATTATAATCAGACCTGAGTTTAAGCCTTAAAATCATTGCAACTCATCAATGTATAATACTTATTTCAAGTCTAGACACATTAACAAGTCATATTTCACTTATATTCATAGAAATCTCCTTTTATAAGTCATGGATAACATCATTATTTGATAAATTTTCAGATTCATACTACTTATGAAAACCCTCTTGCATGTAGTTAAAAATCAATGATCTTAATCATCTAAACATTGAAACTAACAAATAAACATCCAAGCATACCTAGATACACATATACAAACACACACACACGGCCACACACACACACATACATACTCACGCACACATACACATACACACATTCAATCTCCTTTCATTTCCCTATTTGATTTAGTTTAGAAAACCTTTGTTAATTTGGTGAATACTTATGTAAAAACTAGAAATAATGAAATAGTTTTAGTTTTGTACTCACCTTATAAAGATTTGTGGGTTTTTGACTTCTAAAACTTGTATTTCTTGAACCTTTAAACCTTCTAATCACCCAAGAGGTTAAAACCTTCAAGTATTCTAGCACATCTTGATGATAATATGAACAAAATGTGAAGAAAGTGGGGATGGGGAGGGTTTTCGGTTGGGAGGTGGAGAGGAAAGGAAGATGGATGGTTTTTAGAAGAGTGTTTGAGTGAGAGAGAGAGAGAGTGAGGTGGAGTGTAAGTAATGTGTGTCTTGGGATGACACATATTTATAGCAAATGATTATTAATAAATATAATAATATTAACATTAAAACAATATTATAGTGAGGGAGAGGGGGAGGGGCAGACGAGAGGGGGGGGGGGGGTGGGTGTGTGTATATATATATATATATATTTATAAAAACCATAACATATATACACAATCTATCATTTTATAAAACCTACAAATATTAAATATTTAAGGTTTTACCCCTTTACCCAATAATAACATTCCCCAATAAAAACCATTTATTTTAGGACTAACAAGTCCTACCGGAGGTTTCCCCATTGTACCGGGTCTCAGTTTCGCGTCATGGTTTAGAAAACGCGCAACTACTAGACTTGGACAATTTAGAAATCACCATTTCATCCCTCATACAATCGTAATAATCATGTTTGTCCATAGAATATCATGTTACGTCAAATCATGCATTATTATTCAACTAGACTTTCTACTGTTAGTCGGGTCGTCACCAAAGTTTAACACGGTAATTTATCAATATATGATATGGGACCACTAAAATTCCCAATATTTTTCCCTAAATATTTATATCCAATAACATCTTCTAATTATTGTCAAGTTATTTCTAACACGTCATACGTAATTATATTTACAGTTATTACATTCGTACGGATAGTACCTGGGTTTTTACCGGTTGTCACAACGATGTCTTTTCAGAGGAACCCTTGTTTGATTACACTCGTGTTCAGCCTTTATCAGGTTGCCTTCATCGTTGACAGAGTTCGTTGTACCGGTTGTGGAAAGAAATTGACAGTCGTAGTAACCCTTCTACTTGAAGTGCAGAGTAGTAACCCTTCATCTTCTCTTATCGGAGAGATATCTGTCAACGATGAAGGCAACGTGAAACGACATGAACATTTAGGTTTCTTGAGTAAGGTTAAGTTATTTAACTGTACCTATATATATTTGTGTGGTTTCTTTTAGATAAGGAGGTATATGTACAATGATGTTTTACGCTAAATAAAACTTACACACAACTTTTTGCTCTAGTGGTGTGGTCTACCTTTTTTGCAAAAAGACATTTGGTCTTCAAGACTTCTAGGAGTCAGGTATGCATCATGACCATAGATCAGTATTTCAGGTTGCTTTCATCGTTGACAGATATCTCTCTGAGATGATAAAGGTAGATCATGGAAAGTTCAACTCAAGAAACAAAGATGAAACCAATTAATGTTCTTTATATATGAATAGTGACCCTCTGGCAATCGTCGTTGGTATTAATGGCAAGATATGTGGCTTTAGTCCTTTACGCAGGTTTGCCAGAGGATCATTAATCATATATAAAGAACATTAATCGGTTTCATCTTTGTTTCTTGAGTTGAACTTTCCATGATCTACCTTTATCATCTCGGAGAGATATCTGTCAACGATGAAAGGGAACCCGAAACCATAACTTATTACATTATTATTATTATCTACATATTATCGTATTTGCAACTTAGCTCCTTACATTATTATCGTATTTGCAATATTTGAAAATTATCATTTCTTGACATGCTTGGTAACACCTTGATCTGCAATATTTGAAAATTATCATTTCTCGACATGTGGTTGTTCTAGATCCCAGTTAATCTAAAATGTTACTAAAATGTGAGGACCTTGATTGATTGAAAAGTAATTAAAAACACTTTAAAATGAATTAAAACAAATTGTTGTGTGTTAGGTTTAGTCGGAGGACCACGTACAATGATTCATCAAAGTTGTACAAAGCTGGATGTTTCCACCGAAAAACACAAACGAGCAATAAACGAACCGAAACGCCTCAAACGAATTTTCTTGGCTTGGAAACAACTTAAAAGAACTAAAAATGAATTAAAATTATTTGTTAGTCAATAACAAATAATTTTAAAGAATTAAAAGAAATTTAATTTTTTTTAAAAAAGGCCAAAGCGCCTGGCTTTGGCCAAAGCGAGGCGCCTGTGGTCTAATCGCCGCCCCTACTTAGTATGTTAGTTGCATCACATGGAACTCAAATAATGGTAACAAGATAAATAATAAATTATTTGGATTACACACAGATTATAAACATAAAAAAAGATACTGAAAATTAGTTTCCTGAAGACACGAAATTACATTCTGATATTTTAAAAGAATACCAATATAAGAGGAACTCTTTTAGGCATTTGAGAACATTTTTCTGAGCTTCATTTGAAAATACTCACTTACAGCCTTTATGGCTGATTTCATTTCTACATGTTGTTGGATAAGAGGAACTGCAAACCACAAGTTATATCAAGAGTAGCTGCAAAGGGGAAAGGGCGTGATTGTAAATTTTAGTCAACCCAAAGCCAAAAGTCTTTTTATAACATCGAGGGTTTCAAGTGATATTGAGCTCCAGTCAGTCGAGACCTATTTGCTCATCCCGAACAAGTCCGGATCACTGAACTCTCACCTTGCGGACTCTCCCCTCCAATGGTGTCTCCGGTCCGAGGCTGTGGTCCGAAATTTCGGACGGGTGCCACATAGGACCATTGGAGGTGCTCTGAGGTTTTTGTAAAGAGTATTATTGTTTACCACATAAGTTGTTTACGTCATAAAAAACTAAAAAAAACATCTAATGGTTCCATTAAGCTCTTAACCATTTAGATAATAAGGGATGCTGAACCAATCAGACCTTTTTAATGATTCAGCACTTAATCAGACATATACTACCAAAGAGCCGCTTAGTATGGGATAATTGTAACTTGTAAGAAAAGACATTTGAGTTGAGACTATCTGTAAAATTTTCTTAAGTTGTGATTTATCCCAACAATAGGTCAAAGTTATTCGGTTTTCCCTTTGCTGTATATAAAAGATCAACTATTTATACTTACACAGAGAAACTAAGGGCGAAGCTTAGAGAGGGTCGCGGGGTGCCCCGGCCCCACCAATTTTTGGCTCACTATTGTATATTCCACCTCTCCAGATCATTGGCATTCAGTTGGAGCTTCAGTTTCCTCGGTTGGATATTTATTTCAGTTGTGTTGGAATAATCGGGTTCGTTTACGGGTCACAGTTTGACATGTTGTCGGGTCACAGATTAATCAGGTCGTTTACCAATTATGGGTCATAAGTTTTAGTTGTTGTGCATGAAATGAGTTAAGTGTTTGAAAGATTCACGTGATCATTATTGGAGATAATTCATACTAGAGGTTTGATGGATTCAAAGTCACGTGAAGAGTAGTGCAGTTCAAGTCTGTTGAATAAAGGAAGAGTCAAAGGTTTGACCGAGTAACAAGCAAGTGCACGTTGGTTAAAGGAAGAGGTCTCCATGACCGGTTCTTTAGGACTTTTAGCTAGACTTTTATTATTTTATTGTTTTTCATGTGTTGTACGTAAGGCTATATAAAGCCATTGTGATTTTCAATATAGAGTAACCCTTTTCATTTCCCATCTTCTCTTTGAAAACCTCCTGCAACTTATTCACATATAGACAAGTGTTTGTTGTGTCTGTCTTTTAGTTGGGGCCTGAACCAACATTTGGTATCAGAGCCTAGGGCTCGTGCCGGGGAAGCCTCCGCCACCGGCGAGTGTGTTGGTTGGTGGAGGGCAAGGGTGAAAGAGGGTTCGGGACAACAGGTTAGTTGTGCAAGGGTTGTTTTACCACAGTTGACGGCGAGTTGTTCGGGTCAGACGTTGCGGGTTAGATGACGGGGAGTACCGTTGTTTGAAGACGAGGTGACCGGGATGAACAAAGGTGTCCGTTCGTGGTTGTTCGGGGCTGTTTCACAGCAGAATACGAAGGCAAGGTGGTTGTTCGTGTCATTCTTTATCATGGGGTGAGATGACGGGGGTGACGGGTGAACACCGGGGTGTCTTGTGGCTGTGTTAAGTTGTTAAAATTCCGACAGGATGTTGTGGGTTTCACCAGAAGGAGAGGTTAACCAGGTTGCGGGAAAAACGGGCAGAAAAAATCAAGCGGGTGGCTGTGATTTAGTTCGTTTAGCAGGTGATGGAAAACGGTAGAAGCAGGTGGCTTTGTTTTCTTGATCGGTAGAAGAACGCTCTCACGGAAGTGTTGTGCGCAAAACGGGTTCCGTGTGGTGAAAAGCAATAGTCGGTAGTAGTGGTGGTGTTATACGGCTTTGGACGTGGTCGAGGTGGAGGCCGGGTGTCCAGGATAAGTCAAGTTGAGGGATGACTTTGGGCGTGACCAAGGTGATGGACGGGTGTCCGGGATAAGTCAAGATTGTTCGAGGTGAAAGTGATTCGGTGTTGTAGTTTGTGAATGGCGTAAAGAACCGATTATGGGGGTGAATGTTGGAATAATCGGGTTCGTTTACGGGTCACAGTTTGACATGTTGTCGGGTCACAGATTAATCAGGTCGTTTACCAATTATGGGTCATAAGTTTTAGTTGTTGTGCATGAAATGAGTTAAGTGTTTGAAAGATTCACGTGATCATTATTGGAGATAATTCATACTAGAGGTTTGATGGATTCAAAGTCACGTGAAGAGTAGTGCAGTTCAAGTCTGTTGAATAAAGGAAGAGTCAAAGGTTTGACCGAGTAACAAGCAAGTGCACGTTGGTTAAAGGAAGAGGTCTCCATGACCGGTTCTTTAGGACTTTTAGCTAGAATTTTATTATTTTATTGTTTTTCATGTGTTGTACGTAAGGCTATATAAAGCCATTGTGATTTTTAATATAGAGTAACCCTTTTCATTTCCCATCTTCTCTTTGAAAACCTCCTGCAACTTATTCACATATAGACAAGTGTTTGTTGTGTCTGTCTTTTAGTTGGGGCCTGAACCAACATTTGGTATCAGAGCCTAGGGCTCGTGCCGGGGAAGCCTCCGCCACCGGCGAGTGTGTCGGTTGGTGGAGGGCAAGGGTGAAAGAAGGTTCGGGACAACAGGTTAGTTGTGCAAGGGTTGTTTTACCACAATTGACGGCGAGTTGTTCGGGTCAGACGTCGCGGGTTAGATGACGGGGAGTACCGTTGTTTGAAGACGAGGTGACCGGGATGAACAAAGGTGTCCGTTCGTGGTTGTTCGGGGCTGTTTCACAGCAGAATACGAAGGCAAGGTGGTTGTTCGTGTCATTCTTTATCATGGGGTGAGATGACGGGGGTGACGGGTGAACACCGGGGTGTCTTGTGGCTGTGTTAAGTTGTTAAAATTCCGACAGGATGTTGTGGGTTTCACCAGAAGGAGAGGTTAACCAGGTTGCGGGAAAAACGGGCAGAAAAAATCAAGCGGGTGGCTGTGATTTAGTTCGTTTAGCAGGTGATGGAAAACGGTAGAAGCAGGTGGCTTTGTTTTCTTGATCGGTAGAAGAACGCTCTCACGGAAGTGTTGTGCGCAAAACGGGTTCCGTGTGGTGAAAAGCAATAGTCGGTAGTAGTGGTGGTGTTATACGGCTTTGGACGTGGTCGAGGTGGAGGCCGGGTGTCCAGGATAAGTCAAGTTGAGGGATGACTTTGGGCGTGACCAAGGTGATGGTCGGGTGTCCGGGATAAGTCAAGATTGTTCGAGGTGAAAGTGATTCGGTGTTGTAGTTTGTGAATGACGTAAAGAACCGATTATGGGGGTGAATGTTGGAATAATCGGGTTCGTTTACGGGTCACAGTTTGACATGTTGTCGGGTCACAGATTAATCAGGTCGTTTACCAATTATGGGTCATAAGTTTTAGTTGTTGTGCATGAAATGAGTTAAGTGTTTGAAAGATTCACGTGATCATTATTGGAGATAATTCATACTAGAGGTTTGATGGATTCAAAGTCACGTGAAGAGTAGTGCAGTTCAAGTCTGTTGAATAAAGGAAGAGTCAAAGGTTTGACCGAGTAACAAGCAAGTGCACGTTGGTTAAAGGAAGAGGTCTCCATGACCGGTTCTTTAGGACTTTTAGCTAGACTTTTATTATTTTATTGTTTTTCATGTGTTGTACGTAAGGCTATATAAAGCCATTGTGATTTTCAATATAGAGTAACCCTTTTCATTTCCCATCTTCTCTTTGAAAACCTCCTGCAACTTATTCACATATAGACAAGTGTTTGTTGTGTCTGTCTTTTAGTTGGGGCTTGAACCAACAAGTTGAAACCGAACAGAACATAATTCAAAGTTGGCTAAACTGATTATTGAACACATTGTCTCATCTAGAAGTCAAACCAAACCTAATTTAACAAACTCCAAATGGAACCAAGCTTGTAAAACCCTAAATCGAACATGTTGCATTCTAAGGCAAAGCTTAAATGTTTTTTGACAATCCATTTTAGATATTGAAACTTGAATATTAAATTAAAGGGTTAAAAACTAATGCTCTTTTATATTAAACTAGATTATATCCCGGAGCTTCCTGGGAAAGACAAATCTAATATGAGGTGACAAAATGTGTGTACTCGAATCAAAGATTCCCTTCCAGGAATTGTTTAAAAGTTAGTTGACTATGCAAGGGAACTTCTATTCACAGTCTGTCATCCCCACCAATCATGGCAATGGCTAATTACACCCAACGACAAGCACGTTCCGGACATGAGACATCACGGCAACTCTAGAAACTCCAACAACAGATCTTCTCGCAACCAAGGATCTACTGATTCTAACTCTAGTGGTAGTAATCGGGACAATCGTAACAACCTTTATTGTCAATATTGTCATTTTGTAGGTCACTGAGCCAAAGAATGTAGGAAACTTGCAAGGTTTCTTAGAGAAAATGAAGTTACTACATGAGGTTCAATGACGCAAAACAAAGTTCCACCCACTGCTAATGTCACTACCTCTCCTCCATGTTCGATATCGGTGCCTCTTATCATGTTGATCCACATCGTGCAAAAACTAACCTGAAGAGGTATAAGTCTTTATGCTGGGCTATGATTGCGCCTCGGTATGTAAAGCATCCACGACATGATTATAATGGCATCCAAATAAAGCACAATACTACTTCGGTGGTCTTGTGCTACCGAAGTATAGTACAGTTGGTCCGAGTCTCCACCGAAGCAAGATATCAAGATCTAATTAACTTAATCCTTTTCTATAGCATTTACAACATCGAACTAGTTTTGGGATCTTCATAACTAGGTGGTTTCCCGCGCGTTGCGGCGGGGATGGTGGTAATCGGATTTGTTTATGAAGAAAGCTAATCCATTTTGAAAGTTTGCAAAATGTTACCTTAAAAGACAACCTTTGTCCTTGTAACCGTTGGCTACACCGCCTTTATTCTGAGACCAACTCCCCATCATCGATGGTGGTGGTGATGATGGTTTTGTGTGATGTAGCGAAGGCTACAAGGGAGGCAAAGGTGAGCAAGACAAGTGTTAGTTTTGCCATTGTAGGTTGTTGTGTTGATTGGATGTGGTGGTGGTAGTTGGATATGTTATTAGAAGAAACATAAGGCGTACCTTATATTTATTTATATTCTAATATGTATGGTGACTTTGGGGTTTGCATGGAGATTCACACGTGGAGTAGTGTCAATAATAAGTATGTTTTTAGGAGTGTATAGGTGTGTATATATATATATATATATATATCATGAAATGGGTCCACGTATATGATTGTTTAATTTATTTTATTCTTAAAAATAATGCAATTTATACCAATAAGTTGAGTCGGTGAAGAAATGTTAAACGTTGGTCAACGTAGCAGTCAACTTTGGATGGTAAAGAAGACAAAAGAAGCTGACCGTAGTTTAGTTAAGTATAACCAAACCGTAGTTAGTTACTATTCATGGCCATTTTGTAACTATATTATTTTAGGAGTGTATAGGTGTGTATATATATATATATATCATGAAATGGCTCCACGTATATGATTCTTTAATTTATTTGATTCTTAAAAATAGTGCAAATTATGCCAATAAGTTGAGTCGGTGAAGAAATGTTAAACGTTGGTCAACGTAGCAGTCAACTTTGGATGGTAAAGAAGACAAAAGAAGTTGACCGTAGTTTAGTTAAGTATAACCAAACCCTAGTTAGTTACTATATAAAGAAGACAAAAGAAGCTGACCGTAGTTTAGTTAGGTATAACCAAACCCTAGTTAGTTACTATTCATGACCATTTTGTAACTATATTATTATAACTAGTTAACTTAGCTTTCCAAGATCATGGGATCGCCGAAGGAAAATATGTTCAAAGTCAGGACTGTTCATAAACTATTCATGAGTTGGGATTAATTCCGACTATTAGGTCAAAGTTTGGATTATTAAAATCCAATTTTCCTTTTATTAAGTATGAAGTTTAACAGGTGCTTGCAAGAATAAACCATATAGCGAATAAAAATAGGAACGGCTATGTTATTAATCGATATCTATTTAAGCGATTGAACTAGGACAGGTTCCACTTTAAATTTAATTATGAAGTTCAAGCGTGGGATGACTAAAAACTTTGTGATGTCAGATTTGGTAAGGCTTACGTATGCTCTTGGAATTGAAGTTTCGTAAAGCAAAAGATGGAATAAAATTAAGCGAGAGGTGTATGCAAGAAAAATCTTAATGAAAGGCGGTATGATAAGTTGCAATCCTACATATGTTCCCATAGATCTAAATATAAAAGTTTCAAAATTTGAAGATGATGAAGACTTTAATACTACTTAATACCAAAATATTGTCGATGTCACAGGCACTTGCTATAGACTCCTCCATATTTGGTGTATTCGGTCAAAGTGGTGAGTCGATACATGCACTCTCCGAAGCAATTTTAAACATATTCTTTGGTATTTACAAGGAACTCCCGGCCCGGTATGGCATGACGTATACTCATGGAAAAAATGAGTTGGTAGGTTATAGTGATAGTAGTCACAACATTGACCAAGACAACGAGAGTACTATGGACATGTGTTTTATTTTCGTTCTTCTCCAATCACCTGGTGTTCTCAAAAGCAAAGTACTATAGCATTGATCTTGTGAAGCGAAGTATATGGCAATGTATGTCACGCGGTTTGGCTCAAAGAATTGATAAGTGAGCAAGCACATAAAGTCATGTTATCACTACATTCGAGAATGTGTTGAACGTCAATAATTTGGTTGGCAGGAAAAAGATGAAGGAATAAAATCGGTATTGAGTGGCGATGGTGGTAAAAGGCGACAGCGGTGGATGGCGAAGGCGATGGTTGGTGGCAGCGGCGGTGGTTGGTGGCAGCAACGGTGGTGGCGGTGATAAGAGCCTGCGACGGTGGTAGGTGGCGGTGATGATGGTGGGTGGCGTCAACGGCGATGGTGAGTAGGTGGGTGGCGGCAACGACGATGGTGAGTAAGTGGATGGCGGCGTCAGTTTGTGGTGGCAGCGGCGGTGGTGGGTGACGGTGGCGATGGGTGGAAGAGGTAGTCGGTGGGTGACAATAGTGGTGGTGAGTGGTGCTGACGACGATGGTGGGTTGTGGTGGTGGTGGATGATGACGTTGGTGGCGGGTGGTGGTGTTGTTAATGAAGGGTGAAAGAGGAATGTAATGAAAAAAAATATGTGGTGTGGGTGAAATGATTGAGAAAATGAAATGCCTTGTATAATACTATAGTAGGTGATTCCATTGCAATAACCAACTAAACACCCTA
This sequence comes from Ambrosia artemisiifolia, assembly GCA_032199755.1. Lineage (NCBI taxonomy): Eukaryota > Viridiplantae > Streptophyta > Magnoliopsida > Asterales > Asteraceae > Ambrosia > Ambrosia artemisiifolia. The sequence goes on from CM063521.1 coordinate 8,431,596, forward strand.
TATTTCATTCCACATATTCGAGCATACCAAACGCTACACAACAACAACAACAATAGTGACTAACAAATAAATAATACTTATTGCAACTTTTTCAGGGCTTATATTACATTAAATCTGTCTTTGACGGACTCGAACCATTAACTTCAAAGAGAGCATCATTTTATCTTAAATGACTTTCTCATTTGGACCCAACCGCCCACCTAATAGTTATTACAACCAATTAAACAAATATATAAAACATTTTTTTAATCAGGATACTGGATATGTTTAAAGACCTCCCTATATTAGGGGCTAAGTAGAAAACTGAAAAAACCAAACCGAAACCAAAAAAACCAATTTAACCGCACAAAAAAACGAATGTACCGAACCAAAATTAGCAGTTCGGTTTCGGTTTTGCATTTTATAAAAACCGAACCGAATAACCAAAATCATTTCTTAATATATCTTATACATTGATTTAGGAATTATAAGTTTTATACTTGTAAATAATTAATTTTCAAAGTAATATAAAAGAAATATCTTAACAAAAACATGAAAACCATTTAGAATGTTCTGTTTATGTAAACAATATTAATTTAAAAGGTTAAATATATTAACATAAATATAAACATCTAAGAAAGATTTTTAAATCTTGGGTTATAAGTTCTATTTTTAAATTTTATGAAAATATGTCCGAGAAACCGAAAAGACCGAAAAATCAAACTGAACCGTAACTAAAACCGAAAACACTGAAACCGAAAAAACTGAAACTGAACGGTTTTCAAAACCAAAACCGAACCAGACCGTACACAACCCTACCCTATATGATAATGTTCTTCAATAAATTCGTTTTTTTTTCCATTTCACGTTACAATTCAATAATTTATTGTCCGTAACCAAAACTGCTAGAATATACAATGTTTAATTTCTAACGATGAATATAGACATAAGTTTGATATTTACACAACTTTGTTGACTTTTTTGTTAATTAAAAGGTGTTGATTATTTTGCTATATATATGAAAAATCAACTCTTTATATTTTTACACGGGAAAGCACAATTTAACTTATACACTAGAAAACCGATATTCACCAATGGAAACCTGGAAAAACTAAAAACAATGTCTTTTGAAAATTTATGCATGAGTTTTAGATAGTCTTTAATGAAACTTCATAAAGTTCGCCAAGAAACCGGTTTGTGATTTTTTTTTGTGGTGATTGACTTATTGGCTTCTTGAAGAAGGCAATAAGTTATTTTGAAACTCAATCTCAAACACCCACATGTTTGTATTAACACCTGGTGATCCACCCGTGAAACTTTCACCTACACAACTTTACCAGTGGTTGGCATTTTCACCCACGGATCCTGTCGTACTTAAAATTCATATGATTTAAGGATTTTGTGTATTAGGTTGTGAGGTGTGGAGAGGGTGGAGTGGAGTGTGGAGTGTCCACATGGGACGTGGAGGCTGTGGTACACCGCCCCGCACAAGCCTCAACCATGGAGATCGTGGAATCCACCATGTCTTCCACGACCCTCAATTTATTCCTTCATTCAATCATTCTGGTGATGGGGTGAAGTGAAGGATCATCACATTATGGGGTGTGGTGATGGAGAAGATGATGACGTGAGAGGCAATGGCACATCCAAAGGGGGTTCCTGGAACCCCCTCAGTTTGAAAAAAAAAAAATTAGTAGAAAATGTTGAGAACTTAGTGAAAATCATTGTTTTGAAACTCGGACCGATTGGACCGGTAACCGGGGGTCGAACCTGTCCGGTCGGGCCATCGAACAGGGGCTGGATCGGTGAGCCGGCGTTCGGACCGGGAACCAGACCGCTTGAACCGAGTAGTAAAGGGGTTGAACCGGAATTTTTTTATTTTTTAAAATTTTGCCCTATTAATTTTACAACACCATCCAGTTCTTATATCCGATCCGACCGGCTGGACCGGTCAGACCAGTGAACCGGTAAGGAGACTGGTTCGACATCCGGTCCGCATCTGAAAACATTAGTGAAAATCTATGAAATGAACCCCTTGTAATCATTCCTGGTTTCGCCAATGGTGAAGGGGTGGTTATGGGGTGGAGGCTTATGACCATACCCAACAGCCTTAACGTTAAGGGGTTGTTTGGTTGATTAAGTGCTGAATGGTTAAGAGGTCTGAATGGTTTAGTGCTAAGTCATTAAGGCCCTGTTTGGTAAGCTCTGAATGAGCCTCTGAATCGCCAAGTGCTGAATCGGTCAGCAGTCAGGTTGTTTGTTTCACCTTGAAGCGAGCCTCTGAATGGGACAGTTAAGTCTGAATGGTTCAGATTTGAGAAGATGTTGAACGGTTCAGTTCAGCGGTGAAGATAAATCTACCCTCAAATCCCCTTCCTCTTCTTTCTCTGTTTCTCCATCTCCTTTGCTCGTCCTCCTCCGACCTCCAACCGTCGCCGCTCCTCCCCACCCCACCCTCCTCTCCCTCCTCTCCCTCCTCTCCTTCTACTCCGACCACCAGCCGCCCCCAACCTTCCTCCTTTGCTCCTCCGACCTCCAACCGCCGCTCATCCCCACCCTCCTCTCCTTCTGCTCCGGCCACCATCATCCCCCAACCTTCCTCCTCTAACCAACGGAGCCACCGTGCGCCGCCTACCGGATCTCTATTGGTTCTCTCTCTATATATAATCAGTGTGTGTTACGGTGTGTTTGTGTGGGTTAAAGAAAGAAAGAAAGGAGTAGGTATGTTGGTCAAAAAGAAAAAGGGTGAAAAGGGGTGATGACTAATGAATTATTGAATTGTGTGTTTGTTTTATATAGGATTTTATAGTGATTAGTGATTTGTTATAGTTTAATTAAAAAATATGAGGGATAAAATAGTCATTTTGTATATATTCAGAGGTCCAACCAAACAACACTTTACTGACTCAGCACTTACTGGTTCAGAACCTCTTACCCATTCAGGCCTCTTACTGATTCGGTACTTACAGGTTCAGCACATACCAAACAGCCACTAAGTTGGACCTCTTAATGGTTAATTTTCTTGTCCCACATTGATAGGAGAGTCTTATTAAGGTTCAGCCTAGTTTAGTGCTTAATGGTTCAGCAACATCCCAAATCTTAATGGTTCAGCCTTAACTATTTCATTCAGAAGCTGAAACAAACGCGTTGAATGCTGAATGATTCACCGCTGAATGATTCACCGCTGAATGATTCACCGCTGAATGATTCACTGCCTGCCTTATTAAGAGGCTTACCAAACAAGCCCTAACCTATTTGTGATTTAGTAATTTAAAGACAAGCAAGTATATCATATTATATCATGAATGATATATTGACAACTTCGTTATACAGGGATTGTAAAACCATAAGATCTTCATCAATGACACCAACAATTATGGGTTAGACCATGCGCAGTGGGGGGCTTTATATATAAAGCCCCCCTTTCTGATTGGTTCACGTGGCTGCTGAGTCAGCATGGAGAGATAAAGTAAAAAAGGGTGTAGTGGTGGGGCTTTATAAATAAAGCCCCTATTAATATTTTATTATATCTTTTAAAGTAAAAAAATAATAAAATAATAAAGAGAGAGAGAGAGAGAGAGTATGATGTGGCACAATTTGATTGGAGATGAGAGTTTGTTTCAGGCGTTATATGTATCACGCCAAAACCAATTTTTGAAAAATAAAGCCCCCTTGTTTTGGTGTTTGGGGCTTTATTTTCATATATAGCGCCCCTTTTTATTGCCACTACGGTGGGTCTTACTACATAGTCTAACAATGTATATGTTCTATCTTCTTTCTTAAATAATACATAGTATAATATAATCTCACAGTCTACAGAAGATAAACACTAGAAGACGTAATGCATATACCTAGTAGCAATATGTGTGATTTACCTAGCAAATGAATATATACATAAAAGAAAAAACGTACCAGTGTTGTGTGGTGCGTTACTTCGATTGATCTTCTGATTTTTTGTTTACTTTTGTGAAGAGAAGAATATGAGGTGGGAAGAAGAAAATGGGAATACCAAGTCCAAGTTATAGACAAGAGTACATCGGTCTTTGTAAAAGTCTTTTTTTTACATTATTTATATATAAACAATTCTAGTTTCTAGATCTCACAGTCACAGATGTAGCACTAAACGAGATGAGAAACTTACGGGTCAAAACATTATTAAAATAAATAAAAAATGTTTTAAAACAACATTTCACGTGACTAGCAAGCTGTAATCTCAAATCTCAATAGGATATTAGCCTTGATAATTGCATTTTAAGACTGCCACTTAATTATATGTTACTTATTACATATAGGAAAAAAACTAGATTATATCCCGGAAGCTTTTTGAGATAGATAAACTTAATATGAAGTGATAAATATGTGTTATTATGTAACATAAAAAATAATATACTATAATATAAGAAAACAACAATTTTGATCATGGGAATAAAAATGAAAATGTATATTAAAAAGAAGATGTATGTTTGGATGAGGAGTAGAGCTAGAAACAACCTTTGCAGTGCGTGATTGAGACGATGGTTTTGAAAGTGTGATTTTTTAAAGAAGTGGTTTAACCTATTCTGCTCTTGATGAAGATACAATTTCTAGTTCGAACATGATTAGTGACTTGCCTAGACATGATTAATGAAATACCTGAACACATTGTGTTTTTTTCCCTATATGACCAAAAACCCACAAAACAGTTGTTTTTTTTTTCGTTTTTTGTATAGCACTATGGTACTCGTTGGAAAGATAATAAAACGTTCGTTAAATTGGTTTATTTTTTTTTCCAAAACCAAATCTCGTATATAAAATTTATTAACGTTTTAAAATTGTGGGAGAAACATATAAGAGAGAAAAAAACTTTTGGATGGAAATAAAGAGAAGAATGTCACGTGACACACCCAAGAGAAGAGGATGGCGTCTTTGAATGCAATGTAAGATTTCATGCTTTGGAATAGGTGGTTGAATTTTAATCTATGCAATGTAGGATTTCATGTTTTGAAATATTAATATATATAGATATAGATATAGATTATTAAAAATGTCTTGTAAATAAACATCAACGATTTTAATACGTGGTTGAATTTTATTCTATGTAATGTAGGATTATCTTTTAATTTGAACTAGGGTGAATCCAGGCGCGCGTTGCGCGCCTTACAATCTTGTTTGTCAAAGTGCGTGTTGTGCGCTTTGTTGATTTAAGGACATCTCACACAAACATGCTACCAATTCGTTTCGTTCTCGTAATGGTACTCGTTATGACAATGGAAGAGGAAAAATAAATAAATTTGTAATATAATCAAAAGAATACAACACATGATTTACATAGATCGAAACGATTGTTCGGTGTGAATCGATTCAGCTCGTTGTCACTAAAATTTAGTAAGCGCGTGATTCAAGTCAACTCAACCAGTTAAGATGATAAGATGTTCGAACTTATTAATTCATTAAATTTACAAGATGAGTTTTTTTATGTGCTATCCACTTGACCAAATTTGTAGTACCTAATTATTGAACACCTTAAGTTGATCACAATTGTCTATAGAAATAGAACAAAAAGGGAAACATGCAGAGTACCATACAGTTCTAATAGAACTCAAAGTTTATAAAAAATCAAAATATTAAGAACTAATCAAGGCACTGGGAACTGTTCAATTATTTGAAGGACATGGAATGAACTTCAGAGGATACATAAATGTGGAATATATTTCAGTAAATAAGAAATCCTTATATGTTAGTTACCAATATCCCATAAAGCAAGCATCAACTTTTTCCCATCAATAGTGACATATTTCACCATTAAATCCACACCTTCAGTAAGCCAGTGATACCAGTCAACAATTAAAACCAATAAAACTCACAAAATCTGTAACATAAAAACAAATGCAATTAAACTTGACATTTTTTCCACCTTCCCCCACAGTACGAGCCTTAAACTTGACATCTGAAAGGTCATCCAATGACAGGAAATCCAAAGTACTCATCTCTACAAAAAGGAAGGAAACTAAGTAAGACAAACAAGTGAAGAAAAATGGGAAAAGAAAATAAGCTGCAACAATACATACCCTCCCCACCAAGAGTTATCACCGGTTCAGTCTCAGGATCATCCCAGTTGATACTCAAACCCATAATAACTAAAAAAACCTCAGGAAAGGTACGAAGGCGAGTAGGAAAAGCCCTGAGTTTTTCCAACAATTCTTGGTCAAAGGTTCTGGGATCAGGCTCCTTGTCATTCAGAGGAGCATCCGAAGCCCTCCAAGGGGTCTTAAAAGGGAGGAAGTCGGAGTTCAAGAAGAAGAACTTGTCTTTCCAAGTGCAAACAAGACCTATGACACTGGAAATTAGGGCAGGCTCACATTGGGTCTTTTCGATGGTAAACCAATTCCCATTTTTGGCTAACTTAAAGAAAAGACGATACATAGCTAAAGAAGGCTCATACCCAAGACAACGGCACACAATCTCGAAATGTAAGATTCGAGCAATACCAGATGGACACAACTGGTCAAGGGAAAGTTGGTGATACTCAAGAACGGAAAAACTTAGAAAAGGGATACCGAAGGTTACCGTGATCAAACTGCCGGGTATACACAGCCACCTTCCCTGCCGGAACAGTGGTCACCGGGGTCCTCCCCTTCGAGACGATAGGCTCAAATGACAGGGGAATGCCCATTTCGGTGCAAAACCGCTCGGCATCGGACTTAGACAGACGAGAGAACTGAGAGGCAAGGTCATTTTTTGACATAATGAAAGCAAGTATGAAAACAAGGGAGGTTCCTTACCGTATATAAAGGAAGAAAAAAGAGGAACGCCGGTGAACGAAGATCGTGGGAGAGAGACAATTTTTTACTATGAAAGGAAGAAAATGTGAAGGATCATAGGAGGTTACACAATTTATAAGATTTAAAATTCAAATTTAATGGCAAAGGACGGTTATCAAGGAAGTAACCGCCGTACAGCTGTCCCACTTGATGGCTGACGTCAGCCTAGTCATCCATCAAATCAAGGGTAGCCTGCAGCAGTCGATGGGACAGGAAGCTGCTCCCAAGAAGCAATGATGCATTTTATATTATTTAAAAAGGGTTCATGTTTAGCAACAATAAACCACATACTTGCATAAAAATCGACTAAGGTACAGTAGAAAAATTATGCTCCCATAGGGAGCCTGGGATTAGTAGCTCCTCGATACCAAAGTAAGGTAAGCTAACGTTGCTACCAAAGAGCCAGATAATTTACAAGTCATAAGCACTTCTAACTTCTTTACAAATGCTTATGAGTGGGGGGCAGATGATGTGGGTCCTAAAACGACCATGTTTAGTCCCTTGTCAAAAAATAAAGCAACGTAAAGTATTAAGATATGTCTGACTTAACGGAGCTGAACAGCCTCCGTAGGGCAGCATGGCTGCCATACGGTAACGCTGGATCGGAAAGCAAACAGTAACTTCATTGAAAATGTAAAAAGGGTATTTTAACTTCTTGCTATGGTCAAAAGAAAAGCCAACACACATCTCCAAGCATGACCTAGGAAATGGCAAAAGTTGAAAATGTACCAAATGGGCAAAGTCTCACTGCAGCGACCAAATAGAGAGCCAACCTTTACCAGGTATAGTAGGAGGGCTACCATATGGGAGCTCCTGGGCAGAATTCCACTGCCTATATAAGGAGACCCTTAGGTTGTCATTCCAGACATTCACTCAACACTTATTCTCTTTACTATTTCACCCTCTACTTCATTATTTCCCAACTCCAAACGAATATATACTTATTCTCACACCGGAGTCCAAACGCAGGAGGCCCCCTCATGCGTTAAGGCTAACGGTGTATTTTACCTTGTGCAGGTCTATCCAGGAGCTCAAGGACCCTCTAAACCTAACTCACTCACAACCCTAAACATCTCTTAACCTAATCCGGGTCATTTTTCTTGTTGAAGATACAATTTCTAGTTCGAACATGATTAGTGACTTGCCTAGACATGATTAATGAATTACCTGAACACATTGTGTTTTTTCCCTATATGACCAAAAACCCACAAAAAGTTGTTTTTTTTCCGTTTTTTGTATAGCACTATGGTACTCGTTGGAAAGATAATAAAACGTTCGTTAAATTGGTGTATTTTTTTTTCAAAACAAAATCTCGTATATAAAATTTATTAACGTTTTAAAATTGTGGGAGAAACGTAAGAGAGAAAAAAACTTTTGGATGGAAATAAAGAGCAGAATGTCACGTGGCACACCCAAGAGAAGAGGATGGCCTCTTTGAATGCAATGTAAGATTTCATGCTTTGGAATAGGTGGTTGAATTTTAATCTATGCAGTAGGATTTCATGTTTTGGAATATTAATATGTTGTATATCAACTATAACCTATTAGCAATATAAAGAACAATGAGAGAATAGAGGAAATGTTTTCTTATTGATATCTCAATGTAAGATACAATGACTCTATTTATAGGCCTCTACATTAATATAATATTAATGAAGGAGGGGAGTTAAGCATGTGGATGGTCACTCTATTATTGTAATTCATAACACTCCCCCTTGACTATCCACATGATGAACTACGCTTAGTGATGCTGCCTCATTAAAAACCTTTGCTAGGAAAACCCAGTGGGATAAAACCATAGCTAAGGGAAAAAGAGTGCAGCGCGTATTATTCTCCCCCTGATGATTTATGCTCCTTGAGTCGACACTTCGATCCCATGAATGTTGAAGAACGACTTTGTTAGACTACAATAGCACCATTCTTTTATAAATTATGTGTAGAAAATAACTTTGGTAAAATATGCTTGGTTCTTTCTCCTTTGATGCATGATATTAATTTCAGGCTTCTAGTCTGTGCTCTCATGTGTGTAATTCTTTAAACAAAGTCTTCATGTCAGCCTTCTAGTGCCTCCTCTCGTATAAGATCAACGACCGTGTTGTTTTATATTCCCTGCATCAATAAAACTAACCAACCCCCCCTTTTTTTTTACAGGTTAGTAAATATAACATCATATCTTTCATACCGTCCATCCAAATATTTGTTTTAACCTATTTCAATGTCTACTCACTAAACATAAACTACATCTTATTAATATACTCAAGAAATTAATGATATATCTAGTTATTTATAACTAGCAAGAAATATTGCATCAACTGCATTTAAATAGGGTACTTATAGACTAATAGTATTTATGATAAGAATACTTTGTTTTATACCAAATGATCAAACTTTTTAGAGATGGACTTTGACATATTAAAATGTCCAACATCTTTTGAATATTGTTAACTTCATATAACATATTTCATGTGCTTTTAGTTTCAATGCCTCTTGCAATTACAATCGGTCATGGACTTCCTTCCATGTACGTGAGCACACTCTTCAAGAGTTTTGCCACTTAAACCTCATAATTTAGCATATCTTTTTCCATATCATATTCAAAGAACTCATCACCAATTGTTTCACTTCCATTTCGTGTAGAATTCTCATTCAAATAATTTTGCATATCACATAATTGGACGACCTTTAATACATTTTAAGTATGAGCTATGTCCATTGTAAAATGCCCCACCCTCTTTTCAATATATACTTTGATGGATTGGGAAACATATCACATATATACTCGAATTGTAGGTCAAGCAACAAGTGCACTATGTCAAGGACTTTCAAAAATCCCCCTTTTAAAAATTCTACAGAGTCTCTCGATAATGCTTAGACATTATCACTGTAAACTGCGAGTGAACTTTTAAGAGAAAACTTTTGATACAAACTGGATAATACAATCAAACTTATGTTGCTCTTTATCGGGATATCTCATGAGTTTTAAAACACTCAACCCCCTTATTTTAGTCCATACATATTATATTACCTTTACATAATACTTATTAAGGTATTGATATCAATGCTGCAAGCATCATCAATCCATCAAGGGCTTTTCCATATCGACCAATTACGCAAGTGCATTAACTCTTCGATTGGAGAATCAATAACATATATTTCTTCAATATATATTTTAATATTCTTATACACTGAAGTATCATAATCACTAGGTATAGTTTATTACCTGTGGTGTATTGGTGCACAATAATTACATCCTACGATGTTTCATATTACCTTTTAAGCATTCGGTTACTTTAGGATACTCATGACGAGTTCCACTTATATAAAACATAAAGTATTCAAAATTGAATCTGTTTATTCTGATCATAATGTTCTCGAGAACTTACGTTACAAAATTTGACACATTAAATCATCAGGTATTTTCATGTAAACTTTCAGTGTCAAGTGAATCATGATATTTATTAGACGCATTTCAATTCTCTCTTTGCATTACCTAACTAATAAAATATTGAAATGTCATTGCATCCACCACTCGAGAATGCGTCTCCTCATAATCAATCTGTAACATAAAAACAAATGCAATTAAAAAACCAAATGCTTTACCGGTTGTAGGAGAAACACCTTCACCAGCATCATCAGAAGCAAAACTCAAAAGAATAGAACTTTTGCCACTCAAACTTGTTAATGTTCAAAATCGTAAACACGCTTCCCTATGATAATTTAAAAGTTTCCCTCTTAAAAATTCAAAACTTAGGGCTTATTTGTATTATTTATTATTAAACGAAAGATCTGTTTGACAATAGTTGTTGACTTGTAAATAGATGTTCTCAATACAGCTGTTATCCAATACAAGTTTAGATGTAATGAAAAAATTGTCATCCAAAAAGAATTTCACTTCGAATTTGCAATATGCCATGTAAATGAATTAATTTTCTTTGTCAACAATATTTCCTCTAAAACTCTTATTATTTGCAACTTAACCCTGTTAATGTTCCAAATCGTAAACACGCTTCCATATGATAATTTAAAACTTTCTCTCTTAAAAATTCAATACTTAGGACTTATTTATTAAAGATGGTTTTAAAATAATTATTAATATTATTTATTTATCAAAATGAAATGATGTTACATAACAAATCTTTAGATTTATGAAAAAACTGTCATTCAAAAAAAGAATTTCACTTCAAATTTGCAATATGCCACATAAATGAATTAATTGATTAACAATATGTGCAATATGACACAAAATCGTAAAGATGCTTCCCTACGATAATTTAAAACTTCCCTCTTAAAAATTCAAAACTTAGGGCTTTTTTGTATTATTTATTATTATTTTTATTTATCAAAATGAAATGATGCTACATACAAAACCTTTAGAAATTAACAAACTGATTTTGAACAGGGTTCTTATAAGGATCAACAGATGTTCTTAATACAGTTGTCCTCGAATACAACTTCATATCATATTAAATTTATCTATCCCGAAAAGATTATGGGATATAATCTAGTTTATTATATGGGTGAGGTTAACGTATAAAGCTTCTTAATGTAAGAAGCGTAAGAAGCAATCTCAGCCATTAGATTAATGGCATGTCTAGGTGCAGATTAAAAACCCTAATCATACTTGGGTTAAACTAACCAAGGATAAAATAGGAAAAAAACCGTCTAATTTTTTTTTCAAATCGTAACAGACCTAATTGAACCCTGATTTTTCATCGTTTTCAAACGATTCATATTTAGAATGATTACACAATTCAAAAACAAAAAAAAAATCGATTACAATGAACGAAAAACGTAAGATCAGTATTTGATCTAAAAATATTCGAAAACAGGGGATTAAACTAATCATATGAACAATTATGAATTATAATAGTTGTCGAATACTCTGGATTTTGTTTCATTAAGGATGATTAAACATAAAAATTAGGTTAAAAAAAGTTGCAGAGGATGAAGATGAAGTTGGTGAAAAACAGACGCACTCATCAAATTTTCAGACGCACTCATCAAAAAATTTCAGACGGACTCATCAAATTTCAGACGCACTCATTGAAAGTTTGGAAGCACTCATTGAAAATTTTGGACGCACTCATCAAAACCCAACAAAAAAAAAAAAAAACAAACGCACCTTAGTTTGAGTTGTTAAGTTCTGTCTCCAAAACTTGAAGGGTGCGTCTGGAACAACTCTTTAACTTTGAAGGGTGCGTCTGAAACAAATTGACTGAAACAACTATTATGAATTGTAATAAAGCAAAACTGCACACAACTCTCTTTTTCACGTCATCTTCAAACAAAATTGACTGCAAAAGCACCGCAACTCGCTGATGTCATTAATCCTTCTTCAACCATACGATTAATCCTTCTTTATTCCTGCTAGCAAGCTCTCGTTTATCCATAACTTTAGCAGCAAAACTGCCCCAGAAGAGGAAGAAGAAAACGGAACCGATGTCTCCGGTACCAAGACGTTGAATGAAACGGAGGTCGGAAAAGGATAAGTTGGTGCCGGGTTATGACCCTTGATGTATATTTCATCGTTGTTGGTTTGTTGGTGTTGTCAGACGAGAAGGTGAAGGATGACATGGTGGTGTCGGGTGGTGGTTCGGTGGCGGTGGTGGTGCTCAGATCTCGATCGATGAACTTTTAGTCAGGTTTATGTTCTGTGTTTGTGTTTAGATCAGTGGAAGATAATATGTTTAATCGTGGTTTAACTGTGGTTAGATTAAAATGACAGGTGGCAAGTTCTAGTGACTTCTTACACTTCTTATGTTAAGAGACTTTATACCGTATACTTTCTCTTATTATATATATAGATGAAAGAGAACCTAATCTTACATTGTTTCTTGAAAATATCGTTTATTAACACATACATATTTATGATAAATCCGGAAAATTAAACCTGTTAATTATACGAATACAAATCCTCTCTTGTTATAGTTTATTGTTTAGCAAATTCAAGGAGTAAAACTGATCAATCATCCAGCTCAAAATATATAGGAAATTTCAGAAACCAACAAAAACAATCGTTTTCCAGTACTAAAGTATAACCTAACCTTATCACCAACTGCTTCATTTACATATGGCATACATCGATATTAAACAAATATAACCGACCTATCAATTTTGTAAGCATCTATGGTAAGTGACTATAAGTATAGAGAAAGTATACGGTATAAAGCCCCTTAAAATAAGAAGCATAAGAAGCTACCAGAGATTGACACATGTCATTCTAACCTAACCACACTTAACCACAGTTAAACATAATAAATCCTATTTCCCTGTTCAAATCGTAACCCATTTTCATTTTAAAACATACCAATCTAGATCTGACCACCACAACCACCACCACCGCCTTTCCGGTCATCTTCTCCGGTGGACTCCTTCTCCGAGACCACCGTCCGTCTATTCCGGTTACAACCCGTCGACCTCGTTGTCGGAACTCACAATCCGTCACAGTCACCGCCAGATTGAACCCTAATTGACATCAATCCAAAAACCCAAAAAACCAGTCAATTCAGCTCAACCTCATCATCCTAACTCTAAAACACTCCAAAGAAGTTATTCGAAACATGCAGGCTGATTGTGAGGGAATGTCTCAAACGGTTGAGTTCGAAAACATCGAGTGCAGTCACAAATTCATAAAGAATAATATAACGATCATTTCATAAAGAAAAAGGAGACTTCAATGATTATTTCACCACATGGTTGCAGCAGGGGCTTTTTCAAGAAAAAAAACAAACACATGATAAGGTTTAGTGGTTTACCTATTATCATCTCATTTTATAAAAGAAAAATGATTGGACGCACTCACAAAAGAAAAGTTGAAATATAAACGCACTTGGTTTATTAACATCTCATTTTGATTAGACGCACTCACCAAAGAAAAATTGAAAAGTAAACGCACTTGAAAATTGTGAAACACCACCTTTGCTAATTGAAATATAAACGCACTTGTAAAAAAAAGAAATATAAACGCACTGTTAAAATGTAAGGTGCGTTTGAAATTATTAAGTTTTGATGAGTGCGTCCAAAATTTTCAATGAGTGCGTCTGAAAATTTTGATGAGTGCGTCTGAAATTTTGATGAGTGCGTCTGAATTTTAATGAGTGTGTCTGAAATTTTTTGATGAGTGCGTCTGAAAATTTGATGAGTGCGTCTGTTTTTCACCAACTTCATCTTCTTCCTCTGCAACTTTTTTAAACAAAATCATCCTTAATGAAACAAAATCCAGAGTTTTTAACAACTATTACAATTCATAATTGTTCATATGATTGGTTTAATCCTCTGTTTTTTTATTATTTTTAGATCAAATACTGATCTTACGTTTTTCTTTCACTGTAATCGATTTTTTTTTTGAGTTGTGTAATCATTCTGAACATGAATCGATCTGAAAACGATGAAAAATCAAGGTTCAAATTAGTTATGTTGTTACGATTTGAAAAAAAAAAATAGACGGTTAGAAGGTTTTTTCCTATTTTACGCTTGGTTAGTTTTAACCCAGGTATGGTTAGGGTTTTTAATCTGCATCCTTAATCTAATGGCTGAGATTGCTTCTTACGCTTCTTACGTTAAGGGGCTTTATACGTTATCTCTCCCCATAAGTATATGCTCACATATTTGTCAATTAAGCATAAACTTACAATCTTTCAATACAAGCAAAACAATATTTGTCTAATTGTCTCATGGATCTTTCCCCTTTGCAAGATAATTACACACTCATTCTTGAAACTTTTGCCATAATTCTAGTCATCTATTGCTTATCTATTGATGTGGCAGTGCAGGATTGGTAGAAATCAGTGAAGTGAAAACATGTTCAGTGGAGCGCCCCTTGTGCCCTAACATATAATTAAATAATTAACTTCTTATGTGTTTCAATAATAAGTTTGATTGACATAAAAGCTGTTTTACAGATTTGTTAATAAGTAAACACATGTGGTAAGTAGTATATAGAATAAAATAAACTTACACTAAACTATGATAGACTTCGTATAAAAGCATCTGTTCACAAGTCAACAATATTCGTTATAAAATAGAGTATACAACAAGTTGAAGATATCTATGACTATGAGTATTATAGGATGGGTCAAAGTTATTATTATTTATCTCAACCGAGGGTCGAATGTTAAAGTTAATATTTACTATTTTCTACTTGCAATTTATAGGTAAAATAATATATTTTCAGTCAACAATTTTTTTAAACAACAATGGAATACCAATAAGAATTGTGATAAATAAAAACAAAAACTATAGGAAAAATAAAACAACTGAAATTATTAATTCAGTAATTTGTGTAAAATTAAATACTTTTTAATATTTGGTTAAAAAAATTCAAAATGTAAATTAGGGTAAAAAAATTTAGTTCTTTAATATTAAAAATAAGTATTATACACAATAAATTAGTGTGATTTTGTAAGTAAAATAATCTAGATTCTTCATTTCTATAGTGGGTCTTATAGACTCTTAGCTATCATCACTGCAAATAATAATTACCACTTTTGAACTTAGTGTTGAAAATTACGTCTTATTTTTTTATATATTTTGTATTTAAATAATGTATGTTATCAGTAGTAATTATCAATTAAAACAATAGTCCAGATGGATTTACATTTGCATACACAGACGTATAATGTTTTCAAGAACAACGAATTTCGGTATTCAGATGAAATCTTCTTAATGGAAATTTTGAGCCAAACTGTCGTTGATTAAAAATTGTTTAAGTCACTTCATGTTGTAAGTTGGTTTTACTCTCATGACTTTGATATAGTAATAGTTAACTATGAAAATGGTTTTGAAAATTTTTTCCTTCAAGAGAAAATAGAGTATTCAGATGATTTGGAGTTTCTTGAAGAACTTGACCCGAAAACAATGAGCAACATTAATCGGAATACATTTCATCTTAATCTGGAACAAATAATCAGAGCAAGGATAATGTATTTGAAGGAGAAGGTGGAACACGTTATGGAAGAATCAATCTGTTATTGGAGTTCAACTGATGAGGATGATCAAATTTAAATGTTTTTATATGCTTGCATATTCAAATATGAATATTATTATAATGTAGTTATTTTGCTTATTATGTTTATGGTTTGTAATTGAAAAGTATATTAATGTTAAACTGGATATTTATTATATGTAAAACTTCTAAGGAATAATTACCAATGCTTTGCCTGTTTTGCTTCATCATTTATTACACATATCAAGATTTTATTTATCAAGTTGAAAAGATTTTTGTAATTTAACTTTATAGTGATACTTTAATAACAAGTTAAATCGTGTAATAAAAGATATTGTTACATTGAGTCTTTTGACAATTTTTTTCCTTCTACAGATTACACATTCTGATAGTAAATACTGAAAGACTTTTGTGTAACCACAACTGTTGAAAACTCAACAGATGTTATAAAAAGGCCTAAAATAATTATTACGGTTTTGAAGTTACTTTATTAATAATATTATTTTATTATTATTGTTGTGTTGCAATTGTATCTCATTATATTAAAAATAAATAAAAAGTACAAAAAGTGGCTTGAAACTTTATATTTACTTGAAATCCAACTGATAAAGTTGAAAACCAACTTTATGAATAGTTAGTATATTCATCCTATAAAATGGGACGAATTTCTAATATTCATTTTCCATCTTTATATATTCATTTAACTATTCTCACTTTAGATCTCTCCATCCCATATGCATAATGATATTACTTTCAAATGTGTTTTCACAAATTTGTCGAAAGATTCTTACAATCAAAGGAAAATAGATTACCAACAATCCGTTGGTAAGGAAGTTGGAACTTATGTTTTTAAATGATTCTTACAATCAAAGGAAAACATCAATCCATTATAACTATATATATTCAGTTCATATTTTCAATCGTTAGGATTTTTAGAACTGGATGATATTATATACGAGCAAGAAAGATCATTCTCTAGGATTTGGTTGTTAGAAGACTTTTTTTTATGTTTCCTTGTATTTTTATGTAGTTTGTAAACTCACATATTGTAATTTTGATGTCATTAAAGTAGTTTTTTTAGACATATTTGTATTTTTTTTTCTTTTACAAGTCTTTCCATTTTGTATTTATTTTTGTTAAATTAAATATTTAACTCCAAATATGGAATTGTGATAATAAGGTTGAATCGTATAACAACTGTTTGATAAATTTGTTCATTAGTGAACAGATTTTGGTAAACAATGTAATGAAACCTCCGTTGAAGGTTAATATTAATTGTTTGTTTTTAATATCTGTTGTCAACAGATATTTTCTTTCGTCTGATGATTTTTCTCTTTGTGGTTGTAACAGCCTCAGTGAGGTGAATTCCAAATTTAATGCTTATGTTATTGAGCTTTGTGTAGTTTGTAATTAGATGTAAGAGTAATAATTTAAAATCAAAACAACATAATTTAAATTTAGAATTAATTTAAATATAAATTACCAGACGTTTAAGAAATATTGATGGACGGTTTTTAAGTAACGATTTTCAGATAACCATTGTTACTCACAACGTCTTTTTATCAAATAATGTACTAATACATCTTTTTTTAATTCGTATATTTGAAATAAACTCAAGTGTAAGAATTCAGTGTTTTGCAATCAAACTAAGATTAATAATTTGTATTCACAAATAATATACTTATATTTATTATATTTATTTACTTATATAAACAAAAAATCAAACAACCTTTTCATGTCCAATTTAGATAAGACAAAAGTTAAACAATTATTTATAATATAAAAAACGTAAAACATCACATGTTCATATTTCTACAAATATTGGTAAATAGTATTTGTGTTTGTCTTGAAATTTGAATTTAAAAAAAAAAAGAATTTCAAGAGTTGTTTCAATGGGAAAATAAACAAATTAATACAGTATGTATTAAAGATTAATAAAAGTGCATTGTAGTTAATAGATTCATTATAGTTAATTCATTGTAGTTAATAGGTTCATTATAGTTAATGCATTGTTTTTACTATAAAAATCAATTTTCATTTCTTTGTATAACACACTATTTAAACACTACCTTCTACATCTCCATAGCTTAATCAATATTATAAAAATATTATTAACATGGACTCCAGCAGCAGCCGATGGTCAAAAATGTCAGAGGTTCATAAAATTGTTTTGGAATGCTTTAAAGAGGATGAAGAGTTGGAGATTCTTCAAGTAATTGAAGGTGCTACACACCTGCTTGAACATCACATATGTTAGGACCGTCGAACTCGCGTTCCAACAATCACGGGTTTTATCCTAGAGGTGCGGAATCCCTCTAAGATGCTCTAATAACAGAAACAACGATTAAAACAATGAAACGAGTAATCACAACACACACACGGGTCAAAAGATTATCTATTAATCACCAAAACAGAGCTCGAGTGTTTACAGAGATCAAACCAGACGTCCTATGACCAGGGGAGGGTGTTTGGAGGGTGTGTGAGGCAAGAACTAAGGTCTAGGGTTAAGAATGAGGGTATTTATACCACCCGGGTACGACCAGCACGTTACTAGCGATTAGCAGCAGCAGATGGTAGCGATTAGCTGCTAATCGCCTGACAGAACAGCTAATCGCCTGCCAAAACAGGCTAATCGCGTACAGTAGATAGCGAGTAGGGACCATAAACGCCATCAGTGTATTGCTAATCGCCCTCAGCCTCCAGAAACCTCCAAAACGCGTATAAACGCCTCCAAACACCCCGAACTACGTCCAAACAACTAATATACTAGCCTAGGGACATCGTGCACTAACAACATACGGAAGACCAACCTCAAATTTAATCAGGTCATTGCTACCGATGTATCAAGTGAAAGATGGATGACCTCTTCATTTCTACTGGAAAACATAAAGTCAAATACTGGAAAACATAAGGTCAAATGAAAAGTTCAGTGAAGACATAGAAAAAATATGTATGTCCTACAGAAACTTTCTTAAAGAGAAGACCAAAAGATTAGAGAAATTGTTGAATACCACAGATTAGTTATTTAAATGTATTTGATATTATTATCGCTCTAAATATATTGAAGTTTTTATTTTATATATTATGTCATCATTATATAATGGTTTATATTTATTTGATGAAAAATACCAATTTGAGTATATCAATAGTCTATTGTTAAAGTCAACAGATGATTGGTCTTTAGCAAACAAACATTAAAAATGTATGTGATGTCATTGTTAGTAGCAACTGTTTAATGCAACAATTGTTTGAACGAAACGTTGAATTAACAACTGTGTGAATCAACAGTGTTTTACAAACAGGTGTTTTAAAAAATCTGCTTAATTGACACACTGCTTTTGAACAGACGTTACCAAATACATTTTTTCTTTCAACATTAGATTGACTTTTTAATTTGGTGATCCTCTTTTTGTTTTTAATATGTGTTATCTCAACACAACTTTAATCCGTGTGTAGATTTATCTTTCCGTGGTTGTAACGGTTCCAGTTATTAAACCTTTGATCAGTATTATTAACCGGTGTCGTGAAAGGAACAGACGTTAGGAAATATAGTTTTTCTTTTAACTGTAGATTAAATCTTTAATTTGGGGTTTACTAAACAGACCATAACAGTTGGTATGTTTATGTTTTTTTTTTATATTTTGGGTAGTAATAATTGTTATACAGAAATAAACATATGCTACTAAACAGGTTTTCTTCGCAACATATGGCTTCTTAATGTTGGTTTTAGTAAATAGGGCTTAAGGTACGATTTGGTGATCTTCCCGTGTTTTCACACGGGATTCCACCTAGTGTGTGTGTGTGTATATATATATATCAAAGGGCTAAATCCTACATGACACTCATATAGTCATTCTCCCCCTTGAGAGTGCATGTATGATGCAATGTGGCATTGAATTATTTTAGGAAAATAAAATTTAAAAACAAAATTAGATTTATTTCTCTCATGTTTCCTCCCATAATTTTTAAACGTTAATGTCCTTTATATACGAGATTTTTTAAAGAAAAAAATTACACCAAATTAAAGAGCATTTTATTATCTTTCCAACGAATATCATTGTGCTATATAAAAAATAAAGAAAAAAACGACCAAATTAACGAGCATTTTAGTATTTTTTCCAACGAGTACCATAGTGCTATATAAAAAACGGAAGAAAAAACGACTATTTTGTTGCGGGGTTTTGTTCATACAGGGAAAAAAAACACAAATTGTTCAGGTTATTCATTAATCATGTATATGCAAGTCATTAATTATGTTCAAACCAGTAAATATGTTAGGTTTTAATATTAGAGTTATACATTGTTTAAGTTTAGACGTTAGGTGTTACCCGAAGCTTTCCTGCATGTAACTGTAAAGCGCATCATTCTATTTCGTATGTACAATTGATATATCATATTAGATTTTTAAATCCCGGGACGCTCCCGAAGTATAAATCTAGTATTATATATGCGTGTTTTAGAAGTTTGCAAAAAAAAATAATAAACATAGTAACGAGATTGAAATTAAACCACCAAACAAAGAGATTGAAATTAAACAAAATCATACTCATAAATCAAAGAAGCAATGATAACTTAGAATGATTGCAGATAAGAGCTTAGAGATTATTGATTGATGATGGTGGAGCGGAAGGAGTAGGCGTGCACAAAATGCTCGCGGCTCGTAATTGGCTCGAAACTCGCTCGAAAAATGCTTGAAAAAAGCCTGACTCGAAAAAGCTGGTTTTGTTATCGAGCCGAGCCGGCTCGATTACAAATCATGAGCTAGGGGTCTTGGCTCGTGGCTCGGCTCGGTGGCTTGGTTTGTGGCTCGATAAACATCTTTTATATACTTAATAATACTTTGAATTAATCAATAAAATATGAAAAATAATATAACAAAAATACAAAGTATAAAAATAATACTTTTAGTATGCGTTTTTTTCATTAAAATATTAGAAAAAATATACATGTATATGTGTAATTTTATTTTTATTTTATAAATATTTAAAAAAAAAAATAACGAGCTGGCTCGAACAAGCTCGAGCTCGGCTCGAATATTTACCAACCGAGCTCGAGGTTGGATTTTCAACTCGACCAAAAAAACGAGCCGAGCTGGCTCGTTTAAGTTCGAGCTCGAGCTTAGCCTGGCTCGGCTCGATTACACCCCTAGGAAGGTGATAGATCCTAACCCACTTTTGCCTCATATAATTACATTTTAGCTTGAAGATTAAAAATCATAGACTAAAAAATTAATACGGAATGAAGTAATAATAATGAAGAACTAGTGGCATTTAATCTTGCAACAAGTATTTATTGTCGAATAAACTATTGTTGAATAACTTATATCATAAAATGTTATTTTTTTTTCTAAGAATTTATTTTAGGAGCACAAAATTCTATATATATTTTTTTTCCGAACCACAGGAAGGTGTTACATAATTTTATAATAATTTGCTTGTTCTTGTGAAAAGGCTTTTAGTAAAATCAATAAAATAGACAACATGCGTCATACTTATTAAACTTTTTTTTAACTTTATTATAAACAAACGCCAACCTAAAACGGGCCAATCAAACTACACAACACAATGACTTAAAGGTATTTAGGAATTATACACCCTCTAACTAGGAATGTTATCGGCGCCCTCATGCGTTTTTAGCTGTCACATCACTTGCAAACCTTAAAATCTTGGTTTTATATTTAACTTTACAAATATTCTTACTCTCCTGAATTTCCGTCTCATCGCCTT
Organism: Ambrosia artemisiifolia; assembly: GCA_032199755.1. Taxonomy (NCBI): domain Eukaryota; kingdom Viridiplantae; phylum Streptophyta; class Magnoliopsida; order Asterales; family Asteraceae; genus Ambrosia; species Ambrosia artemisiifolia. The sequence continues at coordinate 8,453,045 of CM063521.1, forward strand.
ACTGCACACAATATCTATTTTTTTAGATTGGGTTCTATTGTTAAGAGCCTCAAAGGCACCATTACTCCAATGATAAGTGCAACAAGGTAAATTGGAGATAATCTTATCATAATCATCTTTTTTATTCTTATACAATTTTTGGCTATGAAGTACATGTATTACCACAGAAGTCTTGTTGGGACTTCTATATATCTATCTATACTTTCTAAGGAGAGTCGTGAGTGACGTCAGAAAGCTGATGTGTCAAGCTTATAGACAAGACAACAATGCTTGTGTAATGCAAAAAGTGATGTCACTAATTAGCTTAAAATCTAAAATTAAATAAAAAATATTGCCACTTGGCTGAATAGTGGTAATAATCTCGTTTATCATAGTTTCTTGTCGTTTTTGTTGTCCGAACATTGTTTAGTGGATTCCGCACTCTAAACAGTAAAACTCGTGATTATCGGGTTGTCGGAAATCGATCCTACATTATTAATTAATAATATCCATATCTATCTTGATTACGAAGAATGTTATTTTTCTATTTTTATACTCACAAATATTTAAAAATATAATGAATAGTGGATCTCTACATTTAGAGAACCGCTATGTATAAAACTATAAATTATAGACATAAAGATTCTGATAGAAATTCAAAATAGAAGAACCCATATGTGAATGTTGTAAGCCCATCTACTTCAAATCCTAAAATAGAGAGACACACATACAAACCCACACAAACCAAATAAGAATAACCACATCTATTCAACCGCTATACTAAAAAAATAATTATTTGTAAGAACTCACAAAACCAACCAAATAAGAATGCCCAACATCCCCGACAACATTGTAAGATGGTCATCACATTACTTTTAATATTTAATACTTTTTTTTCAACAAAATATATAAAGCCAAATGGATAGGAAAACGGATCAACCCTCTAAGTTGAACCGACTTCTATTTACTTACACGAAAACATATCAGCGTTTGACTAAAGTCTAACCTGAACCCATATGATAAAAATAAACACGTAAATTTCATGTTAGGTTTGTATACCCTGAACTTATGCGTGTCAAACACACATTACGTACCATTGAGATTGGTGGTTCACTAGTAAGTCAAAACTTTTTTAATACACTTAAAATGTAAGGTCTTAAGTTTAAGTCCCAGAGGTAAAGTGTTTTAATACACCTAAATATAATATTATGATATATTTAGACTAGATAGATTTTGTTTCTTAATAGAGAACTTTATCTTGCCCACGTTTCTATAGATAAGTTAATTTAATAAATAAAATAAAAGAGTATCAATAATCAATCAATAATCTATAATCTATCTATAACTTATAATAAAAGAATTGAACTTTGATGATGTGGCATTCAATGGAGGCCTTAACCCCTTCTTGAATGTGCCAAGTGGCATCATGTAGGATTTTTTAATTTTTGAGTTTTTTTTAATAAATCTATATATATTATAGTTATTTTAGGAAAAGATAAGAATTTAAAAACAAAATTAAATTTTCTCTCTAATGTTTCCTCTCATAACTTTTAAACGTTAATATCTTTTATATACGGGATTTTTTAAAGAAAAAAATTACACCAAATTAACGAGCGTTTTATTATCTTTCCAACGAGTACCATAATGCTATATAAAAAACGGAGAAAAAAACAACTATTTTTGTCGGGTTTTGTTTTCAAATATATTTTACTCTACTAATAAATCACAAACGATAAACATAACTTCATAGGCAGAGTTTTTTTTTATATTTGAATATGATAACTTATGGTAGAAATTTGTTTAAAATAAATAATAATAATAATAATAATAATAATAATAATAATAATAGTAATAATAATAATAATAATAATAATAATAATAATAATATTATTCATTAATCATGTATTGGCAAATCATTAATTATGTTGTCATATTAGATATTTTATTATGTTATCTATCTATATAATAATTGAGGTCACTTGGGTTGAATCAAGGCCTTAGAGAGGGTTTGAGGTATCCATATTGAATATGGAGCTCCAAGTTAGTCCCTATAAATACTCTTTTCTATATTTTAATTGTGCACAATCTTCCATCACACTCTCAATTCCTCACTAACAAATCTTCCAACCAACATTCATCACTCTTCTTTTTATGCATTCTTGCTTCTAGGTATGTATCTTCTTCACTGAGATCGACGGAACTGCATCCATTATAATATGTTCCGATTCATAAACTTTTAAAATAGCCAAATCATATGTTCCGATTTGAGTGAAACTTTTATGTTATCGCTAATCAATAAAATACATCCATATGATAAATTCGATTCAATATTCAGTTTATAAATCGTGGTTTATAAAAGTTATTTATAATCTGGAACCATTTCAGATTTGATGTTTGGATGTTTTTTCATTTGAATACTAGAATACCATCCGAAGACAAAGATTCGATTATGGCTTATCACAAGGGTGAGAAATTCTTCAATGTCATGCATGACCCTTCGGCAAGAGTTTTGGTTTTAATCTTATTTTCATCTTGATATGGATCTTTGTTTACTTTACAAAACTGATTATTACTTATGTTAATGTTGTTTTTAATGTGATAATCCAGACATTGCCGACAGTTACTAGGGTTCGTAGATTTATTTTTATGGAATCGTGATTACTTTTGGTCTTTGGATGTTTGTTTTCGGTTTATGGAATATTACCGAGTTTAGTCCGTAATGGATGACTGTTTTGGATTCAGATGTTGGAATGTGTTCTTGATGTTTGGTGTTGATCAAGTATGAATCGGTTATTCATGAAGAGCCGGGTTATGTTTGTCGGTTCGTTATTGAATGGGGTTATGTTGATGTTAGATTAGATGAATGTTCTTGAGGGATGATAGATGCTCATAAGGATTATTGTTAAATGGAAGTTTTATCGGGTCCTAATTTGAGCTTCTTTGATGTGTTCAAGAATATTCATCATACGGTTCTTCGCATGTTCTTGACGATCAACGTATTTTGGATCTTCATTATTGAGATGAAAATAATATTTATTAAAATTTTTAATCTCATTTATTTATATTACTTTTTTCGAATTTATGTTTAATAAGATTTAATCATTTTTAATGTATTTTTAGTATGTTACAATTAATATTATTTATTGACATTAATAATAATTGAACGAATTCAATGTTATTAATTAAAATTTTTAATCTCATTTATTTATATTACTTTTTTCGAATTTATGTTTAATAAGATTTAATCATTTTTAATGTATTTTTAGTATGTTACAATTAATGTTATTTATTAACATTAATAATAATTGACCGAATTAAATGTTATTTATTACATTTTTTAATCCTATTTATTTATATTAATATTACTAGGAAATTATGTTTAATATATCTTTATGAAATTATGTTTAATATTATTTATAATACTATTCGTTCGAAATATTATTGGTCTTGCCTGCAATTAATAGGATTTATTCATTTTTTTAATGATATTTATTATAAGTTTAATTACATTAATAATAATTGACCGAATTTAATGTTTTATATTACGATTTTTAAGCTCATTTATTTATTATTGACCGAATTGACCAAATTAATTTAAGAATATATTATTAATACTAATACTAATATTATGAATTTTAATTTTAATTTTAATCTCATGTATTTCATATTGACCGAATTAAATTACGAATATTATTAAGCGAATTAAAATTTTCTATAACTATTTTTACGATTATATTACTAATTACTAATAATTATTAATACTAACTAATACTAATATTATGATTTTAGTTTGCTTCGATCAGAAGATATTTCCATTGGCGAGTATTGTTTCTTTAAATGGTTTTCAATCCAGCACAGGCTGTTTGTTACTAAGGTTCCACCACAAAAAGTCATTGATTTTCAAATTTAAATTACGATTTTTATGTTTGTAATTTAATTTATTTGAATTATTGATTACGATTTTGATGTTATTTATTAAGATTTACAATCTTATTTATTTATATTACTATGTTTACGAATTATGATTATTCTTGATTGCAATTAATAAGATTTATTATTTTTTATGTTATTTATTAAGATGTTTAATATTATTTATTGACATTACTAACAATTGACCACATTCAATGTTATTTATTAAAATTTTTAATCTCATTTATTTATATTACTTTTTTCGAATTTAGGTTTAATAAGATTTAATCATTTTTTATGTATTTTTAGTATGTTACAATTAATATTATTTATTGACATTAATAATAATTGACCGAATTTAATATTATTTATTAAAAATTTTAATCTCATTTATTTATATTATTTTTTTTGAATTTATGTTTAATAAGATTTAATCATTTTTAATGTATTTTTAATATGTGACAATTAATGTTATTTATTGACATTAATAATAATTGACCGAATTAAATGTTATTTATTACATTTTTTAATCTCATTTATTTATATTAATATTACTACAAAATTATGTTTAATCAATCTTTATGGAATTATGTTTAATATTATTTATATTACTATTCGTTCGAAATATTATTGGTATTGCCTGCAATTAATAGGATTTATTCATTTTTTAATCATATTTATTATGAGTTTAATGACATTAATAATAATTGACCGAATTTAATGTTATATATTACGATTTTTAAGTTCATTTATTTATTATTGACCGAATTAATTTAAGAATATATTTTTAATACTAATACTAATATTATGAATTTTAATTTTAATTTTAATCTCATTTATTTTGTATTGACCGAATTAAATTACGAATCTTATTGAGCGAATTAAAATTTTCTATTACTATTTTTACGAATATATTACTAATTACTAATACTAACTAATACTAATATTATGATTTTAGTTTGCTTCGATCAGAAGATATTTCCATTGGCGAGTATTGTTTCTTTAAATGGTTTTCAATCCAGCACAGGCTGTTTGTTACTAAGGTTCCACCACAAAAAGTCATTGATTTTCAAATTTAAATTACGATTTTTATGTTTGTAATTTAATTTATTTGAATTATTGATTACGATTTTGAGGTTATTTCCTAAGATTTATAATCTCATTTATTTATATTACTATGTTTACGAATTATGATTAGTCCTGATTGCAATTAATAAGATTTATTATTTTTATGTTATTTATTAAGATGTTTAATATTATTTATTAAAATTTTTAATCTCAGTTATTTATGTTACTTTTTTCGAATTTATGTTTAATAAGATTTAATTATTTTTAATGTATTTTTAGTATGTTACAATTAATATTATTTATTGACATTAATAAGAATTGACAGAATTCAATGTTATTTATTAAAATTTTTAATATCATTTATTTATATTATTTTTTTCGAATTTATGTTTAATAAGATTTAATCATTTTAATGTATTTTTAGTATGTTACAATTAAGGTTATTTATTGACATTAATAATAACTGGCCGAATTAAATGTTATTTATTACATTTTTTAATCTCATTTATTTATATTAATATTACTATGAAATTATGTTTAATCCATCTTTATTAAATTATGTTTAATATTATTTATATTACTATTCGTTCGAAATATTATTGGTCCTGCCTGCAATTAATAGGATTTATTCCTTTTTTAATGATATATATTATGAGTTTAATGACATTAATAATAATTGACCGAATTTAATGTTATATATTACGATTTTTAAGCTTATTTATTTATTATTAACCGAATTAATTTAAGAATATATTATTAATACTAATACTAATATTATGAATTTTAATTTTAATCTCATGTATTTCGTATTAACCGAATTAAATTACGAATATTATTGTGCGAATCAAAATTTTCTATTACTATTTTTACAAATATATTACTAATTACTAATAGTTACTAATACTAATATTATGATTTTAGTTTGCTTCGATCAGAAGATATTTCCATTGGCGAATATTGTTTCTTTAAATGGTTTTCAATCCAGCACAGGCTGTTTGTTACAAAGGTTCCTCCACAAAAAGCCATTGATTTTTAAATTAAAATTACGATTTTTTATGTTTGTAATTTATTTATTTGAATTATCGATTACGATTTTGAAGTTATTTATTAAGATTTGTAATCTCATTTATTTATATTACTATGTTTATGAATTATGATTAGTCTTTATTGCAATTAATAAGATTTATTAAATTTTATTTTATTTATTAAGATGTTTAATATTATTTATTGACATTAATAATAATTGACCACATTCAATGTTATTTATTAAAAATTTTAATCTCATTTATTTATAATACTTTTTTCGAATTTATGTTTAATGAGATTTAATCGTTTTTAATGTATTTTTAGTATATGTTACAATTAATATTATTTATTAACATTGATAATAATTGACCGAATTCAATGTTATTTATTAAAATTTTTAATCACATTTATTTATATTACTTTTTTCGAATTTAGCTTTAATAAGATTTAATCATTTTTAATGTATTTTTAGTATGTTACAATTTATGTTATTTATTGACATTAATAATAATTGACCGAATTAAATGTTATCTGTTACATTTTTTAATCTTATTTATTTATATTAATATTACTATGAAATTATGTTTAATCTATCTTTATGAAATTATGTTTAATATTATTTATATTACTATTCGTTTGAAATATTATTGGTCTTGTTTGCAATTAATAGGATTTATTCATTTTTTAATGATATTTATTATGAGTTTAATGACATTAATAATAATTGACCGAATTTAATATTATATATTAGGATTTTTAAGCTCATTTATTTATTATTGACCGAATTGACCGAATTAATTTAAAAATATATTATTAATACTAATACTAATATTATGATTTCTAATTTTAATTTTAATCTCATTTATTTCGTATTGACCGAATTAAGTTATGAATATATTACTAATACTAAAACTAATATTACGATTTTAATTTTAAACCCATTTATATCTTATTGACCGAATTAACATTTTATATTACTATTTTTTCGAATATATTTCTAATTACTAATAATTACGATTTTTGTTTTACTATTCGTAAAAATAGTATTGTTGACCGAATATATTTCTAATACTAATTGACATTAATAATTGACCTAATTGAATGTTATTTATTATAATTTTTTGATCTCATTTATTTATATTAATATTACTACGAATTTATGTTTAATCTATCTTTATAAATTATTATTGGTCTTTCCTGCAATTATTAATAGGATTTATTCATTTTTAATGTTATTTTTTATTAGTTTTAATGATTAATAATAATTGACGAATTTAATGTTATATATTACGATTTTTAAGCTCATTTATTTATTATTGACCGAATTAAATTACGAATATATTTCTCATACTAAAACTAATATTACTATTTTTAATTTTAATCCCATTTATATCTTATGTCCGAATTAAAATTTTCTATTATTATTTTTACGAATATATTACTAATTACTAATAATTACTAATACTAACTAACACTAATACTAATATTACGTGCAGAAATTGTTTCTCAAGTCGCTAGGTTTGTTATTTGCATATTCAACATTTTTGTTTACAATATTCTTATTTTATAATTAGTTACACATTCTAAATTTTCTATATATAATGCTTTTATAAAGGTTAATTGTGATTGGATGGCCTGTTTTGCTTCAATCAGAAGATACTTACATTGGTGAATATTGTGTCTTCAAATAGTGTTCAATCCAGCACAAAATGTTTGTTACTAAGGATGCTACCACAATATGCCATTGAATTTGAAATTTAAATTATGATTTTGATGTTATTTATAGAGAGTTTTAATGTTATTTATGATGATTTTAATGTCATTGATTTGAATGATTGATTATGATTTTGTTGTTATTTATTAAAATTTTTAATCTTATTTATTGATATTACTAATATTTCGAAATTCATTTTAATATTGTTGACCGACTTTAATTTTGATATTACAACTTTCCTTTAATCAATTGTCATGAAACGATATTCTTTTAAACATATACGACTTTCTTTCAAACATTTATTTAAATCTATTTAACAATGTTAATCTATTTAACAGTTTATAGTTTAAATATAATCCAAAGATAACAATGTACATTTATTTTCCTACACTTTTATTATTCTGTTAATAATACATATAATTTAAATATATTTAACAGTTTTCTAAAATATATAATGTAGTCAAAATAATTTTCAATGCTATTACTAATATTACGACCTTTATTTTAATATTGTTGACCGAATCTGAGTAAAAACTTTTTTATGTTTTTGTTAAATTGATGGACGTCAATTCTTTGACTATATGTCTTTGAGTTTGATTGTGCTAATTTTAAGTATTGTTGACCAATTCACGTCAATTACCAATCCTTTCATTTTTTATAATTCAAAGACTTTCCTTTAATCAATTGTCATGAAACAATATTCTTTTAAACATATACGACTTTCCTTTAAACATTTATTTAAATCTATTTAACAGATTATAATTTAAATATAATCCGAAGATAGGAGTGTACATTTATTTTCATACACTTTAATTATTCTTTTAATAATAAATATAATTTAAATCTATTTAACAATTTCCTAAAATATATAATGTATTGAAGATAATTTTCAATGCTATTACTAATATTACAACCTTAATTTTAATATTGTTGACCCAATCTGAGTAAAATTTTTTTACGTTTTTGTTAATTTGATGGAGGTGAATTCTTTGACTTTATGTCTTTGAGTTTGATTGTACTACTTTTAAGCGTTGTTGACCAATTCACGTCAGTTACCAATCCTTCCATTTTTTATAATTCAAAAATATAAATAAATATTCCTACTCAATCATGTCAATCGAGGCACAGTATTTCCGAATTTGCAGAATTGTTTGAGACACAACAATGCTATACAAACTTTAACAAATAATAAAATCATTTAATCGTCATACCAATTTTAACAACGAAATTAAATGATAATATAAATTTTCAAAATTTTACTTTCTGTTAAACAATTATATTACTTCAATCACAACTAATAATGATTATTAAAGATGTCAATAATAATTTGTATATAATGGGTAATGCAATTTGAAACGCGGATGATTTTAATGTCATTTATTTGAATGATTGATTATGATTTTGATGTTATTTATTAAGATTTTTAATCTTATTTATTGATGTTACTAATATTACGAATTTCATTTTAACATTGTTGACCGACTTTCATTTTGATATTACTACTTTCTGTTAATCAATTGTCACTAAACGATAATCATCATCTTGATTTCAATAAGTGTGCTAATTTTAAGATGTCAATAATAATTTGTATATAATGGGTAAGGCAATTTCAGACGCGGACTATTTTAATGTCATTGATTTGATTGATTGATTATGATTTTGATGTTATTTATTAAGATTTTTAATTGTTAAGTACTATATTTACACAGTTTAAATAATGACGTTTTTTGGCGGCATTTTGTAACATGTCAAAAGTTCCTAAAGTGTGTGTACAATGAGTCCTTTTGGCTACATGTTCAAATGAGTCTGGGGTTGATCCTTTTGGTGTCTATTTTTTAATAAAATATAGGAAATTTATATTACAGCATGTGACATTAGAGCCATTTTCTTATTAGTTGTTTTTTAGCTATGTAATCGGTTTGAACCATTGGAGAGATAACATGTAAAATTTAAGCTACCCATTCTAGTAAGTGGGTTAAGGATTATTTCTTGATTTACTTATCACTGTATCCATATCTTTACAACAACTATATTTTATGTAGAACACAAATATGGAATACAATGGTGGAGGTTTTCATAAATTATTGTAAATGAGCTGCACTACGAGGAACTTTGATGACAATGATAACAACTTCGAAGGTGAAAAATCAGCTATCAATGAGCAAGACTTGGAAGATTTTGATTGAAGTAATGAAAATAGACCATTGGTTGAAGTTCGTTAAGCCTCAACTAAATGATAAGTGTTCTATGCTTAAGCCTTAGTTATGATTAGAATATAGATATTACCCAAATGTTGTAATCTGTGATATTGGTTAAAGTTTGCTAAGCCCCAACTAAATTATAAGTGTTCTATGCTTAAGCTTAGTTATGATTAGAATATAGATATTACCCAAATAATGTAATATGTGATATTGTGATAGTATGCTATGTAGTTTGCAGTCGTCAAATTAAACTTTACTTAATCAATATATCCATCATTTCATTACATTAAACTGTTAGATGACATTTTGTATTTAACATCAAAATTCATACATATTGCATTATCAAACATTTAGTAACCAAAACAAATTGCATAATACAATTCCTATTTTCCTACCTTTTTTTCATTTTACTTTGGGGTGAACCGTGGGTCCCCACGGGACTCTAACCTAGTATTAGATATTTCAACCCCGGGACACTCCCGGGATAAAAGCTAGTAATATATAGAAGGCTATCAATAACAAAATAATAACAACTATATATCAATAATAGAAAAAAAAACCTTCATCATATCAATTAATTAATTAATTAAAAAAATTAATAATCTAATTATAAAAAATTAATTAAATTATAAAAAAATAATTAAAAATGGTATAGTGATAATGATGATATCATAGTTAAATCGATGGCAACAATTTAAAAACCATTTATTCAAAAGTAATTAAGATATGCTATAGTGATTATATATATACTGTGGGGCGAGCTATTTCTCTACCAATTAAATTATCATATGACATTTTTCCTTAGGATCCCGTCACGACTGGAGTCCCTTTCCCCTTTAACGGTGTCCCTTTCCTCTTTAATGTCAACTAGAAGTATATGGTTACAATTTGTCAATTAAGCACCACTTTGCAATCTTTTTATACAAAAAAAAAAAAACCGACAGTATTTTCTTATGGATATTTCCTTTATGCAAGAGAATTACACACTCGTTCTAGAAACCTTTGCCCTGGTTGTAATCCTCTACTGCTTATCATTCTTGTACAAAACCAATAGTAGTCCACCAGAAGCAAGTGGTGCATGGCCTATAATCGGCCACTTCAAAGTTTTTAATGGTCCTGATCTTCCCCATGTAACCTTGGCATCCTTGGCTGACCGATATGGACCCATATTCACCATACGGCTTGGTGTACGTAAGGTCTTGGTGGTGAGTAATAGGGAAATAGTTAAGGACATCTTTACCACCCATGATCAGATTGCTTCTGACCGACCGAATTATATTGCTGCAAATATTTTGGGACGTGATGGTGCTTCTTTTTCATTCACTCCTTACGGTCCCTATTGGGTTGGGATACGCAAAATCATCTCCCAAGAGCTGCTTTCTAATAGTCGGCTCCAGAAGCTTAGGCATGTTCGAGAGATTGAACTAGAACGCGCGATTAACAACATGTATGAGCTTTGGAGGGAAAAGAGGGACGAGCAAGGCAAAGTGTTGGTGGAAATGAAGAAATGGTTTGGGGAGTTGAATATGAATACAATGCTTAAAGTGGTTGCTGGAAAGCGGTACACTGGAGGTGATGGTGAAGATGAGGAGGAGATGATGAATTGTCGTGAAATAATAAGGGAGTGGTTTCACTACTTCGGACAGTTTTTTGTGGCTGACGCTCTTCCTTTTTTGGATCGGTTGGATTTGGGCGGATATAAAAAGGCAACGAAAAAAGTTGCAAGGGACTTAGATTCCATGATTGGGAAATGGTTAGAAGAGCATCGCAAGAAAAGATCTGTTGACAACGCTGAAGAGACAAACGACTTCATGGATGTAATGATCCAAGTACTAGAAGACGATGACTTAGCAGGCTATAGTGTTGATACAGTCATTAAAGCCACATGTGAGGTGCGCTACTCTAAAAAATTTTGGTATCTTATATAAGGTTATTGTCTTGATTTTTTTTAAACATATACATTTTTTCGTATGTATGGTGATCCGTTTTAATTAACATGTTTTCAGACCCTTATTGCTGGTGGCTCAGATACAACCTCTGTCATGCTAACATGGACTATCTCTTTACTTTTAAACAATCGGTATGCTCTCGTAAAGGCTCAAGAAGAACTTGACATGCAAGTAGGAAAAGATAGACAAGTAAATGAGTCGGATTTAAAAATTTTGGTCTACCTTCAAGCTATAGTAAAAGAAACTTTTCGGCTATACCCAGCCACATTCTTAAATCCTCCAAGAGCCTTCACGAAAGATTGCTCCATAGCTGGCTACCATGTCCCGAAAGGCACATGGCTACTAATCAACACATGGAAGCTCCATCGCGATCCAAATGTATGGTCGGACCCAAGCAATTTTAGACCGGAGAGGTTTCTATCTCCAAATCATATGGGCATAGATGTAAAGGGGACAGATTATGAGTTGATCCCTTTTGGGGCGGGTAGAAGGCGTTGTCCTGGAATTGGTTTGGCAGGCCAAACATTACACATGGTCTTAGCCACTTTGTTACAAAACTTTGATCTGTCGTCTCCAAATGGTGCACCCATTGATATGAGTGCGAGTGCTGGATTGACAAACGGCAAGGCAACTCCGCTTGAAGTCTTCGTTTCTCCTCGCTTGCACACAAGAATAGACGCATGAACATGCGAACATATATAAAGCCAGTCTTGGATTTTATGTATAATGTTACGCCCTGTTTTAGCATATTGTTTGGTACTTTTATTTAAAACTACGTAGTGGAAATGGTATTGTAATTTTTATACATTAAACATTTCATGTAATGCTGCAATTTCAAGACTTTTGATGGTATACATTACCAAGCTAAAACGATGAAATAAAATACCAAATTTTAATACATTTATTGAGGAGTAGGAGTTTTTTACAAAAATGGTGGATTTTTGTGAGTTTTTTGTGTCTTTGGTAGATGTCAGAAGTGGGTTTGTGAAAGTAGGAGTCCCGCAATCTTAGATTGCGGGAATGGGTGATGTGGCATTCCAACTAGGCAAGCTGGACAAGGTGGACGAGGGGTGGTGGGACTTGCAGACGTGGCTAGGAGTGACATGGAAGTCCCGCAATCTTAGATTGCGGGAATGGGTCAGAAAAGTGCAATCTCGCAATCCTAGATTGCGGAAATGGTCAGACTTTCACCTGTGCATGGGTATTTGGATATCGTTGAAAGCTGATGGTCAGACTTTCACCTGGCCATGGTCAGACTTTCACCTGGCCATGATATCGATCTATTCTCTTCTGAATATATAGTTTTAGATTTTGTATTAAGGATGATTTAGTTTAGCTTTATCATTACAGATGTCATACACTCTTGTATCATTCATCACTTTTGCGAGTTATTTAATGTTGGAAATTTTTTGTTTATCGATGTCGAATGCCTAATGGTAAGTTTTGAGAACATTTGTTAGGTGGAAGACTTACATTCAAGATTTTTGAAGAGAAGGTTGGTGAAGTGTAATCTGATGTGCAAGTAAAAATTTTCTTTTGTTGCGTTGAAGGAGAAGACAGTGACTTGTTGCCACATGATATCGAAACACTATTCCCGCAATCTTAGATTGCGGGACTGACACGTCACCCCAAATCGTCCACCAGGTCGTCCACCTTGTCCAGCTCTCGTCCACCTTGTCCAGCTCGTCCTACCTGGCTTGCCACATCACCCATTCCCGCAATCTAAGATTGCGGGACTCCCTGTTTCACAAAACACCCTCTGACAATTACCAAAGACACAATTTTTTCGGAAAAAACCACTAGTTTGACAAAAAACTCTTTATTGAGCTGGTTTGTTAATTAGCACAAACAAATTCAACATGGTTGTTGAATTTTCACAAGAAATCACTTAAAAGTTAAAACCCTTTACGTACCCCATGCCTTTTAACTTTTAACCCCGTTACCCATCTCATATACTGTCAAAACTAAAGAAAGCGATCGATTGCAACATACACCACAGACCACATGACAATACAATAGAAAGCAAATCACAAACAAGCAATATATAGTAAGTAGAAAGTGACACCGCAAAAGAAAGAAGAGACACAAATTAAGTTGCTAATTAAAAAGAAAAATAAAATCTTGAAAACAAACAAAAATCGATGATAACAAAGGAGGAATTATTTGGCTTCGGGGTCAAACCAATATATTTTTCCGAACGTCTTATGTGCGTTCTCATAGCCAAATATTTTTCCGAACGTCTTATATGTTTTCTTCATGCAGAGTTTAGTCCACTCATCTGGTTCCTCTAGTCCTTCAAAAATTCTAGCGACGTATTCCGGTGAATAATATTCTTTTCTATCCCGTTTTCCTTTTCCATCTTCTTCTTTCTCCGCCGGTTCGTCATCGTCAACCACCACATGTGGTTCACCTTCCACCTTTTTAACAAGCATATATAATTCATAAATGGAAAAAAAAATTTAACTACAAGCATGCACATATATTCTTTCTACAAAAATAATTAAGAGGATATATATACCTTAGCTTTAAAGATGGACCGGGATGAACCCTTAGCCGCCCATGACAATGCCGAGTGAGGTTGACGGAACTGGACCATGTTGACGCGGCTGGGACGATGGCTATAGGCTTTAGTGACTAGGGTCGAGGGGAAAGGGATGAACGAGGAGTGGGCGGTCACCATGGCTGCCATTACAAATTATTGATGCTGAGTAGGGTTTTTCTTTTATGAGTGGCAAGCAAAGAGGTGTGGGGTTGGTTTATATAATAAGTGTGGTTAATTTGGCAAAAGTTTACGCCAATAAGTTATTAGGTAACTAAATATTGGCTGCCAACATCCAATGGTAGAAAAAAGGAACTTATATTAGATTGATCTCTCTAAACAATAAATCTGTAAATTTCAACATTTATTTATATTAGTGATCCAATAAATTGTTGGTATGAACAAGTGAATAACAAATGATATTAAACAAAGAATATAGCCGAAAGATTCAAGAGCTTTTTATTAATACTGAAAGTTATGAAAGTGAATACATAAAGCAAATGCAACAACTTCTTAAATAGACTAGAAAACAACTGAAAACTCCTGATCAAAAGCTGCTCAAGACTCGGCTTCCTTTATTGACCATCAAACGGCTCTCTCAACAACTTATTCAAACTTCTTAAACGTTAGCATGCACACGTAAGATCCAACCATGCACAAACTAAGTTTCACATAACACCCTTAAGTTTGAGTTACATTTCAACATCCTCCCTTAACTCAAACTTCCTAACACCCAACATATTTCTCATTCGTTCAAACTTTTCCTTGTTAACAGCCTTTGTTAAAACATCTGCCACTTGTTCATCTGTAGCACAAAACTGCATCTCAATCAATCCCTTTGTCACCATGTCTCTAATGAAGTGATACTTCAACTCAATGTGTTTAGTTCTGCTGTGTAGGACAAGAATATTCTTTGATAAACGTATGGCTGAGTTGTTGTCACAAAATATTGTAGTTGCATGAAGTTGACTTAACCCAAGATCTTCTAATACTCTTCTTAACCATATCCCTTGACAAGCAGCATCAGTAGCAGAGATATATTCAGCCTCATAACTTGATAAAGCTACAACATGCTGCTTCTTAGAACTCCATGTAATCATAGCACTACCAAGAGTGAAGGCATGAGCTGAAATACTCTTTCTGTCATCTACAGAATTTGCCCAATCACTATCTGTATAACCAGACAGATTGACTTCATCATTCTTTCCTCTAGCATACCACAAACCAAAATCTTTTGTACCAAACACATATTTCAGCACTCTTTTAGCAGCCCCGAGATGAGTTTTTGTTGGCTTTTGCATATATCTAGAAACTATGTCCACTGCAAAAGCAATATCAGGTCTAGAATGTGTGAGATAAATTAGCCCACCTACCATGCATCTGTACATGGTACCTTCTATAGCCAACCTAGGGTATTAGCAATATTCTACTCAAATTACAATAGATGGTAAGTTGTGTAATTTTTTGTTTTTTTGTTTTTTTTTTTGTGATTCTATGCAGGTATATAGCATGGATATTTCAATAGCTGTTCTATGCCATCTTCCCATTCTCCATTCAATGGGAGTGGGTATGCGCCCAAGGTTTGTTTGTTATTCTGTGAATACACTGAATACACTTTATACATTTCGGTTCAAAAATATGTTAACATCCACATTCTTATAAAAATCAAGACATTCATACTCTTTATTCTTTGTTTTGTGGTTTAACATCACTTGATTTTTCTTTGTTACAACACAATTGCTCTTTTATAATGGCCAATCAAAAGTAAGCTGCATATCTGTAGTGGTAACGGTATCTATAACAATTTTTTCCCCTTTCTTTCATTTTACTGTTTACATCCTGCAACATATGCATATGATTTGTGATGGTTTGGGCCTCTGGGGTATAGGTGGTGGCGGTTTCGTATCATTATTTGTAAATCGATTTTGGTTTTGTATTTCCAATTTGGGCTTTGGTTGCAATTTTTTTTTGTTTGGGGTTTTAAACTCTGCCCAGTATTTGTTGCCTTTGAAAATGGTATTGATGATTTGAATGATGATATTGATGAAAATAATTTCAGTTGCAACACCTATTCAAGCGGAGCTTTCTGATAATGAAAAAGGTGAACCTGATGATCATCCAAGTGATGAAGACAACAACGCCCCCTAGGATCAACCACAGGTGGACTTCACTAAGCTTACAGGGAAACAAAAAAGTTATTTGTAATAAGGCTAAAGATTGTAAGTTCCTTTTCTTTTAAGATTGTAGTAGTGTCTTATGATGTCACACCCTCAAATTTCCACAAGCGGAGTTCTACCGCGAGGCGTGTGACACGCCAGGATCTAAGTCAACGGTCACAATAAACAACACTATATGAGACATATGTAGATTCAAAACACAAGTTTAAACCATTTGACATAACAGCGGAAGCATTGTTTTACAAAATGAAACCCAAAAGTATCCAAACTTGTCTGACAAACAAGACCATGAAACCTAAACTAGACGCCGTGCAGACGCGTGCGCCTAAGCCCTGAGATGCTGCTACCTTAGCGACCTGAGAAATCATGCCAAAAACATGTCAACATATAATGCTGGTGAGTTCACAGGTTTTAAGTTTAAAATTAGTTTCCATGGGTTACGAGTTCCGTCACAAAATACCGTGTGATGAAATGTGTTTAATAACCTAACCAGCGTTTCCTTACTACTACGATTGTGTTGCTGAAACCATTACTGACAAGTGTTTCTTGTGTTGCTGCCCGTGTTTGAGTTGCTTATACTCTTACAATAGAGACAATATGCACCCGCCCGGCTCCAAGCCGACGGGTGGGGCTTGTCAAACCCAATAGATCTATCCACATTTCCCCCGTTGTGCCCAGCACATTCATGGTTTCCCCCAGGGACTTCCTTGTTTCATCGTATAGTAATCAAAAGAGTTGCAATTCAAAAGAGTTGTGTTTCAATAGTGTAGTATTCCAAAAGTGTTGCATATTTATGATATAAACGTTTCATTTATTAAATCGTGTGGCATGTTTCTCCCCCAAGAGAAAGTGTATAAAAGAGGGGCCGTGAACTCACCTTAGGTTGCGTCTTTAGTTAACAAGTAAACCAATGTGTGTATGATAGCCCCAACTAGTGGCGACCTATCATAAGATGTGTGTGTAAAGTTAGACTAATAACCCGTTGGGTTCATTAGTCCCTAATGTCCAGTCCATGACCATTATGTGTTTGAAAATACGTTTGACTGACAACCAGACTACGTGACACAAGACTCGACATCCCATTGGTGACTCGACATCCCACGTGTTCATCTTTTACATGGTATCATTCAAAATATGCAAACAACACTTAACACGTGCTAAAGTTCAACGAGTCTAACACATAGATCAAATAACGCACAAATAAGTCCAAACACGTGTTACTATGTTACTAGGCATGTTATGGGGTTTCTAGCATGCTCCTAGGTGTCAAATCGGGTCTCGGAATGCTAAATTACCGTTACATTATCATAACTAGTGATTAGGAAAAGTCAACTGGTGATTAGGAGCTATAAGACATGCAATTCAGAAGTTATCTAGTGATTAGGAGTCATAAGACATGCTATTCAGAAGTTAGCTAGTGATTAGGAGTCGTAAGACATGCTATCAGAAGTTAACTAGTGATTAGGAGTCGTAAGACATGCTATCAGAAGTTAACTAGTGATTAGGATCACAATTGCATGGTGGGAAGGCGATTAGGCTCCCTAATCGCCTATAGAGCATGTGATTAGGGGCCAATCGCCTACAGCATAGGCGATTGGGGATTCCTAATCGCCTATGCTGTTCTGTTCCGACTTTTTCGCGCGTTTAACCCTCCAAATCAGATCCGAAACATGTGTAAACACCCAAAATCAATCATAACACATTAACAAACATATTTCAAGCAAAACCCCTAAGTTATCATCATTCTAACAGTCCCGAATGCGAGCGTTTCCCAAAATAGTAAGCTTAACATGTAACCATCACATCAACATGCAAGAACTTGCCCTAAATAGCAAATATCAAGATTTCATCACGTAACAACGTTGTTCGATAGTATCCTACTGCTCTAGCATCATCCTAAAGCAAACCCTAACATCATATAATCAACAATACACCTCATAACATCCTTAATCATTCAAAACCATTCAAATGGGTCAAAATACCAAACATCAACAATACACAACCATGGACCTCCAAACTCCTAGGACATCATCATACTAACTCATAACAGCTATAAACACCTTAATAACACAAGAAAAATCATGTTTCAATCATAAAAATCCTACCTTTAATTACATATAACACATATAACATGCATAAGGGTTTGGGTTTGTTTAAAAACGGTTTTTAATGGATTTTCAAAGACAAAAACATTTAGAAATCAGGTCTGGACTTTTAGGGAACAAAACATAATCATACAAAGGTTTGGGGATGAAGAACACACCTTGGATTTAGGAGAAAATGATATGTAAAGCTTGGAAATGTGTGTTTTGAGGTAAAAACGAGTTCCAGAGGGTGTTTGTGAGTTGGGATAGGTTATGGGACGGCTAGGGTTGCACAAATGGTGTTTTAGAGGTCAAGGGTGGTATTTATAGGCGTTTCTAGTCGTTTAAAACACGTCAGGCGATTACGCAACAGCTACAGGCAATTAGGATTCCTAATCGCCTACCCTATTGGCGATTAGGGCTCTAATCGCCTTCCCTACAGGCGATTAGGGCTAATCACCCATTATCAGCATGCAATTACGCGTAATCACCCCCTATCAGCATGCAACTACGCGTAATCACCCCTTATCAGCATGCAATTACGCGTAATCACCTACAATATCATGCAATTACGCGTAATCACCTATAATATCATGAAATTACGCGTAATCACCTATAATGTCATGCAATTACGCGTAGTCATCATCTTAACACATAAAAACACGTATTCACATACCGACAAATCACATAATGATTATAAACACATAATTCATGAATACAAACACGTTCACACTCGTTCACCAATTTCCCAGGACTCGAGACTTGTGTGTGTTAAACCCCAATGATGCATGACTCGACTCGACTGACCCTGTCATGTGTAATGTATGCACTACTCGCTAAGGTAGACTTACTGAGTTTTCAAAAAGTTAATTACCGGAGTTTGCCGGGTGTCACATATGACATACAAATTTAAGAATAAATATATTAGAAAACCGATTCAACCTTTTTGAAACCCAGTACAGCGGTCCGAGCGCCAGTTCAGCAGTCCAACCTCCAGTTTGATGCACCCCCGGTTCAATACCCCGACCTGCACCGGTTCAACTATATTTCAAGTAAATTTTATTCAATTATATTTCAAATAATTTTTTTTACCCTGAATACCAATGGTGATCATCATGAGCACATGGCTTGAACAAGATGAGAAAGAAAAGGTTCACCGCTATTTTATTGTGTTAAAAGCGTTTTTGTGTTGTGTTGTGTTGTGTTGTGTTGTGTTGTGTTGTGTGTGTGTCATAAACGCCTTGCTGAAATGAAACTTTGCTTTCAGTAGGTAGGCATGGGGAACCCAGGGCTTCTTGATTACTTCGGGTCATATGAAACAGTAAAAGCCCGCCATTCTTACAGGCAAAAAGGGCACATCGTTTATGAGCGTACTGATATTTGAGTCCATGGGATCCACAGAGGCTGAGCGACTGAGCAGACATTTTGAGAACGAAGGTACAGATTTAGTCGCGTGGGATCGCAACCCTGTTCTGTTCAATCCTGCCATGGATATCTTTAATAAGCATTCTAAAGGTCTACATCTTTCCATTTCTTACATTTTTTTGTTCTTAAGCGAGTTGTAACAGATTCAAACTTAGCCAGTTGTAACAGAATCAAACTTATAATTTATTTTTATTTTTTTGATTATGGACTGCAGTTGTAGTTCTGATAATTTATGTACTTTTTCCCGCTGCTGCAGATTGCAGCTTTGCTACTGCTACGCAGCTGTTGCGGACTGATGCTGCTGATTGCTGCTGCTGTTAGAAGATGTTGCTGTTTGGGGCTGGTGCTTCTGTGGTGGTTGTTAATTGCAATTTCTTGGTGTTTGTCAGTTGCAGTTGACACGGTTGAATTCGATCAGGTGCGACGTTTCCACTTTTGATTTTTTTTTGTTTACAGAATTATAGGGCTTGACATCTTTTGTCATGTGATGGATGATATTTTTTTTCTTGATGCTACAATTTTACATGTTGATTTGGATTAAAGAATCATGGGTAAACCGTAGATTTTCATTTCAATAAAAGTATATTCACATTTGATATAATTTGTACAGGCGTGCGTTGAATACATTAATTATATTTAGATTTACATTAGTGTAAACCTGGATTTTCATTTCAATAAAAGTGTATTCAGATTTGATATAATTTGTACAATCAGGAGGTATTTGACCCGACAATCGTTGTTTAAAGGTGCGCGTTGAATACATTCATTATATCCAGTCACTACAAAACTTCTGTAGTGAAGCTTTAAAGCTTCACGGGAGCGTAGGGTGGGAGGCAAAAGCGTTTACGTATTTATCTAAAGACTGTATAGGGTGTGCATTACGCACCCTTAAAACACACTAGTATTATTTAAACACCATGACTGTTACCATATAAAAGATTAAAGGCAATATGTGGAAAGTTACTAACAACAAAGAATAGTGTACAACTAACATTAGCACAAACAAAGTCAATAGTAACACTACAAGAAAACTCACATTTCCAGACCAAAATTCCCAAAATATAACTTGGTTGGAAATTCATAATTTTAATGACAAAATTCCGACGGTATACTGATAAAAATTTTAGCCGCTGGAAAATGGTAGGAAATTTCTGACTTAATTCTGTTAGTGCACATCGTGTATGTCCCTAGCTAGTGATTGGTTCATGATAATCGTAGGCATGATTGGATAGCGTTTTAGATGTTATCGGGTTGCATTATAGTGTTTATATAGGCTTAGGGGTATTTTAGGAATTGTTTATGTAACATACACATCCTACTTATCTCAGACATGTGCCCCCCCACATGTATGAGAGTCATAGATGTACCCCCCACATGTATGAAAGTCATAAGTGTGATGTAATGGAGGTGTATGAAAGAGTAGTATAAATACCACATGCCTTAGTCATTTTGTAACTTTTGTCATTTCCTAATACTAGTGCAATCCTTTGTGTGTGTGCTCTCATATTATTATTAGTATCTTATCCATAAACACCCACATATAACAACTAACCGGATCGTTGATTCTGCCCTCGATCCGATAAGCGCGCGACATTCAATTATTGTATCAATCCTATATATTCCATCAAATATCCCCCACAAAAAAGTTTTGGGGAAAAAATTAAAGAGAGGAATAATATAAGAAATCAATAGGGGTATTTGAAATGTTAGGTTGAATATGTTTTAATATCAAGTTATTATACACAGTGTAAAATTAAAATAAATAAAAAGCTGAGAATGACACAAAACGTTAATATAATAGATCATGAAATATGAAAACCGTTTATTTATTGTCACCTGCTAGTGTAACGGCCGGATAAAAACCGGGTCAACTCAGGTTCAAGCTACCTTTATTGGAAAAGACCAAGCTCTCACCATCATTGCCATATGTCAACCAGTGATATAAAATGGGGATCGAACCCTGATCACTTAGAGTGAACCAAAGCCCTCCTGCCACTCCACCACTATCATTTATACATTTTACAAAGGAGAGGAAGAGTTCTAACTCATCATTGGTTAGTTTTGTCGCTTTTGCAATGTGTCACGCAATGCTTTGGCCACTTGTTTTGTATTTTTTTCTTCGGTCCGCAATTTCTAGTGTATTAAAGGTTATTCGCAGAGAATAAAGTATAAAGGTGTTACTCGCCTACTGCTTGTTTGCGTTCTGCATGAATAATCCTTATAGGTTCGAACCTAAGTAAGAACTTATTTTTAATCGATTTTTCCTAACTTGAGAAAATTTTCTTATCAGTTTGTTGTTTTCGTTGTTGTTTCGTGTTTTGTTGACCCTCACTAATTATTTATGTAGATATCTGAAATTTAGTATGATACAAATAAAAAAAATATTGTGGCATTGCTTTTTTTGTCAAAATATATTTTCTATAGTTTTACACTTTTGCTTCTTTTTTTTCTAATTCAAACTATTATATATTACTGATTGTCTTAGAATCTTAATATCTAGAACTTTGAGTAAGTACTTTGGTCATTTGGAACAAACAACTTCGGTATCAATGTCGGTTCTTTAAAAGCCTTTAGCGATATCCGTTCTATAGTTTTTAATCGATACAAAATACGTATCTATCAGTCGATATTATGTAATTATTATCATTATTATATTTCCAGAGTATTGTATATAGTGATAAGGAAAGATAACATATAGATAGGAGGATTAGTTAGGAACGTTGGAGTTGGTGGCTCAATGGTAGAAGCAAAGCTTCTAAGAACACCTAAGAGGGAGGTCATGGGTTCAAGTCTTATAAGGAGTAGAAATTTGTCGTTAAAAAAAAAGGAGGATTAATTAGGAAATCTCTCTATATATTGTAACCACTTCTTCATGTATTATTCAATCAGTCAAATCAGTATATTCACATGGTATCGGAGCTAACAAACTCTGAAACCTAATCGCTTCTTCTTCCTTTCATTTCGAAATCAGTGTTTTACGAAACACAACCATGGCCGATCAATCACAACCTCAGCCACTCCCTACTGCAGCCGAAAACCCACCCAAATCATTACATCGTGATTACTCCGTTACCAATATCACTAACAAAGTTCGTATGCTTGATGGAGAAAAAGTTACCTACTCCGATTGGGTCAAGTTGTTCAAACTACATGCCCTCGGGTATGATGTCTTGCACCACATCGATGGCACTGTACCACCGGCCAAAACAGATCCGACTTACGAGTCTTGGTCGAAGATCGATGTTATTGTTCTCCAGTGGATTTATGGCACTTTGTCGGACTCGTATCTGAAGCGAGTTATTGACACCGACTGCACCGCTCAACAAGCATGGGATCCCCTCTACACCGTTTTTCTTAACAACAAACACGCTCGAGCCGCCACACTTGAACATGCTTTTACCACAACCACCATCGCTTCATGCTCGTCTTTGAATGAGTACTTCCAACGGATGAAGGATCTGGACGATCAACTCAATGATGTGGACCATCCGGTAAGTGAATCTCGTTTAGTTCTTCAAATGGTTACGGGTCTCACACAGGAATATGACACCGTAGCCTCTTTCCTTACCCAAGCCGAAAAATCTTGGGATGATGCTCGCGACATGATTGAACGTGAGCAACGTAGTCAAGCGGCTAGGCAATCAATCCAAGCGGCCCTAACTGCTTCCCCAAGTGCACCGAATAGCCAAAACCTCACTGTACCAAACCCCACTGTCCCAAACCCGAACCCTCCCCAACCCTATCACCCAGCCCAGCACTATGACAACCGAGCCAAATCCCAATACCGGGGTAGAGGTCGTGGCCATGGCTCCAATCGGGATCGTGGTCGTGGCCGCTACTCGTACTATCAACACCCGCAAGCTTCCCACAACCCAGGCCCAACCTATCAACCTAACTCTAGCCCAAACTACTCCAACTGCCCAGCCCAACACAAAACCCATATCCCTGGTGGGCCTCTCCGCCCCCTGCCCTCACCCAGCCCAATCCCCCTGGCTATCCAACTAGAACCGGCCCACTGCTCCTGGCCCAAACCAACAGCGTGCTACACCACCCTCCTACCCAAACAAAACCCGTTCAACCCTAGTGAACACAAGCGTTTTTTTAGATTTTCTCAAGAAAACCAGCCAATTTTATAAGTATAGCATAAAATAAACTAAAGTATAAATGGGTTTTTCAGCTAACCCACAAACCCGCTTGGGTGACCCGAACCCAACCCGTTTAGCTAAATGGGTTCGCGGGTTCAACCTGAAACTGACCCGAATTCATTTAGACTAAACCCAAACCCGCTAATTTCATGTTAAGTTCGAGTCGTGTCTGAAATTCCCACCCCTAAAAAATTGAGGGGCCCCTTGTTCAGAATTTGAGGGTTGATCCAAGTTTGATTCAATACAAATTATATGTTATCATATTCTATATGTTTAGCAGATTAAGAGGAATAAAATAGAATCATTTTACTCAAGATAATTCATGTTAAACACTATATAATTAGTTAATTACTTCAATAGTATCCATAAACATATTTTTATTGTTACTCCGTATTTATGAAATCTCAGAAACCATCAAACAAAATAGTTTTGCGTGCCAAGTATAACCAACAGTACCCCACCTACATAATTTCCATATTGTGACAGGTCTCGATGATAAACACAACTGACCTATCAATTTTCGTAAGTATATGTGGAAATCCATAGATCGATATACACGTCGTAACAAGTCCCTATTATGTAGTCCCCTAAATGAACTCAATGACTTTAAGTATATGGTCACAATTTGTCATTAATCACTAATTTCCAATCTTTCAATGCAATCAAACCGATAGTCGTCTCATGGATCATTCCAATCTGCAAGATATTCACACACTTATTCTTGAAACTTTTGCAATAATTCATGATTCTTTATAAGTAGTATGCTCACATTTTGTCAATTAAGCACTAATTTTTAATCTCATAATACAAACAAATCAATAGCTGCCTCATGGATCTTTCCTTTCTGCAAGATAATTATATACTTATCCTTGAAACTTTTTCTATAATGGTAGTCCTCTACTGCTTATCATTCTTGTACAAGACCACTAATACTCCACCTGAAGCAAGTGGTGCATGGCCTATAATAGGCCACTTCAAAGTTTTTAATGGTCCTGATCTTCCCCATGTACCCTTATCATCCATGGCTGATCAATATGGTCCCATCTTCACCATCCGGCTTGGCATTCGTAAGGTCTTGGTGGTGAGTAATTGGGAGATAGTTAAGGAAATCTTTACCACACATGATGTGATTGTTTCCAACCGTCCAAATTACATCGCTACAAAGATTCTAGGACACAACAGTGCTTTTTTCTCATTCAGTCCATATGGTCCATATTGGCGTGGAATACGTAAAATTATCTCCCAAGAGGTGTTGTCTAATAGTCGGCTTGAGATGCATAATAATGTTCTAGTGTCTGAACTAAAAAACTCGATTAAAAACATGCATGAGCTTTGGAGGAAGAAGAGAGACGGACAAGGGAAAGTGTTGGTGGAAATGAAGAAATGGTTTGGAGAATTAAATATGAATACAATGCTTAAAGTGGTAGTTGGAAGACGGTACAAGGGCGATAGTGAATATGAGGAGGAGATGAATGGATATGGCAAAGTAATAAGTGAGTGGTTTCAATACTTAGGAAAATTTTTGGTGGCTGACGCTCTTCCTTTTCTAGATTGGTTGGATTTGGGCAAATATAAAAAGACAATGAATCGAGTTTCAGGAGAGCTTGATTCCATTGTTGGTAAATGGTTAGAAGAGCATCGTCAGAAAAGGGCTTCCAGCAGTGTTGAAGAGGTAAACGATTTCATGGATGTGATGATCCGAGCAGTTGAAGACCATGATTTAGCAGGTTACAATAACGATACCATCGTTAAAGCCACTTGTGCGGTGAGCACCACAAAAATTATTTTGTTTCCTTTCCTATTGTGGTTGTCGTGGTTTGTATATCTTGTATTTATCATTCTAATTATCATGTTTTCAGACTCTTATAGCGGGTGGCTCAGATACAACCACTGTCATGCTAACGTGGACACTCTCGTTACTGTTAAATAATCCATACGCGATGAAAAAAGTTCAAGAAGAAATAGATACGCTAGTGGGAAAAGATAGACAAGTAAATGAATCAGATATCAAAAATTTATTCTATCTTCATGCTGTAGTAAAAGAAACTTTGCGACTATACCCAGCCACATTCCTAAACGCTACTAGAGTTTGTACAGAAGATTGCACCATAGCCGGCTACCATGTCCCAAAAGGGACGTGGCTTATAATCAACACGTGGAAGCTTCACCGTGACCCAAATATATGGTTAGACCCATGCGAGTTTAGACCAGAAAGGTTTCTATCCCCAAACCATAGGGGTGTAGATATAAAAGGGACGGATTTTGTGTTAGTCCCTTTTGGGGTCGGGAGAAGGCGTTGTCCTGGAATTGGTTTAGCTTGTCAGACATTACATATGGTTTTAGCCACTTTGCTACACAACTTTGATATGTCGACTCCAAATGGTGCACCCGTTGATATGAGCGCAACTGCAGGATTAACAAACGCTAAGGCAACCCCGCTTGAAGTCCTGGTTTCACCACGGTTGCATTAATAATAGATGCATAAACGTGTAAACTTATATAAAGACAGTGTTGAATTTGAGGTAAAATATTGTGCCTATTTGATGTAAAATATTGTGCCTTGTTTATTATATCATCCTGTGCTTGTTTTAAACTATAGGAAAATAATGTTGTATTGTTAAAAAAACTTTACATGTCATAACGCAACTCGTTCAACACTTTCCATATATTCCCAATGAGTGAGGTAACAAATACATGATTGGAAAAACAGTAGTGAAATTGATTATTCATTAATTTTAGACTAAAATAAATATATTTATATATGTGTTATATAAATAATTATTTCCAAGTTTGTGTACTATATTGTGAGAGCATCAAAACGAACCAAACCACGTCCAAAATAGAGCTAAGATGAATGAGATATGGAACCTTGAACATTGTCAATCATTGTCAATCAACAATGACAAATACTTAAAGATACTTAAAGATAACCAGTTCACGCTTGGCTCGTAGCTAGTGTGAGGTTTGTTAAACCAAATAGGGCTATCAACTAATATCCCGTTTGCCAAGCAACGTTTGCCAAGCAATTAGATTCGGTAGTTAATGAAGGACTTCCTTTGATAGATTTGTTCGAATGAGCTATAAATATGAAATTTAAACCAAATAATCTTTGTAATTGATCCCAACCTGGAATCTAAGTAGTTTCACCTTTTCAACATGAAATATAGTTATCCCAAAATCCGGGATGAATACTTTTGCAAAGGAGTAGTGAACTCACCTTAGGTTGCGTTGATTTAGTTTCCAACTTCAATTAATAGTATAGGCGACCCGTCTAACGACTCCCTATTTCAAAGTTGAATCTTATAAGTATATATATATATATATTCATGTAAGTTTGACCAAAAATCCATTTGTTCTAAACTTCACATATTCTTAGTGTGTTGTGTGACTCGAGTGTAACCACATATATCCATTTAACCCGACGACCCGGTGGTGAATATTTAGTTCTTGTATCATAACACATTGTTAAAAATAAGGTTAGTAGATGTCCATATTGGTTATGATAATATTTCTTGAAACTTATTTGTTTTTATTTGTTCCATTGTAACATGGCATTGTGACATTTGGGCTGAAGAGGTTTCATTAAGAAGTTTAGAGTGTTTAGAGTCCAGTCTAAGAGAAGCCTAGGAGGAGCGGCCCAGTTCGTGATCAGGAGAAGCCCAGCTGTGTTAAGCCCAGTCTTCTTATCCGAACCTATATCAGATCCTACTTGGCGATCCGGGTGAAACGCTTCAACGGATATGATCAAGTCAAGTTGCGTTTCTTGACTTGATCTAACGGCTGGAGTAGCTTCGGCTGTGTTTCCTTCCAACCCTAAATATCTGGCTATATAAACTCGTCTTCGTCGTTGATTCTTAGTTTAGCCAGTCATTTTATTTCTTTGTTGTTCTTTCACATCTCTCAGCTGTTTGAACGATTAGGGTTTGTATCCAGCACTGATTTATCTCAATCAGTGCTTTTAGATCTTGTGGTCCTGTCTAGTTCTTGTTACAGTTTGTTACATTGAGTTGTTTAGAGTTTTGTTGATCTTGTTTTGAGTCTGTAATAGATTAGTTCAAGAGTTTAGTAATCTTTTGTTGATTGATCTATTGATTCTTTGGTTTTATACCATTTGACATGGTATCAGAGCTCAGCTCTGGTTTTCTATCTTAGACGCTTCCGTGTGTTAGGGTTTGTGAAGATCATATCTCTGTCCATAGATCTGTGTCTTCTTGGCTTGCTGATTACAGATCGATCTTGTTTATAGGTCTCATCTGTAGTCAATCTTTCTTTAGTCGATATAGATCTGGTTGTGGATCTTGGATCTTGCTGATCTGATTTGCTCTGGTGTCGAAAGGTCTCTTCAGCTGCTGAGTTAACCCTTGATCTGAAGTTAACCATCAGATCCAGGGTTTGATAAAGGAACCTTGAAGCTGAACTGGAACTGTAGTGGTTTTTTTTTGAGAATATTGACTTGCTCTCTGACTCAAAACCCTATCATAAACTTAATGTGATGTCGAAATAACTTGATCAAATCTTGCAACTTCCTTCTTGTGTTTGTGATGCCTCAAAAGACTTTAATAACTATAATCATATGATTAAGCTAATGCAGTTTTTAATGGGATTAGATGATTGTTATCAAAGTGTTAGAACCAATCTACTAACAAAGGATACTCTTCCATCTGTGAAGGAAGCCTTTTCAGTAGTGTCCAGAGAAGAATCCCATAGGAATTCTTCTAATGGTTCTAAAACTAGTCAAACTGTGAATTTTGTTTCAAAAGTAAATCAATCAGTTGATTTTGGTAAAAGAAATGTGAGATCCAATCCTTTGTTAAAATGTACACACTGCAATAAAAATGGTCATAGTGTAGATAAGTGTTTTGAGATAATTGGTTACCCTACTTGGATGAGGTCAAAAGGTAATCAAAACAAGAAGTCAGTTGCAGTAAACAATTCCACTGTTAATACTAATGAGTCTTTTCCTTCATTGTCTAGTGAGCAACTTGCAAAACTTATGAGTTTTTTAAATGACAAATCAAGTGAAGTTGCTCAAAATTGTAATGTAACAGGTAGTTTCTTTTGTGCTTCTTCTGTGAGTTCAAATGTGTATTGTTTTGTTAGCTGTAATGGGGTATTGAAAGGGATTGGGTGGATCTGTGATTCAGGAGCAAATGAACATATGGTAAACAATGAGAGTTTTTTAAGTGACTATGTTGATGTGTCTCAACGTAATATAAGAGTTAAACACCCAAATTGAACATTTGCCTTAGTAACTAAAATTGGTACTTTAAAATTGGCTGATGGTGTTACCTTGCAAGATGCTTTAGTTGTTCCTGAATACACTGTTAATCTGTTGTCTGTCCATAAGTTAGCCAGAGATAACAAATTGTACATAGGATTTGATGAACAAAATTGTTATATCCAGGATTTATCAACCAGGAAAACCCTGGTGACTGGTAGACAAATGGATGGCCTTTACATGTGTGGGAATGCTTGTCTGTTTAATAAGGTGTGTTTAGATAATAAGAAGTTGTATTGTTTGTGGCATGCTAGGCTAGGACACCCCTCTGATCAAGTTGTTAATGTCTTGAAAAACAAACTTAGTTTGTCAAAGATTGACAACTCTGATCCTTGTGAGGTGTGTTTTAGAGCAAAGCAACACAGGGAGCCTTTCCCTTTGAGCCAACATAGGACAGTCAACTTAGGTGACATTATCCACTTGGATGTATGGGGACCTTATAGGGTTCCAGACAGGGAAGGAAATAAATATTTCCTAACCATAGTGGATGATTACACCAGGGCTATTTGGGTGTGTATGATGAAAGGTAAAACAGAAGTCTTTGAACATGTTGTGAATTTAGTAAACATTATTGACACTCAATTTAAAAGGAAAGTAAAAGTGTTTAGGTCAGATAATGGAACTGAGTTTGTTAATAAACAGTTCAAAGAATTTTGTAATCAAAGGGAATCATACACCAAACGACCTGTGCTTACACACCTCAACAGAATGGTGTTGTTGAGAGGAAGCATAGGCACCTACTCAATGTGGCTAGAGCTTTGTTGTTTCAAAGTTATTTACCTGTTCGTTTTTGGTCTGAATGCATTCTTACTGCTGCTTATTAAATTAATAGGACTCCATCATCTGTGCTAGCTGGGAAAACTCCATATGAATTAATGTTTGGTTTTGAGCCTTTCCTTGATCATCTGAGAATATTTGGTTGTCTGTGTTTTTGCACTGTGTTAAATAAATCAAATAAGTTAGAATGTAGGAGTGAAAAATGTGTTTTTATAGGATATTCTTTTGAGAAAAAGGGTAATAAGGTCTTTAGTGTAGACAGTAAAACCATTTTTTTCTCTAGAGATGTTAAGTTTTTTGAAAATTTCTTTCCTTTTAAAGAAAAAAGTGTTCATGAAAAATATGATTCAAATCCTTTTAAAAATCTTACAAATGAAAACTTTTTTGATTTTTTTGAAGACACAGATTCAAATATCTCAGGTGTAAATGATCCCAATGATGAGGGAAAGGATGAGTCTGGTGTGGATCCAGAAAATTTAGAAGCAGGAACACACTGGTCCCGGCAATCAGGTTCTGTAGACAGAACCTCTAGTAGTAAGGCTGAGGATCAGCAACCTAGTAGTGTTGGTCTAGAACCTGATAGGGCAGGAAGTGTGAATACTGCTAATGAAAACAACTTTGATTATGAGGGTGATACTATTGATATCCCTGAATCTGTTGTTAGGAAATCTGGTAGAGAAACTCATTTTCCTAAAAAATTTAATGATTTTATTATTGATGGGAAAATTAAGTATGGGTTGGATAAAGTAGTTAACTATTCTCATTTATCTTTAGAGAGTCAGTGTTTTGCTTCTTGCTTTGATAAAAGTATTGAACCTAGAAACTTTGTAGAAGCCTCTAAGGCTCCAAATTGGCTTAAAGCCATGAATGAAGAATTAGAGGCTCTACATAGGAACAATACTTGGGAAGTGGTTGATCTTCCAAAAGGCAGAAGTAAGATAGGTTGCAAATGGGTGTATAAAATCAAGTACAAAGCAACAGGTGAAATAGATAGGTATAAAGCTAGGTTGGTAGCCAAAGGTTTTAGTCAAAAAGAGGGTATAGACTTTGATGAAACATTCTCACCAGTGGTAAAGCTAGTTACTGTCAGGTGTATACTTTCCATTGCAGCTGAGCATGATTGGAAAATTTTTCAACTAAACATTAACAATGCTTTCTAATATGGTGAATTAAAAGAGGATGTTTATATGTCTATACCAGAGGGCTTTACTAATAATAGTGTTGATAATAGTAATAAAGTTTGCAAGTTAAACAAGTCTCTCTATGGCCTAAAACAGGCACCAAGAATGTGGAATGCCAAATTGGTTGCTGCTTTAAATGAATTTGGTTTTGTACAGAGTAAGTGTGACTTTTCTATGTTTATTAAGAAAAAAGACTCTGTGTTTATTGTTTTACTAGTATATGTTGATGATATCTTAATTACTGGTAATTCTATTGATGAGATTGAGAAAGTTAAAACTGCTATTAAAACAAAGTTTTTAATCAAAGACCTTGGTGAACTAAAATACTTCTTAGGAATAGAAGTTATTAGGTCTGATCAAGGGTTGTGTTTATCACAAAGAAAATATTGTATAGAGTTGTTTAATGAATATGGTATGACTGGTTGTAAACCTGTAAGCAACCCTATTGAGCAAAATCATGTGTTAACAAATATGATTATTCATGACAACTCTCCTCTTTAAAACATAACAGGCTATCAAAAGCTTGTTGGTAAGTTAATTTACTTATCACATACAAGACCTGATATTGCCTATACTGTTCACATTCTTAGTCAGTATATGCATAAGCCTTGTGTTAATCATTTTAAGATTGCTATGAGATTATTAAGATATCTTAAAAATGCTCCTGGCAAAGGGATTTTGTTCACTAAGTCTAAAAATGATAACTTAAGTGCTTTTGCTGATTCTGATTGGGGAAAGTGTATAGAGACTAGAAAGTCTGTAACAGGGTTTTGTGTGTTTTTAGGAAACAATTTGATTACTTGGAAAAGTAAAAAAAACAGTCTGTTGTGGCTAGATCTTCAGCTGAGGCTGAGTTTAGGTCTATGTGTGCAACCTTTTGTGAGGTTATATGGCTCAAGGATATGTTATCTTAACTTGGTATTTTGGTTCAGACTCCTGTTGAGTTGTTTTGTGACAATAGTGCAGCAATTGCTATTGCTGCAAATCCAGTGTTTCATGATAAGACGAAACATTTTGGTATAGATTTGTTTTTCTTGAGAGATTTGGTTACTAGTGGAGTAATTAAAACTGTCAAGATAGAGTCACACAATCAACTGGCTGACATCTTCACAAAAGGCTTGCTTGTGTATCAACATGAAGATCTATGTACTCGTATCCAGATGTTTGACCCATTCAAGCAATCAAATTGAGGTGGGGTGTTAAAAATAAGGTTAGTAGATGTCCATATTGGTTATGATAATATTTCTTGAAACTTATTTGTTTTTATTTGTTTTATTGTAACATGGCATTGTGACATTTGGGCTGGAGAGGTTTCATTAAGAAGTTTAGAGTGTTTAGAGTCCAGACTTAGGGGTGTAAACGAGCCGAGCCGAGCCCGAGCCTGATTGGGCTCGGCTCGGGCTCGTTAAGGTTTTGTGAAGCTCGAGCTCGGCTCGGTTCGAGCCTACAATCTTGAGCTCGAGCTCAGCTCGCTAGCAAAATCCAAAGCTCGAGCTCGGCTCGGCTCGGCTCGAGGTGATTTGAGAATCTCAAACGAGCTCAAAAGCTCGGCTCGAGCTCGCAAAAGCTCGGCTATAACTTAGGCTCGCGAGCCCAATCGTTAAGGCTATAACTTAGGCTCGGCTGTAACTTAGGCTCGGGCTCGGGTTCGAGCTCTAGCTCGTTAAGGCTCGATTAGGCTCGCGAGCCCAATCGAGCTTTGTATCTAGGGCTCGAGCTCGGGCTCGATAACTAAACGAGCCATATTTCAGGCTCGGGCTCGGGCTCGTTAAGGCTCGGCTCGTTCGAGCTTTTTACCGAGCCGATCCCGAGCCGATCTCGAGCCGCTACATGTCATTTACACCCCTAAGTCCAGTCCAAGAAAAGCCCAGGAGGAGCGGCCCAGTTCGTGATCAGGATAAGCCCAGCTGTGTTAAGCCCAGTCTTCTTATCCGAACCTATATTAGATCCTACTTGGCCATCCGGGTGAAACGCTTCAACGGATATGATCAAGTCAAGGTGTGTTTCTTGACTTGATCTAACGGCTGGAGTAGCTTCGGTTGTGTTTCCTTCCAACCCTAAATATCTGGCTATATAAACTCGTCTTCGTCGTTGATTCTTAGTTTAGCCAGTCATTTTATTTCTTTGTTGTTCTCTCACATCTCTCAGCTATTTGAACGATTAGGGTTTGTATCCAGCACTGATTTATCTCAATCAGTTCTTAGATCTTCTGGTCCTGTCTAGTTCTTGTTACAGTTTGTTCCATTGAGTTGTTTAGAGTTTTGTGGATCTTATTTTGAGTCTGTAATAGATTAGTTCAAGAGTTTAGTAATCTTTTGTTGATTGATCTATTGATTCTTTGGTTTTATACCATTTGACACACATATCACATATGATTTTCATAAGCATATACACTCATATCCACAACATACAAGTCAAGACAAACACTTATACACATAAATACTCCAAATTTATAAATCTGAGTTTTCTGGACAGATTCTGGATTAACAAAACGAATTTTTATAAAATACCAAACGGACATATTAACTCTCAAATTTTTACTGGACATTCCCATATGTTTATTTAACATATCACTATTTTTATTTTGGGTTCAAAACCTTCTGAAAAATTAATAAAAAATTTTGAACATAGCAAGGTATTAAAAATGAGTTGTTTGCGACAGTTTAAGAGAAAAATCATTAAAAATCCCATGTTACTCCAATTGACCTGATTCCGATTGGAGAAGCTCAAAAACTCAGGTATTTAGTTACTGGCCAAATTTCACGATCAGAGAATTTGTAAAACTCGAGTTATGACCTTTTAAATTTAATCAAAGTTTTCTGTCCGAATTCAGATTTTACATACGATTTTGTAAGCTCTAAAAGAAATATCTAGACTTAACCAAATCAAGCAAACTTGGACTTTCTCGAAAGCTTATTTCGTATAGTATACTTTAGTATCAAGACCTATAAGTTTTAGGTATCAAATCATCAAGTTATCATCTAAACAAATTTGGATTTATAATCTCTCCAGTTTTTAATCTTTGATAAAAACTTAACTAGCACAATTTTTATCAATAAACACTCATCAACACTCAACATGGTAACTATATCTAAGTAGAACATGATGAGATCTTGTCAAAATGATAATTAACTATACTCATCATCAAAGTTTATACGAAGATTTATCAAGCTAAACTATCATAACAAGACTATCATGAATCCTAGTATTTTATGAGCATATCAACATCATCTAAGCATATATTATCATGTATGGATTTATTCTAAGCACGTTTATAATATAAGTTTTAAATAAGAAATAGAATACTTACAACTAGCTAAAGACTAAGGAAGACTCACCAAAAGAACTAAAGTTTGGATGGAGGTTTATGAGTGTTCTTCCAAAGATTAAGCTCCTAGTGCTTGAATACACTCAAAATGGGTTGAAGAGGATTAATATTGTATGTTTATTTGTTTGAAAAACAAAGGTAGTACACAGGAGGGTGCTTGGAACGTAACTTAGAGCAAGGAAGAAAGGTGTTCTTGCTTTCTTGGAGTATTGTGCTATTATGGATTTTTGGTAGTTATATAATCAAACTTTGATTATAATAACAAAATGTATTTAACATGAAGACAAAAGACCATCATGAAGTATTAGTGGAAGGAACAAGGGTCATGGATAAATCACCTACTTAGAACCGTTCTAAAAGCCTTGTGTGTCCTACAACATGTGCTTTAAAAGTGTGTAGTTGTATTATGGACTAGACAAGACTTAAAGCATGTTTTTTTATATAATCTACTTGTCTAAAGAAAGAATAATATGATGGCTATGCCATTTCATAAGAACCAGCCTAAATGGCCTTGGGTGGGTCTCACATCAAGTGCCAATAATATCTTGCATTTAAATTCTCAAAGTGCCTGCATAATAATTGTATAGAACTTTAATAATGTCCAACACCATTATTTCCATCCATAATATAAGCAAAAGCAAAAGGTATGAGGTGAGGATTATTTGGTGGATCATGAATTTTATTTCTTATCCTTATTTTGCCAATCATAAGTACATTCATACATATATATAAAAAAATATAGTTGGTGCCTTATACTTTTCTTCTACTAATGAATACAATGCACTAATGGTTACTTTTGTTGTTATTACTATTTTTACTAGTATTATTATTATTAGTATTATAACATCAATTAATTATATATAGAATATAACCCAAACATTTTACAACTCGTTTACGATTCACAATTCGTCTAGTGCCGGTTATGGACCCAATAATTTATAATCGCGTAATATCCCATATTATCAACTAATTCCGCATAGTTTCATATAAGCACACATTTGCACATAATTTCAAATGAACTACAAAACACAATACATGTATTTTATTATTTCACCAACATTCAGGGTTCAAGACTCGTGTTTGTGCCGTGTAGGTACTTACTAACACATAACAATGTAGCATGTGACCCACTTAACTAACCCTAGTCAAGTTTAATGATATGAACGTACATCTAAATTAACTAGAGTTAGGTTAGGATAGTAAACTGAAAATGCGGGGTGTCACAATGTACAACTATTAATGCTATTTGTATATGTGTTTAATACACACTTTACAACCATCTTCATATGTAACCCCCTTCATAACTTTACATCCCTTAAGTCTTAACCCATTCATAAACACTCAATTAAGGCTACATCATTATCATCCACTTCCTTTGTAATAACAGACATATAATTCAATTCTACAATGCTTATTCAATCCATCAAGTCTGCACATTCAATTCATAATTCATTGGCCTTAAATGAATTCCACGAGTTTTCCTATCAATCGACTATTCCTCTCAATTTTGCCATTTAATCCCCCATTCTATAGCCATTATAAAAGGAAGGTTGTCTCTCAAGTTTCAACAAACAATTCCATATACCTTTGATTCAAAATTCTGAGTTATTCTAGCAAATAAGAATTAATATTCATTACCTTATTAAGGAGGAGAGATGGCTACAAAGGTAATTTTATCAAGTGTTTAAGATGGGAGTCTAAAGGCCCTTCACAAATGACTAACTTTTGGTCGTTTTCTTCCCTTTATACCCTTCATGTACAACTTTTAATGCTAATTGTAAATGTTTTTAATTCACACTTTACAACCATCTTCATATGTAATCCCCTTCATAACTTTACATCCCTTAAGTCTTAACCCATTCATAAACACTCAATTAAGGCTACATCATTATCATCCACTTCCTTTCAAATAACCGACATATAATTCAATTCTACGATGCTTATTCAATCCATCAAGTCTACACATTCAATTCATAATTCATTGGCCTTCAATGAATTCCACCAGTTTTCCTATCAATCGACTATTCCCCTCAATTTTGCCATTTAAGCCCCCATTCAATAGCCATTATAAAAGGAAGGCTGTCTCTCAAGTTTCAACAAACAATTCCATACACGTTTGATTCATAATTCTGAGTTATTCTAGCAAATAAGAATTAATACTCATTACCTTATTAAGGAGGAGAGATGGCTACAAAGGTAATTTTATCAAGTGTTTAAGATGGGAGTCTAAAGGCCCTTCACAAATAACTAACTTTTGGTCATTTTCTTCCCTTTATACCCTTCATGTACAATTTTTAATGCTAATTGTATATGTGTTTAATACACACTTTACAACCATCTTCATATGTAATCCCCTTCATAACTTTACATCCCTTCAGTCATAACCCATTCATAAACACTCAATTAGGGCTACATCATTATCATCCACTTCCTTTCTAATAACCGACATATAATTTTTTTTTCTTTTTTGTACGATGCTTATTCAATCCATCAAGTCTGCACATTCAATTCATAATTCATTGGCTTTCAATGAATTCCACCAGTTTTCCTATCAATCAACTATTCCCCTCAATTTTGCCATTTAATCCCCCATTCAATAGTCATTATAAAAGGAAGGTTGTTTCTCAAGTTTCAACAAACAATGCCATACACCTTTGATTCATAATTCTGAGTTATTCTAGCAAATAAGAATTAATACTCATTACCTTATTAAGGAGGTGAGATGGCTACAAAGGTAATTTTATCAAGTGTTTAAGATGGGAGTTTAAAGGCCCCTTCACAAATGACTAACTTTTGGTCATTTTCTTCCCTTTATACCCTTAATGTACAACTTTTAATGCTATTTGTATATGTGTTTAATACACACTTTACAACCATCTTCATATGTAACCCCCTTCATAACTTTACATCCCTTAAGTCTTAACCCATTCATGAACACTCAATTAAGGCTACATCATTATCATCCACTTCCTTTCTAATAACCGACATATAATTGAATTCTATGATGCTTATTCAATCCATCAAATCTGCACATTCAATTCATAATTCATTGGCCTTCAATGAATTCCACCAGATTTCCTATCAATCGACTATTCCCCTCAATTTTGCCATTTAATCCCCCATTCAATAGCCATTATAGAAGGAAGGTTGTCTCTCAAGTTTCAACAAACAATGCCATACACCTTTGATTCATAATTCTGAGTTATTCTAGCAAATAAGAATTAATACTCATTTGTGTTTATAGTATGCATGATTACTCAATTTGTACACTTCATCATTCACCATCACCAATGTGTTACTATTTCTAAGAGGCTTCTGTTCAAGGTTATAAATTGGTCACTTGTTCGTTCAATAATCATCGAAGACAATCCTACTCACATATTCAAATCTGCATGTATAACTATCTTCTCTTTATTATTATTTTTTTGTCATCCCATTAGTCGTGTATTTTTTTATGCCTATTGTTGAAGAAATCAAATAAAGGCTTTTAGTATTTTGATCGAGTGTTTGATTGATGGCCCTAAACAAGTGACATACAGGTCATTTTTTTGTTTTATATAGGAAGTTTTAATTCTTCTTATGTACCTAAGTTCACTTTTTTCTATTTTGGTCTATATGAAATTGATTTGGATTTTGGAATGTGTGTTTAGTTTTGATGTAAAGTTTAGTTGTTAGATTTTTCTAAATATTTTTTAAGTTGAATAGTAGGCTATTTGGCATCTAAGCAAAGTTGTGGGTTGTTATGATAGCATCAACCATAGTTGCGAAATTGATATGATCGCTATTATTAAGTAGAAATTTATAGGTCAGTAGCGGTTTATTCATAGGTACACCGAGCACTCAACTTTTTTTTAATCACAATCGTTAACCATGAATTTGTAACATTGAGTTGCAATCAATGATGCTTAAAGAATGAAGGGGAGATTTGCAGCGAGGAAGAGAGCGTTGATGATAAAAGAGGGATATCAACAGAGAAAAAGATACCCAAAACGGATGTTACCTTCCATTACTTACCAACAGATAGCAATGTTGTTGCAAAATCTACCAAAAAGGTAAACTACATGTATAGCAAGGTGGTTTTATGTATTTATAATTTTATATATCACAATTCTCTATTTTTATTTCTTATCTTATGAACATTCAACATTATATATTAAAAAAAAAATTGGAAATAATAGTAACACAATTGATATGTAAAGAAAGTGTCTTGATTTTCTACACATTTGCTTATTCAATTTATATTTTCTTTCAATTTATTCATATTGGCTAAGTATGAGGTGAATGCTCTGAGGAAGAAGCCGCAAGCATGGCTTGATTTCATAATGAAGTGTTACTACATGTCATTGAATTAACTATTTTGAACCAAATGTTTTGAACAAAGAAATGCATTCTTGAGTGCTGGATTAGTATTCACCCATTTTACTTGATTTTAGACAATTGGAATCTTAACGGTACATGGTTAGAAACTTTGAACTGTGTCTTGGAGTAAAGCTAGGCGTCAATAAGCTAAACACCGTCGTTACATATGTCTTTATGAAAAATATGTTGTCTTTTAGAGTTATACTATATAAGAGAGTTTATGCATGTCAGCATGTGTTGTCTGGCGAACTAGAAACAATCTGCCATTGAATTAGAACAACTATAAACAATTATGGAATAAATCTTTTTTTTGTGTTTTAGACGTATATAAAATTGATCATAATTCGTCATCATGATATGCTTTTAGGCAAACAAAAGTTATAAGGAATATCGCAAAGCAGATCTGGTTGTCTCATTTCTTTATCGAGTGCCATTTTTACACTAACATTATACTTATGTTTTTGGCCAACTGAAATCTTACATGACCTGACATGTACAAACTCACTTTTTTTTACTTGAACCCATCTTGACCCGTAACCTAATCTACTCATTTTGTCACCTCTAATGCACGATATGTGTTTATGCCCTCTGGTCGTTTAAAAATTATAACACTCCTTTTTTATTTGTTATCCAGATTTGAACTTGGACTTGAAAAGCACGATCCAAAAAGAGTACTTCAAATCACACAACAATCGCGATTGCTTACATATTGGGTGGATGGTCCCGCTCCTGCCTAACATTTTCATCCCATTGGCCCACAAACCGGGAACAAACAAATTTGGAGTGCCCTCCAAACGATCCTGATTGGAGGCATAGCATTGGCAGTTGCATTTAACATGGCCAAGGCTGTACACGGGGTTGTTAATGGTTACTTTGTTATTCCTTTATTTTGTTAAATTTTAAAGTCAAACAT
Organism: Ambrosia artemisiifolia; assembly: GCA_032199755.1. Taxonomy (NCBI): domain Eukaryota; kingdom Viridiplantae; phylum Streptophyta; class Magnoliopsida; order Asterales; family Asteraceae; genus Ambrosia; species Ambrosia artemisiifolia. Next base: position 8,493,097 of record CM063521.1, read on the forward strand.
CTTGATTTTTGACTTTAAGTATTAATATTGAGCTTTATGGTTTTTGTTAAGGAAAATGACGTGGTAACCTTTTATTACAATCGTATCTAATAATTGGAAATGGTATTTTGATAATAGAAAAAGTTATGTTATGAAAAACATTGAACGATGTTAAGAATGGATATGTTGAGTAGCTTAATTTGTAGACCCTTAAAAGGAAAGGGGCCGGACTTAATATGTATAAAATTTTCGGATGAAAAAGGTAAATTTAAAGTAATGAGCAAAGAAAACGGGAGGGGACTACAGTGTTATACTCTGTATTTAGTTTATCAATTCTCTCTTGCAGTGGCGTTTTTGAGAATTTATGTACCCCATGTGAGCCTTAAAAAATATGTCCCTTAGGCATTATAAATGGGTAATGGTCTTATAAATGTTAGGGAGTCGTATGAGCTAATGTTGTTATTATGTCAATTATTTTGTTTATACTCAATTGTTCTTCGTGATTTGATATATTAGTCGTAATAAAAATTTGGTTTTAAAAGTAATAATGCGAAACCCGTCGTGCTACGTGCGATAATAAAACATACATACCTGCGACAACGCGCGGGCATTCCCCGCTATATTGTTAATACAACCGACTATGATGACATTGGAACTTAGTTTTTATTACAATTTTTATATACCAAAAAGAATATCATTTGTGTCAGACACACATCCCTTGTAGATTTACATTTATAGCTATAAGTCTAGGGAGTCTATAAACTCCTCCAAGATGATGAAAAAAGTCATGTCTTACATACACATAGCTTAAAACACATGTTATGTGTTATAAATACAATTGTACTCATGTTATTACCAACTCTTTTTAATAATTCAGAACTTAACAAAAAAAAAAAAAAACAAAACAAAACAGCTGATAAACAAACAAAAAGTGAGTACAACGTTGTTTTAAGTAATGTTGTTAAAACATACATACCCGTGGTAACGCGCGGGCATTCATACTAGTAGTTTCTAATGAGCGAATTAGAAACTATTTATCATGAAAACCATATACTTTAACGAATTATCATCGTTTATTTCTAACGAGAGGGTTAGAATCAGGTTAACCATGATAAACTAATTAAAATGATTTGTAATCATTTTATTTGTCTATCGAGCGAGTTAGATATGGTTTTAAATAATAAAACTATTTTTAAGTTTTTGGTCTTGATTCATAATCAAGGCTTAAACATATAATTTAATTTTTAAAACAGATGCAAAAACAAGAAATGTTTTGAACGATTAAAACATGTATTTGCAATGGTTTGATACTCGTATGAGAAGTATCATGTCTTGAACCATATAATAGTTTTGAGAGACTATTTAAAAGAAAACAACCCAATATTGTTTTTGACATATTTACTTGTTTGACTACTTGTGAGTAGTTAATAATAAAGAACTTTGTTGTTATGAACAATGTATTGAGGGAGTGCCTCGAAACATGCCGCAGGACGATAAAATTACAATTATATCGTCAAACAATAAAGTGTTTAAGAGAATAACACTTTGAGATTTGATGTTTATATATCCTTATATGAATCCGTCTAAATTTTTTTTAAATATATATTATATATATTTTGGATTATCGTTCTTATTTTAAATAATCAAGTGATTAAAATATAACAAACGATAAATGTAAAAGGAAATTAAACGATGGCATTTTATTTCTTTGACGATTTACATTCAACGAATTTAGTAAGGATATTTATTTTAACAGGTTGTGCAAGAAGTGTCTTGCAAGAACACAATGAGTGGGTTGTGATCATGACTTATGCAATAAGTCACATACCAAACATCAAACGTACACTCACATGATGGGCAAATCATGATGAACGTGGCAAGTGTATTAAGATTAAATACAAGAAAATGAGGTATGTCATCCAATGTTGAGAGCATCAACATGAAAATACACAAATGTGAATTTTCGATGTATATAACATATGAAAGAAACATATGTTAATATTGTGAATTCTTTAATAAATTTTGCTAAATTTATTGTAAGACATTTACAATAGTGATGATGGATGTGTAGATGTTTCTATAAACATCAATGTTGTTTAACCTATGTGGATGATTTATCCTTTACTTTGGGAGAGTCTTCCAATAAATGGTTTCAACAAAAAATATATATATATATATATATATATATATATATATATATCACTTTAGACATATGTAAATGTAATGTGTTGAGTGTCAATATAATTGATTTGTCTCAAGACTTTAGTGATTTTATACTAATACTGTTCATCTTGTTGACGATGAATGTATTCATCAAAGTGACTTAGATTGAGACTTACGTTTTAAGTCTTTAAGAGTCAATGGTGAAGCCTTGGAGATTAAAGGCTAATGAGTTTGATCCTAATGGATGAAATTAACTATGGTTTTGAGACATTCCTAGAACCCAATGGTTTGAAATGATAAAACAAGTTCTAATTATTGTATCTAACTAAAACGTGAATGTTGGAAAGAGATAGTGTGTTGTATCTTTAAGCTGTGAAGAATCAGAATGATGCATCTTCTGTTCACATGCTAGAGTATTGGAATCTAAAGCATGCAAGACCAATACTTGTTAACGTTATGTGATGAAATAGTAATCATGGATTTGTATAAACAAAACTATAAATATAACTTCAAGGCTAACTCGCGAACCGATTACATAGTTCATGGATTAATGATACTATTCGGTTCAAAATGCAAGTAATGGGGGGGGGCATTTAAGAAACAACCCGTAGGGGATGTAAATATGGTATTGAGAAGTTTCTCAAACTTCATACAAAAGGGAGAACCTTTCATCACCCCATTGGATGTTATCCAATAACACTTAAATGTGGGGGTGGCTTGCATTTCAAATGGAGTGAGTCAATCGAGTTGATTCAACTCAAATGCCAATTTGTAAGATTCGAAGTCTAGCTAACTTTGAATCACATCACCAAAGGCATAGAAACGTGTTTAGCCATGAATTAAGTTTCATATCATTCCAAAGACAAAAAGGAAGGTTCAAAGGGTAACACCTACCTATCCTGCTACCATAACCAGATCTACGTTTATATTACATGTTATAAGTCTTACAAATTAACAAAATGGCAAAATTGACCAGCGAGTCAAGAACACGTTAGAACAACTTATCTCAATTGCAAATGGATACAACAACATTATGGTTAATAAGAGATGAAGTTGTATGGAATGAGACTAAAGCCCATGAAGAAAAGGGACATGAGGGAAACCTAATCTAGTTGACTGGAGATCCCAAGATCGAGGTTCAATAGGCCAACTTAAACATGAACCGACGAGCGGTCACTGTGGAGGCATAGCTAATATATATGTTTATATACAAGCTAGTATATGTGGTTATATACATATCCCCTAAACTACAAAAGGGTGTTTAAATACGTCCTTGTCCATTCCTATAATATTCAATGACATTGTTGTGAGGCTAAGCATAATATATGGTTAAATGATTTGTGTAAATCATCGTAAACCATAATTCTTTTAATGATTTGAAGGAAAATCACCTATGTTGGAGACCATCACAACAAACCAAACTACGCCCAAAATAGAGCTAAGATGAATGAGATATCGAAGCTTGAAAGTTGTAGGTTGGAACAACCAAAGATGAGGAAATGGATTAAGTTTTGTCCCACATTGGTGGGATGACAAAACATAAAGTGGTTTATAAGGAGGAGCACTCCTTTTGTATTGTTTAGCTTGAGCCAAACACTAGTGGGGCCCTAAAGGGTGCGAAGCACCCTTAACTCGCACTCGCACACAGGCGTGCACGTGGGGTAGCGCTTTGATGAGGCACTTTGCACTTCGCACACTTGCAACGCCACGAGCCACTTGAGAGCCGCCTTTGTATTCTTGACCTTGTACGCATGGTCTGGTACATGGCGGAAGGTTGACGTAAACCGTAACCTACAGGTGGCGCATGAGTGGTGAACGTCCAAGCGGGACGCGCGCACGGACTAGCTTTCTCATCCGCGCATTGCATAAGTCAAAGTAACGCTCGGGTCCTCATGGCAGCTCAGTAGGATACACGTCTCGTGGCGCGCGCGTCAGCATCTGGTAGCGTTACATGTGCTACGCCTGGGGACGGACGGATGCATGCGCATGACCATGTAGCGCCTGGTCCGCGCAGTCTGATCCCGACCTGCTGTTCAAGTCAGTCAACCAGTCTACGTCAGTTGAATTGGTCAAACCGCCTGTTTCAACTCGTCATGAATAGAATAAGAGAGTTACGGTCAACTACTTGAATTCCATTTAATTGCAATTTATAGTCAATGAATGACAAGAATTGATATGCAATTATGTTTTAATTCTACAACTTTTTCCGTATGTTTCAAAAACACATAATCACCTGTTGGTATCTCGGGCTCAAGACCATCTCCGTCGGGCTCAAGATCATCTCCGGCAGTACGACTATTGTTCCGGTTGTTGTACCCTGGGAGACAGACCGTCTGGGAGGAGGCGCGAAATCGTGCCTCAACCAAAATCATCCACGTTTTGGTTTTCATATTATTGCAGCGAGTTTACTAACAAGACAATTCAGTTGAAGTTCTCCAAAGACATTGGCTTGAATCACGATTAGGTACATTTATTTTGTATCTTAATTTATTTATTTAATTTTGTAATCGGTGTTGTACTTTGTATTTCCTACACATAACAAGAGTATCATTATTATATTAATTTTTATTATTATTTTAATAAAATAGTGAACCCTATTTCCTACAGATCATTCACATCTTAAATCATTTCCATATATTTATTTACAAAATAACAAATAAATATAACATGTAATTTAAGGTTACGTAATTTAGAAATAGGTCTGTTAAGAGTTATGTTGTGAGGGTTATGCATTGCTGCAAACAAACCGAACGAACACACACAAGCCCTTGTTTGTGTTCATTTGTTAAGAAAAATATGTGTTCACGAACAGTTCATGAACACTTACCGAACGAGATTTTTTGTTCGCGTTCATTTGTTAAGAAACACTCATGTTCGTGTTCGTTTCTTAATTTTGTTCATGAACGTACAAGGACTGTTCAAGCAATTTTTAATATTTTGGGTTGGACTGGATATTGGCCCAAACCGCAGGGACGATTTTGGTAATTAACTCTGGCATAAGCAAAGCACACTAACACTTTGAATGAGAAAACTAACAGAAGTAACACACAATTTTTCATAAGAAGATTGATAAGCTTTATATAGTGGTTATCAATACTTGTATAGATAAGCTTTAACTTTTAATTATTACTAGGTTGTTGTCATACGTCGTGCGTTGTGGCGGGTTCAACAAATATTCAAAACAATTTCAAACTAAACATGCCAACAAGTCAATGTTATTTGAAACTATAAGTTGATTAACTTGCCAATACAAAACTAGTTATGTTGTGCTATGTATTAGTTGAACATTATGTCAAATTATAGATGTATGGTATGCTCATTAGCACCAATGATTGTCCATATGTTTTTGTTATATGCATGTCCAACCCTCTTTTCTCTCTTACAAAAAAAATGTATAAAATCATAAATGCTTTGAAAGGACAACTCAACTTTAGTATCAAAGAAGCTCATATACCTCACCTAAAGGACACCCCTAATATTGATAGGCTCCGGTTATTCACACAACTAGGGTTTATATTCACACAACCCCTCAACGGGTCGTCTGGGCCTGGACGGCCCGTAGAGGGCAAAATGGGCATGTAGACGGGTCGTCCAGGCCCAGACGGCCCGTTTAAGGCCTTAAACCCTAAACCCGACGGCCAGTCAAGGCCAGGACGACCCGTCAAAAAGCATCAGTTCCAAAACAATCATTGGTAATCATTGGCAATGATTAGGTGATGATTAGGTGATGATTATTTTATTTTTTTATAAGTGTAGTGAGTGTGGATGTTTAAAATGGGTTTAAATGTTTGGTTTTTGGTTTGAATGTTTGGTTTTTGGTTTTTTATAAATGTTTGGTTTTTTATAAATGTTATTTTTTTTTATTTGTATAATCTGATCTTTTTTATATAATTGTGTATATGAATATGAACTAATATCGTTTATGTTGCCGAACTAAACAAAACCCAAGATACGAACAAGATGAACAATAAAACATAAATAAGCATAATATTCCAAAAATTTACATAAAAGTAAGAGTTCAAATGTTCAACCAAAATACTACCAACCCGTCTAACCCGACCCACCCTGCTGATCCGACCCACCCGGCTGATCCGACCCACCCGGCTGACTGGTGGACGCCCCACCATGCTGACTGCTGGACGCCCAACCCGGAAGTGGACGCGGCTCCAAACCAGCTTCCCGCCGTCTCTCATTCTCGCTCTCCAACATCCACCGCATGTCAGCCCGCAACGACCCTAACTGATCCAGGATCTGCTGAAGTACCTGGGTCGTGTCATCATGCAACCTGACAGCATGATAAACGCGGCCAGGACGCTGTCGCTCATCAATGGGAGCATCTGGCATCTCTATATCGACCGGTGGGTCGCCGCCAACGTGTGGCATCTGGACCTCAGGGGCATTCGGCCCATCGAGATGTACCAGCGGCTGTGGCACAAAATGCTCGCCACGGTCGCCAGCCTCACCGAAAGCACGCTGGTAATAAGCGGGTGGGTTGCTGCGCGGGACCCGTGCTGCCACCTTCATCTGCTGCATAGTGGTAATATTTAACGGCCTGAAATGCACAACAATAATAATATTAAATAATAATATATAAAATTAAATAATAATAATAAATAATATTAAATAATAATATATAATAATAATCTTACTTGGGTCTCATCGGAGGTGGTAAGGCATCCTCCTCAACATGCGTCCACAACTCGCCCGGGCAAACACGCAGCGCGATGGCGGTGATGATCCCACCAATCGGAATACCCCCCGCCGGGTTCCTGTGAGGGTAGGTCGCGATGTACTCGGCAAAGCACCTGTGTAGCGCAACCGGCCTACCCCTCAGGATGCAGTAAAGGAAGAAAAGGTCATTCTGCTGGACCCTTTCGTTACAGTTACACCGCCCGGCAATCGACCAGGTAACCAAACGGTGTATGTAACGGATCAGAGGGTCCCGAATGTTGCTGGCCCTATCCATCCTGCACAGAATAATACTAACATTAAAAAAATTTCGGCAGAGTTTCCTCTGTTTTTGTACGAACCAGACAACACAAGTCGTCTACAAAATCCAAAAACAAACAACCTAAACTAACTAATTAACAATAATAATTAAGTAACTAAGCGAACTAAATAAATATAATAATAACGAACTAAATGAACACGAACTAAATGAACTAAATAACAATAATAATAGGAAATAATACCTCTCGCCATCCTCCCCATACGCCTCACCACCGATAGTGGGCCACCAGGCCATAAGCATGTCGTCTGGCAAGCTCGTGATGGCCGTGGTGTACATGTCCTGGACAAGCTCGTCCTCTCTGTACCAGCAGCAAGTCGTAGCCCACTGGTCCATCGTATATGAGTACAGCTGTCCGAATAATCGGAACTGTACCTCAGGCTCAGGCTCGCCGTCAGGACCTACTGGAGGGTCAACACCTGCTGGATGCGCCGCGTAGCGGAATGTCGAGATGAACTCGATCGTCAGTGGCCGATGCGCATCTTGTTGAAGATCAGCTAACATCCGCTCCCAAGGGCTGTCGTAAACAATCGGTTTGTTAAACCTTTTGATCTGCAGTTTGTACCTGTAACCATTAAAAAGTGAGATTTAATATGTGTATAAATATGTATGCATGTGTGAATTTATATATCAGTAGTTTGTACCTATCCCTTTCCAACAGTGAAAAATCTTCATCGTAAACAATCGGTTTGTCTGTTGATTGTTTACCTCTTCTGGAAGGCTTTTTGCCCTACGTTGAAAAAATTATATAACAACAACAACAACAACAACAACAATAATAATATTAATAATAATACTAACCGCAGCCTTATCCTCCTTTTTTTCCTTTTCACTTGTTGTTGGCCGACCCCGAGTATCCGTTTGTACCTCAGGAGGTTTATGTTTAGTCATAATCGGATTCAACACCTCCTTCATCTTCTGCAACATGCTTTTTTTCACTTGCACCGGTTGCGACCTTAGTTGCTCAGCGAATGCATTCATTTCGTGCTGAAAGTCAAACTCGGGATTCTCAGGTACTTCTGGCATAAAGTCAAGTCGTGTCCAGAAGATGTCGATATCAGCCAGTGACACTCGTGTATCTGATATATATATTCAATCACAACAACAACAATCAATAATCTACAAAAATTTCGGATTTTTATAAAAATTTCGGCAGAGTTTCCTCTGTTTTTGTACGAACCAGACAACACAAGTCGTCTACAAAACGCTTCAAACATTTATAAATTTGACAATTATATCCTAAAAAAAATAATAAGTCTAAAAAATGATGTTACCTTTCGCATCATACAATTGCAATTGACAGGAACATGGCAGTCCATAAGTCTTCTTGAGTCGGTGTTCACAAGACCTCTTACTAGTTGTATAATAATTTATCTTGTTGACCCCTGCGAGCATCAAATCAAGCGCTAGATGGGAAACCCTACCGATTACGTCTTGAAACAACGGTAGTTGATGTTCCCACATTCTTTTTGATCGGCTTTCTTCAAAGGAGTGCTTTATCGCTATGCGCCGTGACTCCATAACTTTGTCTATTTCCATCACAAGCGCGTGGAGCGAGCTGTTCGGGCCTTTTATGTACCTCTTAATCAGAGCATGCTGACTCTCGACCCTGTTGGTCGTAGTCTGACCGAACGTAAGGTTTTTATCTGCCCATGCTTCCACAAACATTTCTTTATTATCTCGGAGCCAAACTGACTCCATGTACTCGTAAACCCCTGTAAAAAACAGAATAGTGATGTCAATACAGAAAATATGTACGCTTGTAAAGCAAAATAAAGAATAAAATATATACCCGTTCGATCCTGCTCCCAAAGTCGTGTGTAGAGCGCTTCAAGATTCAATCTGTAAGCCTCTTCGTCAGGCGATTTACACAGTCGACCAAAATACTGCAAAAATATTTCCCATTCTTCTTTTGGAAATCCTGCTTTATGATATTTTGCAATATTTCGTTGAATATGATACCTGCAAAACAACAACAATAATATTAATAATAATAATAATAATAATAATAATAATAATAATAATAACAATAATAATAATAATAATAATAATAATATTATTATTATTATTATTATTATTATTTTGTTGAATATGACACCTGCAAAGCAATTTCGTAGCATCCGGGAAAACTGTAGCACATGCACTCATCAGAGCCAGATCTCTATCTGTAACAATTACACGTGGCTCCATACTCTTCTCCAGCAAATCTTTCAGCCTCTCAAGCACCCATATGTAGTTCCTCGTTTTCTCTTTAACGATAAATGCATGGGCGATACAAAACGACTGGTTTGTCGACGTCATACCCACAATTTGAACAAACGGGATTCTGTACTCGTTCGTTTTGTAGGTGGCGTCGATCAGCATCACATGTGGAAAGGCACGCCAGAGATTGTAGGAGACCCGGTGTGAAAAGAAAACATTCTCAACAACATCTGTCTCTGGATTCTGGTTGGTGAAGTAGGTAAATTTCTTTTCAACCAGGATACTCTCGAGTATCTGCATAACAATAATAATAACAATATTTAATATTTAACAACAACATAAATTAGTAATAGTCTATGACAATAATAGTAATTAATAATAATACCTGCATTGGGGTTTTATCGCCGTAAATTCTACGTTTAATCTTGCTCACTGTATTGTGTATGTCTCGTAGAATACATACATTATCCGGGTTTTGTGCTCTGATGGCCAAATGTATGTTCGCCGGTTCCAGGCCTTGAAAATAAAGCGTTTCCACCATTTTTTCTTCTTGTGGTGTCAGCCGCCTAGCAAAAGCGTGCCCCTCAGCATGTATAAAAGGGTCGTGGTTATGATTTGCGTGTTTAACCTCCAACTTCCAACCCTCTTTGCGTAGCCTCCCTATTAACATAAACGGACAGTTAAGCTTTTTGCTACCCGTAGACCTTACTGTGGCTGTAGTATGGTATTCGCCATAACGGTCGCATCTCAGGTCTATCCTAATTTTTCTTGCATTATTTCCACTGCCTTTTGAAACAGAACGTCCTGTCACTAGGACGTAACCGCTAGCAAGGGCTCTATCGTAAGCCCATTGTTTCATGTCTTCAACAGACCCGAATACCTGAAAATTTATACAAGAGTCTAGTCTAAATTCATACTACTCTAAATTATATACTACTGTAAATATATACTAGTTCAATCCAGCAAACCCTAAAACGTGTAAAGATATACTAGTGTAAATAAATAAACGCACCTGCTCGGTTTCATACGAAACATCCGGGTTAGGTTCAACTTTTATGTTAACATCTTCATAAGCGTCTTCCTGGTTGTCATCATTCGGGTTAGAACCGTTATAATCTTCCTCTAAGTCATTAGCACGATTCCCGCGCGAATGGTAACTCCCGTACGTGTACTGCGGGTAGCTTGGTGGCACGAAAAAAGACTCCTGTTCCTCTACATATTCCTCGTTGAGATCGGGCAGCATGTTCCCGTCATTACCACGAACCCCGGATTTAACCTCCTCTTCACCAACTTGAACCCCGGGTTCATACCCTACGCTTTCAGAGACGTAAGACTCGTTCTCAGACAGGTCAACGGTTGAAAAGCTTGTTAAATATGTCATCGTGAGACCGGGAAGTCGAAATGGGTCGAGGGTTTTGGTGGTGGTGATGTTTTAAGGTTTTGTTGAAATGGGGAAGAAGCTGGTCGTTTGTTGGTTAAATCAGGAAATCTCAACGGGCCGTCGAGGCCTAGATGGGCCGTCGAGGGAGTAAATGCCCTAACCTAACACGTCTCTACGGGCCGTCCAGGCCCAGACGGCCCGTCCTAAAGCACCTTTTTCAGACTTTTCAGTCTGAACTGCCTGCTTTTGCAGGAGTTCAGACTGATCACTTATTACATCGTACTTATACGGGCCGTCCAGGCCTGGACGGCCCGTCGTTTTTGTCTTTTTTGCAAACAAACGGCCCGTCGTGGCCTAGACGGGTAGTCTTGAAACCCTAATTTTGCTTAACGGCCCATCTAGGCCTCGACGACCCGTCTAGAGGTTGTTTAGGGTTTTTTTGAGGTTGTGTGAATAACATCACCCTATTGATATACTTTAGGATTTGACATGACAAACTCAACCCAAGAAACCTAACTACATGAATCAAGCTCAAAAGTTATGAAGAAACAGAGGTTCACCTGCCTTAGACTTGGTGGCTCTAGTTGCATATATAAATCCACCACAGAGAATTATCATAGCCAAAGACAATGGCTCGGAATTTGGTGGCTCTGGTTGCTTATTTAATGCCATTACAACAGCCATGTTACAAAAATTCATCATAACCAAAGTCCCTACACTTGCACTTAACCACAAACTTAATATATCAAATTACAACCTCTGTTACTTCTCAAATATTCCAAACCCCACCATCAAAGTCATTTTATATTGTATTGTATTGTATATACTCTTTAACACGAAGATTGGTGGCTATCAAATGAAAGTCATATAAACTTAAAAAAAACAAAGCTATACAACCTTAAAAGCCAAGGAAAGTATACCAAAGCTCAATACCACAAAGACACCTCTACAAAGACAAAAACACCTGAGATAAGATGCGAAAAAAAAAGGTTTACCTCTTTCACTTCTCACTATAAGATCTATTTATAGGATAAATCTCATTTCTACAAGAACCTTACTCTCTCTCTCTCTCTCTCTTTCTATATATATATATATAGGGGGTGGATAATATGGAAACCCTATCTAATGGAAAAACCCTGAAAACCCTCTAGTGACCATTGATCAAGTTTGATCAATGGTCCATGATTATTTGTATATAAAAGCCTAGTAGCATAGTAAAACAAAAAATAATATACCTACCCAAAACACTCAAATATCATTAGGCATAAAAAAGCTTCAAAAAGGGACCCAATAAAGGTCATGTAATTTTTTTGTGATACGTTCTAAAAGTGGAATGTCAACCCAGCAAAACAAGTAGTGTAACATGTGTTAACCGGTGAGATTAGCGAGGGTTGTGGCTTCTCTTTTCTAGCTCTTATCCTAAAAAAATTGGATAAAATCTTGTTTAACGAATACCGTTTGATAAGTCTAATCGGGTGCATCTCCAAACTTGTTTCAAAATTCCTAGCCAATAGAGTAGAAAACGTGATGGATACTATCATATCCGAATTTTAATAAGGATTTTTTTATCAAGCCGAAATATTTAGGATGGTCTACAAAACTCAAAACCCCCCCCCCCCCCCCCCGCCCAAAAAAAGGTGGGGAGGTGGGGCTTGAATTTGAGGCTTGAGTTGCCATGTGGCATTTCTTTTCTAATATATAAAATAAATAAAAACTCATATAAATTAAGTAAAAACACATTAAATTTAAAAACCATAATTAAGCATACACATAAATAATAAAAAAAGACATTAAGTAAAAGAACAACGATACAATAAAAAACACACTGAACACTAACAAAGACATAAAAAAATTACACTACATGTTACGTTTTTCCATTATCTTGCGTTTCATTTTTAACGTCATTTCTAACTCGGGGCCGGTGAGGTGATCGACGGGCATAACAAGAAATTTCATATCTTCGTGTTTTTTCTTTAAAAGTCATTTTTATTTCAAAGCATCCTGAATATTTTTCTTCTCGTCGAGCCTTTGTTGTTGAAAGACATTGAGTTGAATGATATTAGTATTTAAATCATCCAATTGCCCGGTGTACGTATCTTTACCTTTACCCGAGCCCAAAGCTGAAGCTCATGATATTCGGCCCCTATTTTTTGCCTTGTCTCTACCGGGTGGACGACTTAATTCCTCTTCGAACTCGTCATCATCCATGTTATCACGAGCAACCGAACGATTTTGAGACAAACTTGTTCCAACCTTTTTGACGAATTGCTAGCAAAGGGGATGTGCGCCCATTTTGAAAAGACTTTCGACACATCCCCACAATGCATAAACTTGAACTATGTATCCTTATCATCATGATAAGCTTTAATCGCATTCGATACGAATTCACCATCCGTCTCACCATGTAACACCCCAAAATTTCGTTTAGTCTAAATACGCCATTAGGCGCAATTGATAAAATAACAAAGAGAGTTAAATGGTGGATGTTTTTAACAACGAATAACAACAAACCCGAGATTAAACTTGAGGGGCCATAGTTTTCAAAATGATAATGTGGGTTTTATAAATAAAAATCAAATAATAAAAACACACACATTGTGTCGTGGAAAAAAGGGCAGGAGATTATCTCCTTCAACCTCCAACCCTAAAAACTCAAGAACATGCTTGAATCCAAGCCAAATCAAGGGGCTTTTCAGTGCATAATCAAGAAACAGGTCATCTAGGGCCTAAAGAACATCAATGTACCTTTTATTTGGTAGAAATTGATGTTAAATTCATTTATGATCTTGATGAAATTCTAGGTTTTAATAAAAACGTGAATTTCTTAGTCTTTATGGTTAGTATACATCAAGAAGACTATAAAAACATGGTGAACCATAATAGGTTTTTGATTCATGAGAAATCATGATTATGTATTATGAGTAAGTAGTAGGTTTTTACCCTAATCATGAACTACACTAGTATGTGAAATAATCTTGCAATTTCTATGTGATTAGTATCATGCATGTGTGCTAATTGTTGAAATGATCATGTGCCAATGGTTTGCTAAGCCATGGCGGAATCTAGAAAGTCTTGAACACCTAGAATTAACATGATGAAAATTATGCATATGAGGTGTTTGATAAAAATGCTTGAATGAGGAAATAAATGTGTAAACATGTATGAACATGAATACTTGAAATGTGAGGTTGAGCTAGAGGTAAAATGAATACATGAATGCCATGGATAATAAAAGAAATCCATATAATCTATTCTAACAAAACAAGGTTTGATATGTCCTTAAGTTAGGTACAAGAACTAGGGATGCAAACGGGTCAAACGGATGCAAGCTCAATGTGCATGGAAGCAAGAATGGGTATGAGGTAAGTTCTACTTACACTACTAGACTATGACATGGAATATGTGTTATATATATTGGTATTGAGTGTGTACTAAAGACAAACCCCAAGGGGTGAGATTCATTAAGTGGGTCAATTTATGTGGATTCACAATAAATCAAGGTTTATAAGATTAATTGAAACCATGAGTGGTGACCAAATAGTGAAATTAATCAAACGGGTCAATTGATAATGATATGCAAGAAATGGTGTTTTAATCCAAAATGGGTCACTAAAATCATTTGAATGAAGATGTTAAGTATGTTGTTTAATGGGTCAAGTTTATGACACTTGAACCATAGATAAAAGCTTGGATGACTTAGTATTATGAAGTACAAGTCTAAATGGGTCAAGTGGTGATATCCTCACCATGTGAGTCCAATACTTGATGCTTGTATTTCAAGCATTAAGATTCATGAGGTTAAACGGATCAAATAGCAACGTATTACCATTTGAGTTCCGAGGAATTAATGTGTATATTTAGAAAGCACACAGGTAAATGCACTTGCACATGCACGCTTGATGCTAAGAATCATGGAGGATACGCACAAGGTATGAGAATGGATCAACACCACCCGGTAAGTCCGTAGCCAATTAAACACCTTCGGGCGAAGCAACATGGGTACTAAAACTACTCACATGAAGTGTGGGTGCAAATCAAGTAAGTTATTTCCAAAACTATGTCTAATGCGCTAATGCGCTTAGAATCTACTAAACAAGTGAAAACTTGAGAAATGATGAAAATCTAAGTCCGGGAGGACTTAGAGCTTTTTAAACAAGTCAATGAGTAAAAAACATTGGAATTGGATCAAGAAGTTTCACCACGAATGGCCAAATTGAAATATTTGACCATGAAGGGCATTTTGGGAATTTAAAAGATTTATAAAGGTTGAATCTATGAAACTAAATCATAATGAAACAAATCGGATAAAAGCTTTTTTTGATCAAGTGTTTAATGACTTGACAACTTAATCGATAGGCATTTGGTGTGGTCAAAAAGTTCCTTGTTTGATTCAAGGCCTTAACGGGTCAATATGGGTAAAAATCAACATAAACACTTAAAACATTGAACCATGTTATAGCATCATGAACCGGACTATAATGTCAGTCAAACAAAGGTTTATTTAGTTGGTAAGTCAATACTTAGGCTTCGGGAATCATCAAATATGGTTGCGACATGATTCCCATGCTTAAAAATCACCAAAAAGCAACAGAAGTTGTGAGCGGCCGCTCACAGAGAACAGCCCGACAACACGATCTTTAAAAATGCATATAAAATCGTAGAAAAATCGTTAGGAGGTGTTCTTTATATGCCTGGAAAGCCCTCGGAGCGTAGAAAAATTCTTATTTGAAAGTCGAAGTCGGATTTTGGGTTTTAGAAGGGGTAAAAGAGATCCAAACAGCTGCTGCGCAAAAGTTGCATCAGTTTGTTCTCCTGATAAAGGGCCGTTTGGCCTGGTTCGTTCCGTTTCAACGTGTAATGACTATCGTACTAGTTTACATGTATCATTGACAACCCACTAACCATTCTTTGTGTAATGGTGCTAGGTAAACAAGTGAAGGAAGTCCCAGAGCTAGGATCAAGTCGCGATAAGAGCCGAACACACCCAATCACTTACCAAGCTTCCGCATTAGAATTCAAAGAACTCCCGTTTAAACCCAAAATCTTAGAGTATGTTTTAAATATTAAAATATAAAAATATGTGGGAATCAAATATGTATTTGATCTTAATGGTTTGAGTTTATAATAAATAACAAGTTTTAATCGGGAGTGGTTTACGTAAGGTCAAAACTCGTAAGATTAGACGTTAAACACGTGATTACGGGTTAGGTTCTTACACACCACTCCTTGGATAAATTCTTGTGTTATAATACAAAACCATCAGATGTGGTCATGGCTTTATTAATTTCGATCCACTTTGACGAGAGACTATCATTTGTTCAGGTGAACCCTCGATCCATCAATTTATGAAACACATTTAAGTCGTTTAGTATCCAAATTCATTATATTTCCACTTTCCAATGCTGATGCTCTTCACCTTCGACGCCCTCTACCATCCACCTCTGACACCCTCCTCCATCCACCTCCAATAGACATTGCTTTATTATTTTTACCAATATTATGTTATGTACTAAGTATGTCTGGATAGTTATGTTATATTTTGGGTGGATTTAGCTAATGTCTTAATATGTGTGAATTCAATCTCATTCGAAATTTATTATATATTCGTTTGTGTTTGTTTCTGTTCATGAATACTTATTTGTGTTCGTTTATGTTCATTAATGTTCATTTATGTTCATGTGTGTTAATGAACAAAATTAACAAACAAACACGAGTGTTTTCTTAACGAACGAACACGAACATAAAATCTCATTCGGTAAGTGTTCATGAACTGTTCGTGAACACTTAATTTCTTTAACAAACGTATACGAACCAGGTCTTGTTCGTGTTCATTCAGTTCATTTGCAAACCTACCACCGACGTTATGACCGGCGTGGCCCCAAGGGCTTGGAGATTCTTTCGGGTGTGGGGCTGGGTGGGTGGCTTAGGTGGCTCCTTGCCATTGGACGATAAAAAAAATAATAATAATAAACTAACCGTTGGGTAACAACATTATTAAAAAATGTTATTAACTAGCTTTTAGAACCCGTGCGTTGCGACGGGATCATGAAGTCGAACAACATATAGACGTAAAAACAAACAAAAAAAAAACAACTAAAAAAACTAAAAGTCGAAATGTCAATAAAACACACATAAAAAGGTTTGCAAGACATTTATTTTGATAAATAATATTTGGTTAATTAGTAAAATATTTTCAATAACACTAAAAGAAAAAGCAGTATGTTAAATTATTTGTTTCAACTGTTTAAAAAAAAATGAAAAATGAAAACGATAAGTAGAGAAAGGTGTATATACACGTGGAAGCTTACAACCGACTACTAACAAAGCTTAAGGTACAACACCTTTAAGCGTAAAATCTTCACCCTTCTTTAAAATTACTGTACAACACCAACAGCTACGTGTACAACTTTCACAACACAACCAACTTATAAATTAATACTATATAAATAATATGAATTACATTCAACCATTTATCTATAAAAATAACCCATTCCAACCCATTTTTTTAACCATTCTCTCTACATCTTCTATATATTTTTATAAAATCTTCGTCTTTTTTAAAAAAAAAAACAATCCACACAACCGAGGCCTTGACCCAAACAACCCATCCAACTACACCGAAAACCCGAATCCTAGTCCACCACCTGTTTGCCCGATAGCAAATCGTCCGCCCCAAATTTTCTCACCGTATCTCGATCTAGCAGGTTTCGCATCCTACATTAGTGGACGTTAATTGACTAATTTTCCATACGACGACTTTTCCATTTCGGTACGGCCTACTCACCAACCCAATACAATGATCCAAACGCCTTTACCTTTACCCGAAACTGTACCGAAAACACAACCACCAATTATTGTTGGATCATCGATAGTGAAAAAAGTTACAAAAAGAAGTCTTAAGAAAAAGACTGATGTTGAGAAAGCAATAGTCGCCGCGTCCAACGAACTCAAAAAAATGGCAACCAACGAAGAAATTGCTTTAACAAAAGCTTGGATAAGCGAATCGGAAAGCTCGACTCTAGTTTTTTTTTTAATGTTTTTAAACATAATGTATGTTGTTCTTATTTAGTTTGATTGTTACATAATATATATTCTTAAAATTAAGGTTTGTTGTTATATTAAGATTTAGTTTTATTGTTACCAACACATATATTGTTAAGCATGACTAATATTTTTTTAAATAGGAAATAATCGACACAAAGCCGATTTTATATAACAATTCTAATAATACTAATAGTAAAAATTATTACTCTTGTAATTGAATAAATAAAAAAATAACTTTGCTATAAGGTAACACCATGTGTTACAGTGTTGCACGATTCTTTCTCCTAGCTTCTCTTGATGAAATATACCTATGCATCTTTACAAAAGTAAATTCCAAGGATAGCATGGCGATTGGGCTGAAATTAAACACCATAGATAAAAACCTGGTTTAAAAGAAAATACATGATTAATGAATAACATGAACACTTTGTGTTTTTTTTTCCTGTTTGAACGAAATCCCACAAAAAATAGTCATTTTTTTCTCCGTTTTTTATATGACACTATGGTACTCGTTGGAAAGATAATAAAACGCTTGTCAATTTGGTGTAATTTTTTTCCTTAAAAAACTCGTATATAAAAGATATTAACGTTTAAAAATTATGGGAGGAAACATAAAAAAGAAAAATTTTAATTTGTTTTTAAATTCCTTTTTCCTAAAATAACCCAATTTAATTTTAGTAGATTAAGTTTTTTATTATTATTATTTTTTTTAATTTTCCACATGACATGACACATGGCATACTCAAGAGTGAGAATGTCTCCTTGAATGTCATGTCATTAAAATTGCTTTCTTTTAATATATACTAGATTATACCCCGGGAACGTCCCGGGTTGAGAAATCTAATATGACATATCAATTTTATATACGAAATAGACTGATGCGCTTTACAGTTACAGGCAAGGAAGCTTCGGTTAGCACCTAACTAAAACAATTAAAAATGTATCTCCAATGTTAACGCCTAACCTTAAACAATTTATAACTCTAACAATAATATCTAACATAAAATAATGTATAACTCCAAAGCTAACGCACGTTGAAAATAGAATTCATATTTACTGATTTAAACATAATTAATGACTTGCCTATACATGATTAATGATTTACCTGAACACTTTGTGTTTTTTTTCCTGTATGAACAAAACCCCACAAAAAATAGTCATTTTTTTCTCCGTTTTTTATATAACACTATGGTATTCGTTAGAAAGATAATAAGAAGCTCGTTAATTTGGTGTAATTTTTTTCTTTAAAAAAATCTCGTATATAAAATATATTAACGTTTAAAAATTATGGGAAGAAACATAAGAGAGAAAAATATAATTTTATTTTTAATTTTTTTTCTTAAAATATCTCAATGCCACGTGGGATGACACATGACACATTTAAAGAGAGGAATGCCACTTTGAGTGTTATGTCAATGGCTTTGGTTTGTTATTTACTTTTCCTGTACTGTTCCTTCCGTGGATTTCGAGTTTTGCGTTTAAAAATTGATTCCCATGGCTTTGGTTTGTTATTTACTTTTCCTGTACTGTTCCTTCCGTGGATTTCGAGTTTTGCGTTTAAAAATTGATTCCCGTCAATATCTTAAAACGTATCAAATAACCTTAAGATTTTCTTGCAGATTTTGTTGAAAATATCATCTTATTATATTAATAAGATAAATTAAAAAAACTTTACTTTTATGTTTCTTATTTCATTAGTATTTTACCCGGCGCGCGGCAGGTTGAACCGTGCAGTAACACATGAAGTGTAAAACAAAATGCGCTACACACAATTCGTAAAAACACAATGCGTAGAAGACAATTACTAAGACGTGTAAATACAATGCTTTTAACATGGTTCGGAACTAAAATCTACATCGAAACGTGGACCAACTGGAAGCACACATTTTATAGGTACGAAAACGTATTATATTTGACATTACTCGTTTTTTAAAAGAAAAAAAAAGTTTAAGTAGAAACGTAGACCAAATCGTATTTATACCGATACAAATATAGAAATTCGCATGTAAAAAAATAGTTTGTTTCCAAGTAAAGGTACGAAAATGGGTAAACATGAATTTTTTCTAAAGAAAAAAAATTTAAGTTCAACTATAGGCCTGACACAAAGGGTAAAATCTTTGTCTTTTTTTTTAAAAAAAAAAAATAATCCACACAACAGGGCCTTGACCCAAACAACCCATCCAACTACACTAAAAACCCGACTCCTAGTCCACCACCTGTTCGCCCGATAGCAAATCGCCCGCCCCAAGTTTTCTCACCGTGTCTCGATCTAGCAGGTTTCGCATCCTACATTAGTGGACGTTTATTGACTAATTTTCCATACGACAACTTTTCTATTTCGGTACGGCCTTCTCACCAACCCAATACAATGATCCAAACGCCTTTACTGTAACACCCCGGACCTAGGGCCCAAAATTTTTAGCATCTAAAAATATTATAACAATAAAATAATTATTATACGCAAGTAGTAGTTACGAACTTGAACCCAAATAATTGTATATATATACGAAATACGTTACGCGACACGAGATCGAACCGAATTAATACCCGTTAACGAACCTGCTCGGTTTTTATTAGTGATTGGTCATTAGGGAGGACACATGTCCTCCCCATAGTGTGACAACACTTCAAAATAAAACCATTTGACACAAATGGTTTTGTGCAAAACCACTTATCTTTACCCTCTATATAAAACCCCAACCCTCCATCTCATTGTCCCTGATGTTCAACATACACACACTATAACAGAGAGAGAGATCGGGAGTATGAAGAACAGAGCAAGGAGCCGGTGGCTCCTACCACCGTCTATGGCGGAGCTCTGGCGGTGTCCCCCTCAACAACCACCCACCCCCATGGTATAGAGAGAGAGAGACAGAGGAGAGAGACTAGAGACTAGAGAGAGAAACCGAGATTATAGAATCGGAGAGAGAGAAAGACAAGCAGAGGAAGAAGGGAGAGAAGACAGAACATAGAGAGGGGGAAACAGAAGAAAAAAAGAGGAGGAGATAGTAGTGGTTCACGGTGGCAGCGACGGCGCCTCTGTGACTGGATCCTCATCAAACGAAGGTAACCCCATAATCCATTACCCCTTTAATAATAGTTAATGGTGGTTATTGATGATGAATCTCTACAGAGGGTTGAGGGTGAAGGTCTTCACTGTTGACAGTGGAAGGGGACGATGGTGGTGTTATTAGGTGGTGGTGTTCGGTGATGTTATGGTGGTGACGATTGATGTCAGTGGCGGCGACGGTGGCCCAGTAGGGTTCGAGTAGGGTTTCGGTTTAGGGGATTATAGTGGTGATGTTGATATAGGTTTAGCTATCGTTGTTGAGATGGTTATTGGTGGTGGATTCTGCAGTGGTTACAAGTGATGGTGGTGCCAGATGTGATGTGATGGTTGCTCGGGGGTGTGTAGCTACGGTGGTGGTCAGAATGATGGTGCTTGGGTTGTTGTTGTTGTGATTTCCATAAAGAACAGAGATAAGTACCGGATAGAGTGATCGGAGTAGGAAGGGACGACTTAAGGTCCGGGTCAATACTCGGAATAACTGGTCAACCGACCAGTTGGCTCGGTCAACAGAAGTCAAAGGGAGGAGACCCGAGAGGTATAAAGTGCCAAACTATTTTAATGTTTACTATTATTATTACTAGGCTACACGTGTGGGACTTGGATTGGACCCAAATCGACTAGATAGATTAAATAATGGATTGATGCATATATAGAGAATTAGAAGAATCGTACATATATTTACACACCATTGCTTTAACAATTCGGACTCGTGAGACTATACGAACGTATGAACATATGTTATGAGCTAACCAAATGGACTAATACACACACACACATATATATATATATATATATATATATGAGAATATTATAAATACCTGTCTTTGTATAAATAACGTGTTAAGGGTGATTGGATCAGAAGATGGATAAATATAATTATGACAAGAGGCACTCGACTATGACGAATGTGACATATATAAACGATAACATGAGCAACAAGTATTATATGCTATGGACTTAAATAACTAGTTGATTATAACCTTGATAATAAGAAATACTAGTTATTGTTTGTAACATGGACATGAAAACTATGACAACTTAGACGATTATGAATTGGAATGTTGAACTAGTGATAAATGGAAGTAGGGCTCATGAGATATTTTAATAAACGATTATAAGATTATTTACTCGACACTTAGAGCTTGAAGGATTATAGAACACTATCACACGGATATTAAGATTACAGCTCGCTATTTATAAATTACATATCAAAGACGAATAGAATACAAGATAATGTAATCGGACAATTAGAAGTTCGGATAAGGAATCTAAGCATGCCCACACGTGTAACCGCGATAATGGTTACGCGCGCTAAATCTTGCGATTATGATAGGACTTGGCATATAATGCATAGACAGGCTCGAGGCATTGGAATACCATATCACTGTGTGACATGACACGCTGCTGAGGTGAGTTCGTGTACTTCCCCTTTTTCGTGTTTTAACTATTTTGGGGTGAATGCATGCTTCCTTTTTATAAACTGTTGTGATGTGACAAGATACTGGCTGCCGGATTATACTGACACTCATTAACTCAAATGTGAGCCGCTTAATATATGGGTAGTACTACTTGGGGAATCCCCCACGCACAGTGGACCCGGGACGTTGGGCCCGGGAAACCCTCCACTGAGGCCTGTGGACCGTTGCGGCATATATTATGCCTTGTAGATCTATAATGGCAGTAGATAGATCTAGTGTTAGGGTTGAGGGGTCGCTTGTACATCACATGTGTAAAATTATGATAAACTTGCTTTCGAAATGATAAACTGTTTTTGGATCCATTGAACTACTTACACGGACTCACCGGCATATTTTGCTGACCCAACTCTTTTTAAGCATGTGTTCAGGTACTGCGGATGATTGGACGGCAACACAAGGTATATGATAGTTAGTAGCGGATTAGAGGTTATCTGGTTAGAAGATTCGGCTATATGTGTGTTGCGGTTAAAGCATCTAGAGATAAGCGGGTTTGAGATTGGATCGACTAAGGGACTACACTGCTTCGACGACCGCCGCGCTTCGTCTTCGCATTAGATTTAGTTATATTTTAAATTGTATTTTTATTATTTTGCGACTAAAACTTGTACGAATATTAATTATTAGTCGACGTTGCTTCCGTTGTGCAAGTCTGTTACCAAACTGTCGTAACGTCCAGCCCCCTCCTGGTCTGGTTGTTACATTTACCTTTACCCGAAACTGTACCGAAAACACAACCACCAATTATTGTTGGATCATCGATAGTGAAAAAAGTTACAAAAAGAAGTCTTAAGAAAAAGAATGATGTGGAAAAACCAATAGCCGCCGCGCCCAACGAACTCAAAAAAAAATGGACGACCAACGAAGAAATTGCTTTAACAAAAGCTTGTTACATAATGTTTTTTACCCTTTTTTCCTTTGTGTCATGCGTCACCACGGACGACCTTCCAGAATGAGCAGATTGACACAGACCAGCGCCGACTGACACAGTCTGACGT
This sequence comes from Ambrosia artemisiifolia, assembly GCA_032199755.1. Lineage (NCBI taxonomy): Eukaryota > Viridiplantae > Streptophyta > Magnoliopsida > Asterales > Asteraceae > Ambrosia > Ambrosia artemisiifolia. The sequence continues at coordinate 8,516,417 of CM063521.1, forward strand.
AGACAGAGAAAGATCCGTCTGCAGCCACTAGCAACGCGCCACGTGGATTATTGGCAGTGACGTTACCCTTTCTCTCTTTTGCATTTATTACATTTAGTTTACTTTTAATTTCCTTAGTCTAAACCTAACCAATTGGGCCGAAATGATGGCAAACACACAACCCTGGCCCAATCCCATCGTCATGGTTATGGGTCAATGGTAACCGGCCCGTGTACTCCCTATATAAAGGAGCTCACACCTCCATTGTTCAGCACATCATTCCCTTGATCATACACTCACAACCTACCGGGCCAAACACCATTTTTGTGTCTGCTATCACGAGTCTTTGTGACTCTAGGCCGTCGCCTCCTTTCATATGGCCCATAGTTTCTTTGTTACAGGTTCGGATCCAGCCAAGGTTGGAGCAAATGATTATATCGTGCAATATATGAGGCCTATATGCAACTTTGACTATACCTATAAGTCTATACTATAATGTATTGTATTGTCCTGTACTATACTGTACTATACCATACTATACTATGAGGGTGTTTGGGATTGAGTTTGGAAACGCAAAAGTGCTTTTGGTTAGAAGTGCTTATTGGCTTATGACTTTTTAAAAAAGGAGTTTTAAAAAAAGTGTTTGGATTAGCTTTGTGATGAGAAATTTCAAAATGTCAATAAATTGTTTTTTTTAATATTTCGCTTAACTTATTGTGAATATTGGTTGTATGGTGGTAGATTTGTAATTTTTTTCCAAAGGCCAAAAGCCAAAAGATAGGATTTCTGACTTCTTAAAACAACTTTTCTACCCTTATTGAAAAGTCAAAACCAAAAGTGTTTTTGGATTATACAAACTTATAACATATTGGATTTTTGAAAAAGTCAATAAGTCAATAAGTTGTTTCAAACGCAATCCCAAACATCCTCTATGTGGTCGATGCAGTACTATATTATAATATTATACGGTATAATAATATACTATACTATATGATACATATACTGGACCTATACTTCCTCTATAATATAATACTAGTGGGTAACCCACACGTTGCGGCGGAGTCGACAATACGCGGTAGGAACATAATATGCATCAGCCACAAGTATTTTGCATGTATTTTAACTGAGTCTCTTTTCTCCTTTCGAGGAGATAACATGTCATTCTTCACTCGCAATATTACTAATGCAAATAGAAGATCACCAAAGTGTACTTCAAATGCATTGCTAAAGGAGTTAGATTATATAATTGTAAACAAACACATAATATTGCCATGTATAATATTTCTTTTTGGAGTATTAAAAAATATACATTTGGTTAAAAATATGTATATGTTATGAAGAATTTGAGCAAGTTATTCCCTTTTGAACCAATTCGGTTAAAACCGTAAAATACTACTCGTAAATGTAACCTTTAAATAAGTAAATATAACAGTGTCAATAAATCAAATTAAAAAATATATAACATTTCAAACTCAAAATTCAAAGCATGTATCATAAGGATAAAAACAATTATTTTGCTTTCTGTTTAACTACCTAAAAATTGAGGGACCTTACAGATAATGAGAGAATCAAAAGCATCAACATCGCAAACATTTTGTTTGCTTTGTTTGCCATCATTTGGAGTCATCTTTCAAGTGCTAGATCAAACAACTCATATTAACATATTTAAATCATAGGATCATGAGTAAAAGTAAGTTTATTGTAGTGAAAGAAGATGTGAACTCAACTGGACTTCTGTATAGTAACTACAAATCCGTTTGCTTCTCATTAATTTACATATAATTGATCCTAAGACATGTACATACAATAATTATTAACTAAGCATTTTTCAAGTGGGTTGGGATTACAAACAAGGGTGTGTCACAAAGGTAGATACAAATAATGAAGGATAACTTGATTGTGAATTTTTGATAATTTAATGAAATAAAGTTACCCGATAGGAAGATGTAATAATTCAACGTAGATACAAAAATAATGAAGGATAATTGATTGCGAATTTTGATAATTTAATGAAATAAAGTTACCCCATGGGCATTTAATTAGGGAAGAAAAGTGGTAAATTTATAAAATTGTAAAGAAACTCTTCGTATACCATCTTAACTTTGGACAATTTCGACACATATGCTCATGCCTCATCCTTTATAATGTAGTGTAGATATTGTACTATTGTTGACTATACGATAATACACGATATGATACGATACGTTATCTATATTACACAATAAATTTTTTTTAATATAATTTTAATTTTAAAAAATATTAAACATTTATAAAACTTTGTTAAAATGATAATATACTAGATATAAAGGTTTAAAAAAACACTTCAATACACCATGTATAAACCTATAAGTTCAATATAAGTATAGACGTACGTGGTGCTCTACTCTTTGAAGGATGAGTAGAACTCAATCATTAACCCAACAATATTTCAGGTTGCACACTAGATCATTATATATTTTAACAGTTTTTCTAAACGTGTTTTTTTTTTTGAACTTTAAAATTTAGAAACCAACAAAATGATTTTGATTGGTTATTGATGAGCAAGTACAACTACTATAAATGTATACTAATATTTTCTCAAGGGACAACTTGTAATCAATCACTCAATACAAACAAACCAATAGTTGTCTCATGGATCTTTCCCCTCTGCAAGAAAATTACACATTAATTCTTGCAACTTTTGCCATAGTTTTAGTCATCTACTACTTATCATTGTATTATAACACCAAATCTCCGCCAGAAGCAAGTGGTGCATGGCCTATAATAGGCCACTTCAAAGTTTTCAATGGTCCTGATCTTCCCCATGTAACCTTGGCATCCATGGCTGATCGATATGGACCTATCTTCATGGTCCGGCTTGGCATACGCAAAGTCTTGGTGGTGAGTAATTGGGAGATCACTAAGGAGATCTTTACCACCCATGATGTGATAGTTTCTGACCGTCCGGATTACACAGCTGCAAATATTTTGGGGTTTAATGGTGCTTCTTTTGCTTTCACTCCATATGGTCCATATTGGCGTGGGATACGTAAAATCATCTCCCAAGAGTTGCTCTCTAATAGTCGCCTAGAGAAGCTTAAGCGTGTCCGAGTGATTGAACTAGAACGTGCAGTACAAAACATGCATGATATTTTGCTGGAGAGGAAAGACGGCCAAGGGAAAGTGTTGGTGGAAATGAAGAAATGGTTTGGGGAATTGAATATGAATACGATGCTTAAACTGGTCGCTGGAAAACGGTACACTGGAGGAGTAGAAGGTGAAGATGAGGAGGAGATGATGAGTTGTCGGGCAGTGATAAGGGAGTGGTTTCAATACTTGGGTTTGTTTGTGGTGGCTGATGCTCTTCCTTTTATAGGTTGGATGGATTTGGGTGGACATCAAAAAGCTATGGAGCGAGTTGCAAGGGATCTCGATTTGATGTTTGGGAAATGGTTAGAAGAGCATCGTCGTAAAAGATCTTCAAGTAATGTTGTAGAAGTGAATGACTTCATGGATGTGATGATACAGTTAGTAGAAGACGATGAGATAGCCGGTTACAACGCTGATACCATCATTAAAGCTACGTGTGAGGTGCACATTTAACGTTGATGCTATTTACTCCATCCGTCCCATTCTATATGTTCATTTTTGCACGTTTTTCTGTCCCAAATTAAAGGTCTATTTGTAAGCAATTTCCAGTTTTGCCTATAAAAGACAAAAGACAATCAAAGATTTGAAATAACGTTGTCATTTTACAACATACAAACAAAGATTTTTTAATATGTGTGTTTGTAGGCTCATGATATCTAAAATGGGACGGAGAGACTTGGAGTAGTAGTTTGTCTATACAAAATTGGAACTTAGTTTTCTTGATTTTACATAACTATTTGCATTCTAATTAACGTGTTTACTTTAATTAACATGTTTTCAGTCTCTTATTGCGGGTGGGGCAGATACAACCACTGTAATGCTAACGTGGACTCTCTCATTACTTTTAAACAATCGCTATGCTCTTGAAAAGGTTCAAGAAGAACTAGATACGCAAGTTGGAAAAGATAGACCACGTCTAAATGAATCAGATATAAACAAGTTAGTCTACCTCCAAGCTGTAGTAAAAGAAACTTTGCGATTATATCCAGCTGCATTCCTAAACGCTCCTAGAGCATTTACAAAAGATTGCAACATAGCTGGCTACCATGTTCCAAAAGGCACATGGCTATTAATCAACATATGGAAGCTCCATCGTGATCCAAGGATATGGTCGGACCCAAATGAGTTTAGACCAGAGAGGTTTCTATCCCCAAACCATATAGGCCTAGATGTAAAGGGGTCGAATTTTGAATTAATACCATTTGGGGGCGGAAGAAGGAGTTGTCCTGGAATTGGGTTGGCAGATCAAATGCTACTTACGGTGTTAGCCACTTTGCTACAAAACTTTGACATATCGTCTCCAGATGATGCACCCATTGATATGAGTGCGAGTGCTGGACTGACAAACGCCAAGGCAACCCCGCTTGAAGTACTAGTCTCCCCACGCTTGCATACTGGTGGATAATCTGCTTTGTTTTTAATATTGTTTGGTGTAAAATATAATATAATATAATATGTTGTCTTGATATTGGTCAAAGGTATTGCACCTTGTTTGTCAGACTGTTATTTACTTGTTCTGGAAAATCGTATAAAATCCTATTGTGTGGTTTTAGAACTATATATTTCATGAATAATGCAAGTTCAAGACTTTGCTACTTAGTGTACAGCTTCAAGAAGCCAATGTCCATATGTTATGAGCACATTAATCAAACCAGTAGTAAATAAATGAATACTAGTAATTTAGCTGCCGTGCGTTGCGGCGGCGGCGTTGAAACGGAATGGAACCATGTTATATTGGACCTAACTTACTTCCGAACAAAATCTACCTTAAAATTATATGTAAGAAAATTAGTGGTTTTTTAAGTTTAGAAATTAAACACTTGAAACTTTGAAAACCTTTTAAAAACCCTTTTTAGAGATGGTTAAATTGATAATTATACTATATATTAATTTTAATTGAAGATGAAAAGTATTCTCTACAGTGGTGTCTTCAATAATCATGTAATCAAAACTTTCACTAAAGGATATGTCAAATTAGATGTTTATGTGAATAATAACTAATTCTTATGATCAATGTCTGCGTAATAACTTTTATAAAGGAAATCATATTCATATATTAATATAAAATGTAGCACAATTTGCATCTCTATTTATTATCTTTCAACTTTCAATCAACTAAAGAAGAAATGGTTCCCTTTTGCATCTAAAAAAAGGAGTGTAGAGTGGGGGGTCAGATGGTTCACGTGAGCTCCCTATTTGTCCTCCAACTCTTAAGTTAATTGACACCCATGACTCATAAGTCATCCCTACCCCTGATTGCTTCATCTTCCGAATATCACTTCCTCTTCTCTACAGCCATCACATAATCAGTCCGAACGGTACCACTACTTTTCCCTCATTTTAGGTTGAAAAATAAGGGGTTCATCAGTTTGCGGTTTTACATCTGGGGTTAGAAGATCAAGCATCAAAACTTCCACACATGATCGGAAACAATTATATCCGCCGGACACGAAAAACCCCCACAACCGCTCGCTTGAACACATAGATTGTTGGTTCAGCCCCCAAAACACACACAATACACACTCTAAACACTCAAGAGTTTTTGTACGTGAGCTTCTAGAAAGGAATATTTGAAACAGAGCTTGATTAATTCAGCTAAAACAACAAACTACATACATTCAGCTTGCATTACACGAACACTTCCACAATACTCGGTCCACCTCATGACCAAATCTTTAACGTGTAAACTGTTATTGCCCAACGATACGACCCGCGGCCCGTTTTCAGTCCCATAACCAATTAGACCCATCAATAAGAATGAATCAAGGAACCGGAGTTCTAGAGAAGAACCCTAGACTCACCGGCATCACCATGTGACGTCTGAGAAGTTGCCATCCAAAATTGTCAATACCAACTCTTTTCTTTTTGTTTAGAAAGTGTAGCTGCTCCACGCGCTGTGGTCTTTAACCTTGGATGGCCGGAGAAATGCTCTCTCTTTCTCTCCCATTCTGTTTTATCTCTCTATTATGACCTGTTCTTTTTCTATCTCTATGACCCCGATGCGCAACTCTATTTATGCAACACTTTTATGTTGAACACGTGTTCTATTACACACGTGTATTCGTATGTTTGTATTTGGTTAGGCTGATGGGGAGACCACCGTCCAAATTGCCAAATCAAAAGGCTACCACCATAGATAACCTCCCAAATAATCCAATGAGAAGACGCCACTGCACACACATACCCTTTAGAAAACCCATTAATTGCCAAAATGCCATAGACTACTGTTGATGAACGGTAGAAAATTCATTTCTAATTAATACATATTAAAATGTTTATCTTAAGCAATAAACAACGTAAGATTTTTATATTTACTAAATGACTTATTATGGCTCTGTTAAAAAAATCTAGATCCAAAACCAAACCCATAATATCTAAAAATCGGATAATCCGAATTTTCGGATTTGATTCTGTTGGATCAAGAGCAATCACACAAACAAACTTGAACACACTTGAACACACAAAGAGTACTGATAAATACTTGAGAGCTAGTCAAAACATGCACGTGCATGCATGAAATATGAGTTTGAAGAGTTAAATGCCAATTTCGTCCCTGAGGTTTGGTCCAGTTTGCCACTTCAGTACAAAAAAAGTTTTTTTTTTGCAAATCAACACCTGAGATTTGGATTTTTTTGCCAAATTCGTCTTTTTCACTAAATCAATTAAAAAATCTGGTTAAGGTCGGGGGTATTTTTGTCTTTTTACTTGTAATTTAAAATTTTAATAAAAAACCTTACCCCACCCCACCCCATCCCCACCCCCTATATCTCTCTCTGTTTCACTCTCTCTCCCTCTCTCCCTCTCTTTCACCCTCTCTCTCTTTATATCTCTGCAACAATGAAGATTAATAATAATAATAATAATAATAATAATAATAATAATAATAATAATAATAATAATAATAATAAGGATCTGAATTAATATACAGTGGCGTGGCAAGCTGGTGAAATAATCGATTCGTCTTCCCACAAAACCCGAAAGATCCAATCGACCAAGGAAACGGCCACGAATGCCGGATTAAACATAGGGATCTTGATGAGGAAGAATAGGCGAGTAGAAAGCATGGAAAACTTACGGGTTGGGCGCACGATTCAGAGGAGGAGGATGATGACCGGTAAGTCTTAACTCCGACGAGACTTGAATCGGATAATAGGGATGATTAGATGCGAATTTAAGAGTGTTAAAGGATTTGTTCATGGTTTTTGGGTCGAACCATAGGTTGAATTCATACTAGGTCGTTTAAATGCGTCGTGTTTGACTTCTTGGTCAAGTGCCGAGATTTATGGATCAAATTGGACGCGTTCGAATATGATTTACAGATCAATACTGTTTTGGAAAGCGTCGGTTGATGATGAGGAGCGTGTAGGAATCAATTAATTTGGTCAAAACGCGTTTTGGGTGGGTTTCCAAGTTTGTCCGAAGCTTTCCGGAATTATCGCCGGATTTACTGGTTTTTGGGCGGGATTGGCTTAAAGTTGGAATTTGGGTTGGTGGTTACAATGGAGGAGGTGGTGGTTATGGTGGTGGACATGGTGGAGATGGTGGTTAGGGTTTTAACCTTTGGGGGGAAAAGGGGAAGAAGATAACTGAATTTTTTTTTATTAAAATAATCATAAAATGTCACTCATTAAGCAGGTAAAAAGACAAAAATACCCCTGATCTTAACGAGATTTTTAAACTGAGTTAGTGAAAAGAACGAATTTGGCAAAAAAAAATCAAAACCTCAGGTGTTGATTTGCAAAAAAAAAAAAAAAAAAAAAAAAAAAAAAAAAAAAAAAAACTTTTTTGTACTAAAGTGGCAAACTGGAACATACATCAGGGACGAAATTGGCATTTAACTCTGAGTTTGAATCATATATCAACACCCCATGATTTAACCTCCTTCACACCAAGCTGATTCCTGAACCAAATAAACTTCTCCTTACTAAGAGCCTTAGTCAAAATGTCTGCCCATTGATCCTTAGTCTTACAAAACTCCAAAACAACTTCTTCATTGGCCACCATTTCACGAACAAAGTGATGTTTTAACTCTATGTGTTTAGAGTTGTTGTTTAAGATAGGATTCTTACTAAGCTTAATAGTGGACTGATTATCACAAACAAAACTGTAGCCTACTGTTGTTGCAGCTCTAATTCATTCAGCATTCTTCTTAACCTTATGGCTGGACAAGTGGGTGTTGTAGCTGCAATGTACTCAGCTTCAGTACTAGAGAGTGCCACAGTCGACTGTTTCTTTGAAGTCCATGTCACAACACCACTGCCCAAGGTGAAAACATTAACTGAAATGCTTTTCTTGTCATCCATACTACTTGCCCAATCACTATCACTGTAACCAACAAGCTTAACTTCTGCTCCTCTTTTATGCCATATCCCATATTCCAAAGTTCCTGCAATATATCTTAAAATCCTCCTGGGTGCACCCCAATGCAACTTAGATGGAACTTGCATAAACCTGGACACCATCCCAACAGAATAGGCCAGATCAGGCCTGGAATGGGTCAAATAAATTAACCCTCCAATTACCAAACTTCTATAAGTAACTGCATTGGCCTTCTCAACTTGATCTTCTATCCTTAACTTCTCATTGATCTGCATTGGTACAGTCTCAACATTACACCCCATCATACCAATTTTTGCAAGTAAATTCTTAGCAGACTTCTATTGAGACAGAAAGATCCCAGACTTTGTTTGCACAATCTCTAAGCCAAAAAAATATTTTAATAACCCCATATCAGATATATCAAACTCATCTTTCATGGTCTTCTTGAATTTATCAATCAGTTCTAAAGAAGAACTTGTGCATGTAATATCATCTATATATATACACACATAGATGATGTGACTGCTTTCCACCTTCTTAACATACAAAGTAGGTTCATTGTGACTTCTTTTATAACCATGCTTCAAAAAATGGTTGTCAATCTTAGCATATCAGGCTCTAGGAGCCTGTTTAAGCCCATACAAGGCTTTCTTCAACTTGTACACTTTGTCTTCATCACCATAACTTCAAATCCTTCTGGTTGCTGAACATAAATGTCCTCATTTAAATCACCATTCAAAAAGGCTGACTTAACATCTAATTAATGTATTTGCCATCCTAATTGTGCTGCGACATCTAGAACCACTCTTATTGTTTCAAACCTGGCCACAGGTGCAAATGTTTCTTGATAATCAACCCCTTCCTGTTGTGAGTACCCTTTCACTACTAACCTTGCCTTGTCCCTAAGAGTTTCCCTATTTTGTCCAATTTTGGTTTTAAAGATCCATTTCAGGCCAACCAGATTCTTTCTAATTGGCATTTTAACCAATTCCCATGTATCATTCTTTTCAATAGCTTGGTGTTCTTCTTTCATTGCAACCCTCCATTCTTCTTACTTGACAGATTCTTGATAGTTCATAGGATCTATGACATTGAGAGCAAATTGATAGGCAATAAGATCATCTAAAAGAGTGTTAGTGTCATTGTCATTGTCAACATTAACCTTCCTTGCAGTCTGGTACACTTCACTGAGAGCCTTCAACTTTGGAGATGGTGATGCACTTTCACTTGAGAGACTTTGCACACTAGATCCTTCATTAACACTACTTGAGTTGCAAGTATTTTGGATAAACTCAGTAGATGATAAGGAAGGCATTGGACCATGATCAGAATCATCTGCAGCAGTATCACTAATATATCCCATATCAGGAAATGGGTCAATATAAGTTGCATCATAACTCTTCTTGCCTGTTCCTTCTCCCCAATCCCATTTTGTGTCTTCATGCATCTCAACATCCCTTCTTGTGTGTACTCTTTTAGTCTGAGGATTATACAACTTGTAACCATCAGTTTCAGGAATATAACCAATAAAAACAGCAGCTTCTGACCTGTCATCAAAGCTTCTTCCTTCCTTGATTTGGAGTCACCCCATATGCCAAACTACCAAAGACTCTCAGGTGATGATCTACTTCAGGCTTCTCATTATACCAAGCTTCATATGGAGTCTTATCATTTTGTGACTTGGTAACCATCAAATTTATTAAATACACTGCTGTTGCTACTCCTTCTACCAAAAAATAATTAGGCATTTGTTTTTGTTTTATCATGCTCCTGGTGAGTTTTCTGTTTTTCCTCTCCAGAACACCATTGTGTTGTGGTGTGTAGGGAGGAATAAGTTTGTTTGATACCATTCAATTCACAAAATGAATTGAATTCTTTAGAACATAACTCACCCCCTCTGTTAGTTTTCAAGGTGTTGAGAGAACGCTCAGCATCTTTCTCAAACAAGGCCTTAAAAACTTTGAACTTTATAAAAACTTCTGACTTTTCTTTAATAAAATAAACCCAACACATTATAGTAAAGTCATCAACAAATAACAGGTAATAAAAACTACCTCCCAAGCTAAGCACTTGCATTGGTCCACATACATCAGCATACACAAGCTCAAGTTTCTTCTTAGCCCTCCATAGCTTTGAACTGAATGCATGCATGGCTTGTTTTCCAAATATGCAGCCTGAACAGTTTTTAGCGGCCTGAATTTTGGACAGTCCAATCACCATTTTCTTGTCATGAAGAGTCTTTATGGATTGTGAATTGTAGTGTTCATATCTCAAATGCCATAGATTTGAATCAGATTGACCAGTAGCAGATGAGGAAGATTAAGCATGTGAAGCATCCATTAAGAACATGTTGTTCTTAGCAACCAAAATAGACATAAGAGTGGAACCTGTTCTCTTGTTTTTAATAACACATTTACCATCATCAAACAAGAGTGAGTACCCCTTTCTCATCAGTTGTCCTACACTGAGAATGTTGTATTCTTAATTTGGTGCATAATACACATCATCAAGTAGTCTGTACCCACCATGCTTCACATCAATCTTTATTGTCCCTTTTCCTTCCACAGCCAAGTTCTTTTTATCTCCCAACTTGACACTTATCTTAAAACTTTCATCCAAATAAACAAAGTTGTTCTTGTTACCTATCATGTGATTGCAACACCCAGAATCCAAGAACCATAAGCATGAGTTTCCATTGCAACCACTGATCCCATATTCACCAGCCATGAGAGCATATTGTTCTATTGGAACAAAAGCTATAAACAGATGTTGTTCTTCTCCTGTATTGTCATTATCTTGTCCTTCATTATCTGCTACATTGGCATGTCCTTCATCACTATACTAACAATCCCTTTTGATATGTCCAAACCTGTTACAGTTATAACATTAGGACCTCTATTAGTCCTCCCTCCATCTCTTCCTCTAGCATAACCTCTTCCTCTACTTTTGCCATTTCCTTGTGGACTTCTGCTAGTATCTCGAAACACTTATAAGGCCTGTTCATCAGTCCTTTCCACCTTGTAGGAAATTCTTTTCACTTCACTGATTTTAACCAATTATGCACTACCACATAACTTCACTAATTTACTTCACTGAAACATTTTTTGGAGGTAGCACTCCACTGATTCTTTTTTTATTTAAATTAAATTCTAATCTTTGTTTTTTTTTAAATTCACACGGTTTTACCACCAAACAGTCAGATTTCTCATAAACCGTCCTACCAACACGATAAAAAATAATTATGTGCATTAAAATCGGTTTCATCTAACCGTCAGAAAATATTGAATTTCACATGCAAAACCGTTGAGATTTTTTTGTATATAAACCACCATACCACGGTGGTGAAAACACACTTCAATATCAACAACATCCACACCTTCAAAATGACTTGCTGGACCGAAATGAAGAAATGGCTCTGGTTGTATGCGTTAAGGATGCACAAAACGACACATCCTTGCAACGCCAACCCCGTAGAGGCTCATGGGGCTCAGGATATAGGGAAACAGGCTTTTGGGACCATGTCTTTGCTGACTTCAAACAACAAGTCGTCGAAAGCGATCGCACAATTGAGAGCCTACAGAGAAAATGGACCGATATAAACAACAAATGTGATCTGTGGACTACCTGCTATGAGCGCACCATGTGCCGACACCCAGGCATTGTGCCGGAGTTGGCTGTGGAGTTGACCCAGGTGAACTATGTGGGTCGTTACCGCAGCAACTTTGAGCATCTCCAGGCCTGGCAACTCATGCGTCAACTTTAAGCTTTATTTTCTATGTTTTAATGTATTTTTATTTATGTTTAATATTAATAAATTATGTTTTATGTTTTTATTTACTTTTGTTTTCATTTATGTTTAAAACTAACGATTTAAATAAAAAAAATCAAAATGTTGCTTGAGAACGGTTATAATAAATAAAAATTGAATTATACTAATTTAAAATTAAATAATAAACGATTACCAGCCCGTTAGAAAGAACCAGGAAACGGTTCACGTAAACCCTACCAGCACGGGTGACGACGGTGTTATCGTGCTAGTAGTGGAGTACCCGTGACCATTTCTGATGACGTCTCGTCCCCCTTATATAATTTAAACGCGAAAGTTTGAAATGCTAAAAGCCTAGAAGATTCCTCTTCATGCTTAGGGGGTTAAATGAGTTTAATCACATGGTTAAAATTTACTCATTTTATAACTAGATTTATATCTAGGGAACGTCCCGGGGTTGTAAAATCTAATATGACATATCAATTCTACATACGAAATAGACTGATGCGCTTTACAATTACATGCAGGAAAGTTTCAGGTAGCACCTAACCTAAAACAATTAATAATGTATCTACAATGTTAACGCCTAACCTTAAGCAATGTATAACTCTAATATTATAGAATTCATATTTACTGGTTTGAACATAATTAATGACTTGCCTATACATGATTAATGAATAACCTGAACACTTTGTTTTTTTCCTGTATGAACAAAACCCCACAAAAAATAGTCGTTTTTTCTCCGTTTTTTATATAGCACTATGGTATTCGTTGGAAAGATAATAAAACGCTCGTTAATTTGGTGTAATTTTTTTCTTTAAAAAATCTCGTATATAAAAGATATTAACGTTTAAAAATTATGGGATGAAACATGAGAGAGAAAATCCAATTTTGTTTTTAAATTTTTTTTCCTAAATTAACTCAACGCCACATGACACTTTAATTGTTTTTTTTTGATTTTTTTATTGGTGTCACATGAGATCCTACATTGCACTCTCAAGGGGGAGAATGACCTCTTTGAGTGCCATGTAGGTTATAAAGTTTTGGAATATATATATATATATATATATATATATATATATATATATATATATAGGATTTGGTTCAAATGAGAACTTTTTCCCAAATTGAGAAGGAATAATGCAAATAAATAATCCCAACTATTAACTATTGGCCAATAACAGTCCCAACTACGAAAATTACCAATAGCGGTCCTAACTTTCGACATATTGGAAACCAACGGACCCAAACTAACGAAAGCTAATTCCGTTAGTGTGATGCTGACGTGGCATGCCACGTAAGATGCCACGTATGATCATTTTGCCACATAGGATGCCACGTATGATGCCACATAGGATCATTTTGCCATGTAGGATGTCACGTAGGATCATCTTGCCACCTAAGCATGTCAAGTCAGCATCACACTAACGGAGTTAGCCTCCGTTAGTTTGGGTCCGTTGGTTTCCAATATGTCGAAAGTTGGGACCGCTATTGGTAATTTTCGTAGTTGGGACTATTATTGGCCAATAGTTAATAGTTGGGATTATTTATTTCCATTATTCCAATTGTCACACCCTCAAATAACCACCTGCAGAGTTTTACCGCGAGGCGTGTGACACACCAGGATCCAAGTCAACGGTCACAATAAACGACGTCTAAATGTAAAAACATACGTAATAAAAACCATGCATAAGATTTCAAATTCAACATTTAACAGTGCGGAAGCATTAAAAGTTTACAAAAGTCATGCAGAAAATAAAACATAAGTTCCAAAGTTTAACATTTCCAAAACATGCCATGAGACCCTAGACGCAAGACGACCCAGTGCGACTCCGTGCGCCTATCTGACAGCTGCTACCTTAGCGACCTGAGAAAACATGCTAAAAGAGTCAACATATAATGCTGGTGAGTTCACAGGTTTTGTTTAAACGTTTAGAGTAATCCTTCGAAAACCGTTACCATCACAATTACTACTATGCTTGTAAGAACGCTAGCTAGGCGCAGAATAAGATACTCATACGGGTGAAACCATTGCTGACTAAGCCGTGTAATGACCCATAGTTTCCTATGGGCTACCGTCATCACCGGTAGACCTTGTTTTATTAGAGACAATATGCACCCGCCCGGTCCTACCGTCGAGTGGGGTTTGTCAGTTCCCATTAGCGCTATCCATATTTCCCCGCCATACGCCCATGTTAGTGGTTTCTAAGGGACTTTTTGATGAACCGTATAGTACAATAAGTAAGCCATAGTATAACGTGATAAAGAGTAATGAGTTACAAAAGAGTTAAAATAATCCATAAGTAATAAAAGAGTTTTAAGCATGTTTCTCCCCCGAAAACCAAAACAGATAAAAGTGGGGCCGTGAACTCACCTTAGGTTGCGTATTCCGTTTAAGAGTAAACCGTATGTGTGATATGAGTAAACCGTCTGTAAGATATGATAGCCCCAACTAGTGGCGACCTATCATAAGATATGTGTTAAGTTAGACTAATAACCCGCAGGGTTCATTAGTCCCTAAGTCCAGTCCATGACCATGATGTGTTTGAAAAACGTGTTTGACCGACAACCAGACTACGTAAGACAAGACTCGACATCCCATTGGTGACCCGACATTCCACGTGTTCATCTCATACACAAACATACACAAAACATGCAATTCAGCACTTAACATGCGTTAAAGTTCAACGATTCTAACACATAGGTCAATTAACGTACGAACAAGTCCGAACACGTGTTACTATGTTACTAAGCATGTCACGGGGTTCCTATCATGTTCCTAGATGTCAAATCGGGTTTCGGGATGTTAAAATACACTTACAACAGCATTTCATGCGATTAGGGACTTAGCATGCAATTAGGAAAGTCAACACGTGATTAGGGATGGTCAACAGGCAATTACCAGGGCTAATCGCCCCTTATGTTAGGTGATTAGGGCTAATCACATGCATATTAGGCGATTATGGTCATGTGGCATGCAATTCAGGGCTTAACTAGTGATTAGGGTCACAATTGCATGACATGAAGGCAATTAGGATCACAATTGCATGGATTGATAGCAATTATGAGGCTAATCGCCTACTACATCACACGAGTAGCCCTTGTCTTAGGCGATTATGCCCCTAATCGCCTATAACATAGGCGATTAGGATTGCTAATCGCCTATAGTGCAGCAAATGTGGTTTTTCGCGCGTTTAACCCTCCAAATCAGATCCGAAACGTGCGCAAACACCCAATAATCATCCAAACATATTAACAAACATATTTCAAGAAAAACCCCTAAGTTTTCATCATTCTAACAGTCCCGAATGCGAGCGTTTTCCCAAAATAGCAATTTAACATGAAAACATCACATCAACATGCAAGAACTTGCCCTAAATAGCAAATATCCAGATCTAATCACCTAATCACGTTGTCCGAAAGCATCCTACTGTTCTAACATCATCCTAGAGCAAACCCTAACATCAAACAATCAACAACACACCTCATATCATCCTAAATCATCCAAAATCCTTCAAACGGGTCAAAACATCAAGTATCAACAATACACGACCAAAACCATTCAAACTCCTAGGACATTATCATACTAACTTGGAACAGCTAAAAACATCATAATGTCACAAAAACAACCATGATTAAATCCCAAAAACTCTATCTTTAATCACATACAACACATATAACACATGTAAAGGTGTGGGTTTGTTTAGAAACGGTTTTAAATGGATTTTCAAAGACAAAAACCTTTATAAGTCAGGTCTGGACATTTAGGGAGTAAAACATAATCATTTAAAGGTTTGGGTTTGAAGAACACACCTTGTATTTAAGAGTAGATGATGGAATAAGCTTGGAAATGGTTGTTTGTGTGTAAAAATGGGTTCCAGAGGGTGTTTGTGGGTTGAGATATGTTATGGGACGGCTAGGGTTGTGTAAATAATGTTTTGGAGGTCAAGGGTGGTATTTATAGGTGTTTTTAGTCGTCAGACATGTTGCAGGCGATTATGGAGCTCTATTAGGCGATTAGGGTGCTAATCGCCTAAAGAAACAAGCTAATCGCCTAACCAGGCAAGCTAATCGCCTAATATAACAGGCTAATCGCCTAAGGAACTCAGGCTAATCGCCTAAGACCTCAGGCTAATCGCCTAAAGGGTCAGATGTGGTGTATTTGGTGCGTTAAACTCCGTTTTAACATATGTTAACACATTTTCACATACCGATAAGTCACATAATGATTATAAACACATAATACATGAAAGTAAACACGTTCACACTCGTTCACCAATCCCCGGGACTCGAGACTTGCGTATGTTAAAACTCTAATGACGTGCGACTCGACTCGACCGACCTTGTTTTGTGTAACGTATGCGCGACTCGCTAAGGTAGACTTACTAAGTTTTCAAAAGTTAGTTACCGGAAGTTGCCGGGTGTCACATCATCCCCCTGTTAAAAGAATTTTCGTCCCGAAAATTTCCCGAAGTCGAAAAGAGAAGACAAAATAAGGAGAAAAATTTTCCGGGTCGTTACATCATCCCCCTGTTGAAAGGAATCTCGCCCCGAGATTCTTTTGGCCCCAACAGTGATGAGCGTCGACCTCTGTGTATGCCCAAGTAACGTTCCCCAAGAGACAGCGAGTGAATATGAGACAAGAGACCCCCGATCGAAGGCCTACTGGAGACTACTATGATCGGTATAACTAACCCACTGGTACCGTCCGAGTAGCATCCCCAAAGGACCCTCATCGATCCCAAAGAATGAGAAGTAAGGACCAAACCACAAAGAAACCACCCGAAGACACGAACACGCAACCACGCGAATAAAAGTAAAAACAAAGCGTAACAAGAGATAGGAAGGAATACGTACGAGTAACAGTGTCCGGGTCCACCTGGTCCTCCCTAGCACTAATGACATCAGCACGAGCAGCTCGTCCGCCATCTTCAATGTTCCCACCACCACCTACAGCCCTGGCTTCAGCTTGATTCAACTCTGGGCAGTCCTTCTTAAGATGTCCCGATTGACCACAACGAAAGCACCTATCCCCCCGCTCTGGTTTAGGGCAGGTACGCTTGAAATGCCCCAACTCGCCACAATTAAAGCAACCCTGATTTCCCCGAGGAACAGAAGCAGGGACGATTGCTTGTCCCGAAGCCGTCTGAAGATTGACCCTGCAGTTCTTGGCAACATGGCCCATCCGCTTACAATGTTTGCAACGAAACTTCTCGCATTTGCCGAAATGATGGTACCCGCAATGGTTGCACTTCCGGTGCTTCCCAATATAGCCCCTATGCTTCTGGCTAGACGATGACCCTGAAGCTTCAAGTTTCACTTTCTGCGGCTGCACCCCGGCTGTGGCTACATCCTTCTCGGCATCCTCCCGTTCCCTTTTGTTGCTCTCAGTCCCTCCAAGGATGTGGGGTTCGCACTCCATGAACACCTTAAAAGTACACACCTGCTGGCCCAGAGGAGGTGGCGGTGGAGGATAAACGAGATTTCCACCGTCGCCTTGCTGAGCAGTCTGGTAAGCAGCAAGAGCAGCAGTCACCTGTTGCTGGATTAAGTCCTTCAGCGCTTCTGGGGTTATGTTGATGCTACCGCGACTCTCGTCACCACCGTGTCCACCACGATTTCCAGACATCTTCTGCCGAAACAAGAACCAAAACTCTCAGACCCAACACCAATGCTAAACCAAGAGAATACGAAAAGTCCAAGATCGGGTCCAAATGTGACCATAAATCCCAACACGAGATCCACCAAGTCTTCCATGCATTTCAACTTATGATTTCGTGTGCACCCGAAATGATAAATTGCTCTACATGGTCCTCAAGGCGTGCCCCGAGCTCGAACCTCAAGTCACCCGGTACCCACACCTTTAGGAATATATAACTAACTCAAAAGATCAACAAACAGGTTTCCTCGAGCGTAAACCCGAAGAAGAAGATAAAGTGAAGCTAGGAATAACCAAGGATAAGATAGGTAATGTGACACTGTGTGGTAAGGATACCGACACCCCGACAAGGTTAGTATGTTTACCAAAAGACACGACTCAAATGTATGTGACCGTCTAGTGTGTGAGACTCGGCTATAGTCTAGACTCTACATGCAGTCCTAGTTCACTATAACCATTGGCTCTGATACCAATCTGTCACACCCTCAAATAACCACCTGCGGAGTTTTACCGCGAGGCGTGTGACACACCAGGATCCAAGTCAACGGTCACAATAAACGACGTCTAAATGTAAAAACATACGTAATAAAAACCATGCATAAGATTTCAAATTCAACATTTAACAGTGCGGAAGCATTAAAAGTTTACAAAAGTCATGCAGAAAATAAAACATAAGTTCCAAAGTTTAACATTTCCAAAACATGCCATGAGACCCTAGACGCAAGACGACCCAGTGCGACTCCGTGCGCCTATCTGACAGCTGCTACCTTAGCGACCTGAGAAAACATGCTAAAAGAGTCAACATATAATGCTGGTGAGTTCACAGGTTTTGTTTAAACGTTTAGAGTAATCCTTCGAAAACAATTACCATCACAATTACTACTATGCTTGTAAGAACGCTAGCTAGGCGCAGAATAAGATACTCATACGGGTGAAAGTCAACATATAATGCTCGTGTGATGTAGTAGGCGATTAGCCTCATAATTGCTATCAGTCCATGCAATTGTGATCCTAATTGTCTTCATGTCATGCAATTGTGACCCTAATCACTAGTTAAGCCCTGAATTGCATGCCACATGACCATAATCGCCTAATATGCATGTGATTAGCCCTAATCACCTAACATAAGGGGCGATTAGCCCTGGTAATTGCCTGTTGACCATCCCTAATCACGTGTTGACTTTCCTAATTGCATGCTAAGTCCCTAATCGCATGAAATGCTGTTGTAAGTGTATTTTAACATCCCGAAACCCGATTTGACATCTAGGAACATGATAGGAACCCCGTGACATGCTTAGTAACATAGTAACACGTGTTCGGACTTGTTCGTACGTTAATTGACCTATGTGTTAGAATCGTTGAACTTTAACGCATGTTAAGTGCTGAATTGCATGTTTTGTGTATGTTTGTGTATGAGATGAACACGTGGAATGTCGGGTCACCAATGGGATGTCGAGTCTTGTCTTACGTAGTCTGGTTGTCGGTCAAACACGTTTTTCAAACACATCATGGTCATGGACTGGACTTAGGGACTAATGAACCCTGCGGGTTATTAGTCTAACTTAACACATATCTTATGATAGGTCGCCACTAGTTGGGGCTATCATATCTTACAGACGGTTTACTCATATCACACATACGGTTTACTCTTAAACGGAATACGCAACCTAAGGTGAGTTCACGGCCCCACTTTTATCTGTTTTGGTTTTCGGGGGAGAAACATGCTTAAAACTCTTTTATTACTTATGGATTATTTTAACTCTTTTGTACTCATTACTCTTTATCACGTTATACTATGGCTTACTTATTGTACTATACGGTTCATCAAAAAGTCCCTTAGAAACCACTAACATGGGCGTATGGCGGGGAAATATGGATAGCGCTATTGGGAACTGACAAACCCCACTCGACGGTAGGACCGGGCGGGTGCATATTGTCTCTAATAAAACAAGGTCTACCGGTGATGACGGTAGCCCATAGGAAACTAAGGGTCATTACACGGCTTAGTCAGCAATGGTTTTACCCGTATGAGTATCTTATTCTGCGCCTAGCTAGCGTTCTTACAAGCATAGTAGTAATTGTGATGGTAACGGTTTTCGAAGGATTACTCTAAACGTTTAAACAAAACCTGTGAACTCACCAGCATTATATGTTGACTCTTTTAGCATGTTTTCTCAGGTCGCTAAGGTAGCAGCTGTCAGATAGGCGCACGGAGTCGCACTGGGTCGTCTTGCGTCTAGGGTCTCATGGCATGTTTTGGAAATGTTAAACTTTGGAACTTATGTTTTATTTTCTGCATGACTTTTGTAAACTTTTAATGCTTCCGCACTGTTAAATGTTGAATTTGAAATCTTATGCATGGTTTTTATTACGTATGTTTTTACATTTAGACGTCGTTTATTGTGACCGTTGACTTGGATCCTGGTGTGTCACACGCCTCGCGGTAAAACTCCGCAGGTGGTTATTTGAGGGTGTGACAGATTGGTATCAGAGCCAGGTTTCACCCCAGGAAATCTGTAACACCCCGCCCCTCTCACCACCAATATTGTCCGCTTTGCCCATCCAGAGCTCACGGATTTGTTTTTGGGTGCCCAAGTGGAGACTTCCCAGGAGGTCACCCATCCTGGAATTTCTCCCCCCTGAGCACGCTTAACTGTGGAGTTCTCCTCTCATCCACTAACATTAAGCCCCAAAATGCGTTGGTGATTTAAGAGGCAAGACATTACTTATGAACCAAGGATCTCTCCTGGCCACGGCCGATGTGGGATTTTCCTGGGGTGTCACACCAATTGAGAACTGTGAGAACCATTTCTGGGCTACAAATTTTTCTAAAGCAAAAAAAGCTTTAATCGCTGCTTTATATGCAAGATTTTTTTTTAAAATTTTTTTGTATTTTTTTTTCAATATACGCATGTGTATAATTGCATTATACACTTATGTATAATGCAATATACACATACGTATAACTGAAAATGCTATATACACATATGTATAATTGTTATATACACATATGTATAAATGAAAAAATTTCTTGCATAAAAATATGCGATTAAAGCAAAAAAAATTTTTTTTTGCCTTTATATGAAGTGTGTGGTTCATAATGGTTTTCTCAGTTCTTAAATAGAGGTTGGTTCTCTTAGAATCCATACCCTATAGGTGGTATATATAGATTATAACCATGTAATAAAAGTATACAATTTTTAAGTCTGTCATTATTTAGTTAGCATCATATTTGGATTCGTTTTTTGACTTTTCTTGTACTGTTCCTTTCGTGGATTTCTAGTTTTGCGTTTAAAAATTGATTCCCGTCATTATCTTAAAACGTATCAAATAACCTTAAGATTTTCTTGCAGATTTTGTTGAAAATATCATCTTGTTATATTAATAAGATAAATTAAAAAAACTTATACTTTTATGTTTCTTATTTCACTAGTACAAAAAAAGCTCTAAAGTCGCGGTGATATAGGCCTGAAGACGCGGGCACAAACCGTGTCTTAATAAGGCGTGTCTTTAGGTACTAGACAACGACTTCTAATTCTTGGACCGCGACTTCTAACCTGGGCAATTAAATACTATATTATATAATAATACCGCGTCTTATGTTTATACAAACCGCGTCTTCTGTTTTCAAACCTACCGTGTCTTCTGCTCATTTTTTTCCAGCAACATTTTTTTCTGCTCATGTCCATTTTTTTCCAGCAACATTTTTTCACCTGCTGCTGCTCGTTTTTTAACCTGCTGCTGGCTGCTCGTTTCTATTCAATACATTTCCTGTTGCTGCCAAAATCATATACATTTCTTTTGTTTGATTCCAAAATCAAAATCATTTTGTTTCATACCAAAATCGATCCAAACAAAAGATTAAAAAGAAACATCAATTTGTTTCAAGTTACATACTTCAACTTACATATCAAAATCATCCTAAACCTGTTCAAAACTACCCACGACCCATACACATTCAACCCGAAAATATACGAATACCTAGTTCACTAAAAAAAGTTGGCACTAAAGTCTTCAACATAAGATCGATATCCTTGTCCGTGGCATAGCTCGTATTGTTCCACATCTAAAATTAAAGTAAATGGTATAAGTTACAACGCATATAATCGGAAAAAAAATTATAAATACTCACACCTAAAACAAATTCTAACTACTTTAGAAATATAAATTACTTCTTGGTCTTAGGCGCTAACATAAGGTGCGAGTGAAAATGGGATATTGAGTACATAAGGCTTAGGCGCTAACATAAGGTGCTAGTGAAAATGGAATATTGGGTACATAAGGTTAGGTGCCTTGTTAGCATATGTTGTAACTCTTAGGGTGATGAATAAATAGTTGCCGTTCTAAAAAAAAGAAATACAAAATACTTACTCTTATCGGAAATTGGTCTACATAGAAATGGAGAAACTCAAACATATGCTGGATAACTAGGTATCCGCATTCCCATCCGCTTTTTTGTTGTTTACACTACATTAAATTAACAATTTATTATTTAAATAAAACTTAAGAAAATCAAATAACTAATTAATAGAAAAAATAAACATGCCCGAACCATTGTATACGGTAAAGCTATTCAAAGGCGTTATGAATGAGATTTGAAGGCCGATAATGGGAAGAATCTTTATTGCCTCGCATTGATGTAGAATCCAAAATAAATACTTGTCGTATGCGTGGGGCAATAATGAACAAAGACCAATGGCCACTACAAAATTAAGATATGAATAGTTAGGTAAATTATAGTAATAAAATGAATGAGAAGTAATTAAAATACACTTACTCGGCTAAGTACGAGGCAAGAAAAATGTCTTTATCTTTATGATATTTCACTATATCCAAGATGTGACCTTCAACTTCGTCAGGATTGTTTTTACACATATCGCTTATGATTGTGTTAACATTTAAGAAGGCACATCGGTTGAGTTTTGTCTCCTTCGACTGCTTATAAAAGTACCGTAATGTAAGACCCTACCCCTAAGTTGTTACAATTAGCGGATTTAAGTGGGTGTAAACATCATTTGAACACTAGTTACCAATTATCAAATAAGTACAAAACATAATTCATACCCAAAAACCGGATGGGGTTAAGTTTTACAAAACAACCAAGTAGTTAATATTAGTTAGACACAGCCGAAACAAAGTGATTTCGTTCAACTAAGCTATGTTATGGCTAGTTCCTACAAAAGAAGTTCCATAGAACGCGTTCGGTTTGTTTTGATTGCTTGATCTTCCATCCGGTTGTCCATCATATCCCCAACCTGTCACACATACATCGAATAGGGTTAGTTAGCATTAAAAAGCGTTAAAATCGGAAAAACGGTCGAAAAACCCAGGCAAGATGTTGTGCACGGCCGGTCCCTAGCGCGCGGGCTGCTCCCAATGTTTACAGAAGCTGTGCTCGGCCGCGCACAAGGGGTGCGCGGCCGCGCGCAGCCCCCTGATACTGTTTTCTTGCTTTTTCCCAGCCTAACTCTTGGTTAAGGCTGCAAATTCACTACCTCGGCCCCTACAATCCCTTCGGATCTCTTTTACCTTGATTTATGAATGTATAAGGGTGCCTCGGGCTCTACAAATTCGCACGGGATCTCTTGTGCCTTGGTCCTATTCTCTGGTTCACTTTTCTAGACCCTTTTCTTACCTATTTGACCCACTTGAGTCTTTAAAGGTTAGCATATCATTATAGTCGCTTAGACTCATACGCATTCGTACAAGTCGCGAACATGGCTTCATTTCCTAAGCAAACGTTATACTGGGATTTCTTTCGGACTACCTAGTTCTTGGTAAATCCATATTTTTCTAACTTGTTATCATATCAAAATCTCTCAACTCATTCCTTCACAATAACATTGCAAGTATTCAACACAATTTTTGTATAGCAAGTGACTACAACCATAACCATACTAACGATATATACATCCTAAATATATATATATATATATATATATATGTATAAAGGAGATTAAAGTCATCGAGTGACTTACCTCAAAAGCAAGCTTCCTTAGCCTCGCATCCGTGGCTCCATGCCTATCCAAAGCCACTCTTATTTACACCTAATACGTGTAATCCACATAGGTGATCAAAACTTGTTCTTAGGTATGATTTACCTAATTAACCACACAAATGTTTCATCGAATTTATCAATATCAATATTTGATCAAGTTTCTTGTGGCATTTTATCAAACACCTTGTAGATGTTATTTTCCTAGAGTCATCTTTAGAACTTGGGGAATCTAATGGATCCTCCATGGTCAAGATTTATTATCTCAAGCAAGTTAATATTACTTCTTAGTTCACAATTCCCCAATTTCACACTTAGGAGATACTACCATTATAATTTAGGTGTGGTCCTCATGTTATCACTAAAACCCACCTTACACATATCCAATCATCTTCACATGGATCACACTAATCTTGTATGTATTACCATTCTTTTGACTAGATTAAACATGATTAAAGTCCCCTAATGCAAGAGCAACCTCTAATAATCACTAAACAAACATTTACAAAACACTCAAGAAATATCACCATGATCATACATGAAGCATATATCAAATTAAACCAATTAATTGATACCTTTGGGTGTGTAGGACCTTAGATGATCCCTTTTTGCTTCATGCACGAATTTCCTCTTTGAATTTGGCTTGATTTTGAGTAGGATTGGAGGTTTTAGGTTAGTGTGTGTATTGTGTGTGTGTGGATCGACATATGCTCTGCATATGTTGATCCTCCCCCTTTTGTTTTATCATTCACCAAACAATAGTTTGGTGTTTTGGCGGAATTGGTCCTTCCAACTTTTGGCCAAGCATTTAGTACTTAATTTGCTACTCGATCGGGTGATTAAACTCCGAAGTTTCCATCTTAGCATAAGGCACGGTTCAGGACTACGGGGTGTTACAAAGACCCATACAATGGGTTTTTAGCCTTGTTTAGATAATACAGTTGACAAGGCTACTTCCTTATGTTAGGAATTTTGTAAATTTCTGATGAGTGGGTGTTTTACTATGTGTAAATGTGGTTAAATATGTGTTTTTATGTGATTTATTGCATGGAACATAGTTACTTTGCGAATGTTTGTGATTTGCAGGTGGACGGTGGTGAAAAGCATTAAGCGGAGCATATTTGAGGGTTCCGGGACAAGTTAAGAAGGATTGGAAATCACCCGAGAGCACCGGAGATGAAAACACGAAGAATAGCCAATTTTTACACAGGGGCGCAACCTATCAGCAGATAGGGGCGCAACCTACCTCATCAGGGCGCAACCTTCTGATGACAAAGATTTCTGCCTGATGTGCGCCCCTAAAGGGCGCAACCTGCTTCACCAGGGGCGCAAGCTTGCGCCCCTATCTAATTATTGACACGAAATTCCGGATTTTGGCCATATTTAAAGGTTCTTAACCCCACAAACAAAGGAGACTTTAACCCTAGCCGTTTTGGACGATCCTAAGACGAATTTCACACTTCCAAAACACATTTTAATCATTCTTTTCATGCATCTATCATCAAAATCATCCATGGAAGCTTACACAATCATGATGAGCGGTTAGTTTCTTTATGTAACCACCTCCGGGTGTATGGTTAGTTTGTGGAACCCTTTAACTTGTTTAATTTGGTACTTGGGATGGTTTTTCACTTGTTTGAAGAATATTTGTGGTTTAAATCATTTAAATAATTCATCTGTGTTGCAATTGCTTATCCTTTTATCATTCGCATTCGGTTTTCTTGCATCGTGAGCAGTTTGATAATTGGGAGGGTAATTGATACTTGTGGGTTGGTAATCGAATTGTACAGGTTATTATTAAAAACTTGTGTTCGATTATCACTTGATTTGAATCGTTCAACAAAACCATGTCTATGTGGTATCCTATCATTTAACTAGGTTTGGGTGAATCATAGAACCAGAAGCTCGGAGGGGGTTACTTCTTTCTCCTTATTGTTTACAACTTTTCATATTCATTTTCTAAATTTCAATTCAAAAACAAAGCAATTAGTTTTTAGTTAATAGTCCACTTTACAAAACTACTCTTTCCACCAATTCCCTGTGGAGACGACTCAACTTCCATATACTACTATTTTCTTATTATTTTTTATTAACCCAATGACATCGATCAAAATGGCGCCGTTGCCGGGGAATAGGTGCGTTTAGTGTAGTTTTTAGTTTTTATTGTTTATTTATAAAAATCCTAAAAAAAATTGTATTTTTCTAGTTTAGTTAGTTGATTTAATTTATTTTTATTTTTGTTCAGTATTACACTTGGTGTGTTAGTTTGTGCAGGCACAGTGACATGCAAAGACACTATGATTAGCTGGGTAGAAGATGACCCATGTGATTGTTGCGGGAGCCCGTATCATTTGTTTCACGATTGTCCAGTGGCCCGTAGTAGGATTAAAGCGTATAGGGAACAACAAGATCGAATCATATTCGGTTTCACAAATCATGAAGGTTCACCTTTATCATCCTCATATCATCAGCCACTCTCGTCAAACTCTTATTGCTATTCTCAGTCAAATATTGCATATCACGGGAGCTCAAATTTCCAAGGGAACTACAACAACCAAAGAAACTATCAGCAAGGATCGGGAAACAATCAAGGGAGTTCTCAAGGCAATCAACAGGGTGGATCTTCGGGCAGGATGGATTAGTGAAATAGATGTTGACTGAGTTTATGAAGTCAACGGGTGATTTCATGAAGGAGATACGGAAAGATCACGAGATTCAGGACAAGATGCATATGGAATTAGTAAATAAAGTTAACGAATTAGCAGAGGAAATCGCATATTTAAAGGCTATGAGAAACAAGACCACACAAAATCCTCCTATTCCTAAAGATTTTACAGTAGAACCGGGTATGGTTAATGATGAGGTGGTAGATGAGCTTATGGATTTTCCTAACCAAGAAGTTGAAGAAGAGGTCATGGAAATCAATACCATGCC
The DNA here is from genome assembly GCA_032199755.1 of Ambrosia artemisiifolia. Lineage (NCBI taxonomy): Eukaryota > Viridiplantae > Streptophyta > Magnoliopsida > Asterales > Asteraceae > Ambrosia > Ambrosia artemisiifolia. The sequence continues at coordinate 8,543,198 of CM063521.1, forward strand.
AATTCCTTTAGTCGTTGAAGAGCCACATGGGGATCGGGTTGTAATGGAGGCAGTCTTAGAAAAGGAAGTTACAAGCCTAAAAGAATACGTGACTTCTTACGTACATCCACTTGCAGACACACCTCTTGAAGAACCAGTAAACCAGGTAACCTTGGTGTATTCTAACCATCCTCTTATGTTTACTAAGAAAGCCAAAAAAGTTGGGGCTGATGGTTCGAGTGGAAAGAAGAGGAAGGTGAGTTGGGAGGATCTTGGGCAAATTATTATGAAAGGGACTCGCAACACTTCAGCGGATATGTCGATCATGAGCAAAAATATGAAGACTCGACATGTCAACTACCGAACATATGTTGGGAATTCGGTAGGAAAATGTGGATTTCAATTGTTTCGTATTGATTCACCAGACATGTTGGTCATGAAAGAGCAAAAATGGAATCGGAATATAAACTACCGGGCATACATCGGGAACTCAGTAGGTAAATGTTCGCTACGACCACCATGAGAGATATAGTAAGTATAAAGTCCGGCTGAAGACTCATAAACTTAGCGCTCTCGGGAGGCAGCCCGAGGTACGTGTTTTATTTTCTTTCATTTGTTTTGTGTGTTTTCGTTGTTTCATAGCCATTCAGCAGCCAAGTGTGGGAATGTTGTGCGGACATGATAGGTTTGGAGTATTCAATCCAATACGCATCAAAGTCGATGTGTGTTCGATGGGGGAGTGAATCAGGTCCATGTGCTCCTTCCTTTTCTTTTGTTGTTGCTTGTTTATGAAATTTGGTGGTGTGAAAATCTGTTCGTGAAGGGAATGGTTTATTTTGTTACTTTGAGGTGTTAGTCAGCTTTGGTAGTGATTGAGGTTGAACATGTTGAGTAGTGAAGGACTGAAAACCATACATTGGTGACAATGTATCCCAAGTGTGGGGATGGGGACCCGAGGGAAGTAAGGCAAAGCTACTTACCGTTGCAAGAAAAATTGGGAATTTTGAAAATTTTTGAACAATTTTAATGAAAAAAAAATCTTGCAAATTTGTCACCTTTTTCACTTGATCAGACACAAAAGCCGCGTTTTCAGTTGCTAACCAGTCCTTTGCCAAGTATGAAAAATGAGACCCTTGATCATGGTCATCCCTTTAAGTTTCATGAGAGTTTTTCTGACAAGCATTTTTATAGAAACTGAAAAAGAGATGCCTAACTAGGGGTAACATGCTTTTAGGAATTGCATATGCTACATGTCGGCAACCTATATCCCTACTTTGTGAGATTTTGAGCCTACTAGATTGATAGATATTGATATATATGTTCATTTGTTGAGAGTATGCCAAATGTTTCCTTGTTGCAGAATTTGTGTGATTTGATACATGCTAAAGTTGTAGGCAAAACATGCACATAGATGAGAAAGGCAAATTAGGAATCCCTTTGTTGTGTTTGAAACCATGTGATTGTGTTATGTTGACCCGTTTATCCAAAAATTACCCTTATTAGCCCATGTTGAGCCTATACCCTTTTATTTGATTAAACCTATAATATTACCCAAATTGACCCGTTTACCTTTGTGTCATAAATTGATGACATCCATTGTGTTTGTATTGTGTTCAAGTGATTGAGTTATGTTTAAGTGTGAAAAAAAACAAAGAAAAAATATATATATGAAAAAAAAGAGGAAAAAAAAGAAAAAAATTGAAGTGTACGTGTGTTATGGGTCAAATATGCCCAAAGTTGTTTGATTAGTGTATTATTGTGTAGTATGAATAAGGATAGTCATTCAAGCGTGTTGAAACCCTTGTTTTTTAACCCAATTGTTAAGCCAAATCATTCCTACCTTTACCCTAAGCCCAAAACCCATAAGACCTTTTGATGTATGCATAATTTACAGCTTCGGTGTGATTGTCATACAAACCTATGATAACAGGGTTACATTCTTGGTTTTTTGAGAGACTTATACTAGCACATTACAAGCTAGTCCAGAAATAAACCGAGAGGAGTGATCATTGTGAGGGGTGTGTAGTATATGTGTATGATGATAAGCATGTTAGGTTTAGTTAGGCAAGTCTTGAATTTAAAATGTGCCACACTTGCTTGTCAGTCTGTCAATCTCGATTGTGTAAGTCTATGGGAAGGGTATGATTCGGGGCCTTGAAGATTAGTAACGGTAAGGGAATTGGAAGCGGCTTGTTAGCAAAGTGAGTAGTGTTTTGTGAGGCTTTGCTTGGGGGCAAGCAAAGGTGAAGTGTGGGGATGTGATGAGTGGGTGTTTTACTATGTGTAAATGTGGTTAAATATGTGTTTTTATGTGATTTATTGCATGGAACATAGTTACTTTGCGAATGTTTGTGATTTGCAGGTGGACGGTGGTGAAAAGCATTAAGCGGAGCATATTTGAGGGTTCCGGGACAAGTTAAGAAGGATTGGAAGTCACCCGAGAGCACCGGAGATGAAAACACGAAGAATAGCCAATTTTTACACAGGGGCGCAACCTATCAGCAGATAGGGGCGCAACCTACCTCATCAGGGCGCAACCTTCTGATGACAAAGATTTATGCTTGATGTGCGCCCCTAAAGGGCTCAACCTGCTTCACTAGGGGCGCAAGCTTGCGCCCCTATCTGATTATTGACGCGAAATTCCAGATTTTAGCCATATTTAAAGGTTCTTAACCCCACAAACAAAGGAGACTTTAACCCTAGCCGTTTTGGACGATCCTAAGACGAATTTCACACTTCCAAAACACATTTTAATCATTCTTTTCATGCATTTATCATCAAAATCATCCATGGAAGCTTACACAGTCATGATGAGCGGCTAGTTTCTTTATGTAACCACCTCCGGGTGTATGGTTAGTTTGTGAAACCCTTTAACTTGTTTAATTTGGTACTTGGGATTGTTTTTCACTTGTTTGAAGAATATTTGTGGTTTAAATCATTTAAATAACTCATCTGTGTTGCAATTGCTTATCCTTTTTATCATTCGCATTCGGTTTTCTTGCATCGTGAGCAGTTTGATAATTGGGAGGGTAATTGATACTTGTGGGTTGGTAATCGAATTGTACAGGTTATTATTAAAAACTTGTGTTCGGTTATCACTTGATTTAAATCGTTCAACAAAACCATGTCTATGTGGTATCCTATCATTTAACTAGGTTTGGGTGAATCATAGAACCAGAAGCTCGGAGGGGGTTACTTCTTTCTCCTTATTGTTTACAACTTTTCATATTCATTTTCTAAATTTTAATTCAAAAACAAAGCAATTAGGTTCTAGTTAATAGTCCACTTTACAAAACTACTCTTTTCACCAATTCCCTGTGGAGACGACTCAACTTCCATATACTACTATTTTCTTATTATTTTTTATTGACCCAACGACATCGATCAATTTCGTATTTCATTCGGATAAATAAAAGTCACATGTGCTCTTATTAATGAAAAGCAAGGTTTAAGAAATTTGGGGTGTTACACGTAAACAAAGAAAAAAAATTAAATTTAATGTTTTAAGTTAAATATAAACAATGTTAATAGTAATAATAACTTAAGAAGTAAACCATAACACAATAGTGAGATCAACCAATTCATTGGCGAATAGCGCTAAAATCAATTCAGCCTCAATAAAGGAAACAACCTCGGTAGGAAACATAGTCTCGTAGTTTGAAAACGGAAATGTGGTAGCCCAGTCGCCTTGAATGTATGCACCTAGTTGACGAACCATATTTTGATACCACTCCTCTCTGATTTCTACCACCTTCAACTCTAAACTTACTTTTTGGGCATGTTTTTCTTGATCTGTCATTTGAGCTTCAGCTTGTTTTTCTTTATCTTTGACCTCTTTTCCTTTGCCTTTGGCTTGTCTCGCCTGTTTCTCTTTGTCTTTGGCTTGTTTCGCCTGTTTCTCTTTGCCTTTGGCCCGTTTTTCTGTGCCTTTGACCGTGCTTTGAAACTTCTGAACAACAGATTTCACAACCTAAATATGAACTTAGTTAAACTTAACAGATTTTTACAACAAATCCAACCAGTCATTTGTTAAGATCTTAAGGGTATATATGTAAAACTACATAAAACCATTATAATTCAATTAAAATATTAATCTTCCAGCTAATCAGTTGACTAGCGATCAGAACCATTCCCATCCCGAACATGTTTAAAGTCATTGATATACAACAATGGACAGAAACTTTCAGCAATGGCATAACGTTTTATTTCATATTTATTTATTACAATTTAAAAAAAAAGTCTACAACTTTGGAAACCAGAAACTTTCAGCAATGGACAGTTTCACAGAACTATTATGTAAGCGATTTGTAAGCGAAGATGATATACAACAATGGACAGAAACTTTCAGCAATGGACAGTTGTTTATGTAAGCGATTGGTATATGAAGATGATATACAACAGATTAGTGTTTCATATATTGGTTGTAAATGCTTCCAGGCAGTGTCTAACTTGTAAATGCTTCCAGTAAGGCAAGTCCCAAAAGATAGACTTTTTTTCCAAATGCCTACTGGTTCAGGACGGGTTCTTTCCTTTCTAGCTCGTGAAGATCGACTTCTTTTCTTTCGTTTCCCTAATACGACTTTTAAATTTCTAACTCGTAAAAACGCATCAAACTATTTCCTTACATTTCTATGCTCAGCTTTTCCATCAAACTCCACCGTTCTATCCCGAAAATCATGATTATCTGGAAGGAATCTTTGATGTCCCATGTAAACAGTTTTTCTGCAATTATTTAACCGCATCGAACTCGTGTCATCTTCACAAACAGGACACGCTAGTTTACCTTTCGTATTGTATCCTGACAAGTTGCCATATGCTGGAAAATCACTTATGGTGCAAAAAATCTTGGCACGCAAATCAAAATATTCTTTCTTATAAGAATCGTATACGTTGACACCCGGACTCCATAGAGTTTTAAGGTCATCTATCAATGGATATAAATAAACATCAATGTCATTACCGGGTTGTTTCGGACCTTGAGTCAACAACAACATCATTATGTATTTTTTTTCATACATAACCACGGTGGAAGGTTGTAGATGCAAAGAAGAACTGGCCACGTACTATGACGACTACTCATGTTTCTAAAAGGGTTGATCCCGTCCGAGCTAAGTCCAAACCGTATGTTTCTGATCTCGTTACCAAATTCTGGATACCTATTATCAATAGTTCTCCATTGAGGTGAATTAGCCACATGTCTTAATTTTCCATCATTTAAATGGTCATCTGAATGCCAAGGTAACAATTTTGCTTCTTTCTCATTTGCAAATAACCGTTTCAGTCTAGGTATAATAGGGAGATAACACAACATTTTAGCCGGTGGTCCATTTTTCGACAAGACATCATCAACTTCATCTGTTTCACGTTTACGTTTATATCTAGACGCACCACTTAGAACACGTATGATCATTTTCAAACTCTTTTGTATACAACATACAATCATTTGGACATGCATGTATTCTTTTAACTTCTAATCCCATTGGGCACGTCATTTTTTTTTGCTTGGTATAACGAAAGTGGTAACTCGTTACCTTCAGGAAGCATGTCATTTAATAGCACCAATAGATCTGTGAAACTCTTATCAGTCCATCCGTGTGTTGACTTTAAGGTAGACATTCTTAAAATAGCACGGAGTTTTGAATACTTCTCACAACCATCATACAATGGTTTTAAATCATCTTCAAGTAATTGTCTTAATTTATCTTGCTCGTCATCACCAATGTTAGTCTCTCAATCATTATATATATCGTTTAAGTTATCATTGTCATGATTCAATAAGTTATCATTGTCATTATTCAAAACGTCATTTTCGTGATCAATATTGCGTTTGTTATTATTACTTGTATCATTGTCTGCATTGAGTGACGACGTGCCACGGTTAGCAAGCGATTCCCCGTGCTTTGACCAACAAGTATATCTAGGCATAAAACCATATCTTAACAAATGAAACTTTATTTCTTCAATATCAAGTTTCTGGAAATTTGTACACGATGCACAAGGACAAAAAATTAAATGATCTCCTGCATTCACCCTATGAGCTTCTGCGACGTTAATAAAATTCCGAACCCCCGCCATATAAACTGCATCAGTACGACTTCGTTTGAACATCCAGTCATCACGATCCATCTGAAAATTAAAATGTACAAATAAATGATATGAACATATGCATATGATGTAAATCGGTGCTCTAAGGTGGTGGATGCTAACCCACTTTTTGAATACTCTATCTCACATGTATACTTTTAACGAGACGACATTTAAGAAAAAATCGGCAGCATTTCCCCCCTAACTCCCCAAGCATTCGTAAAACCGCAAACTCGTGGGAGTAGTGGAAATACCAGCCGATTTTTTTCTTAAATTCCGCCTCGTTAAAATGTATACATATCCTAAATGAGATACAATATTCAAAAAGCAGTCCCGAACGGGGACTATTCAAAATTTATCTCTATTAGATAAATTTTGAACGGGTATGACGTATATTCTAAAGGGTTAACCTACAGCGGGATATATACATGCACACATATATATTTGTAAATATATATATATATATATATATAATTAAGTTTGATTATAATCTAGTGATAAAAATTGAAAAAAAAAATATAAATTTTAATTATACAAATATAGAAGTTAAACAAATAATATTAGTATTACACAAGAAAAAGAAACACTAAGATGATTAAATATAAAAAATTACTAACCTTAAAAGTCATTAATGGTAGAAGTGAATGTTGACTAAGAATAGGAAGAGGGTGGTGAATGGTGACGGTTGTTGAATGAAGATTGGGATGGTTGGTATCTAGGTTAAAAAGTGTTGGCTTAAAGTCGCGGTTCAAGTAAATAGCAAAAGTCACGGTTCAAGTAGCTAAAACCCGCGTCTTTTGCTTATTATAACTGCGAATTTTGCAAACAATTGTAGTAGTGTTTCCATAATGCACTGGATGGCATTCTGAATTATTGTTTGTGACTCACTTCAATATTAAAGTATTGCATGGGTACGAAGTAAATAATCGGATAAGACCAGATGTCTCTAAGAAAACGAGAATATTTTTTCGATGAAATCGAAATTCTAATTCGTTGTACCAAATGAATTCCTTTACATAGAGGGTCGAATTATCATAACGAGTTAGGTAAAATTCACAACTCTAAATTGTATAATTGATGGCGATGATTATTAGTACCAATCAAAAGTATTTATTGAAAGTCTTAGTAATACACCTGAAGAGGTATAAAGGGTTTATACCGAACCTAAGACTCATTTAGCCATTTAGATGAGCCGCGACCAATATGTGCAAGTCAACCTCCAAAGGAGATGTTCAACACAATCTAGATCCGGAAGTCAAATACACCGAAGAATAGTACAACTAGTCCGAGCCTCACAGAAGTACAACATCTCTGACTAGTATAAATACCTCTATTTCAAGTACAGGTAACACACATGAACCTACACTCCAAACCTTACTTTCTCTTTCTAAAGCAAATACTTATCTTCACGCCGGATGGTGGTTACAGAGAGGTCCTCCATCATCCTCTATGGCGAGCCCAACGGTTTATTCGTTTTGCAGGTTCATTAATTCAAAGATCTAATCGAGCTAGTCAACATCCAAGTCCTAAGAAACCAGTTTTTGGATCTTCACCACCACTGCTCGGTAATAGCCTCAGTAGTAAGTAGGTATTAGAGCATTCCCATTTGATACACCAAAAGTATGTGAGTGTGTCCCTAAAATTATATGGGATGAGTGTAAGTGATTGTGAGTTAAGGAGAGAGATAATATTTGGTGAAAGCATTGTTCACCCTATAAATATTTTAATATTTTTGTAAATAGTTGTGAGTGAGGAGAGAGAAAATGTAATTACAAAAGAAGGAAAAAGTATTATTTGTTTAAGAACGAGAGAGAAAATTTTAGGGTAAAATAGTGATTTTTAGTGTAATTTGATAGAGGATATTTAGTGGAGTTGACGAGAATGCTCTTACTATATTACTAACTAGTTATTACCCGGAAGCAAGGTTGTAGAAAGAGCTAGGCGCTAGGCAGGCGGCGAGGTCTAGCCTAGGGACTAGTCGGGACTAGGCGAAATTAGGCGTTTTGTAATTTTTATACGTATTTTATATATATACATATACCTAGATTTAGGTGTTTTTTGAAAATATGTTAAGATAAACACACATAATACTTGAAATTTTTATACTTATGTTATATATACACAGATTTAAGTGTTTTTTTTTTTGAAAATATGTTAAATATAATAAATTAACTACCTAAATTCAAACATTGGCATATATAATTAATAATATAATTATATTAGGGTCTGTCTATTGGCACCCCCCAAAATTCTATTTCAACTCCCCTCTGAAGTGCCTCGCTTAGGCCAAAGCAAGGCGCTTCAGTCAAATCAATGTAAGGCTACATCCGAGGTAGCATGGGAATTTGAAAAAGGTATTCCAAGCGTCTCGCTTTGGCCTAAGCGGGGCGCTTGGCACAAGTGGGAATGAACCTGGACATTTTTTGTGTTGGGAGGGTTTTGGGTGGTTTTTTATGTTTGTTTTGAAGTGTTTTTTTTTTAAACTTTTTTATTAAATTTAAGTAACCTTTTAATCAGGTTAATTATTTTTTAAATTTAAAAAACGTGATAACCCTAATCAAACTATAATTAATCAAGTAATCCTAACTTTAACCTATTAATCGGATATTTATTGTTTTGATCTCATTGGTTTTACTGGCTTGCAATTTATAATTGGGTGTTAGTTCATTTATTATTTATGGGTTTAATATTTATTAGACAATTAAACATTCAAAACAGACAACATATATATAAACAAAAGATCAAGTGCATAATAATAATAATAATAATAATAATAATAAGTTTGTCCATACAAAAAAAATACAAGTAAAAAAAGTCTACCACGGTGGTGGTGGTGGGGCCCCCGGTGCTGGTCCACGCCCTGGTGGTGTGCGTAACTCTACCTGCCAATGCGAGGCCATCGCCTGTATCGAGTCGACCGTCCACTCCCGACTCTCCCGGAGCTCACCAATGCGGAGATCGATGTCCTCTGCCACGTAACGCGCAGCAGGAGTGAGGTCATCATATATATAACGGGGGTACTGCTGCTGTGGTGGCGACGGAGGAGGTGGGGGGCCGTCATCGTCGTCAGCATCAGCATCGTCGTCGTGACCCGCCATGTCCACCAGCAGAGGATATCCCGGACGCAACTCAGTGTAGGCCGGTATATCAGCGAAAGTAGGAAGGGGGGCCGGCTCAAAAGCCCTCTTGGTTCCGATAGCTCGAAACCGCTGTACACCCTTCGAGACCTCGAACAGGATCCCCATGCTCCGGGCATTGGCGTCACCGAGCTCCACCGATAGGATCTTGGGCAACAGCTAAGGGTCAGTATCTGGCGAGATCCCCAGACGACGCGCGATATAAGTGATGAACGCCCGGCCATGGAAATGTGAGCGAGCCTGGCGCATGTGGCAACACTTAAAGTACTCGACCAGGGACGCGGCTAAGTTGCACGGCTGCCGCATAATCAAACAGTATAAAAAGAAAAGGCCACTCTGGTTGACCTTCTCCCGGCTGTTCCCCCGTGCTGCGATAGAGGTGGCGATCGCATGCTGAAACTAATAGTACAGGGGGTCCCTAATCGACGTCGCCTTCGCATAATTCGCACCAAAGTGCGAAGTGGCGATGTACCTCCAAAATCTGACTAGGGTCGCCCTATCCACCCTCTTGAGAGCGTCCCGGTATAAAGCAGTCTCAGTCTCCGGGGCTGTGTACAACCCCGAAGCAACAGCAAACTCCTGCAAAAAATAATTGTAAATATTAACAACTTTTGGTAACATAATAATAAAATGACAGATAATTGAAATAACATACCTCATAGGTCAGCTGCTGCCAGTGCCTCGCCAACTGAAATCGGATGAGGCGAAAAGTCTCAGCTGGGTTTGAGTTCTGGGACGGATCCAGTACCTCGAACGACGACAGAAACTCTATCGTCAACGCCCGGTAAGAAGGTTCCTGGGCTATGTCAAAGAGACGACGCCATGGAGTGTCAAACCCCACAAAGTCGTTCGCCCTCCCGGTTTCGCCGACCCTCTCCAGAAGAGGCCAACTGATGTACATTTGAGGGTCGACAGCCATATGACGCAGCTTCGTGTAGTTGCGCCGCGCATCCTTATACCCCTCCTCAAAGTGCAGGTACGGGTGGTCCTGTAAGAGGTCCGGTGGTGGAGCCCGTCGCCTCCTCTTCGGCGCAGGCCTCGGTGCAGACGACCCAACGTCATCTCCACCACCGAAAGCCCCGTCTGAAAAACCTGCCTCCATATCTATGTAAACAATAATTTTTAATTATTAATAATAATAATAGTAATAATAATTATAATAAATAATTTTGTAAAATACGCGGAAGACAGACCATCATACCGGGTCGATGTCAGTCTTCCGCATATAGCCCCGAGTACCGAAACCGATACCGATTCCGTACCTAACCTAGGGTGTTCGGTATCAGTACCCACATTTAGGGGTTTCGATTTCGGTATTTTCGGTATCCGTAGGGGATCGGTATGGTATCGGTATTTTAAGGTAAAATACCGATACCGATACCGAACCAATACCGTACCAGGCTCATCCCTTCTTTTCATATCTTATCATTCGATACAACATTTTTAATAATAATAATAATAATATTAGTAATAATAATAATAATAACATTAGTAGTAATAATCGTAATAATAATAATAATCGAAATAATAATAATAAAAATAATAATAATAATAAAAACAATAATAATAATCGTAATAATAATATTAATAGTAGTAATAATAATAATAATAATAATAATAAAAACAATAATAATAAAAACAATAATAATAATAATAATAATAATAATGGTAATAATAATAATAATACTAATAAAAACAATAATAATAAAAATAATAATAATAATAATAATAATAATAAATAATAATAATCATAATAATAATAATATTATTAGTAATAATAATAATAACAATAATAATAATAATCGTAATAATAATAATAATCGAAATAATAATAATAACTAGGTATTAGTTGCCCGCGCTTCGCCGCGGGTGCGGCTGTTGTGCGAAACGCGGCGGCAGCTCCTGTTGCGTTGAGTGTTTGGCGAACGTTAAGATCGTACGCCACTGTGGGAGCTCCTGTTGCGTGGAGGGTTTCGTGGACATAAAGATAATATTAAGTGACTATTATTCTTGCGTTGGCTTCAAAAAAATACTCGCGGCTAAAAGCTAAAAGTTTGGTGGTCAAAGTTTGAAATCCTAAAAGCTAAAATTTTGGCCAAAGTGCAACGCAAGTTTTAAAAAGTTGAGTGGTCACAGTTTGAAATCCTAAAAGCTAAAAGTTTGGTGGTCAAAGTTTGAAATCCAAAAGGCTAAAAGATTGGTGGTCAAATTAGAATAAAATAAAGTTAAGCTAACAGTTAGTGGCCAAAGTTTTAAATCCTAAAAGCTAAAAGTTTGTTGGTCTAAGTTTGGTGGTCAAATTAGAAAAAAATAAAGTTAACTTAAAAGTTAGTGGCAGAAATAAAGTTAACGTAAAAGTTAGTGGCCAATATATATATTAAAACAAAGACCCTATTGAAATGTCAATATATAGATAATTATTGGTCTAAGTTTGGTGGTCAAATTAGAAGAAAATAAAGTTAACTTAAAAGTAAGTGGCAGAAAATAAAGTTAACGTAAAAGTTAGTGGCCAATATATATATTAATAGAAAGACACTATTGAAGTGTCTTTCTATTAATATATATAGATAATAATCGAAATAATAATAATAATAATCGTAATAACAATAATAATAACAATAACAATAATAATAATAATAATAATAATAATAATGATAATAAAAATAATAATAATAATAACCAAAGCGTCTCGCCGAGGCCAAAGCGAGACGAGCGAGACGCTTTGATCGTCTTCCCCACCGAAACCCCAACAAGAACAATAACTAACCTTTCTCCGATGATTCGAGTGTGGTGGATATGGAGATGGTGGTGGAGGAAGGCGGCGGCTGCTGTCGGAATGGGGGACGGCGGTGGTTCGGCGGAGGGTGGTAGTTATGGTGTGTGTGTGTGTGTGTGTGGAGAAGGAGAGCCAAGCGAGGCAGATCTGAAGCCTCGCTTTGGCTTTTAAACCCAAACGAAGCACCTCGCTTAGGCCAAAGCGAGGCGCTTCGGTAGAGTAACCGTCCAACCCAGCCGCCTCGCTTTGGCCAAAGAGAGGCGCTTCAAGAGTTTTTTTTTAAATAATTTTTTTAATTCATTTTAAATAGTTTTGGTCGATTAAAAAAAATTTTTAATTAATTTTTAATAATTTTATGTTGTATCCAATCCAAAAAAAATTCGTTCGAAGCGTTTCGGTTCGTTTCTTGCGTATTTGTGAATTTCGGTAAAAACATCCAAGTTTGAAGAACATTCATAAATTGTTATATGTCATACACGGACTAAACAGTCGATACCGGTTTTTTTATATTAATTAAAATTTCGCGTGTCTAATCGATTTCCTGGAGTTCCAGACTCTGTTTAACGCGTTTGGGTAGGTTTAATTGGCCGTTTGTGGTTTTCGGTACAAACATCCGAGTTTGAAGAACATTCATAAATCGTTGTACATCATGGACGGACTATACAATCGATGCCGGTTTTTTATAATAATTAAAATTTTGCGTGTGTAATCGATATCCATGGACGATGACGGTATGTAAGAGCTGTGACGGTGAAGCGCGTAAGGAGAGTATGGCTGGGACTGGGAAGGTCGTACGAGGTCCTCTTGTGATGGTACGAAAGAGCTGTGCCAGGGAAATTCAAACTCCTCGTCGGACCCACTTTCTTCAACCTGCATATGCAAGCTCTTTCTTGCAGATTGTTCTCTCTTGTGTTCTTGCTGCTTCTTGGTTGGACGACCACGGGCTTTCTTTTGCACAACAGGCGCTTTATTGGGGGAGTAGTTGCCTGTGACGATTTGTGCAAATTTGTCCAGGTAGTTTAACTGGGTAAAAACTGGTTTTGTATCAATCGTTTCCTTTAATTCTGCCCACACCTTATCTACATTTATATCTTCGCAACCAGTCTTCGCAGGTTTGAAGTCAAGCTTCCTCCAGAACACGTCTATCGAGAACAAACGGATTTCCTGACCTGAAAAAATAACATATGTTATAAAGTTAAATCATGTAATAAATTATGTAGTAAAATCATATTGACACTAGTACTAATTACCATCAAGTTGTAACTGCTCGAGACGACAGGCACATGGCAAAGCACAACTATTATAAAGCTGGCATCCACAAGTGTTATGGTAACGACGCATGGACGTTTGAAGACGGTCGATCTCTTCGTATATCAGCTGAAGAGCATGTTTGCTAACCTTCCGAAGTAACTTATCAAGCAATGGCTGCTTCTTGTGCTGGTTCATTGTTTTTCTTAGGCTTTCTTCAAAACCTTTTTCAATGTCTCTGTATTGCTTATCAACCATTTGATCAACGGACTTCACAATTGTCGACAACGAGTTGCGATTGCCTGGAAGGTAACTTTTAATTTTGGCATGCATGCCCTCAACTCTGTTGGTAGTGGTCTGGCGGAAGTTCAGCGTTTGGTTAGTCCACGCAGACACAAACTTTTGACGGAACCAGTCCAACCAGTTATTCTTCGTGTAGAAAAAAACGTCTGAAAAATATAACCAAAACTTGTCAGGCGTGTGTATGTAAACAAGTACATATGTAATTATGTAAAACTACTTACCTAGACGATCCATCTTTTCCAGATATAACTGAAATTTCCCCAAATTGTATTCGTATAGGGTTTCAGTCGCAGAGTCACACGCCACCAAAACATTCAAACAAATTCCTTCCACTCCCTATCCGTGAACTCCTTCTTGTTGTTCCTGTTGATATTCTGCGAGATATGAAACCGGCAGAGATACTTGTATGCCTTTGGGAAAACCTGATCACACGCGTTCATAAGCGCAAGGTCCCTGTCTGTCAAAATCACTCGCGGCTCCATACAGTTGTCCAACATAGACTTTATCCTCTCCAACAGCCACAGGTAGTTACCAATCTTCTCAGAAGAAATAAACGCATGGGCAATCGAAAACGACTGGTTTGTCGACGCCATACCCACTACCTGAACAAACACCATATTGTACATGTTTGTATTGTAGGTGGCGTCAATCATCAGCACATGCAGGAATGCGCACCACATAGTAAATGAATGTTTGTGAACGAAGAAAATATCCGTGAGAGCCTTCGTGGTTTCATCTGCACGCGTGTAGTAGGTGAATCCTCTCTCCGTCAGAAAGTATTCGAGGTGCTCCATTGTACCTTTGGGAATGACTGCCTTTTCAGCATTCATCATCTGAGCCGCATTATGTATATCTTTCAGGGTAGTCTTTTTCTTCGGGTTCTTTGAAAGGATCATTCTCCAGATGCTACGCTTGGGAACATCATTCTCTGTCATCTGCCCGACCAGTTGTCTGTCATCCACAGAAAGCCTTCTGGCATACGGGTGACCCTCTAAGTGTTCAAAGGGAGTGTGGTTGTGCGTCGGGTTTTTCACCTTTAACCTCCAAACCCGTGTCCGAGTTTCAAACACCCCTGTCAACTTAAACGGGCAACCAATTTTTTTGCTACCCGTCTTCCTCACCAAAGCCACACTCATATGCTCCCCCCCCCCCCCCCCAAGAGTGCATTGAAATACAACCTTAACAAAATAAGTTTATTAATTAAAAATTAACAATACTCTTAGCAAAGGAGAAACGTAATCCTAAAGGTGTGTGACCCGAAAACCACTGGTGCACCCATAGGAAATTAACCTTCACCAACGATAAAACACGTGTTTTTAGTAACTAATTTATAAGTTAAGTTTATTGTTGTTTTTTAAATAACAATTTATAAAATACGCATTTGTTAATATCTTAAAAACAATAGTGACTGAAATATATACCTTCACGAAATGTTCTCCTCTTTTCTTCGATCTTTTTATAACTATGACGTCACCATTTGCCATTCCCGTATCATGTACCCATTCGACCAACTCATCGCGTGTCGAAAATGTCCGGTTAGTCTCGAACCAAAGGTTGATCGGGTTAGGTCCTTCCTCCCGATCTTCTACCCGCTTCTCATCAAAAGCGATGTCTTCATAGTGCGTATAGTCTTGTTCTTCAAATGTGTCATCACCACCGTAAGCGTCGTAAGTATAACCATATGCAGGTTGACTAGGCTTGTCTTCAAATTCATACGCGTCCTTCCAATGTGTATTCAAGTCCAATTGTACGGCATTGTCACTGTAACGAATGCCAGACTGACCCTCCTCGACATTACTAGACCGACCCTCCCCGACATTATATGACCGACCCTCCTCGACATTACTAGACCGACCCTGCCCGACATTATATGACCGACCCTGCTCGACATTATATGACAAACCCTCCTCGACATTATATGAATTAGAGTCGTAAGAATCACCGAAAATTAAGTCGTAATACGACATGTTATATGTTGTGGATAAAGAATTGAAATCGAATGAGTTTATAATGAAATCGAATGAATTTATAGCCAAAATCTGATGGGATCAGGCGCCTCGCTTAGGCCAAAGCGAGATGCCTGGGTAATTATTTCGAGAGAATATCAAGCTTTACGTTTAATCAAACTCTCAAGCGCCTCGCTTAGGTCTAAGCGAGGCGCCTGGGTTAATCGTTTTCAGGGGAATCTCAGTCTTTATGTCTAATCAGGCAGCCAGGCACCTCGCTTTGGCCAAAGCGAGGCACCTGGCTGCCTGATTAGACATAAAGACTAAAATTCCTGAAAAAGATTAACCCAAGCGCCTCGCTTAGGCCTAAGCGAGGCGCTTTGATTAAGGGGTTGATTTAGAAGTTGGGGGGTTTAATTAGAATGACCCTTATATTATAAGCAATAAGCCTTGCCTTTTTAATAAAATATATCTAGAACATATGGTACAGATAGATTTTAACTTTTAATATATAAGAAACACATTATTATATTTATATATATGTAATTCTCAATGCATGAGCTGTCAAGTTCTACTTTTCAACCAATCCTTTTATTAAGCTCATAACTATTCATTTTCTTCTACATCCAACCTTCTAATAAACCCTAATAAAACACAGCCACTCCATCCAACTCTCTGTTAAAGCATTGATTCATCTATTAAGGTATGTTCTAATCCTTTAATTGTTCTTCATCCATCTATAATATGAATATATGGTTCAATCCCCCTTCAAATTTCAAAAATATAAAATAAAATAAATAAGCGCCTAGGCCTACCTAACGGCCGCCTAATGGCCAAAACGCCCAGAACTCCGACTAGGGCTTATTTCCGATATCACCTTCAGCCTAGCTGTGACAGCTGGCAAACTCAGGTTAGTAACATTGGTCAAACTATTAAGTCTATCTTAGCGAGTCATGCATATCGTATACTTAACCGGACCACTTGAGTTGTTTTGATGGTTCTGGGAATCATGAGTCATTACAATGATCCTAGAGATCATTGGGAGTCGGTCCATAACCATGTGTAAAAGGATTGGTGATTGGTATAATCGTCGGGGTTAATGCACACACGCAAGTCTCGAGTCCCGGAAATTGGTGAATGAATGTGAAGGTGTTAGTTATCATGCATTATGTGTTTATAATCATTATGTGACTTGTGAATGTGAATACGTGCTTATATGTGTTAAAATAGTGTTTAACGCGTCGAAAACCCATAACACCCTGCAGCAAGCGATTAGGAGGCCTAATTGCCTGTTGCAGGGGCGATTAGAGCCCTACTCTCCTGAAGGGGAGGCGATTAGGAGCTTCTAATTGCCTCTTGCTGCCTCTACTCGCCTGTAACCTCTGGAACGACTAGAAACACCTATAAATACCACCCTTGTGTTGCAAAACATTATTTATGAAACCCTAACTCGCCCCAAGCCTCCCTCACACCATAATCACCCTCTAGAACACGTTTTTACCCTAGAATCAATCCTATCAAGCTTTACACATCATTATCTAGCAAAACCTAAGGTGTGTTATCCATCCTAAACCCTTGTCATGTTATTATATTGATCCCTAAAGGTCCAGACCTAGCTTTGTAATGTTTGTGTCTTTGAAAACCCTTTTAAAACAGTTTTAAAATAAATCTAAACCTTCATACTTGTTCTATGTGATGTTATCATGCAAGATATGATTTTTATGATTAAAACATGAGGATTCTTATGTGTTTGATGCACTTCTGATATAACTGAGTTGTTAGGATGTTTATCTATGAGTTTGAAGGTTGTTTGTTGTGTTTTGATGCTAATATGCATTTTGACCCGTTTGAATGATTTAGAAGGATTTAGGATGTTGTAGTATGTTTTGGTGATTGTATAATGTTAGGGTTTACTCTAGGATGATGTAGAAACAGTAGGATGTTGTTGTGCAACGTTGTTATGTGATGAAATCTGGATATCTGCCATTTAGGGTAAGTTTTGCATGCTTGATGTGATGTTTACATAAAATTATGATATTTTAGGAAATGCTTGCAATTAGGGTTGTTAGAATGATGATAAATTTGGGGGTTTTTACTTGCAAGGGGTTGTTTAATGATGTGGGTTTGATGTTGGGTGTTTTTACATGTTTCGGATCTGATTTGGAGGATTGAACGCGCGAAATATGGCTTGATGCTACAGGGCAAGTAGGAGGGTCTACTCGCCTATAAAAGGGACGAGTAGCCCTACTCGCATGCCATTAGGGGCGATTAGCCCTCTACTCAAGTGTACAACAGGCGATTACAGCTCCTAATTGCCTGTTTGATTTCCTAAATGCCTGTTTGATTCCTAATCGTGTGTTTTGCTATTGTAAGTGTATTTTGACATCCCGAAACATGGTTTGACACCTAGGAACATGTTAGGAACCCCGGGGCATGTCTAATAACATGAGAACACGTGTTCGGACTCGTTTACGCTATGTATGCATTGTATGGTAGACTTAGTGAACTTTTACGCGTGTTAGGCGCATGTTTGCATTTGATTGCATGATTAAGGGAGGTACAACAAAAGGTTTAGACTTTAGATCTATAATTATCGAATTATATATAATAATATGATTGTTTACGATTTGTGTGAATAGTGTAGAGCATACCTGTGTGGCTTTACTGAAAATCGAGAGCAGATCGATTGGGAAGTCAGTGATGGAGGAGAGTGACGAATAATAATAATAATAATAATAATAATAATAATAATAATAATAATAATAATAATAATAATAATAATAATAATAATGCAAAAAAAATAAAATAAAAAGAAAAGCAACGTGACCTTCACGTTTCAAAGGCCCAAAAAAAGAAAAAAAGGAAACGTGATATTATCTTTTCGGAGGAAGCACCGAAGCACAGAGTGGCCGAAGGGGAAAATATTATTTTCTTGAGAGCGGCACAATTATTTCGATTGGCTTAGGGTTTCTTAAGGGAGAGAGAAGTGGGGAGAAGAGATGGAGATTAATTGTGTGTTTAGGGGTTTGGTTGAAGGAGGAGATGTTTTATAGATAGATTGTTTTTTTTAATTCATAGAGAGTGTCACGTGGCACATTTAAGAGAGGGTGAAGCCACCATTGAATGTCATATCAGCAAACATCAATTCTTTTATATATATATATATATATATATATATATATATATAGATACTAGATAATTTCTATTGAGCATAGTTACCACTGAGGCACTGAGCTAAATTATTGCGCTGAGTACATAGTTCTCACTTATGATCGGTTAACTTACTATTGAGCAGCCTATTATTTCTTCACTAGATTATACCCTGGGAACGTCCCGGGGTTGAGAAATCTAATATGACATATTAATTTTACATATGAAATAGAATGATGCACTTTATAGTTACATGCAGGAAAGCTTCATGTAGCACCTAACCTAAAACAATTAAAATGTATCTCCAATGTTAACGCCTAACCTTAAACAATGTATAACTCTACTATTAATATCTAACCTAAAACAATGTATAATTCCAATGCTAACTCATGTTGAAAATAGAATTCATATTTATTGATTTGAACATAATTAGTGACTTGCCTATACATGATTAATGATTTACCTGAACACTTTGTGTTTTTTTCCTGTATGAACGAAACCACACAAAAAATAGTCGTTTTTTCTCCGTTTTTTATATAGCACTATGGTACTCGTTGGAAAGATAATAAAACGCTCATTAATTTGGTGTAATTTTTTTCTTTAAAAAATCTCGTATATAAAAGATATTAACGTTTAAAAATTATGGGAAGAAATATAAGATAGAAAAATTCAATTTTGTTTTTAAATTATTTTTTTCCTAAAATATCTCAATGCCACAAGGGATGACACATGACACACTCAAAGAAGAGAATGCCTCTTTGAGTGTCATGTCATTAAAATGGTTTTAGCAGTTACTTATTTTTAGGTTTATATTCGGCTTTTGCATTAAAGAACTCGTTCAGAAAACTTTTGTAATCAACTTTCAAGATTGTACCATGGAAATGTTAAAACGCACAAATCCAAAATAACTCCCAAACAATTGATTATATGGATTTACAGATAATGAGCAATGGCGTATACAACAGCATTGAGCATAGAGCAACTGTTAATGCAACGAATGAAAGGATGTCATTGGCCACATTCTTCAATCTAAAGCTTGAAGCAGAGGTTGGACCTGCAAAGAGCCTACTAATGAAGACTGGAAACCAACCATTGTATAGAACACTCGTAATGGAGCAGTACCTCAAGGAGTTCTTCTCAGGCAAGCTCAAAGGAAAGACATTTCTCGAGAAAATGAAGATTGGAGATGAAGCCCATGAAACTTAATTGATCAAACATCCAAATCTTCTATTAATCATATTACTCGATTAAAACCACTTACGCAATTCGCTTATATATAATGTGTATAATAGCTATTAACCATTGCTTACCATGAAAATATATAGTTGATAAAATTTAAGTTGTTAATTTGTATGTAATATCATGAAAATCTTGTGGGAAATATTGATTCAAACTTTTTGTGTGAGAACCATAAACTCAATCAAGAAGAGAACTGGTTGGGATGAATGTCGCCCAAAGTCTGTTTTATAGAAGTAGACGTATCATCCAAAAATTCTGATTATTATTGTGATAAAACATAAAATTGTTTTCAATAATAATAAAGACATTAGTTACTTATAATTCTATTTAATATAATAGAAAAAAAGTGTTTTGGGTCACCCTAACCCACTCATACCTGCTACCTGGTCTGCCCACCACGCCACTTTTAATATCTAGATTAACACAATTCAAAGAAATGTTATTCAATTGTTTGCACACAGTAAAAAAAAACCCTACATTCCATTAATAAACACCAAGACTCATTGATCCAAATACTCCGGGTAGCACCTAACCTAAAACAATTAAAAATGTATCTCTAATGTTAACTCCTAACCTTAAACAATGTATAACTCTAATATATTAATATATAACCTAAAACAATGTATAACTCCAATGCTAACGCATGTTGAAAATAGAATTCATATTTACTGATTTGAACATAATTATTGGCTTGCCTATACATGATTAATGATTTACCTGAACACTTTGTGTTTTGTTTCCTGTATGAACAAAACCTCACAAAAAATAGTCGTTTTTTTCTCCGTTTTTTATATAGCACTATGGTACTCGTTGGAAAGATAATAAAACGCTCGTTAATTTGGTGTAATTTTTTTCTTTAAAAAATCTCGTATATAAAAGATATTAACGTTTAAAAATAATGGGAGAAAACATAAGATAGGAAAATCCAATTTTATTTTTAAATTTTTTTTCCTAAAATATCTCAATGCCACATAGGATGACACATGGCACACTCAAGGAGAAGAATGTCTCTTTGAGTGCCATGTCATTAAAATGGCTTTGGTTTATTATATGTATAGATTACTGGACCATGTCACTTCTATGTATTTAGTTACCACTTACCACTTACAATCGGTAGCAACTTAGTAGTAACTTTCGTTCCCTTAATAGATACATAAACATATTAATATTTTCATTAATTATAATATTTAAGAAACTAATTACAAACAAAATTGTTGAGTGCTAAGTGTAACCTAACCATAGCCCCACCTACTTAATTTACACATTAGGATCGATATGAATAATAAAGACAACTGCCCTCATACATACGGGTACCTAACTCAGCCAGTCAATATAGAATGGGATCCCTGGTCTTACCTGTCATATACAGGTCATCCTCGATCTCCTGAACCCTCCCACGTAACACCCATAGCTGTGTGTCATGAAAACCAATATTGTCCCGCACAGTATAGTGAGCGTGACGTACGGGGGTCGGCTCAAAGGCAGTGGGTAGTGAGGTGTCGGAGGGTGGCTGGGATGGACCACCAGTCTTGAAAGTAGAGGGAGCCTCGACATCAAAATCCTCATCAGAATAAGCTAAGAATCCATCAACAGTGGGCAAACATGTCCTCTTTCGAGCATGCGACCCCCTAAGCAGCTTCTTCTTCGGTGGCTCCGGTGCCTTTGGAGCTGAGTGCTGGGGGTCTATGTGTATATGATCGGTCATAATATGAGAAAGGAAATGGAGTGTGTGTGTCTGTGTCTGTGTGTATATGATCGGTCATAATATGAGAAAAGGCCGCGTGTCCAGACAGGTGGAATGGTTAAAAAAAGAAAAAAACTAATTTTAAAAATGGACCCAGCCTGAGTCGAACCCGGGTCTCAAACAAACACAAACAACATCCACACCAACTGATCTGCAACATCATTTGATTATGAATCCTAATCTACTATATAAATAACCTTGTAAACATGGTGGGTCAGGCCTCATAAATACAGTTACTATTCAATAAGCACGAGTATTAATATATTTATAATAGCCCTTGTGTGTAAATGACTTATATACCCTTAAATTCAACTATTAATGTTAACAATGTTCCTATCAAGGGCCAAAATAGTATAGAATTTAAACGCCAAAGTTTGAAATGCTAGAAGATTCCTCTTTGTGCTTTAGGGGTTAAATGAGTTTAATGAATAATGATGGTTAAAATTTACTCATTTTATAATTATAACCTTGTAAAAGTATACAATTTTTAAGTGTCATTATTTAGCATCATAGTTGGATTCGTTTTTTGACTTTTCTTGTACTGTTCCTTCCGTGGATTTCGAATTTTGCGTTTAAAAATTGATTCTCGTCATTATCTTAAAACGTATCAAATAACAATATAACATTAAGATTTTCTTGCAGATTTTGTTGAAAATATCATCATTACTAGTTTTTATCCCGGAAGCGTCCCGGGTAATATCTAATATTACATAATAAAATATCTAATATGACAACATAATTAATAACTTGTCAATATATAATTAATGAATATTATTATTATTATTATTATTATTTATTTTAAACAAATCTCTACCATAAGTTATCATATTCAAATATAAAAAAAAAAACGAATCTCTGCGTCGGGGTATAAATCTAGTGCCATTACAAAATATTATATAATGTCAAATGAATTCGGAAGTTTGTAATCGATCATTCTAAAAAGAACTAACATGAAATAAGGAAAAAAAGTTATTTATTGAAATATTGAACGCATTAGTCTAAGGGTTATGTGATGCGTTAAAAAATTCATGGGTATATGATCGGGTATATAGTTCGGGTATTTGGGTATTGGTTTCGGGTAATTGGGTCGGGTATCACCTAATCCCAGGCCCGACCCAAACCCACAATTTTTTTTAAACTAATCCCAAACCTGACACAATACCTATCGGGTTACAAAAAATAGTCGTTTTTTTTCTCCGTTTTTTATATAGCATTATAGTACTCGTTGGAAAGATAATAAAACGCTCGTTAATTTGTTGTAATTTTTTTCTTTAAAAAATCTCGTATATAAAAGATATTAACGTTTAAAAGTTATGGGTGGAAACATAAGAGTGAAAATAATAAAGGTTTAATATTTACATTTAGTATATTATGTATTTAATAGATTAGGTTAAACCATATTTATTCTTTTTTTTAATTGGTCTAGAGTTGCCACATCACATCCTATGTGGCATCTCTGTGGCAACTCTCAAAGGAGAGATTGCATAATATTATGACATGTAGGATTATTAGCTTTGCAATATATATATATATATATATATATATAGGGTAAGGTTCCTGTAGGAAAATTGATTTGTGTATGAAGTGTTTTCAACCATTGGATTTAGAAATGGATGGTTAAGATTAAAAGTTTGGGTTTGTTAGGATTCTACTAATTATATTTTAATAATTAAGGGTAGGATGGTCCAATAAGTGTTTTAAATGAGGGTAGTAATGCCATTTTCTTGTATTTTAATAAAGAAACCATTTGACTCTCACCCTTAAATCATGCTCCTCTTTCTCCCTCATCTTAATTTTAATCTTAATTTTATTAATGATTATAATTTCTCTCATACATTCAAACTTGTTCATCATTCAAAAAGAAAAAAACAAATAGAACCACAAAACCTTCTTTGCACCAGTTATTCTTCATCTTCTATAATAGTGGGTTTAAAGTAATAGTTTTTTTTTTTTTTTGCTGATCTAACCGAATAATAGTGTTTTTTTACTAAACATGATTCATATCTGTTAAAAAAACTCATGATTCGTTTTTAAAACACTACTGATTCGTATAAAGCACTACTGATTCGTTATAAAACACTCTTGATGTTATTATAAAACACTTCCGATGATATTATAAAACACTCCTTATTAATGCATATTAGTTTCTCTTTCATTATAAAACACTCCTGACGTTATTATAAAACACTCCTGATGTTAACCTTCTGTCATGACTTGAATAATCGAACAAGTGATAGAGATGGGTTATATGTTTGAAGAATCGAACAAGTTTTTGGGTATTGATCAACTTATTTGATATGGATATCTTATGATTTTTATGAAAAATAATGAATAATTAGTTAATTTAGGATGATTAATCTTCATAAATATCTAGATATTAGTTGCTAATTTAGTGGGTTTATAATAAATAAAAAAATGGGCAAAAAGTCTATAATGCCCTTCATCTAAAGATTTAATTAGATTTGATCTAATGGTTGAAAATACTTCTTACACTTCCTACACAAAACAATTTTCCTACCGGATCCTCTACCTATATATATATATATAGGATTTGGATCATTTGAGAACCACCATTTAGGGAGAGAACCAAAGAACCAGTGTGAACAGGTGGCAATTTTGTAAATATGAAGGTGTCTACAAAAAACCCCTCCATCAAAAAATTAAAAAAAAATTATATAACCTAAATAAATAAAAAAATAAAAAAAGTAAAAACACCAAAATGATTATTTTGCATTATTAATTCGAAAAAAAATAAAAAAAATAAAAAAATAAAAAAATGGCTTGTGACGTCATATGACGTCATCCTGATGCACATGTGCATTTCACTGTTATATATACAGAAATACACCGTATGCACATGTGCATTTCACTCTTAAATCGCACTTTTGAATGAATTGTCAATTACCATAACTAAATGATTATTAAATGGACGCGATATTATATATAAGGGGTCAAAAATTCTATTCAATGATCATTAAATGGACACAAAGTGATATATAAAATACACTCGAAGTCGTAAAGTGTTCAATTATGCATATTATAACATAAATTGAAAATAAAACATGTGTATGACAATTGACAACAAACATAAATAAACTTCAAACAACTCTATATAAGACCTATAAAATAAGAAACGTGTACTGCATGCACATGTGCTTTCATTGTTATAGTTATATTTTTTGATGAGTTTAGCTTTAGGGCTTAATTTTTAGATATGGTGAGAGGGAGAGTTAGGTTTTTTTGGGGGTATGGGGTGGTGGGTTTATGTTTTTAGGGGGGGGGGGGGGGGTGTAATTATAATTATGCACATGTGCATATGCCAATTTTCTTATCGTATCAATCTACATACACTAAAGTAATAATCACAAACATAATAAACATATCAACAACCATATAAGATCACTCAAAATATACAAATGTGCATGCATCATTCTTCAAATAACAAACTTTGTGTATCCATCTGTTTTTATCATACAACTACAAAGTAGTCTCTAACAAACGCATCAACACAATAAAAAACAATAACAACAAAAATATCCAATATTACAAGCCAACCATGTTACTTCTTACAACACTCTTCACACCTCATTGATGCTTCATCTAACATCTCCATTGTTTTTTTCATCCGTCAACCTGAACATCATATACTTCTCAGATTTGTCATATTGTTCATGTGTTTAAACAAATAAGAATTGACATTTATTAGTTAACATGAAAAATATACATATATGTACATGTGCATGTATATCCAAATTGATTAAATAAATAATAACTACCTTTGTTAACTTCATGATCAACGATTATGTCATCATCTTCAATCGCATCTGGTAAATTTTTTGACCCTTTCTCAATAGATTCTAAGACAAAAGTTACCTTCTTCGAATTTTTTCTCATACTTTAACTACAAATAATAAACAACACATAAGAAAACCAAAATTTCAATCTTAATGCACATGTGCATTAACATTACTTTTTTATTACCACATAACATATGCACATGTGCGTTAGAATGAATGGCCATAATGATATTAGTATAAATTCACATGTGCATTAACATTACTTTTATCAGTAGCAATTACGTTATGCACATGTGCATTAACATTCTTAATTCACATGTACATATCAAGAAATAGCACCACTTTAACATGCTTATGGTAAAACAGATAAATATAGAGCAAACATACCTAAATTCAATCAGAACACATATCTTTCCAATTCCTGTACAAATCAGAAAACAAAGGGATCAAAACAATAAACAAACATGGAGACTATATCTCAAACATACCTAAATTCAATCAGAAACATATATGTCTAGTTCCTCATTCTAGTCAGAAAACAAAGGGATCAAAAACAATCAACAAACATGGAGACCATAACTCAAACATACCTGAATTCAATCATAAAACATATCTGTCCAGTTCCTGGTTCAAATCAGAAATTAAAGGGATCAAAAACAATTAACAAACATGGAGATCATAACTCAAACATACCTAAATTCATTCAGAACACAGTTCTGTCCAGTTCTTGGTTCAAATCAGAAAACAAAGGGGCAAAAAACAATCAACAAACATGGAGACCATAACTCCATCAACAACAATGGCAAAAGTACTGCCATTAGCATCCGTTTCTCAACAACCGTACGTCTTCGAAGTCCTTTCCTTCACTCTCGATCGCCTCCACAAGGAACCAAAGCTTCTCCATGTCGATGCCGACCGAATTCAAAGATAGATGCAATAAATGCACATGTGCATTATGGTAAAACAGATAAAAAAACAAACATGCCTAGATTGAATGTTATTGTTTCCATTACAATTACCAGCATTTTGTTTCTACAATTCAAAATTTATTCCTGTCCAATTCTGAATAACCAACCATAAGACTATAAACAAACCATTCAACCATGAGGAAAAACAAAGATTCAAGTCTATATTACAAGAAATCATTATGTAAAAAAAAGTCATACTGCAAGCAAGCAACCAAACACAAATGAAATATAAAAAATTTATAATCCCTACGAATAAAACATATTTAGCATGACCTGCAAATGAACATGTGTTACCATTATTATTGTTCCTTTTAAAGAAGCATATGTTATAAGGGCCTTGAAACTGATGATGTTATCACTCATGATACAGCCCAAGCAGTTAGGTTTACTGTTTAAACAAAATAGAAATAAACTAATCGAATTACCTGACATCGATTAACACCTGATTGATCCTTACGATACAAATGAACGTTACTGATGCACGTTTCTCTTCGATTACTAATGAAGATGAACGTTTCTGGATCCAAAACAACATCATTCATCTTCTGTTTCTGATGACGTTTCTATTCGAAACTGATGAAGATGACGGTTATAGATGGATCGATGGATATTACATATTAAGTTGCTGTGACGGATCGATGACGGACGATGAAGATGAAGCTTACAGATGGATCGATGTAGGTTACAGATGAAGCTCCGGTGACGGATCAATGGAAGTTACATGTTCATCTCCGATGACGGATCGATGGAAGTTAGATCGACATATATGGTGGTTAGAGGATGAAGGTGTATTTATTTTACAGAGAATAGAGTTAAATGATGAAGATATGGTGCTTTTATTTTAGGTTTGAAAGTTATTTACATTAATGCCCCGTGTTCACACTGGTTCTCTGGTTCTCTCCCTAAAGTTGGTTCTCGTATGATCCCTACCCTATATATATATATATATATATATATATATATATATACTAGGTGAGATCCCGTGTGATACACACGAGAGACCGAGCCCCACTTTAAGCACTGTTTAGTAAAAGACAACATTAAGAACTCATTCGTCTACTGCAAGAATATCTGTTTAGTACCATCTGTTTTTGTACAAACTAAGTTTTTCTATATTTTTGGAAACATATTGTGTAATCAACATTAAAACGCGTGAAAATGAAACGTCATACCGTACTATATAGTTATTATATTTCAGTTAATGTGTTAAACAAAAAGTTTTGTTATAAGCATTATTTAATTTCAAAACGTTTATTATATCTAAAGAGTATATATACACCTTGGGAAACATTAAATAGACAAATTCTTTAGAAAACGAACACACAAAACCAATTGTCTGCTATGAAAAAAACGTAAATAGGCTAACTGTAATGCTCTATTCAGATAACACATATTTTTAAAAGCCTGTGTTTTAAAAACTGTTGATTAAAACAGAGCCCCACGTTAAACACTGTTTAATAAAAGACAACATTAACCCATTTGTCTGCTCCGAAGAACATCTGTTTAGTACCGTCTGTTTATTTCTTTATTGTTAAAAAGAGAAACTGTATTTCGCAACCTCTATCCCTTTCACGATACCAGTTAATAATACTGATCAGAGGTTTAATAACTGGAACTGTTACAATAAAGGAAAATATAAATCTACAGACGGATTAAAGCTGGGTTGAGATGACACATATAAATCTACAGACGGATTAAAGCTCTATTGAATAAAACATAAAAGTTAATATCAGTCAATTTAACATCATAAAACATAAATAATCATATATAATTTTGACACACACACAAAACTAAAACTAAAAATAAAAATAAATATAAACAACTTTTAACATCAACATACATAACTACTAAAAGGAATTAATAAACTTAAGTTTCAATCTCATTGAAGCTTCAAGTTGTGCATGTAGATCTATAAATTTTGCTAAAAAATATACGTCTTTACTCCCAGCCTCTGAATTGAATAACAACGACAAATCACGAACAGGACTCGAAGACATTGACTTCAAATCTTGATAGTACTGTGCTGTAATTTGATTAAGAACAAATTTCTTCATTTCATCTTCTTCCTTATTGCTTGGGGCTGCCATTGATCATAGAGAAGAAGGATTATGGTAATCATCAAAAAACATCAATTCCAACTTTATTAACTACGGAATGTTGGTAATATATTTTCCTTTGATTGTAAGAATCTTTAAAAAATTGGTGGAAACACATTTGAAAATAATATCAGTATGCATATAGAATGGAGAGATGAGATGTATGTGAGAATAGTTAATAGTTAATCGAATATATAAAGACGGAAAATGAATATTGGGAAATCCTACCCTTTAAATGTGTGAATATTCTAAATATTGGTAAAGTTGGTTTTCAACTTTATCAGTTGCATTTCAAAAAAATAAAAAATATAACATTCGAATAATGATAATAAAGTACGTTCAAAATTGTAATCATTATTTTTGGGCCTTTTTATAACAATTGTTGTCAGTATAAACAGTTTTTGTACAAACTACGCTTTTCTATATTTTTGGTAACATATTGTGTAATGAACGTTAAAACGCGTGAAATGAAACGTCATACCGTACTATATAGTTATTATACTTCAGTTACTGTGTTAAACGAAAAGTTTTGTTATAAGCCTTATTTAATTTCAAAACGTTTATTGTATCTGAAGAGTATATACACCGTGGGGAAAAAATAGACAAATTCTTTTGAAAACGAACACACGAAACCAATTGGCTGCTATGAAAAAAACGTAAATAGGCTAACTGTAATGCTCTATTCAAATAACACATATTTTTAAAAGCCTGTGTTTTAATAACTGTTGATTAAAACAGATGTAAATTCAACTGCTTAGATAATATTCCCACTTAAACAATTCTTTAAATTATTTATTTGTTTAGATACAAATTTCAATACAAAACACAAAAGGTTTATAATATTCCCACTTAAACATGATTTTGCTTATTAATTGGGGCTGTAATTGATTCTATTAATGAATACTGAGATGTAAATGTTAAAAAGGTTTATAATGAAATTCGTGATTTATTTATTAATTTGTACATCTAAATCGTGTGAAATGAGAGGTCATAGCGTAATACATTTATTATACTTGAGTTAACCTGTTAAACGAAAAGTTTTGTTATAATGATTATTTAATTTGTATACGTTTATAGATATAAAGAGTCTATACAACTTCTGAAATATAAATACACGAATTCTTTAGAAAACAAATAGACGAAATAATAAAGTATAATTTGTACTGAATATCGCGTGAAATTAATTATCTTTCATAATTTTTTCTATAAATATGTTGATAGCAAATTTAAAATTTATCTATAAATTCCACACAGTACATATATTAAACTTCATCTACAAAAATGGCAAACAGATCATACTATCATTTTGGTGATACATCAGACATTAAGTCAATGTTCAGCGCTTGCTCACTAAAGGAAAGTAGAAGAGACGAACATGTTAGAAATCAAGTAGAGAAGATGGAAGAAATAGTTAAGGAACAATCATGGACAAACATTGGCGTGTTAGATATGATTTCAAAAGAACCTGCAACTGCTTTGCGAGAAAAAATAGAAGACTACTTGACTCAACAACTACAAATGGACAACAACGTTCATGAAGCATTGATAGACTTAAAAAAAGATCTTTTAAGAGAGATTCTGAAAAAGAAACAAACAGTTTTTGACATTTTAATTTATTAGTTTATATCATATATATGTTTTTTATTATGTATTTTTAAATGTAAACAACTGTTTATTACCATCTCTCTATTTCTTAATAACAATTACTTTAACATCTGTTTACTAAATTCAACATTGAGAAGTCAATTGTCTGCTGTAAATAAAAAATCTTTAGTAACATCTGTTTCGTAACGTCTGTTTCATAACAAAAACAACAGTTGATAACTAAAACTATTACAACAACGACAACATAAATCTACAAACAAATGAAACCTCTGTTCAGAATGAAAAGGTTGTTTAACTACCTTTATTAAAGAGATGTTGTCTCTAAAAACAGTTATCTAAAATGTTTACCTAATAACCGTCTGCTAAATTATATTTAAATTAATTTAACCCTTAATTTAACTTATGTTCTTACAATTTTAAATTATTACTGTTAATTGTAAAATAGAGTAAAACTGTTACAATCATTAAATTATAACCATTAACTGTGGAATTCATTAATGCATCATCGAAAAAAAAAGAAACAAAAAAGATTGAAAAGAAGTACATGACAACAACTATATATGTGTAAAATACAACAAAACAAAACTTTTTACAAACATAAAAGATCGAAGTATTCTAATAAAAAATTTTCCAATATTATTAGAAAAGTGAATTAATACACACCACCACATTTCTTGAATTGGCCAACAAAATACATAGAAAATACAGGAAAAAGATACAATATCTTAGTGAATGATCTTTCTTGTCAGCATCATCGAAACATAATGAAAAACAAAACGACGAAAAGCAGTACACGAACACAGCTCGTATTTAAATGTCATCCAACTCTAAAAGCCCTAAATATTGGATTAGGGACATGCTGCTACGTACATATATAATAATAATGGATTGCTGTTTCAGTTTGATTGTAAGAATCATGCAAAAACAACAATTCCAATTTTCATAGCAACGAATCGTGGGTAATCAATTTTCTTTTGATTGTAAGAATCTTTCAAAATTTGTGGAAACACATTTGAAAGTAATATCATTATGCATATGCGATAGAGAGATGTATTGTAAGAATAGTTAAACGAAAATATAAAGATGGATAATGAATATTGGGAATTCCTACATATTTATAGACCGAATACGTTAACTATTTGTAAACTTGATTTTCAACTTTATCAGTTAGATTTGAAGTAAATCTAAAGTTGTAAGTTACTTTTGCAACATCAATAATAATAAAAATATATAAAAATAATAATGTTAATAACTTCAAAATCGTAATCATTACTTTTGGGCATTTTTATAGCATCCTACAAAGAGATACATTGACTTTTCAAGTTTTTTAAAAAAGCATTGTTGAAATTTCTTAATTTAACTAAAAATAACCGAATCACACAAATATTAAAAATAGAAAATACAAAGAAAAACTACAAAATAAGATTGTTTACATACATACAAAAAGGAAGTCTTGTAACAAAAAATTCAATTATCTCTTCAAAAGTGAACTAATACTAACTATGAAATTTGTTTAATCAACTTAAAAGTGAATACAAAAGTCATACAAAACATGACCAAAAAATAAAAACAACACAAAACCAAAAACAAAATAAACATGAAACCATTACAATAACAAAAAAGAAAATAACAAAATGATGTTATAAATAACTTACTACTATAAATATTTTCTTTTGATTGAAAGAATTGTAAGAATCTTCCTTGAGGACAATATTTTTAATAAAATTAGTTCAAATGGTAATTAATGATTAACTTTGGAAGTCGAGCTTATGTTGATATAAAAAATTTTCAATGATCCATTGTACAGTATAATAGCATAAACAATTTGAGTTGTCTATTAAGAAAAAACATCCAAACTTAACTTAAAAAATTATTGATTACATATATTTGTTGAAATTTCTTTTTCATTACACAATTTAATATGTTCAATCTTTTTATACTTTTTACCCTGGTTAAAAAAGAATCGATTTAACAATTACTGGAAAACAGGACTTCCATTATAGAAGGACTCTTACTAATTAATACGAATAATAATATTTGTAACAAACATCATTGACGCCTATACTTTCAATACAAATTTACATAATTATAAATTATAAATTAAAAACTATAGTAGTGTGCCAGCTCCGGGTACGCAGGGATACGTTTTTAGTAGATTAGCATTTGTTATTCAGAAAGGGTTGGCGGCGCAGGTTGTTACCCGTCAGCCCGTTATGTTGATGTAATTTTCTTTGTCCATGAATGAAAGTATAAGTATTTGTGGAATAAAAAATAAAAAGACTATAGTAGAAGAAATAAATACACTTACATATACCTAAGTATTGAAAGTAGGAGCTCCAATGAATTTACTTACAAACGTTCATTAAACAAATACATTATAAAGTTGCATTTAAATAAAAGGAATCTTATAATGGAAGCTTCAAGGGAAACTTATAATGTAAGATTAATATATCAATTAATGAAAGCATAGAAAAAGAGTTACAACACAAGATTCATATAATTTGCCTCGGAATAGACAATAGATGTAACAAACGATCTGTTACTAAATAATAATAACTAGTAAAATACCCGCGCTACGTAGCGGGTTTCGGTCGGTATCGGTTTGAATTTGTGCGTCACTATTACTTGATATAGAAATCGAAAGAAATATACTCAAAATGATATTAACACATGTATTAAATCGACTAAAACCATACAAAGATTTTACATCAGACGGTATTGTTGAAGCACGTAAACTTAAGGAAAAAAAATCTTAAAGTAATATTATGTTATAGCTTATTTTATTAAACATCTTAAAAGAATTATATAAAATTATAGCTACTTAAAAGTTGCTTTATATAACAATAAAAAAGTTTACTTAGTACCAGAAAAAGACCCTAAATTTTTTAAGTAAAAAGTTGAAAAAAAAAATAGGCAAAAGATTACAAATTGGTTTATCATGTTTACTGAAGACATGTATAATAGTGGACCAGACTTGCCACTTTTGGTTTTAGAATTCACAAAAGAAATTTAATATACAATTAAATATGTGGCCTAGAAAAATTAGGTCCAATGTGGCAGAACCAATTAAAGCAACCAATTATGAATTACAACTGTACACATTGTGAATTGTTGTGCGTCACTGTTACTTGACATAGCAATCGAAAGAAATATACTCAAAATGATATTAACACATGTTTTAAATCGACTAAAACCATACAAAGAATTTACATCAGACGGTATTGTTGAAGCACGTAAACTTAAGGAAAAAAAATCTTAAAGTAATGTTATGTTATAGCTTATTTTATTAAACATCTTAAAAGAATTATATAAAATTATAGCTACTTAAAAGTTGCTTTATATAACAATAAAAAAGTTTACTTAGTACTACAAAAAGACCCTAAATTTTTTAAGTAAAAAGTTGAAAAAAAAATTAGGCAAAAGATTACAAATTGGGTTCTCATGTTTACTAAAGACATGTATAATAGTGGACCAGACTTGCCACTTTTGGTTTTAGAATTCACAAAAGGAATTTAATATACAATTAAATATGTGGCCTAGAAAAATTAGGTCCAATGTGGCAGAACCAATTAAAGCAACCAATTATGAATTACAATTGTACACATTGTGAATTGTTAGTATATACAATAATAATATATCACCTTAAAATTTTGAATTTTTGCTAAAATATTTATTTATTCATATGAATTTTAAACCACAAAA
This sequence comes from Ambrosia artemisiifolia, assembly GCA_032199755.1. NCBI lineage: Eukaryota > Viridiplantae > Streptophyta > Magnoliopsida > Asterales > Asteraceae > Ambrosia > Ambrosia artemisiifolia. Next base: position 8,576,972 of record CM063521.1, read on the forward strand.
ATATTGAATTCCAATGTGATAAACATGAATAGACTCGAGATGATTCCCAGCCACACCGTTTATGATTTAATCGTATAAACAAAATGTGAAATGGCACTCCAATATTGAATTTATCGCTCGGTAAGTATAAATCCAAAATCAAAGACAAGCCAAACCGTACATGCAATGGATACCACCGAGACCAACTCCTCCAACGACCGTAAGCAGCTTCATGTGGCCATGTTCCCATGGCTTGCTTTCGGTCACATCCTCCCTTTCCTCGAACTCTCCAAATACATAGCCGAAAAGGGTCACAAAGTCTCGTTTCTTTCGACCACTCGAAACATCCAACGTCTCCCCACCCTCCCTTCCCACCTCTCGTCCCTCATAAATCTTGTTAAATTCACTCTTCCACGTGTTCAAGAGCTGCCCAATAATGCAGAGGCCACCATGGACGTCAGCACTGATGATATTCCCTACCTCAAGAAGGCGTACGACGGTCTTCAACCAGAGGTCACTCGGTTTCTTGAGGAAGAGTCTCCAGACTGGATTATTTATGATTTTGCACCCTACTGGTTACCATCCATCGCAGCTGGCCTTGGAATCTCGCGAGCCGTCTTCATCATTATGAACGCATGGTTCGTCGCTTTTGCCGGATCGTCGCCAGATAACTTGATGAATAATTCTGATGGTCGAACAACGGCTGAGGATTTCTTGACACAACCGAAGTGGGTTCCTTTTCCGACCAAACTATGCTACCGGAAACATGAGGCAAAATGGATGATGGACAGTCATTCTGTTAATGGGTCGGGTGTTTCGGATTTGTATCGTTCGGGAATGGTTCTGAAGGGATCCGAATGTATGTTTATAAGACATTGCTATGAGTTCGAATCTCAATGGCTAACTCTTTTAGAGAAGCTACACCAATTACCGGTGGTACCCGTGGGGTTAATGCCACCCGAAACACCCACCAATGTTGGCGTAGAGAAAGATGACACGTGGATGACAGTCAAGGCATGGCTGGACGGTCAACAAATGGGTCGTGTGGTGTATGTGGCATTAGGAAGTGAGGTTATGGTGAGCAAAAGGGAGGTGGCTGAGTTAGCTTTGGGTCTCGAGCTTTCCGGGTTGCCATTCTTTTGGGCTCTTAGAAAACCCGCAGGTTCCACCGAGTCAAACTCGGTGGAGTTGCCAAACGGGTTCTTGGAACGAACTCGTGACCGTGGAGTGGTGTGGACGAGTTGGGCACCTCAGTTACAAATACTGAGCCATGAGTCGGTGGGTGGTTTCTTGACTCACTGTGGTTGGAGTTCAATTGTGGAAGGGCTAATGTTTAGTCGCCCTCTAATAATGCTACCCTTTTTGGTGGACCAAGGTCTGAATGCTCGAATACTGGTGGACAAACAGGTGGGAATCGAGGTACCAAGAAATGAAGAAGATGGCTCCTTCACCAAGGAATCGGTGGCTAAATCACTGAGGTTGGTTGTAGTCGACGATGTAGGGAGGATCTACAAGGCGAATGCGAAGGGGTTGAGTCAAATATTCGGTGACACTAAGCTGGAAGAAAGGTATATAAACCAGTTCATAGACTATTTGGAAAAGAAGAGGCGTGTGGTTTCTATCAACAATGAAACTTAAGCATATGTAGTGTGTGACCTTTTGAGTTTGTTTACAACCTTACATGATCAAATGTTTGGAATAATTGAAGTATCTGGTTTTGCATGCTCGAAATAACAAGTTTGTCATGTTGAATCGTTATGTGTTCTATGTACCTATAGTTTTATTTTATGTTGATTCTTCTGTGTCATTTTGTTTTTAGTCACCTTTTTTATTTATAACGAGCAAAAATCAGTCGCGCTACAAGCGGCAATTCGATTCTTGGCGGTTGGCGGTTGGTTTTACTGCGGGTTGACGGTAGGTGCAGGCTGGATTTCTGGGCGGTTTGTGGCAAGTTGCCGGGCGGTTCTGCTGGCTTTTTCTCGGCGGTTTCATTGCTTTTTGTGGGCGGTTTCTGCTTGGTTTTCCTGGGCGGTTTCATTCCATGGCTTGGCAGGCGTCTATGCAATTGTCTGAAACTTGGGTGGTCAATGTTTGAATTAGTAAAATAAACTATTGCACCGACGATTATCGTTTAATATATATAGTAATTAGACACCTTATAGTTGTAATTGTTATTAATTAAAATGAAAGCAAAATTGCTAAAAGTCGATTACAATCAATCAACAAAGGGGAAAAGTCATCTCTTGAGAACATTCAGTTGCCGGGCAACATGATTATAGGCATTGGCTAAAAATAAAAATAAAGACATTCCCTTATGGTTGAAACTTGGTTTAAACTATAAACTTTGGGCCTTTAACCTTGTTTGTACACCTCTGATGATGTTCTCCAACACAATCTTATGACCCTTACCCCTCAATGAGCATATCAGATGCGTCACAATAATAACCAGAGTTATTCAATTTTAATACCATAGGAAACTAAAGTTGAAGGATTACTGGACTTATCTTTCTATCATCCGAAAATAGCCAAAGCCCTCACACCATCTTCATCATCGCCACTGGAAGACAAATCCATGAAACTGCATCGTTGAGTTACTGAAGATTGTTACTGCCGAGGGCTAGAGACAACAATTTTTTTCCATAAAAAAACACGCCATTTCACAAAACTTTTCAAAACATGAATCAAATAGGATTATGCTAACTAAATACCTTAAAACAAACGCTAATAAGAAAACTAAACATAGTTCACCGGTTCAACTTCAATAAGATTACCATCCGATAAACACCATTTCTTCTTCAATCTGATAACATCTGGTGATTACAAATTCGTAAACCACATCTCAATGACCGTATCCACTCAAGAAACCTAATTAAACCACAAATAATTGTCCAAGAATCCGCCACTTAGGGCTTCGATGAGTATGGAAAACCCCCATTTGAAGAACCCTAACCTTTGCGGCGATCTCTGGCTACAGTGGGATGAACGGTGCTGTTGAGCGGAGAACCGTTTGGCTTCAAACCGTTTAATAGATTCAGCTTTTGTTTCTCTTCTCCTTCACAAACAACCTCTTCATCAACATCGCCGGAGAACGTTAACGGTAGTTGTCCTCCATTTACAAAGAGAAAGGAGAGACTATGCACAACAACAGAAGTTTGTACCGGGGGAAAAAGAAGAGATCAGAAAGACTGAGGGCAGAAAATAAGCACGACAGAAGTTTGTACCGGAGGAGAAACGCTGCATTATGTGTTGTACCGTACCACTTGCACGCAATTCAAAAAAGTTTTGGATATGGCTACTGTAGCGCTACAGTGAGTTACACTCACAATCTCAACTTGGTAAATATAGCATGTTGGAATAATAATAATAATAATAATAATAATAATAATAATAATAGTACTTATACATATACATAATTTAAGTTCACAAATTACATATAAAATACTGACAAAACATACAATTGTGACTTAACTTTTGTATTTGTAATAATATACAAAACATTTACTTTAAAAATAAATTAAAAAAAACATTACTATAATAAAATAATTTTTTTAATGATTTCAAATAGCAAATAGTATTATTAAATTAAAAAATGATCCAATGAATTTACTTACAAACGTTCATTAAACAAATATATTATAAAGTTTCATTTAAATAAAATGAATCTTATAATGAAAGCTTCAAGTGAAACTTATAATGTAAGATTAATATATCAATTAATGAAAGCATGCAAAGAGACTTACAACACAAGATTCATATAATTTGCCTCGGAACAGACAATAGATATAACCAACGATCTTTTACTAAATAATAATAATAATACTTATACTTATACATATACATAAACTAAGTTAAGAAATTACATATAAAATACTGACAAAACATACAATTGTGACGTAACTTTCATATTTGTAATAGTATACAAAACATTTACTTTGAAAATAAATTTAAAAAAAAACATTACTATAATAAAATAATTTTATTAATAATTTCTAATAGCAAATAGTATTATTAAATTAAAGAATGATCCAATGAATTTACTTATAAACGTTCATTAAACAAACATATTATAAAGTTTCATTTAAATAAAAGGAATCTTATAATGGAAACTTCAAGGGAAACTTATAACGTAAGATTAATTAATATATCAATTAATGAAAGCATGGAAAAAGACTTACAGCACAAGATTCATATAATTTGCCTCCGAATAGACAATAGATGTAACAAACAATCTTTTACTAAATAATAATAATAATAATAATAATAATAATAATAATAGTACTTATACATATACATAATTTAACTTAAGAAATTACATATAAAATACTGACAAAATATACAATTGTCACGTAACTTTCGTATTTGTAATAATGTACAAAACATCCACTTTGAAAATAAATTAAAAAAAACATTACTATAATAAAATAATTTTTTTAATAATTTCAAATAGCAAATAGTATTATTAAATTAAAAAATGATCCAAATTTGAAGAAACTAACTTTCGAAAAAGTAATCATGTTTTCGACAATCGAGGGTCTAAATCTTTAATGGAGATTTTGTTACAGATAAGACCTGTAAATAATTATTACAAACATGACACTTGCTTGTAAACATATTATCCCCAACTAAGTGTTGTACTATTTTTTTATTTATTAAAGTACTGTTGAAATGAATAGCATTTAAATCAAACAGACTCAACTAAAGTTCTACACAGACATATGAACAGATGTATTCCATATTCTATTGCACATATTAAAAAACTGAAGAATATAACAGTAAATGTTATTAGAGACGCTTTTTACAAATTCACGTCAACATACAATAAATTAACTACTTCTAAACTTGAAAAATAACAAACAATAAAAATGATGATTATTATTTTTTGGAGATCGATGTTCAAGATCGTGATTATTATTTTTCACCCACCACTGTTAATATTCTAAACTAAATTTAATTAGAAAATACTACAGTACACAATTTTATTATTTAAATAATATTGATTATTCTATATAATTTTGTTTAACTTACTTTTAGATATAGCTTATAAGAGAAGCAATATGTTAAGATTACACCTGAAAAATAATAAAACAAACACAATTTTCTATCATAACTTTAAACGTTTACCTGAAAATTTAATATATTTATTATTCGGCAAAAGATATTTCAACATTATATAACTTTTTATATTTTTAAATGTATTATCTAATTTCAACATTAACATCAAATTATTAATATAGTTATTATTTGGCAAAAGATATTCAAATTATGAATATGAAGTCAACATTTAGAAAATCAAAATGCTTTAGGAGAAAAACATATGAAAATTAGAATATCAAAATGACACATTCTTAATTATTGTATTAATTAGTATTAATAATAAAATAATAATAATAATCAAATACTTTTGACAGAAAAACCCAAACAATCATTTTTAAATATAATTAGAAAATACTACAGTACACAATTTTATTATTTAAATAATATTGATTATTATATATAATTTTATTTAACTTACTTTTAGATATAGCTTATAAGAGAAGCTATATGTTAAGATTATACCTGAAAAATAATAAAACAAACACAATTTTATATCATAACTTTAAACGTTTACCTTAAAATTTAATATATTTATTATTCGGCAAAAGATATTTCAACATTATATAACTTTTTATATTTTTAAATGTATTATCTAATTTCAACATTAACATCAAATTATTAATATATTTATTATTCGGCAAAAGATATTCAAATCATGAATATGAAGTCAAAAATTAGAAAATCAAAATGCTTTAGGAAAAAAACATATGAAAATTAGAATAAAATTTTGTTGCCATTAAATAATCATCTGTTAAATAGATGCACCATCTCATGAATTGTATGTGCTCAAATTTAACAGGATGATTACATTATACTGCAAAGTAAAAACAATGAATAATATTTTAATGTAACATTGCAACTTCATTAAATTTATAATCTTTTACATGAAAAAAAATTAAAAAATAGACAAAAAAAAATATAAACAAATGAAACTATTATTTCCAAATGAGTAATTTTACAAATATTACGAAATTAACAATGAACATCTCCTAACTATTTCTATAGTTCTGTTCAAAGAAAATAACCATCTAATCACGAAAGACTACTAATACTGAAAGATATAATAACAAAATACTATATTATTGAGTACAAAGTAACACATTTTATAATATTCGACTAAACAAAGTAAAACGAAAATTTTAACTTTGGTAGAATCCTTTCCAGAATTTAAAACAAAGAAGGTAAAGTAAAAAGATCTTATTCTACGCTTATAACAGATTTGCTTTCATATATAATCACCGGGCTTCTTCACCTAATACTTTGGTAGAATCCTTTCCAGAATTCAATACAAAGAAGCAGGGGAAAACATGTTATTCTTCGTTTATGACCGATTTGCTTCCTATATAACCACCGGTCTTCTTCAGCAAATACATATTGATTGTATGTAAGCATTTTCCGAGAACACCAATTCCAACTTCAACACTAACGTCGAATTATTAGAAATACTTTATTGAGAAGTGTTTGGATTGCATTTGAAAATAAGATAATTATTAAGATCATTATGAATGTCAAAATGAAATAATAATTTAGAATGTAAAAATGACTTAAGAGAAAAACATATGATAACAAATTGCAATTTCTTCAACTTTTATAGAGGAAAATAATCATTCAATTTAAATAATATAAAAATATTAATAAAGTAATATTGTCAGAAAAGCCAAAACATCATTTTTAAATGCTTTGGGCTGAAGATCTGATAAACCATATTTAAAAGTCTGTTGAGATAACATCAACATCTGCTGAAATAGAATGAACATATGTTGAGTTATATATATATATATATATATATATATATATATATATATATTGTTGGGACAAAGAGGATTGAAGAAACCACCTTTTGATAACCTTAGTCTATATCATATTCTGCTTAAGTATTGAAAACAACTGCTGAAGAACAAATGAAGAAGTACTGAAGAACAAAAATCTGCAAAGTACTGAAGAGTTACTCATCAGAAGTTCTGAAGTCTAACCAGACATTTCACTGAAGAACTACTGAAGACAAACTACTCATCAGCAGTTTGTCACTCATCAGCACTTTGTATTCAGAAGCTTCTAACCGACTGAAGATCAACAGTTTTATTATTATATTGTTTTGTTAAAGTCTAGATTTCAAGTTTCAATGTACAGGCTGTTGTAAGCTTATCTTAGTATAATATCTTTGTTAAATATCTTAGATTACTTCAGACAACAGTTTAGTACATTGGTCTATAAATAGATGAGTTTGTTCATCTATTTATGATATGTGATTTTGTGTAATTCCTTTGATATAAATTGAAATCCTTCGAGTTTTAAACTTATATCCATTTCACATCTGAGAAACATAAACTACATTTACTGCTTTAAACTTGAACTGTTTTATTGTTTCTCATTTACTATTCAGTCAAGGGGGAGTAATAAATCCTCTTAAAAGTGATCTTTTAAACCTTTGAACACTTGTTATTCCGCTGCTTATTAACTCATACATAAATCTGATACACATAAGTGTTCATAAACTAAGCCACTGATCCAACAATTGGTATCAGAGCATCTGGTTAATCTGATCAAAATCAATCTAACAAATTGAAGATTCAGACACAGGCTCATTATTGATATTCAATAAAGGATAAAAGGCTCACTTTTTCATCCATCACTTTAAAGAAGTATTGACAAATCCAAACTTCTTAAAAATGGACCCCTACAATACTGGATCTGCCAACAAACCTCCTATGTTAGTCAGAAATGAATATAACATATGGTCTAAAAGGTTGGCACACACTATTTCCCAAACTAATACTGGTAGTTGGAGGTCTGTAGTCTTTGGACCTCATAAACCAATGATAACTGATCCAGAGGGAAAGACTGAAAGACCAAAAGATCCAAAAGACTACACGGAGGAAGATTTCCAAAAGATTGAGCTTGATGCAAAAGCTTTCACCATGTTGGCTATGGCTCTCCCAAACGAAATTTATGCTGGCCTTTTACACTGTGAAAGTGCCAAAGAGCTATGGGATTGCCTAAAAGAGCAGTTTGCAGGAACTGCTGAGGTGATAGCCAACATCAGAGAAATATTGGCTCAACAATATGAAACTTTTACTCACATAGAGGGTGAAACTTTAACACAACAGTTTGAAAGATTTTCTTCACTCATCTCAGAGTTAAAAATTAACAATCAGACCTATTCAAATGAATCTATGTTACATAGATTTTTAAGGTCTCTACCTTCAAAATGGGAAACTTACTCTATAGTCCTCAGAACAAGTTCAGATTTTCACACCTTGAACCTAACTAGGTTACATGGTAAATTACTAACTTTTGAAAGAGAAATCAATCAAAAGAAAAAGTTGCAAGAATCTGGTAAAACTGCTGATGACTATACTCCTGGTAGCACAGCCTTATTAGGACAAGACTCACCATCCTGTTCTAATAATTATGGTTCTTTTGACCACATTGACATAACAGCTGGGATCTCATCAGATGGATCCTTCCCAGCTTATGACAATGAAGAACTGAGTCAAACTGCTGACAACATGTGTTTCATCATGGATGATTTAAAATATTTTAGCAGTGATGACTTAGAAGAAATGGAGATATTGCACCAACTGGCCTTGTTAAGCTTAAAAACTAACAAATTTTATAAAAGGTCAGGAAGGAAATTTCCAGGACTAAACAACTCAACAAAAGTTGGTTTTGACAAATCTAAACTTAGATGTCCCAAGTGTCAGAAGTTGGGACACTTTGCTAGAGAATGTAGAAGCTCTAGCTACAACCAACCTATGTCTGGAAATCAATTTAACCCCTCATATAATAGGAATAATGGAACTCAAGGGAGTGCTCATTTTGTACAGGCACAAGCTCCACATGTTCAATATGTGCCACAAGTACAATATGTCCAGATGCCTGCTCAGCAACAACAGCAGCTGATGCCTCCTTTTCCAACTGCTCAACTACCTACACAAACTCAACAACCCCCTCAGCAACAAAGCTTATTTACATCAGGGTATGTTGACTGGAGCAGTCTTCCTTGTGACACATCAGAATGCAGTCAGGATGCAGACAATAAGGTCTATGATGTCAACTGGGGAGAACCTGATAATGGCAGAAAGAACTTTGCCTTAATGGCTTTTGAAGGATACTCTTCAAATTCTGCTCTAACACAGGTATCACAACAATCTCTGTTAAAGCTTTGCACTAAATCTTGCAAAGAATCTTTTGCTTTAATTAGAGAAACAAATGTGCATTTACAAGGTAAATCCAATGATATGGAGAGAAAATACACACAGATGAAGTGTGATTTAGAAAGAAAAATTGTTTTGAAAAACAAAGAAATTTCTAAAATGAATGATAAATCCATTGAAACCCAAGCACAGATTAAAACAATGATAGACAACCTAGGAAAAGTCAGACAAGAGCTTGCTGACACCAAGGTTGATTGTGAAAAATGGGTTGAGTCTTGTAAAGGGTATCAAATGCTGCTTAACAAACAAACTGCAGCCAATGTTAAGTTTGGCATTGGGTATACCCACACTGAATCACCAACAGATTTCACCTACAAAACTGATAATGATGGGATGAAATTGATTCAAACTTCTGATATGGAGGAATGCACATCCTACCATCAGAACTTTCTCAAAAAGGAAAGTACTGCAGAAGTTAAAACTACTGACAATAAGCCATCAGCAGTTTCAACTACATCAGGAGTTGAGACCCTGAAAACTGCTGATGACCTATTTCAAAAATCTGATTTTGTCAGTAAACTGCCTTCCAGCTCTCTTGATTTATCTAAAAAGAAAGAGAAGGCAAAAGCATGTGAAATATGCGGTCTGTTTAACCACATAACTGAACTTTGCAGATATAGAAGGTAAATCAGTTAAACAAACAAAGACAACAACTGATTGTGGGAAAACAGATGAAAGAAAATTTTGAAAATACTTTCTTTCCCAACAAACAACAATCAAACAAAACCCTTTCTAAGAAGAGGCTTTTATCTCAACAAAAGTCATCTTCTCAAAGGTCATCTTCAGAAGTTTCACCTAACTCATCAGCAGTTTCATAAACTGCTGAAGTTAAAGATTTGATAAACCTGGTTAAACTTCTGATGACCAAAGTTGATGGTGGAAACCAAAAAGAACCCACCATTGTTCATAATGACAAATCCATTGCCAAAAAGACATGGATTTCTAAAATTGGTCCACAACAAGCTGCACCTGTTCTCAAGAGCAAACCCAAAGCCAAATTGGCTTGGGTTGCCAAAACTAACTAATTTGCTATCTTGTGCAGAGAGTCTCCAGAGGTTTAAACAGCATATGGTATGTGGATAGTGGAGGCTCAATGCACATGACTGGATGCAGATACCTGATAAACAATTTTATCAGTCAAAGAGAAGGATCTGTGTCCTTTGGGAACAATGCCAAGGGATATGTGCTAGGATATGGCAATGTATCCTCAGGCAAAATGCAGTTTGACAAGGTCAATCTGGTTGAAAACCTTGAGTACAACTTGCTGAGTGTCTCACAAATGTGTGACAAAGGATATTCTTTCTTTTTCACCAAGACAGCATTCAAGATCATATCACCAGAAGGCCAGAAGTTGATAGAGAAGATTATTGAAGATCATACTTTGCTGATTGCCAAAAGGTGTGGCAATGTCTATGCAGTGGACATTGAAAAAGACAAAGTATTGAACAAGACTGCCTGTTTCTTCTCAAAGGCATCAACTTCAGAAAATGATCTCTGGCACAGGAGACTTGGCCATGTGAACTTTAAAACCATCAATAAAGTCTCAAAAATGGGCTTGGTCAGAGGTCTACCTTTGAAGGAATATCAGTGCAAAGAACACTGTGTTTCCTGTCTTAAAGGTAAACAACATAAGTCCTCCTATAAGTCTATTGAAGAATCTAAAACAACTGCATGTCTTCAACTACTCCATATGGACTTATTTGGACCAGTCAAGATAATGAGTCTTGGTAAGAAGAAGTACTGTTTGGTCATCATTGATGACTACTCAAGATTCACATGGGTCTTCTTCTTATATTCCAAGGATGAGGCAGCTGAAATCGTCAAATTCTTCATTCTACAAGTAGAGAAGCAATATTCTCTATCTGTCAAAGTCATCAGGAGTGACAATGGGACAGAGTTCAGGAACAAAACTCTGGATGAATTCTGTCTGTCTAAAGGGATTGTTAGACAGTTCAGCATTCCCAGAACTCCTAAACAAAATGGTGTGGTAGAAAGGAAGAACAGAACATTAATTGAAGCAGCCAGAACAATGTTAGCTGATTCAGGCCTTCCTTTGTATTTTTGGGCTGAAGCAGTCAACACTGCATGTTATGTTCAGAATAGAGTTCTTATCAACAAGAGACATACCAAGACTGCCTATGAAATTCTTCATGGCATAAAGCCCCTTATCTCCTTCTTCAGGGCTTTTGGGTGTCAATGTTTTATCCTCAACATCAAAGACTCTATCTCTAAGTTTGCTGCAAAAGTTGATACAGGTTATTTTCTTGGTTATTCTCCTTTGAGAAAAGCTTACAAAGTTTTCAATTCAAGAACCAAGATAGTGGAAGAAACACTGAATGTCAAGTTCAATGAATCAAAACATACTCTTATTCCAGCAAATCCTGCTGAATTATTTGATCTTGACAACTTTCATTTCGGACCTGAAAAGACTGTTGAATCATCCAAACCTCCTCAAAATGGTTTTCAAGGATTTGAAGATGATAGTCCTGCACCATGGACTCCAAACACAGTCAGAAGATCAACTATTAAACCTTCAGAAGTTTCAATAGCTTCAACTTCAGGAACTACTGATGAACTTTTTGAAACTACTGATTCAGCTGAACCTAAAACTCCTGAAGTTCAAATAACAGCTGAACCAGATATTATCAATCTCAGTGGTTTATTTGAAGAACCTGTAGAGCCATCATCCAGTACAGGTCTACAACAACTGATTGAACACAAAGATCATCCATTGGATCAAATCATGGGTGATATTGCATCAGGGGTGCTTATTCTCAGCATTCATCTCTCAGTTGGAACCAAAGAAGTATCAAGAAGCCCTCAAAGACAACAATTGGGTGCAAGCAATGCAAGAAGAGTTGCTTCAATTCAAGAAACAACAGGTTTGGGAAATCTGTCCCTTACCTCAAGACAAGCAACCAATTGGAACAAGATGGGTCTTCAGAAATAAATCAGATGAGGATGGTATGATCATCAAGAACAAAGCAAGACTGGTGGTACAAGGTTATTCCCAAGAGGAAGGAATTGATTATGATGAAACCTTTGCACCAGTTGCAAGACTTGAAGCTATCAGGTTATTTTTAGCTTATGCAATTTCCAACAACATTAAAGTTTATCAAATGGATGTCAAAAGTGCATTTTTATATGGAAAAATAAAAGAGGAAGTGTATGTCTGTCAACCTCCAGGGTTTGAGGATCCTTCTCATCCTGATTGGGTTTACAGACTTGACAAAGCTCTTTATGGGCTAAAACAGGCTCCAAGAGCCTGGTATGAAACACTTTCAAACTTTTTACTGAAGAATCACTTCTCAAGGGGATCCATTGATAAAACTCTTTTCATAAAACATGTTGGAAATCATGTCTTACTTGTTCAAATCTATGTTGATGATATCATATTTGGTTCAACAAACTCAAAACTGTGTGAAGATTTTAAGAAACTCATGCAATCAAAATTTGAAATGAGTACAATGGGAGAATTGCAGTACTTTTTGGGACTGCAAATCAAGCAACAATCAAATGGAACATTTATACATCAATCAAAATATGTTAAAGAATTATTAAACAAATTTTCTTTACAAGACTGTAAAACATGTTCCACTCCCATGACACCAATCACACAAGTTGAACCAGATGATCAAGGGAAACATATTGATCAAACCATGTATAGATGTATGATAGGTTCTCTTTTGTATTTAACTGCTTCTAGACCAGATATCATGTTTTCAACTTGTGTCTGTGCTAGATACCAATCTGCACCAAGAGAATCACACCTAATTGCAGTCAAAAGAATCTTCAGATATCTGAACGGAACTCCTACTTTAGGAATTTGGTATCCTGCTTCAAGCAATACCAAGTTAACTGCTTTTTCAGATAGTGACTATGCAGGGTGCAAAATGTCAAGAAAATCAACATCTGGTGGTTGTCAATTTTTAGGAAACTGTCTGGTGTCCTGGCAATCAAAGAAACAAACATCTGTGGCAACTTCAACAGCTGAAGCTGAATATATTGCTGCTGCAAGCTGTACTTCACAGATACAATGGCTCCAATATCAACTGCTTGATTATGGAATCAAAGAGACCAAGACTCCACTTTTAGTAGACAGCAAATCTGCCATTAGCATCATTCAAAATCCTGTTCAGTTTTCAAAAACTAAACACATTGAAATCAGGTATCATTTCATAAGAGATTGCTATGAAAAAGGCAAGATTGAGGTGAAGCATGTCACAACAGCTAATCAAATAGCCGACATTTTCACCAAACCCCTTGATTCAACAACTTTTCAGAGGTTAGTATCCATGCTTGGGATGTTAAACTTAGAAGAAAGTCTGTAAGTGTTTCACTTTTTAGTTCTGCACATATTTTATTTTTCACTTACATACTTATCTGTCACAAACCTCTGAAGACCAAAATTTGAGAAAGAGAAAGTACTGATGAACAATTTTTGAAAACTACTGATGAACATCAAAAATGGGATATTTTCAAAATGGATATAACTACTGATAAGAATTAGAAGTTAGTTAAGTGTTTTAAAAGTCATTTGCATCAGCAGTTGAAACTGCTGAAGAGATGACTAAAACCACTGATGAAGAAACCTTCTTCATCAGCAGTTTGACCAAAAAGGGTAAAACAGACTTTTCACTCATCAGAAGTTTGACCTAGTCGGTTAAAAACTTCTGATAAATACCTTTTTCAAACACTTATCCATTCAAAAAGCAAAATTCCTTCTCTCTCTCTCAAATCAAAAGCAAAACCCCTTCTCTAACCTAAAAATACTGTTCGATCAAAACAACCATGGCTCTCATGTTAAAACAGGGACATAATCAAAGAGGCTACTTTGTGAAAGATGAAGCCTGGTCCCAGTATGATGAGATGATTGATCTCATCATGAAATCCCAATATTATGAAGCTTTCACCATCGATCCACCCATTCATGAAGAAACTTTTAATGAGTTCTGGGCAAACACAGAGACGGTGACGGTTAATAATGAAGTGATCTCCCTCAAATCTTCAATAAAAGGGAAACTGATGGCCATATCACCGGAAACACTAAGCATCAGGCTTGGTTTGAAGGATTCTGAGGCTCCTGAACATATTCCAAACTCAGACATCCATCTAACCATGACAGAATGTAACCGGTTATCAAGGTACTTTGGCACAAGCAACAGTTTATAAGAAATATTTTGACCCACAATATAAACTGTTATTTCATTATATTATAATGTGTCTAAGTCCTAAAACTGGGTCTATTGATCAGATGCCTTCTACTTTTCAACCAATCTTTCATTCCATCATAAATGAAACACCTTTTAAGGCATCAAAACTGTTTCTCAATGAACTGGTTTTACACCATGAAAATGATAAAAAGAAGTTTCTGTTGTACCCAAGATTTGTTATGCAATGCATAATAAAAGAACTTGGAGAGGGAGTACTTGAGGGTGAAACAACAACTTTAAACCCTTTAACCTCACAAGTATTCTCTAGGCACAACAAACCAGCACTTGTGCTAGAAGATGACCAAGGGGAAGAACAACCCATCCCCAAGGAACCCACATCTTCCAAACCCAAAAAGAAAACCAAAAAGCCAAAACAACAAAAACAAAAACAAACCAAAACTTTGAAAAAGACAGTTCAGGAAGTGGAGAAACCTGAAACTGCTGATGTGCAATCTGCACTTGATAAGGAAGTGGCTGAAACATCCTCTCAGCACACTCCTTCTCCACCTCCTAAAAGAAAACCTGTCACAGTTATCTTTCAAAGAAAAAGATTTAAGAAACCTATAACTGTTGACCCAACCTTTGAAACTGCTGAAACAGACCCTGAACCCATCCAAACTACTGAACACCTACCCATTACAACTACTGAACCTGAACCTTCCCACACAACAATAGAAATAGCCCAACTTCTCTCAGGACTAAAAGGATCCCATCCAACACATGTCACTCCCTCAGCAACACATCAAATTGGGGAGATGCCTTCTCCTATTGACATGGATATGGACCTTATTAGCCCAAACCAGGGAGATGAGGATGGACCAGAGTTTATAAGCCCAAACTTAGAAACTCTTGGTACTTTTGAGGCTGCTACTACTCACTTATCACCTAGTGGTGAACTTGAGGACAGTAGTAACATTGCTAAGACCTCAAATTTGGCAACTACTGATGAAGGCCTAGTGCCTGAAGTAGGAAAACCTCAGTTCCATGACAAAGAGGTTCATGAGACTACTAGTTTGGGACTAGCTCATGATTTAACTGATCCTGCACTCTCTAGGGACACTATCAGGGATTCAGATGATTCCATTAGCTTGGATGATGAATCAAACATTCCACAAAAAGAATTGACGGTTGAGATTGAAGGTCCTGCATCTAAGGTATCCAAGCTCAAGAAGCTGGTCACCAAAGATCAGGTTAAAGACCACTTAGCCCAAAAATCCCCACAAGTGGCATCTTCAGAGAAATCTGAGGATCACCCAAAAAGCCCCCCTTCACAAAAACAACCTACCCAATTCTCTGGGCTCACTGGCATAGACCTGAACCAACTAGGCAGCCCAGATGGTCCCCTGTTCCAGACAATGAAACAAATTATCATTGATCAACTCAAACCATTCACAACTGCTTGGGAGTTAAAGGCTAACAACCAGTTTGGGTTGATAAATTCAAGACTTGCTGAGTTGAATAAGAAGATAGATCAAACTCAAGATCAACTAGCAAGGTTGTCTGCTGCAACTTCTCACTCAATAAGGCTTCCAGAAGTGGATGAAGCCAAAAAGGGGGAGAAGATTAAGGAACCAGAAACTGAAGTTGCTACAACATCTCCAAATCCTGATCCTGAAGCTGAAATGCCAAAACAAAGACCAGGAAAAGAAGTAGCAAAAGAGTTCACATTATCTAAGGCACAAGAGAAAACTGCTGAAGAGACTTATCAAACTACTGAAGACAATCCTTCAGAAGTTATGAAGACAAACAAACCATCAGCAGTTTCATCTCCAAAACCAACATCAGAAGTTTCTAAGGCACCTGATAGAGAACCTGCTTCCATTCCTTTGCCTACAACAACTTCCACAACTGTTTTAAACCCTACTCCCATTTCCATATCTAAAGAACTATTGGAGAAGAGTTTGAAAGAGGCTGCAAAGAAGGCAAAAGAAGACAAAGTATGGAACAGCCTAGAGACTAGAGATGATCTGAACTATCAAGAAAAGTTAATCAAGTATCAAGAAAAACTTGATGAGCTTGAGACTGAAGAGAGAGCACTTGAAGCTGTTGCAGAAGAAGACAAAAGAGCACAGCTTATCACCTTCATTACAAAGAACTCTAAATCCAAACAAGTGGCTCTCAAAAGACTCTCAACACAAGAACTGACAAGAAGAGCACAAATGCTATCAGACAGAATAGCAACAGAGAATGAGAGGAAAGCCAAAAGAGCTGAGATAATAGAAGAGTTAGTGGCAAATGGCTATGGTTCAAAGGCTTCAGTCTCCAAATGGAAAGAAGAAACACTCTATGAGACTTACAAGAAGTACAAGGCCAGTAGAGCTGCAGAACCAGAGAGATTTGAAACTCCAGAAGTCCAACCAACTTCTATTATAAAGAGATCTTCTGGTGCACTAAGGAAGCCTGCCACAAAAAGAAAAGCAGAGGGTGAACCCATAGTGAAGACTGATTTCAAGATGATACTCTTGGAAGGAGATCAGTTAGTGCATGGTGATTTTGATGTAGAAGAGAAACCCCTCTTAACACAATTCAGAGACAAGGCTACTTATGCTTATCAGTTACAACAATCTATTCAAGAGAAGACACACACAAGAGTTGTTACAGAGCATCACTTGCCCAACATGCCTATTCAAAGTGGTGCTGAACTTCAAGGTAGTCAAGAATCTCACCTGAGAGTCACTGAAATTGAAGACATTCCTCAATCATCCTCAGGTCAACCTAAGGAAACAGGCTTGGTTTCCTATGCCTCTGACTTTGACAGGTCAAAGGTAAATATCATTAAGTGGTCATTTACTGATTCCAACTCAGTACTTGTGACCAGGAGAGATCGTTCAAGTAAGGTCTACAAAAACTCAAAGAAGTTGAGTGTTTTATCTTCCAAAGACCTTCTTACCATTCAACATCTAACACCTGAACTTGGACCTCTCACTGAGCAACAAAGATGTACTCTTACTACCCGGATGACAGCAGAAATCTGGAGGATACTAGAAGAGAGAAAAGATCAACAATAAAGATTGGATAAGGTTTTGGCTTCATCAATCCAGGGGGAGATTGTTGGGACAAAGAGGATTGAAGAAACCACCTTTTGATAACCTTAGTCTAAATCATATTCTGCTTAAGTATTGGAAACAACTGCTGAAGAACAAATGAAGAAGTACTGAAGAACAAATCTGCAAAGTACTGAAGAGTTACTCATCAGAAGTTCTGAAGTCTAACCAGACATTTCACTGAAGAACTACTGAAGACAAACTACTCATCAGCAGTTTGTCACTCATCAGCACTTTGTATTCAGAAGCTTCTAACCGACTGAAGATCAGCAGTTTTATTATTATATTGTTTTGTTAAAGTCTAGATTTCAAGTTTCAATGTCTAGGCTGTTGTAAGCTTATCTTAGTATAATATCTTTGTTAAATATCTTAGATTACTTCAGACAACAGTTTAGTACATTGGTCTATAAATAGATGAGTTTGTTCATCTATTTATGATATGTGATTTTGTGTAATTCCTTTGATATAAATTGAAATCCTTCGAGTTTTAAACTTATATCTATTTCACATCTGAGAAACATAAACTGCATTTACTGCTTTATACTTGAACTGTTTTATTGTTTCTCATTTACTATTCAGTCAAGGAGGAGTAATAACTCCTCTTAAAAGTGATCTTTTAAACCTTTGAACACTTGTTATTCCGCTGCTTATTAACTCATACATAAATCTGATACACATAAGTGTTCATAAACTAAGCCACTGATCCAACAATTATATATATATATATATATATATATAATACTCAACTAAAACATAATTATTATTACATTAAATAGGACAAATTAATTTCATAACGTATAGTATTTACAACATATATTAACATACAAACTAAAATTAAGCTTAACATCATAAATCTTTATTAGAAAATTCGTTTATAAAATACCTAGGATTTTCTAATTAATAAGATAAACAATAGAAAGATTTACAACACATTATGACATGATAAATATTTTTTTCGAATAATTTTATAAATTGAATAAATAACATTATATTACCAATAAATTACTAATAAAAGTTAATATTTATACGTTTTTATATAAATAACCATCTGCTTGACAAAAAAATCAACTACAGTTGAAACGTATCTTTCCTTTACTGTATGACACTGTATGAAAAACAACTGTTGACTGTTCAACAGTATAATAAAACAACAGAGTTGGTATATGATACAGATGTTGACTTTAAAAAATTTTGGTCAGATATATGCCACGTCATTTACACAAAAACAGATTTTTTTGCCATATCAGCAACCCTTTTTCATTCCTTTTGTCCTAAAAAATAAACATAACACTGTCTTATTGACTTTTAAATACACAAAGACGGTTTTCCCTCTTCCACACCCTAAATAGATTTCACATCATCTTCTTCAATCTTCTGCATGGATCTTCAATTAAAAACCCCTCATAACAATCTACCATACTTGGTAAAAACAGAACGCAACACACAATTTCACTCAATAATCGATATTCTCACAAATT
Source organism: Ambrosia artemisiifolia (assembly GCA_032199755.1). Taxonomy (NCBI): domain Eukaryota; kingdom Viridiplantae; phylum Streptophyta; class Magnoliopsida; order Asterales; family Asteraceae; genus Ambrosia; species Ambrosia artemisiifolia. Next base: position 8,595,997 of record CM063521.1, read on the forward strand.
CGAAATACCTAGCCATTCTCACCGCTGACACTCCAATATATGTCGAAACTCTACAAGAATTCTGGTTGAACGCGAAACTTTTAGATAATGAAAAAAAGCTTGTTTCGAAGATTGGAGATATAGATATTCAGATGACCGAAGAATCCATCTCCACAACATTCTCAATAAACGACTTGCAAGGTAAAGTCTCTTTTTTGAAAGATGAACTCAACCAAGAGTTCACTAAAAGAGGGTAGGCAGGAACAGCGACTGGGGAGACAATAATGAAACCCGATTTTCCCCCACCAATGAAGTTTTTCTTCCATACCCTTCTTATTTGTGTATCCGCAAAGACAACTTCTTTTAATGAAATACCTTTGAACATACAATATCTTGGTTATGCAATTTTAACAAACAATGATTACAATTTCTCTAAGGTTGTATTCTCAGATATAATTCGCAATTTCAAAGGCATAAACTCAAGTCAAAGTAAGTCATTCATACTTTATCCCAGACTGATAAGCTTCTATTTGAAAAACGTTTTGACTGAAGAAAATTTAAAAAAAGGTGAACCAAAGGAAATTAAAAGCTTGTCAGAAAAAACTTTAACAAAAATGTTGCAATTTAAAAGCAAACAAAGTGAAGTTTCAACATCTGTCGTTGCAACAACTGTTTCTGAAACAACTGCTACTACTGCTGTCCAAGAGACTACAACAACTGGTGTAGAAAACACAACAGATAAGTCAAGAAATAAAGGTAAATCCAAACTGCCTAAAAGAATCAAAACAACTGTTGCAAAAAAACCACAACCTTCTGTTACACAGCCTACTTCTACAATTGCAACTGGTTTTGAACCCTTGTTTGAAGTTGCATCAGAAACTCAGACAGATACCATTTCCTCTCCAATTGCTACAACTGAGAATGCACAACCAAAAGAAACTGAAACTGCAATGGTAACAAATGTTGACACTAAAATTGTGGACTCTGTACCGGCTGGAAGTCCGAAAAACCAACAACCAAAAGCATTCACCTTCTTTGCCAGTGACTCAACTGACCTGATTGAAACAAATACCATAACCACATCTGGTATGATTTCCGATAATCCTATAATTGAATCCGATGGCTTGGAAAATCAAGAATTGACGGACAGAGTCAGCAAACTTGAATCTTCAATGGAAAAATTGATTGAATTATACAATGGGACACCAGAATCTATTGCAAGAGCCATATGGGAACACGTTGTCCCAATTATCCAAACTCACAAACAAATGGCTGACCTTAATCATAATTCACACATGGCATTGATAAGAAACATGGTGGACGCTAGATACAAAGATATTCAAGGTGACATGAAAGCCATCAAAAATCATCTACTAAAGACCACTGGCTCTGTCCCAACAACAATTTATGAGCAAGATGAAGAAAATAATAATGAAGCCGAAAAGAAGAACAAAACACAACAGAAATTAATAAACCTGCCACCTGAGAAGGAAGCACAACCAAAGACACCAAAACCTACTAATGTGCAAACAGCTGATAATCCAGGATCTGTTCCAGTCATTACAACTGTTGAAGATCAATCTACAGTGTCTTTAGGTAAGAGAATTGATGAAAGTGCAAACCAAAAAGCAGAGAAAGAGTTGTTACTTAAGTTGAAGGCGAAAAAGGAGCGAGAAGCAAATGCTGTCGCATTGATTAAAAAAAGAAAAGAACAGCAAATGCAACACGAGGATATAGGCCCCTCAAACAGAAGAAAAGTACAAACAACACATGTTCAAGAAACCACAAAAATACCAGAAAAAACAACAATCCAAACAACATCTGTCCAAGTCCAAAATGTGCAAACTAATGTTACCACCACAGATGAAACAACTATTTTCAGAACACCAGAAGGACTTTCAGATCTTGTCCTTGACTTAGAAGCAGTAAAACCCGAGATAGACTCTTTCTACTCAACACGTGATCCATCGTCACTGTCCTTCAAGTCTCTTGAAGGTTTTGAAAAGCCGAGGAATATTGAGAAGTATTTGGAGTTGAAAGAAGAACAGGCTGACATGCTTTCAAAGCAGAAAAGTGTTGGAAAAACTGACAACGAAGCATCAGTAATTTTACGGGATTTATACAACAAAGTAAAAATTTTAGAAGAATACTCAAGTAACCTGTCGAAGATAGTGTCTAATAGCCAACCTGACTCTGATATAGAAAACATTTTGAGAGAAGGATATCTTAATGAGATAATGAAAACCAAAAGTTACACAGCCAAGAGAAGTAAATTTGCTGATTGGGATTCTAAGGAACTGGAGAGTGAACTTAACAGAATTAAAGAGATGGCTAAAGAACCTAATCGCAAACAACATCCACCAAAGTGGAAGAAATGAAAAGAAACTGACACTGAAAGAAAGGAAAAGTTAAAAATAATAAGAAAAGAGCTGGTGGCTGCTGGTTTGGGAAAGATGACACAAATTCGTCTTTGGAAGGAACATGAACTCATGGATTCCTACAAAAAGCTACGGGAAGGAAGAAAAGTTGATCCAACTCTACAAAGAAAGGCAAATTATGATGATGGTGACCAACCAGGTCGAAAAAACAAAAAACAAAAAACTCTGTTCTCAATAGATGATATTATGATAGGCAGATTCGGGCAAAGTAATCCATCAGAATCAAGAACAGAAAAGGAAGAGGCTGATAACAACAGTTTGTAAACACTGACAATTAAATATACATTTGTTTAAATAGCATCTGCTATATTTCTGCTGCTATTGACTGAGAATGAATATATGATTTGTTTTTATACCATCTGTTATATTTCTGATATACTAAGTACCATCTGTTCTTCTAATAATGCTATTGAATAGCATCTGTTATACCCACAATAATATTAAATAGCACCAGTTATGATTGATAATGTAGTTCCATTCAAACTAATATACAACCAACTATAATACAATCATCATCATAATATTATTACAAATAAATTGTTGTCTACTAAATTGAAATTTAAAAATCAAAAAGTCGAAAACTCTTAGGCTTAGATCGTTCCTTCCGGGGTCCTTTGCATGAAGAGGATAAATCACCAACATTTAGTTTATCAGAATCTTCAAAAGCTCTTTTTCCATTGGGAGTTATAGTACAATCCATTCCAGCATCGACGGCAGAAGAATCACCGGTAACAGACACAACATCATTCAAATATTTCAAAACAACAAATAATGATATGTTAAATAACAACAAAAACTTAAAAACATCTTAATCAAGTTACAAAAAAATACTCACCTTTATCATCAGTTGGCTATCAGCTTCCTCACATTCTGCTTGGTTAACAGATTTAAAATCACAATCTACCTGGCTGCCCTAAACATTGTACATACAAACCAAACATACAACCTAAACTGTTAAGACAACATTCAAAGATACCAGATAGTAAGCAATTCCTAAAAATGCGTTTAATTTAGTACCTCATCAACATTACAATATCCATTACTATGAAGAGCAATTAACTCAGAAATTACGACTGGATTATCACATATTTTCATGACTGTGTAGACATTGCAGTCGTTTGTAAGATTATATTCAGAAACATCAATTTTAAAAACCAGTATCTTATCAAGTAAGCGAAACAATTCTTGAGGCAAACTTTCACTATCACCAAGCTTCAACTGCCTTTCTCTTATACGATTTGCGGATGATCCGACAACTCTCATAACATCTCGGTCAAACATCACAAATGATACACTACTAGTCTCATCCTGAACCCTGACATGCACCTTGAACCTGAAACAAATAGACGAAAATATTGTCTAAAAACATACATACAGGTTCATAAAAAGCAATCAGATTATATAAAAAACAAATTGTGGTTAATTAGATCTAAGTACATTGTAGTAACGAAGGTACAATGACATTCACACTTGGAACAAAACAAAGCAGAAACAGACAATTTGAGAGTTTCTTCAGTAACATTTTCATGAAGCTGTAAGAATTCTGATTTAGTAATCACATTGCTAAAACATCTGGGACACGCATCATAAAACCAACCATAGCCTTCTTGCAGAATTTTAATTGTCGCAACTACAACACAACTTGTTTTGTAAACAAGCTGTGGACTCCTTTATCGATGTACACTACTCGTTTTTAACAAAGAAAAGTATGGATGAGAATGCTCCACTTAATAAACAAAAGAAATGTTTTAAATGTATACCTCGAAATGCATCAGAATGAAAAGTTTTTAATAAAAAAGGTGTGGATGAGATAAGTCTTAACAAAGACTTGGGATCATCACCACTTAATAAACAAAAACAATGTTTTAAATCTCATTCTCGAGGTACATATGTTAATAAACGAAAACATTTTTTTAAATTAAAAATTGGGGTTGGAAGTCATCATACCCGTAGACATAAAAAACCTTTGGTCCATAAAATTAAAAATCCCTCGTCTTTTCTAGGAAAAAATAAAAACAGTTTTTTCTTAAAAAATAAAAATTTAAGTGCTCGACAAGCTAATATAGCTCAATATTGCACTAAAACAAACGAATCATGGATCTTTGACTGTGGTGCCACTGACACCATGACCTATGATAAATCTGATATTATTTCTAAAACTAAACCTAGGATCGATAACAGCAAAACTGCTAATGGGGGGACGTTCCTGTTAAAGGAGGAGGAACTATCGAAATATCTCCAACTTTAAAACTAAAGAATTGCCTCTATGTACCATCCCTGTCACATAAACTGCTATCCATTAGCCACATTACAAAAGAGTTAAATTGCACCGTCTTGATGCATCCAACCTTTTGTATTCTTCAAGATATCAGGACAGGAATGATCATTGGGCGGGGCACTGAACGGCCAGGGACATGTGATGCTCGCTCATGGATCTAGAAATAGGGAAGTCTGGCTTTGGCATAGGAGATTAGGACACCCGTCTAGTAGCTATTTACATATTTTATTTCCAAAACTTTTTCCTTCCAATAAAACTTTACATTGTGAGACATGTGTCTTAGCTAAAAGCCACAGGCAAACGTATCGTTTAAATAATACTAGAGTTGAAATTCCTTTTTCTTTAGTACATTCTGATGTGTGGGGTCCCGCAGAGGTTAATGGGGGACAAAACTTTCGTTTCTTTGTCTTGTTTATTGATGATTGTACTCGTATGACATGGATCTATTTTTTGAAACATAAATCTGAAGTCTTTGAAAAATTTAGTATCTTTTACACTATGATACAAACTCAATTTAAAACTAATATTCAAATTCTTAGATCCGACAATGGTGGAGAATATGTCAATGAGTCTATGAAACAATTTTGTCAAAATAAAGGAATAATTCATCAAAAAGCGTGCCCCTATACTCCTGAACAAAATGGCACTGTCGAACAAAAAACCGTATTCTTTTAGAAATCACAAGGGCCTTTTTAATTGAGTCTCAAGTTCCCACGTCGTTTTGGCCAGAAGCTGCTGCAACTGCCACTTATTTAATTAACCGTCTTCCTAACAAAGCTCTTAACCTTAAGACCCCCGTTCAAGCCCTGTCTGATTTTACCAACATTCCTCCACCTCTCACCTTACAACCACGGGTCTTTGGATGTACTGTCTACCCTCATATCCCTAAACATGATCGAGGAAAACTAGGCCCATGTGCAAAAAAGTGCATATTTGTTGGCTATGGAATCGATCAAAAGGGATATAGATGTTACAGCTCAACACGTCGACGTGTGTATACTACCCTTGACTGTGATTTTATTGAGACCGAATTTTTCTATACATGCCAATACAGTGGTCAGGGGGAGAAGAAGCATATTGACCCGCTGGATTGGCTAACATGGACCCCCTCATCAATGAGCAAAGAAACTCACAATACCCAACGAGACTCATCTGCTTCCCCACATCCTGTTAGTGCTGCTGACCAAGAATCTCCCTGTTCTACACCTGCACCTCAAAATGGTGAACCTGAAAATGATGAAAGTGAACCTGAAATTAACGAAACCAGCAAAGAACCACAAAGTCCTCCTAGTATGACAAATAATGATTTTCCAAATGATACATCTAACAGTGGAATAACAAGTGAACAGGTTAGGCGGGGGGATCAGGAGGAATCAATTGGGGAAGAACGTAATGAAACAACCGAGAAATACGTGCTACCTCCAAGAACCAATAGAGGAGTTCCTCCAAAACGATATTCTCCAGAAAAGGAGACAAGATCAACTAGATATCCCATGGCAAATATGGCCAATGGAAATTTGTCTGAAGAAGCTAAATCCTTCACTACCGCCCTCCTTAATGAACAAATCCCAAACTCTGTAGAACAAGCCTTGAAATCCAAGGAATGGAAAGATGCTATGGAAACAGAAATGGATGCGCTAATGAAGAACGAAACATGGGAAAAATGTACCATTCCCTCAGGAAAGAGACCCGTAGGATGTCGGTGGGTCTTCACTATTAAACACAAACCCGACGGAACAATAGGAAGATATAAAGCTCGACTAGTGGCCAAGGGATACACACAAACGTATGGGATCGACTATTCGGAAACTTTCTCTCCAGTAGCCAAAATTGATACAATCCGTGTTCTTTTATCTATTGCTGCAAATGAAGGATGGCCTCTTCATCAGTTTGATGTGAAGAATGCCTTCCTTCATGGAGACTTGAAAGAAGAAGTATATATGGAGGCACCTCCCGCATTCACAGATAACTTCCAAAACCGAGAAGTGTGTCGACTAAAAAGGTCTCTCTACAGTCTCAAACAATCCCCTCGAGCATGGTTTGGTAGATTTACATTGGCTATGAAGAAAAACGGGTTCAAACAAACAATTCTTATCATACCTTGTTCCTCAAACGAAAAGGTAAACTCATAACTTGTTTAATTTTATATGTTGATGATATGATTATCACAGGAAACGATAAAGAAGAAATGGAGAAGCTCAAAGCAAATCTTTTCAAAGAATTCGAGATGAAAGATTTAGGAAGACTGAAGTACTTCCTTGGGATTGAAGTACTGAGATCAAAGCAAGGAATTTTCATATGCCAAAAGAAGTACATCCTTGATCTCCTTGCTGAAACATGAATGATCGAATGGAAACCAGCTGATACTCCAATGATAACCAACCAAAAACTCTACATGGAAGAAGGAGCAAAATTGGCAGATAAAGGGAAATACGAACGTCTTGTAGGCAAACTCATATATCTCTCACACACTCGCCCAGATATCACATATGCTGTAGGAGTGGTTAGTCAATTTATGCACCAACCCCAAGTTAACCACATGGATGTTGTTCGAAAAATTATTAGATATCTAAAAGGGACGATTAGCTATGGGATTCTCTTCCAACCAAATAGTCACTCAAAGATTCAAGCCTACACGGACGCTGATTGGGCAGGAGATCAACAGGACTGAAGATCTACATCAGGATACTTCACATTAGTTGAAAGGAACTTGGTGACCTGGAGAAGTAAAAAACAAAAGGTAGTTGCTCTATCCAGTGCTGAAGGTGAATTCCGAGGGATTGCAAGAGGACTAGCAGAGGTCTTATGGATTCGCAAACTTCTAACTGAAATTGGGTTAGTACAAAAAGAATCTAGCAAAATATGGTGTGACAACAAAGCTGCCATACAAATTTCCGAAAATCCTGTTCAACATGATCGTATAAAACATGTAGAAGTCGACAGGTGTTTTATCAAAGAAAAACTCGAAAATGGAACTATAGAACTTCAGTTTGTTTGGTCAGAGGATCAACTAGCAGACATACTCACAAAATCTGTCAACGGAAGGCTTTACAACAATTGCCTGTACAAGTTGGGTATTGGGAATCCCACTACTCAACTTGGGGGGGAGTGTTGGAAAGTAAATCAAGAGGGATTAGAACATCATCATCATTTCCCAGAATAAGAAGATTCGACAATTCAACCATATCACTCATATAGCCGTTGTAGCCTATTTACCAAAAATTATCACATAGACGTTGAGGAGTTCCCATTCATAGATCATTGTATAATCTATATAATTCTCTTTTTTCTTTCATCATGTAATACAACAACTAGTACCAATATCATCAATATTATTTCCTGATAATCAATATCCGGAAGTCAAATACACCAAAGAATAGTACAACTCGTCCGAGCCTCACAGAAGTACAACATCTCTGACTATTGTAAATACCTCTATTTCAAGGACAGGAAACACACATGAACTTACACTCCAAACCTTACTTTCTATCTTAAAGTAAATACTTATCCTCACACCGGAGGGTGGTCACAGAGAGGCCCTCCATCATCCTCTATTGCGAGCCTAACGGTTTATTCGTTTTGCAGGTTCATTGATTCCAAGATCTAATCAAGCCAGTTCCTTGTTCAACATCTAAGTCCTAAGAAACCAGTTTTTGAATCTTCAACACCACTGCTCGGTAATAGCCTCAGTGGTAAGTAGGTATTACTATATTACTAATAGTTTCTACTGAGCATAGTTACCACTGAGGCACTGAGCTAAATTATTGCGCTGAGTACATAGTTCTCACTTATGATCGGTTAACTTACTATTGAGCAGCCTATAATTTCTTCATTACTGAACCAAGTTGTCACTTCTATATATTTAGCTACCACTTACCACTTACAATCGGTAGCAACTTAGTAGTAACTTTCGTTCCCTTAACAGATACATAAACATATTAATATTTTCATTAATTATAAAATTTAAGAAACTAATTACAAACAAAATTGTTGAGTGCTAAGTATAACCTAACCATAGCCCCACCTACTTTAATTAACACATTAGGATCGATATGGATAATATAAAGATAACTGCCCTATTAAATATTAATTTTGTTATATAACTGCCTTGTTGCCAATGACCTCCAGCCCAGCTGGGGAGAGGTGGGAGGGTTTACCTCTTCCGAGGGTTCCCGCCCGGGCTTGGTCTTGAGTTCGAATCCTGCACACCACGAAAAAATTCCCTGTAACGGTTTGAGATAACTTCAAAGTGGACACCGGTGCGTGGGTGGTGATTCGAACTCGGGTCGAGGGGTTGTCTGTCGATTGGTTTCACCGCTGAAGTACACCTTCCAAAAAAAAATATAACTGCCTTGTTATCTAGAAAGTTAAATAAACTCAGCGACTATAAGTACGTGGCACAATTTGTCAACTAAGCAACATTGCAATCTTTCAATACAAACAAAGCAATAGTTGTCTCATGGATCTTTCCTATCTGCAACAAAATTACACACTAATTCTTGAAACTTTTGCCATAATTGTAGTCCTCTATTGCTTATCATTCTTGTACAAAACCACTAATACTCCACCAGAAGCAAGGGGTGCATGGCCGATAATAGGCCACTTCAAAGTTTTTAATGGTTCTGATCTTCCTCATGTAACCCTTTCATCCATGGCTGACCAACATGGACCCATCTTCACCATTCGGCTTGGTATTCATAAGATTTTGGTGGTGAGTAATTCGGAGATAGTTAAGGAGATCATTACCAACCATGACTTGATTGTTTCTGACCGTCCGAATTACATTGCTGCTAAGATTTTGGGACGTAATGGTGCTTCTTTTGCATTCACACCGTATGGTCCATATTGGCGTGGAATACGTAAAATCATCTCGCAAGAATTGTTTTCCAATAGTCGACTTGAAAAGCTTATGCTAGTTCAAATGAAAGAACTAGAAAAGTCAATTAAAAGCATGCATGAGCTATGGAGGGAGAAGAGGGATGAGCAAGGGAAAGTACTTGTGGAAATGAAGAATTGGTTTGGGGAATTAGATATGAATATAATGCTTAAAATTGTAGCTGGAAAATGTTACACTGGAGGCTACGGTGAAGATAAGGAGGAGATGATGAATTATCGTGAAATAATAAGGGTGTGGTTTCACTACTTCGGACATTTTTTGGTGGCTGACGCTCTTCCTTTTCTGAATTGGTTGGATTTGGGTGGATATAAAAAGAAAATGAAACGAGTTGCAAGGGAACTCGATTCCATGGTTGGAAAATGGTTAGAAGAGCATCGCCGGACTAGATCTTCCGGCAATGCTATAGGGGTAAACGATTTCATGGATGTGATGAGCCAAGTAGTAGAAGACGATGATATAGCGGGTTACAATGCTGATACCATCATTAAGGCCACATGTGAGGTACACGCTCCACTAGGAATACAATCAAAACTCAATTTTCTTATATAATTTTCATTTATGTATATGCATTTTAATAATCATGTTTTCAGTCTCTTATAGCGGGTGGCTCAGATACAATCACTGTGATGTTAACATGGGTGATCTCATTACTACTAAACAATCGATGCGCTCTAATAAAGGTGCAAGAAGAACTAGACACACAAGTGGGCAAAGATAGACAAGTAAATGAATCAGATATCAAAAATTTGCTCTACCTTCAAGCTGTAGTAAAAGAAACTTTTCGACTATATCCAGCCGCATTCCTAAACGCACCTAGAACATTTGTGAAAGATTGCACCATATCGGGCTACCATATCCCAGAAGGCACGTGGCTAATAATCAACAAATGGAAGCTCCACCGTGATCCAAATATTTGGACGGACCCATGCGAGTTCAGACCAGAGCGGTTTCTTTCACCAAAGCATATGGGCCTAGATGTTAAGGGGACGAATTTTGAGTTGATCCCTTATGGGGTCGGGAGAAGGCGTTGCCCCGGAATAGGCTTGGCAAATCAAGGGTTACATATAGTTTTAGCGACTTTGCTACAAAACTTTGACATCTCCACTCCAAATGGGGCACCCATTGATATGAGCGTGACTGCTGGACTTACAAACCCCAAGGCAACTCCGCTTGAAGTCCTAGTTTCCCCACGCTTGCATGCAACAATAGATGCGTAAACTTGTGCATATATACAAAGGAAAGCTTCAATTTGGTGTAAAATATTTTGGCCATGTTTATCGTATGGCTTGGTACTTGTTTTAAATTCATGTATTATGTAACTATTATTTTAAAAACTATAGGTTTCGATCCTGCAGTGGAACCAAAGCAGCTAAATCCCTTTTATTCTTTTAACTAGGGGTATATATCGACGCGCGTTGCGCGTTTTACAATCGAGATTTAGATGTGGTGTTGATCAATCAATGAATTATACAATCGTTATACCATTTTGGTTGTAAACGTTAAAAAAATAAAGAAATCTACACATAAGGTAACACATGAAATTTGTAACGAAATGACATAATATTATGTTATTTATATTAATAGTATATAATATAATATAAGCCAATGATCTTCAGCCCAGCTGGTTTGAGGTGGGAAGGTTTACCTCTTTGGAGGGTTCCTGCCCGGTTTTGGTCTCAGGTTCGATTCCCACGCATCACCGAAAAATAACCGCTTGGGTTTGAAAGAAGAAACTCGTGTGTTGCTATGGCATTCGAATCTGGGCAGTGGTCGCTTTGCAACACAGGATTTACCGCTGAAACACTACTCTTCAAAAAATATAATATAATATAAGGTAACACATAAAATTTGTAACGAAATTACATAATATTATGTTATTTATATTAATAGTATATAATATAATAAAATTTTTGAATAAAATAATATAAATAAAATAATAATATAGTTAAATTATATAATAATAATAGATTTATATTAATAGTATATAATATAATAAAATTTTTGAATAAAATAATAATATAGTTAAAAAAATTTAATAAAATAATATATATGAATATTGAATATAATAATATATATGAATATAATAATATATATAAATATTAAATAAAATAATAGATATGAATATAATATTATTAAAATTACTATTCAAATCTTAAGGCCTATTATTATTATATAATTGTCACAATTCCTACCGACTTATCCTTGCGGGCCTATCTTTCAATTAATTTCCAAGCCCAAAGTTCATTATTGGTTTGTGAGCTCGGTATATATGTCCAACAAGTTGAGTTCCTGTATGAGTATCCAATACACAAACAATTCAAGTCAAAAGAGTATTAAATTAAATTAAAATCAATTAAATCTCAACTTCTCATATATGATTTTTTATATGATTTACGTCAATTAATCTTAATGTCATGTAATTTGTTTTAATATAAATCAACTAATTTTGCAAACAGTTCTAAAAAGTGTATACCAAGGTATTGGCAAATTCAATTTCTAATTTGAGATTTCATTTAAACTTCTTCAAATATATTTTTTGTATATTTTTTGAATGAACAACAGAAACAGGGATCAGGGATGAGTCTCTTTGAAATTGGGTATAACCCGTCACCATTCCACCAACCTGGAAACGATCTTAGGAGCCGTCACAAAAAGTTTCTAATAATTCTTGCCTCACCGGCCTAGTACATCTCCCTGAAATGTGAACTAGCTTCATTGTTGTAACTAGCTCCATTATTAATTCATCAATTTAGCATGTTTTTATCTTGAAAATGCAAAACCTAAAAACTAACAAAAGTGGTATTTTACAAATAATAGTACATTTTTATTCTAATTAATATAAAATAGAGTGAACTTAAAATTCACCGGTCAGTTTTTTTTTTTTTTAAACAATCAAACGGGATCATTTATTCCATCCTCAAAACGCCAATAACAAAGTACAACTGCCCAAAATTCACTTCGGCTCATTTAGCCTGAGGCTACCTGGGCCACAATCACTAGGTTCATACTACTACATATGAAATCACAAAGACTACAAATACAAAACACACCCAAATATGTATAAAAACAAGCACACTAGTTAGCCATTGTCAAAAATGGAGAAGTTCCACCACATGGTCTTGTCTGCATCCGGCAATTTAGCCCTCTTCACTAACCACCAATAAGACTCCGTTTTGATTTCTTCCAACATCATCGGTGTCGCTTTGTTAACATCCTTGAATACTTTGTCATTTCTCCCTAGCCACAACTTCCTAATACCACGTAAGTTGACCGCATAAACCTCTTTCTTTCTTTTACTCGACCCGTTGACCGTCCCACTTGTTTCCAATAGTTGCAAGAAAGTTGAAACTTGTGACAAATTATTAAGTTCAAGCCAAACACCAATATTCCACCAAAGTGCTCGCGCCCATACACAATCTATGAAAATGTGTTTTGTTGTTTCCGTTTCCAATCCACACCTTCTACAAACTGCAGCGTCAATTGGTACTCCTCTGAATCGAAGATTTTCAACCGTTGGAATTTTGTCGACTATTGCCCCCCACGCGAAGCATTTAACTTTCGGGGTAGCCATTTAGCTCCACCTGAAAAGCTTCTGCCGACCAAGAGGGATTAGAGGTGAAGACAAAGCCTCTTTGACCCGCTTGACCGAGGATTCCTTCATCGAGTTCCTTCTCGACCATAACCAGACGTATGACCCGTCAGGGACTGCTTGCGTAAACAGTAAGCTGTACAGTTTCCCAGCTACGTCGACTTCAGATGCTGAGTGTGGAAGCCTAGTCCACGACAAATCCCACCATCGTATATTGTTCACCCATTTGCAGTATTCGGACACTTTAACCTCCTTATCCCTGCACAAATCAATAATTCTGGGAACGAATTCTTTAGAGGACCTCCGGGCACCACTGATCCGACCAAAATCTGACCGTAGCCCCCGAGCCGATTTTACAGTGAAATTTGACTCTAGATCCACCCCACATTTCATAAAATCTTTTTGTAGGCCTGCACTGGAGCTCCAAACCCCGGTAGAACTACTGGAGCATGGAACAAAACCTGTATTAGAGCGTCTGCCATGGATTGCCTTTATTACACCACACCACAATTGATCAGGAAAGGACTTAAACCTCCACCACCAGTTTACGAGAAGGCCAAGATTTAAGTCCTCGATACTTCCCACACCCAACCCACCCCGAAACTTTGGTTATAAAATATTCTCCTAAGCGACCCACCGAATCTTGTTCCTTGAGGATGTGCCGCCCCATAAGAACCTACAACGTATCCCTTCAAGTGTTTTACTAACTGCTTTGAACATTGACAGGAAGTAGTTTGGTATCGCCCCAAGCACGGCTTTGATCAAAACCACCTTACCTGCAAAAGAAAGAGACCTAGCTTTGCAAAGGACAATCTTTTTTGAAACTTATCTATAACCGGCTTCCATCCTTTTAATTTCCACATACTTTCACATATCGGAAGGCCCAGGTAAACGAATGGAACCGATCCCCTATTGCACCTCAAAATGGCTGCCATCTCATCCACCTCGTCGCTCCCCACGTTAATCCAATATATATTACTTTTTGGGAGATTAATTTTGAGGCCAGAAGCAAGTGAAAAGCATCGTAGCAACCTGTTCAGTCTTAAGATATTTTCCACAGACCATGACCCGAGAAAGAGGGCGTCATTTGCACAAAAAAGGTGGGATAAGACCGGTCCACCTCTAGGTAATTCCACATCCCCATAATTCCTCGCTTCCACTGCTTTGGAGACCATCACGTGCAATGCTTCCATCACAATAGTAAAAAGAAATGGGGACAGAGGGTCACCTTGTCTAAGGCCACGTTTGAGTTGGAAACCCGAAGTGTTAGGATCTGAGTATTGGATTGTTTTGATTAAGTATGAAATATGAATGAAGTATAAATGGAAAGTGCAGCGGAATAAGAATAAATCAAAACATAGAGTATAATTGTTTTTAATCGAATGCTTTCATTAAAAGGAAAGATTACAATTGTACAATTAACTCCCCCTCAGCCTGATCACTCAGAGAATGTTTGTCTGAAAGAGAATGACGAGTGATGAATAGAACAGTACAAGTACTGTTCTATTTATAGACAAGCACAAACCTCTGATGATCAGTTGCTGACGTCACCTAGAAAGCGACCCCTAACTGACTAACAAACTATAACAACTGTTAAGCTATTAACTACTGTTACATTGAAACAACTGATAAATAAAACTCTGTTAGTCTAAACTCTGATGTCTTCTTATCATCTGTTGAACCAAAGTGCTGTTGGTTCAACAGACCTTTGCTCTTCAGATCTTTGATCAGTAGTTGTTCTTCATCAGACTTTATCCATCAGACTTTATCCATCAGACTTTGTCAGCAGCAGTTGTCTTCTAACAGTTGTTAAGCAGCAGCAGTTTAGGAATCAACAGTTCTTTGGAGGAAGCTTTATTGTAACAACTGTTCTTTATTCTTGATCAAACACTTAGTATATTTTGGCTTTCAATCATCTGTTCTTCTCCAGGTCAGCAGACCCAACAATCTCCCCCTAGAACAGATGATGCCAAAACTCTGCTTTATTCTTGATCTTTATTCCTCATCAGACTTTCTCTAATTTGTCCTTTTAGTTGTAATTCAAAGTGTAAAGAGAAGAGGTCTTCAGCATCTCTATCCAGTGTCAAATTCAGAAGTGTCTGGAGATCTTCAGCACTTAGGCCAGGTGCCTCATCCATACTCAACTTCTGAACACTACCATCTGATCTGAGCAATGTCAATTCATGGGTCTCTTTATCAGACTTCCATTTTAGAATTTTAGAATCAGAGGAGTGACTGGGATGCATCTTTATTTTGGATGAGTTTGGTGATGGTGGCCTGCCAATGAGTTCTCTGAGCCTGTCTGACACAGGATCAGAAAAAGATCTGATTTGATTCAAAATCCCCTCTTTCACATAAGTATCAGTGAACTGTCTTGTTTCTTCTTCAGTCATTTCTTTTTGCTTCTTAAATTGTCTTCTAGCAGCAATAGTAAGATCTGAAGTTTCCAGTAAACTGTCTAATGTAAAGGCCTGAGAGGGTTTCTTGGGTGCATCATCATAGACTGGTTTTCTTGGTAGTTTGGGATTGGTCTTTCTTTCTTGTTCAAGCTTCTTGTATGTTTCAATTAACCTGACCTCAGACCATCTAGCAACAGATCTCATCTCTCCATACTTGGCTGCTACAAGCTCTTGTCTCATTCTTTTGAATTTCAAGGCTCTAGCTTGATCTCTCCCTTTACTGAAATCAGGGGCAGAGGCCTTAGTAGGAGGATTCTTGGCCATGCTCTCAATTCTAATAAGTTCTTCCCTGAGAGCATGTGTGGTCCAGCCTGTGAATTGATTCTTTGTTGCTTTGTAAGGCTTGGTTGCCAAGATCTGTTCTAGCAATGAATCCCTTACTTCCATTTCCAAGTCTCTGCTGAGAGGCATGGTAGACATAGAGTTGCTCAGGGTCTTAGCATAGTCTTCAATCCTTCTAAGTTTGCTAAGCTCTGCTGAATGGATGCCCTGAGCAGTCCTGTCATCCTTCCCTTTGCATTTCTCTTTGATGACAGCATCAGTCTGTTCACCCTTGTATTTAAGATATGTGTCAATGTTGAGTGGAACAGGGAAGCCTTTGAGAGATGGGAAGGATCTTTCTGATGGCTGATCAGTATTATAGAAGGATTGAAGTTCCCCCTTGATTAGATCCAACTCAAGGGGATACTTCTCAGCCAATGGGGTGATGGTTGGTGGTGGTCTATGGGATCTGAATTGGGCAGTGTGTGGTGAGAAAGATGAAAGTGGAATGGCATTGACTGGTGTGGGTTGTGAGATTGGGGTGTTAGGTGGTGTGTTGTGGATGTTTTCATCTTGTATAACAAAGGTGGATTTCCTTTTTCTGCTATACAAGATTTTGGGTGAAGGTGAGGATGAGGCAGTGGTTTGGGAAACATCTGTTGGTCCTTTTGTGGAACCAGCAGTTGTTTGGGTTTTAGGTTGTGTTGAGGTAGGTTTGGGAGTTGGTTGAGTTGTGGCTGGTTTAGTGGTTGATGGTGTGGTGATTGGTTTAGTTACTGGTTTGGGTTGAGCAGATGTTTTAGCAGTGGTTTTAGGTTCAGTGGTTTGGGTAGCAGATGTTGTGGTGGCAGTGGTTTTAGGAGCAGTGGTTGTGATAACAGGTGTTTGAACAGCAGAGGTTTCAGCAGTTAGTTTGGAAGGTGGTTTTCTAGTGTGTTTGGCTGGCATTTTCTTTCTCTTTGAAGTATTCACATCTTCCACTTCCTGCTGTTGTTCCTTTTTCAGCTGCACCAACATCTCTGCCTTTACTTCCAAAGTATCAGCCCTTTTTCTTTTGTCCTGAGCAGCTTTTTCAGCTTTTTCATTAGCTGAAGTGTCAACTTCTTTTGCCTTTGATGCTTGAGCTGGTTCAGTGATAGGGATCTGAACATTTGGTTGTTGTGTTTGTGGAGCTGATTTGGGTGACTCTGGTTTGTCAGCAGTTGGCTTCTTCCCTTTTTGTGAGGGTGGTGCACCAAAAGGATCTAGCTTTGGCAGCCTATCTCTGCCACTCTCCCCCTTTTTGGCATCATCAGCTGTGAACTCATTGTCATTCTCATCTCTGAGGATGGTGGTAGGGGCAGAGCCAGTAGTCTTCAGCAGATGTTCCTTGATCACTTTGATGTCAGCTTTGGTGTCATTGAATCTTGCATCCACCATATTTCTGATCAAGGACATGTAGGTTTCTTGGGTCTGATCTGCCAGTTTTCTGTGGGCTATGATGATGGGTGAAACTGATTTCCATAGCTCACTGGCAATATCAGAGGTTGAAGGTTGACTTTTGGTAAAGGTGTTCAGTGTTTCCAATATTGACTTGACATCAGATTTGATGTCAGCAACAGAGGATTCAAGGTTTTGAACCTTAACCGTCAATTCTTGAAGTTTTGACTCATCACCTAAGTTAATAGGATCATCTGAATCCCTACCAGGGGTAGTTTTAGCTGGTTCATTTCTAGGAGGTGAGTCCATAGAAGGAGAACCTGCTGCCCCTTTTTCTTGGTACTGGGGACTTCCAACTGTTTTAGGGGACACAATTGTGGCCTCATCAGTTGTTGCCTTCAAGGAAGTCTTATCAATGGAACCACTGTCCTGCTGTGAGACAATGGTCTCTACAGCAGTAGTAGCTGCTTCTCTTGAAACCTCATCAGAAGTAACATTGACTTCTAGGAGTATAACCTCCTCTTTTGTTTGTGGGATAGCTAATTGACTTTCCTCAGCCCCAGTCACTGGTGGTGGTGTACTCTCAGTGATAGGTGAAGGAGAGGAACTGGGGTTGTCCTGAGTTTTGTCAATAGCTTCAAACAGAGGTTGCATTGTTTGTGGGACATGTGGTGGTGATGTAGGTGGAGTAAGAAGCTGATTAGCCCTGGGAGATGGACTTGTAAACATATGGTCAAGTGACTCATATGCCTCAGTATGAGGTTCCCTTTGGCTTACAACAAGATCCTTTTGTGAGGATACTTGAGGAGTTTGCTGGGGTTGAGATATCTCCAACTGTTGTGAGGAAGTAACAACAGTGGTTTCATATTGCTTTGGTGATGTAACAGGGTTAGCTTCTGGTATCTCATCTTCCAGAAGTCCCTTTTTGGTTTTGGTGGTTGTTTTGGAGGATGGATGTTTTCTTTTGGTGGCTGGTGTGGGTTTCACAGCACTGGATGAAATGCCATGATCACCAGGAGCAGTGGGCTCACCAACAGAGGTTTCAACAACAGCTGTTGTCTTTGTCCTCTTTGGTTGTGTTTTTGAAACTTTTTGTACTTTTAATACTTTTTCTTGGGTTGAAGAACCCAGCATTCTAGTAAAAGTTTCATCAGTTAAACTTTTCATTTTGAAAGACCCACCCTTTTGAAAATCCTTTTCAGGTAAAATCTTTTGTAGAATCACACTTAGAATTCTAGGGTAGAGCAGAAAAGCATTGTTTGAGCCAGATTTTATGGCTTTCACATTTGATACCAAGTCTAAGAACAATCCCTGAGACAGATTGAAGTCAGAATCTGACAACATTGCATATCCCAAGTATTGTATCCTCAATGGGATTTCATTGAAGGATGTAGTCTTGGCAGAGGCACAGAGGAGGAGGGTGTGAAAGAAAAATTTCATGACTGGTGGGAAAAACTTTTTGTATAATGTGGAACCAGTCATTTGTGCATCATACCCTCTCTCTTGAAACTCAGTATGAAGCTCTGTTTTTGGAAAAGTTTCCATACCTGACAAGTCATTGAGTGAGAAGGTAGTGGATATGATTTCAGGGGTTATGGCGATACTGGTGTCTCCAATTTTGGAAATTATGGAAGTTGGCTTTTTGTCTTGATATAAGACTTCAGCATTCGCCCAGAATTCTTGGAGAGTTTCCAGGTGTATGGGGGCATCAGCAATAAGAACATTTTTATACTTTGAGTTATTGATGATGTCGATGGTGGAATGGAATGGTGTGTTGTCTTCGGTTTTTACCAAATAGGGAAGGAAATTATGAGTGGCTTTTGTTTGGAGTTCCATTTTGATGGATTTGGATTGTGAAAGTGATGAACTTTGATTGAGGGTTATGAGGGAGACGAGAGCGGTTTTCAGTATTTTGAATACAATGAGACAGTAAAACTGCTGTTGGGGGAAAGAACAGGGTTTTATAGGCTCTGGTGAAACCGCTGATGTGGCAAAACTCTGCTTTTGAGAGCAGACGTGGCAAACATCTGATGGTTGAAACATCTGGTGGCATACAACAGTTTTGGTAAACCTCTGTTGCCAACCTCTGTTGTTTAACCAAAAGACTGATGAAAACAGTTGTTTTATCTGATCAGATGTTTGAAACAGATTTTTCAACTATCAGTGGTTTTAATGAAACAGTGGTTGTTTTATGTGAACAGTGGTTTAAAAACAGATTTTTCAACCAAAGTATCATTTTAGCAAGATTTGATTTTCTGAAAACATTTTAATGTTTTTATTGAAAACATTTTTGTTGTTTTAATCCATGTTTAACATTCCAATTCGAGAAATCAGATTTGTGAAGGTAGATGTGTCTAAAGCTTTGGTCAGCACATCTGCTAACTGATCCTCTGTTGGAACATGGTGCAGAGAAATCAAACCTTTTTCATAGCTATCCCTGACAAAATGATGTCTGATATCTATGTGCTTGGTGGTTGAATGGGAAACTGGATTTTTGATGATATTTTCAGCAGCTTGGCTATCCAACATGAGTGGAGTCCTTAGTGCAGTTATCCCAAAATCCAGTAGTTGATTTTGAAGCCACATAAGTTGGGCTGTACAGCTTGCAGCAGCAATGTATTCAGCTTCAGCAGTGGATGTTGAAACAGCTGCTTGCTTTTTGCTTTGCCAAGAAACTAAGGCATTCCCTAGAAACTGGCACCCTCCTGAGGTGGACTTCCTTGTGGTATGGCAGCCAGCAAAATCACTATCTGAATAACCTGAAAGCTCAATGTTTCCATTAGCAGGATACCAGATACCAAGTGTGGGAGCAGCTTTTAGGTATCTGAAAATCCTTTTCACAGCAATAAGGTTAGACTTTCTAGGAGAAGCCTGAGATCTAGCACACACACAGGTTGCAAACATAATGTCTGGACTGGATGCTGTTAAGTACAATAAAGACCCAATCATGCATCTATAGTGTGTCTGATCAACAAGTTCATCCTTTTCATCATCAGTGAGTGGCTTGACAGTGCTCATGGGTGTACTACATGGCTTACAATCATTCATCTCAAATTTTGTTAACAAGTTTTTCACATACTTGTTTTGATGAATGAAAGTGCCATTTTGCAGTTGCTTTACTTGAAGACCAAGAAAACACTGAAGTTCACCCATAGCACTCATTTCAAACTCTGCTGTCATAAGTTCCCTAAACTCCTCACACATTTTGTTACATGTGGATCCAAAAATGATGTCATCCACATATATTTGAACAATCATTAAATATTTTCCTTTCCATTTTAAAAACAAGGTTTTATCAATTTTACCTCTTGTGAATCCAATGGATAAGAGAAAAGTGGAGAGAGTTTCATACCAGGCTCTTGGTGCTTGTTTCAGTCCATACAGTGCTTTGTTAAGCTTGTAGACATGATCAGGATGGAATGTGTCTTCAAAACCAGGTGGTTGACATACATAGACCTCCTCCTGAATTTTGCCATATAGGAAGGCACACTTGATGTCCATCTGATACACCTTGATGTTGTGGTTGACAGCAAAGGCTAAGAAAAGTCTGATAGCTTCTAACCTTGCTACAGGGGCAAAGGTTTCATCATGGTCAATTCCCTCTTCTTGTCTGAAGCCTTGAACCACTAACCTGGCTTTGTTCTTGACAACTATACCCCTTTCATCAGTTTTGTTTTTGAAGACCCACTTTGTGCCAATTGGACAGACATCCTTAGGCAGTGGTACAAGTTCCCATACTTGTTGTCTTTTGAACTGAAGGAGTTCTTCTTGCATGGCTTCTACCCAACTGTTGTCTTTCAGTGCCTCTTGGTACTTGACAGGTTGTGTAAGGGATAGAAAGCCTGCAAAAAGACAGATGTTTGAATATTGGCTCCTTGTGAGCACACCTTCTCTGATGTTGCCAATGATTTGGTCTGGTGGATGAGCTCTTAGGTAGATTAGATCTCCCTGATATGGTATGATGGCATTTTGTGGTGAAGGACAGAGGTTTGGAGACTCTGTTGACATAACATCTGTTGGCACTTTTGAAGAGTCAACAGATGTTTGGAATGGAGGTGGAGGAATGGGTCCAAGTGGTGTAAAGTTGGACTGACTTTTGTCAACAGATGATTGACTTTTGTCAACAGATGATTGAGCAGTGGATTGGATGGGTGAATCAGTGGTTTGAAGGTAAGACTGGCCAACAGTGGCTGACTCAGCTATGACAGAGTTTTGACAGTTGTTTTGAACCACTGCTTCCTCTGATGCAGGATAGACTTTGTAGTGGTCTGGAACCACAACATCTATTCTGTAGTCTTGTTGTGAAGATTGTGGAGTACCTGCAGGGTTAGTTTTGACAGTAATATCTTCAAATTTGAATTTATCTAAATCAAACAACTCAGCAGGGTTTGCTGGGATTTTCAAAGATGAAAGTTCATTGAACTTCACATTCAGAGTTTCTTCTATTGTATTAGTCCTTGTGTTAAACACTTTATAGGCCTTTGCAGTAGAAGAATACCCCAGAAAATATCCACAATCCACTTTGGCTGCAAATTTTGAAATGGAATCTTTAAGATTTAAAATGAAACATGGGCAGCCAAAGACTTTGAAAAATGATATCAGTGGCTTGATTTTAAACAGAATTTCATAAGCAGTCTTTTGATGTCTAGGGTTGATTAAAACTCTGTTTTGAACATAGCAAGCAATGTTTACAGCTTCTGCCCAAAAGGACAGAGGTAAACCAGAATCTGCTAGCATTGTTCTTGCAGCCTCAATGAGAGTCCTGTTCTTCCTTTCAACCACCCCATTCTGCTCTGGTGTTCTTGGGATACTGTACTGCCTTACAATCCCTTTTGACACACAGAAATCATCTAACTCCTTATTTTTGAACTCTGTTCCATTGTCACTTCTAAAGACTTTTACTGGCAAGTCATATTGTTTTTCAACTTTGGTGACAAAGTCCTTCAAAATACCTGCAGTCTCATCCTTAGAGTGTAAAAAGTAAGTCCATGTAAACCTAGAAAAATCATCAACTATGACAAGACAAAATCTTTTTCTTTTTAGACTCATGATTTTTACAGGGCCAAACAAGTCCATGTGCAACATTTGTAAACACTGACTAGTTTTGGACTCATCAATGGATTTGTAAGAGCTTTTATGTTGTTTACCTTTTAAACAGGAAACACAATGCTCATCACATTTGAATTCTTTTGATGGTAAACCTCTGACAAGGTTTTGTTTAGAGAGAGAGTTGATAGTTTGAAGATTGGTGTGACCAAGTCTCCTATGCCACAATTCTGTCTCTTTGGTAGAGGCAGTTGAGAACAGACAGACATTTGCAGTAGGATTATTCTTCAACATATCAACTACATACACATTGCCACTTCTGTGAGCAACAAGTTGTGCTTTGCTCTCAGCAATGATGGTGTTAATCTTTTCTACAGCCTCTGGGCCAACAATCTTACAAGTTTGCTTAGTGAAGAATGACCCAAAGCCTTTGTCACTCATTTGAGATACACTAAGTAGATTAAATTTTAGATTGTCTATTAGATTAACATTTTCAAACTTAAGCCTCCCTGCTTTGACAGTACCAGAACCCAACACTTTACCTTTAGAATCATTACCAAAGGATATATCACCCCCTCCATGAGCAAGAAAGTCCAGAAGAAGGGCTCTACATCCAGTCATGTGCCTGGAGCCTCCACTATCTACATACCATAAACTGTCTAAACAAGCAGAAGCTCCCTGCACATCAGTAAGGATTTTAGTTTTGGTGAGTGTCCAAAGCCAAATTGGCTTTGGATGGGTCCTTAGCTGTCTCAGCCTTAAGTTGAGGAGAATGATCAGTGGTTTGGACTAGCTTTTGAACTAGGTTCAACAGCTGCAGTTGACCATTTGCCAGTGCTTGTATGTCAACACTTGGTCCAGCAGATGTTTGATCATTTCCTATCAGTTGTTGAAAACCATGAGGGTGTCTGTTCACTTTTGGTTTTGAAGGCCTCTTGGGCTCTTCATAAACATGTGGCAGACGATGACAAGTGGGTTGTCCATATCCTCTTGGTAATCTGTTAGCAGGTGGAGCATCTGTTACCTGAACATCTCTGGGAGCAGAGTTTTTGTTCAGACTTTTGGTAACAGAAGTTTGGACTGATTCAAAAGTCTGTTTGGATGAGCACACCTTCTCTGATGTTGCCAATGATTTGGTCTGGTGGATGAGCTCTTAGGTAGATTAGATCTCCCTGATATGGTATGATGGCATTTTGTGGTGAAGGACAGAGGTTTGGAGACTCTGTTGACATAACATCTGTTGGCACTTTTGAAGAGTCAACAGATGTTTGGAATGGAGGTGGAGGAATGGGTCCAAGTGGTGTAAAGTTGGACTGACTTTTGTCAACAGATGATTGACTTTTGTCAACAGATGATTGAGCAGTGGATTGGATGGGTGAATCAGTGGTTTGAAGGTAAGACTGGCCAACAGTGGCTGACTCAGTTATGACAGAGTTTTGACAGTTGTTTTGAACCACTGCTTCCTCTGATGCAGGATAGACTTTGTAGTGGTCTGGAACCACAACATCTATTCTGTAGTCTTGTTGTGAAGATTGTGGAGTACCTGCAGGGTTAGTTTTGACAGTAATATCTTCAAATTTGAATTTATCTAAATCAAACAACTCAGCAGGGTTTGCTGGGATTTTCAAAGATGAAAGTTCATTGAACTTCACATTCAGAGTTTCTTCTATTGTATTAGTCCTTGTGTTAAACACTTTATAGGCCTTTGCAGTAGAAGAATACCCCAGAAAATATCCACAATCCACTTTGGCTGCAAATTTTGAAATGGAATCTTTAAGATTTAAAATGAAACATGGGCAGCCAAAGACTTTGAAAAATGATATCAGTGGCTTGATTTTAAACAGAATTTCATAAGCAGTCTTTTGATGTCTAGGGTTGATTAAAACTCTGTTTTGAACATAGCAAGCAATGTTTACAGCTTCTGCCCAAAAGGACAGAGGTAAACCAGAATCTGCTAGCATTGTTCTTGCAGCCTCAATGAGAGTCCTGTTCTTCCTTTCAACCACCCCATTCTGCTCTGGTGTTCTTGGGATACTGTACTGCCTTACAATCCCTTTTGACACACAGAAATCATCTAACTCCTTATTTTTGAACTCTGTTCCATTGTCACTTCTAAAGACTTTTACTGGCAAGTCATATTGTTTTTCAACTTTGGTGACAAAGTCCTTCAAAATACCTGCAGTCTCATCCTTAGAGTGTAAAAAGTAAGTCCATGTAAACCTAGAAAAATCATCAACTATGACAAGACAAAATCTTTTTCTTTTTAGACTCATGATTTTTACAGGGCCAAACAAGTCCATGTGCAACATTTGTAAACACTGACTAGTTTTGGACTCATCAATGGATTTGTAAGAGCTTTTATGTTGTTTACCTTTTAAACAGGAAACACAATGCTCATCACATTTGAATTCTTTTGATGGTAAACCTCTGACAAGGTTTTGTTTAGAGAGAGAGTTGATAGTTTGAAGATTGGTGTGACCAAGTCTCCTATGCCACAATTCTGTCTCTTTGGTAGAGGCAGCTGAGAACAGACAAACATTTGCAGTAGGATTATCCTTCAACATATCAACTACATACACATTGCCACTTCTGTGAGCAACAAGTTGTGCTTTGCTCTCAGCAATGATGGTGTTAATCTTTTCTACAGCCTCTGGGCCAACAATCTTACAAGTTTGCTTAGTGAAGAATGACCCAAAGCCTTTGTCACTCATTTGAGATACACTAAGTAGATTAAATTTTAGATTGTCTATTAGATTAACATTTTCAAACTTAAGCCTCCCTGCTTTGACAGTACCAGAACCCAACACTTTACCTTTAGAATCATTACCAAAGGATATATCACCCCCTCCATGAGCAAGAAAGTCCAGAAGAAGGGCTCTACATCTAGTCATGTGCCTGGAGCCTCCACTATCTACATACCATAAACTGTCTAAACAAGCAGAAGCTCCCTGCACATCAGTAAGGATTTTAGTTTTGGTGAGTGTCCAAAGCCAAATTGGCTTTGGATGGGTCCTTAGCTGTCTCAGCCTTAAGTTGAGGAGAATGATCAGTGGTTTGGACTAGCTTTTGAACTAGGTTCAACAGCTGCAGTTGACCATTTGCCAGTGCTTGTATGTCAACACTTGGTCCAGCAGATGTTTGATCATTTCCTATCAGTTGTTGAAAACCATGAGGGTGTCTGTTCACTTTTGGTTTTGAAGGCCTCTTGGGCTCTTCATAAACATGTGGCAGACGATGACAAGTGGGTTGTCCATATCCTCTTGGTAATCTGTTAGCAGGTGGAGCATATGTTAGCTGAACATCTCTGGGAGCAGAGTTTTTGTTCAGACTTTTGGTAACAGAAGTTTGGACTGATTCAAAAGTCTGTTTGGGTTTTCCTTTTGAAGTGCTTACCACTTGACTTTCCAGAGTTTTAGCCTTATACTCTTTTATCTTTTCATCAAAATTTTTGAGATATAGGCACTCCTTTGTTTTGTGATTCTTTTTCTTGCAGATTGAACATTCTTTAGATTTAGAATCATTTAAACTTGTTGTTTTGTTGATGTCATATGCTTTTAGAAGAAAACAGTTTTTGGTGACATGGTTCTTCTTTTCACAAAAATCACAAAACAAGTTGTTCTTGGCTTTCCCTTTTTCTTTCTTCTTTTCAACAGATGTTTCATCATCTGTTGGAAGATTTACTAGAGGGATTACTTTGGCCTGTGGTGCCATTTTACCATCAGGGGTTTTGAAGGTCATTGGTTTGAAATTTTCAAGGACTTCACACTCATCTGACCATGTTGGTTTGAATTGATATTTTTCAATTTCATCAAATGAGGGTGTACCTTCCAACTTTTCAAGAATGATTTTCTTGCCATTGGGTTCAGTAACCTTGATTTCTTGACCTTTTGAGTTTGTAGGGATGACCTCAACCAACTGTGGTTCCTTTTTGTCAGTGGTTTGTGAAACTTGGTCAGTGGTTTTAAAACCAAATCCAAATTTCACATGACTTTTAGATTGTTGGTTGACAATCATCTCAAAACCCTTAGATGATTCCACCCATTTCTTACATTCAACTTGGGTGGACTCAAGCTCCTTTTTACAACTATGATATTTTGTTATCATAGTCTGAAGCTGGTCTTTGATTATGCTTGCTTCATGTTTTAAACTGCTAATTTCAGACTCTTTTTCAGATATTTTTGATTTTAACTCTTTTGTAAGTTTTTCAAACTGAATTTCAGAATCCAAAATTTTCTTTCTAAAGTTTTCATTCACCTCTTTTATCTTAGCAAATGCCACAATACATTTGTCTGAGCACAGGTCTTTTAAGATTTGCGGAGATACCTTAGCAGCAGCCATCAAGGCACAGTTACACTGGCAGTCACAGTCATCACTACCCCAGGGGTCTAAGAGATTCACAACCTCCACTTCAGATTCTTCGGCTGAAACAAACTCACCAACAACACCATCAGTCACATTTTCAGACATAGATACCACCTCCTTAGAATCAGTCTCTTCAACAATTGTTTCTAGTGCCATAAAACAAAAATCCTTTTCAGTGTTGGCAACTTGAGCAATGTTGTCATCTGTTATCTCATCTGGTAGACTGCTCCAGTCAACAAAGCCCTGAGTAAAGAAACTCTGTTGACCTGGTTGACTGGTCTCTGCAGGAGCAGAGGGTGGAGTAACAGTCATTTGCACAGGTGCCTGAGCAACAGGTGTTTGGACATAGTGATACTGAGGAACAGTGGTTTGCACATAATGCACAGGAACAGTGGTTTGGGTCTGTGCAAAGTGAGCAGTGTTTTGCACATTAGGTACATTAGGGATGGTTTGATAAGTGTTGGTCTGTGGTCTTTGATTTGGATAGGTAATCATAGGAACTCCATTTTGACTCCTACACTCCCTAGCAAAATGACCCATTCTATGACACTTGTAACACTTTATCTTTGATTTATCCAACCCAACCTTTGACCCACCATGTAAACCTGGGTACCTCCTGCCAGTTTTCTTATAGAAGTTGTTGGTTCTAATACTGAGCAGGGCAACCTGATGTAAGATGTCCATTTCTTCTAGGTCCAAAGGGTCAATATATTGCAAGTCATTGTACACAAAAGATGAATTATCAGAAGCCTGGATATCACCACTGGCTGTGAAAGCACAGTTGTTTGGTGATGAGTAAGAATCATTATTGAAACCAGTTGTTATGTCAATGTAATGATCATAACTCTGATCCTTACTACTTCCAGAACCATCATCCTGACCCAACAGTGCAGTATTACCAAATACATAGTCATCTGACACTTTGCCAGAGTCCTGGAGCTTCTTTTTCTGGTTAAGCTCCCTTTCATAAGTCAGGAGCTTACCATGAAGCTGGGTCAGGGTTAGGTCTTTGAATCCGATAGAGTTTCTCATAACTATGGCTATAGTGTCCCATTTGTCCTGAAGTGATCTAAGAAACCTATGATTCAGTGTTGAATTAGGAAAAGTTAGACCAACCAGTTTAAGTTCACTAATTAGACAGTTAAACCTTTCAAACTGCTGTGTTAATGACTCCCCTTTTATGTGACTAAACGTTTCATATTGTTGGTTAAGTATTTCACGGTTGTTTTCAATCACATCATCAATTCCCCCGAATTGCTCTTTGAGAGCATCCCACAGTTCTTTAGCACTATTGCAGTGCAAGAGACCGGCATAGATATCATTCGGCAGTGCCATGGCTACTATGCTGAAAGCCTTGGCATCTAGCTCGATTTTTTGAAAATCTTGCTCTGAGTAGTTCTCAACACTCTTTGGTACTTGGATCTTTGGATCCTCGGCACTCGGTACCATTGGAACATGTGGTCCAAATACTACCGATTTCCAGCACCCTGTGTTCTGTTGTGCTAACACATGAGCCACCCGACGCTGCCAGATGTTGTATTCTGACCTGACAAGCATCGGAGGCTTGTTGTGTGTGCCAGTGTTGTGTGGATCTTGATTGAGTGAAGTCATTCTCTTGGTTTTTCAAAAACAAAGTCTGTTTACTAACTGTTGAAATGAAAATAAACTATTACTCTGTTTTAACCCGACAAACAAACGATATCTATGATTATGAGCTGATCTGTGTATTAAATTGATTGATTAGATCAGATTTAATTGACCAAGCTCTGATACCAATTGTAAGGATCTGAGTATTGGATTGTTTTGATTAAGTATGAAATATGAATGAAGTATAAATGGAAAGTGCAGCGGAATAAGAATAAATCAAAACATAGAGTATAATTGTTTTTAATCGAATGCTTTCATTAAAAGGAAAGATTACAATTGTACAATTAACTCCCCCTTAGCCTGATCACTCAGAGAATGTTTGTCTGAAAGAGAATGACGAGTGATGAATAGAACAGTACAAGTACTGTTCTATTTATAGACAAGCACAAACCTCTGATGATCAATTGCTGACGTCACCTAGAAAGCGACCCCTAACTGACTAACAAACTATAACAACTGTTAAGCTATTAACTACTGTTACATTGAAACAACTGATAAATAAAACTCTGTTAGTCTAAACTCTGATGTCTTCTTATCATCTGTTGAACCAAAGTGCTGTTGGTTCAACAGACCTTTGCTCTTCAGATCTTTGATCAGTAGTTGTTCTTCATCAGACTTTATCCATCAGACTTTATCCATCAGACTTTGTCAGCAGCAGTTGTCTTCTAACAGTTGTTAAGCAGCAGCAGTTTAGGAATCAACAGTTCTTTGGAGGAAGCTTTATTGTAACAACTGTTCTTTATTCTTGATCAAACACTTAGTATATTTTGGCTTTCAATCATCTGTTCTTCTCCAGGTCAGCAGACCCAACACGAAGTAGTTTCACCATTAACCACCATCGTAGACCTCCCCGTTGCCAATAGTCCCATAATCCAGTTTTTCCATCTCGTAGGAAAGCCTATGTGATGCATAGTACTTAACAAGAACTTCCACGAAATGCAATCATACGCCTTTTCAAAGTCCGCCTTGAACAGGAACATCTCCTTCTTCGAATTTTTTTTTTGCCCAAGTTACCACTTCATTTGCTATCAAAGGACCATCAAAAATGTTTATGCCCGAAATAAACGCCGATTGGACCGTGAAATGACTTTGCCGAGTACTCTTTTCAGCCTAGCCACTAACACCTTACATATAATCTTGTTAATAACCCCAATCAAGGATATGGGCCTAAAATCAAAAATAGACAAAGGGTCGCTAACTTTATGAACAAGTGCGATAAAGGAAGAGTTACACGACTCATGAATCGACCCGTGTGTGTGAAACTCCACCATTATATCGAATACTTGATTCTCAAGCAGGCTCCAATAGTGCTTAACGAAAGCGAAGGAGAATCCATCCGGACCTGGCGTTTGTCGTCGCCACAGTCCCACACCGCCTCCTTAATTTCTTCCTTAGAGAACATAGCTATCAGGCTTTCCGAGTCTGCGTCTGATAACTTTTTGAACCCTCACCCACCATCCTCGGCCTCCTATCCATAGGTTCGTCAAACTTCGCCTTAAAAATTTTTACCGCTTCCTCTTTAATGATACTCGGGTTATCCACCCACACCCCATCTATGTAAAGACCCACCACCTTATTCATCGTTCTTCTACTATTGATAATTCTGTGAAAAAAGGAAGAATTTTCGTCCCCACAAGATAACCAATCCACTTTTGATTTTTGTATCAAATCTCTCATCTTCTCCCATTCCCATTTTTTTACAACAAGTTTAGCTTCTTTCCAACTGTTCCTTTCAGATTCCACTAATGGTCTTGTTTCCGCTAAAACTTCCAGGTCCAACAGTGATTTGCGAGCACTCATAATAGATTCCTCCTCCCTACTAGTCGATTCTTTACGCCACTTCTTGATCAGCCCCTTGGTGACTATAAGTCTCTGTAATAATCGGACATCCCCCCTTAATGCTACCACGGAATCATTCAAACCCCTGTCACTATATCATTCAACCCCTCTTTACCAATCCACGAATTATAAAACCGGAACGGACATGAACCGAACCCAGAATCAACAATAGACATAATCACAGGAGAGTGATTCGAAACATCCTTATTAAGAGCCACCACCTTCGCATCCGGCCAGTTAGCCATAAAACGGTCACACACAAGAAACCTATCCAATTTGCTAAGTTTGGTGTTGTCGGCCGACATGTAGGTGAATTTCCTCCCACCCATATTGTATTCTAATAACCCGGCAATAGAGATGAAGTTATTAAAGGCCATAGCGTTCGCTGGAACAAAAACTGAATTAGATCTTTCTTCTTCCACCCTAACATCATTAAAATCCCCCATGCATACCCATAAACCACTATATTCATCTTTTATACCCAACAGTTCCGCCCACATATCCCGTCTAATAGTTGGGTCATTAGGGGCATATACATTAACCATCAATACCATCTCCGATAACTCACCCAAATAGCCCCCAACCAAAACAAAGTAACGACCTGACCTGTAAAATTGAGCTTTAAAAATGGGGGGATTCCATAGTGAGACTAAACCCCCAAACCTACCCGTCGCATCCACTATCACCATTTCACAAGCAGACCTGCCCCAAAAACGTTCTGCATGCAAAGACGACATCGACACTAGTTGAGTTTCTTGAATGGCAATAAAAGAGAAATTATAGTCAACTTTAATTTTACGAACTTTAGACGCTTTATCGGCCCCCCAGCACCCTTAATATTAAAAGTTAAGCAATTCATTGGGGATCTAGAGGCCCCAACTCATCGCATATCTTCTTCTCAAGTTCCGATTCAAAGCCTTCCATATGGAGCCCCACAACAACCCCCATCTCCAAAGTGCCCGTGATTTCCGAAGATAAAACCTCTAGAGCGATCATAGGTCCCGGACCACTAGACTCCTCAGGAATCTTCTCCTTTTCCCCATTATCCACCACCCACTCTGATTCATATCCCTACTCCACCCCATCTCTTGAACCACCAGTGAATTCTAGGTTCTTCTCCTCAACCGTATTCGTCGCCACATGAAGCCCCTTTTTAATTTTTCTTCTTCTCTTTTTGAGTCCATCAGAGGAGGATGAGCGGATATTACCTTCAGGGGATTTGCAGTTAAAATCTTGGAAAATAATTTTACCTCTATGTCTAACTTTACAACGGGCCTTCACACCCAATGGTCTTTTCCTTTTGTTATGTGTCCCACTAAGCCCAATCCTTGAAGCCCAATTATCAAAATCACCCGACCCACTTTGTGGGACATCCAAAGATGGCCCACCACCCTCACTGGAAACATGTGACCCTTCATTAACCCCAATCACAGGATCCGATCATATAGCATCACCCTCGAGATTCTCACCCGAATGTTTCCCATGCAAATAATTATCCCCTTCCATATTCCCATGCATGTTGTTTACGTTTCCCATACCAGCCTTTTCGACTACCCCAATGATGACGCAAGCCAGAGGATCTTGAACATTGGCCCCCCAAGTGAACTACTACTGGTACCGGAACAGCCACCGGAGGCGGATCTGTATCGCTGTACTCAGTCCCAACAATTGCAACAACCTCCCCGATATAGTTTGGAAGCCACCTGCCTGAGCCTTCTAACACCCAGCAAGTATAGACTTCACCATTCCATTTGACTTTCACTTCCTCGTCGATCTTCCGTCCATGCGTCACCAACACCCCAACATACAACCCGGATAAGTCCGTGTCCTCCACCCTTTTTTCCACCTCCCTTACTATGTTACCAAAACAGATTCCAATCTTTTCAACATTGGCAGGAGAGCTCAGTAACAGTGGTAGGCCAGTAATCTTGACCCAGGTGAGCCTATCAAATTCAAACTTCTGACCGTTCCATATGGTGACTTCCGAGAGCCATTCATCCCAATATGACTTTAAACCAATAAACTCGTTCATTTTTTCTAAGGATGTAAAAGTTATCAAAACCTTTAGTCCGCCCAAGTACCTGATTTCCATACGGATGTTCTTGATATTCTCCGGCCCCTCCATGAGTTTACACAGCCTGAAATAGTTCTTCACGGAGCCGATGACAGACACGCCAAGCCATGGGCACAACCCATCCGTATCCTTAACCTCCAAATCAACAAGTAACAGCTCGTTAGCATGATGACTTTCTTTTCTACCGTTTAACATCTCCCTGAAAGACCAGTTTTCACCCAGCCCATTTTGACGATCCTGACCCATGTCAAAGGTCTTCGCCGCCTGTGGTTCCGCCCTGTTACTAGTAAGGTCGTAACCCTGCTCATAAGCATGCCCTTTACGAGATCGGCTGTCTTCTTTGCTAAACCTGGCCACCTTGGCATATATCCCCCTCCCATAGATCTTCAAGCTATTGAGTGCTTTCACCATTTTCTGAACATCTCTGACCTTCTCGAATCTGACAAAAGCAAACACCTTACCGAACTTACCTTTCTTTCTTGCCACGTAAGCGTCGGCTAGTAAACCACACCTCCTGTATTCTTCCCTGAGTCCGGTAGGTTGGAAGGAAGAAGGTGATTGTTGACGGTTGGTTGGCGTTTGAGTTCGCTGGTGGTATTTCTCCCTCTTCGAGCACCATTGTAGAGAGAGAGAGAGGGGTTGGCCCTAGTGCTCTATGAATGGCATATCGTAATTTTCCACCCCATTGTCGATGGTTTCAATTATTTTTGTGAAGAGTTATGGGTTTTTTGTATTAATTTGAAGTTGAAGTTATTGGTAAATTAGTGATGAAACTGACCCACCGGTCAGTTACTGGGTTAGGTTTTGCTTCCAGACAGAGGTGGGACACTAAGGGGATGTAAAAAGAGTAGGTAAACGGCTTCCCATTAAACTTTGGTTGTTGTACACGTTAACTACTCGCTCTGAAATGTCATACCCTGAAAATACTTTGTAGGCTGGACATGAACTCCTGATGTGCTCTTAAATATACTTCTTTTCCAAGCACATTTAATGTGTGTATATTGAAAATTCAATACGATTCTGGAATTTATTTATTCATATTGTGAATTTTTAGGTGTAGAATGTGTTTTTAAAGGAATCGGATGAAAACCCAAAGAAACAAGACAAAAATGATCGATATATTGCGACATGGAAGAATTTAGACATCAAACAGGCATATTTTGTGCTAGAAAATGAGTTACAGGACCCATAATACATGAATATTGAGTTTCTTAGTGAGAGGAATCCAAATATAGGCTTTGGAAGAGGGAACGGGTCGTACTCCCTTAATGGAGTATGGACCGTACGCCATGTTAGCGTATCTTGTGTGGCAATAGCCTTCTAGATAGTTAGTTGTATTTTACGGATAATATTTTGTTTGGTTTGTATTAGGCGAACTTGGTTAGTACGCAAACATAGCCGTCAACGAAGATGGGCTAGGAATAAACTTGGTTATGTTCGTTCCAGGCCAAGCTCAGGCGGATAATTTTTGTTATAGTTATAAAGTGTTTGGTTTAGAGTTAGGGAGTTGTTTCAACCACCAAGTTTGTAAGTTTTGAGTGTTTTTGCTTAGAATTGATTGTAACAACCATGCATAATCTATAGTATCCAAGTTTATAAGTATTCACGCGTGTTCTTACATTCTGGTGATCTTGTATGTGTTACAAACATTTATGTTGAGGATTCCGCACACTAGATAATTGGTCAATCTTGTAATCGGTCCATTCAAGGGACCTACAATTGGTATCAGAGCAATTGACTCATTAATTATATGGTTCAAGATTGATTTCGGTATAAAGAAGTATTCACGGATATGTTTCACGTTGAATACTGTGTGTTTTCAGTTGGAAAGTATCAAGTGTTAGTGATCCTCGACTAGATCTGAAAGTTTTGGTTATGTTTTGGACATTTGATTTGAGATCTAGGGTTTACAGCACATCGAACGAACTTATTACCCAGGAAATGAACCGGGGTTTCAAGCAAACTTACCTTAAGTCTGCTTAGGTGTAGCAACAAACTGACTCCTCTATCTCGTTTGGGTTAAATTAACGAACTTTACTAAGTTTGTTACAGAACGAGACACGAACTCCTTTAAGTATGTTTGGAACAACAAACTTTTTTTATTATTGTAACATTAAAAAAAGCATAATTTATTTTTTCTAATTTAAACAAGTTATTTCAGATGGACCATGAGATCACGAAACCTTTTACCCCACCTAAAAGGATAACTATTGAAAACTATTTTTTATGGAATGATAGATTTTAAGAATGAAGGGTACGGGGACCGTCCCCCGGGTGTTCTGGCCTGTCTCGGACGGGCTACACCGCCCCCTAGGGACGTTCCCGTCCCAAACAACCATTTTCTACACCATTTTTATACAAAATTTTACTCTACCTCAACCCATTCTCTTTATTTATAAAAACACACTCCATTCTAAAAAAACTCATGGACCCATTCAACCCCTTCAACCCAAACAACCCAAATACAACGGCGGGTTGTTACTCCCCCATACCAGAACTGCCTATTTCGCATCAAGTACCACCGTTTACGGCGTTGCAACAAAAGCTGAACATTTTTGCCCAATTTAATCCAATGCAATATATGCAAATGCAACAACATATGTAAATGCAATAATTTTCACCACAACCATTTCTCACTCCTGTTCACCCAAGCCAAGAAACCCAACTGATAGGTCCGTCTTAACCCATCGGCGAGGATATTGATGACGAAGAGACCGTTCCTGAAACTCAAGTTACGCCACCTGTCACTCCCCAACCAAGGTGGGCCTGTCCGGAACAGAGATTGATAAACTTGCGCAACGAAAGCATCTGTTAACTACATTAATTTTTTTCACAATTTCAAGTTCTAAAATTATTACAAATACAAAACATAAATAACTCGTATCTACGGCGGTCGTCAAAGCAGCTGATGAAGTGTAATCCGCTAATCACTCCAATCTCTAACCATGATTAACTCAAGATGCTCTAAACCGCAACACTTGTATCGAGAATCTTCTAACATGTAAATCTCTAATCCGCAACTAGCTAATATATACCTCGCGGTTGCCATCCATCCATCTGATGTACCTAAACACATGCTTAAAAGAAAGAGTTTAGGTCAGCAATTAAGCTGGTAAGTTCGTGTAAGTAGTCAATTGGATCCAAACCAAGTTATCATTTCAAAAGCAAGTTTGTGAGTTCACGCAACAAAACACATGGTGATGTACAAACAACACCATAAGCCAAACACGGATGTCACACCCCAACCAATGGCGGAATACATCGAGGCGCGACTTGTGATAGATTGTTCAAAGACTTCATGACACTAGTATTGTGACAAATAATTTAAAGGTGGATTTCATTCATAGCATTGATAAGTCTAAAATGGGAAATTACAAATTGTCTCAAATTAAAGAAAGTACAACATCAAGGATAATAAAAATTAAACTATGGTGTGTTTCTAGTCCAATCCTATCATGTTTCTTGATTTCCTTGCATCAAACATTCCCTGCAACATGTATAAATATTCGTCAACACATAAAGCATTGCTGAGCATACTAGTTTTTGGTTTACATACATAGTATTAAAATGGTTTACTCAAATCATCATGCTATGGCTTTGTACACATAGAATCATACAAAAGGCATAAATTAATCCCAAGAATCCACTGCGTATACCTAACACTATCGTGTTAGGCCGTTAAAACTTAACAATGACCCATAGAGGGGGTGGGGTGCTACTCCTATAGCGCTATACATGTTAAGGTCGGCTAAAAATAGTTAATGACTTATGCTAGGGCATTTGTATCTTAGAATTTTAGCATGACAATAGCATACAAGCATGTTTGATAGATTGAGCATGTGAATATGAAAGTATTTCGTGTATTTATATAATGATACATGTTGAGTCCCAAAAGTGATAAAAGAAAACGGGGACAAGTATGAACTCACCTTAGGGTGCGTTAATAAGATTCCCAAAAACGGGTTTTGGAAGAATAAAGACTTTAGCTCCGATTAACTAGAATTTAGAAAGGAAGGAGTTTTAGGTTCATGAGTTGGTTTAATAGATTCAAGAGAGTCAAGCATGCCTTTTAGGCTAACCAAAGCACAAATTGCCTTTAGGACAATCCGGATGGTCATGAGTTGAAGTTAATAACCAAGCACAAAACCACCATGAAGGCGATTCGGATGGTATGAGTTAGAGTTATGAATGTGAATCCATTTTGAGAGTGTTTCATGTCGTGACCACTTTGTTTATAGGTAAAAATGGGTCTTGGACAAGGGATTTTCCCATTCTTGTATAGAACTAGTCCGAGTTACAAGATGGGTCAAGCGATTGGTAAGGTAGGGATGTAACCACAAACCTTCTAAGTTAATAGATTAATAGAGTTTTGAAAGTATCTATTTTCGTATTTACATAATATAACTAGAAGATTAAAGTAGTGTATGGTGACTTAGTTTGGAAGAGCCTTGGCTTTCCTTTGTCAACCATTAACCATAACACAAGTCCATCCAAAATTAAGTTGTTGGTGAACTTGGTTGGTATCACTACAACTAACCTTCTAGTGCATAAAAACAATAGAAGATGAACCACCTTTGAGGCCTCATTTTGGTGTCCTACTCATATTTTTTTGCTAAAGCAAACAAGAGCAAAGTCCTAGAGGTTTCCCCAAGGGGTTAGAAGAAGAGGATAAATGAAGAAAGAAGCAGAAAGTTGGAGTTTAAAAATGAGAAAACTCACTTAGAAGTGGGCTTCCAACACTTGGGATGTCTTGAAGAATTTGGAGGTTTAGAGAGTGATTTGGAGTGAATAAAGGATTAGAGAATGTAGGGAATAGGGTATTTATAGTTGGGGTAAAGTGGTTGGGTAA
Organism: Ambrosia artemisiifolia; assembly: GCA_032199755.1. NCBI lineage: Eukaryota > Viridiplantae > Streptophyta > Magnoliopsida > Asterales > Asteraceae > Ambrosia > Ambrosia artemisiifolia. Next base: position 8,633,134 of record CM063521.1, read on the forward strand.
CTAAGAGAGTTAATGAGTGTCAGTATTATTTAGCAGCTAGTATCTTGTCACATCAAACAGTTCAGACACACAAGCATATGTTCACCCCAAAGCAGTTAAAACACAAAAAGGGAAGTACACATAACTCACCCTAGCAGTGTTTCATATCACGTCACACCGTTATATGACATTCTAAGTCAAGGTCCCATCTATCAATCACTAACAGACCCTACTCAAGTTCATAAACATTAGTGCGTGTAACAACATCGCGTTATACGTGTGGACGAACTAGAACCTTTCTAGTTCTTAATATCGCTTTTAATGTATTAATCTATTTATGTAGTTGTATAACTTTTTGGTCCAAAGTTCTACATATCAAACCTATCATCTTGGTCCCATGTGTATATGTAATCCAAGTAATCATAACCAACGTATTACGTTATGGCGCCTATATAATCCTACATGTTCCAAGTGCCGAGTCATTAGTTATGGAAATGTACATATGATTATCTAAGGATCCCGAAGCAGGTTCTTCTACTAAGGGGGAGTCTATTGGTGATATGATCAAACATATGCATGATTTTATCAAGCATGGCGTAGTCCTTATCGAGGTGGCCGTACCGTTAAGGAACCTATTCTTGTATGATGATTATGGGAACCTCAGGGAACTACCTATGTTTCTGGAGGACGATCTTGAAGAAGGTGAGATACCACCCGAGCTATACTCTGAAGACATCAATCAGATCTATGGCTTGTCACGCGGAGAATCTTCCGGTGTAAGCAACATTCCTCCTCCAGAAACAGATCCAGAAAACAATGAGGTAGAAATGGAAGAAGGAACTCGTGTGGCAACTCCAGAGTATATTGCTGATAACTCTGCCACAGGGATTCCTGATATTACTGAGGAAATGATGAATGATGCTATAGAAAAGCTCCGAGCTAATCCGACTCCTATTCCAGATGGAGTAGTATCTAGAACTGAACGCATCATGAGATTGTGCTTCAAATGGTACTATTCAACGGAAGACCTTAATAAGAAGAAAGGCCCAATCCAAGCCTCTGTCTTTAGGAAGCGGTTAACCAAGATGTCCGGAAATGTGATCAGTTGGGCTTATATTGAATATGCCCAGATGTTGGGAATCAAATGGCAAGAAGGGGTTCTGTATTTCAAGTCGTACAAGAAGATGCTAAGTCTGCCATTCTGGTATGTTTAGGATTTGGTTCGACTGGACTTTCCTCTGAATTATTGGAAGTGTAATGGACTAGATTGCTTCTACAAAATTCTGGAGAGAGATAGAGCAGGCAAGGATGGAGCACTTTACAGCCTCATTATCCAAAGTCTTAAAAAACCAAGAAGCTGCATCCCATCACCAAGAGTCCAATTTGGGAACACAAGATCAAGCCACCACATAACGTCTCCAAGATTCCGATTGCTCCTATTGAAAAGGACTTCACAACGAAGTTCTGGTTCTGGCATTACGACACAGCAACTACTGAAGCAGTGATCGTTCTGGACAATGCTCCGAAGATGTGTAGAAAAATTGGGATCTGGGATCCTATGTGGCTGGTGAATTGTTCAGAGAAGGATGTTGAGACACTGTTCCTGTACCTCATTCAGCACCTGAAGTCAGAAGCAGATCAAGCTGTGAAGTTTCAGCGGGTGATACGTTTCTGCCATGCTGACAATGTTCACGCTGGATGCGACTGGTCGAGGATTACAAGGATCATGACGGTGTAGAGTTCAAGACTGAAGATGTTGCGGCTTGTTATGTTTTTGTCTGTTTAATAGTTGTTTATATAGTTTGATTGCAACATTATGAAGTTTTTGTGTCTTTTGTATGTATACTAGCTAGGTCCAAGGGTGAGTCTATTAGTACATGATGTCCCTAGGCTAGTATAGATGATGTTTGGACAGCGTTTAGGGTGTTTGGGTGTGTTTGGAAGTTGTTTTAGGCTGTTTGGATGCTGAGGGCGATTAGCTTTTGGAAGGGGCGATTAGCAAATACCAGATAGCTAGCTAATCGCCTGTTTTGCATGCCCCATAGCTTTCCTACTCGCCTGCAAGGTCCTGCACGAGTGGCAGGGGTATATAAGCAACGAATCATTGCCCTAATCATCAGTTGTCACATCATACATTCCCCAAAAACACCCTTCCCAAGGTCCGGAGGTCTGAGATTAGTCTGTATAATACCTGTGCTCTGTTTTTGATTAATCAATACAACCTTTGACCTTATTTTGTGTGTGTTGATACCTCGTTTATCATTGTTTCATTGTCTTTTTGTTGTCCGAACCTTTTCAGAGGATTCCGCACTCTGAATAGTAAAGCTCGTGATTGTCGAGTGACCCGAAAGTCGATCCCACATCAACGAGCCCAACCAAGCTTTCTATTCAAGGCTCGAGCTCGAGATCGATAACTAAATGAGCTTTATTTCAGGCTTGAGCTCGATAAGACTCGGTTCGTTCGAGCCTTTTACCAAGCTGGTCTCGAGTAGCTCGCGAGCCGCTCGGCTCGTTTGCACCCTTATATTTATAGCCTGCATCCATTCTCATTTCTCCCCCTTCAATTAGCGCAAATGGGTCCATTCATGAGAATTGTGGCAATTAATGGAAAAGGAGATATTTTAGAGAGACAAGTGAGAATGTAGAAAGAGGGGTAGAAAGCAGAAAATAGTCGTTGTGACCGTAGATTCAAGTTGACATCAAGTCACCTACTATCATATATTTGTTTTTATCTTCATTGAAAGTTTGAATTATTTATTTGTAAATAGTGTTGGAAACTTGCAATTATGATATTCTAACCTAATGATAAACTCATAACAAGTTAAAAACAATTAAATTCACCCACATGTTACGTGTTATCCTAGATTATATTTATTTTTACTCTTTTAGTCATTTAAGTTTCGTTTAATCTAATTATATTCTTTAACAACTTATGTGCCATTTAGTCTAACTATATTCTCTCATAACTTGAGTTTGTTTATATATATAAAAAAAGTTAATATTCATTCGGTATCGAATTTTTTTACAACAAAGTATCAATTGTTATAATGGGTGTCAGTATCATAATGAAACAGATTAAAACCAATCGGGTTCCTGCCATGAAGCGCGGAAATCCCACTACTTGTGATCAAACTAGTTACGACCATCGTCCTTTAACAACGATCACACGAATTGAAAGGTTTACCTTTTTTATAGTCAGAGATTTTCATACAATTTGATAAGCATACAAACATTGAGAAATGTCCCCACACCCTTAACCCAATCTCAACCGTCCATATCAAAACCATACCCCTTTAAATCAACCCACAAAACCTACCAAATCTAACGGTCAGTATCTCACAATTGCTTGCGACGAACCCATCTTCATCTCTGGCGACATTTTCTCCGACACATTCCACACTTTCACCGATTTATCCAAACTCCCACTATAAACCACCCATTTTGCCTCACCCGAACCACCATTCACCGCCTCCCGTTCAACCGCCAAACACTTCACCGGACCCGTATGCCCCGTCAAAACCGACAAACAATTATGCATGTTCCCCTCCTTTTTCCACACACATATTGTCTTATCAGCCGACCCACTAAACAACAAACTTCCAGCAGCCGACAAACATAAAACCGCCAACTTATGCCCTTTTAGTAGCCCACCATGAGCCAACTCTTTCTCCCATTCCCAATAATTAACCAACCCATCCGACAACCCGCATTCTTGGTTCAACAACGTTTCAACATGATTATGTTTCATCATTTTCCCTGTCCCCTCTCGCTTCCAAACTTTAACTGATCCGTCGGCTGATCCAGTGAGCACCAAGCCGAATTTCGTGCTTACAACCGAGTTAACCGCGTCCTCATGCGCCTTAACAGACTCCAAACACTTCGAGCTCGACGTCTTCCACACCTTAAATGTTCGGTCCCATGAACCCGAGTATAACAAACGCTCTTCCTCATTAATACTTAACGAAGAAATCGTGTCGCAATGTTTGATCCAAAGCGCGGTCGTTTTACGCTTCACTTCTACGTAGTTTTTCGGGCGCATTGAGTATTTTAAGATGTCGAATAATGTCGGGAATGTGCCGATGCGTTTGTGGTTTTTTGGGTCTTTGCGGTTTATTTTCCAAACGCGAACTTTGCGGATTCACCGGACACAACAATGGCTTTTACTAAGCCGCTATTGGATTTGAATGCGGTGAGTTCTTTTAAGTTGCGCCATACGAGGACGTTTTTACTGTCCGAACCGGTGTAGAGAAGGTCGCCAGTGGTGGCGAGGGAGTATATGTGGCCTTCTTCTCGGACGAGAGATCCTACAAGTCCCTCACTGCAACAAATATTCAAATACTAACATTTAATATAATTCCAGGACAAAGAAAATTACATTAAGATAACGGGTAGGCGGGCAACAAGCTGCGCCGCCACCCCTTTCTGAATAGCAAATCCTAATCTACTAAAAACGTAACCCTGCCCACCCGGAACCGAGACATTACTATGAATAACCCGCTGAATCCTGGTCAGGAAACGGATAGCCTCCGGTGCCAATGAACCAAAGGTATCAAAAGCCAAGGGTACAAAAACGTGTTGGTTCTCCTCGCAGGCTTTAGCATGTTTTTCTACCTTCTTTGCCTCTGCTTTCCGGGCCGCTTGCCCTGCTACAAAGCCACTATCCCTCAACCCAACTAGGGGGGATACACCCGTCAGGTCAACACAAGCATGCTTCCCCCCGGCCCACCCAAAGACAAGGAGATCTGCTGGTCGTAGGGTGGATCTCCCTTCTGCTGGATCGGAGAGGAAGTTCACAGGGGCCTCCTTTTTGGCTGAGATCCCAGCCCGTCTTAAAATATCCCACAGAATGTCTCGAACCCAATCATGCCGATATTTGAAACCGGGTAACTCCTTACAATGAACCGCATGTTCCCCGTATTCATCCAGGCAGGCCTTACGGCAGATCGGACATAGTTCATCCTCTTGGTACATTGGGATCATCAGACGATATTTAAGAATGGCCCTGTATTCAATAGCGGACATGCTTTGGCCTAGACCTTCGATCGGGATAACAGTCAGTTATAAGGTTGTTTAACAATCTCACGTCTCGTTCTAAATCAGCTTACATAAGAAACTGTTCTACTTCAGTCGAGCCCGAGTCTAGGTAAATTTGTTCGTTGGCCGGCTTGATTTAGAAAATGAATTATTGACTAGTTAACTTTTAAAAAAAGCACAAATCTTAGGTTTTAAAAATTACTTATTTAGATTTAAGAAAAAAATATTTTTTTGCATTATTTTGTTTGTAATCTTACTAATACCATATGTCTAATTAATTTTGCGAACCGGGCATGGTTACAGAAATTTACACTTTTTCCTGTTGTGTAGCTGAATATGGAACTCAAAGTCCCTACTGAAGTTTTGGGTGCAGAGCGTTTAGAATTAGGAAAAGAGATACTGACTGTTTTAAATTTTAAGAAACTGGTAATGTTTTGTTTTGTTCATTTATATAGCCGAACTCTATTCTTTATCCTTTCAGTCTATTAAATTAGTTTCTCCTATTTTTTTCCTCAGTTGCAAAATAAGGAAGAAGGTCCATCTTCTTATGAAGGTTCATATAGTTAAACACCTGACACACCAAAGGTTGCTAAAAAATTTAAATGACAAATCTGTACATATTTTTCTTTGCATTAATGTAATTGATTTTGTTAACATTTCCTGTTCTGGATAGGAATAAAAATTGCACTGTCGCGGATATAATTCTCACTGTTGACGGGATAGATTGCTTTGAGTGGGACTAGATTAGGCTACCGGGTTCTGTAGGAGAGAATTATTAGGCAAGGAATGCTCTCATGCATTACTATGAAGATTACAATACAATTAAATAGAGTACAAGGACTAGTTACAAGGCAAGAATAAATAAGAGTCAAGCAATACAATCAATACACATTATACAGAATTAAATAGGAGGTTATTATGGAAAAGACTTTGACTATGATCGATTTCCTTGATTTCTTCTAATATCCCCCTTCAAGCGAAATGGCGGTTGTAACACCCGAAGTTGACTTTGAAATTGCTCAAAAAGTGGTCGAGGTAAGCTTTTTGTGAAAATGTCCGCTAGTTGAAGCTTGGTTGGTATAAACTTGGTATGTAACTTTCCGGACATGACTAACTCCAGAACAAAGTGATAATCTAAATCAATGTGCTTGACTCGTTTGTTAGAAACTGGATTTTGACTCATGAAAAGAGCACTTCGGTTGTCGCATAGCAAAGTTGGACGTGAATGAGGAAGAGCATGTAGTTCCCTCAACAAATGAGTGACCCAAACAATTTCAGCGGCAACATTAGCCATTGCCTTATATTCCGACTCGCAGCTTGAATGGGACGCAGTTGGTTGTTTCTTCGCACTCCATGAGACCAAGTTGCCACCTAAGAAAAGAGAATAACCATATGTAGACCGTCATGTTTCAATGCACCGTGCCCAATCCGCATTCGAATATCCTAGAATGGTAGAAGTAGTTGGTTGAGTGTAGTGTAACCCATGAGAGATTGTCCCCTTGACATAACGAAGTATTCGCTTAACCAATTGGAAGTGAGATTCAGTAGGGGAGTGAAGGTGTTGGCAGGCTTAATTTACCGCGTAGGATAAATCGGGACGGGTAATGGTTAGATACTGAAGAGCACCAACGAGAGAGTAGTAAAGGGTGGGATCGGCAAATGGGGTGCGAGGAGTGGTGAAGGAATTAGATGTAGATAATGGGGTGGCAACGGGTTTAACATTTGTGAGTCCGGCTCAAGCAAGAATATCGTTTGCATACTTGGTTTGAGAAAGAAAGAGGCCTGTCGTATCATGAGTTACTTCAAGGCAAAGCAAATTATTTAAGGAGCCAAGGTCCTTAATTACGAATTCCTTATGTAGATGATGAGTGAATTTGGTGATGGCAACGGACTTGTTTCCCATAAGGATAAGGTCATCTACGTAAACAAGTAGGTACATAATGGAATCACCTTGAGAGAAAACGAAGAGAGAGGGATCCGCGCGACTACAAGTGAAACATAAGAGATAAGGAACGAACTAAGCCATTGAAACCAAGCTCGTGGAACTTGTAAGAGACCGTAAAGAGCCTTATTGAGTTTGCAAACATGAGTCGAAAAACGCAGATCGATAAAGCCGAGAGGTTGCTCCATGTAAACGGTTTTTGTAAGATGACCGTTTAGAAACGCATTGTTAACATCGAGTTGACGTAGTGTCCATCCATTTATGACAACCAAGGAGAGGACTATGTAAACGGTTGAGGCTTTAACAACCGGGCTAAACGTGTGAGTAAAATCGATACCCTGTATCTGGGTAAAGCCTTGAGCAACGAGTCAGGATTTTTGACGATTGAGGGACCCATCGGAGTGACACTTTATTCGGAAGACCCATTTAGATCCAACGACATTGGTGGAGGCTGGGCGTGGTACAAGAGTCCACGTTTGATTCCATTGAAGGGCCGTGAGTTCGGCTTGCATGGCATCCATCCATTGCGCATTCTTGGAAGCACTTTTAAAGCCCTTCGGAATGGTATGAGTGAGGAGAGTGGTATGGAGAGGTGAGGTCATGACAGTGGCAAGGTAGGAGGTGTGTTTGGGATTTGGCTTTAACGTTCCGACTTTGGAGAGTGTAACCATGGGATGCGAGGATGTGGGTGGAGATGGGGCTGTAGAGGCAGCGGATGAGGAGGTGGATGTTTCAGATGGTGGGGGAGTGGGTGCTTCGGATGATATAGGAGGAGAAGTGATATGCGTCAATTTATACATATAAATGCCCCAATTTAACTTCGGTTTATATATGTTTTTGGCCTTATACATGATGAGTTGGTACTTATTTGGTATCTTTATGATTACAGGTCTCAAACGGTGTCCATGAAGCAAACCGGATAAAAAACGGACGATTTTGGCCCTTTATCAGGAGAACTTTTGCGCAGCAGCTGTTCGGATCATTTTTACCCCTTCTAAAACCCAAAATCCGACTTCGACTTTCAAATAATAATTGTTCTACGCTCCGAGAGCTTTCCAGGCATATAAAGAACACCTCCTAACGATTTTTCTACGATTTTATATGCAATTTTAAAGATCGTGCTGTCGTGCTGTTCTCTGTGAGCGGCCGCTCACTCTCTGTGAGCGGCCGCTCGGCCATCCTGAACACCTCTAGAAGCTTCTGGAAGCCCTACGTCAGCTTTGCCCACTTGTCTGTAAAGTGAGCGACCGCTCCAAGCCTCCGAGCGGCCGCTCACAGGGTCTGAACTGCTATAAACTCGCCATTTCACTCACTGTTTGGGTATTGGATCTTTGGGGGGCGATTTCTGGCGATTTTCGGGGCTAACGAAGTGCTGCATAGGCGTGGAACAAGCTCGGGAATCCATCCGATCCATCCTTCATCATCCAATCCATCTCTTTAGCAATCTTATGGTTTGATCCTTTAAGCTTTCTTAGATCCAAATCTGATTTTGTTTGCTATTTTGATGTTATTTTAGTTAATCGTACGCCTACGGGCAAGAACATTAGTATTAGTTAGTAGTTAAAACAATCGTTTGTATGAAATCATGTTTTGTATGAATTTGGCGTTTTTCATGTTTGAATCTTGATGATCATAGCGCAACCTTGTTTCGTTGTTGTTAGATTTGTAGTTGTGTTTGGATGACTTTGATGATTGTCGAATGTGTTAGGCGGATTACTTGTTGAAGAAACCGTCCGTTTAATCGTCCGATAGTAGACTAGTTAACTTGTTAATAAAGTTTACACCAGGAAACTGTAACCGGGTATTGGTTTGGTTAAAGTCACTTGAATAACGATTATGAATGTTTACCGGCACGTAAAAGAGTTTTAAAAGCTTAATGGTGTTGTTACCAATCTTTGACACGGTTAATTATCTTTGTTAGTTATTTTGGTGAAAATGGCGATCTTAGTAGATTTGTGTTCAAAGTTGGTAAAATGGAATAGGTTGTGAAATGCTCTACTTTATGCTAGTCTAGGTGGTCGTATTGTGTATTCGATATTGCTTTCCTTGACTAGTGCGGTTGAGGACTCCCGAAAGGTGATACTAACCTATCTTTAAAGATTCTCATGAGATCATATCAGCTGCGCACTAATGAACAACTTGAGGTGGTTAACGTGTGTATTCGTGTTAGCTTTCTGTATAGTTGTCATGTTAGGATGCCCGAGAGGGACACTAACTGTCGGAAAATGGGAATGTTGATCACACGCCTGTGTTTTATATGATTTGTAGATAACATGCTAGGGTTGTGTTTATAGTTACATTTTCTATTTGGAGTCTTATATGTGTTATTGACATGTTTTAGAATTAATTTAGTTTTAAACAAAACTCAACTTATCTTTTACTTACCGGTGAATCGGGGATAGAGTTTTAGTACTATTGCTCCGCGCGCGTCCATGGATCGATACTTGGTTCTTATCTGTACTTACTACATATATGACAGGGTACACTTGCCCTAGTGTGTGTTTTTTAATATGAAGGTCGAAACCATTTTTATAAATATTAAAGCAAAAACGTGTGTTAAAATCCATTGTAAAATATGTATAGTTACGCACACGTCAAGTTTTAGTTTCGATTGATGATGAGTTTGGTTCGTGAGTGGATGTAGGATGGGATGAGGAGGTTGATGTGGGGTGAGAAGGGATGGATTCTATTGGGATGGGATCGACCAAAGGTGGTGAGCTGGGAGTGTGTGTATGGATGGAGGGTTGATTTAGATGTGGTGTAGGTTTGCACAAAGTGCAAGAGAGAGTGGATAGAGGTTTTTGGTGAGAAGGAGTGGATGGTGAATCTTGGGGTGAGTTTGGAGTAAAGGAAATGGGTTCATCAAAGCTGGAGAGAAATAGGCGTGAAATGTAAGTTGTGGATGACGTTCCTCCATAAGGAAAAAAAGACTCATCAAATCGAGCATGCCTAGAAATGTACATACGCGATGATACGGGATCAAAGCATTTATAACCTTTGTATTGAGGACAATAACCCAAGAAAATACAAGGAATGTTTCGCGGTGATAATTTGTGTGGAGCATAATCACGTAGATACGGGTAGACGCAACACCCAAAAACATGAAGGTTGGTGTAAGATGGGGTGACAGAAAATAATAACTCAAATGGAGATTCGTCATGTAGAACTTTGGTAGGCAGGCTATTGATGATGTAAATGGTCATGCTAAATGCGCCATCCCAATGAGTAATAGGAACACTAGCATGAAAAGCATGGCTAAACCGGTTTCAACAATGTGCCGGTGCTTTCTTTCCGCGCAACCGTTTTGAGGGGGGTGTACGGACAAGAGAAGCGATGAAAGGTACCATTTTGGTCAAAGATGTTGCGAACAATTTTATTGACAAATTCCGTACCGCCATCGCTTTGAAAAACTTTTACTATGCGAGATAGTTGAGTTTGAACAAGGCGCAAAAAACTTTCACGGACCGTGTAAAATTCGGTTTTAGTTTTAAGCGGATATAACCATGAGAAACGAGAGTAGTCATCTATAAATACAACATAATATTTGTAACCGTTTTTGCTAATTATAGGTGAGGGTCCCCATAAATCACAATGAATGAGATCTAGAGGATTAGAGGCACGTTTGTCATTGTTATCAAAAGGTAATTTTTTAGCTTTAGCAAGTTAAGAATGGCTTGATGGTCATTGAGAAACCAAGTCGAGTAAGTAGGATTAGATTGATCTTTGGACTCCACAAGAATGGTTTTTGGTGGAGGAGGGATAGAACTAGGGGTGTTCTTTTTAACCGATAACCAATAACCGAAGTGACCCGACCCGAGAAACTACCTTACCCGATTAACCCGGACCCGATTAAGTGCATACCTGTACCCGACTAGAGTCTTTAGGGTCGGTCTTCGGATTAGTTTTGTATAATTCGGGTTGAACCGAATAACCCGAATAATTCAAAAACAAATAAATGATCCAGTATTCATATTTTTATATATATCGGAGTAGTGTTTTTTGAGCTAAATTTGTAACTAAATATTATAGCCCATGTTGTGGTTTTATTTTACACATATTGTAGCCCAAATGGATAGAAATACGTAACCCAAATGGTTAAAGATATGTAACTCAAACACCTGAACCATTTACCGGATAACCATTTAACTTGAACCGAAAAACTCGAACCCGATTAACCCCATAACCGATAACCATTTAACTAGATTGGGTCGGTTATCGGGTAATATTTTCACAACCGAAAACCCGAATAACCCGACCCGAATAGCCCGATAACCGAAAACCAAACCCGATGAACACCCCTAGATAGAACCATCAACATAGCCGATGAGTTCTTGGTTTGCGAGTAAGGGAAGCATTTGATTGTGCCAATAAAGGTAGTTAGAGGAGGTGAGTTTGAGGGTTATCATGTGCATAATGGTGGCCATAGGGAGTTTAGTTCCGGTTGGAGGGGTGGAAGAGGAGGAAGGAGTGATTTTCATGGTGGTGATGAAGGAAAGAAAGAAAGACATGAGCGAAAAAAAAGGCAGAACAGAAAAGAAAAAAAAAGAAGGCCGCGAACAGAAGGAGAAGAAATTAAGCACCAGGATGGTTAGGCTGATATCATACTAGTCAAGGAGTTCTCTCTTGCATTACTATGAAGATTACAATACAATTAATTAAATAGAATACAAGAACTAATTACAAGGCAAGAATAAAGGAGAGTCAAGCAATACAATCAATACACATTATATAGAATTAAATAGGAGGATTTTATGGAAAAGACACTATGATTGATTTCCTTGATTTCTTCTAATAAGAATGCCAGCTCCAACAACTTTCTACTCCTTATATTATGTGCAATCAGTTATTCTATGGATCGTTGGTCATAGGTGATAGGACTTGGATGCTTGAGGAGTTTTCAGTTTCAACTTTGACATGTCAATTAACCCAAGTTATGTTTTTAAGTTGAATGACTAGGTGCTTAAAGAGGTTGGGGTTGTTGCTTGGATGGCGGAAATTGATAGGTTACTGACAAATGATGCCTTGATGAAACATTAGTGTACAGTTGTCGTGGTGTGTTTTCTATAGGGATAATTTGGAGACGTGTGAGCTCTTAGTGTATCTTGAGCATTTGCCTAAGATGTTATTCATAAAATATTTTTTAATGGTTTAATGGTCACGTAACGAATCACCCACATACGTCTTACTACACATACCACAAACCCGAAGAACAACTACAAGGCTGTAAAACAGCCGCATCCGCAATAAAGTATGAGCATTCTACTAGTTTATTTGTAAATAGTGTTGAAAACATGCAATTATGATATTCTAACCTAATGATAAACTCATAACAAGTTGAAAACGATTAAATTCACCCACATGTTACGTTTTTTCCTAGATTATATTTATTTTTACCATTTTAGTCATTTAGGTTTCATTTAATCTAATTATATTCTTTAACGACTTATGCGCCATTTAGTCTAATTATATTCTCTCATAACTTGAGTTTGTTTATATATATAAAAAGTTATGAGAAAATAACCGATAACCATTTAACCCACACCGCCATGGGAGGGGGGCGGTGTGCATGTCCAAGACATGAGAGAACATGGAACCTGATTGGCCAACTTGAATGGAAGATTATTGTGATTGGAGCGTCCTGGGCGTCCATATAGGGACGAGGGGACAGAGACGGGGGTGGGGGCGGTGTTGGGACGGGGACGGGGCAAAAAAGGTGAGACGAGGGTGGTGGGGCGTCTCCACACCGCCCAGCCTTATAACAGGTGTCAGTATCATAACGAACCAAATCAAACCCAACCGGATTCCTGCCACGATGCGCGATAATCCTACTACTTGTGATCAAACTAGTTACGACCAGCGTCCTTTAACAAGGATTACACCAATTGAAAGGTTAACCTTTTTTATAGTCAGAGATTTTCATATAATTTGATAAGCATACAAACATTGAGAAATGTCCCCCACACCCATAACAGAATCTCAACCGTCCATTTCAAAACCATACCCCTTTAAATCAACCCACAAAAACCTACCAAATCTAACGGTCAGTATCTCACAATTGCCTGCGACGAACCCATCTTCATCTCTGGCGACATTTTCTCCGACACATTCCACACTTTCACCGATTTATCCAAACTCCCACTATAAACCACCCATTTCGCCTCACCCGAACCACCATTCACCGCCTCCCGTTCAACCGCCAAACACTTCACCGGACCCGTATGCCCCGTCAAAACCGACAAACAATTATGCATGTTCCCCTCCTTTTTCCATACACATATCGTCTTATCAGCTGACCCACTAAACAACAAACTTCCAGCAGCCGATAAACATAAAACCGCCAACTTATGCCCTTTTAGTAGCCCACCATGAGCCAACTCTTTCTCCCATTCCCAATAATTAACCAACCCGTCCGACAACCCGCAGTACACAAACAACCCGGTTTCGGACACCGCTAAAGCCGTCACCGCGCATTCTTGGTTCAACAACGTCTCAACATGATTATGTTTCATCATTTTCCCTGTCCCCTCTCGCTTCCACACTTTAACTGATCCGTCAGCTGATCCAGTGAGCACCAAGCCGAATTTCGTGCTTACAACCGAGTTAACCGCGTCCTCATGCGCCTTAACAGACTCCAAACACTTCGAGCTCGACGTCTTCCACACCTTAAATGTTCGGTCCCATGAACCCGAGTATAACAAACGCTCTTCCTCATTAATACTTAACGAAGAAATCGCGTCGCAATGTTTGATCCAAAGCGCGGTCGTTTTACGCTTCACTTCTACGTAGTTTTTGGGCGCATTGAGTATTTTAAGATGTCGAATAATGTCGGGAATGTGCCGATGCGTTTGTGGTTTTTTGGGTCTTTGCGGTTTATTTTCCAAACGCGAACTTTGCCGTCTTGGTGTCCGGTGAATATTCGGTCACCGGACACGACAATGGCTTTTACTAAGCCGCTGTTGGATTTGAATGCGGTGACTTCTTTTAAGTTGCGCCATACGCGGACGTTTTTACTGTCCGAACCGGTGTAGAGAAGGTCGCCAGTGGTGGCGAGGGAGTATATGTGGCCTTCTTCTCGGACGAGAGATCCTACAAGTCCCTCACTGCAACAAATATTCAAATAAAAAAAAGTTAACTTTTGACAAACTTATTGCATATGTATATAAAAGTTATAAGGTTGTTTAACAATCTCACGTCTCGTTCTAAATCAGCTTACATAAGAAACTGTTCTACTTCAGTCGAGCCCGAGTCTAGGTAAATTTGTTCGTTGGCCGGCTTGATTTAGAAAATGACTTATTGACTAGTTAACTTTAAAAAAAAAGCACAAATCTTAGCTTTTAAAAATGACTTATTTAGATTTAAGAAAAAAATATTTTTTTGCATTATTTTGTTTGTAATCTTACTAATACCATATGTCTAATTAATTTTGCGAACCGGGCATGGTTACAGAAATTTACACTTTTTCCTGTTGTGTAGCTGAATATGGAACTCAAAGTCCCTACTGAAGTTTTGGGTGCAGAGCGTTTAGAATTAGGAAAAGAGATACTGACTGTTTTAAATTTTAAGAAACTGGTAATGTTTTGTTTTGTTCATTTATATAGCCGAACTCTATTCTTTATCCTTTCAGTCTATTAAATTAGTTTCTCCTATTTTTTTCCTCAGTTGCAAAATAAGGAAGAAGGTCCATCTTCTTATGAAGATTCATATAGTTAAACACCTGACACACCAAAGGTTGCTAAAAAATTTAAACGACAAATCTGTACATATTTTTCTTTGCATTAATGTAATTGATTTTGTTCACATTTCCTGTTCTGGATAGGAATAAAAATTGCACTGTCGCGGATATAATTCTCACTGTTGACGGGATAGATTGCTTTGAGTGGGACTAGATTAGGCTACCGGGTTCTGTAGGAGAGAATTATTAGGCAAGGAATTCTCTCATGCATTACTATGAAGATTACAATACAATTAAATAGAGTACAAGGACTAGTTACAAGGCAAGAATAAAGGAGAGTCAAGCAATACAATCAATACACATTATACAGAATTAAATAGGAGGTTATTATGGAAAAGACTTTGACTATGATCGATTTCCTTGATTTCTTCTAATACCCCCCCTTCAAGCGAAATGGCGGTTGTAACACCTGAAGTTGACTTTGAAATTGCTCAAAAAGTGGTCGAGGTAAGCTTTTTGTGAAAATGTCCGCTAGTTGAAGCTTGGTTGGTATAAACTTGGTATGTAACTTTCCGGACATGACTAACTCCAGAACAAAGTGATAATCTAAATCAATGTGCTTGGCTCGTTTGTTAGAAACTGGATTTTGACTCATGAAAAGAGCACTTCGGTTGTCGCATAGCAAAGTTGGACGTGAATGAGGAAGAGCATGTAGTTCCCTCAACAAATGAGTGACCCAAACAATTTCAACGACAACATTAGCCATTGCCTTATATTCCGACTCGCAGCTTGAACGGGACGCAGTTGGTTGTTTCTTCGCACTCCATGAGACCAAGTTGCCACCTAAGAAAGAGAATAACCATATGTAGACCGTCATGTTTCAATGCACCGTGCCCAATCCGCATTCGAATATCCTAGAATGGTAGAAGTAGTTGGTTGAGTGTAGTGTAACCCATGAGAGATTGTCCCCTTGACATAACGAAGTATTCGCTTAACCAATTGGAAGTGAGATTCAGTAGGGGAATGAAGGTGTTGGCAGGCTTAATTTACCGCGTAGGATAAATCGGGACGGGTAATGGTTAGATACTGAAGAGCACCAACGAGAGAGCAGTAAAGGGTGGGATCGGCAAATGGGGTGCCAGGAGTGGTGAAGGAATTAGATGTAGATAATGGGGTGGCAACGGGTTTAACATTTGTGAGACCGGCTCGAGCAAGAATATCGTTTGCATACTTGGTTTGAGAAAGAAAGAGGCCTGTCGTATCATGAGTTACTTCAAGGCAAAGGAAATTATTTAAGGAGCCAATGTCCTTAATTACGAATTCCTTATGTAGATGATGAGTGAATTTGGTGATGGCAACGGACTTGTTTCCCATAAGGATAAGGTCATCTACGTAAACAAGTAGGTACATAATGGAATCGCCTTGAGAGAAAACGAAGAGAGAGGGATCCGCGCGACTACAAGTGAAACATAAGAGATAAGGAACGAACTAAGCCGTTGAAACCAAGCTCGTGGAACTTGTATGAGACCGTAAAGAGCCTTATTGAGTTTGCAAACATGAGTCGAAAAACGCAGATCGATAAAGCCGAGAGGTTGCTCCATGTAAACGGTTTTTGTAAGATGACCGTTTAGAAACGCATTGTTAACATCGAGTTGACGTAGTGTCCATCCATTTATGACAACCAAGGAGAGGACTATGCAAACGGTTGAGGCTTTAACAACCGGGCTAAACGTGTGAGTAAAATCGATACCCTGTATCTGGGTGAAGCCTTGAGCAACGAGTCAGGATTTTTGACGATTGAGGGACCCATCGGAGTGACACTTTATTCGGAAGACCCATTTAGATCCAACGACATTGGTGGAGGCTGGGCGTGGTACAAGAGTCCACGTTTGATTCCATTGAAGGGCCGTGAGTTCGGCTTGCATGGCATCCATCCATTGCGCATTCTTGGAAGCACTTTTAAAGCCCTTCGGAATGGTATGAGTGAGGAGAGTGGTATGGAGAGGTGAGGTCATGACAGTGGCAAGGTAGGAGGTGTGTTTGGGATTTGGCTTTAACGTTCCGACTTTGGAGAGTGTAACCATGGGATGCGAGGATGTGGGTGGAATGGGGCTGTAGAGGCAGCGGATGAGGAGGTGGATGTTTCAAATGGTGGGGGAGTGGGTGCTTCGGATGATATAGGAGGAGAAGAAGTTTCGATTGATGATGAGTTTGGTTCGTGAGTGGATGTAGGATGGGATGAGGAGGTTGATGTGGGGTGAGAAGGGATGGATTCTATTGGGATGGGATCGACCAAAGGTGGTGAGCTGGGAGTGTGTGTATGGATGGAGGGTTGATTTAGATGTGGTGTAGGTTTGCACAAAGTGCAAGAGGGCGTGGATAGAGGTTTTTGGTGAGAAGGAGTGGATGGTGAATCTTGGGGTGAGTTTGGAGTAAAGGAAATGGGTTCATCAAAGCTGGAGAGAAATAGGCGTGAAATGTTAGTTGTGGATGACGTTCCTCCATAAGGAAAAAAAGAATCATCAAATCGAGCATGCCTAGAAATGTACATACGCGATGATACGGGATCAAAGCATTTATAACCTTTGTATTTAGGACAATAACCCAAGAAAATACAAGGAATGTTTCGCGGTGATAATTTGTGTGGAGCATAATCACGTAGATACGGGTAGACGCAACACCCAAAAACATGAAGGTTGGTGTAAGATGGGGTGACAGAAAATAATAACTCAAATGGAGATTTGTCATGTAGAACTTTGGTAGGCAGGCTATTGATGATGTAAATGGTCATGCTAAATGCGCCATCCCAATGAGTAATAGGAACACTAGCATGAAAAGCATGGCTAAACCGGTTTCAACAATGTGCCGGTGCTTTCTTTCCGCGCAACCGTTTTGAGGGGGGTGTACGGACAAGAGAAGCGATGAAAGGTACCATTTTGGTCAAAGATGTTGCGAACAATTTTATTGACAAATTCGGTACCGCCATCGCTTTGAAAAACTTTTACTTTGCGAGATAGTTGAGTTTGAACAAGGCGCAAAAAACTTTCACGGACCGTGTAAAATTCGGTTTTAGTTTTAAGCGGATATAACCATGAGAAACGAGAGTAGTCATCTATAAATACAACATAATATTTGTAACCATTTTTGCTAATTATAGGTGAGGGTCCCCATAAATCACAATGAATGAGATCTAGAGGATTAGAGGCACGTTTGTCATTGTTATCAAAAGGTAATTTTTTAGCTTTAGCAAGTTAAGAATGGCTTGATGGTCATTGAGAAACCAAGTCGAGTAAGCAGGATTAGATTGATCTTTGGACTCCACAAGAATGGTTTTTGGTGGAGGAGGGATAGAACTAGGGGTGTTCTTTTTAACCGATAACCAATAACCGAAGTGACCCGACCCGAGAAACTACCTTACCCGATTAACCCGGACCCGATTAAGTGCATACCTGTACCCGACTAGAGTCTTTAGGGTCGGTCTTCGGATTAGTTTTGTATAATTCGGGTTGAACCGAATAACCCGAATAATTCAAAAACAAATAAATGATCCAGTATTCATATTTTTATATATATCGGAGTAGTGTTTTTTGAGCTAAATTTGTAACTAAATATTATAGCCCATGTTGTGGTTTTATTTTACACATATTGTAGCCCAAATGGATAGAAATATTCGGGTAATATTTTCACAACCGAAAACCCGAATAACCATTTAACTAGATTGGGTCGGTTGTCGGGTAATATTTTCACAACCGAAAACCCGAATAACCCGACCCGAATAACCCAATAACCGAAAACCAAACCCGATGAACACCCCTAGATAGAACCATCAACATAGCCGATGAGTTCTTGGTTTGCGAGTAAGGGAAGCATTTGATTGTGCCAATAAAGGTAGTTAGAGGAGGTGAGTTTGAGGGTTATCATGTGCATGATGGTGGCCATAGGGAGTTTAGTTCCGGTTGGAGGGGTGGAAGAGGAGGAAGGAGTGATTTTCATGGTGGTGATGAAGGAAAGAAAGAAAGACATGAGTGAAAAAAAAGGCAGAACAGAAAAGAAAAAAAATGAAGGCTGCGAACAGAAGGAGAAGAAATTAAGCACCAGGATGGTTAGGCTGATATCATACTAGTCAAGGAGTTCTCTCTTGCATTACTATGAAGATTACAATACAATTAAATAGAGTACAAGGACTAATTACAAGGCAAGAATAAAGGAGAGTCAAGCAATACAATCAATACACATTATATAGAATTAAATAGGAGGATTTTATGGAAAAGACACTATGATTGATTTCCTTGATTTCTTCTAATAAGAATGCCAGCTCCAACAACTTTCTACTCCTTATATTATGTGCAATCAGTTCTTCTATGGATCGTTGGTCATAGGTGATAGGACTTGGATGCTTGAGGAGTTTTCAATTTCAAGTTTGACATGTCGATTAACCCAAGTTATGTTTTTAAGTTGAATGACTAGGTGCTTAAAGAGGTTGGGGTTGTTGCTTGGATGGCGGAAATTGATAGGTTACTGACAAATGATGCCTTGATGAAGAGAAACATTAGTGTACAGTTGTCGTGGTGTGTTTTCTATAGGGATAATTTGGAGACGTGTGAGCTCTTACTGTATCTTGAGCATTTGCCTAAGATGTTATTCATAAAATATTTTTTAATGGTTTAATGGTCACGTAACGAATCACTCACATACGCCTTACTACACATACCACAAACCCCAAGAACAACTACAAGGCTGTAAAACAGCCGCATCCGCAATAAAGTATGAGCATTCTACTAGTTTATTTGTAAATAGTGTTGAAAACTTGCAATTATGATATTCTAACCTAATGATAAACTCATAACAAGTTGAAAACGATTAAATTCACCCACATGTTACGTGTTTTCCTAGATTATATTTATTTTTACCATTTTAGTCATTTAGGTTTCATTTAATCTAATTATATTCTTTAACGACTTATGCGCCATTTAGTCTAATTATATTCTCTCATAACTTGAGTTTGTTTATATATCTAAAAAGTTATGAGAGAATAACCGATAACCATTTAACCCACACCGCCATGGGAGGGGGGCGGTGTGCATGTCCAAGACATGAGAGAACATGGAACCTGATTGGCCAACTTGAATGGAAGATTATTGTGATTGGAGCGTCCTGGGCGTCCATATAGGGACGAGGGGACAGAGACGGGGGTGGGGGCGGTGTTGGGACGGGGACGGGGCAAAAAAGGTGAGACGGGGGTAGTGGGGCGTCTCCACACCGCCCAGCCTTATAACAGGTGTCAGTATCATAACGAACCAAATCAAACCTAACCGGATTCCTGCCACGATGCGCGATAATCCTACTACTTGTGATCAAACTAGTTACGACCAGCATCCTTTAACAAGGACTACACCAATTGAAAGGTTAACCTTTTTTATAGTCAGAGATTTTCATATAATTTGATAAGCATACAAACATTGAGAAATGTCCCCCACACCCTTAACAGAATCTCAACCGTCCATATCAAAACCATACCCCTTTAAATCAACCCACAAAAACCTACCAAATCTAACGGTCAGTATCTCACAATTGCCTGCGACGAACCCATCTTCATCTCTGGCGACATTTTCTCCGACACATTCCACACTTTCACCGATTTATCCAAACTCCCACTATAAACCACCCATTTCGCCTCACCCGAACCACCATTCACCGCCTCCCGTTCAACCGCCAAACACTTCACCGGACCCGTATGCCCCGTCAAAACCGACAAACAATTATGCATGTTCCCCTCCTTTTTCCATACACATATCGTCTTATCAGCTGACCCACTAAACAACAAACTTCCAGCAGCCGATAAACATAAAACCGCCAACTTATGCCCTTTTAGTAGCCCACCATGAGCCAACTCTTTCTCCCATTCCCAATAATTAACCAACCCGTCCGACAACCCGCAGTACACAAACAACCCGGTTTCGGACACCGCTAAAGCCGTCACCGCGCATTCTTGGTTCAACAACGTCTCAACATGATTATGTTTCATCATTTTCCCTGTCCCCTCTCGCTTCCACACTTTAACTGATCCGTCAGCTGATCCAGTGAGCACCAAGCCGAATTTCGTGCTTACAACCGAGTTAACCGCGTCCTCATGCGCCTTAACAGACTCCAAACACTTCGAGCTCGACGTCTTCCACACCTTAAACGTTCGGTCCCATGAACCCGAGTATAACAAACCCTCTTCCTCATTAATACTTAATGATGAAATCGCGTCACAATGTTTGATCCAAAGCGCGGTCGTTTTACGCTTCACTTCTACGTAGTTTTTAGGGCGCATCGAGTATTTTAAGATGTCGAATAATGTCGGGAATGTGCCGATGCGTTTGTGGTTTTTTGGGTCTTTGCGGTTTATTTTCCAAACGCGAACTTTGCCGTCTTGGTGTCCGGTGAATATTCTGTCACCGGACACGACTATGGCTTTTACTAAGCCGCTGTTGGATTTGAATGCGGTGACTTCCTTTAAGTTGCGCCATACGCGGACGTTTTTACTGTCCGAACCGGTGTAGAGAAGGTCGCCAGTGGTGGCGAGGGAGTATATGTGGCCTTCTTCTCGGACGAGAGATCCTACAAGTCCCTCACTGCAACAAATATTCAAAAAAAAAAAGTTAACCTTTGACAAACTTATTACATATGTATATAAAAGTTATAAGGGTGTTTAACAATCTCACGTCTCGTTCTAAATCAGCTTACATGAAACTGTACTACTTCAGTCGAGCCCGAGTCTAGGTAAATTTGTTAGTTGGCGGGCTTGTTAAACTCGTTTAGTTAAAATCAGAAAGTTAAAACAATCAGTGTTTGTGATTGACTTAGAAAATGACTTATTGACTTATTAACTTTTGAAACAAATCACGAATCTTAGCTTTTAAACTAACTTATTTACTTTTTGAAAAAACAATAACTAAATAAGCAATTTTCCGCCACACTGCCAAACACCCACTAAATTATAACTCAAATTTTAATATTTGTTTATACTTCATAAATTCGGTAGTTTCATTTGTATTCTATGGGGGACAGGGCGCTACTAGAATTGGTCACGGGTACCCATTACCAGCATGGTAACACCGCCGCCACCCATACTGCTAGTGGTCCCGTGAACCAAATTCGGGTTCTAGTTACCGTGCTGGTTCACGGATGTGGGCACAAACTTTCACAAAACTTTATTATTTTTTATTCCTTTACTCAATAGTTAAGTGACTATTGAGGAAGATGAATATTAGGGATGAAGGAAGAAGATGGATCTTGAGGAAAAAAACATAGTATGAAAAAGAAAAGAGGTGAAGGAAGAAGATGGATCTTGAGGAAGATGAATATTATTATTATTATTATTATTATTATTATTATTATTATTATTATTATTATTATTATTATTATTATTATTATTAGAGGTTGTACGTGTTTGGTGAGGATTTGGAAAGTAAGTCAAAAGTATGTGAAGTCAAAATTCTTATATATTATTATTATTATTATTATTATTATTATTATTATTATTATTATTATTATTATAAAAGTCGGTCAAAAAATTCTTATATATTATTATTATTATGTGTGAAAATAATTGATTGTTGGGTAAAAGATCAGTGGAGTGTTGCCTCCAAAAAATTGTTTAAGTGAATAAAATCAGTGAAGTGATGTGGCAGTGCAGGACTGGTAGAAATCAGTGAAGTGAAAACAACTTCAGTTGAGCGTCCCTTGTGCCCTAAAATTATCGTTTTGTGTTTTTATATTTAGCGATATGTGAAAAATATATAATAAAACTTTTTTAAGAATAAACGAGCTATCTCGAGTGACGAACCAATTAAAAAAGTTTACTCATCTGGTAATGAGTAAAAAACTTTTGGTTCACGGGACCAATTAATTTAACTTATCAATTACAACATTTTAAATTGTTAAGATAAATTAAAAAAGTTTACTCATCTCAAGTTGCAAATAAGTTAAATTAATGAGCCGAGCTCACTCACTTCACATTAACATTTTTCTCCTAATATTAATACATTGGTAATGAGTAAAAAACTTTTGGTCCCGTGAACCAATTAATGAGCTCGGCTCATTAATTTAAGATAAATTAAAAAAGTTTACTCATCTCAAGTTGCAAATAAGTTAAATTAATGAGCCGAGCTCAGCCAAGCTAAGCTCGTCGGTTAGGTAGATAGATCGTAAGATGGTTTGCACGTTTGGATCGTTAAACTAGAGTCAAAATTTTAATCCATGTAAATTATAAATTAAAATTGTAATATATATATTATTTCCATAGTGTTAAATTTTGCTTTTATACGTATGTTACGAATATTATTTTGTGTAAAAGGTACAAAATTTAAATTATTTTCTTACAAGTTGGCTTAAGTTTTCTTCAAGTTTAGCTCGAGCATAACATTTTAGATTGTTAAGATAAATAAGCCAGCTAGGTAGCTTAAGTTGCAAACGAACCGTTCCGAGACAAACCTAGCTAGCTCGATTATAGTCTCATTTAAGATTAAAACAATAACAAAAAATAACAATATTTGCATGATTGAAAAAAACACATTTGCATAAACGTGTGTTAGATTATGGAATCATAATCTTATCTCTATAAATAGAACACGTACGATTGGTTTATTCGTTGTGTTCCGTTCTTTTGTTGGTTAGAATTGTTGATTCCGGTAGTGAACCATGGAGATGGTTGGAACGGAGAAGCTTGGTTCCACGGTGACATCGCTATCGGTGAAGCATCGCCACTCATACGGCTGACATCGTAGCTGGAACTGGACCGGTTGGAAAACTCATCATCAGAGGACCGAAAACTGGCTGCGAGGTTCGGGTCGGATTTATGCGTTCCATTGTTTCTGCCTTTTGGAGGTAAAGAAGGTGAATCCCCCATTGGCATTTTGGCTCTCCGTTCGTCTTCCTGCATTCAAAAATTGAATTTCAAGGTTTTGGATGATTAGAAAAATTGGAAAAGCGAATAAGAACGGAAGGGTGGGGGAAAAGTGAGAGAAATTGTTGGGTGCATATACAAATTGTGTATGTTGGAGGGATTCAAGGATATGATGCCATATGTAATAATATTATGTGAGAAATGTTATTGTGAAGTGAATGAGGGAATTTCGGAGCTCCATTCATTGTTTCTAGGTTCAATGGGGAATTACATAACTACGACATATCTCGTCTAAGGCCTCTAGGGTTCATAAGTTGAATTCTTCAATCCGAACATGACTCGTATTATTTTTATTTATGTTAAAAAGATCAATTATAACTCCTACACGTTTAAATTGGGTAACCCTAACAAAATACGTTTAATCCATTTATTGGAACATGTTTAACATGTTATACTGGTTTGTTGGGTAAAAATCAAACTAAAACGACTTGTTTAACTAAACATGTTAAATAAGACAACCTAGACACGACCCATCCAATCAAACATGTCAACCTGAACCCGACTTGTGCAATAAAAAATGTTAGAAATTACAATTCAAAACATAGTTAATTTTGTGTTGCAGAAATTTCAACTATAACGAACTATGAACCATTCAAATTTATCAAGTAGGTCGACATTTTTCAATTTATCAAGTCCGACCAATTTAATCGGCTTGTAATCCTTTAAAGGATTTCCAAATTTTCTAGTAGCAAGTGAATTAGCTTTTCAACTTAAATTATTGCTTGCTAGTATTGTTTTTAGGACAAACTTCATAAAAGAAAATTAATACACTTTCAGTTTTTTCTGATAAAAGTGCTTCTGCTCTTTTTTTTTTTTTTTTTTGCACATTTTTTATTCGTAAATGTATTCTTGATGTAGCACAAAGATAAGAAAAAAAATGCAAATGTTAAAATTATGAAAAAAAAAGTATGTTGGTTTTAATGTGAAAAAAAATGGAGGGACTTTTATAAGAAAAAACATAAACTATGTTAGTTTTTACTGTACTGTCCAAGCTTTTACGTTATACTTTGTATATCTATTTTAGATTTTTTTTGAATGGCATCTATTTTAGATATGAATGGAACAAAGCTTGTTGAAGAGCAAATGATTTGTAGATTACCCTATATGGCCTAGAGGGGACCTAAATATCTCCCTAGGTTGGAAGGTGTAAAGTTTCTTTCACAAAATTAATTATTCACATGTTACTGTCGATACAAGTAGGGAAATTTTATACCAAGCAAGTAAAGGGAACTTTATCACTTGTTTGTTAATGATGAAGACGCGAATCATGTCTTTATCACTTGTTTGTTTTCTCGGTGCATTTGGTGGAACATTTCAGGTGGTTGCGTGTGCAATGGTCTGGGAACTTATCGTCGGTGGACGGGCTATTGGAAACTGTGAGGATGGAGCCGGGGAGTAAACATTGGAAGAAGATTGTTCAAATGGTAGTCATGGCTGCAAATTGAAACTTATGGCAGGCAAGGAACTTCTCGGTTTTTGGAGGAAACTTCATTCCGGTTCAAAGGATGTTAGACGCGATCAAAGAGGAGGCCTTAATCTGGTTGCGGCATAGAACCAAACTCCCAGAAATTTCGTGGGAGGATTGGACCAATTTTGATATCTGTAGTCTTTTGTAATTGGTTTTTGGTGTTGTTCTTTGACCGCCGTGTTTTTTGGGTCGTGTTTGTTTTCTGTCTTGCTTGTTGTTCCTCCAGCTTCTTGTTGGGCTATATATATATAGATGTTTTGCCACTAAAAAAAAGTAAAGGGAACTTTGCAACATATGTTTATATCGATATTTGTCACGATGCATGTGAACATACCTCATCGAATATCTTGAAGAATGTCGCCAAGCTAATTAAACATAGGGCTTTTTCGGATTCCATTTTGCCCCTAATTGCTAATTAAACATTATTATCACTTTTTAACACCTCGTCTGCTTTTTTTTAAAACGCAACGCGATCCCAAACACCCTCTTCTCAACATCCGAATTCAAGCACGAAGGGTTATAATTTCACAAATCAGCAATTAGTAGTTAATTAATAGTCAAGCTTATACGTGATCATAAAACGACTACAAATTCTTTTATTAAATTTTCTAACACCACCATATGTTGTATACTTCTAAAACCGAATACTGATATGGGGTAATCAAGGTTGTAGCAACGCCTGCAAATCTCACGAGGCCAAGATTTTCTTATAGCTAAGTTCAGGGTCAGCGATCCGGTTTGAGTCAAGTCAAACAATAGAAATTCTAAATTTAATCTTTCAAATTGCCGTTTTTACACATAAAACAATTTTTTTAACAAACAAAGAATAAGGTATAAATTTCATATCAAGATAGCTTATAATCCAACCTACTTGGCTACTTGTATATTTTAATTAACACCATTACCAATAATTAATCAAAATTTATAATTAACTATTTCAAAGTAAACTTCAAGGGGTTTAGAGTAC
This sequence comes from Ambrosia artemisiifolia, assembly GCA_032199755.1. Taxonomy (NCBI): domain Eukaryota; kingdom Viridiplantae; phylum Streptophyta; class Magnoliopsida; order Asterales; family Asteraceae; genus Ambrosia; species Ambrosia artemisiifolia. The sequence goes on from CM063521.1 coordinate 8,659,146, forward strand.
AGTGTTTGTACAATCTATAGTTTGATGAATAATGAAATGTATGATATTTGCACTTGAAATATAATTGATTATAAACTATCCTATAAATGCATACAACCCAATTTTATACTAAATTAAGACAATTTAACAATTAGCAAATTCCAAATTTTAGGTTTAAATTGAAAGGTAAATCATTAGATCGAAGTATTGAACACTCATCAATCACCACCTGATTTGGAGGAAATCCCCAAATCGAGTTTCACAAAATCCCATCTCTGAACTGAGCCACTTGGTGTTGTAGGTTTTGCTTGAAATCGGTTGTGGCTTCCGGCTTGATTTGCTTGAAATCTACGAGATCCCCACTCCCCATACCCCCATCGAGTGCGAGACTGAGAGAGGTGAAATACAAAAACAACGATGGTAATGTCTAGTTCAGTTGTCGATGTCGACGAACTTAGAAGGTTTAGGGAACCATGTGAGTCGATTAGTTTTTTTTTTCTTTTTTAAAAACATGAGTTTATTGCCATATTAGGCTTTAGATTTAGTTGTATTGGGCTTTATGTTTATTAGATAAATGGTTTTAGGTTATTGGGCTTAGAGTTTAGACTAAAACTTTAACTAAATAGGGTGGCCTAACTCAAAGAATCGAGAAGATGGTAAGACTCTAAATTTTTAAAATTTTCCACAAATTTATACCCAAGTGAGCAAAAAAGCTTGGGGGCGCCCAACCCAAGCTTCGCCCCTGGACTTGATCGATAAATCACGAGCAGTCAATCAAACTGATTTATGGTTATACGAACTTGAGTTTGCTGTCAAATAGAACTAACGGTGCAAACGAGCCGAGCCCGAGCTCGAGCTCGATTAACTTATAAGAGCTCGAGCTCGAGCTCGGCTCGGTTCGAGTTTTGTTTTTAAAGCTCGAGCTCGGCTCGTTAGTAGTTTCTCAAGCTCGAGCTCGGCTCGGGCTCGGCTCGTTTAGTGTTTATTAGTTAATATATTAAATTAAATAACATATATAATAGGCTCGTTTAGGCTCGATAAGTCAAAAGCTCGGCTCGGCTCGTTTATTAAACTACTTAAAATGTGGGTAAATAATATAAAATATTAATAAACCTAATATTATATTAGGCTCGATAAGGCTCGACGAGCCTGGCGAGCTTCATATGCTAGGCTCGAGCTCGATAAACCTAATATTATATTGGTTCAAAACTCTTAAAAACATGTATATTACATGCCCTAATTTTTTCAAAAAAAAAAATGCTTGGGAAGTAGGTTTTCCTAAGGGTTTGCTAGAGTTTCCCGAAATAATTGAGGTTTTCCATGGATACTTCCCCTATATATATATATATATATATATATATATATATATATATATATATATAGGGTAAGGATCATGCGAGAACCAACTTTAGGGAGAGAACCAAGGAACCAATGTGAACAGAGGGTATTATTGTAAATATTTATTTAGATTTCCCATCCAATTATTCCCCTCCTTGCAAAATCCCTGATAACCACCATTATCAATCAACCTTTATTATCACTTCCATCCCTCCAATTGTCTGATTAACACAACAACAAACCTTATCATAATCCTTCATTATTTTTGTACTCTTCTATAATCCATTATGCATATAATAGGCCATCAGTCATCATCTCTCTTACGCGGAGCATCTAGGTTATCGTCATCCTCAACCACCACAAGGCTCCACCCTACCCTCACCAGAACAACTCAACCATCTGATATGTCTCCGATCGGTTCATAGTGCAGATCTTACGACGGTGTTTCATCCGCTTTCCGTACCGTTAGATCGTCTGTGCCCCGGTGTAGTCACGGTGTGGATTGGAAGTCTCCGGCAAACCTTATGCCGCAGATCAGGACTATTGCTTCTCGTGTGCCTGATCAGTTTCACCGTACCCTAGCTACTATAGGTGATTTAGTAATTTCACTTGGTTTTAGCTATTTTTTTCTGTGGAATAGAATAATACCTATTGTTGTGATGGTTTTGATTCAAATGGTATTGTTTGCTTTATTTATTTCATATCATATCATATAAAACTATTTATAAACCTAATCGTTGACATTGACTGTCAAAATTTGGGGAGAATTACCAAAACATAAACCATATATCATGTTTATAATTTTGTTTAAGGTTGTTTTAGACAATAGCGAAACCCTAGGGTTTAATTTGTGATGATTAAGAAATTGTTTATAAAACTGAATATTTTGTTACATGATGTGGCTAATGATTGTTTTTATGTGTGTGTTTTGTGAATCTAATTAGTTGAATTGCTTATTATTGTTAGTTTTAGGATTATTATTTTGTTACAAAATGTGATTAATAATTGTTTTTATGTACATGTGAATTAAAAATGTTAATGCACATGTGCATAACGTAGTTGCTGCCGATAAAAGTAGTGTTAATGCACATGTGCATTATACTGATATCATTAATGTCTTTTGTTCTAACGCACATGTTCATATATTATGTGGTAATGAAAAAAGTAATGTTAATGCACATGTGTAATAAGATTGAAAATATGATTTTCTTATGTGTTGTTTATTATTTGTAGACAAAGATGGGATAAACATAAAAGAATGTAACTTTTGTGTTATAATCGAGAGAGAAAGGGTTAAGAAAAGCTGCCGGATGCGATTGAGGGTGATGACATAATCTTTGATCAGGAAGTTAAAAAAGGTAGCTATTATTTATTTAAGCAATTTAGGTATATATGCACATGTGCATGTATGTATATGCACATGTGCATATCCGTATACTTTTCATGTTAACTACTAAATGTTAATTGTTAGTTGTTTAAACAAATAAACAATGTGATAAATTTGAGAGGTATACGATGTTCAGGTTGACAGATGAAAAAACAAGGGAGATGTTAGACGAGGGATCAATGAAGTGTGAAGAGTGTTGAAAGAAGATAAGTAAAAGGGCAAGAAGATGAGAAGGGACAAATAAGCAATAGAAGGGGATTGTTGGTGGGCATGAGATTGTGAGATAATTAGAAGTTTGTAGGTAGGTGGTTAGTGGTAACATAGTTGGTTTGTAATATGGATAGGTGGTTGATATGTTGATTGTGTTTGTGAGTACTGTTTTAATGTATGTCAATTGGTACGATAATGAAACTGACATATGCACATGTGCATAATTATAATTAAACCCCCACCACCCAAAAACCTAAACCCCCCCCCCCCCCCCCCCAAAAAAAAAAAAAAACCTAACCCCCCCTCCCCACCATAACTAAAAACTAAGCTCTAAAGTTAAACCACTCAAAAAACCACCAAAATGCACATGTGTATGCAGCACGCGTTTCTCATTTTATAGTTCCTATATAGAGTTGTATTAAGTTTATTCATGTTTGTTGTTATACACGTGTTTTATTTTCAATTTATGGTATAATATGCATGACTAAACAATTGATGAGTTCAAGTGTATTTTATATCTCACTTTGCGTCCATTTAATGATTATTGAATAAAATTTGTGACCCCTTATATATCTGTATCGTGTCCATTTAATAATCATTTAATTATGGTAATTGACAATTCATTCAAAAGTGTGATTTAATAGTGAAATGCACATGTGCATACGGTATATTTCTGTATATATATAACAGTGAATTGCACATGTGCATCAGGGATGATGTCATATGACGTCATATCAGCCATTTTTTTTAATTTTTTTTTATTTTCGAATTATTAATGCAAAATAATCATTTTGGTGTTTGTACTTTTTTTATTTTTTTATTTATTTTGGTTATATAATTTTTTTATTATTTTTTTTTATTTTTTGATGGAGGGGTTTTTGTAGAACCCTTCATATTTACAAAAATGCCACCTGTTCACACTGGTTCTTTGGTTCTCTTCCTAAATGGTGGTTCTCAAATGATCCAAATCCTATATATATATATAGGGTTAGGATACTTTGAAAACCACTATGAGTTGTGAGAACCATAGGAACTCTTTTGGACCTTTGATCTTGAGCATTCAATGGTTGAGATTTCATCTAGGAATTGTTTTGTCATTTTGTAGATTATAAAATCTGATTATAATTTCTAATTAAATTAATATGCCTTAAGGGTATTTTGGGTATAGATTGACAATTGTTTATCATTCCTTCTCCACACAAAACAATAATCACATCAGTCACCATCATCCATTTTTTAGTGTACTTATTTACACTAGTGCATTGTATCCCTTACACCAATGTAATATATCCCTCACACAAATTTTAAACAAACAAAACATGTAATATATCCGTTACACCAATGTAAAACAACAAATTTAAACAAACTAACCATGTAATATATTTATAAATTTGAGAGCCATTATATCCCTTACACCAATGTAATATATCCCTTACACAAATTTTTAACAAACAAACCATGTAATATATCCGTTACACCAATGTAAACAAAAAATAATCTTGCCTAAAAACAACAAAAACACCAATGTAAAACATAGTTACACAAAAAAATATAGAAAACCTACATCTAAAAACTAACTCTACAAAAATCTTGTCCACTAACTCAAATAATTACACCAGTGTAAATTTTCAAATATAATAATAATAATAATAATAATAATAATAATAATAATAATAATAATAATAATAATAATAATAATATGTAACCATTCATCCTTACCATCCTTCTGCATCATCAAATCATCTTCAAAAAACACCACATCCACTGTGAACACCACCTCCATTCATCCTTACATCGAAATCATCCTTACAAAGGTCTATCAAAACACCACGTCTAACAGATCTGTGTTTTAACAATACCCAAGTCATTATTTCAACAAAAATAATAAAATGCACAGAAAATAATAATAATAATAATAATAATAATAATAATAAATGTAGTAATTATAACAGAAAATAATAATAATAATAACAGGAAAAAAAATAATAACAGAAAAAATAATAATAATAATAATAATAGTAACACTAATAATAATAATAAAAATAATAATAGTAACAATAATAATTAAAAAAAACATGTTCACCATCATCTTCAGATCCACCACCTGTTCATCGTCACTACCGCCTCCCCACCGTCACCACCGCCTCCCCACCGTTCACCATCATCTTCAGATCCACCACTTACCCACCTTCACCACCTCCCCCACCGTCACCACCATCAACATCAGATCCACCCCAAAACCTTAAACCCATCAGATCCACCACTCAAAACCATCGAACCCCTACCTCCACCTCCTACCTCCACCTTCACCCCTGTTCGAACCCACACATCGTCACCACACCACCGTCCTCCGTGTCACGTGTGTGTGTGTGTGTTAGGGAGATAGAAGGGTGTGTGTGTGTTAGATTTTCAATCTTAATGCACATGTGCATTAACATTACGCTTTCAATTACCACATAATATATGAACATGTGCGTTAGAGCGTAATACATTAACGATATCAGTATAAATGCACATGTGCATTAACGTTACTTTTGTCAGTAGCAACTACGTTATGCACAAGTGCATTAACATTTTTAATTCACATGTACATAAAACAATCATTAACCACATTCTGTAAATAACTAACTTGATACAATTTCTTAAGTTTTAGCAGATAATATATATAATATAGAGTACATTTATAGTATATATTAAAGATCTAGATCTAGCATCCACCTTTGCAATTAGCTCCAATGCAATGACAAATAGGTTTACCAGAAGCTTCCCAACAATTATAACCGCATTCAATCACCATTATATTCTTGATTCCTGCATCCTTCTTCGCTTCTGCAAGATAGTCTGTGAATCTGCATGCACATGTCGGTCCAGATCAATGTATGTTTGTTGACAATCAGATGAATATATTCATTTCTCATAAGTAGATCCAAAGCTGATTAAACAATATCAATTTAGGTCCAAAGCTGAACGATAACCAAACCAGAAGAAAAGTTGTGGGACAGCAATGGTGGCAGAGGGTTGCTGAGGAGGCGAAGGATGGAACCTTGAATCACAGGCAGAGTGGTGGTGGATGGCGATTTGGACAGCCATTTGACTACAACTGTTTTGCCACAAAATAAACAGCCAAATTTTACATAATAAGACTCAAAAACAGCCAACAAATCATGTTACAGAACATATACCAAGTGGAAAAATAAGACACATTCATGATTCATGTTAGAAACCTGTTCATACATACTAAGGCTCCAAGTCATCAGGTTAGCCATCACCACTTATCAATAATTGCCAGATATCCATAAAAACATATCGGACCAGAAGCAATCACAGTCACTATCGAACCAATCTTTAAGTATTTTTCACTGATTACTTGAACGCAGAGATAGACGGTTCTGTAGAGGAAGGATTTGACAACTAAAACAGGATTATATGATCATACAAGTTGCTAAACCAGGTGCGGAAACCCTAGCTTAGAACAAACTGATATAAACTCAATCAAAACACAATCAAAGTCATTTTAAAGGCTTTTCATAGATTAACTTTTCCAAATAATTGCTTACAGATTGATTACAGTTAATCTAGAACACAAAATAACACTCTCAACACTCTCTGGAACACACACCTAAAACACACACTCTGAATGACTCGTTATACATTACAAAAACCCAAAATCTATTTATAATGTCTGCACATTCGCCCCATTCCATAGGTCGAATGTAAGCAATTTCCACATTCGCCCAATGCTGTTGGTCGAATGTGTTCTTCTGTTCAGTCTGTTCCAGATTCGTCCACCCACTAGCTACCTTCGCCCACTCTATAAGTCACCTTCGCCCATTCTGTTTCCTTCGCCCCTAACACATGTTAACACATCTAATCATTAGTCGCAAAACGGCATCTACAAACTCCCCCTCGACTATTGATTAGATCGTTTTCTATCTTCATCCATGGCTTTATTCAGCAGCTTGATTCTGAGGATACTCTTCTGTTCTTTCGTCATCTCAGGCTCTAATTTTCTCTTTACCGGCTTCGACACATTTGCCATCTTCACCTTTTTACCAAGCTTTCCCTCCAAATTACTTCCAGCATTAATGTCATAAGCAAAGCAAACACCCACAACTTGTGTGTATTTCCTTGCTTGATCTGCATCGTTTGGCTCATGATGAATCGGATTATAAAAGAGCATGATGATGTCTTCGAAGGTGCAATTGATTAGCCACATAGGATCAAATACATGAACATGCTTGTATTTGTCCTTTCCATCTCTCAACACGATCACCGCTTCTGCCTTCCTCCAATCATAATACCAAAATATGAAGTCAGCACTGAAGTGTTGAGGCATAGGCATTAAAGGTATCTTCCTCATAACTTCAGGTGCCTTATAAATCAAGGTAACTCTTTTCAACTTGGTTCTGGGATCAATATCCCTGTGAACTTTCCTCCGGGGATATTGTGGTTTAAATCTGTTCCACTTCGTTCTACTCTCCCAAACCAATTTGTCTGCACACCAACCGACGTGTGAATTATTCACTGAAGCACCAGACATTTGGAATCTGCAAAGATCTCTAACCGCCCAGTACGGTAGAGTCAGCAAGTCAATGAATCTGTAAAAGTACAAGATTCCAGATTCCCACTTAGCAGCTAAACACTTCAGCCTGCCTAAGTATGTCCACCCAAGAGCTCTGCCTCTGAACTTCGCATTATGAAACCTATAAAAGTTTCCTTGAGCTTCAGGCTTAGGTCGGTTTTCATCCATTAATCTTAATTTCTTCAAATATTCTTTCAATTCATCAGATTTCTTTGAAGATTCTGGCAAATCAGCTCCAAGCACTTTCTCTACAAACTCAGCACTTCTCTTCCTTGCCTTTCTTTTCGCAGACGTATTATGTCTTTCAGTAAAATCAGGAAACACCACATCTTCATCAGTTTGTCTGAAGTACTGTGGATATTCCTCATGTGTAATATCCTCTATCTCAACTTCTTCAAATTCAGGGGTTTCTTTGTCATCTGAGTGACTTCCAACATCCTTTTCAGGAATATGTGGAATCGACTCATCAACAATGAATTCTTCAAACGTTTTCCCTACCCTCTGTGCAAGTCCATCCAATATCTCCTTTGCCACAGATGCAGGTACTTCCCCCTCTTCAAGATCAGGATCGTTATATTCCAATTCATAACGCATATCATCTGTTTGGAATATTTCTGCAAAACGACCTGTGAACTCAATGGTCCATTCTCTTTTCTCTAACATGTCCTTATATACTTGTTTAGCATCATCAGACAAGGACCTCACCTTCTCATTCCAGAACACAGTCTCATCATCAACATTCTCACTACTTTTCTTCGAACTTGACTCACCTGTGTCTTTCTTCTTCTTTGAAGGTGGTCTCTTTTCAAAAGTAAACTTTGAAGTATCATCTCCTCCATCATTATCATCACTACTACTACTATCATCCTCCTTTTGACTTCCTGAACCTTCAGCATCATCATCATCATCATTCTTATCCGATTCTTCATTCTCATCATCCTCATCATCCTCTTCTTCCTCTTTATCAGATTCAGATGGTTCAAAATCAACCTGTTCAACCTCTTTCTCTGTATCCTCCTCACCCTCCTTCAACTTGGGTGCAACGTTGTACAGATTGTCAATCAGATCACTAAGGCGCTTGTTTTCAGCCTTCAACTCTTTGTTGTCTTCTTTAATTGCCTTGTATCTGTTTTTGTTTCTCAGACACTTTCCTTCAAGCTTCTTATTCTTTGCTTCAAGCTTCTTTACCTTCTCATCTATCTCATCCTGATTAGATTTAGAAGCTACAACGATCTGAAGCATTTTCTCCTCATTCTGCTTGAATCTGGCAATTTCTGCTTGCTGAGCCACTAGCATCTTCATCATGTCGTCCATCTTCTTATTCACCTGCTTCATCACATCATCATCCACAGTGACTTTCTTCGATTTGGACTTTGACTTAGATGGCTCAACCTCAACTTCTTTTCCTTTCTGAGGCTTAGTAAACATATCAAGAACATTATCCAGGGCAATATTAAATTGATCCACTGGTAATGGTGTAGCCTCCTTAGTCTTTTGCTTCTTAGCTGCTGGTGAAGATTGTTTAGATGATGTACCAGCATCAGGTAATCTCTTTCCTTTCAACAATAAGTTCAATTCTTTCTCTCTCAGCTGCTTTGTACTGGTCTTTTTGGCCATGGTTTTGTGTTTGGGCTTGGGCAAATTCACTACAACAGTTTCACCCTCATTCAATTCATCCAAATTAATAGTCAACCCTTCATCTTCAGCACCAACAGATTGCTTGCCCTTCTTAGCTTCCTCAATCGATCTGTTCAGTGATTCAGACTCACCAACCAAAGTGGCCTTTTGTTTGGTAGTCCGGACATTTTCAGCATCCGAATCCCACTGTTCTTCAGTCTCTGTTTCCTCTGAATCAACAGACTCCTCATCTACCAAACTCGTACCCTTCTTAGCAGTTGTTTTCTTCCTCACCACTTGTTGTTTTGAACTTCCCTGATCTGTCTTTCCCTTACCCTTCCCTTTGGCTCCGGGATTGACAACTTGTCTCTTTCTCTTCGTGCTTGCATCAGCATAAACTAATGGATCATCATTATCACTGTCACTATCAGGATGCCTCGCTGTATTTTTTCCAGGATCATTGTAATCCTTTCTAGCTAAGGCTCCAAACAATCTTCTGAAAGGTGGTCTCTCATTTTCAGGCACACCTTTATAACCCTTCATTCTAGCCAAGGTTCTAACATTCATATGATCCATATTAAGTATCTGTGTTGGATCCTTCTTCAAGTGTGGATATTTGTGATCGAAGATCATCATCAAAAATCTAGGATAAAGCATGAAGTATTTCTTCTTCAAACCCTTCAACATCTCCAACATGTGGTCTAAGATCATCCCAGCAACGTTAAATGATTTATTGAGAGTCAATGCAACCATTAATGAGCTTAAACTCTTTCTCATCACGTCATATCCTCCACTAACACATCCAAATACCATAATGATGACGTGAGCAAAATACTTGAACTGCACACTCAGCTTCCCTTTATACATAGAACCATCAGTGATCGGTCCTTTGTATTTCATCCTCAGGAAACAGGCTTTCTGCTCAGTCCATGACAATTCCCTTGGATCCTCACTTGTTTCAAACTGGATCTGGAGAGCTTCTCTGATATCTGCTTCAGTAATAAACATCTCCATTCCCTGAATCTTGCTTTTAATGATCGTCTGATTATCAAAGTAATCATACTTGGCGTTGTTATAAAAGTCCTCAACTATATCCTTGTAGATAATAGTTGGTGTGGCCAAAGCATAAACCACTCTGCATCTCTTCAGAAACTTTATGATCTCTGTGAATTCCACATTTTTCTCCACATCTCCAAGATATGCGCAACAGTTATGGGTCTTCTCAAACGGCCATTTTGTACCGCTTGATGATTCTCCTTCTGGTACAGTCTCTGGAATAGGATCAGTCACTGCAGTCTCCACAGGAATATCAACATTAGCTTGTTCTTCAGCCATCTGAAATGAAAAATCAAAATAAAACGTCAAAACACGAAATCGTCAAAAATTCAAAATTTTAGGTTTTGGTATTCCACATTCGCCCAAAATTAACTGGTCGAATGTAGATTATTTTGGCCGAAGGTGTAATATTTTGGTCGAATGTAAAGTGATTTTGATGAAAAAGATACATTCGCCCGTTTAAGGTTTCCTTCGTCCACACAGTTCCACCTTCGTCCAGTCGATGGACCGAAGGTAAACCTGTTTTACCCCAAAATTTCAAAAATTTTCAATCTGTGTTTTTTAAACCTTGATTTTGATTAAAACTCATTCTACTATGGCCGACTAAGCTTCGTGTACCATCAATTTCCCTTAACATTCATTCTATATCAGTTTTCAAAAGAATTAGGGTTTTAATTATTTCAATCGATCAATCAAGTAATCAAACCCTGTTTAAATCCTAATTCCTAATACATTCTCCCCCTAAAACTGATGTGGGATGAATGTGAATCAAAATCAAACAATAAAACTCAGTTAAACACCATGAATCCTAAAACCCTAAGTCCGGTTCATAAAACACACGATTCGAGCATGAATCCTTGTCCATTACCTGTGAAAATTATATGAAAATGATCAGTGTTATCCAAGGAACAAAAAGCACAAGCAGAGAAATCAAAATCATCAAGGGCTGGTTATGAAGAAAAATTTTGAAAAATTTGAAGTGAGGGTCGAATGTATCAGAGGCTTATATATAAGAGTCACCTTCGCCCACTGCTACTGGACGAATGTACCAATGTTTCACCTTCGCCCCAACCAAATGGCACGAAGGTAAAAGGTATTTACCCGAAGGTGGACTTTAACTAAAAAGCCACATTCGCCCAATAATAGCCTGCCCGAAGGTGGAAAAATTTCCACATTCGTCCCAATTAAGGGCGAATGTAAAATGGAAATTTTGAAAAATTTTGCCAAATTACAAATTCGAAACCCGTTTAACATTTTTCAATCCGTTGAGCTTCCAAAACACAAATTTTCACTTTTAGAATGATACAAAGCCCAGATGGTGTTGTCAAATCTCAGAAATTGACTATCAAGCATCCCCGGTTATCAAAAATAAAGCAGAAATGCAAAAATTTTGAATTTTTCTGAAATTTTATCAAAACACACCTAAAATCTTTTTGGATTTTGTATCTTTTTGACATTAAAAGTAAAGTGCAACAAAATAAAATGCATCAAAGTAAAATGAGAGCAATAAACATTTTGTGAAATCCGGTCAGAGGATCATATCAGTTTTCTGAGAAATCTGATCACAGCGTTGATCTTTTTGTTTAATATTATCATTAGAAGCAGTATGTGATACGGCAATTGCTGATATTGTGGTCCACGTAAGCTCACATGCAGACAATTACGCAATGCTTTAAAATGATACGAGTTAGGTGTATTAGACTAACACGATGTGGTGCCCACACACACGACATACTCCCGTATCAAGTAATTGCACAAAGCTTCATCGTAACGCGTGATTATGCCAGAGTTATCCGTAAAAGTTACAAAGTATATAGCACAGAGGTGTACAGGTCAGCAAATGAATGCAGCAGAGTAACATGTGCGTATACACTAGGTTGAGGCTGATATTAATCACTGATTTGCATCAGATGATCAATACGATGTAATAATGATCTATGATCAATTAAAACATAAAGTTCCTCAATTCGGTAACTTCCGGTTTTGGCAATTAAGCTCTTTTAGCAAATATTCTGATAAAACTAGGTCCGTAAACCAATACGACAAAAGTTTATCAGAATATCCCGGATAACCATAACATAACGACCCGAAACCTCAGATTTTGGCAATCCTATCAAACGAAATTACGGTACTAAGACCATATGCCCATGAGGTGTTCAGCCACGAACGCGTAGTTCGTTATGTTTGTATCACTAATGCACGCAATATTTAGTCTACGAAGCCTATCAGCATATCACACGTAATCAACACACGCCTCATAAACTATCCAATTCTTTAGCCTGTGTCAGATCCCCACTGATGTACTATCATTTCCTCTGTTTTACCAGGAAATCATTTTTGATTTTCTAACATATTTTTGGTATTTTTGATTTTTTTTGAAAAATAAAAACAAAAATTTGAAAGAAACAATCCACTTGAAAGCATCAACTTCTTTGAGGATTAAATAATCCCCTCGAAAGCATCAACTTCTTTGAGGATTATGATAGTAAAGAGAAATTCCCAATTAGCAAAGAGAAATTCCCAATTAGTAAAATATAAAAACTAAAAACTAAAGAGCGATAAACCGAGGTGCCGATTAGTCCTGTTTTTCCTTTATATTGTTTACTTTTAAAAGATATTCAAAGCGTGAACGATCAAAGGCTTTAGTAAACAGATCTGCACGTTGGTAGTCAGTATGTATTTTGATCATATCGATCAATTCCTTAGCGTAACAATCTCGGATAAAATGATATTTGATCCGGATGTGTTTCGCTTTAGAATGATTTTCCGAATTTTTAGTTAATGCAATTGCGGCTTCGTTGTCACAGTAAATAGGAGTTTTTAGAAACTGCAAACCGTAATCCACCATTTGTTGTTGAATCCAAAGTACTTGCGAACAGCAACTCGAGGCTGCAATGTACTCGGCTTCACAGGTAGATTGTGCTACGGAAGTCTGTTTCTTGCATTGCCAGGTGATTAACCTGCTCCCGAAAAACTGGCAACCAGCTGTAGTAGATTTGCTATCTTTATCACAGCCGCCCCAATCTGCATCACTAAAAGATATGAAATCAAAATTATCATCATTAGGGTACCAAAGTCCTTTTGAAGGACAACCCTTCAGATATCTAAGGATACGCTTGACCGCCGTCAGATGACTTTGTTTCGGCTTCGATTGATAACGGGCACAGAGACACGTTGCATACATAATATCTGGTCGTGACGCCGTCAAATACATCAGAGATCCGATGATTGCTCTGTATGTAAAAGGATCTGTCAGCTCCCCCTTAGCGTCCACTCCAATCCCGTGATTGGGTTGAATCGGGGTATCCATTGGCTTTGAGTCCTCCATCTGGAACCGGCTCAAGATGTCGGAGACATATTTCGTCTGGTGAATGAAGATCCCATCGGGTCTTTGGTCCACCTGCAAGCCTAGGAAAAACTGCATCTCCCCCATTGCGCTCATTTCGAACTTTTCCTGCATGACAGTTTCGAACTCCCTGCATAAAAGCTCGTTAGTTGAACCAAATATTATATCATCAACGTATATCTGTACTAGAAGCAAGTCATCTCCCGTCTTTTTCGTAAAGAGGGTGCAATCGACGAGGCCGCGCTTGAATCCTTTGGTGATGAGGTATGTACTCAGCTCCTCGTACCACTGCCTCGGAGCCTGGTGCAAGCCATAAAGCGCTTTGTTCAACACGTAGACCTTATCCCGGTGGATTGGGTCCTCAAAGCCTGGTGGCTGCCCGACATACACCTCTTCCTTGACTTTACCGTACAGAAATGCGCTTTTCACGTCCATCTGATAAACTTTGAATTTCTTATAAGAAGCAAACGCGAGGAACATCCGAATAGCTTCGATTCGTGCTACCGGTGCATAGATTTCATTATAATCAATCCCTTCGATTTGATGGAATCCCTGCACGACCAATCTGGCTTTGTTACGAACAATTACCCCACGATCATCCTTCTTACACTTAAACACCCATTTGGTGCCAATCTTCTTTCTATCCGGCGGCAAATCCGTGAGCGTCCAAACTCCCAATTTCTGGAATTGTAATAACTCCTCCTGCATAGCTTCCACCCAGGCATCATCCTTCAAAGCATCCTTGTATGTCCTTGGCTCTACCTGCGACACATAACACGCAAACGACCAATCATTTTGACTACCAGATTGTTGAATTTTGGCATATAAAGCTAAAGCACCAAAACTCTCTGGCGAATTAACGCTTTTAAGCTGCCCTCTGGTCATAACACTACTTCCAGGATCACCGATAACTTGCTCCAGCGGGTGAATACGATGAATCCGAGATTCCGGATAATCAGGTACTTGCACTCCCGTCTGAACAGTCAAGTTCTCTATAGCATCCAGATCATGACCCGTATTTGATGATGAAGCCACATCAGAAGTTGGAGTTGGGTTCACTGGTGGTGCCTCCTGTTCTTCAGCTTGATCAAGAATAGCTTCTTCAAATTGTTCATCTTCAGATTCTGAAGTGTCTAATGAAGTTGAAGCCTCTTGAAATATCTCTTCTTCTTGTATAGGAGCGTTGGTATCATTAGAAGCTGGTAGGGGGTTCACGGTGATCGGACGCATCAACGGTGAAGTTGTTGCATTTTCACACTCGTAAAGTAGTCGAATGACAGCTTCTTCAACCAAGCTATCTAGATTGAATGATTCAAAGAAATCTTTGTAATCAAACATCCAATCAGGACCCGTGCCTTGAATATTTTGAGTATATCGTTGAACTTCCACGTTAGCCCAGTCTTCCACACGACGAGTTCGCTTGTTGTATACCCGTTTGAGCGGGGTTGCATATCCAACAAAGTAACCCTCCTCGGCATTAGGACTAAACTTTTCACTTGGATTCAACATAGTGCAAGGCGCCCCAAAAGGTTCTAGATACTCTAAGTTCGGCTTTCTTCGGTGTAACAGCTCATAAGATGTTTTGCCAAACTTCTTCACTGTTAGAACCCGATTTAATGTGTAATTTGCTGCATAAATCGCCTCGTTCCAGAACATTACTGGAAGATTTGAATCAGCGAGCATTGTTCTAGCCGCTTCAATTAGAGTCCTATTCTTTCGTTCAGCAACACCGTTCTGTTGAGGGGTGTACGGAGCCGAATATTCATGATGTATCCCTTTGTTTTCACAAAGTTCATCCATCTTGGCATTTTTGAACTCCGTCCCATTGTCACTCCGAATTCTCTTTATCTTCACATTGTAGAGATTCTCCAGTCGAGTGAACAGAACTTTTAGATTGATAAAAGTGTCGCTTTTATTCTGCAAACACATCACCCATGAAAATCTTGAGTAATCGTCAGTGACGACTAAACAATAAAGCTCTCCAAGATGACTATGGCGCTTGACCGGTCCGAAAAGATCCATGTGCAATCGCTCTAGTGGCATCTCAACAGAGTTAACCTTTTTCACTTTATGGGACTGTTTGTGTTGCTTCCCCTTTTTACAACTCACACACTTGTCATTCAGATGGAAATGTTTCACGTTTACTCCATCGACAAGTCCATTCCTCACAAGTTGATTCATTTTCTTCAGATGAATGTGCCCCATTCTTCGGTGCCACATTATTGATTCTTTCTCAGTCGCCTTGGACAAAAAGCATGTTATTTGTCCTTGTGATGTCATCGCCTTGGACATATCAAGAATGTATAGATTGTTGACGCGAGGTGCCTTCAACATTATCCACTCTTTAGGAATTGTAAAGCCCGGTTTCAGAATATAGCAGGATTTGTCATCAAAATGCACAGTAAATTTCTTGTCACAAATTTGACTGACACTCAACAGATTGTAATCTATCTGCTTTACATACGAAATCCGCTCGAAACTCACTATCCCATTGCTCACACTTCCTTCCATTGTGATATATCCACCTTTGTTTCCTGCAAACGCTACATACCCTCCATTGATGTTCTTCACGTCGAACAGCAACGCAAGATCCCCTGTCATGTGGCCTGAAGCTCCACTATCAACAATCCAAAGACTGCTAATAGGGCCAGCTGAAGCTCCCTGCACACAAAATGTAAATCAGTTAGTTCTTTCGGGGGACCCAAGCCTGAGTCTTGGGTCTTTCAACATCAGGTTTCACAATAACATTGTCACAAACATTTTTAACAACTTTTTGATCAATCTTTTTCTGATTGTTCAAAACAGTTTCCTTTCTCTCATTAACTTTTGAAGTTGAGGCTCCTGGAGTACCATTAGGTGTCCAAGATTGTTCAGTCCTTTTCAGGATACGAATCTGAGACTTTGGGTTCTCAGTCGGTTTCTGAACATTGTTAGCAAAAGTAACTTTCTTGGTAACCTTATCTGATTTAACAGACTTAGGTCCAACATTTGATTTGACAATCGGTTTTGGTGGAACCTTTTGCCTCTCAACTGTTGTGTTCACCACAGGCTTCCTCCACGAGTTTTCCATCGCAATCCGATTCCTTCTATCATAGTGCATTGGACGAGTGTTCCTCATTTGAAAATTGTTATGATTATAAAACGGTTGTGGTTGTTGAGGAACAACTCTCCTATGAGGTGGCACATAATGATCAATCGGTTTCCTCATGGAATTCCTCACTTCTACCTCGTGCCTCTTGTGCCTTACATATGGGCACTGAGCAAGTAAATGCCCACGTTCCCCCACACTTAAAGCACGCACGGTACTCTTCAAAAACATTTGGAGCATTTGGTTGAGCAAATGATCTAACAGGGTATTGATCATTGTACTGTTGCTTCCTTAAACTCTCAGGAAGTGGCCCTTTTGAGTAAGTAGGCTCATTGTAACCATTAGCTCTGTTTTTGGGTTTAACAAACTCTGTGACATGGACCTTTGGTTCTTGAGGAACATCCAAATACAACTTCTTTAACAAAGCTGGTGGAATTTCATTTGTTCTCTCATGTTTTGGGAACCAAATGGTACTTTCTTGCCAAATCTTTTCAATTTTAGCATAGTTGGCATTTTTTATTGGAAAGTCCTCGTCAGAGATGATCTTATCGGATCCTTCCATCCGATAAAACACCTTGACAGGTTTGTCACATTGTTCATTTTTATCATTCTTTTCAAGATCTTTCTTAACCACATTAAGATCTTCCTTCACAACATTCTTCTCAGACTTATTCACATGATGAACATTCCTCATCGGAACAATTTGAGATGATGAAACTGGTTCATTTGTAATGATGTGATTTTCTTTTGGAATTTCACATGCATTAACAGTTTGGTTACAACCAGTATCATCACTCTCTGAGTCTAAGTCAACACTTTCAGCAGTAACACCCTCATCATTGATTCCCAAAATCGGTCTAACATCGGAATTTGGATCACCAATACTTGAAGTATTAGATTCATTTTCCGATGCTGAATCAGATTTTACCGAACTCTCCGGTGTCACTTGGTGACAATTATGGTTTTCAAAGAGAACCGGAGATGGTACAGCCCGATAATTGGTGGTTTTATCATCAATGATGTGGTCTACCACATAAGCAACATTCTTATAGCTTTCCAGCTTTTTGTTTACTTTTTCAGCAAAGCATTTGATGGCGGCCATTTCCAACTTGGTGTTTTCAATTTCATTGATATAGTTGTTAATTGCCAATTGTTTTAAAGATAAAGTGTTTTTCAAGTCGGAAATGTCCTTTTTGTAGCCATCTAATACTTTGTTAAAAGCATTCAACTCTTTGCGAGTAGATTGACTGTTCATGATAGCACTATCACGTTGAACACGGAGTTGTTTAATCTCCTCAGTCAATCTATCACATGTACCACAGTATTTTTCACTAGTATTATCAGTACTACATGCAGAACTTACAGGTTTTGGCGAATCAGTCATAGCCATTAATGCGAAATGAGCTTCCTTTCCTGCAAAGAATCTGGAATAATCAATCTTTGTGAAAGCATCATCTGCAATGCACGACTTCCTTGTCATCAGAAAATCTGCTTCTGCAAGCAACTGATCAATATCTTCATCAAGAGAATTAACACTTGCTTCCGTATCCGAATCACTGTCTGAATCAGAGTAAACCGATTCACACTCCTCAGGAATGTCAGAAACAGTATCAATCACAACTCCAGAATTTGTTTCTTCAGTTTGCACATCAACATCAATCTCAGCATTAACCTTAACCGGTTCAAATTCCCCATCCATCTCAGCCTCAGACTCATCACTATAAACTTCAGTTCCTACCTTCTCCTCCATCGTCACAGAATCTTCAACATCAACTTGATATGCAACACAAGCCACATTTCCCCCAGTGGTGATTTCCTCAACACCTATCTGAATGCTCGACCAGTCAAACCTTTCATCTTGTTGAGTTACCAATGCTTGATTGGTATTCGGTTGTTCATTTGGTGTAGTGATTGGTATGACTGTTCGGTTAGTATTATTTGGTGTTTGGGTTTGTGTCTGGTTTGGTGTGTTTGGTTGTCTATTTTGGTTGTTGTTAAAGTTGTTTTGATGGTTGTTGTTTTGGTAGGAAACTTGGTTTTGGTTTTGTTGTTGACGGTTCTGATAACTGGCATTGAAAGGATTTCTATTGCCTTGTTTTGGTGGCTGGGTGCATTCTCTTTTAAAGTGACCTTTACCTCCACAGTTAAAACAAGTCACCTTCTCCTTATTAAACCCGTAGGTTGTATTAGGAGAAGTTCCCAAGTCTGTTCTACCTGTCTTCTCAATAAACTCTGTTGCTCTTCGCATTATGCTAGCAAAGGCCCATTGGATATCAATGAGTTCCATTTCCTCCTTATCAATCTGTGCGTAGTCTTCATTGGTCAAGTTGTTATTACCAATTTGACTAGCAACTAACCCATTGTAGGAAGAAACCATTGCAGAGACTAATGCAATGTGTTGCTGAGCAACTTCTACAGTCACATTTCCAAGATTGGAAGTCTCCAAAACCACCGTTTGTTGGTTAAGTTGGTTCAATGGTTGTGGTTGAGATTGACCAGCAGTATAGAAAGCTGCTTGTTGCTTTGGGGAGAATGGTGGAATGTATGAATATTGATATGGAATTTGTGGTTGTGGTTGTGATAAAGATGAAGTTTGTTGTTGATAGTTAATGATCGGTGATTCCACAACATTGGATACACAAGCAACATGTGGTGCAACTAGCCCTCCTGAACTTGCACTAGCTGGAACTGAAGATCCTCCAAAGTATAAGTTTGGATTCTGAGGAATCTGTGCTCTCCTAGCCTTCCTCTTCTCTTCCAACTCTTTGTTTTCCAGCTTCTCAATGAACTCCTGGAGAGACCAATATTGATAAGCATCCTTCTCCTTAAGAACATCCACATGCTGATCCCAGTTAGGTGGTAATGCATCTGCAAACTTATCCACCTGTTTTGCCATAGGAATCTGTATACCATAACTAGACAATTCAGAAATCAAATGATTAAATCTAGGAGTTAGTTCTTTCAAAGTTTCATTTCCAACATAAGAAAAATTCTCAAACTCCTTTATTAGTTCTTCAGTCCTCAAACTTCGAGTCTTCTCATTTCCATCATGCTTCCTTTTAAGCATATCCCACAGTGCCTTAGAAGTTGTGCACGTCCCAAACTGATGCAACAGATCATTTGTGATTGCCTGTGTCAGTTGGGAAAACGCCTTCTTTTCCACAGCAAACTTCTTTTTCTCATCCTCAGCCATGCTCTCCAATGGCACTGGTTCACCTGTGTTCTCTAGAACTGGTGGTGTGTAACCTTTAGCAATCATGTTCCATGCTTCAGCACCTTCCACTCCCATGCCTTCCAAGTGTATTTTGAACTTTTTCTGCCACTGATTGTATTCTTGAATCTCCATGAGCTTCGGTGGCCGAGTCCCGCTACCTGAAGACAAATCATTAATCAGTGTGGAAATAGCATTTGTAGTTTGAGTGTTTACCACCGCTGCTGCTACTCCCCAGTAGTCAGACTGTGGTGCTGGAGGTGCACTTTGAGTCATGTAGTTAACCGGCTGTGAAGACTGTGTGTTCGTCTTCTGTGCTGCCACTGTCCATGGGTCCATCACCTGCTGCTGTTGTGGTTGTGTAGTTGCTGGTGTAGGAGTAGTTTGATAACGCCACATGATCACGAACTTTGAGAAATTCAACACTTAGAAAAATTTTCCAAAAAATATCCTAGGTTCGCCCAAATGTGATCAGGTTCGTCCCTTTTGTTTCAGGTTCGCCCAAAAATCTCTCACCCGAAGGTAAAATCACACCAGAATGTAAAAACTCACAAACACTTTTCTACGTTCGTCCGTTTCTGTTTTACCTTCGTACCCCCGATGTCCCGAGAGTGAAAGATGTAACCCGAATGTAGAAAATTCTAGTGAAAAACTCTAGGTTCGCCCGAAAAACTCTAGGTTCGCCCGAAAATCCTATCACCTTCGACCTAAAACTCACACGTTCGCCCAACAACTCCAGGTTCGCCCATTTTAACCTTTTGAAAAACGGTTACACTTTGAAAAACGGTTATTTTGATCTCTGATTTTCAAAAGTTTGTGGATTTGATTGATCTTGATCAGGTTATGCTTCGGAGATGATTTGGAACAACTTTAATACTTGGAATTTTGAATTTTAACCACAAAATCACCTCTAATTCTTTCAAAAACACTCAAAAACCATTTTTATATGAAAACAGATGTGAATTGAAGAAAATTATGTCCAAATCAGCTCTGAGTTTATCAATTTGTTGTTGTATGATCCTCTACGCTCTGATACCACTTTGTAGAGGAAGGATTTGACAACTAAAACAGGATTATATGATCATACAAGTTGCTAAACCAGGTGCGGAAACCCTAGCTTAGAACAAACTGATATAAACTCAATCAAAACACAATCAAAGTCATTTTAAAGGCTTTTCATAGATTAACTTTTCCAAATAATTGCTTACAGATTGATTACAGTTAATCTAGAACACAAAATAACACTCTCAACACTCTCTGGAACACACACCTAAAACACACACTCTGAATGACTCGTTATACATTACAAAAACCCAAAATCTATTTATAATGTCTGCACATTCGCCCCATTCCATAGGTCGAATGTAAGCAATTTCCACATTCGCCCAATGCTGTTGGTCGAATGTGTTCTTCTGTTCAGTCTGTTCCAGATTCGTCCACCCACTAGCTACCTTCGCCCACTCTATAAGTCACCTTCGCCCATTCTGTTTCCTTCGCCCCTAACACATGTTAACACATCTAATCATTAGTCGCAAAACGGCATCTACAGGTTCCTGTTTCACCGTTCATTTTACTGATCTCTCAAACATACACACAAAACGCAGATCTAACATGTAATCTTTACGATTCCTTTGAATCGATTTAGGGTTTTTCACTCGAATTGCTTTGTTTAAGGATCAGATCTGTTTTACATTGAAGGAATTTATGTTATTGTTTATTATTGATCTGAATTTAAGGATGTAGGTTGTGAATTGAAAGTGTAGGGATCGATGTAGTTAGAGGATGAAGATGGGTTTTTTTACAGAGAAGAGAGAAGGGAGTTAGGGGATAAGGTTGTTTTATTTTGGGTTGAGAGTTATTTACAATAATGCCATCTGTTCACATTGGTTCCTTGGTTCTCTCCCTAAAGTTGGTTCTCGTATGATCCCTACCCTATATATATATATATAGGGGATGGTTAAAATGGAAACCACAAAAAGTTGAGAAAACCTAGTAAACTTCATCCAAACCATCCATTCAAGTTGATCAATGGTCATGATTCATTCTATATTATTTTAATATATTTATGTGAGTAGATGACAAAAAAAGGGTACAATGGTCAATTGGCATTTTTCTGAAAAGCACATATGACAAGTGGACCCCACACATGTCACATCATCTCTCTCTTACTTTTTTCACATTGTTATATAAGCTGTCAGATGCCCGTGTTACATATGTAACATGTGTTGTGTTACGTAGGTTAAAACTGAGTTGCCAGTTTATATTATTTAAAAAATGCTGATTTATTATTTTTTTTATTAGACAATATTTTTTTTCGTTTTATTGTACCAGCACCAGAATTGTTGCATACGTAACAAGATTTGATATGGTTATAGGCATTTTGTTACTTAAAATGCTACTTACAAAGTGCTAAAAACAAACAAAACGGTCATTACAAAGTGCTGAAAAATTTATAGATCCAAAAAACATTCAAATGTACACAAGAATCGTTTCTTACAAAGTGCTAAAAACAAACAAAACGGTCATTGCAATTCAACAAATGCTAAAAAAACTATCATAAATAAAAAAAATTGTCTACACTTCATTCTTGATAATCATCTTCATTTTTAATGCAAAAAATATGCTCACCTGCAAAAATAAAACAAAAAACATCAATTTACTTGTAAAGACCCCCCCCCCCCCCCCCCGCTTAACGTATGTTAACCAACTGGATTACAAAAAAACATACAAAACTGATACAAAAAAACATTGTTTTATACATTTAGTTATCAAGATTATCAAACTTAAAAAATGCAAAACTTTGTATCTAGTAAAAAAAACAGAAACTAATTTATACCAACTTAGTGGTGCTGTTACATACGAAACAGACGCAAACATAGATTTCATCCCAATTCTTCCTCTATAATATGCAAAAAATCAAACATGTATCTGGTAAAAAAAATCGGTAACTAATTTATACCAACTTAGTTCTGTTGTTACATACGAAACAGACGCAATATAGGAAACAAATGCAAACATACATTCCACACATTATAATACTCATACAAACATACACATGCTGGTAAAAAACAAATCAGACATTTTGTTGCATATGTTAAGAGACATTAAAATTCACCAATTTTGATTAAAAAACATATTAATAATAATAACATATAAAAAAGGTTAATTAATAGCTCAAATTTTCAAAACCATCACAAAAAACTTGTTTTTATCAAACACTAATTTATACCAACTTAGTGGTGCTGTTACATACGAAACAGACGCAAAACATAGATTTCATCCCAATTCTTCCTCTATAATATGCAAAAAATCAAACCTGTATCTGGTAAAAAAAATCGGTAACTAATTTATACCAACTTAGTTCTGTTGTTACATACGAAACAGATTAAAATTTATATTAGGTATGCCCATAAGTACAATTTATATATATTTTTTTACAATTATACAGAAATTACAACTATGAAAATATGATTAAAATTTACACAATTTCAAACAAAGTGAAAAAAGATAATCATTCAAACCGAAATTCATTTCCAATTTTGTTTTAATTATTTTTTTCTTTTTTGAAATATCAATATATACAATCAGCACAAAACGTAATACATTCAAATGTTAAAACTATGGATTGTATCTACACAAATTCAATAATAGATAACCGTATGATTAATCAAAACTTGAAAACTAATAATACCTAGCAACTTGCAGCCAAGCCCATGAAGCAGCCAAAGCCCAACAATGCGAAAATCGCCAAGCCCAACAATGCAATAATCTGGCAAATTCATTCGGAGCCCATGAAGCAGCCAAGCCCAACAAATGCAAAAATCGCCCCCTGTCAAAACCTAGCAACTTGCAGCGTTCTCTCCATTCCTAAACCCTAACCAGGCGTTGAATTTGAATTAGAAATATGTTTCAACTTGCAGCCAAGCCCAAATGAAAAAATCGCCCCTGTCAAAATTAACTTTCACCGAGATCTGCATTCAAGCAGAGCATATGATGAAAAAACAGATATTCAAACAGATATTCAAACACATTCCTTTTTTGTTTATATCATTCCTTTTTTGTTTCAGTTGGTGACCCGAATGAATTTATATCATTCCTTTTTTGTTTCAGTTGGTGACCCGGTTTTCCTGGTCATCGGAGAACTGAAAAAACAGATTCCTTTTTTGTTTATATCATTCCATTTTGGCTGTTATTTTTTTATAATAGTTGGCAATGATGAAAAAACAGATATTCAAACACAAATTCATTTGAGAACTGAAAAAACAGATCGAAGGTTGGGGGTTAATGAAAAAACAGAAATCATCCATGGCCGGGAGCTCACCTGGGAGGTCTCAGACCTGCGGCGTCATCGGAGCTCCGGCGACCGCCGTCGTCCTCTGCTTCACGAGCTTGATGACTTGAGGTTTATTTTAAATCTGTGATGGACTCGACGAAACTGATTTTATTATTAG
Source organism: Ambrosia artemisiifolia (assembly GCA_032199755.1). Classification (NCBI taxonomy): domain Eukaryota; kingdom Viridiplantae; phylum Streptophyta; class Magnoliopsida; order Asterales; family Asteraceae; genus Ambrosia; species Ambrosia artemisiifolia. Next base: position 8,683,411 of record CM063521.1, read on the forward strand.
TGTTATTATTATTATTGGATATAGGTGGTGGTGGTGATGGTGGTGGTGGTGGTGGTGGTGGTGGTGGTGAAAGAAATTCTGATTGTTAGAGAGAGAGAAAGAAGAGAGAGTGAGAGAGAGAGTATGTGTGTGAGAGATGGAGAGATGTTGTTTATATAGGGGGGAGAATAAAAATATTCAAAATTATAAATGGGGGGAAAGATAAAATGTCTAATATACCCTCAAGACATAAAAATAATATATTTTCTAATGGGTGATGTGGTGCAATGTGGTCCACAAGATGGGTTTCCGGGAGTTTTCTCGTTTTAGAGGGTTTTCTCCCTACCTTTAGCCTATATATATATATATATATAGGTAGAGGATACGGTAAGAAAATAGTTTTGTGTGAGAAGTGTAGGAAGTGTTTTCAACCGTTGGATCAAATTTGATTAAATCTTTAGATGAAGGGCATGATAGACTTTTTATCCATTGTATTAATTATCAAAGACCCACTAATTTAGCATCTAAAATTTGGATTTTTATCAAATCTAATCATCCTAAAATAACTCATTCTTCCACATTTTCATAAAAATCCTAAGACATTCAATCTACCTAACTGTTGTTCGATTCTTCATTATTTTCAAAAAATAATACTGTTTTTAGATACTTTTTTGTGTTCTTAGGTAGCTTCAATCACTGGTCTTTATAATGGTGTTTTATAAATGTTTTTAAGATAATTTTTTATAGTGTTTTATTCTAGTGTTTTATAATAGTGTTTTAGATAATCGGTTTTGTATTTTTGTGTTCTTAAGTATATTCAATCCCTGGTCTTTATAAATGGTGTTTTATAATTGTGTTTTAGATAATTTATTGATGGTGTTTTATAATAGTGTTTTAGATAGTGTTTCTTGATTAAAATAAAAAAAACGATAATTTGATTGAAATATATCTTTATTGGTTAAGTTATATGATATGCCATGTTAGGTGGCTAGGCGTTGTTACTAAGAACGTGTTTTGTGATTATTGATTTCCCTGCATGTTAGTCGTTTTTGGTCGATCGCGTCTGAATCAAAACACGGTTTGGGGTTTTTTTCTTTGTTCCTTGCGTAGTGTTTTTAACCGATTGGATCTGTAAAACAAGACAATAATAATGAGGTTTATAGGAGGAAGCCACCGATTAGTAGTAAGAAAGAAGCAGAATATAGAAAAAGGAAGAAGATGAAAGACCTGGGTTTTTTTTAGTATACACATTCTATTGAGAGAGGTGAGTAAATAAGAGAGAGAAACAATTATAATAGAAGATTCACTAGAGAGTAAAATTAGCTTGATTTAAGGAACGGTTTCTAGATAAATACAAGAAAATGACTTTCCTGCCCTCTTTTAAAACACTTATTGGACCATCCTACCCCTCATCATTAAATTACAATTAGTATAATATTAATTAACCTAAACTTTTAATCTAAACCATCGATTTCTAGATCAAACGGTTGAAAACACTTCTTACACTTCTCACACAAAACTATTTTCCTACAGGAACCCTACCCTATATATAGTGTTAGGTTATTTTCAGAATGGTGTTTTAGTGCGAGAAGTGCGAGAAGAAACCTAAATTACTTTTTATTAGTAATGGTTCATATATTTTTGAACTTAAAACTTTTTTTATATAATTGTTTGTGTTATATATACATAAACTCATTAAATTAATGGAATCAAATGTTTTTTTAAGGTTTAAACATTTTTCCTACACATGTGTTATATTCTGCATAGGTAAGGTTCTTACACAAAATTTGTATATGTGTAGGTTATATAAATTAATGAAATTGCTTCATATATTTGTTTTATTTTCAAGATAGATGAATAAACAACACATTTCAATAATTTTTTTATGTTCTTATTTTTTTAAAGTGATTAAAATGAATTATTAATCTTCTTCTCGCACTTCTCGCATTAAAACCTCTTTTGAAATGAACCATCCCCTATATATATATATGTGTGTGTGTGTGTGTGTGTGTGTGTGTGTAGGGGAGGGTTAGAATAAAAACCTTGAAAATTTGAAGAAACCCACTAAAGCCAATCTAGACCATTGATCTAAAGTGATGAATTGCCTAGATTGATTCTATATTAATTTAATACATTTAATTGTGTAGATGACGAAAAAAGGGCAAAAGGGTCAAATGCTATTTTTCTGAAAAAGCAACTAAGATCGTATGGTTTGGCTTGATAATTCGGCGTTAACTTTGGCTAAGAAAGAAATGTGTGAGCAACTATCTGTGTAGCTTGGTGGGCTCTTTGGAATCTTCAAATGACACGTTTTTCTTGAAAAGTCGTCCAAAGACAACTTTTCTTTTTGATAAGAGTTAATAGCCAAAACACTTTGTGTGGTTTGGTAGTTTTTGCCAGTCCATCCAAAAATAAAAATAATTGCTTGAATAGTCCTTTTAATTTCACGAAATAAGTCTAAACGGTCTAATTACTTAACGAGTTAACTCAACCTCGTTAAATCGAGGCAAAATCGTCATGTCACCTCTAAAAAATAAGCCCCATCCCTACCCCTACCCCACCTCCATTTCTCCCATGTATCATCATCTTCTTCTATAACATTTAACACAAACCCTAATTCTCACATTCCACACTTCGAATGGAGAATTTTTAAGAAACTTTTTGCTTAATAAATGAAATTCGAAGAGAAGAGCAAAAAATGAAGTAAATAATATCTCATCCATATCCACTCTCCACGGAAAACAAGCATGCAGCAACAACAAAATTTTTGAAGGTCTAGTGAGTGGCAAGGGTCACGGGAGGCCAGGGATGATCGGTGATGGCCACAACTGGTGTAATCAGGTTTGATCGAATGTCTCCTGGTTCGATTTAGGGTCAGTAGAAAAAAGAGTTAGCGGTGGTAGTGCAATTTTCGTGGTTAAGAGTGGTTAGAAAGGCGAGAGAAGGAAGAGGGGAGTCGTCAATCTTATTTCGAGGTGGACGGAAGGTCAGCGGAGAGTTTCCAGGTCGCCGGATCTCACTAGGATTGATTATGATGGCCGGAGAAGAAAACGGGGTGGACAATGCTTGTGGTGGCCGGTTATGGTGGAGGGTTGTAATTATGGTGATGGTGTGGTTGCAGATGGTGTGTGGTTGCTGATGATGGTTAGGTAAGGTTTTATGGGATGAGGTGAAGGTGGGGGTGGGTTTTAGAAAGTAAAGGAGCATATGTAGTGGACATAGGTTTTCGATAGGAGGATCTGGTGGTGATAAGCAGGTTTCAGGTTGGTGGGTGGATGGTGGTGGTGGTGGAGGAGATGGTGGGTGGTGGTGGTGAAATGTGAAGATGGTGGTGGATGGTATAGATTGAAGAAGATGAGGTGGGTGGTGAGTCCCACTTAAGTTTTTAAATATTAATTATATATTTCTTTGATTTATTTAATTTTTATATTTTAAAAGTAAGGGAATATTTGAGGTGACATGACGATTTGCCTTAACACGGTTGAGTTAACCCTGTTAAGTAATTGTACTGTTTTGGCGTATTTCGTGAAACTAAATGGACTATTTAAGCAATTATGTTGATTTTGGACAGGACAGGCAAAAACCACTAAACCACAGGGACTGTTTTGGCTATTAACTCTTTTGATAATGTGGTTCATTATCATTTTATTGGTACTCGAGTAGGAAAGTAAATGTAAATTAACTTTGATGGAGTGGTTGGAAAACCATTTTATTTTCATCTAAGGGGCTGTTGTTTTAGCTCTTAATGAAGTTTTAATGGGATAGATGTCTAACTTGGTCAGACATAGTTCATTTTGATAGTTTGTTTCGCAAGCAAATGTCTGAATTGGTCAGAGTTCTCCTCTGAATGGGTAAGCATTATACAGAGGGGGTTGTTTGGTAGAAATTGTCTGATTAAGTGTTGAATCATTAATAGGGTTTGAATGGTTCAGTACCCCTTATTAGCTGGATGGTTAAGAGCTTAGTGGAACTATTCAGATTAGTTTTCTTTGTTGAAACACCCTTAATGCTGAATGATTAAGAGGTTTATTAAGATGCTAGCAAACACCCTCTGAGTATGAATAGTTAAGACCTATTACTGGTTCATCACTTAATGGTTCAGACATATTACTGGTTCAGCACTTATATTCAGAAGTTCTCAAACAACCCATAATTCTTTTTGTTTTTACGCTTAATATCTTCTTGTGTTTTTCAATATAATACAGTGATGAAAAAAAAAATCTTATATGTCACCAAGAATATATTACTGTTATAAAAGAAAGTAAGATTCATACATGCTAAAAGTTGTTCAAATAGCACAAAATAAGTTATTATAAAACTGCATTATTCACACTCATACGGATCAAACATAAACCAGAAAGGCAGAAACTAAAACAATCTAGGACTCCAAGAAAACATTCATTGTCGGTTAAAAAACAAAGGACTAGTAAGATTCTCTTGTCCTGTTGCTCCAATTACTAAACCCAATACCCAAGATAACATTTTCTTGCACCGACCATTTCATTTTCCCCAATAAACACAAATCAGAAAAACCACAAATGCACACAAATTTGACAAATCCACCGATTTTGAAAAAGAAAAAAAAAACAAACAAAATAGCAACTTATTGCTTATTTTGATATTAAGTTGTTATGATAATTATTCTTGTTTTTCGGGTATAATTTTTAACAGCCAGAACTTGTTATTAGGCTGGGGTGTGGAGTGACGCCCATGTCATATCAGGGTTATGGGGCGTCAAACACTACCCCATTGTGAAGGGGTCACCATCGATGTAGCTAGCGAGTGGGTTGGCGGGTGTTAAAAGCTTGATTTTGTGGGAATTATTCAACCAAGCAACTTTACAGGGGATGTTAAACACCACTCCCATTGCTTTTTTTTTTTTGAACGGCACTCCCATTGCTTTTAAAGGGGGTGCCATTATAGCTTTAAAATCTATGTGACATTAATGTGACAAACTAAAAACCCTCGTCCCACACACCATCCTTAGAATGCCTAGTGAAAGTCAATCCTCTTATGGTGGAGTGGTACCCTCCTTGCTTTCCTTATGGGAGGTGGGGAGTTCGAGTCCTACCGGCACCAAAATGTTGCTGGTGGGCCGGGTTTTACTGCAGTGGGCCTTCGGGCGGCGGGTTTTCCCTGGAAACTGGTGTGAAATTATTGGTGGATCCTGGTTACTCTCTGAATACTCCTTTCTCCAGTGGGTACTTCGAGAATGGTCAGGATTGATTTATTGGCCGTTAAAAAAAATGGCTAGTGAAAGTAGTATTCTAATATAAGACTTTATAATAGTGACTTAATCTTTTAAAAGTTCATATTTAATCTTTCCATAGCTAAAATATATGGTCTTTGGAACACGTTCTTTTGATCAATAATTAGCTTTAAATTTTTAAATCAGATCTCTAATTTTGTTTTAACTATTTTAGGACTAGTAAATGTTTAGATAGTAGAAGAAGAAAGGTTTTACCCATATTTTTTATCTGATTATCAATTTTGTAAAAAAATGTTGTACTAAGATTCTTTGTGAGAAGACCTGAACTGTTTCTTTCAATACAACATTAAAGGCGCGTTCCAGGTCAATGTACAGGTCGTTTATGCAGGTTGGTTACCTGCTGAACCGGTCTATGGTTTTTTCCTCTACATCTGTCCGTCTCCCTCTCTCTTTATCTCCATTCATTCTTTCTCGCTCACAATAGTTTTGTTTTATACACCTTAGGCTTCTTCATAGTTCATACACTTTATTACCTCAACCAAGCTCCACAGAGAGTAAGAGAGGGGGCGGTCACGGTGGACCAGCGGCGAAGCCACATCCGAGAACGCAAAAGGCGGTGGCGGTCGTTTTCCTCGATCACCTGAGACCCTATAGAGATCCGTCGGCTGTGGCCATGCCTCCCGCAGCAGCGGTGGCCGGAGACGAAGTTGTTTCCAAGTAGAACAACCAGTAATGCAGGTTCAGCAGCACGGTTGAAGACCTTGACACTCCGACAAATTCGGCTAGGTTTTTGAGTAGATTCTGGTAACCCGATTCAGATTCTCATAGACGACCGGTCCCCACCTTGCATGTCACATCTTCGTGTAGATCAACAACAATACGATATGTATTGACTATTCCCCCACCATATCCGACTACCTTTCTATCTCTGTCTCTCTTTCAGATCAAACCTCTATGTCTCTACCTTCTCTCTAAAGTGTTTTCTCTCTCTCTCTCTAAGATTTAAGGCTTCTGTAAATAATTTCGCCCATGATGTTTCGTTGATATGACCGTCGACGGTGATGGATTTGAACTTCAGTGATCTATAACAGTTGGCATGGTACGTGTTATACTAAGAAACAAAGAATTTGAAAAATATTTGATTTACAATTTTTAATATAACCTGACTATACTAGACAGTCAAGTTACTCTTTATATAACCTGACTACACTGGGAGTGGACGACATGTCTAACTAGATGGAAAGGCCAACACACTCGAGGTGATCATAATGGTCAAACCTTAATACTACAAGAAATTGCGTCAAAAGATTTATGTATTTGACATACGTACTATTGTATGGCTGGTGCAAACAATGTTCTCACTGTTCGAACATTTTTATGATGTCATAAAAGGTGTTGCGCCAGAGATATCATTTTATGCAAATGATGTGCATTACAAGTACGTGTATAATCTTGTTGACAGTATATACCCGGAGTGGGTCGTGTTGATGAAAACACTACCAAGCCCTGACGATACAAGAGGCTAGTACTACAAGAAAAAGCACGAGCCAGTGAGAAAAGATGTTGAACTGACTTTTGGATTGTTAAAGAAACAATGGACTATCATTGACAAACCATCACATATACTAGAAAAGAGAAGAAAGAGAAATATAATGCATACTTGCATTATATTACATAACATGATTTTGAAAGACACGAGCAGCGCCATTTGTGTCAACTTTGCGATACTGTTCATCCACCAAACCCAATTCTAATGTATGCTAAGAAAGAAACTATCCGATTGAAAATAAGAAACAGGGACACACTTAGATCTTCGATCGGATTAGGTTGAGCATCTATAGTTGGTTCGTTTGATAAATATGGAGAACAATGACGACAACGAGGACGAGTAGTATAGTTTTAATTTTTATTTAATTGAAAAGTTATGTTTTTATCTAATTGAAGTGTTATCTTTTTTTATTTAATTTAAATGTTATTTATTATTTTTTTTATATAATGTTGATAAAAAAATTAAAAAAATAACAAAAAGTAAATTTGAAAATAAACTAAATAAATGATTGGGAAATAGTAGAGGGAGCTTTATTCTATTTCCTCGTAGTTAGGCTATTCAGTGCAATACTGGCGCCCCCTCCACCTCAGCTTTTTCCCCTTAATGCCCCCCCACCCCTTGTTTCCTTAGCGCCACTGAGGGGGGCGCTATTGTGTGTCCGTTGGGGAAGGCCAACGGCCTTTTTGGTGGCTTTTATATATTTTAAATTTTTTGAATGTTTCAAATGGTCATATTTAAAAAAAAAAAAATAACCCTTTCTCTATATTTATTCATCACCCTCTCCATTTTTTTAAAGCAAACCCACTCCACATACATTCACATTATACTTTCATTCTTCTTATATAATCTTCAAATGGCAAACCAAAACCAAATCCCGCCCGTAAACCCAAACTCCATCCTACGTTGGACCGTGGAGGAAGAAATCGTCTTGGCCAACAATTATGTTACCACATTCGAGGAAACTGGACATGAAGATTCGACACAGATTTGAAACACGGTTGTTAGTAGATTCCGTCAACAAACGGGTAAGAACCATTGTATGAGGGATGCCATAACAAGAAAGTATATCGCTCACAATATTTGAAAGTTTATTTAAAAGTGCGTTGAACCTCAATGCGGATTTAAACAAGGATGAAGCGATTAAGGAGCCCATAACGACCATAATATTGTGCACAACGATAATTATCTTAACATTGTGATTTGGAGAGTTATGAGACACCGCTTTGAACAATAGTCAAGTTTTTAATATTTATTTGTGGTTTTTAATATTATGTCTTTATGTCATGTTTTTTATGTTATAATTTTTTTTATGTTATACATTTTTTAATGCTATGTATTTTTTATATTTATGTACGTATTTTTATTTGTTGTATGTATTTTATGTTAAATTTAAATACAAAATAGAAAAATAAAGAAATAATTAGGTAATGATTGAGGGAGCTTTATTTTATTTCTTGATGGTTACTGGGTGAGCTTTATTGTAACACCTTTTGACGTGACATCTAGGTGACGTTGAAATAGCATAATGAAGCCCCTAGGGGCTTCATTGTGCACCATCCAACCTTATTGAAAAGGGGGGATAATACTCCTTTTAGACGTTATGCCCACGTGACACACTGAGGTGACGAAATAAAGTCCCTATGGGCTGCATTTCACACCATCCAGCTTATCACAACTTTAATCGTAAAAATCACATTTAATTATTACATCATCTAACACATGTTTTACAACAAGATAATATATATTATTCTAATTAGTAAAAATGAGAATATGCTTTCTATTCAAATGCTCTTTATTTCTTTCTATTTATAAAGTGATATAAATATTCACTTGCATTACTAATTAGATGGTTTTTGCCTAATACTAAATTAACAATTAACAAATAAATAAGCATAAAAGATGGGTTCATTGCATCTATATATAGTAGTAGAAGAGCATCATAGAAGAAGCCCACTTTAATTTAGTGTTGAAGTAACCATGTCAATAGCATCTTCCAGAAAGCAACATCAGTCTCTTACTCACTCCAAAACCACAACACCTTCTAACGTTTCAGATGACATATTTATAGAAGACCAAGAAGATGACACAAGTGTTGATGGTGTCACCAGCCACATCTACTTGAGCCGCCCAAAGGCAACCAGAACTCTTGACAAACAAGTCGTCCTCAGCCGTATCCGCCGCCGCAAGTGCATGAACATGGTGAAATCAACTATCAACTCTCTTTTCCCTGCTTCCACAACCACCACCACCTCCACCAACAAGATTAGATGGGTTGACGACCCTTTTGCTGCTCCATAACTTCATGTCCAAAGGAATTTGTAATTCGGCTCGGTTTTAATTGGTTTAGGTTCGGTTTGATTATTAGTTTAACTTGTTTCAAACCGAATAGTGAACACCTCTAGGTTTTATTCAGAATCAGTTTTCATGATTGTTTTTGAAATTGACTGGGGTTTTACAAATATAGTATAGTTTTAAGTCCATTTCGGTGTATGTATTTATATATATCATTTTACAATAGATAAGATGTATCTTTAAATAACTAATTGAAAAATAATAAAATATAAGAATTGAAACTTCAAGTTAAAGATTGTGAAAGAATCTCCTACTAAGCTAGTTTTGTCAAAAAAAAGAAAAGTCTATTTATTCTTTCATAAGAATCCTCTTTGGTATCCAAGTGATCATTTGTTGGCATCAAAGTTATGGTTTTTAGATATTAATATTAATATTATGCAATGTTAATATATTTGTGGTTGTTTAGTAAGTAGTCTGAATGCAACTACCTTGAAAAAAAAAATAGAAGTCTGAGTGGTTGACTCAGACTTCAATTTTCTTGGTTCGAACAATATACATCTTCAATTTTCTCGATTTCGTTGACTGATATAAACATTCAAGTCGTGTTTGAAATAAAGATGGCCCAAACATTATCTTGTTCGAACAAATACAAATCTTCAATTTTCTTTGTGTATTACCAATCGATACTCTTAATACTTGTAAATACTTGTACTATTTAAGTTCGTTTTCGAGTTTTATTATATACTTGTATAATTTGAGATTATTGTGAAGTTGTTACAACTTTGTATATAGGCATACAAACATTATCAAAAATCTCAAGGAAAGGCACAATTAACTGATGGAGCAACGAGCTGAATCTCAATGTGAAGCCAATACAAACTTTAACTTCTTGCCTAAGTTGAAATTACAAGTGGAATTAGTTTGTATTATTTTAAGCACCAATCCGAGTTATATTGTGGGAGAATTTTTTATATTACACGATTGTCATCTAGAATCTTTTATGTTGTATTATGGCACTTGACCCTTGAAAATTGAATAATAAGTTTATAGTTTTTGGTTGAATCTTGGGTCACGAGCTTTGGAGATTTATTAATTTAAGCACATATCAAAAGTTAATCGTATTTCTATATTTCTTTTTAGAAATCATATATGTTGTTATCAGTTTTTACTATATGTAATAATAATAATAATAATAATAATAATAATAATAATAATAATAATAATAATAATAATAATAATAATAATAATATCTGACAGATTGGTGAGACCTGAGACTGATGTTGTAAGCATATTGGAAGACGACATTCTTGTCGGTGTGATCGGGTTCCCTTTAATGTATACAGTAATGATGGCTAATGATCACAAGGTAATTGATTGAGAGAGAGAGAGAGAGAGAGAGAGAGAGATAGAGACACAGAGAGAGAGGGAGAGGTAGGGGATGACTTTTAGGGTTTATGGTGTTATGTTATTTGTCTAACCACCAACCTCTAATAATCCCTCTATTTATACACATAGAGGACACTCTAATATTATATCATTAAGGGTAATTCCGTCCATCAAGGAATAATCTATTATTGACTTAGGGATATATTAGTAATTGACCATTATTAGATAAATGGTTGTGATGGCTATAGATAAATATACTAACATAATGTATATTTATTCCAACATTCTCCCACTTAGCCGAATAATCATTTATTTTGAGTATCACGTAAGTCTGCAGAGATTAATACTCATTTTAGTTCTAAACCCAAACTACAGTAGAGAAATACAGTCGTTAAGTCTACATTCGACTTAGAGCCCCCATTAATGATACTACAATTCAAATTTAAAACTTAACATTAGGGTCAATGTAAGTTATGCCCTTAATTGATTTGTTATATTATTGTCTTTATGTCATTATGCTAGCTTAACATACTAATATACAAACAAATCATAATGAGGAAATTTCATTAAACGTAAGTCATTAATCATAAGTCATAAGTAAACATAAGTGGTCAATAAGTACATGCATATGCTTCTAAACAAGGTCATTAGTAAGTCCCATCTTCGAAACATGTTATTCGAATACTTTAGGTGGGCGACCTTTAGTCATCGGATCCGCAAGCATGTCGTTAGTACCTATATGTTCAATACAAAGATTTTTTTTCTCAACTCGTTCACGTACAAACAAGTACTTTGTATCCAAGAAATGACTAGTGCCAATCAAACCTGTTACTGTTTGAGAAACTAACGGTAGCTGAGTTATCACAGTAAAGCTTCAATGGTCTAGAAATGGAATTAACAATTTTGAGTCCAGTAATGAGATTCCTAATCAACATTCCATGACAGGTTGCGTTATTCACAGCAATGTATTCTCCCGTCATTGTGGATGTTGCCGTAAGTCTCTGTTTATGACACTTCCATGAAATGGGTCCGCCTGCTAACATAAAGATATACCACGAAGTGGATTTTCTATCATCTTTGCATTTAACAAAGTCAGAGTTTCCTACCACTTCTAAATGATCACTTCTTCTGTAAGTTAGTTTCTAGTCTTTAGTCCCTTGCAAATATCTTAACACTTTCTTAGCTGCTTTCCAATGATCAATGCTAGGATTAGTTAAGTACCGGCCTAGCATTCCAGTGACATAAGAGATATCTGGACGTGTACAAACTTGAGCATAAGCAAGACTACCGACTACTGAGGAATAAGGTATCATTCTCATCTGTTCCTTTTCCACTTCTATTTTCGTACATTGGAATAAACCAAATACATCTCCCTTAGCTACCGGAGTTGGAGTAGGTTTACAATGTTGCATATTGTAATGTGTAAGAACATGATCAATGTAGGCCCTTTAGGACAAACCTAAGATCCCATTGCGTCTGTCTCAATGTATTTCGATGCCAATGACATAAGAAGCTTCTCCGAGATCCTTCATGTCGAAATTAGACGAAAGTAATCACTTTGACTCATGCAACATATCTAAGTTATTGCTTGCCAATAAGATATCATCAACGAAAAGCACAAGAATAGTAAAGTTACTCCCACCCATCTTAAGGTAGGTGCATTGATTGAATTGATTCTTCATGAAACCATTACTCTTACGACTTCATCAAACTTTAAGTACCATTGACGTGAGGCTTGTTTTAAACCGTCTATGGATTTCTTCACCTTGCAAACTAAATGTTCTTGACCTTTAGGTTTCAAGCCTTCAGGTTGCTTCATGAACACTTCTTCATCCAAGTCACCGTTAATAAAAGCGGTTTTCACGTCCATCTGATGCAGCTCTAACTCAAAGTGAGCTACGAGGGGTATGACGATCCTTAAGGAATCTTTTCTAGAGACAGGGGAAAACGTCTCCAGATAATCAATTCCCTCTTTTTGAGTGTAGCCTTTCGTAACCAATCTCGCTTTATAGCGTTCAAGGTTCCCATTCGGATCTAGTTTTGTTTTGAAGACTATCCTACAACTTTTGCACCGCTGGGTAATTTAACCAAATACCAAACGTCATTTTTCTTCATGGATTCAAGCTCGTCAGTCATGGCTTTAGTCCATTCAGAAGATTGATCATTTCTAATGACTTCGTTATAAGAGTTAGGATCAGTAAGCTTTCCAGTATCCACATTAGATTCAGTTAGGAAGGTAACATAATCATCAAAATTAGTAGGCCTTCTGGACCTTGATGACCTTCGAAGCGGATTTTCAGGTTCAGCATTGTCATGGTGTTGAGTGTTTGATGGGCCTTCATTAGCTGGTACGTGAAGATCTGGCTGTGAGTGAATCAGTGTTGGTGCAGTGGCATTAGGAGCAGAATTGGCATTGGGTACAAGAGGAATCATTGGAGTTATTGTAACCGAAAAATCTGTCTCCCCCACATGTTGTACTTCTTGCAATTCTTCGTAAGGATTATCATTACTTCGACTGACCTTGAAATCCTCTAGCAATGCAGCATGCTTTGTTTCTACGATATGAGTGAGATGGGAAGGGCAATAGAATCTATAACCCTTAGAGTTCTCGGGATACCCGATAAGAAACAACTGACGATTTTCATGTCAAGTTTCCGTAAAAAAAGGTTGTATAACTTAGTTTCAGCAAGACAGCCCTATACTTTCATATATCTAAGAATCTGTTTTCTACATGTCCAAAGTTCGTAAGGAGTTTTGGGGACAAATTTCGTTGGAACTCTATTAAGTATATGAACGGATGCCTTTAAGGCCACAGTCTAGAGGAATGAAGGTAAATCTAAGTTGGCTAACATACTACGCACCATGTTCATTAGGGTTTTGTTTCTTCGCTCAGTTACACCATTCTGCTGAGGAGTACCTAGCATGGTGTATTGGTTCACAATCCCCTGGATCTTACAAAACTCATAAAATGGGCCAGGGGCTTGACCCACATCAGTATGTCTACCATAATATTCACCTCCACTATCTGATCTAACAATTTTTATCTGACGATCTATTTGCTGATGTCATTTTTCCCTTAAGGCATTTGACACATGTTCCAACATCATCGAAATCAAGAGGGGTAATGCCCATCCTTCACAAGTCTGGTTAACCTTTCTTGTGAAATGTGGCCTAATCGTTGATGCCACAACATGGATGAAGTTTCTAAGTCTCTCTTGCGTATCTTCTTTGTTACTGATTCATTAATGTTATATGATAACAAAGACTTGGAAAAATCATCATCTAGTTCTAACTTATAGAGACCACCATCCGGAAAACCATGGCCATACACTTGGGAATTATAAGTAATCGTAAGTTTGCCATGACCGTGAGAAACGTCAAAACCATCCATGTCTAATTTAGGTATAGATACAAGATTCCAAGTAATCTCAAGAATATATAAAGTATGATAAAGAATAATACATAAACCCGTTTTGAATTTTAATTCTAATGTTCCCACGGCTTCGACAATAAGTGACTTCCCATTCCCACCGTTAAGTGTTCTTTGGTTTCTTGTCAGCTTCTGGATTGTATGGAATCCTTAAAGAGAATTGGTCACATGGACCATAGAACCAGAGTCAAAACACCAAGTATTAGATGGAACACATAAGTTAAAGGACTCAAGTATCATAAAAAGATGATTACCTTTCTTAGTTAGCTACTGTGACACTAGTCAACGATTCAGATCAACATCCGTACGCATTTTACTTAGTATTGTCATTTCGTGTGAATAATTAGACATTTTGCACCCACTATACCCCAGTCCAATAAAGTATAAGTTATTCAGAAAACTCAACAAATCGTCCGTTTATGCATACAACACTCGAACTATACAAAAACAATTGGCGTTGAACAGTCAAGCCAATCACATGCTCAACAGAGAGCAACCGGAAACCCGTTTACCACACAATACAAAACAACTGTGCATGTGACAATGCCCGAAGTGTTGTACAATCCACTCAAATTCAAACAATCACAAAGCATTTTTATGAGGTTACCACACTCTAACACATGGTAATTCCTCACTAACATATGTATACGGTCAGAAGTTTTATCATATGTTAACATCAATTATCATGAGTTCTTAACTAATGAACATTAATAAATGTTGATATTGTCATCAAAACGCACACTCAAACAAATTGCAACTAAGGTTTCCTCATATGATGGTCAATTAAGCTATACCACTCAATATTTCATCAACTTTATGCCAACACACATACATGTATCCATATACCATCGGACACATACCTATTTAACATGGGACAAGGACTAGCCGAAGCCTAGTATATATGCACATGTATATGCACAAGATGTAAGTGCACACACAAAAGCACTCATGGTTGGATAATATTCTATTATAACTACCTTGCCTTCCATGATAGCTAACTTACACTATAGGCCTTGTCATTCAAACTAGGAAATGATGATCAAACCCACGCCCATATACACACATATACAAACGCATACATACCTGAAAGAGAATATAGTGTCTTTGTCATTCCCTTATACCCTTTTGTACACACATGAACATTTACTTAAAGAGATTGATTTACCTTAATTGGAAGCAACAAACATTCTCATTCCTACAACCATAATCGGCCAAAACATAACAAAAGGACAAGAATGATGGTGACAATCCAATCAACCTTGAACTATCACTATCAATGAGATAATGTTATACCTTCCCCATCCCTTTGTTTTATTCGGCTGATATAGTACAAGAACAAGAAAGAAAAGCAAGCTTAAGTCCCTTTCACCGCTTTCACTTATATGGTAAGTTAGTTATCCTAATTCATCACCTTTCATAAGCCTCATTTGGATAACAAATAACTTGTGCCTTCCCTTGATTCACGGCCGAAGCAACACCTCCACAACCATCTTAATTCCATTAATGATTTTGTCTACATTAGTCATGCATGACCACATAAGACATGATTACTTTACTTACACCCTTATGTGCCCTAAACCCTTGTCCTACCCCATTTGTTGGACATGATTTGCACTCAAAATAGAAAGTCTATTCTCCTTATCATACTCGGCTGATTCAAAGAAAGAAGAGCCAAGATATGTGTCCCACATTATCACCAAAATAGAATATTTGGCTTTGTCTCTTACCTAGCATCGACCCATCACCATCCACTCCTTATGTCTCTTTCAAACCAAGACAACAAACCTCCAACTCATAGCCTTACACTAACTCATGAACAACCTCCTTATCAATGCCATAAACTAGAGGAAAAGACCTTCCCTTTTTGTTTTGTCCAAACTCCAATCGGCCGCCTATATAAGAGCTTCAAGAGCTTGTCAAGATCACACCATTCATTTCTTTCTCCTTTGTCACTAATCGTCCAAAACAACCCACCCCTATCTGAAGCATCAAGGCAAGCAAGAGAAGGATCAAAACTTAAGGTCCATCGGCTCACATTGTCTCTATTAGGTATGATGTCTAAACCTCTATGTTTCTTTGTAACCATTAGTCACTCGGCCTAGTTAACACCCGACCCTATTTGATAAACCAACACTTGACACCTTAAAGTAATGTTTTAATAATCGCATTTATGTTGTGATAACTTGTTTTCCAAAGATAAATCCATGTACACTCACACACGACATATACATGGCCGATCACACTTAAAGCCGAGGCTTGCCTACATGTCAAGATAATCTATAAATCAACTCTTTCTTGAGAAAAAAATGTGTTTAAATCAAACCCGTTGATATAAGCTCTATTGTTTATAAACATGCGACCTCAAACAAAGACAATAAAACACACGTCACGACCCTTGGATGCACCTAACTATCATTAGCGAGTCACTTGCATGTTAAGATATCAAACCTGAGGCCTTTAATCAAACTAAGGGACCAGACATTATTGGAAACATATGTTAGAGAACACCCAAACACATGTTAAAATCGGATCCATGTCTCTACACCACAAAACATATGTTAAAACCCCAAGTTTTCAAAAACATACCACACATATTTGAATAGGGAAAAATATAGTACATATGACAATGTGTGGGACCCGTTTATTTAACCATTTATACGTTTTTACATAAAACACCCTGGATTTCAGAAGCCTATACTTTACAAAGTACAACTAACGATTGTCACATGTGGCCCACATGCACTAAATACAAAAGTCCACGAATCAGGTGAACAACTGGTATGATAAACGACAAGAATATGTCACTTACTATGTCCTTGATAATCATTAGGGCAAACATTGTTTGGACGATAGTTACCGCACATCTCAGCTTTACACACGTGTTGTCACCTGGTGAGTTTCACGGCCCCATTTTACTATTTCTACATTTTGGGGGACAAACATGCTACAAATCTAGTACAAATATAATTTTGTATGTTAATTCTATTGTGACTACCATGTGGAACATGAGACACTTGGTTCATGAGCTCAACAGTCCTCGTACTTACATTATACTGTAATCATTAGCTATCGAAAGCCATGGAACACTTTAATAGATTTATTGGGTTGACACCCCCACTCTTGGTTAGTCGCTCTAACCGGTTACATACGAAAGAGTGTTAGTATTTTACCATACATTGTCTTTAGTGTACAATGCGCGAGGCACAACAGTCAAGAGATTTGGTTATGGGACTCATGGTTTGCATAGTAATCATTCGCTTAGCTAGCCTATGATTGGTCATACACGAATTACACAAGCACTTTACTTAGTACATTTAAACCTGTGAACTCAGCGACATTATTGTTGACAAATCTTCCGTGCATGTTTATTAGGTAATTGATTATGGAGATCGGGGACTTGAGAGAGAGGTTTGAGCTAGCACTGAGTGGTACCGTCAGGGATGTGGTCATGACAGTCACATGTTATCCAGATATTTAGAGTCATATGTTTGAGAAAATTATTATGAGTTTTTCAGACAATCTTTCGTTAATTCAATAACATATTACATTATCCATCCTTCGATGGTATATATTTTAAATAAATTGTGTGTGTTGCTCGAACCTTGTGCTTCAAAACCTTTCGAATCACTTCCTCATGTTTCCGCCTTGGCGGGGTGTGACAGGCACTCCTTAAATTCGTGGCAGTCTTTCTGCTTATGTCCTTCTTTCTGAAAAAACTTGCAACAGAACTTGCCTTTGGAGTTCTTATGGCTAGATAAGGTACTTGCATCATTTCTCTGAGTTTTAGCATTATGATTCTTGTTAGATTGCCTTTTCCTCTTCTTGGGATTAGCGGTCGTCAGGGAAGCAACTTCATGTTTCTTCGCTTCACCCGTTCCTCCTCTTGCACGTATATAGCGATCAACTCTTGCGTTGGTAAGCAACTTCATGTTTCTTCGCTTCATCCGTTCCTCCTCTTGCACGTACATAGCGATCAACTCTTGCGTTGTCCACTTTTCTTTTTTTGTGTTGTAGTTGATCTTGAAAGCGTCATAAGCAGAGGGAAGCGAAGTCATGATGAAATGCACTGGGAAACCATCACTGATCTCCATTTTTATTCCCTTGGGCTTATGGGCCATGTCGTTCACTGTCATAATGTGCTCACGAATACCGTTTTTCCCGTCATATTTAGTAGTCACAAGTTTCAGAATTAGAGTGGAAGCATGTGCTTTTGAGGTTCCTTTGAACTGATCCTCCACAGAAGCCAAATAGTCTTTAGCAATCTTAGAATCTAGAATAGATCCTATAATAGGCATACTAATGGAGTTCTTAATGAATATGAGAGACATACGGTTTCATCGTTCCCATTTCTCATGCACAATTTTATCAACATCGGTGATTTTGTTAGTGAGTTCGAGAGGAGCATCCTCTCTTAGTGCGTAATCGAAATCTAGCAACGCCAAAGCCAACATGAGTGAATCTTTCCAAGAAGCAAAGTTATCACCAGCTAAGGTAGTGATGCCGCAGTTGAGAGATAATAGTGGAATAAGATGAGAATAGGAAGATACGAAGTTAGAGAAGAACTTATAGTAATCTAAGGGGCAAGTGATTGTCTAAGACAAGCAGGACAAAGACCATTATATTAATGAAGTTGTGATAGCTAATTATAACACCAAATCATAAGCTACCTAAATAACATGCAGTTTTGCTTTGGCTATATGTGCTATTTATTTAAGTATAATTTTGCAAACAGTGAATGTAACACATCACCTCTGGGCAGAAGTGAGACATTCAAAGTTTTTAGGCAATATACCTAGTCCACCGACATAATCTATTACGCATCACCTTTGCGCAGAAGTGAAACCTTATGTAAAATTACGTGAACTAAGTTACACTGCTTAACGAGACTTTAAATAACGAGCTAATGTGATACATCATCTTTGGGCAGAAGTGACACGTAAAATGTCATTTCAAGTTAAGCAAGGTTTGGAAATAACGTTTTGAATAAACTTGATACATTATGTTTTATCATAAATCCAATATTTTATTAGAGATCCCAAAAAACTAATGGGTTCTTAGTAATCTTATGAATTCCCGAGAAAATGAAGAGCTCTCGAATTAGCATATGAGTTCTCTAAAATAATGGGTTCTTAGAAAAACAATGAGTTCTCAAAAATTTTATGAGTTCTCGAATAACATAAGGGGTTCTCAAAAAATGAGTCCTCAAAAAACTTATGAGTTCCCGAAAAACTTATGAGATCTCGAAAAAATTATAAGTTATCGAAGACTTAATGAGTTCTCGGATATCATAATGAGTTCTTGGACGTCAAGATGAGTTTTCGAATTTCGGAATTAGTTCTCGATTCATTGATGAGTTCTCGAATATACATTATGATTTTCGGATAACATTATGATTGTTTTCGAATTTTGCCTTATGTTCTCAGATTCTATAATAGTTCTCAAAAAATTATTAGTTCTCGATTTTGATTACCAGTTCTCGATTTTCTTCTTATTTCTTGAAAAAATGATGGTTCCCGAAAATTTAAATGGGTTCTCGGAAAAATTTTATGGCTTTCGAAGATGAAGACCTTGACCGAGAACTCATGTCCGTGAACCTAGTGTAACACCCGAAAAATATTATATTAATCAATTAACGCTTTTAACATATGAAAACATGGGTTAAATTAATATTGAACTTTAATCATGAAAACTTATCTAGAATTAATAATTTTGGCCCATTAAGATATAAATCAAACATAAAGGGGTTAAATTGTCAAGAAGGGATTGTGAAGTGTGGGTTTTAGCAAAACTCAAAATGGCAAATGTTGGCCAGGCACAATGATCGACCAACACATCCACCGAAACACGCACATACAACTTCCTTCTTGAAAAGCATTGAATCCTTCAAAATAAAGAGGTGAACAAGGCCAAGTTAATGCAAGTTGGTACGAAAAGAATCCCCCCAAGAATCTGAACACAAGGTATGTTAAATCTTTTGTTTAGTGATGATTCTTCAAAGTTGGGTTCTTGATAGTAATCCTCATTTATGGGGAAATCATCGATTAGAAAGGAAATTAGTTCTTATAAGTATATGGATATCAAATGTCAACTATCAAGCTGCAATTGTTAGAATTGGGGTTGATCTCAAATTAATACTTATATGATGGGGATGGGTTTCGACCCTAGGGTGAGCTTCCCCGTTGTATTTTGTGTTAAATTAACTTATCGGTATGTTTGATGAATTTTAGTTACCCAAATCATGGCGTACAATCTGATTGTGAATGTTAGAATTGTAAGAATCGGATTGTAATCTTGTAATTAACCCAATATGATGCTAGAAAGCTTAGGCACACCAAGTGTTTGATAAATTGCCTAAGAGAAACTGAAAAATAACCATAACCCATGAAGTCACTAGATGTATATCATGATATGTCGATTTTGGGTTTGGACCATATGGTTATTATAACAAAATGTTGGGATCTAATGAAAATGCGACTTTCCTTGATTAGGCGAATCAAGCGGAACGCAAGAAATCAAGAGCGAGCCGGATACTTGTCAAAAGGGAAAGCTTTCAGGTACGTTGTACTATGAATTCGTATAGTTAATTATCATTATTGTTATCTTGTATTATGATGGGAGAATTTGATTTGGAAACAAGGATAAACTAAAAGACTAGAGTTCATAGTGGAATTTAGCTATTGTAGTTAAATCCAAAGACTCGCATGCTTATATAGTCTTAAAGGCTATCAAGCTTGAACAACATCTAGGAATCCTAACTATGGCGCTATGTCATGGTGGATTTGGTAAAACCACAATCGTGGGGATAGTAGACGTCGTTTGACTTTATAATGGGTCAAAACGAGGAATTCATGCTCAATTTGGGCAATAGGCATGTAAGACCGAGGTATAGACGATTTCCAAGCGAATCGTAGAGCCCGAGGCATTCCTATGTTAGAATTGCTCTCGACTAAGCCTCGAACGATTCACACAATAGAATTATGCGTCATGGATTGGCAGACGTTAACCTTGGGGATCTCGGTAAGTCATTGCTCAGATCTTTAAAGGATAAAACATTAGCCAATAGGCTAATGGTAAGCTTAGAAACAAGTGCAAGACGCTTGTTAGGAATGACAATTTGATGTTCTAAGGCCCTTATGATGCAACAATCTAGGACTTGAACATTTAGCGAATCATGAACTAATGGGTAGATTTCGGTTGAATGCACCATACCACCTTAAGAAGTACAAGGAATCTAAGAAACATGTTTAGGGAACCAAAACAGTAGATAAAAACTTAGAATAATGAGAAAATGGGATCAAATTTCCATTGTTATTGTTCTTGTATGAAAGCCTACTTGTTTGGATGTAATAAGATGGCTAAGGCAAGGTTTTGATGTGCAAATCAGCAACTCATGGCCGTAATCTACGGTTTATGGCCGTATGCTACGGCCAAATGAAGCAAAATGGGCCGAGACGACTGACCATAAGCTACGTCCATGAGGCCGTAGCCTACGACGAAGATGGGGACGGCCAGAGATGGCTCTACGACCAGCAGTCGTAGCATACGGCAGGCCTCTTCCTGCGTGTGTTGTTTTCGTTATCCAATCGAATAAGCTTCGACTAATCTTTCTTGTGTATTGTTTCCATCATAGGTTGAGGTACACGAAGGGACTTTCCGGGGATCGATCAAGCAACCGAACAAACAAACAAACAATTAATCATGCCCGTTAATGGATCTTGAACATATTGGGAACTCATGTAACTAGGAACATGTTCCAACTAGGCGTTTTGTGTTTTTGATATCGAATTTGGATTTTTGTCAACGAAAATTGAATGTAGTGAAAATAAAAACTTAATCCCCTTGAATCTAGTATTTTATCATATAAAATGGTTGGTTTAGGGGTGAAGGTCTTACACCTAGTCGAAAAACTTTAAAGCTGAGAACTTAGAAAAAAAAATCGAGAACTTATCCAAAGGTTAACTGACAAATCGAGAACCAAAACTCATTAATCCTTAAAACCGAAAAAAAAACTTATTATTATCGAAAACTAATACTAATATAATGGTTCGAGATTTTAGGGATTCATTAATATCTATTTCCAGATTTAAATAGGAGTGATTATTTCCAAAGATTTCCAAATATTTCGAAATGTTTGACTTTGTCAATATGATTTCAAAATTCCTTTGAGATTAAGTTTTATCTTAAATTACCGGAAACAAGATTTTAATCCAATCTTGAATCAAAACATAAAGAAATTTTCGAAAAC
The DNA here is from genome assembly GCA_032199755.1 of Ambrosia artemisiifolia. Taxonomy (NCBI): domain Eukaryota; kingdom Viridiplantae; phylum Streptophyta; class Magnoliopsida; order Asterales; family Asteraceae; genus Ambrosia; species Ambrosia artemisiifolia. The sequence continues at coordinate 8,705,501 of CM063521.1, forward strand.
TTATGATGTTCTTGAAGAACATCAGCCGAAAATTACCATGAACATTAAAACATAACATAATCTGGAATCGAAATCTAGTAACATTAATTATATAAATAGATTGAAATAAATTGAAAAAAAGTTAACACTCAAAATCGTTCAGTCAAAAATTGTTTTTCAAAAAAAAAAAATTTAACACTCAAAATCGTTCCTGGTCACATTTGTCTCTTCCATTCAAAATAATTTTATTTTTGCAACAAGACCCTTGAGATTTGCATTTTCTTGCATCTCCATTCATTTCGTTAACTCCATCCATTTTTCCTGTTAATTAAATAAGATTTGACCAAACTACCCCTTTGATTAAAAAATGATAATATAATCCGAACATATATTTTATTTTTTCTATCAGTAATACATCAGCCATAACCAGCTAACACAACCACCACCAGCCACTTAGCACAACCACCACCACCACCCCTACCGCCACAAACACAACCACCACTACCACCGCCACTTGAAAAAAACCACTACTACCACTGCCACGTGAAAAGAACTACTACCACCACCGTCTAGCAAAACCACCACCACTTGACAAATTGGGTCTACCCCGAGATCTATTAAAACAAGCACTTCATCCCATGGTCGGTAAAATTAACCCTCACCTTTCTTTTTCTTAACAAAAATGAAGCTTTCTTATTTGATCATCATTACCACTATTTTCCTCAAACATAGGGTCCTATCATGTTTAGTTTTGTTCCAAAGAGAAAGGGGAGGGTCAGTGTGGTGCTTCTATGATGGGTAAGGTGATTGTGTTGGTGGTTGTTTGAGGGTGAAGGTTGGAGGTTCTGGAGATACAAGAAAAAGAGGGTGAGGGAGGTGTTATGGTTCTGCGGCGAGTAAGGTGGGTGGTGGTTGTGCGAGGGTGAATATTTTCAGGTTGTGGTAATGTTGTGTGAGAGTGAAGGTTGAAGGTTATGGTGGTGGTGTAGTTCCAAAGTGGGGGGTCGTGGTGGTGTAGTGGTGACTGAGAGAAAAGGAGGGAGATCGAGATGCTGTGTGGGGGTGGGGGTGGGTAGGGTGGATTGTATAGATATACTTATTGTTTTTTATATGAAAGTAAAGGAAAACAAAAATAAACACATAAAAAGTCAGTATTACCCTTGAATTAACGATAAAAATAGACAGGGTTAGCACATTTGATGATAATGGCAAGAAAATGCAAACCTCTATGGTCCAAAAAGAGTTATCTTGGATGAAAGATGCAAATATAACCAAACCTCATAAACGATTTTGGTTGTTAACTCATTTAAAATAGAGATTTATACATTAACCACTTTGTGATCCACTATAACTGACATATGAAACTCTAGCACGTGATGCTATAAATCATCACCGAAATGCCTAACGACAGACCAATGCAGGTAGTGGCTGAACTTGAATAATTAAGGTGTGGCCGAAAATATTACACATAAAAAATCAAATACTTTTCACCAAATAAAAATCAAATCCCAAAAAAACAACTGGTTAAAGGACAAAGGAAGAAGAATTACAACTTAGTTCGACGACCTTTAAGGTCTTTAATAGATGGATACCTTCGATTATACGTGTAGATTTCCAGATGAACTGATTTGTGGACCGTGCTTTAGGATTTAGTTTAAGCCCCGCTTACGGCTGTGCGCATATAATGTATATATGTGTGTGGCCCTCGGGGGGCAAAAGTAAAGTTGCACTAATTTTAGCGTTATTTTACTGATTTCGTGAAAATAACGTTAAAAATGACGGACGGTTAATCATGCATCATGTGGTGGTGTTGGTTGCCAAAAGACAAGGGGGTACATGCACCAATTGGGTTTGTCCCAATTGCTAGGTGTTATGTGTCTTATGTCCAAGGCTTGATGCAAAACCACTATCGAGCTGGGGGTCTCACTGGAAGCAACCTCTCTATTCCCTCGGGGTAGAGGTAAGGTTGTCTACATCTTACCCTTCTCAGACCATACTTAGCTTTTGCTATTGATAGGATTAACTGAGTATGATGATGCTTTAGGATTTAGTTATACCTATCTGGGCTTGTAAAACACAAATTAACATTTTGACAATTGGATAGGAGAGGCACACCCCAGACATTGGTCATTATCTAAACAATTTGGACCAAAGATTATTCAAGAAAATACATTAGTCTTAAAGTGTCCATATATATCCAACCAAGTCATGGTGAAGTTGGTGATGTACATAGTTACCACATACATACCCAATCTTATCACATGGTGTTCAGATTCGTCTTTTCGTTTTTGTGAAAAATCTATTGGATAATCAACATCATCAGCCGTGCCAACATATTATAATTAGAGGGTTTGTCACAACCCTAACTTAACATGTTTATCTACACGCAAAATTTACTAAAAACAGTTAACACAAAAATGTTTCATAAATGGGCTAAATGATACAAATAACTAAACAATATTATATATAAAGAGTCAGGGTTGACTTAAGGAGGAGTATTTTAAAGCTAAAGCTTTTAGTCGATCCCTAATTTCTAGAAAGTTCAGTGTTTTTTATGACATTATTTGACATTCTTGGGGTGGAAAAAAAATAACCAATTCAAATGTACTACTGCAATTAATATATTAAAGAAGGTGATTACAAAAGCTGGGGCTTCGATGATTTATTTCAACGCCCAGTAACAAACAAGAAACAAATTAAATGTAATTGGGCCGAGTTCTTACTTCTTAGCCATGCCATGCAGCCCATGAACTTGAAGCTGCCAATGTTCCAACATTTACTTTTATTCTTTTTTATTTCTTTGGGTATTTTTATACACTTTATGACTACTTGAATTGAGTGTGAGTGATTGCTAAAATAAAGGGGACAATGGGGATGCCCACTCTCCAAGTTAACGTGTCTTTTCCCATTTAGTAGGAGGTAGTATGAAATGTTTCTGTGTGTTATTCTTTATATGTGGTGTGTATGTTGAGTATCGAAGATACGAGTTAGGAGTTACGATAAAAGATACTTTTTTTAAGAATGGTGAGAAGAAATGTGGTCTATTGATCTTAAATTTGAAAAGTTGAGATTAGTTTATTGAAAAAAAAATTATTAAATTAGAGAAATGACATAAAAAGAAAACCCAATGTTTTAAAAACAGGTTGATACCGGCCGGTTGAACCGGTTATACCGCTTACTGATGTCATGGCCAGCACGAATCAGTCTAGTAATTTGGGAAAATGGTAAATGATTTGAATTGCCGGTAAATTCCGGTATACCGGTTTATACCGCTATACCGGTACCATTACATGGCAAAACTTTGGAGTTTATCGGCCTATAATGATGATATAGATAACATATTAAGTGAGAAAGAACATGAACCAGTTTCTCAAAGACAAGGTTACTTGATATATATGTTACTTATCTTACGTAATTTTAGTATATATTTTGATTATTGGTAACTAAACATCTTGTTAAAGAATGTGGAAAATGAAAATCGTTATACTTTTGTTGATAAGGATGGCGATGATAATTAATTTTATCTTTTAAGTAATCGTGAACTTGATATTTTCATGATTAAACACTCTAACGACATAAACCAATTTACCCTTTTATATAAGAACAACTTTATTGAAAATTGAGTACTTTTGATTTTTTTTATTATGAATTTACTTTTGAAATATTTCTTTTTATTATGAAATCATGTAGTATTAAATATTTTTGAGTTAAAGTTGTATTTATCAAATTATAGGGTTAAGTATTCAATCCAGTTAAATCACCTGATATAACCCGATTCAACCGGTTGAACCATTTCTAAGTCCAATCCGGTATGGTTAAAAAACCGATTTTTAAAACATTGAGAAAACAAACCACATTTGTTGACTTTCTCTCTCACATACAACGCACGTTTCAATTTCCCCTATCATTTTAAAACGTTTATAACTTTTCATACAATATTCTTTTTTTAAATATACTATATTAATGAGAGTTTTTTATCTTTAATATGAGTACCACATTGCTACATTAAACTGGAAAAAAATCAGTGTTAACTGGGTTTTTTTCTTCATTGTGTCTTTAGTTCGTTCATTGTGTTTTTTTACCCTACACGTGATTTAGCTTTATCCATTGTGTTTTAGTACGTTTTCCATTGTGGTTTACATTGCTCATTGTGTTTTACGCAACTCGGTTTTGCGTTTCTAGTGTATATTATGTTTTATTATGTTGTTCATTGTGTTTTAGTCTACTGTCTACTGTATTTTCGTCTGCTATTCATTGTGTTTTTAAAATGTCATTCATTGTGTTTTATTCTGTTGTTTATTATGTTTTATAACCTATTGTTCATTGCATTTTTAGTTTGAAATTTATTGTGTTTTACGTTCTCCATTGTGTCTTACACAGCTAGGTTTTCGATTTTTCTTTCAAAAGTATAACAATAGGGTACTCATATCAAATATAAAAAGACACTTGATTTTATGGTATATTTTTTTAATATGACATACAAAAAGGTTACGGATGTTAAAAAACGGAGAGGGGGGATAGCACGTGAGTTGCATGTGCATATACATTTTTCTTGTTTTGACAAAACTACCATTGCTACTTGTTTATTCCTTGGACACATGTTACTCTCTAGTGGCTTCTCACCCTTCTCATTTTTGTTAGAATTTATAGGATAACTCAACCCTTGAAGATATATCATAAGAGGGGAAATGGAATTAAATAATCCAAACTTTGGGGGATTATAAGGCAATAATCCCAACTTGAAAGTTGTGAACTAGCAGTCTCAACTTGTCTTGTATTTTTAACTATTGGGCCAAAACTAACTGGGGTTAACCTAGTTAGTTATCTGCTGATGTGGCAATCCACGTGGCGTCTGACTTAGCAAAAAAAATATGGGCCTACAATGAAGATGTGTATTTTCATTTGTTTTATTTTAATCTTTATACAAAAAAACGTGGTCCCTCTCCCTCCCTCTCTCTCCTCTATTTTCCCCATTAATAAAAAAAAACTCAGTATCTATCTTTCTCATCCTCTCTCTGCAACCACCCACCCCCCACATAATCCTAAAACACCAAAAATCAGTTGACCCTCCCCAACATAACCCTAAATCACTGGAAATCACCATTACCACTAACGGCCTTGGATATTATTATATACCACAATAACTGTCCCCAACATAACCCTAAATCACTAAAATCGCTCCATATCATCTTCATTCTGGCCGATCTACACAGTGTGGAACCACTCTATTTATCTTTCATCGTTTGTAATCCTAAATCACCGGAAATCACTTGACGTCATCATCTATTCACGTTGTCGCTGTCTATGCACCAGACGAATAAGATGGTGGGCAGGAGTTAGGGCTATGGTGTTTTAGGGTTAGGGAAAGGGAGAAGATGAAGGTGGAGGGTATGCGACGGTGGGAGGTGTGGTGGTGCAAGTAAGTAGGGGGAAAGAGAGAGATGAAAAAGAGAGGTGTGTGTGTGTATAGTATTTGGTTCAAATGAGAACTTTTGGCCAAATTGAGAACTGAGAGAACCATTCTGGACCACAAATTTCTCTAAGGCAAAAAAAAAAAAATTCTTTAATTGTCGCTTTTTATGAAGGAATTTTTTTAATGTTTTTTGTATTATTTTTTTCAATATACACATGTGTATAATTGCAATATACACATATGTATAGCTGATAATATAATATACACATATGTATAATTGCTATATACACATATGTATAAATGAAAAAAATAAAAAAAAATTCTTTGCATAAAATCGTGCGATTAAAGCAAAAAATCTTTTTTTGCCTTTATAAGAAATGTGTGGCCCAGAATGCTTCTCTAAGTTCTCAAATAGTGGTTGGTTCTCTTAGGATCTCTACCCTATATATATATATATATATATATATATATATATATATATATATATATATATATATAGGGTAGGGTTCCTGTAGGAAAATTGGTTTGTGTGAGAATGTAGGAAGGATTAAAAATTGATATGTATGCATCATTTTTTTGGACGTATTCATGATGTTTTGGATTGTTTTGCTTAGAAAAACAACAAACATAACAATTAATAACCGAAAACAATGTATTTTAGGCTTAAAACTTAAAACACTATGTCAATAACACTTTAGCAGAGTGTTTTAAGTAATTACTAGGGTGTTTTATCTGGAAATTAAATTTAATGACTATAATACATTGGATTGTGTTTTAAATTTTTGTATATTGTTGTGTTAAGTGTTTTTCAAGCCAAAACAACCCAAAACATCATTCCAAAATAAAAAACATGATGGCTACATGTCAATTCTTAATCCTTCCTACACTTCTCACACAAACCAATTTTCCTACAGGATCCTCTACCTATATATATATATATATATATATATATATATATATATATATATATATATATATATATATATATATATATATATATATATATATATATATATATAGGGAATGGTTCTAGAGAAAACCCTCCTTATTTGGTAAACTCTGGAAACTCTGACTTCCCAATATTTTTTTTTTTTTTTTGAAAAAAATAGGGCAAGTAATATACATGATTTTAAGCATTTTGGGCCAAAAAAAATTAAAAAAGCGCCGAGTATTTTTTTTTTTAAATAAAATTTTGACTAACACATGTTAAGCGCTAATAACAGGTGTTAACAACGTGTTAACTATATGTAAACAGTAGACGTTTTTTATTTTTTTTAAAAAAACCGTTCGGCGCTTTTTCGATTTTTTTGGCTCAAAATGCTTAAAAAATGTATATTACATACCCTATTTTTTTCAAAAAAAAATGTTGGGAAGTCAGAGTTTACAAAGTTTACCAAATAAGGAGGGTTTCCTCCATATACTTTACCTATATATATATATATATATATATATATATATATATATATATATATATAATTCTTAATTATTATTATTATTAAACGATTTTTTAACAGTTAAAAGATTTTTTAATTGAAAACGACAAGTGTCATATGGGCCCACGTTTTTTTACAACCGGACAGATTGTGCCACCTCAGATGCCACGTGGCAGTCCACGTCAACAGATAACTAACTTGGTTAGCCTTAGTTAGTTTGGCCCAATTGAATAAAATACAAGACAAGTTGGGACTGCTAGTTTACAACTTTCAAGTTGGGATTATTGTCTTCCAATCTCCCAAAGTTAGAATTATTTAATCCATTTCCCCTATTAGAAAATATTCTCAAATATCTCTCCCTAAATTGCTCTCTAGTATTCTCCCTATTTTCTATTGGCCAACGAAACTGTTGGAACAACATCGGTGGTATCAGAGTGGTCTTGATCCGCTCATATGGACACTTAAGTATGGAACGAGTCGTTGGAATGAATCGAGTCAATGATTGTTGAGATGATTGATTTTTTAATAACGAACTCAGTCACCACCACCAACCTCTGCCACCGCACCACCACCAAAACAAGTCCCTTCAATAGCCCCATCACCAATACCACACTTTTAGCCATTCCGCAACCCAAACCTCGGCACCACCACCTGTTCCAGCCACGGTACCCCGTTTGCTGCTCACATACCATTAGTTTTCTACCTGCTCTAACACTAAACCACCATCAGGAACCACTGAACCAATCGTCATCACCAAAACAAGCTACCACAAACACTACGAAAAGCATCCTTAAACTCCTTACCATCAAAAGCATAACTACACGAGACCAATCGCGACAACTGTCACCATCAACTAAACCAAACGTTGCCCCGCCATTCCATCATGTCAACCGGAACTCACTCGTGCACAACAAAGCATTGCCAAAAGATGTAGCCAAGAAACGCGAATGGCGCCCCTCCATGGCACCCCGTTGAGACAGCTCCAAATGCCACTAACTAGGTCGAGTGGCGGTCGCCGTGGCCTATTTACGAGCACTCTGTGATTGCATCCTTCCACAAACGAGGCCCAAGATGACTTAGCCATTCCATGCAGCCCACAGACTTGAACCTACGATGTTCCAACGTTTACTTTTATTCTTTTATATTTCTCTAGGGGCATATTATTTGCACAACACTACTTTTTCAATTTGCACAACCCTATACGACCCGTAGAGGTCTATACAGGCCATATAAGGTGTCAGTGCAATAAATGTTCTCTGAAAAAAAACAAACATATATGGGCCGTAAAGGGGTTGTTGCCAAACCTCTATAGCCCGTATATGTTTCCCAATCATTGGACAATTAGTCATTGGCGATAATTGTTAATCATTGGTATTTTTTTCTTCTAACAGAGATTATATTAGAATGGATGTGTTGGTTTTGATTTCTATGGGCCATAAAGGTCTATACGGCGGTCGTAGATAAGCCACTTCTACGACCCATAAAGAACCTCTACGACCCTTCCCCGAACCATCTACAGCCCATGAAGGTCTCTACAACCCGTTTATAAGCATACCTCTATGCCTCGTAGAGACTATACGGGCCATAGTTATGTTTTTTTAAGTGTTGTTTATTAGTTTTAAGCATGTTATTTGGGTTTTTTAAAAAACAATTCTTCATTTCTTATTATCTCTATTACCTTATTAAGGACCAAAGGTGTTCAGTTAGGTAATTTCACACCAAGTTTAGGATAGGAGTTGAAAAGGCTCTTTACAAATGTGTAATATTTGGTCATTTTCCTCCATTTATGCCCCATTGTGTATAAGATGTAATGCCCATTGTATGTGTGTGTAATACACACTTTATATCCCTCTCCACATGTAACTCCTTCATAAATTTCATTAAACCCCACATGCCTTCATCACATTGAGTTTGCCAAATGTGTTTTAAACATAGTTGTCAAAGCACCTAGGCGCACTCAAGGCGCATAGCCGAGCCCGGAGCCTAGGCGCAAGGCGCATAAAAAACGAGGGCTTTTTATAATTAGGCGCATAGTATAAAATACAGTTTTTAGGGATTTTAGAGATGTTTTAGGCTTGTTTAGGGTTACTTTAGGATGTTCTAGGGTTGTTTATGACTTGTTCATGACTCATTTAGTATGTTTTAGAGGTTTATGCAACTTTTAGCTTGAATTTGGCCGGAAATTAGCCTGAAATCAGCCCTGATAGTGCGCCTAGGCGCGCTTTTGACAACTCTGGTTTTAAATGTCAAAAATAAATTCATTAGTTACTTTTTCTTTAACTTAAATATAAAAGCAAGTAGTCATGATGGAACTTAAAGGAGAACATGAACTAATGTAACTGTTAGTACCTTAAAATTTTAAATGATCTTATAATTGAATTATGAAATCTGAAGAGACATGAGACACGTATAAATTGCTAGCTTCTCTATATGTAAAAACAAGCAATCGTGCCTTCTGGTACATAGAAAAAGTATTGTAACATGGTTAATTAAAGAAAAAAATCTGCATCACACAACTTCGAATTTGGTACCCAACAAAAACCGATGATTAAGAAATCAAGGGCCGATGATAAGATCATCTCAGCTTGGTTGTGTTGATGCGTGTCTACTCAATGTTGGCTAATAACCTTCGGTCTTTGTTAACTTATCGGTTGAAAGGAATCAGTTTTACAGAAATTGATTCAGCTCTTTCAGGAGAATGGAAAACAGCTTTAGGGTGGTTGTCACCATTGGCACATAATATGGCAAAGTGAAAGAAGCTTTGCACATCATAAATTGATGCCAAAAACTGTTGTTCTTTTTTTGGAAACCTTCTTCTGTGCTGATCAATAGAAAACTTAGGTTGCTATAATTGGGGTTTAAATGGGTTAGAATTATATTTGGAGATTTGAAAGAGAAATAACTGCTAAAGCCTTCTTAAATTGTATCAATTTCAAGAATGTTCAGAGGAATAACAGTTGAGAATAGTGATTTATTTCCATCTTTCTGTTTTTTTTTTTTCATTTTAATTTGATACTTTTTGGATAGGTTGGTATTTTTCATGATATACATTGGTATGTAAACTAATTTAAGTAAGCTAAATTCAAATCATAAACGATGTTGCAACAGTTGCACCTTATTTCTATCGAAATAAGTAGTAATGTTGAAAAAGCAATTGTCTTTTTCAATTAGTTGCAAATATTTAACAAGTAGGGGTTGAAAGTCCTAAAAAAATAGAGGATACACACATACATACAGGCATACATACATATAACTTCCATATTATTTTTTCTTAATCGTATTAAGGTTTGAATTATGTTCCCGCCATATATTATAAACGAAGGACCTTAGGAGATGGCTCTGTTTGGGCTTTGGGTGGCTCGGTTCATGTTTCATATGAGGTTGTTATGTTTGGATTTGGTTCTGTTTGTTGTTCACTTGTTCTTCATCACCATGAGCTTCCCCGTTTGATCAATCTATTGATCTAAAACATGTTCTATAGAAAATATTGGTCTTCTAATATTTGAGCCAACCCATGCCACTTGATCTTGCTGGAACGTGGGGTTGGGTTTGGAATTATTATTGGTCTTGGCATTTTCGTCTTTTAAGAGTTAATAATTTTTCTTCATATCAACTATGTGTTCTTGATGAAATCATTATATTAATAATGTCCCGTCTTCCATTCACAAACATTGTTGTTTATACTATTTTACCTTTATGATAAGAAATGAAAATAAAGTTGTAAAAGAACTCAAATAACATGCTTAAAACTAATAAACTACACTTAAACAAACATAATTACGGGCCGTAGAGACCTTTATGGGCCGTAGAGGTTGGCTTATAAACGGGTCGTATAAACCTTTACGGCCCATAAAGGTCCAACCCAAATACATCATTCCAGCACAATACCAAGGTGAAAATATTTTTTGTGTCTATACGGCCCATATATCCCTCTACGGCCTATAAAGACCCATATGTACCCAAACCAATGATCGGCAATCATTGCCAATGATTCTCAATCACTGGGAAACATATACGGGCCGTAAAGCCCTCTACGGCCCATAAAGACCCCTTTACGACCCATATAGCCAGAGCCTTTCTTTGAGTATAGTGAGGATGCCCACTCTCCAAGTTAACATATCTTTTCCCATTTAGTAGGAGGTAAATGGAGTATTTTTGTGTGTTGTTCTTTATATATGCTAGTGGGAATGCCCACGCCTTGCAGCGGGTATCGCGGGTATGAGATTCAATTATTATGGCAGTAGATTCTAATTTTCAAGCATGCATATTATTATTCCAGTCTTCATATTTAGCACTTGTATAAGAAATCGGTCAAGAAACAAATACTATAAATAAATAATGAAAAGTAGAGGTGGCATAATAAGTAACAGGTCACATGGGGCTGCTAGGTTTAGTTCATTTGGCCATAACTTGTTTTGTACGAATTCTTTTACAGATTCAATTTCATTTGATGTGACGAAGACAATGATGATAATGTTGAAGACCCTAGCAAGAATGATTCACCATCGCAATTTTATGCTTTAAATACTTGATAAAATCGCCAAATTTACGTTTTGATAATTCTTGGAATAGGCTCGTTTTTTGTTAGTAAAAAGTATTATAAATAGTTGCTAAAAGCGCCAAAATATTTTGCAAGCAATATAAAACGGGTGAAGTGAGTCAGATAAAAACACCACCTTAAAGCTTTCAATGCAAAAAATCACAAACATGATATAATCTAAAACCATTTGATAGCAGAACATATGAAGTAGGGGATTACCCGTCATTTTGTACCTAAAATAGTCCAGCATCACATAACTTTCTATGATATGATAGCAAATAATTTACACTAACTATCAGATATTTACATGATTGTAAGCCCAATAATGTGTATTTCTAACCAGGCTAGTGGAGTTTCTTAAGAGACACGTATACGATCATCCCCTCTTAACCGAAACAAGACAAAACCAAACAAGATTTTTATCTGAAAATAAACACATTACATATATCGGGAAAAAACTCCAAATAGAAGACATTAACATCAAAAATAAAGAAAACTAAACAAAATAAATAACAAGCTATTGCATTGATCCAATTTTAAACCCTCAGTCGGGTCAAATTTCAGTTGAATCGCCAATTACCATCTCTGCTAAATGAAAACTGCTTGTGTGTCCATAACAAAGAAACATTATAATTAATAAAAAGTATGTAGCATGCTTATGGAACATATATTATTCCTCTTACTCTAATTATAAAAGTGTTAGACTAAAATAATTTATATACAAAGCAAAAATAAATTACATATATATAAGTTGTGCTAGTAAAACATAGAACCGTGAGCTAAAACAAAGTGGGCATGGCTAGGTTAAGTAGTGATAAGATGGTGAAATTAGATACCTATATGGGTTATCGACTGTATTCCCTAGCTTTCCAATCTAAGCCCCATAGAACATTCAAAATTTTCATAAAAGTTACTATGATATATATAAACCCTTATATAAAAGTGTACAAACTTGCTAGAAATCGATGGTTGTTGAGGTGTTTTCGTAGGATGATGAAGTGGCAACCATTTGGCTAAATGATGAAGCAGTCCGAAAGGTGATTCTTGTGGAGCCAAAGATGCAACATGAACCTGTAGCCCGAACTGACCATTATGTAGTGCCTAACACACGCAAGGCGACCATCTTGATCAATGTTTTTGTGCTGTTTAGTATGCTCATTATTTTTGTAAAAATATTCTACTGTTTTTTTTTCTCCTATTTAGTGATTTTTTTTTGTCTAGTACGCTGATATGTTCCCTGTTTGTTTTAACATTTGACTACCTAAGATAAACCCGAAGCTGAACACCTATACCAAAACACACACGCACACATATGTAAACAATCATCAAATCTTATTTTGCTACTTCATTAACAAATCATCAAAGGATTTCAAAGTTTCAAAACTATTATAACTAAAACTTGTTAACTCATAAAATCTCATTTTGCATTTATTCAATCCAACAAATATACATGCAAAGGGAATATTAAAATTGAAACTTACCTTAAAACACCACCAGGTAAACAAACGAAGCTTTAGGCTTGAAAAGGTGCCCTGACAATCCACTTGATAATCAAATCAACCTGTTCACTCATAAATTAGTTAATATGGCCATTTCGATATTGTATAAATATGAGATATACATATTTCTATGTATTCAATTGATTGTAGAAAAATTTACACTGATTTTAAATGAAGTGATGGACATATACACAAATATTTGATATGATCAAACGAGTAGGAAGTTTATGCATTCTCAATATAATTTGGGTAAGTTTGCCCCATTTGAATGTTAGCTTAAAAATATTGCTTTTTCACATTAGTCAAATTGATAACCAAATCAGCCAGTTTGCTAATAAAGCGATGTATTATTCCAAATCATAAAATATGCATACATAAAGAAAACATACATACACCACACAACAAGCCCTCCATTTGAACACTCCTAACGGCCTCCTTCATTTTTTTTCATCTCGGTCTTATCATCCAAAGGCCTGACTGAAGACATACCAACTGATAATATAACCAATAGAAAGAAATTAAATAAAACAAGAACAATGTTGTTAAAAAAAAGTACAATTCAAACATATAGTAAGATTCGAGTATAGAATAAAATGAGAGAATACTCACATTCTTCTTCTTTCCAGATGGTTTCCCTGCAGCTACACGTTCTTCAGCAGCCGTTCACATATTATACAATTATAGTAGTATGCAATTCCACCTGGCATATATGCTCACTCCAATCAGAATCAGGTGGCACGTTCATTTTCGCACATGTAGGCACATAATAAAACCATCCAGATCAACAAAATTAAGATTCTTAGCATCATATAGGATCCAAACAAGCAACATGTCAGAATATGGAAATCAACTCAAACTTCTTTAATAAAGAAACGAAAGATTACAAAGAAACAAAAACTAACAAGATCTGACCAACACAGTCAAACCCTAAAACCTCTAAATCAGATCATTAACATATGATCTTGATACAACTTCTACCTAGAGATCATTGACAGATGATCACTAAAACAAACGAGTAACGATCATTAACAGATGATCAAACCCTAGATAAAACCCTAACGACTGAAAGGATTACAAGATGTGAACAAAACAAAGACTCGTCAAAACTGGTAACATATCTCGAAGACTTCCTTTTATAGGCACCAGGGAGGCTCGGCAACTAGCACACCCGAGCCGACGACAACCGTTGATCAAGTCCAAAGAAACACACTGTGAAGCAATCTTGAACGTTCAATCTTGCCACGCTGGCAATCCTCCCGAACCTAAATAGCCTTGGGACAGAACCAGAAGCTGGGCTCCATGTTGGGCTTCCTGTTGGGCTTTAACTCTCACAGGCTAACTCTTGAAGGGCTCAGCTACTGGACTCGCGAACACATCTACTGGACTGGACTCAAACTTGGACAATATAACACAACTACAAAAACAATAAAAGTGTGTAAATAAAAATGTAAATGTAACATAACACTATATATTATGTACACATTTTTAACACCCCCCCCCCTCACTTTTATTGTTGAAACATATCTAATAGATTTAACTTTGCACAATTGTCATTATGTTGACCAATTTGAAGTCCTTTTGTAAAAATGTCAGCAACTTGGTTGTCTGACTTAACAAATTCAGTTTCAATACACCCTTTACTTATTTGATCTCTGAGAAAAAATAAGTCAAGTTCAAAGTGTTTTGTTTTATCGTAAAACACAGGATTGGCAGCAATTGCCAAAGCAGCGGAATTGTCACAATATAGTTTCACAGGAAGACTTACCTTGATATTTAATTCACTAAGTAAATTGATCATCCACATAACTTCACATGTTGCAGTGCACATAGAACGGTATTCAGCTTCAGCTGTAGACCGTGATATCGTAGCCTGCTTTTTACTTTTCCAAGCAACTAAAGATTTCCCTAAAAAGATACAATATCCAGTAACAGATTTCCTGGATTCAACACACTTAGCCCAATCTGCATCAGCAAAAGCTGTGAGATTGAGCTGATCACTTTTGACTAAGTGAATGCCCTTTCCAGGAGACTGTTTCAGATATCTAAGTATTCTCATGGCAATCATAAGGTGTGCCTTAGTGGGTTTGTGCATAAACTGACTTAGCACATGTACAGAATAGGCAATATCTGGTTGGGTATGGGATAAATAGATAAGTTTTCCCACAAGCCTTTGAAATCCAGTTATGTCTACTAACCCTTCATGTTCTTGTTTACACAAGTTAGTAATAACATGATTTGGTTCAAGTGGACATTTAACTGGTTTACAACCAGTCATACCATATTCTGCTAGTAACTCTAAGCAGTATTTTCGTTGATTAAGACACAAACCATCACTAGTCTTTAATACCTCTATACCAAGAAAATACTTTAGGGATCCTAAATCTTTAATTAGGAACTTGGTTCTAAAAAACTTTTTTACTTTTTCTATGAAATCAGAACTATTACCAGTTAAAATGATATCATCAACATATACCAGTAATACACAGAACACATTTTCAGATTTCATCACAAACATAGAATGATCACATTTACTCTTTTCAAAACCTAACTCATGTAAAACACTAACTAACTTAGCATTCCACATTCTTGGAGCTTGTTTAAGCCCATATAAGGATTTTTTAAGTTTACAAACCCTTGTATCAGATTTTGAAAAATAGCCTTCAGGTAACTTCATATATACATCTTCAAACAAATCACCATAGAGAAAAGCATTATTAATGTCAAGTTGGAACAAAGGCCAGTTATTTTGCACAGCAATAGTCAATACACACCTAACAGTTATCATTTTGACAACGGGTGAGAATGTCTCATCAAAATCAAGACCTTCACGTTGACTATAACCTTTGGCAACAAGCCTTGCCTTGTATCTATCTATCTCACCTGTGGATTTATACTTAATTTTATAAATCCACTTACATCCTATGGCTTTCCTATTCTTAGGCAATTCAACAATGTCCCATGTACCATTCCTGTTTAATGCCTCTATCTCCTCATTCATGGCATTTACCCAGTTTTGGTCTTTACAAGCTTCATAATAGAAACTGGGTTCAACACTTTTATTTAACATAGTAGTGAAACAAAAATTTTCAGTAGAGAGTTTAGAATAATTAACTACATTCTCTAAACCATATTTTACTTTCCCTTCAACAATATAATCACTAAACTTGTTAGGAAAAGTAGTTTTCCTAGTAGATCTTCTAACAACCGTAGGATGATCTGCTGAGGATGGATGTCCCTCAGAGCTGATGTATTCATCATGTTCTGGTCTATCATCCTCAGCCCTGCCTCTAGTAACACCTGATCCACCTGGTTGCTGATCACCAGCCATATCCAAGGTGGGATCCAGGTTGTTATTCGGATGCTGAGACCCATGATGACCAGAATTTTGATTTGCCCTCTGATCATCATCGGGACCCTCAGAATCATTAAGGTTTGTGTTGTTAGTTGACTCAAACAAATCGAAAAAGTTTAATTGGTTTACATTTTCATAAACATTTGGGTCAGATTCTTTTGAAATTTTAGACTCTTTAAAAGGAAAAATAGATTCATAGAATCTTACATCTCTAGAAAAAACAACTTGTTTAGAATCAAGATTCCACAATTTATAACCCTTCTTTTCATTTGAATACCCAATCAAAACACATTTATTTGCATGTATATTAAACTTATCAGAATTGTTTAAGACTGTACTATAACACAAACACCCAAAGACCCTAATTTGTTCATAAGAGGGCTTAAAACCATACATGACTTCATAAGGTGACCTACCCTTTAACACAGAAGATGGAGTCCTGTTAATAAGATAAACAGCAGTAAGGATACATTCAGACCAGAAAGACAAAGGAACATTACTTTGAAACATTAATGACCTAGCCACATTTAGCAAATGTCTATGTTTCCTTTCCACTATCCCATTCTGTTGAGGTGTATAAACACATGAGGTTTGATGCAAAATACCATTTTTATTTAACAATTCTTTCATTTTAAAGTTTATAAACTCAGTACCATTATCACTTCAAAATGTTTTAACATTTCTTTTAAACTGATTCTTTAAAATGGCTAAGAAATGTTGAATATTTTCAAATACTTCATCTTTATGTCTCATGAGATACACCCAAACAGACCTAGTATAGTCATCTACAACTGTAAGAAAATACCTGAACCCTTCCTTACTTTTTACCCTATATGGACCCCAAACATCCAAGTGAACTAACTCTCCTAGGTTGGTAGACTTGTGATCACTTATAGGAAATGGTTCTCTATGTTGCTTAGCTCTATGACACACTTCACATGGGTCATGGTCAAAATTAGGTACAACATTAAGTTTTAAATCATCTTTTATAACTTTTAAAACAATGTTAGATGGGTGACCTAGTCTAGCATGCCACATGTTAGTATATTCAACACTATTACAACACATACCAGAGAACTTAGAAGACTCTCCACAGAAATACAATCCATCTACTTGACTACCAGTCACCAGGACACTCTTGGTTAAAGAATCCTGTATATAACAGTTGGTTTCATTAAACAGGACATCTAACTTACTATCTTTAGCCAACTTATGCACAGATAGCAAATTCACACAATAGTTTGGAACCACAAACACATCAAATAAAGTGACTTCATCAGTTAATTTAACATCCCCTATTACTGTTACTTTAGCACTAGTACCATTAGGATGATTAACTTTAATATTTAAGTCACTAACATCTATCTTATTAATGACACATTCATCATTCATAACCATATGCTGATTGGCCCCTGAGTCAGTTATCCATCCTAGTTTCCTAAACACAGAATGCACATTTGCAAAAGAAAAAACAGGTTTGGACATACTGACAGAACAGAAGAAGTTACTGGGCCTACCTGCAGAATTGCAGCTAGTTGTCCCTTCTTCAGTTTTCTTGTTCAGCAAACTTAACAGTTGTGACACCTGATCAGCAGTTAATGCATTCATAGACCCATTATTTGTTTCAAGAGAAGGACCACTGGTTGCATTATTACTAGTCACATTTCTTTTATTAAAACCAGATTTATTTTTCATCCAAGCAGGATATCCAATAATCTCGAAACATTTATCTACAGTGTGTCCCACTTTATCACAATGGGAACATTTTAGATTTGGATTCTGATTACTTATCCTAGCATTTTTCTTTCTAGTTTCAAAACTCTGATTAGTTTTAGCAAAGTATCCTACAGTAGGACCTTGTTCCTTTGCTATAGTAACATTAGAGTTCCTATGTGACTCTTCTCTTGAAACAATTGAGAAGGCTTCCTTTACTGTTGGTAAAGGATCCCTTATCAACAGATTTGTTCTAACTGAGCTATAAACAGTATCAAGACCCATCAAAAATTGCATTAATTTTATTAGGTGACTAAAATCATTGAACTGTTTAGCAGCATCACAAGTACAAGCAGGTATATGTAACATTTGATCAAGATGTTGCCACATAACATGAAGTTTATGATAATAATCAGCCACAGACATACCATTTTGATTAAAATGATATATTTTTTGATATGTGTCAAAAATTACAGACCCATCAATTTTATTGTAAGTCTCCTTTAAATCTTTCCATACATCAGAAGCAAGTTTAGAGTATACTTGACCCATATACAACTCTTCAGACACAGAGTTTAAAATCCAAGTAAGCACAACAGAATTACAACGATCCCATTGTTTTCCTAATACAGGATCATCCTCAGATTTAACACAATCACCATTAATAAAACCTATCTTGTTTTTAACCTGTAAAGCTAGTATCATAGCATTTGCCCATACTGTATAATTCTCAGTTCCTTTAAGTTTAATACTGATAATAGACAAATTTGCAGAATCACTAGCATGCAGATATAGAGGATCACTTGAATCAAGTTTACTAATCAAGGTAACCCCCCCTAATCTACCATCACCAGAATGACTACTACTACTATCATCAGCCATAGTTAATCACCAAAGAAACAGAACAAACAATATAGACAAATAATCACAACAGACACTCACAAGCACACAACAGACGAAGCCCTGTCAGTGTTCAAGATTCCAGGTTCATCACTCAAGGTGCCTGGACATGTCTTTACAGGGGAGTCTGTGTACCAACAATGTAAACACCCACAGGCACTCACAACACAACAAGAGATCAATCAATCAAAACACAAAGATTAACCAAACAACTCAGTCTAAACCTATACACAACCAAATAATGAGCCAATACCGGTCCTCCTAACCCGGGCCTTGCTCCTAGACACAACTGACACAAGAAACTAAGAACTGAACAGTAAATAATGAAACGATCTCACCAGAAACTCGTAACTCAAAACCTTCACTTAGGGTTTTGAGTCAGAGAGCAAGTAAGCACGTCCACAAACTCAATTCAGCTACCAGATCCTTGTTCTAAACCCTAGATCTGATGGTTAACTTCAGATCAGGGTTAACTTCAGAGAAGATCCTTCCTCCACAGAGCAGATCAGATCCAGAACCACAAGATCCAAACAAAACCCGAGCTATAACCACCAAGACGACAACAACTACAGATAAGATCTATGAAACGAGATCAATCTGTATTACGACCCAATCGGAGACACAGATCTATGAACGAAGATCTGATCTCACAAGAAACCCTAAAACGGAAGCGACTAGAAAAGACACCCAGAGCTGAGCTCTGATACCATGTCAAAATATGGAAATCAACTCAAACTTCTTTAATAAAGAAACGAAAGATTACAAAGAAACAAAAACTAACAAGATCTGACCAACACAGTCAAACCCTAAAACCTCTAAATCAGATCATTAACATATGATCTTGATACAACTTCTACCTAGAGATCATTGACAGATGATCACTAAAACAAACGAGTAACGATCATTAACAGATGATCAAACCCTAGATAAAACCCTAACGACTGAAAGGATTACAAGATGTGAACAAAAGAAAGACTCGTCAAAACTGGTAACATATCTCGAAGACTTCCTTTTATAGGCACCAGGGAGGCTCGGCAACTAGCACACCCGAGCCGAGGGCAACCGTTGATCAAGTCCAAATAAACACACTGTGAAGCAATCTTGAACGTTCAATCTTGCCACGCTGGCAATCCTCCCGAACCTAAATAGCCTTGGGACAGAACCAGAAGCTGGGCTCCATGTTGGGCTTCCTGTTGGGCTTTAACTCTCACAGGCTAACTCTTGAAGGGCTCAGCTACTGGACTCGCGAACACATCTACTGGACTGGACTCAAACTTGGACAATATAACACAACTACAAAAACAATAAAAGTGTGTAAATAAAAATGTAAATGTAACATAACACTATATATTATGTACACATTTTTAACACAACATCACATCACCTTATTAAGAAAACAATAAACATGTAACCCAAATATGATGCATAAATAAATTCACAAAAATGGATATGAATAATAAACAAGAAGTAGGAAGTAATAAAAAAACCAATCAATGATAACTTTGTTTGTGGTAAGGGAAGCTAACAAACAGGAACTGTACCGATGCCTTAGGTTGTCATGTATGAGTTCAATAACAATAGCAAGCTGTGAGTGTTTGCCGAGATACGAAAGCCCAAAATTTTTGGTGAAAGAGAGGCAAGCCAATAAATCGCTTAGAAATAAAAGTCCACGAAGAGAAATATGTACATGACTTATTATTATTATTATTATTATTATTTATTTTTTAGACTTTTCTTTTTAGGTTGATCCTTAAAAACATAATAAGATAATAATTGGCGGGTAATAATGGAGAGTTATGAAGTGGTGGGGGTTTCACAAAGTTAATTACTGTGGTCATATAAATGGGGGGTTACATGTAGGAAATGATATGAAATATGTATTAAACACATATACAATAAGCATAAAATGCTGTACACAGGGGGCAAAAATGGAAGGAAATGACAAAAAAAATAGAAATTTGTAAATAGCCTATTGAACTCCCATCTTAAAATTGTCTTAAAATTACCTTCTTGGATATGTTTGATCCTTAATAATAAGGTAATAGAGATATGGTGTATGTTGAGTTTGGAAGATATATCAGTAAATTGGCTCAAATATCTCTCCCTAAATTGCTCAATAGTCTTTTCCCTATTTTTTTATTAGCCAACGAAGCCGTTGGAACCACGTCAGAATACGAAACAGGTTCACGATGGAAGTATTAGTTAATTAATTTCATTGTTTTAACAGCAAACGGAATTTATTTATATCATCAACACTCAAAACAGATTTAGCCAGTGGTTAGGTATTGAACAATAACACACCATTACATTTGCCAACAGTGACCATAGTTAATCAAAATGGCCCACTTGTAGTGTTCGCATGTAATGTTTATGTGTAGGCTCTCGGGAGGCGAAAGTGAAATTGCACTAATTTTAACGTTATTTTATTAATTTTGTGAAGATAACATTAAAAGCGATGGACGGTTAATCATGCATCATGTGGTGGCGTTGATAGTCGAAAGATAAAGGGATACATGCACCAATCTCTTTTGTCCCGATTGTTGAGTGTTATGCACCTTATGTCCAATGCTGGATGCAAAACCACTATTTGAGCTAAGGTGGTCTCACTAGAAGCAACATCTCTATTCCTACGGAGTAAATGTAAGGTTATCTACATCTTACCCTCCTCAAACCATACCTTAGCTTTGTTATTGGTAGGATTTAATGAGTACAATGATGATAATGACCATTGTAAATAAAAGCTATATCCTTGAGAAACTGTACCAGTTTTGGATTGTCACGCCTATAAATTTTGATCTCCTTGTCACCCACCAACAAATTGTTTCTTTGATGTCTTCCACCAATTTTTGCCACTTAATTACGTCAATGGAGAACTTGATGGCGCGAGTATTGAATTTATAATTATGAGTGCTCGGCTTTTCCTGGGATCGGAATTGAGTGTAAGGTGTGTGTTAGCAATTTGTGTTCAACTGAATCTTTAGCACTTTGGTAACCAAGTTTTTAGCACTTCGGTAGTTATGTGTTAGGATTTGAAAAACAACATGTCTTATGTGGAATCATTTTAATAAAATGTGGCCTCTTTTAATTATTAACAAGCATGTATATTATTAGGTCAGCACGGTCCGATTCTCTAGCTTTAAAATTACACTTTTATCTAATGTTAACGAGTTATGTCTCTGTGACTTTCAATTAGATAAATTAACTCGGTTATCCATTGTGCTTCTAAAACCTAAAACATGGGTGTGATCATTCTTTTGTTTCATGTTTTCAAATCAATCAGTACAGTTTTTATTTATTTCAATTAATCAAATCACCCAATAACCCAATTCAAATATTAGTTTTAATTAAGCTTATGTATAAATAGTAAAAAAACATGTAATGCGGACAACATGCTCCTACTAGATACAATACCTTGTTTATCCTAACCATGTAGGCTATGCATGCTAATCTTAGCTTTGAGCATCATTCAAACAAGGAAATTAGTGTCCTTTAACTCATTAAAGAAGGAAAATAGCCATCCTCAAATTATTTACGCTAGACGTCTTACTTGACACAGGGTTCAAAAAAAAAACATAGCCGTGAAATCGTGACATTTGACCCATAAAGTGGTTCTGCTAGATGCCGGGGTTCCAACCATTTTCACCCACTTTCTGGTTGGACTCATGCTCTAACAATGTTTTTTCTGGCTTTCATTTATTAACCTAGCCTGATTCATGATCCGTGGCACCGCTTCTTTTGAAATTTCTCGATCATTTCCTTATTTTCGAGAAGCAACGCCGATCGTGGAGTACAATAGGGAGTACCAAAATGGCAGATCAGTGTTTGTGCCGATCTTGCATACCACTGTACCATCGCATTGTGCCCTAAAAGGACAAGGCTATAGATTAGTAGGTAGGAAACTAGGATCATTCATTGGAGATTAGCTCACCATGACTATTGCCTATTAAATATGCATTCATTAGAATACTTTATGGGAATTTACGAAAACAACGTTTGACAACCAATTTTGAAAAAGGGAAAAATTTGGTTTTAGAAAGCAGGTGTAGGCACGAGGCACCCTAAAAATTGTTTGAGGCGTAGCTGAGGCGCCGAGGCGCGCGCCTCTTGTACAAGGTGTATTTTTTTGCATCCAGAATGTTGTACATGCTTCTATTTAGGTTGTATATGTAGGTAATTTATATATTAAATTATATATAATACATATTTATACCTAAATTTCAGATGCTAAAAATCTATGAGGTATTTATTAAATTTCATATAAACTAGCAGGATTCCCGCGCGCGTTGCAGCGCGTTCGCTGTCATTATCGTCTTATTAGAGTACCAATGCGACAATGTTAGCCTAAGCGACTATCAAAAAAATAATTTAGAAAAGTGATTGCCTCAAACCAGGTCTCAAACCTATGAGCTGCCATTAAGAAAAAGCAGCTCAAAGCACTATACCATCAACCCAACTTGTATTTTAATTCGAAACAATTAATATTTAACAATAAAAAATACCGTTGAAATGAAAAATAAAAGTATTAAATGCTAGCACCCAAACTCAAACTTGAGACCTCCAACTAAGAAAGTGCACCTCATACCACTACACCACCAACTCCATTTGGATTTACAATGAACCTAATCATGCCTAACCTTACATAAAGCTATTGAAGTGAAAAAAGAAAATAAAATGCCATAAGAAGGACTTGAACCTACATAGCCTTCTTAAGAAACTTCACCTCAAACCACTACACCACAATAGTATGTTGAGTTTTATATGAATGTAACTATATTTAACATCCAATAATGGTGTTAGGAAAAAAAATAAAAAATTGCCACCTCCCCTCTCAACCAATGAGGGGAGGATGTTACTATTCATGATGAGTTACAATTTATATATATATAATACTTGCATCTCGCATACGAAAAGCATTGTGCTTTGCGCCTTGGTTTAAATCTTTTCACCTCGATGTGCTTCTCGCTTTTTAAAACAAAGGGAAAAATTATCAAAATAACTTACTGAAAATTACGTATGTAAAATTTTCCAAAATTAACTTGACTTTTCAAATCTATTATCTATTTCTATTACATATAATAAACCAATATAAGTTTGGACGTGTGTCTTTCACTACAGTCATTTTTTTTGTTTTCGCATATCTTTCTTCTACTTAATTATGCATACTTATCTTTTAATTAAACACTAGATTATACTCCGGGAGCGTCCTGGATTTGACAAATTTAATATGACACATCAACTTTACATATGAAATAGACTAATGCGCTTCACATTTAGATGCAGGAAAGAGTCGGGTAACACCTATCCTAAAACAATCAACAATGTATAACTCCAATGTTAACACTTAACCTAAAATAGTGTATAACTCCATTGTTAATAATTAACCTTGAAAATGTATAATTCTAATGTTAACATCTAACCTAAAACAATGTATACCTTTGGAACGTCCAGGGATAGATAGATTCTAGTTCAAATATTAGGGTTTATGATCTCCAATGTATGCATTTTTATTTCCATCTCAATAAATCTAACAAAAACTCTAAAACTCACAATCTTTCATAGTTGTCAATACTTTTCTACACCTACTGTCAACTCTCAACAACCAACTAACTATAAAAACTTCTAATTCAAACCATCATAAACCTATATTAAACTAACCAGTTACTAATAGTCATTTACTTATAGTTATTTAACATCAATACAACTAAATTCAAACTTATTGCTGGCAAAGATCTACTCAAAGACTCAAACTACATAAACATAATCACATCTCTCTAATCCCTCACACTCAATCACTGCATGTCCATATTATTCTAATCAGTAATAACTCCTATATAACCTAACCTAAAACCTAATCACTAATCAGCTAAACAATCACTTAAGTAAGCTGCAACTATTCAAAAAGTTATCACATCTAACAAAAACAATAAAAGAGTTCATAAATCCAAAAAAAATTCAAACCTTATATCCTTTTAGAAAATAAGATCTGGAAGACTGTAATTGGTATGACCACACCGATTTCGGTTTTCTATTTATTATATGTTTGACTTTTAGCTTTTATTTTTTAAATTCAATTAAAATATTAAAAAAAAGGTTTAGAAAACAACATTTCACCTTCCGGTCAAGCCGGGGATCAAACACAGGCGAGCAAAGCTTATGAACCTTATGCAAGAAATCAACCAACAGCAGGTCAATCATTATCGTGACCATCATTTGAACCCATATCCGACCCGTATTAACATTCACTGCTCTGTTTTCCATCTTTTGGATCGAAACCACAACCATATCCCCCTGTTGTCACTACCTTCCATAACAATCAGCCATATCCATTAGCGTCTTCATAATAATCCATCACCAAGACCGATTATTATCTAGGACATAATCCAACTGTAACAAAATTCAATAAAATCACATATGTTTCGAGCTGCAAAAAGTAAATAAATAAAATTAACATATAGTTTGTCTCAAACAACACAATTAATATTAGATAAAATTATAATTATAATGATTATAATTCAATAAAATCGCATATGATTTAAGTTATAGTTAACATACAATTTGTCACAAACAACACAATTATAATTAAACTATATCCTAATAATGCTTCACTTTGTGTATAATAATATTATAATCCAACATACACAAACATAATTATAAACTCATTAAAACTAAATCTATTTGAACTAAAATAAAAATACAGTGCAAGATCTCTGGCGGTTCTAGGGCTATAAAACCTCCCACTCTTATCAACTTTCGGCATCTGCTCTTTAGCCAGGGACGTAACAGAAGAATCCTCCAACGTAGTTTTCTCCAATATTTCACCCACAACAAGCGCAGATGTACAGAACAGTAACGCTTGAGGTGATGATAACATGACGGTGGTTGTTGGCAGGAGAAAGCTCCACTGTAAGTGTCACACCCTCAAATTTCCACATGCAGAGTTTTACTGCGAGGCGAGTGACATACCAGGATCCAAGTCAACGGTCACAATAAACGACAACTATATGTAAAAAGATACGTAAACCAAACCATGCATAATTCAAAAACCATGATCCAAAAAGTAGCAGAAACATTTTAAGTTTACAAAATCAAAACAAAAGTAAAAAACATGAGTTTAAAGTTTTAATATCTCATAAGTATGATCCTAGACGCGAGTGCGACTCCGTGCGCCTAGCCCGACTGCTGCTACCTTAGCGACCTGAGAAAACATGCTAAAAAGTCAACATATAATGCTGGTGAGTTCACAGGTTTTATAATAAGCGTTTCGTTAATCCTTTGAAAACCGTTACTGTTACTACTATGTTGTGTGAACGCTAGCTAGGCGTTATGATAATTACTACTACGGTTGAAACCATTGTTGACTGTGATTTGTTACTGTGTGATACCCTTCGGACTATCGTCATCCCCGGTAGGCCCTGTGTGATCGAGACAATATGCATCCGCCCGGCCTCCAGCCGTCGAGTGGGGTTTGTCAGGCCCAATAGCGCAATCCACATTTCCCCGCTACATACCCGTATTAGTGGTTTCTATAGGATTTAGATGAGTCGTATAGTAATATAATGGTAGCCATAGTATAACTTGAAATCATGTGTTTAAAATGTGTAAGCATGTTTCTTCCCCGGAAAACAAAACTGATAAAAGTGGGGTCGTGAACTCACCTTAGGTTGCGACTTCTGTGTTAAGAAAAATCCGACACGTGTGTGATAGCCCCAACTAGTGGAGACCTATCAATGAGTTTATATAAGTGTGATGACTGCTAACCCGAAGGCTAATTAGTCCCCAATTGTCCAGACCATAACTGTGTGCGTTGAAAACATGTTTGAACGTTAAACCGACCATACCGGACAATACCCGACATCCCATTGGTGACCCGACATCCAACGTGTTAGCCAAATACAAGATATCATGCAATCATATGCAATTAAACACTTAATATGCGCAAAAGTTCACTAAGTCTAGCATATCGTTCAAATAACGCATAAACGAGTCCGAACACGTGTTACCAAGTTATTAGACATGTTACGGGGTTCCTAACATGTTCCTAGGTGTCAAATCATGTTCCGGGATGTCAAAATACATTTACCGCAGTAGTACACGCGATTAGGAAATCAAACATGCAATTAGGAAAGCCAACTAGTGAGTAGGATGGTCAAACAGGTGATTAGGGGTGTAATTGCATGTAATATATACGAGTAGAGAGGCTACTCGCCTATATTACATGCGAGTAGGCTACTCGTGTGTTTGTAGGTGGCGAGTAGGATTCCTACTCGCCTCCTGCAGCCCTGTTCCACTTTTTCGCGCGTTTAACCCTCCTAATCAGATCCGAAACATGTGGAAACACCCAATATCAAACCCAAATCATTATGAAACTCATTCCAAGTAAAAACCCCCAAATTATCATCGTTCTACTAGCCCTAATTATGAACATTTCTCTAAATAGCATATTATCATGAAAACATCACATCAACACATGCAAGACTTACCCTAAACGGCAAATATCCGGATTTCATCACATAACAACGTTGTCCAAAATTATCCTACTATTCTAGCATCATCCTAGAGCAAACCCTATTCTCATACAATCAACAAAACACATCATATCATCCTTAATCCTTCAAAATCATTCAAACGGGTCAAAACACCTATTATCAACAATACATAACTATGAACCTCCAAACTCATCGATAATCATGCTAACAACCTATTTATCTCATAAACATATCAAACACACAAGAATCAACACATTTACAACATAAAAATCCTATCTTTGCATGATAACATCATATAAAACAAGTATGAAGGTTTAGGTTTATGTAGAAACTGTTTTTAATAAGTTTTTAAAGACACAAACACTTAGAAATCAGGTCTGGACTTTTAGGGAGCAAAACAATGACATTACAAAGGTTTGGGATGAAGAACACACCTTGGATTTGCAAGATAATGAAGTGTAAAGCTTGGAAACGTGGGTTCTTAGGCAAAAACGTGTTCCAGATGGTGTTTATGGGTTATGAGAGGTTATGGGACGACTAGGGTTGCACAAATGATGTTTTACAAGTCAAGGGTGGTATTTATAGGCGTTTCTAGTCGTCAGGCACAGTATAGGCGAGTACGTGCTGCAACACGCGAGTAGTACTCGCCTGAAATACATGCGAGTACACCCTACTCGCATGTTGTAACTAGCAAGTAGGCTATCAAGTATGTTGTAATCGCCTGTTTTGGCCTTCTACTCGCCTATTGCATGCCGTTTTGGGTTTTTGGCACGTTAAACACTATTTTAACATATATAAGCACGTATTCACATACCGACAAGTCATATAATGATTGTAAACACATAATGCATGATAATTAACACGTTCACATTCGTTCACCAATTCCCGGGACTCGAGATTTGCGTGTGTGCATTAAACCCAGCGATCCTACAAATCACCAACAACGGGACTCGTAACTCGTGCGTGTGTGCTAACCCCAATGATCCTCGTAACTCGTAACTCGTTCGTCTCGAAAATTGCTCGAAGCCAAAAACGAAAGAGATGAAAAGAAAGAAAAATTTTTCCGGTTGTCACAGTAAGCATTTACCGAACGGATAATTAATAAATGATGAGGAATTGAGAGTGATTTTAGGTTTAGAAGATGATGATGATAATGATAATGGAGAGTATATTAGGAGAGAGCTTGTATCCATTATTATTATTATTGTTTTATTGGGGATAGAGAGGATGTTGATGCGAAGATGGCAAGAGGAGAAGGAGAAGATGGATGGAGGCAAGGAAGGGTTAGGGTTTTTAATCTATTGTAATATTAAAAAATAGGTTTTTTTTTTAAATCACCTAATGACATGGTATGCCACATGACATACTCGAAAGGGAGATTGGCCTCTTTGAGTGCCATATAGGATTTTGAGCTTTGGTTTATTATAATATATAGATATAGATATTGTTTCTCCTACGTAATTAAAGATAGTTATCTTTATATTAAAGAGATTATTTCTTTCTATATTACCTAATTAATGATAATTAATATTTTATTATAAGATAGTTATTATGTTATGAACCAAATCCACTATAAAATTAATTGTTAAATACTTTAAATAAAATTGTATTTTTTTTACTTAAAAACTTCACTAAGTTTAAACTTGTGTTAGCTGAAATACTAAAATGAAAAATAACAAACATAATTGTTTTTATAAGTGATATCTAAAAGAGTCATTTACACAAATGGTCCCTGTGTTTTGCACAGATTGCATAAATGTGCTCATTTAATACAGATGGTCTCAAAAGTATACAATTTTGCACTCGGATTGTCCTGGTCCCTAACCATCATTAAATTTTTGGGTTAAGTGGGTGTAAAACGTATATTTTGCCCAAAAAGACAAAACAATAAAGTATTTGTGTATGATCAAGGGCGACTCTTATGGTAGCCGAGGAGGCCACAAAGCTAGGGTCTGCATTTTTCAAGGGCACAATTTTTTTTATAAAACTTTCGTTTTCTTTCTCTCTCTCTCTATATATATATATATAATCAGTGGCAGACCTTCATTCCCCATAATTTTATTGTGGTTAGTAGAAGTTTTAAGAACATATTGATGTTTGTATTACTTGTTATTTTTTTCGGACTACCGTGAGTTACAGAACTTAGTGAAGATGATTGTTTGGAAAGAGATAATATTTTTTTATCTGGTTGAAATTTTCCGTATTCTTGTTTTGACACCACCACTCAACAAAAAGTCACTTATGCACATGCCTTTTTTTCTCACTTAATTACAATGTTTTCATAACTAGATCGCACGTCAAACCGGTCTCTTTACTGGTTCACTGGTCGGACCGGTCGAACCAGATTTAAAAACCAGATATGTTTTTTTTAAGTATAATAGAAATTTCATAAAAATAACCTTAAATAAAGAAATGTATATTAAGTTTTAAAATCTCCTTATACACCTTTTTTGCATCTCTTTGCATAAAAGCTTTACCAAATATTCACCTTGGGAGTTGCAATCTGCCAAAATTTATTATCACCAAATTCACTCATTTGTTCTTCACCTTTCTATCTTCTTCATTCTCTGTAAGGGGGTGTTTAGGATTGAGTTGGAAAATGGCTTATTGACTTCTTGAAAAAGTCAATAAGTCAATAAGTCATTTAGAAAAGCACCAAATCCCAACTTTTGGAAATGACTTATTGACTTATTGGCTTTTTCAAAAAGCCAATAAGTCAATAAGCCATTTTCCACCACAATCCCAAACCCCTGTAAAGTTATACAATCTCTCTCTCTTTCTCTCTCTCTCTCTCTCTCTCTCTCTCTGTCTCCCTCTCTCTCCCCCCTCTCTCTCTCCCCCTCTCTCCCTCTCTCTCCCCCTCTCTCTCCCTCTCTCTCCCCCTTTCTCTCTCTCCCCCTCTCTCTCTCTCTCCCTCTCTTTCCCTCTCTCTCCCTTCCTCCCTTTCTCTCTCTCCCCCTCTCTCTCCCTCTCTCCCTCCCTCTCTCTCTCCCTCTCCCTCTCTCCCCCCTCTCTTTCTCCCTCTCTCTCTCCCTCTCCCTCCCTCTCTCTCCCTCCTTCCCTCCCCCTCTCTCTCCCTCCCTCTCTCTCTCCCTCCCCCTCCCTCCCTCCCTCCCCCTCTCTCTCTCTAATTAAACATGTTTCTATGCCTAATTCGACTCCCGTCTACTCATCTTAACACATTTCAACACAATTGAGAAGCCTAGACCAGATCTTCATGCATAAATCCAAGTTCCATGTTACGTTTTGGTTTTTCTACTACATTATATGGCAGGTGTGGATCTAACCACCAGTACTCGATCTCTATTCGGGTGTGGACGATCCAAATTTTTTTTTCTAAGGGCAATTAGTGTGTATTTATTTTTCTTTCTAGTGTTAGTTTTTCAAGTTGTTTATCTGTGCAAATGAAATGCTATACGAGCGGGTTCGGAAGGACAACTTGAGAATCTTGCAACTAATGCGTATATCTACGGGAGTGTGTTCCTTTTTACTGTTATTGTACATTATTTTGTTTATGTTTTATTTCATTCTTTAGCTCACATTGAGGACAATGTGTTGTTCAAGTGTGAGGTAGGAAACTTCATTTTTTTATTTGTGTTGGTTAGGTTTTTGAGTTTTAAAAAAATTGAAAAAAAATGAAAATGTTCTTAAAATTGTTGCAATAAAATGGAAA
The DNA here is from genome assembly GCA_032199755.1 of Ambrosia artemisiifolia. Classification (NCBI taxonomy): domain Eukaryota; kingdom Viridiplantae; phylum Streptophyta; class Magnoliopsida; order Asterales; family Asteraceae; genus Ambrosia; species Ambrosia artemisiifolia. The sequence goes on from CM063521.1 coordinate 8,736,489, forward strand.
ATGATAGGTATAACAAAAGATTTTTGGCTTTTGAATACTATATATATGAGAAATTAATGGATAGAAAATGTTTTTGCTTAGGATGTGTCCATGGCCCAGCCAATATTGAAGTTTCTAGGATTGTTTAATAAATATAATTAAATAATCATGATTTCTTATGGGTTCATAGGTGAAACGGAATATTTCAATTTAGTAATTTGAGGTACCACTATAGATTAAAAATCCATATGTATTATTATTAAATGGCACACTTGATCCTTCTTTATGAGAATGAATTCGGAGAAAAGTGGCGCCTTCCATCTTAATTCCATCATTACTGAACTATATTAATAATATGAGTCGCAACCTATGTGTCACACGTCGGGTTAAAGACTAACTTAAACACCACTGGGTTAGGCTTATGAGATATTGACTAAAGCTTATCTACCCCACGCCAAGCTGCAGCTTGGTTGAAACTAAGTACAATGATCTGCTAATGCCACATGCCCATTGGTTCTTGTGCGGTTTAACGCGTGTAACTCTGGTCAGCCTTTTCTGTTATCTATGTATAAAACACGTTTCTTTCTTTGCTCACTTCAGTTACACCTTTTTTCCAGTTTGTCAGAACCCTATATCTAAGGTGTATCACAGCGTAGCTATTCCACACGTGTACCCCGATTACAACGGCTATCGTTGTGTTTGCTTGGTTCTTTACGAGGGTTTCGTTATTCACTTGGCGCTGCCTCTCCCTTTTAGCCAATTTGTTGTGGTTTCTCTTTTTAAGACGGCTGATGGAGTCCTCATCAGCAAAGGGTAGGGATTTTCTGTGAGGAAAACGAATGAAGATTACTAGGTTTTGGTTACCATCACTTCGGTTTCGTATGTGTGTCTCTTACGAAACCTTTTGAATGTTTAGGGTTTTGAGCTTCCGATTTCGGTGGTATCCTATGATGGCGACGGTGATTTTGTATGTTTGTCACCCTTTTCTACGGTATATTTGATGCTTGTTGTGTTTTTTATTCCATGTGATCGTCCTTACGTACCCTTTTCATCGATTAGTGTTTTTGTCATTCCTGTATTTGTAGATCTGAATGAAAAAAGGATGATGATATCGGCGTACTGAGTTTCGAATATTGATGTGTTGTCAAACAAATCAAGTTTAATTGTTAATTAGTAAACTTTTAGTTATTTATCTTGCATTTTTAGTTTGTTTTAGCTATTACTTGGTATAATTGTGTTTGGCAAGTGTCATGTGCTAAATACAGAGAAAATGGCTTAAATGAAGAAGATATGAGTATACGAGTAAAAGGAGAAGAATAAATCAAGAAAATATGATTTTTTTTTACTCTTCAAGGTACACGGAGATCAAGAAAGCCACACGTGAAGGTATAGTTTGACTAATTATCTTTAATGATTTCTGGTAATTACTATTAATGTCATCCGACTAATTTCCCCTTCGCGGTACGCAAAGGACTAAGGGAAAATGTTTGCGAGTTGCGAAGGCCTGAAAGTCCAGCAAAAAGCCCATGTTTTATGATAAAACCTAATTTAGTCGTATAGGTTTGTTATCTTCGACTTCCAGAACTGTTCTAGGGCAATTTGGAGAGCCTTTTGCAGATCTTAATCATCCGGTTTGAGAGGATGCAATCCGAATCAAGAAATAAAGTTGTCATAACTACAAAGAGTAGCTAATCTTCTTGTGGTTCTCTCTGGGTGAATGATTTGGATGGTTTGTAAGGTTTAATGTGGTTAAGACATAGTATTTGGATTGAATTTTGTGAATGCCTTAAGTTCTTTTGGATTCAATTGTATGTATGTTTGACTGATTTGAACAATTTGGTTTAATTGCACCAATACAAACTGCCACCGTTTCTTGGTTTTCTTGCACTGGAAAGAATTTAATCTTATGTTTTTTGTGGTGATATTAAATTGGGTTGAAATACTTAAACAAAATCATGTCTATGTGATTTCCTAGCTAGGTTAAACTCTGATTAGTTTTTCAAACTACCAATTGAAAACCCGAAGTAACCGTTTTTAATTTTAATTGTTTTCCTAGTTCAACTTACTTCGTTTTTACAAGCAAGCAACAACTTCACAATCAATTTCATAAAATCAATCTTAGTTTAGTTGTTTAGTTTAATCGGTAATTCATAACTATCATTTCCCACAAACTCCATGTGGGTAGATAACCTAATTCCCTGTATTGCAATCTTTGTAGCTAAGGAGTTATTATTTAATTTTAAATTAGGACTCGTCACGTGATCAATTATTATCTCTTTGGTTTCCTCTGCCTCATTCTTGCCGACCTTTTGATCAGTTAGAGTTTCTATCGGATCTATGATGAGTTCATAGATAACTAAACACGAAATGAAGATGTCACATTAACGTAACAAGGTTGGAGAATGTTAAGAGAGAAATCAGAGAAGAAGTATTACAGCTCAAAACTAGGGCATCTTTCCCATTACTTGCTCACATATGTTCGTAACAAGTCATTAGGACATATTACAATTAGACCTTCATAGTTATACACTTTACATAATAGTCCCTATACTATTTATCCCGTAAGAATACTCCCCCATAAAAGATTTTTGTCCCCAAAAAATCATAATAAGGAGAAAAAACTTAACCAACTATCTAAACAGATGTTTGATAACCGAGTACAAAAATCTGAATTATGGAAACATAGGTTGTGTGGCCTTCAAATGTTTTCAACTGACAAGTTCCAACCCAAAAGAACAATAGAAGCAAACTTTTTTTAACCAAAAGCCCCATCTTTGACACATATTGCTAACATGGTTTCCATTCAAACATTTCAAGCTTCACCAACTTAAACTCCTTCACGCCATTGTTGAACCATACAATTAAATCAATTTTACCCAAGACAACCTCCTCCTATGTCCTTTTTAATTGAATTAATAACTTGTCTTTGTTGGTTATATCAATAAGGTCCACCATTGATGTTTGCATCCCAAGATTAGAAGTATTAATTTGTATGTTCAAACGATCAACCAAAACTTGTAAGTCTACACAAGTCATTTTCAAATCTCCCTCACCAATATCTGTTTGCTTCTGGTTAAACTTTTCAAGCTACCTATAGCCTTGATTATTGTTTCTTGGTTATTCTTGACTTGTTTTTTCCTTCTTTTTATCTTCCAGCAAGATAATAACATATCTACAACAAGCTTATATACGCATTTGTATTCTGTATGCCACTTTTCGAAAGAATTAATCCATGAAGTGCTTATAATCAAACACCCCCCCCCCCCTCTATACACCACACTTACAGCCAATTGCACGAAATTCCACAACAAGTGAATCTCTTGTCTCAAATGAAGGTAACAAATACCCTAATCTATAATACTCTAAACTAGGCCATGGTATCAATTGGAATAGAATCTTTTAAGGTATGGATTTGAACACATAGCATCCAAAACAATATCACTTAAAACATGAGTAACTGACTTTGTTTGACCATATATTGTGTCATTCGGAGTCACGATAGATGAGATACAATATGATTGCTCATTCCCTGTTATTGGTTTCTCCGTTTGGTGCAATTTGAGTGGTATCATCTGCTCAAACTGTTACAGAGTGCAACAATTTGATTTCTCATTGTTTTGTAAGTATTTAATTTCATCTTCCTTTGAATTATGAGCTAAGATTTTATTTGACCATTAACATTCCCAGACATTTCATCAACACCTTGTGGTCAACATCTACTTTCGCAAGTTTGAAGGGAAAACAAGATCCAAGATCCCATTCATTATCAATAGTGACAATAGGACTAGTTTGATATTGTAGAATATGATTACTTACATCAATTGTTCCTTGTTGATCATGAACTTCTAAAGTTCCATCTACCTCTACTTCCTTTCCATAGAATTTTGGAATTTCTCCTTCACTCATCTTGTTCAATCGATTGGTATTGACTTCTTGGTTATCTTGATCGAAACCCTCATGCTTCAATTGATTGATTCCACATTCATTCTTGTCCCTAATCGTTGAATCCTCTTCATTCTTGTTTTCGGTAGTTGGATTCCCGTTCAACTTCGCTATTTTGCTTGTTAGGCTGATCAATGCGAACTCAATATTGCTGAATTCTTGATCCGTTTTCTGCATATAATCATCTAGTCTTGAAAGTATGGTTGTTTGATCATCAAGCGTCTTCTTAATTGTGTTGTCGTTCTCCAATTCAACATGATTTCTTGTTGCCATTGTTGTAGTTGATTGCTGGTGATTGATCGCAAGTGAGATACGTTGAATTCCGATGGAATTATGGAAAAAATGGTTGAAAGAACAGCAAAATGGTGATAAGGTTATTTATTGTGGTGGTCGTCGAAATGTGGTGGTTAACGGCGAATTATGGTGGAAGAGTGGTGATAGAATGGTCGGAACATCCAAGGTTCGACTGCTCTGATACCAATGTTAAGAGAGAAATCAGAGAAGAAGTATTACATCTAAAAACTAGGGCATCTTTCCCATTATCGGCTCATATGTGTAACTCTGGTCAGCCTTTTCTGTTATCTATGTGTAAAACACGTTTCTTTCTTTGCTCACTTCAGTTACACCTTTTTTCTAGTTTGTCAGAACCATATATCTAAGGTGTATGATAGCGTAGCTATTACACACATGCACCCCGGTTACAACGGATTTCGTTGTGTTTGCTTGGTTTTTTACGAGGGTTTCGTTATTCACTTGGCGCCGCCTCTCCCTTTTAGCCAATTTGCTTTGGTTTCTCTTTTTAAGACGGATGATGGAGTTCTCATCCGCAAAGGGTAGGGATTTTCGTTGAGGAAAACGAATGAAGATTACTAGGTTTTTGTTGCGATCACTTCGGTTTCGTATGTGTGACTCTTACTAAAACTTTTGAATGGTTAGGGTTTTGAGCTTCCGATTTCGGTGGTATCCTATGATGGCGACGGTGATTTTGTATGTTTGTCACCCTTTTCTACAGTATATTTGATGCTTGTTGTGTTTTTTATTCCATGTGATCGTCCTTACGTACCCTTTTCATCGATTAGTGTTTTTGTCATTCCTGTATTTGTAGATCTGAATGAAAAAGGGGTGATGATATTGGCGTACTGAGTTTTGAATATTGATGTGTTAAACAAATCAAGTTTAATTGTTAATTTGTAAACTTTTAGTTATTTATCTTGCATTTTTAGTCTGTTTTAGCTATTACTTGGTATAATTGTGTTTGGCAAGTGTTCATGTGCTTAATACAGAGAAACTGGCTTAAATGAAGAAGATATGAGTATACGAGTAAAAGGAGAAGAAGAAATCAAGAAAATATGATTTTTTTTTTTTTTTACTCTTCAAGTTACACGGAGATCAAGAAAGGTACACGTGAAGGTGTAGTTTGACTAATTATCCTTAATGATTTCTGGTAATTACTATTAATGCCATCCGACTAATTTCCCCTTCGCGGTACGCGAAGGACTAAGGGAAAATGTTCGCGAGTTGCGAAGGCCTGAAAGTCCAGCAAACAGCCCATGTTTTATGATAAAACCTAAGTCATATAGGTTTGTTATCTTCGACTTCCAGAGTTGTTCTAGGGCAATTTGGAGAGCCTTTTGCAGATCTTAATCATCCGGGTGGAGAGGATGAAATCCGAATCAAGAATTAAAGTTGTCATAACTACCAAGAGCAGCTAATCTTCCTGTTGTTCTCTCTGGGTGAATGATTTGGATGGTTTGTAAGGTTTAATGTGGTTAAGACTTAGTATTTGGATTGAATTTTGTGAACGCCTTAAGTTCTTTTGGATTCAATTGTATGTTTCACTAATTTGAACAATTTGGTTTAATTGCACCAATACAAACTGCCATCGTTTCTTGGTTTTTCTTGTACTGGAAAGAATTTAATCTTATGATTTTTTGTGGTGATGTTAAATTGGGTTGAAAAACTTAAACAAAATTATGTCTATGTGATTTCCTAGCTAGGTTAAACTCTGATTAGTTTTTCAAACTACCAATTGGAAACCTGAAGTAACCATTTTTAATTTTAATTGTTTTCCTAGTTCAACTTACTTCGTTTTTACAAGCACGCAACAACTTCACAATCAATTTCATAAAATCAATCTTAGTTTAGTTGTTTAGTTTAATCGGTAATTCATAACTATCATTTCCCACAAACTCCATGTGGGTAGATAACCTTATTCCCTGTATTGCAATCTTTGTAGCTAAGGAGTTATTATTTAATTTTAAATTAGGACTCGTCACGTGATCAATTATTGTCTCTTTGGTTTCCTCTGCCTCATTCTTGCCGACCTTTTGATCAGTTAGAGTTTCTATCGGATCTATGATGAGTTCATAGATAACTAAACACGGAATGAAGATGTCATATTAACGTAACAAGGTTGGAGGATGTTAAGAAAGAAATCAGAGAAGAAGTATTTCAGCTCAAAACTAGGGCATCTTTCCCATTACTGGCTCATATATGTTCGTTACAAGTCATTAGGACATATTACAATTAGACCTTCATAGTTCTACACTTTACATAATAGTCTTTATACTATTTATCCCGTAACAATACCACCCCCATAAAAGATTTTTGTCCCCAAAAAATCATAATAAGGAGAAAAAACTTAACCAACTATCTAAACAGATGTTTCATATGAACCAAGTACAAAAATCTGAATTATGAAAACATAGGTTGTGTGGCCTTCAAATGTTTTCAACTGACAAGTTCCAACCCAAAAGAACCATAGCAGCAAACTTTTTTTAACCAAAAGCCCCATTTTTGACACATATTGCCAACCTGGTTTCCATTCAAACATTTCAAGCTTCACCAACTTAAACTCCTTCACGCCATTGTTGAACCATACAATTAAATCAATTTTACCCAACACAACCTCCTCCTATGTCCTTTTTAATTGAATTAATAACTTGTCTTTATTGGTTATATCAGTAAGGTCCACCATTGATGTTTGCATCCGAAGATTGGAAGTATTAATTTGTATGTTCAAACGATCAACCAAAACTTGTAAGTTTACACAAGTCATTTTCAAATCTCCCTCACTAATATCAGTTTGCTTCTGATTAAACTTTTCAAGCTGCCTATAGCCTTGATTATTGTTTCTTGATTATTCTTGATTTATTTTTTCCTTCTTTTTATCTTCCAGCAAGATAATAACATATCTGCAACAAGCCCATATACGCATTTGTATTATGTATGCCATTTTTCGAAAGAATTAATCCATGAAGTACTTATAATCAAACAACCCCCCCCCCCCCCCCCCCGCTATACACCACAATTACAGCCAGTTGCATCATATTCCACAACAATTGAATCTCTTGTCTCAAATGAAGGTAACAAATACCCTAAACTAGAATACTCTAAACTAGGCCATGGTATCAATTGGAAATAGAATCTTTTAAGGTATGGATTTGAACACATAGCATCCAAAACAATATCACTTAGAACATGAATAACTGACTTTGTTTGACCAGATATTGTGTCATTCGGAGTCACGATAGATGAGATACAATATGATTGCTCATTCCCTGTTATTGGTTTCTCTGTTTGGTGCAATTTGAGTGGTATCATCTGCTCAAACTGTTACAAAGTGCAGCAATTTGATTTCTCATTGTTTTGTAGGTATTTACTTTCATCTTCCTTTGAATTATGATCTAAGATTTTATTTGACCATTAACATTCCCAGACATTTCATCAACACCTTGTGGTCAACATCTACTTTCGCAAGTTTGAAGGGAAAACAAGATCCAAGATCCCCTTCATTATCAACAGTGACAATAGGACTAGTTTGATATTGTAGAATATGATTACTTACATCAATTGTTCCTTGTTGATCATGAATTTCTAAAGTTTCATCTACCTCTACTTCCTTTCCACGGAATTTTGGAATTTCTCCTTCACTCATCTTGTTCAATCAATTGGTATTGACTTCTTGGTTATCTGGATCGAAACCCTCATGCTTCAATTGATTGATTCCACATTCATTCTTGTCCCTAATCGTTGACTCCTCTTCATTCTTGTTGTCGATAGTTGGATTCCCGTTCAACTTCGCTATTTTGCTTATTAGTCTGATCAATGCGAACTCAATATTGCTGAATTCTTGATCCGTTTTCTGCATATGATTATCTAGTCTTGAAAGTATGGTTGTACGATCATCAAGCGTCTTCTTAATTGCGTTGTCGTTCTCCAGTTCAACATGATTTCTTGTTGCCATTGTTGTAGTTGATTGCTGGTGATTGATCGCAAGTGAGATACGTTGAATTCCGATGGAATTATGGAAAAAATGGTTGAAAGAACATGAAAATGGTGATAAGGTTATTTATTGTGGTGGTCGTCGAAATGTGGTGGTTAACGGCGAATTATGGTGGAAGAGTGGTGATAGAATGGTCGGAACATCCAAGGTTCGACTGATCTGATACCAATGTTAAGAGAGAAATCAGAGAAGAAGTATTACATCTAAAAACTAGGGCATCTTTCCTATTACCGGCTAATATATGTTCGTTACAAATCATTAGGACATATTACAATTAGACCCTCATAGTGCTATACTTTACATAATAGTCCCTATACTATTTATCCCGTAACAATTCTCCACCCATAAAAGATTTTTGTCCCCAAAAATCATAATAAGGAGGAAAAAATACTTAACCAGCTATCTAAACAGATGTTTGATATGAACTGAGTATAAAAATCTGAATTATGAAAACATAGGTTTTGTGGCCTTCAAATGTTTTCAACTGACAAGTGCCAACCCAAAAGAACCATAGAAGATTAGAGGCAAACTTGTTTTGACCAAAAGCCCCATCTTTGACACATATTGCCAACCTGGTTTCCATTCAAACATTTCAAGCTTCACCAACTTAAAATCCTTCACGCCATTGTTGAACCATACAATAAAATCAGCTTTACCCAAGACAACCTCCTCCTTTGCCTTTTTTAATTGAGTTAATAACTTGTTTTTGTTGGTTATATCAGTAAGGTCTACCGTTGATGCTTGCATCCAGAGATTGGAAGTATTAATTTGTTTATTCAAACAATGAACCAAAACTTGTAAGTTTGTACAAGTCCTTTTCAAATCTCCCTCACCAATATCTGTTTGCTTCTGGTTAAACTTTTCAAGCTGCATCATAGCCTTGATTATTGTTTCTTGATTATTCTTGACTCGTTTTTTTCCTTCTTTTTATCTTCCAACAAGATAATAACATGTCAGCTACAAGCTCATATACACATTTGTATTCTGCATGCGACTTTTCGAAAGAATTAATCCGTGAAGTACTTATAACCAAACACCTTCCCCCCCCCCATACACCACAATTACATCCAATTGCATCATATTCCACAACAGTTGAATCTCTTGTCTCCAATGAAGGTAACAAATACCCTAAACTAGAATACTCTAAACTAGGCCACGGAATCAATTGGAAATAGAATCTTTTAAGGTATGGATTTGAACACATAGTATCCAAAACAATATCACTTAAAACATGATTAACTGACTTTGTTTGAGCAGATATTGTGTCATTTAGAGTCACAATAGATGAGATACAATATGATTGCTCATTCCCTATTATTGGTTTTGTCACACCCCAACCGATTGCAGAATACATCGAGGCGCGACTTGTGCTAGATTGTTCAAAGACTTTATGCTACTAGAATTGTGACAATATAATTTAAAGGATTTCGTTTTATAACATCATAAGCAAAGAAGTAAAAATTGTTCATAAAGGAAATATGACATTCATAACAAAAAAAAGAAATTTAAAGTGGTGCGTTTCTAAGTCCAATCCTAACGAATTTCTTGAATCAACGCATCATATATTTCTTGCAACATGTACAAAATATCTTGTCAACACATAAAGCATTGGTGAGCATACTAGTTTTTGAATACATATATTGTAATAAAATATTTTACTCAAATCATCATGCTATAGTTTTGCACATACGGAATCATACAAAAGGCATGATCAATACGCGGTGGCACTGCTTGACCTAACACCGTAGTGATAGGTCGTTAAACTTAACATGACCCAGATAGGGGGCGGTGTGCTACTCCTATAGCGCTATACATGTAAGGTGGGTTGTATGCTAAGCGGCATTTGTATTTTAAAATTTGATTTCTAGCATGGCATAGCATATAAGCATGTTTGGTAGATTGAGCATGTGAATATGAAAGCTTTTAGTGTGTTTGCATATGGTACATGTTGAGCCCCAAAAGTGTTTAAAGAGTAAAACGGGGACAAGTATGAACTCACCTTACGGTGCATTTAGCTAAGTTCCCGTTAAGAGTCTTGAGAGAATTTTAGCTCCGGTTAAACTAGAGTTGAAAAGGAATGGATTTAGATTCAGAGGAAGATTCAAGAGTACAAGGAAGTCATGCATTGCCTTTAAGGCGAACCAAAACACAAACTATCATTAAGATGATTCGGATGATCAAGAGTTAGAGTTAACCAAGCACAAAACCACCATAAAGGCGATTCGGATGGTGAGAGTTAGAGTTAGGAATGTGAATCCACCTTAAAGTGTTTCGTGTCATGACCATTTTGTTTATAGATTAAACATGGGTCTTAGACAAGGGATTTTCCAATTCTTGTATGGAACGAATCCGAGTTACAAGAAGGGTCAAGAGATTGGTTAGGTCGGGATGTATCCACAAACCTTCCAAGTTATTAGATTAATAGAGTTTTAAAAGTATATATTCTAGTATTTACATAATATAAGTAGGAGATTAAAGTAGAGTATGGTGACTTTGTTTGGATGAGCCTTGGCTTTCCTTTGTCGACCATTAACCATAACACAAGTCCATCCAACATTGTGTTGTTAGTGAACTCGGTTGGTATCACTACAAATAATATCCTAGTGCATAAAAACAATAGAAGATACCACCTTTGAGGCCTCCATATGGTGTCCTGCTCATGTTTATTTTCCTAAGCAACTTGCAGTAAGGTCCTAGAGGTTTACCCAAGGGGTTAGAAGAAAAGAAGAAGTGAGAAAAGTGAAAGGAAAATGGAGTTTAAGGCGTTGGAACTTACTGTTTTGAAGCAGAAAGTTCGCCTTACTTTCTTGAAGATTAGAGAGGATATGGGAGTGATTTGGGATGGAAAAAGGGTCGGGAAATGAAGGAGAGGGGGTATGTATATTTGAGTTAAGAGGTAGTTGAGAGTGAGTTAGGTGGGAGTTGCATTAAAAAAACGAGTTGAAGCATGATGCTGTTAGAAGGGGGTCGTCGCGCTACGTGACGGGAAATCAGTTACTGGTCACGCGACGGACCAGGGGTTTAGGCCCAAAAATGTTTTTTTTTGTTGGGCTTGGCCACTTGGTTTTGGACATGTTTTTGGGTTAAAACTTAAGGTTTAAGCCCATTTTGACATGTTTTTGGATTGGGCTTGATTCCTAACTCGTATGGGTTCGTTTATGCTTCGGTTTAGTGTTAGAATTCGGTTTTTAAGAGTAAAAATGAAACATGAATGTATTAAATTGAATATGCATAATTGGTTATGAATAAGTGTATTTGACTAAAAAGTTTTCCGATGATCATAAGCTCAAGATTACAAGGGGATAAAATGGAAAATTACAAGAGTACAGGGACTAGAATTGAAAATGCAAAAAGTACGAATGTTATAGGTTTCTCCGTTCGGTGCAATTGGAGTGATATCATCTGCTCAAACTGTTCTGGAGTGTAGCAATTTGATTTATCATTGTTATTTAAGTATTTCGTTTCATTTTCCTTTGAATTATCATCTAAGATTTTATTTGTTTCACCATTAACATTCCTAGACATTTCATTGAACACCTTGTGGTCAACATCTACTTTTGCAAGTTTGAAGGGAAAACAAGATCCACTATCCCCTTCATTATCAACAATGACAATAGGACTAGTTTGATGTTGTAGAATAGGATTATTTACATCAATTATTCCTTGTTGATCATGAATTTCGAAAGTTTCATCTAGCTCTACTTCCTTTCCACGGAATTTTGGAATTTCTCCCTAACTCATCTTGTTCAATTGATTGGTATTGACTTCTTGGTTATCTTGATCGAAACCCTCATGCTTCAATTGATTGATTCCATATTCATTCTTGTCCCTGATCGTTGACTCCTCTTCGTTCTTGTTTTGATAGTTGGATTCCCGTTCAACTTTGCTATTTCGCTTATTACTCTGGTTAATGTCAACTCAATATTGCTGAATTCTTGATCCGTTTTCTGCATATGATCATCTAGTCTTGAAAGTATGGTTGTATGATCATCAAGCGTCTTCTTAATTGCATTTGCGTTCTCTAGTTCAACATGATTTCTTGTTGTCGTTGTTGCAGTTGATTGCTGGTGATTGATCGCTAGTGAGATAGGTTGAGCTCCTATGGAATTCTGGAAAAAATGGTGATAAGGTGTTTTATGGTGGTGGTCATCGGAACGTGATGGTTAATGGCGGATTATGGTAGAGGAGTGGTGATAGAACGGTCGAAACATCCGAGGTTCGACTGCTCTTAAGAGAGATATTAGAGAAGAAGTATTACAGCTCAAAACTAGGGCATCTTTCCATTACTTGCTCATATATGTTCGTTACAAGTCACTAGGACATATTACAATTAGACCCTCATAGTTCTACACTTTACATAATGGTCCCTATACTATTTATCCCGTAACAGAGGATGGCAGATGTTCATCTGCGAACTCCCGTGCAACCATGGTAGTGTCATTATTTTGGAAACTCTAAGCCTTTTTTTTAACGGCCAACTAAATATCACCTGAACTGTTAGTGGGTTAGCACTTGACAAATGGCTACCCACTGGGCACCCCAAGTCCACCAAGCCACCAATTCGGGGGAAAACCTGCCGCTCGAATGCCCACTGCAGTAAAACCCCTTTGGATCGGATTCGAACTTGAGACCAAGTAGCCTCAAGCCCTTATCTTCATTTCCCCATACCACTCCACCAAATGGTGGATGGTTGAAAACTCTGAGCTTTACCCAAGAGTTTTTTGCCAAGATGTTTACCCTAGAGCGACATTAATGAATATTTGTCCCGTAGATTTTTTATGTGAAGATAAAGGGTTCCAGATATCATTGATTCACTTTGAGATTGAAGGAAGTCATGAAAAATTAGGGTTCAAGGTATTGAAAAGATGCGATGCTGAAGCGAATGGAGAAGAAAGGAATTAATAATTTAACATAACATTATTTGGGTTGTTAATGAGTATACGAAGAGGATCTGATTTTTGCGTTTTATTTCACAAGTCATTATTTTGTTCATGTGGGCTAGGCTAGGATATAAAAGCAAAGACAGTTGTATTGAATTCATAGCTTGCTTTTGTCACTGTCTCTTTGTGTTGTTATTAGTTTTCACACTACCATTATTAAAATAGTTATTATTATTTTTGTATATTATAATTAATACTTTTATTATTTTTTTTTGTTCTCTATCTATCGTTTAACAAACATGTTGATATCTTTTTCGATTTACACACGTGTTGGATCACACTAATTGTATTTTAAAGCAAAAAATCGTTACCCGGGACTGTGCAATTTTAAAAATAAACGAACATTACAATAATTTTTAAAAAGTGCACTCACCAATTTTGTATACATGCAATGTACAATGGTTTCAACGTGATAAATATGCAAGGAAGAAATATGACAATATAAATGACCCAATTGCAAGTTGAAACAAGGATACGAAGTCCCATGCTTACTTCCTTAATGTTGGTCACAATTTTTTTTAAAGGCTAATTTATTTAAGACACCAAACTAGCGAGTAACTAGTCACAAAGTGCCCTCATCTTGTGGTGGAGTGGCATTTAGGTGAAAAGCGAATATAGGTAGCGTTAGTTCGACTCATATGAGAGACGATGTTTACCGATTAGTCCACTGTCGTGCCTTCGGGCGGGTGAAGGTCAGGTTTCTGTGCATCTAGGAGAGCCAAGAGGATGGCGGCGGTCGAGTAGTCGTTCTTGATCCGTCACCGCCACATCTTGTTCATTGATTTGACTTTATCAATTGTCTATTGTTCTTCTTACAATTTTTATGATAATTCTTTTATTTGATGCTGTATACGTGTGGGTGGAGTAGTTGTATGAATTAGTTTTTCATGCGAAGTGCACAAAGTATTTTGGACGTGATATGCGTATATTAGGCTAGGGTATAGCCCAAGTGTTTTTAGACATGCCATTATAATGGTTTAGATGAATCATTATACCTGCATAAGTCATTCATGTATCAAACCTATAAACTTTGGACACACCATTATACATTAGACGCACAGTTATAGTTCAACACTTTAGATGCACCGTTATATCATCATTCCTAATAAATAGTTGTTTTTTTTTTTAAATATGATTATACTGTAGTGAAATATAATATTGCGCACCATTTCAATCTTTAACATTGTTCCTCTTGTCCTTTTTTTATCCTTTCTTATAATTAATAGTAGTGTCCACCACTTCATTCTCTAACTTTAAATTAATAACTAGTTTTAGACCCAGCAAGTGTTATAACACGTTAAATCCAATCATTTTCAGTTTAATAATATGTACGTTTATGCTTTAATTACCTATACTTTACTACAACTTAAAATAATGATTCTAATTTAATGTTGTCAACCGTGTGAATTCTAGATTTACACACACATTGAAGCCAGAGACGCAGGTGGATACAACACAGGGAACATAGAGACTCGATGAACAATTTTTAAGAATTAGACTCTATCAATATTTTGGGCCAAAACACATAGACTTGGCATTTACATATTTCTCCTTGTAAAACACATGACTTGACATTTTCCATATATATGTGCAATAAATGGTTTTATATGCAATATATGCAATAATAGGATATACATAAAAAAACGTATTCTTCTATATATTAAGTATAAGACACTTTAATAGTGTCAATTACTAACCTGCGCACAGTGTATATAATAATTTGATTCCTACCGTTTTTGACTTTTATACTTTTATATACTAAGATTTGTTGGGACTTTTATTTAAAAGGCCTATGCCATCCATTGTAACTCACTGCGACTAAATAAAAAATGTGGGCTCATATTTGGTGAACAATTAATGGGTAATTGTTGGCCTCATATTTGGTGAATAAGTAATGGGACGCGGTTATTGGAATACTTTGGGCTCTAGATAAAGTCAACAATAGGCAACCAAACTGTTGTAATGTTAAAGCTGGTCTGCAAGTTAATGGGCCGCGGGTATTTTTTTTACCCAAGTGTTGTAATGCTAAGGCTGGTTTGCAAAATAATGGGCCGCGAGTATTTTTTTCTTTTGCTCACAACTGTTATTTAATGTTATGTTTAATGTCCACGAAACTCTCAACGCAACAGGAGCTCCTGCAGGGAGGCATGATCTTTAACGACCACCAAACCCTCAACGCAATAGGAGCTCCCACAGTGAAGCGCGGGGAACCAATATATCGTGACTTTATTTGTGTCGCATTCTCGCGGCAACACATGGGTATACTGGTACTGTAACGAACCGATACCGATCGAGTTTGTGTTGCATTCCCGCGGCAACGCGCGGGTTATATGCCCCTCCTGTCCACGGTTACGCGAAAAAATGCAGGAAAATTGTTGCCCATAGTGCTACTAAACAGTTCTGGACAACAAACGTGCCCCGCCGCTTTGCGGCGGGTTAACAAAAACCCTAGTTACTTATTATATTCAAGTAGTTTAACTTTAAATGTTTATTATACTGAAAAAAATTTGATGACCGAGGTAACTTTAATGTAATTATTTATGCAAGCTTCGAATATCTATAAATAAAACGACTTATATAACACGACAAAATGTAAAAATATAAAAAATGACATCGATTTATACTTGAACGCTTCAAAAGAGTATAGAATATAAAATTATAGATGTTGAAGAGAATATGTGGTTAAAGGTCGGAGCTCGGACCATCACAAAAGGGCCGGGCCCGAACCTAACAGAAGACCAGGTTCTAAAACCGAAGCCTAGTCCATCATAAGAAGATCGCAGCTAAGGTAGGACCGAACGTCTAGCTTCGACCATAAGGCCCATGGGCCTGGGCCTGCCGAAGCCCACTCAGGAAAGTATAAATACCTCCCAAAATTTCTTCATTTGGTAACTTGACTTACTTGTACTTTCTGTACTTTTCATACTTACTTTCCACTTCTTAAAACCATACTTATTCTCACGCCGGAGGGTGGTCACAGAGAGACCCTTCCTCTCCCCTGTGACGAGCCTAACGGTGTTTTGTTTTGCAGGTTAATCTCAGATCTACTCAACTGTCATTCTCTCTTATTTCATCTCTCAGATCTGGTCCACCGGACCAACCAAGGGGTAACTTTTTTCCTCTTCAATTGGCGCCATCCGTTAGTTTGCTGTGTTCTTTTCTTTTTTCGAGAAGAGCAGAGTAATCTCTACCCATGACGGCACATTCTGAGGGATTCATAATTGAAGACGTGACAGCAAATGAAGTTAACGACGATCAGGTGGTCATCACCTCGTCGGCACCAGCCATCACCTCCACTGGTACACAGGGAAGTGCTCAACAGTCATCTTTCTCTATTGGTGCTTCGGCTGTTAAAGCAAGTGCCCCACTGATAGAGTTCGATGATGCTTTCCTCCAGAAAAACAGAGAATTATTACTTCGGCTAAAAGAACAGCAAAGTAGGGAGACAGTTTTGCAAAGTGTAAAAACTAATCTATTCTCCACCGGTGGACTTGCTGCTTCGGCAGAGCCAAGCACCGGTTTGGGATCTTTCGCCACTTACTCTACAGCAGTCACCACTATGCAGATCCAAACTCCACAAGGGCCATTGGCATCTTCGGGTTATACTGGACCGATGCAAGTTAGCATGCCCATGTCGGAAAGGATGCCAGTTGTAACAGGGGGAGACGATGAACTCACCGCTCCATATCGCCCTGCTCATATGACGTCGTTCTCCAAGTTCTCTCAAAGAGTGGCAACTGCACCTCTTCCGGTTAAGCTGAAAATGCCAGCCACTGTTAAAACATATGCAGGAACCTCCGATCCAGACGACCATGTCTTTGCATTCGAAGGAGCAGCAGAGATTGAACTATGGCCCATGCCAGCATGGTGCCACATGTTCGCACAAACCCTCACCGGAGCAGCAAGGGTTTGGTTCGATGGGTTATCTGCTGGAGAAATCACCAACTGGATCGAATTTAGAAAGTTATTTCTGATAAACTTTGCAAACCAACGACGATGCTCCAAGGACATCACGGAAGTACATAACATCCGAAGGAAGGATGGTGAATCCTTGGAGGCCTTCATTGATCGTTTCAGCAAAGAAAGTATGCAAATCCATGGTGCAATGGATCAGCTCCGAGTTTCGGGCTTCTGTCATGGAGTTCGAAACAATCAGTTGGTAGAAAAACTACATGAAGATTTGCCAAAGACAATGGAAGTACTCATGGAGCGAGCTAGAGCCTTCGCCAGGGGGAAGAGTGCCTGCGGGCAATCTTCCGAAGGAGATTATAAGAATTCCGGAGGACGCAATGTGTGGAAGAAAGGCTCTCATAACGCAGATCGAAACAGTCACTGGAACAAAAACAGACAGCAGCCATATGATCGGTCGGACCGAAACAATTCTTCTAAGTCTCAAGGCTCTGGAAGAACCACTGATTTAACCAAAACTCCTCGTGACATCTTGTTAACAGAAAATTTGCAGCTCCCTACACCTGCTAAGCAGCGACCCTCGTCCGACCGAAACTCTAAAAAATACTGTGAGTATCACCGAGCAAAAGGGCACAATACTGATGACTGCTGGTCTCTCCGGCAAGAGATTGAAAAAGCGGTCCGGTCCGGAAAGCTTTCCCACCTTCTTAAAGAAGTAAAGGAAGGGAAGCCCGGAGCAATCACCAACACCAATAACCAAGCAGTGATTAATATGATCCAGGCCATCACACCACATGGCATTAAACGCTCCAGCTCTCACCTTGCTTCGTTCATGAGCCAGGTGGGCAAGAGACGCTATACGTATTAGTATTCATATTTTTTAATCAAACAATCTCCAAATATCAAAAGTATTGCGTAACTTTTGGTTCTAAAACAATTTATCTCTGTAACAGGCAATATCATTCCCTGAGGTAACACCAGATCAGTTTCTAGAAGGACCAATAATTATCTCTGCCATCATTGCCGGACATAAAGTTCAGCGAGTCTATGTAGACAATGGCAGTGCTTCGGAGATAATGTACCATCATTGTTTTCAACGATTGGCACCTGAAATGTACAGGTATTCGCAAACATTCGTTCCGATCACATATTTCACCCGAAGCAAATTCTTTCCGACCTTCGGAATAATGGTAATAACCTCTGTTTTAAATGACAACAGGTTTCCATGCCATTAGTCAGTTTCTCAGGAGAGATAATTCAACCCATGGGACGAATCACCCTTCCGGTAACCTTGGGCGCTGAAGGCCGGAGCCGAACGGAAATGTTAACATTTCTAGTGGTAGGAGCTCATTCCGTGCACAACGTCATCTTGGGACGCCCAAGCATGTGTGCCTTCGGAATGGTTGCTTCTTCCATACATGGAGCTATCAAGTTTCCAACAGAAGATGGAATAGCAACTGTTCACACTGAGCAGATGCAAATCGTAGCCGAAATTCGTCAAGCTTCGAGCTCCCAAGCTACTCCAGTCACTCAGGAGTTGTCAGAAAAATGGTCGATTAACCCATGCTTTCCGGAGCAGAAGGTAGTCGAAGCAACTAAAAGGTTCTAAATAACCTTACAAAAATTCTTTGCTTAATCCATTTAAAAAATTGGCAGGTAACTGTTGGTGCACAGCTCCCACCTGACTGTAAAGCTGCTTTATGGAACCTCCTAACTGAGTCCCTAGATTCTTTTGCCTGGCAACATTCGGACATGAAGGGGGTGCCTAGGCACCTGGCCGAACACAGATTGAATGTATACCCTTCGGTCCGACCAGTGCAACAAAAGAAACGAAGTATGGGGCTGGATCGGAACAAAGCTATTGCTGAAGATGTTCGAAAGCTTCTTGATGCAAATATCATCCGAGAGGTTCAATATCAAACCTGGGTGGCGAACCCAGTTCTGGTAAAGAAGCAAGACGGGGGATGGCGAATGTGTGTTGATTTTAAGGACCTTAACAACGCATGCCCCAAAGATTGCTACCCACTCCCCGAGATGGATGTCAAGGTCGATTCACTGGCTGGTTTTCGACTAAAGTGCTTTCTTGATGCATACAAGGGATATCATCAAATTCAGATGGCAACGGAAGATGAAGACAAAACTGCTTTTATCACCGCCGAAGGGCTATATTGCTACACAAAAATGCCTTTCGGCCTTAAGAATGCTGGTGCCACTTATCAGCGATTAATGGACAAGGCATTCAAGAATCAGATCGGAAGAAACATGGAAGTATACGTAGACGATGTGGTGATAAAAAGCAAAGATGAAGCTGACATGATGGTTGATATCCGGGAGACGTTCACTTGTCTCCGGAACATCAACATGAAGCTAAACCCAGCCAAATGTTCTTTCGGCATGGAGGCGGGAAAATTCCTGGGTGTTATGGTTGCTAAGGAAGGAATCCAGGCAAATCCAGAGAAAGTTAAGGCAGTGATGGATTTAAAATCTCCAAAAACAGTCAAAGAAATCCAATCATTAAATGGTCGATTAGTAGCTTTACATCGTTTTCTCTCTAAAGCAGCTGAAAGAACTTTGCCCTTCATGACAGTGTTGAAAAGTAGCTTCGGTAAGAATGATTTTAAGTGGACCGAAGAAGCTGAGCAGGCATTTGGTGAGTTGAAGCAATGTCTTAGTTTATTACCCACTCTCACCGCGCCGAAGCCAGGAGAAATCCTCACCGTTTATTTGGCCGCATCTCAGGGGGCCGTTAGTGCAGTCCTCATGGTACAAAGGCACTTAGCCCAAGTACCAATTTACTATGTTAGCAGGGCCCTCCGGGATTACGAAACCAGATATCCCATGATTGAGAAACTAGCACTAGCCTTGGTCCATGCTTCGAGAAGGTTACGAAGATATTTCCAAGCACATGAAATTGAAGTTCAGACCGATAAAAACATCCAGTATGTTCTCCGAAAGCCGGAGGTTTCCGGTCGATTGGCCAAATGGGCCATCGAGCTAGGAGCCTTCGACCTGACCTTCAAAACCAGAGGTGCCATGAAAGGACAAGCAGTAGCAGACTTCATTGCTGAATTACCAAGTGGTTTAGACCAGTCGGAGGAACAACCTTCGGAAGAAGAAGAACAATCAGAAGCATGGTCTCTATACACCGATGGTGCGTCGGGAGCTGAGGGCTCCGGAGCTGGCCTCGTGTTAATTAATCCAGATAACACTGAGTTTGTATATGCCCTCCGACTCGAGTTCCCAAGCTCAAACAATGAGGCCGAGTATGAAGCATTATTAGCTGGTCTCCGAATCGCACAAAGGTTCGGAGTCAAGAACATCAAAATTCATACCGATTCATTGCTTGTGGTCAACCAGCTTCGAGGAGAATATGAAGCAAAAGATGAAAACATGGTGAAATACCTTCGAAAGGCCCAAGAACTCGTAGCTTCTTTCCAGACGTATAAAGTCTTTCATGTCCCAAGAGAAGAAAATGCCCAGGCCGATGCCCTCAGTAAAATGGCATCGACCAATACGTCCACCTCAACCCAAGACACGAAGATTGAAGTGTTAACAAAACCCTCAATTGAAGAAAGTGAGGTCCTACAAATTAAAGTTCAAGAAGACACATGGATGACTCCCATCCTGAAGCATATCACCGAAGGTTGGATTCCAGAAGATAAAGCCGAAGCTCGAAAGCTGAAAGTCAAATCCCTACAGTACCAAGTTCAAAATGGTCAGTTATACCGAAAGACTTTCCTAGGTCCAGTCTTACGATGCCTTTCTCTCACCGAAGCTTCATATGTTATTAAAGAAATTCACTTGGGTGTATGTGGTATACATGCCGGACCAAAAATGGTCGTCACAAAGGCAATGAACGCCGGGTATTATTGGCCCAACATGCACCAAAGTGCTGTACAAGAACTTCAAAGTTGCCAGGAATGTCAGAGAAACGCTCCGGTCAGTCTTCGAGCAAAGAACAATCTGATCCCAGTAACTGCAGCTTGGCCGTTCCAGAAATGGGGCATCGATATCGTTGGACCATTCCCTAAGTCCACCGGAGGGGTTAAGTATCTGTTGGTAGCTATCGACTACTTTACCAAGTGGGTCGAAGCTAAGCCAATGGGTGACATCACTGGCCATCAAGTAAAAAGGTTCGTTTGGGAAAATATTGTTTGCCGTTTCGGATTGCCACTCTATATCATCAGCGACAATGGGAAACAATTCGCTGAGAATCCCTTCAAGAAATGGTGCTCGGACCTAGGGATTAAACAGCTGTTCTCATCGGTAGCTCACCCTCAGGCCAATGGCCAAGTAGAGAGAGCAAACCGGAGCATAGTCGAAGGAATCCAACGACGCCTGGGTGGTAAGAAGGCCGGATGGGCAGATGAGTTACCCAACGTCTTGTGGGCTCACCGACCCATGCCAAAAACAAGCACTGGTGAAACACCTTTTAGTTTGACCTATGGCACCGAAGCTATGATCCCAGTCGAAGTCGGCATGATCAGCCCTCGAAGGGCCAACACATCAAACAATGATCACTCTCTTCGGCTCAACTTGGATCTCTTGGAAGAAAGAAGAGAAATGGCCTCAATTAGAGAATCTCGATACAAGAAGGAGCTTGAAAAATACTATAATGCCAGGGTGAAGAAACAGTCATTTAAGGTCGGAGACTATGTCTTCCGAAGCAATGAGGCTAGCCGAGCCGAACCTTCGGGGAAATTGGCATCGAGATGGGAAGGCCCCTACCAAGTCACCTCCGTCGGAGAAAGAGGATCATATACCTTGGCTAAGATAGATGGTACTCCAGTCCCCAGAACCTGGAACGGAGTCCATCTGAAGCGGTGTTACATGTGAAAGCATCGGAGGAACGAACCTAATGTTCTAGCTTTTATTTCAATAAATTTAATACGTTTAGTCGGGATGTGACATGCCCCGAAGTTTTTTCTTTGTTCTTGTTTGTAATTCGGGATGTTGATTACCCCGAACTTTTAAGTTGAAGATGGGACGAGTTTTCCCACTTATAATAAAGAAACTTTTTTAGTGCAATCTGTCTATTATGTTGTTCATTAATGTCCGAAAAAAGACAATACTAAATAACACATAGTATAGCAAGAAGGTCGGAACAAAACGTCGTTAAAGTTTTCTAATCCGATCCCACACATAAAACAAGAAAAAACAAAAAAATGTGCCGAAACTCATGATAACAGGCATAATTTGTTAACATGAAACTCGAAGGCCGAATGAGATAAGGCACAATGAAGGTCGAAGCATTCGAACCTATTCTTAAAAATTGCCTCGTAAAAAAAAAAGAAGGAAGGAAGAAATCATGCCTATCTCATATAAAACATAGTACGTGCCGAAGCACGTTGAAATATATATATATATAAACGAAGCATGCAAGATATAAAACATATCGACGTCGAAGAAAGATAAGTTCACCTTCTACTTATTAAAAATCGCCAAGGAAACGGCTTCGGTGGATAGGCTTAATAATCACCGATGCCATAACCAGGCGTACCGAAGGTCAACAAACGACCTTATGGTTTAAAAACATGTACAAAAAACTTGCAAGTACAAATACCTAATTACTGGACCGAAGCATATGGACGCATATCTAGGTCAATACAATAAAAAGTTAGGTTAAGCTTTAGGCTTATTCAAAGCTATGTAGAACCACACCTCTTCGAACCGAAGTAGGATTTTCTATCGAGGCACGAAACAACCTATCAAAGTGGTTCACTAGTAATATAGGGCCAACATGAACCCTCAAAAATATTCAAATGCAAAGAACAAAAACATACATCACATTCACAAAAAACGTACCGAACCAAAAGTGGTCCGGACAAATATCAGGAAACATTGTTTTAAAGTTGCCGTTGTGGCTTACATCATAAAAAAAAACAACACAAACAACTTCAGGACGGAGGAGGCTTGAACAGATCGCCGGAGAGGCCTGCAGCTTTGATCACCTCTAGAGGTTCGGAGAGGAAGCGCCCTGTATGTTGAAGGAATGGAAATTCCAGGGCATCAAATTTGTCCAAAGCATTATTTAGCATCTCATCGGCATTCAGCTTCAGCTTCGGTACCTGCTCCATCGGCATACCCTTTGAGGAGTAATGGTATCCAGCCTTGATGCCTACATTAACACCGCAGGCATTCATTGCGTTGTTAATAGCACCAACCGCTGTCTTAAGCTCTTCACCGGTCTGGATCCTCCGAGCTACGAGCAGCATGCCCTCCGTCATCAGCCATTCTTTCAACTCCAAAAGCTCTTTAACTTGACCGGTCAGCTGAGAGTTCGACTCGGTTAGCTTGGACACTTGGCCATCCATCTCTTTTTTCATTTGATCCAATTGGCTGCGGAACCGGGATGCTTCGACTTCGAACATTTTCTTCTCTAAAAAATAAAGAAAGAGTTAGGAGCATGAAAAACGTAATACAAAATGATCCTAAGTACAAAAAAGAGTTAGAAACTACTACCTTGCACCGCAGCATCCCTATCAGCTTTCAGAACCTCCACCTCCTTCAAAGCCTTCTCCCTCCCCTCCGAAGCAGAAGCTATGGCAGCACTACTTGATTTCACTTGAAGCAAGGCCTGATTCAGCTTCTCTTCCAAGGACTGCTTCTCCCCAACCAAGGCTTCGAGCTTCTTACTCCACTCTCCGACATCCTCTCCTCCGATCAAGGAACTTACCTTCTCTTTTTCTATTTCCAGATCAACCCATCGACGATAAACCTCCGTAACCAAACCGATGGACTGAGCCTGGTTCATCATCAGAGCATCCGCCAACACCAAAGGAGGAGCTCGTCGATGCCTGTGAGCTTCGGCAGGTGTATTCAGATTTAACATCATGGTTCGGGCCGTTAGGGCATCCAGGATCTTATCCCCATTCTTAATATCCCAGTTGGGAACAAACTTCTCCTCAGCAACGGCTGGATCCAAGTCCATCGAATCTACAAAGACAGGGAAATCATCCACTTTAGACTCTGAACCAAACCACAGACGTTCAAGGTAGTCCTTTGGACCTTCATCGTCTGAAGTAAAGTACAGAGGGAAACGGTCTACGTCGTCATCATACTTACCAGGACTGGAAGGTTCGGTCATCGGTGGGTGAGAGTGCAGCGGAGAAGGATTGGGGTGCCTTAGGCTACTCTCGTCAAAAGCAACATGAGGCTCATCCCGAGCAGATTTGCCACCGTCCAAATGATCAGATAAGGTCTCCAACAGAGTGGACGGAGAGGCCTGAACACTAGGAGATATTTCAGTAATGGTAGCGAGAGGGGTTTTTGTCCTCTTCGGAGTTCCCCTAACCTTCTCCCCGGATCCTCCCTCTTCATTCTTCCTCTTCTTCGACGATTTCTTTTTATGCTTCGGCACGACCTCAGTAACAACCGAAGCAGAAACATCCTCGGGCAGTTTGCCAACATCACGTTCGGTCGTAGCCGCAGCTGCTGACGACGACGAACCCCCCACATCAGCCGAAGCACTCGCCTCCGGCTCACGAATCTTAAATGATGGAGCCTTTAAGACTTCCAGAAACGGCTTATCCCCTGGATTTTGTTGCATTGAAGTATACTCGATATCATCGTCCTCAAAGGACTCTAGATGAAGCATGTCAGGAAGCGACATATCTGAAAAAGCAGTAACAAAGCATTGTTAGCAAAAATCTAAGGGTTCACAAAAAATATATATCATAAAAACAATAAAGACGAACCTATGTTGTTTCGTCTAACGATAGGCCATTGATCCGAAAACTCCCAATTCCTACTAACACAACCAATCACAAGCACATGCTCCGGTAAGCGTCTAATATTAAACTTATTAGCCACCAGAGCAGCATACAGATTCTTATCAACTGAGAAACCCTTCGGCAAATCACCCTCCAATGGATCATCCTTCTTCCTCCATACCATGTCTTTAGGAAGGCACAGGTCATCCAACCAAAACCACCTGTCCTTCCAATCCTTCAAGCTGGATACTTCCCATCCCACACACTCCCTATCCTCTTTCCTTACCTCCGACTTCTTATCCTTCGACTGCCTCTTCTCGAAGGTGTACCAGTTCCCGGAACGGTTCAGTCGATAGAAAGCCCTAAAAAGATTCAAATCTGGCACTAAATCTAAGGAACGACAAGACAACTCAAACTGGTTCACCCGGCTCAGGCCGAAGGGTGTCATTTGAGAAATATGAACTTTGTGGAACTGAAGAACTTTCATCAAGAAACGGGTAAAGGGAACCCGATAGTTTGCATAATTACACACCCGAGTGTAAAATGCAAACTTCCCAGGGGGAAGAGGATATACAGGAGTCCTCGGAGCAGGTAGGGTGGGATGAAGATCTACAGGAATCCTAAACTCCTCTACAAATTCATCAAGCTTCGCTTGACTAAGAACACTAAACGACACTAACATATTATCCTTAGGCATGATTAAAAAAGAGGGATAAAGATGAAGATACACACCTTGTTACAGTGGAGAAGACACTTATGAAAGGAAGAACGACGTTCCTGATAACAACCCAAGAAAGGCTCGAAAAAATTGAAGGTAACTGATGAGGAAGATGAATTGTAAAAGGTAAAGTAAAAATGAAATGAGTAAAAAAACCCACTTATAAAGGAAGAAAATGACGGTTGAGATGACCGTCCAATCAGCAGACCCCTCGAGACAACCAAAAAGGGGCACCTGCTATAGTAAACGAGGGGTGAGGTATTGAAAAAGGGTGAATGACAAGACAGCTGTCATCCACTTGCTTAGGTGAATGACAACAGCTGTCATACACCAAGCAAGCCGAAGCCCGAAGGAAACTCAAAAATCAAAAACCGAAAACCCCTGAAAACTCACAAGTCCTTTTTGAATACCGAAGCATTCAAAAAGACTTCGGGGGACTTGAAGAGAATATGTGGTTAAAGGTCGGAGCTCGGACCATCACAAAAGGGCCGGGCCCGAACCTAACAGAAGACCAGGTTCTAAAACCGAAGCCTAGTCCATCATAAGAAGATCGCAGCTAAGGTAGGACCGAACGTCTAGCTTCGACCATAAGGCCCATGGGCCTGGGCCTGCCGAAGCCCACTCAGGAAAGTATAAATACCTCCCAAAATTTCTTCATTTGGTAACTTGACTTACTTGTACTTTCTGTACTTTTCATACTTACTTTCCACTTCTTAAAACCATACTTATTCTCACGCCGGAGGGTGGTCACAGAGAGACCCTTGCTCTCCCCTGTGACGAGTCTAACGGTGTTTTGTTTTGCAGGTTAATCTCAGATCTACTCAACTGTCATTCTCTCTTATTTCATCTCTCAGATCTGGTCCACCGGACCAACCAAGGGGTAACTTTTTTCCTCTTCAGATGTCAAAACAATTTTTGAAATATATTTATTTTTCCATGCATCATATTACATCTGACCAACGCTATACAGTTTATATATTCGAATCCATCATGCATAAAAATACAAGCCATATGCAATTTAATAACTAAAAACACCAATATACGCCAAAAATTGACACGTGGATATCCACAATAACTACTACATTTCCTAACTTACCCTCACCGGCGATCCACTCCGGTGCCGTGAAATCACACACGAGCTCTCTTGAGGGAAGTTAACGTAACTTTAGCCCCTAACGGAGACGCGGCCACCTCAATATCGAACGAATCATACCGCCGAAAGAGTTCAACAACAAACAACCGAGTGATCAACACTACAAAGTCTTTTCCAGCACACTGCTTGTTTGCCACAGTTGGCACCTCCGTTTCTGGTCCGTTAGACCATGCCACGTACTTCAAAAGCTCCTCACCCGCTCCCACAAAACGGTCTGGCACGAACTCTTCAGGTCGGTCAAACACTTTAGGATCCTTGGTCGCAAATGGTTGGTACCCGAACAACATTTCCCCTTCTTTGACTTTGAATACGGCGTCGTGTGACTCGATTGTCAAGTCACGTTTTGCCTTTCCGTATTGCAACGCCACAGGTGGTTCAATCCTGCGTACATAATTAGACAGAACATATTAGTTACGAGTATATAGTCCAAATAATATATAGTTACGGTTTATTGTAAATAAAATATATTAGTTTTCATTACTTATAATAACATATTAGGTACGAGTATATATTAGATGTTATATATTAGATATAAGAATATATTAGTTACTGTTAATTTATATATATAGTTGATTAATAATAATACGTTTATTAATAATAATAATAATAATAATAATACCTGAGTGATTCGTACACGACAGATTTCATCAACGGCATCTGCTCCATCGCGGCCATCGTGACCTTCCCTCCGTGATCCTTAATAGCACCTCGGATCTCCGCGGCCAATTGAGTATGCAAATTAGTCCCAGCCCGACCGATCCATTTAAGCGTGTTAGGAAACAAAATCTTGATCCCGCCAAACGTATTAAAACAAATCGTGAACAAAATATTGTGAACCGCTTCTTCCTTCGAAATCCCCAACGATTCGGCATGTTCGATAATAGGACCCGAAAACGATTCGAAAAACTCATAAAGTTTGTTATAATTTTTCTTTATAAGCGCGGGCGGGAGCCGAAAAGTATGGAGGAGCGGCTCCTCAACGAACCACGGAAGTCCAAGACGGAGTAACGGCCCGAGGTTAAATAATACCCACATGCTAATTAACTTCGGGCCGTCTTTCCCGATCTTGGTATCTTCCGGGTTGGTTTCCAAATACGCCCGGCCTAGAAACCGAAACGCGGCCTGTTCGCCAACGTCGTTGAAAAGGGCTTTACCCTTTCGGGCCAGCTCGGATTCGAGCCCGTTAAAAAGTTCGGTATAAGTGGTTTCGAATTGGGGTAAGACTCTTCTGATGGATGATTTAAGCATGAAAAAGACCATGTTTTTTAATGGGGCGTGTTTGGGTTCAGATGGGTCCAGATAGGAGAGGACACGGTGGCCGCCCGTGAGGTCGGTGGAGGGCATGTAAGTACCGGTGAATAAGTCTTTCTTTTCGACTTTAGACACATCGAAAAGGGTTGGGAAGCTTTTAGCGTCGAGTAAAACGACGACGTTTGGGTTGTTGGAGATGAATGGGCCGGGTGGCATGTTGGCCCGAAACACCGTTGACTGGTATTTATGTACCCGTGATTTAAAATACTCGTCACGGCCACCTGGACCGTAAAAGTATTCGAACCGGTCTTTAAGTGGTTGGTAGAAAGGAATGCCGTATGAGCCAGGGATTGGCCGGAGAGGGAGGTTGGTGGTGGTGGTGGTGACGGTGGTGGTTGTGTCGGCGGAGGTGGCGGAGAGTGGTGAGAGAGAGTCTTTGTTAGCTTTGATGAGGTGGACGCCGGTGGTGGTTCGACGGTGCCGGAAAGTTTTAACGGTGTCATTATTCCGGTGGTGGAAAGAAGGGAGACATATAGATGAAGTTGCCATTTGTTGTTTGTTGACTATTTGACCAAATGTTAGTTAGAATGTTTGTGATGAAAGGTAGAGAGAGTTTGGTAGTGTTATATAGAACATTTGAGTGTGGGTGGTCAATGGGTTAATGTTGATTGGTCAATAAACCGACCATGAGAGTACGAGTAAACTAAGAAAACATGGTTGTGCATAATATGTTGTACGTTTGACTTGAAAGAGGTTGAAATTGATCGGTTATGAGGTGGAGTGGCTAAGGCTTTAATAATTGTAACAACGTGGTGCACATTTGTATTTTAGCTTGTTTAATTGTAGTGCACAAGCCATAAAGGAGAAAGTGGGGTTTGTTGGGTTCAAAGAAATAATGATGTGAGCTACTTCAATCATGCCATTTCATGGTGTTTGGGATATTTTTTCATGAGTTAATATTTTTTTGAAACATGAAATATTATAAAAATAATGTTTATAAATGGAAGTTGAATAAAAGCGGTTCTAATAGAAACAATCGGGTTAGGCGCTTCAAGTGCAAGCGGTTATATAGACTTAGCAAGACTAACTAGTTACTGGTAGGAAGTTGTCGCGGGTATTTATGTTTATTGTTGTACGTTGCGTGACAGGTTTCACATAATGTATTTGTAAAACCAAGTTGCTAATATATAACTAATATATCGTGTGACATTGTCGGTTCTTCCTTTTTGATCTATGGCTTATGCAGCTTCCTTTCCCCTTATAAA
This sequence comes from Ambrosia artemisiifolia, assembly GCA_032199755.1. Classification (NCBI taxonomy): domain Eukaryota; kingdom Viridiplantae; phylum Streptophyta; class Magnoliopsida; order Asterales; family Asteraceae; genus Ambrosia; species Ambrosia artemisiifolia. Next base: position 8,765,643 of record CM063521.1, read on the forward strand.
AGCTTCGGTTCTTTGAATCGCTTCTTCCATTGATGTCGGGATCCTTGCATTCAGATCTTCCGCAAGCTGCTTTGTTTTTATCCCGTGTAGAAACCCTGAGATGGTTGGCGTGAGAAAAACTTGTAATCCGATAGGTGAATTTAGAGATTTCGGACGGCTTATACGGTGCACCTAAATCATCTTGCGTGATTGCTTCAGCATTAATAAGGGTTGTAGGTATGGCCGGAAGGATTGGGGGAAAAGTGGATGTTTGGTTGCAAGTGGTTCAGGCATTTTGATGTATCAACTATGCTAACCACGAGGCAAGGGTGGTAGATGTGTCTAGGTTCCCCACAGGTGCCGAAGGTTGAAGTTGAGAATCGGGTTAAATGACTTCATCATCAAATGATAACCGTAAAGCAAGACCTTTGGCTCTCTCTTCTTCAACGTAGTCATTCATCATTTGTCTTAGCTATAAAAAGTTAGACCGCACAAATTCTGGAGACACTATAGGCGGTGTCTCCGGAGGGCCGGTACTCGTTGGTGGTGTCTCGGAAGACATTCTTGTGGGAAAGAGTTTCTTGAGTAAGACTGTTAGTGGGCCCCACGGTGGGCGCCAATTTGTTGAAGTATTATGAGTGTTTGGAATGAATGATTGTATTTAGAAGTCGTGCTACTTCCGAAGGGAGTTAATGTCTTCACCAACCGGGCTAGGCTGGTATTTATAATCATCTTAAATCTCATCGCATTAATTACACGCTATCATTACGACTGCTGGAATAGTGATAGGGTTACTGTTCCGGGCGATCCGGGTATGGCCTTATTATTATAATATTAATATTTTTATAGGTTAAGTTAGTGTTACGCTCTTATTGTGACATCCGTCACCTTCCTCTTTTATAAATGTACACATTTGGTCCCTCATATATTATTTAAAGCTCTTATATAATTATTAGGAAATAAAAATTGTGATTAATAAAATTTTATAATTTTTATGGATGGTCACATTTTATTTTTCCAGCTTCCAAAAAAAAAGAATTTATTTACGATCCGTAAAATGTTTTAAATTTTTTTTTTATTTTTAGTTTCCCTGCGGACCGCGGAGGAATTAAACCTCCCGCGGACCGCGACGCAGCTCCAGATCAGCAAAACCCACTTAGCTTAAAAAACGCGATTTCTGCAATGATTGACGCCTACTTTCGGCCAAGATCGTGCATAATGGACGACCAAACATCCACCAACTCATCCCACTCGCCCATTGTCGTTTATTAGTCATTATTACACCCAATTATTCAAGTTTTTGTTATAAAACCCACTTCATCTTATCACTTATAATCCGTACCTCAAACAAGCGTTTTAACTCAATTAAACACACACACACGTTCATCTTGATTAGTCTATCATTTCTGCACAAGAAACCCCGGTTATTATCTCGCAATCTTGACGAATTGGAAGCTTATTCTTTGGGTTTTAACTCGGTTTTCTTTCTTCTTTTTGAGCTAGCAAAACCGTGAGTTTTTCCAATTACTTTTGCATAATCTTTCATTTATATCAGTAGATTAAAAGCCCTCTATTAGTTGTATCAAACATAGCCTCTAAGGGTTCCAATTGAAAATCTAGGGTTTAGGGTGTTCTTGATAATTTGGGGATTTTTGAATTAAAAGTTTTAAGGACTTTAAAATGCCATAACTCGCTTGTTACTGATCTAAAAATTATGAAACTTTGTAGACTTGTTCATATGACTGACTAGGAGTTTTAGAAAAAGTTTCGGAATTTTTAGAAACCGTTTAGTATTTTTAATCATTTTTAATATGCTTTAATCATGTTTAATTCATATAAATTCGAATATAATGTATTTAAACATGAAATTTACCAGGAATATATTTCAACATGTTAGAATAATTTCCAAGGCATTTTCCCTCTATTTTGATATGATTTCATATGTTATCTCATTTTTATTTGTTAAATTAGTTTTGATCAAATAATATTCATAATAAATAGATTTTTATCAAGAAAATTCTATAAAATTTATTATGAGACCTTTAAAGTCAGTCGACTAAGTTTTTATAGAAACTTTTATTTTTAAAAAGTGTTTAGTATTTATTTAGAATTTATGTGTTATTTATAATATTTAATTCATATAAATTCGTATTTAATTCATTTTATTATGAAAATTGGTGGAAATATATTTTGACATATTATAAACATTTCCACATCAATTTTACTCTGTTATAAAACGTTTTCATACAATATTACATTTTTATTAATAAACTAGTTTTTAAACATATAAAATCTATAATGAATAGATTTTTATCGAGAAAAATTTTATAAAAAATATTCCAAGACTTTTTAAGTCAGAGGAATAAGTTTTCACAGGAGATTTCATTTATAAAACTATTTTTATAATTTAACTCATTTTGTTCATTAAATTAGTTTTGAAACAATAAAATTTATATTCAATAGATTTTATTCACCAAAACCTTTATAAAAATTATTTTCAGTCCTTTGTGGTCAGAATATGAAGTTTTCACAGAAAACTTTATTTGTATAACTATTTTGCATTTTATTCCAAATTTATGTCATTTTGTTAATACAAATTAAATTAATACTTTTATATAATAACTACAAATATTTTCTGAGTTAAATTTATTAGTTTATAAACTTAGAAAATATCACCTTTACAAACTCAAGATTTCTTGTTATTTTATCACCTCATGTATTTATCAATATAATTGTTTATATTTAATAAAACAAATATAAATAGTTATAGTTTATGATTTATCAAACTTATTTCAAATGTCATTACTTATACTATATAACTTGGTAAATATTTTGCAATATTAACCTAAGTTATACACACAAAGCTTTCCATGGATTTTCACCTCGCGACTTACGAACCATATATTTCAACTCGACGCGTTACATTTTGTCATATAACTTAAAAACCCCAAAGTCTAGACTTAACATCCTAGATGCCTTAGATTAGGAACCCTAGACTCTTTTAAGTACAAACACTTATTTTTGGGGCTATTCATGTACACTAAATTCAAATCATTTACAAAGTGCAAATCATTTATAAAGTACAAATCTATTACAAAATGCAATTCTTATGTGTGTTACTTGTGTTCAATGTGTGTACTCATGACTTGTTGACTTTACATGTTCTAGTATTTATCTATGTGTGTTCCAAAGTATCGATCGTGTGGTGGGTTAGCTGCGGTACACCCTATATATAAACACGAACCATACTGTGTTATTTACTTTCATGTCTCAATGTGTGCAATTATTATCAATTATCAGCGGTTGTCGAGCATTACTATTAAAGTAGCAGATTAGCTCCGTGAAATAATATTCCAAGCAATACATATCATTACTGTGTACATATTATATACAAACATTGGTACAACTCTTTATATACAGTATACAACATACGAATTGCTAACGCTTTTCCTACTATACATAATTGATAACATAGGATGGGTAATCAGAAACTAATCATTAAACATATAAAAATTAGTAATAAGAACAAACCAATGATTTAGATCAGACCGGTCCGATGGACAGAACGTTGGAACTGGTCCAAGGGATAGAACATTTGGGCCGATCCGTAGGACAGAATGTTTGGACCGACCCGATGGACATAATACAGAAACAAGTCCGATGGACAGAACGTAAGGTGATGGACCGATCTGATGGACCGGTCCGATTGGGACTAAGGACTAAGGACCATTAGACAAACAATAAAGATGGACAATAACCAGAAGACAAACCAATGACGGCTATTATTCACCGGTACATAGCCGCAATTAATAAAATAATATTACAGACCATACCTTGTCAGGAGGCTACAGTGACGTCCATCACTGTAGACGCCGCCCGAATGATGGCTTGCCATAAATGCGCTGCCCCAACACGCCTATAAATACTAGGTGGTTGAGCGCATTAAAGGGGGAATTAATGACCATCGACAGTTGCTCTGCCTCCGAACCACTCAATCAACCATTAATCATTTCTTATACTTCAACAATAATCAAAACAGGGTATGCTCACCAATACATTTTTGTATTGACATATACTACTTTTCGTACATGTTTCAGGTTATCTTTGAGACGTATTTCTTTAAGCTTTGGACTAGTATTTGGATTTTATTATCATTGTATTTCCATGTTTACTTGTTTTGTTTTGGAACCTTTGTATCACTCGTATTTCCTTTAATGTAATAAACTATTAAATCAATATATCAAGTTACACTTTAGTACCATGAGCTATTGAACAATTGTCACTACGTGACATCCCGATGTTTCCGCCATCGGTCGGGGTGTTACACTTATCCTTTAGGGTATAGCCGTTTTTTGTTGTGCCCATCGGTTATTCCATAAGATTTTGTCCTTTCAGTTTATCATTTGTTTATTTAATTTTTATATGTATTTTATGTTTAGTGTTTATGTTTCTTCGGCCGGACTTCTCAAAATTTCCGATCAATTATCCGATCTGGATCAGGTCCTATGTCATCATTACCTATGTCATCATTACCTAAGTGACTTGGGGTTATAGTCCAATAATAAAAAATCAAATTACAAATCCAAACAACAAAAAATCATGTGTTCTTAGATGAAAAAGAACTTTGATATAAAAAAACTAACAGAGTAAACAATATATGCTTTGACCAAGTATTCAATGTATTAAAAAAAAGACATACAAAAAAATTGACAAAGACCAACTTGTACCACCACCACCACCAAATGGAGCACCACCACCACAAACGTTCCGATCATTAAAAACACCAAAACCATTTCTCACCTTCATACCTTCAATCGAACCCATATCTAGATCTTGAAATCCAGATCTCGTACCACCCCCCTGTTCTTTTTAGATCTGAAACAACACTACCGCACCACTCGCACCACCAACTTCCACAAAGCCACCACTTGCATCTGTACATAGATCAACAATAATTAGTTGCGATATTATAATAAAGGGAAACAAAACTAAACGGAATTTCAATGACAGATTTTAAAAAAAAATAACTGTATACATAGAATATTTCAAAAAATGTTCAAATGACTTTTGATTATATACACTAATTACTTTCATATCAAAAGACATATCCGTTATTTATCCACGTATAAAAATAAATGAAATCCAACATTTTAGCTAACACATTAAAAAAAAAGATATTGTATTTTATGAATCACAGACCAAAGTTTTTCAAGACATTAAAAATAGAAATAAAGTCTCTTATGAGACTAAAGTTTCAAAACATTAAAAATACAAAACTGTGGTACCTGAAAATCATTGTCCAACAATTGTGCTGCTCAGTGCTCACTAACCGTCTCTGGATTTTGGTGGAATTTGAGAAGAAGAGAAATGTAGAGATCTTTATAAGTTAGAGAGATATGAGGAAAGAAAGATGAAGAGAGATGAGATGTGAAGAGAGAGAATGTGTAAAATGTTAAAACATCAAACATGTATAGGAATAATAGAGGTTATGTCAGAAGAAGAAGAAGGATGAAGCTTTTAGCAGGGTGTATGTAATACCTATAATGCCCTTAAATAATTAATTAGTAATGAAGATGTGGACAAAGCTAGACCATTCAAATGGGTTTACATGGTTTTTTCAAGTGGAGGTAGTTTGCAATTTAGAATTGCTCTCTCTCTCTCTCTCTCTATATATATATATACTATTAATAATAGAAACTAATGAATAGTAAAATAACACTATTTTATTCATATTATTTTATTAAAAAATTTTATTATATTATTTATCTATTATTTAAAAACCAACTTTGGGAATAGTAACTTAACGGTGTTACTATTCCTCCGTTAAGTTACTATTTAACCAAAGAAATCGTGTCCGTCCATTTCTTGAGGTCATAATAACTATGGCAATTACGTAATTTTTTCTTTTGTTCGAGGATATATTCGTCATTTTATGTATGAACGCATGACACTTTTGTAGTTGTGCTTTTTATCGAGGGTATATTCGTCGTTTTGTGTGTTAACGTGTCGTTAGTTTCTTTTACTGTGTTAACGTGCCCGCTGCAACGCGCGGGATCTTTTGCTCGTATATACTATTAATAATAGAAACTAATGAATAGTAAAATAACACTATTTTATTCATATTATTTTATTAAAAATTTTTATTATATTTTATACTATTAATTATTATTTTATTCAAAAACTTTATTATATTACATATTATTAATATAAATAAATAAAAGTTTTTTTTCCCGTTTTGGCCACCAACTTTTTTATTAAGTTTTCTTTTTTTCATTTTGGCCCCCAACATAAGGCGTTATTTTACCCGATTTCGCACGGGTTCCGTTTTTGTTCGTTTATTATCTATATATTTAACGACCACGAAATGAATAGTTGTTTCACTATAACGTACGCAGCCGGCCACCGACCACATCTACCGTGCGCCATCTCCACCATGTGCCGCGGACCGCGGGAGATTCCTGGTATTCTCCGCGTAGCCGCTGCCACTTTTTTATTTTCTCATTGTCCAAGGTTAGTCTCTATGCCTTTGTCGGTTACCAAAATCCGCATTAACACGTCATGTGAAAAACGCGCAATGCGCGTATCACCGACCACATCTACCGTGCGCCATCTCCACCATGTGCCGCGTACCGCGGGAGATTCCTGGTAAAATGATGTAATTATTAGGATGCTTACCATAGAAATTTCACGAGCATACGCAATAATTTAGGTGGAAAGTTTATGTATGATAAACTAATATCACAAACACAATGACAATTGATTTAGGTTTGATTTGGAATTTGAAATTTTGCAACGCTATGTCATTATTTAATTATTTTTAAATCATATTGACGCCGTCGCAACGCACGGTTGGATAATAACCTAGTTGGTGTAGATTTAGCATGCTTAGAGATTGTGTGGGTTAGTTATTCTAAAAAAAACTCACTAACTTCTTTTATCTAGAAATTAAATTGTAATAATTTCTAGTTAAAAAAAAAAACACAGCAGCCTTTCCGTCCTCCATTAGTTCCAATCATTATTGATATATTTAGATTTAGATTAGATTTAAAGCATGAAAAATGAGTAAAATCAATAATTTTGTTCAAACGAGAAATCGAGAATGACTGCTACGGCTGGACGGAAGACATGTAGACAGACTGTGGGCCGGTGGCTGCTTTAAAAGTTACAAAATATTGCATACCAACCCTTTTTGTTTGTTCAAATTGCATCATTGATCCCATCAAAAAATTTGGATTGGCTCTTTGACTAGACCTGACATTAGCCTCCGTTAGTCACAAGTCCAAATCTTGAAACTAAAATTACATAATAATAATATACCTTTGTATTTAAACAGTAACCAATGGCAGTATGGTAATATAATTCTTAATTTGTACAGCTGTCTACATTCACCTACACGTGTCTTCTTCTCTTTTCGCTATCTGTTCCTCACACATCTGTCTGACAAACATAAAAACACACATATGTTGAACGAGAGAGAGTGAGCCGGAGAGAGAAGGAGATCAGGGATCTCCTCCGCCCTCGGCGGTGCTCCGACGACCAATCCTTGGAAACACACCCTCATCTCATGTCTTCTGTACACACAAAACACATATCACATGTCTGACTATCCCTTTTTCTCTTTCATTCTTCCTTCCTAATCTACTTACACCAATTAATAAACCATTTGATGATCGGACAATATTGTAGAGAGAGAGAGGAGCAGATCGGTTAGAGAGATGACTTTCCGTCGCCGCCGCACGAACCCTCAACGTCGCCGCCGCTGGAACCCTCAACGTCGCCGCCGCTGGAACCCTCAACGTCGCCGCCGCTGGAACCCTCACCATCCTCTTCATCTTCTTCTGAGGTTCACAGGTTCGATTTCTTACACTTTTCGGGTTAATCCGAGCTTTTGATGACCACAATGGTTTTTTTTCCTATGGTACAGGTTCTGGTCTTAGATGAGTTCAGATTTATGTGTGTTGTATGCTGGTAAATGTTTGGTCTGCTTGAAAAAATTGTGATTCAGTTTGAAAAACAGCCAAAAGTTGGATGAGCTAAATGGTTTCCGTTTTGTTGATTTGGAGATTTTTTTATTTATTCACAAATGTTTTGTGGTTCTTGGTCTTTAATTAGGTTTTTGTGGAGGGTTTAAGAGCTATGAAGACTTCAGTCCCAAAGTTAACTGTGTTGGTACATTTTCTTTTATGTTTTTTGACCAATGTTTCTATTGAATTTTTGTGTAATGCTTAGGTTTCAAATGGGTCAAGAAAAAGATGATCAAGAAACAGGGTGTGAATAATAAAGTAATAATTGAGGGAAAAAGAGGTGGGGAAATTAGGGTTATTGGTGGCTTGTGTAATGGTTTTATGTTAAAAACGTGTGAACCGATTGAAGTTGAAGTGGTTCACACTTTATGGGAAGGTATCATCTGGATGGGATGATGAGGAGAGATGGTGTAGTTAGTAGGTTGTCATTTTCTGTTAAATTAATGTGTTGGAGTTAACAGACAAATTATTTCTTAATCATATAGGTTTTTGATATACTGATGATACATGATTGCTTCGTATCTAATATGCACGATTTTGGGAAAATTAATGATTATACTTGTATTTAATTATTATACTTGTATTATTCAAGGCACATTGTGCAAATATATTCATATCATGGAAGTGATGATGTGAGACAAAATGTAGAGGTATGCTTGGTTTCTTTCTATTGACTGTTAAAATTTGCAGAAAATTGTAAAGTGAGTAGATAACGTTTTTTTCTTTTTGTTTAAAGATTGATGCTCATGTCGGTGGAGTAAATGATCTTGCGTTCTCTCATCCAAACAAACAACTATGTGTGATAACTTGTGGGGATGACAAAACCATTAAGGTTTGGTTTTGTATAACATATTTTGCTCAATATAAAAACAATAATCTCTAATTACGCTAATCAAGATTTTCTAGATTCTGATGGCATAGGTCTGGGACGCAACAACTGGTGCAAAAAAGTACACTTTTGAAGGCCATGAAGCTCCTGTATATTCTGTATGCCCTCATTATAAAGAGAATATTCAGGTAATTTGATTTTTTTTTTCAATATCTCATAAACATTCAACCTCCTCAACCGACAACACCACACAACAAGCAGCATCCCATCACACGACTCTGCTAAAAACTCATCAAGAATCGTCCCATAAACACTCGTATCCGGAGTATCAATATCAATACAATCCACCACCTCCTCATCCAACTTCAAATAAACAAGCCGTTTCGGAAAACTCATCCAATGAATCGCATTATGCCCATAAAAGGATTTAATTAAAAAACTGAGTCAAATGAGCCCAATTAGTTTCAGTATATAAAAAAACTCGATAGATTGCTATACTAAAAGATGTTTCAGGCTGCTTGGTCAAATGCTTGTTATGTACGTAATACAATGTTATGTACGTAGATGTTTCAGGCTGCTTGGTCAAATGCTTGTAAAGCTGAGGCATCAATGATGATCGTGCTATCGGGTTACAAGTTCCTTGTGGGAGCTGCTTCATTCTCAGGTTCAAACTGTCATAGAAACATTGCTTTTCAGGTAGTTATTATAAGCTCCAACAAACTTTTCCATGTTTCAAGATACACAAGAACATTATCAAATTTCAACTACACTCAAAATGATGAGAACTAATACAATAATATCATTACTAGCTACAAACTTATAACCATCATTATTATTTATAATATTATGAATCTTCTTTTTTGCAGCTTGATGGTACTATTTTGGCTCCAAGTTCCAAAACATGGGGTGTAGGTGTAGACCAATGGATTGAGTTTACAAACCTTGTAGGATTTACTATGAGTGGAAAAGGAACCATTGATGGAAGCAGCTCAGTTTGGTGGACAGATTCTATACATGGTTTTAAACAAGTACGATATTCAAATCCCTTGACACATGGGTTGGGTAGCATGTCAACAAAATGGTCGTTAATTAGGATCATCACAAACACATTTTTGTCCATATTAATAAGATACTAACCAGATTCTCAAAATAAAACAATCTAAGAGGTATGCATCAAAAAATGACTTTGTGTAATTTGTTTGAAATTACAAGAAGTATATTATCTAACAATAATCTTGATCTTTTTGATAAAATGATTTTGCGGATTTTATGCTTTACCTTGTTGGAAATAATCCCTGAATCAAATCAGTCTCAAGACCCGAATTGTACATAGTGTAAATATGTGTCATTATGTAATTATAGTGTCATGTCCTAAGTTTAATAATAGGAAATTCGAACAGGTGTGTCACGTAGCGGTTATTGACAGTTATGTCAGTTAATGGTTGTGTCTCTTAAAGACAAACCGGTTTGTATAGTATATATAGGGCTGTACACTTTCATTTACAATTGTCGAACTTATTTGTTTATGAAACAAGTTTGTTTCCCTCTCTCTCTTTATTTCCCTCCAAACCACAACCAAAATACATCGCATATCATATCAACAGATTCAACCAAACACTGCAGAAAACTAACATACCTTGCTATTGGGTTGGTTTTTCAACCCGTTCAATCCATTTCATCTGTTTCAAGACATTTTTTTCATAATTATAAGTAGCTGTTAAATAGAAAATATAGCTTTAATATTTGATACTTTTGCTCAGGCACAACATATAAATAGGCTGCCTAAAGACTGGGAAGAGAGAATGGACAGAGTACATCAACTTTTCTCAAAAGTTCTGCACTACAACAATGTAAAGTTAACATTTATCATCATCTGAATATATTCAATAAAAATGAATATTATTCTCTAAATAATACGTTCTGCCCAGATTTCGAAGCAATACGAGTTGGATTTCAGAAATAGGGGAAAAACAAGACTTAAAATCCAGAGTTCGGGCAATACGAGTTGGATTTCAAAAATAGGGGAAAAGCAGGACTTAAAATCCAGAGTTCAGTCAAGAATTTCCAGTTGACCATGGAGGTAAAAACTCAAGTTTCCTTGAAATATTAGTAAAATTGTCGGGCGGGTTGGGTACCAAAATATAACAATCTAGGAGGCAGGTTGTGAGGGCCAGATAACTTTCAACATAGTCCCTTGTAACTAAATATTTTATTTGATCCGTGCTGAACTTTTAACAACCCAAATCAACTCAATTCATAAGTAAATCGGTTAAAAGTTGCCAACACCCTCATATCCTAGGCCAATGCTTTTGATAAGTGACTGAGATAATTAGCACAAGGGTAGTTATCACATTCGAAGAATGTTAGTATTTTTATAATTTATATGATTTTGATTTTACTGATTTTATGCATACAAGCGAAAGTCTATATGATCAGAAGCCTGAAGAACCGGTTGTTCAAGTGTCCACATCAGCAAGCGGCATATCCACATCGGCTCCAGTACCTCACACCTCCCGCTTCAAGTATGTAGATAGTTCTCAAAATGTGGAGCCAGGTCCAGGTGCTGTGAACACACTTAGCCATGCTGCGCCACCTAAGTCATCCAGTTTCTTTGCTGAATATGGAATGGATAATGGTTTCTCCAAAAAGACTACTGCATAAAAAGTCGAGGTCAACAATATTTTTATATATTATTGTTACTCTTTGCATTGGCTGATTATAAGATGCATTCTGCAAGTTCTCAACTCTCATATTAAAGAATAACTATTTATTCTTGTATGTTTAGCCAATGTTTAGCCGTATAGGTGATTAATGTGTGTCTATGAGATGTGTGTAAATTGATTTTGTTTATGCGCTCTAACCGTTTACGTATTGTTTTCCTTACGTCTAATCTAATTCATGCACGTGGAACACCAATTTACTCGCGCAACGCGCGACGATCAATACACCTAGTTCATTATAATGTTAGAGGTTGAATTGCTTATGCAATAAATTAGGGGTGTTCATCGGGTTTGGTTTTCGGTTATCGGATTATTCGGGTCGGGTTATTCGAGTTTTCAGTTGTGAAAATATTATCCAATAATCGACCCAATCTAGTTAAATGGTTATCCATTTGGGCTACAATATATGTAAAATAAAACCACAACATGAGCTATAATATTTAGTTGCAAATAAGGGTGTAAATGACACGTGGCGGCTCGAGAGCTACCCGGTATCGGCTCGGTAAAAAGCCCGAACGAGCCCGAGCCCGAGCCCAAGCCTGAAATATGGCTCGTTTAGTTATCGAGCTTGAGCCCTAGATACAAAGCTCGATTAGGCTCGCGAGCCCAAACATAATTATAAGTTATTTTTATCTCTTATAATTTATAACCCACATCTCCAAAGCCCAAGTTCTTATTTCATAAGCCCATTTAATAACACTCACGAGCAGAGCTTTTGCGATCTCGAGCCGAGCTTTGAGCTTGTTTGAGATTGTTCTCCAATCATCTCGAGCCGAGCTCGAGTTTTTGATTATGCTAGCGAGTCGAGCTCGAGTTAGGGCTTCATAAAACCATAACGAGCCGAGCTCGGGCCCAGTCAGGCTCGGGCTCAGCTTGGCTCGGTTCGGCTTGGTTACACCCCTAGGTACAAATTTGGCTACAAAATCACTACTCCGATAATACATAAAAATATAGAAACTGGATCATTTATTTGTTTTTGAATTATTCGGGTCAACCCGAATTATACAAAACTAATCCGAAGCCCGACACTAAAGACTCTAGTCCAGTTCAGGTATGCACTTAATCGGGTTCGGGTTAATCGGGTAAGGTAATTTCTCGAGTCGGTTCACTTCGGGTTCGATTTGATTAATGGTTATCGGTTAAAAAGAAATCTTACTGTAAATGAATAATGTGTCTTACAAATTAATGCGTATTTAGTAACATATTTAAACTATAGATTTTGACTTTTAATATGTCCTAATATTTTTATGTGAAAAAAAAGGTCAAATGTAAAGAAAACTTGACATCCATGTCAATTCTCTAAATACAAATAATATATTATCTTTCTCTATATCCCCTCTATCAAAAGTATTTGATACATTATCTTATTAACTTCCTCATTGTTTCCCTTGTCCATCTCTTGGAAGTTAATTTTGACACTCCATAATGTTTGACTGACCGGGAACAACGTAGTGTTATTAATTTATAGCGTTATTCAAGTCATTTGAGTTGACTGCGATTTACTTAAAATCAAAATAAAGTTGCTTAAACATCAATACTAGTTAGGAGATGTGAAGTGCACTCTCGTTCGAGACCTATCAATTTTCCGACACTAAGGAACCTGAGGGGTTTTCAAGGGGTCGAGCATATAAGTTGATTCATTAGTAAGAATTGGTTGAGCCGACACCAGGCACCAGCCGCCAGCTGCCACCATTAAACCATCCACCCCACGTCGCAAACCCAATATCCAACCTTTTATTGGTTCATTAGTTGATACAGATCAAAGGCGTCGGGATGCAATACATTAACGCCATCAGAGTAGTTGTCCCGCCGTGAAATATCGTACCCCTTTGTTAATAAATGTCGTTATCGATTTGTCAGTCCCCCAAAAAGCTATTACTAATCCATCACCACCCATTCAAACCCCTTTCTGTCGAATCAAATCCTCATTTCAGATAATAAACCTCTATCCTCATAATTTCACCCAATCTATTCTCTTGATTCATTTACTAAAATCATATTTTACCCCACATGCTTTGAAATCACCACCGTAACCACCTCTCCTTAACCCCACCCCAAACCCCGAAATTCCCATCTAAAACCCTATTTTTCATAAACCCATAACCTTCGATCTCAGTCAAAATCAAGTGACGAACAAGTGGTGTTCCGATCTGTAACCATTAGGATTTAATCTGATAGATGATAGATGGAAGGTTTGGATTTAGTATGAATCTGAGGTTGCTTAGATTCAAGCGGACAAACAACATATTTAACTTTAATCGATAACGATTATCTTCAATCGGAGGAAGGGGAGGGGGCAGGTGGTAGCTGGTGGAGGAGGTGGTGCTGAGAAAGAGGGTGGATATAAAGTAAAGATACTGATATATATATATATATATATATATATATAGTGTTAGGTTATTTTTAGAATGGTGTTTTAGTGCGAGGAGTGCGAGAAGAAACCTAAATCTTACTTTTTATTAGTAATGGTTCATATATTTTTTAAGTTTTTACCCTTTTTATATCATTCTTTATGTTATATATACAAAAACTCATTAAATTAATGCAATCAAATGTTTTTTTTAAGGTTTAAACCTTTTTCCTACACATGTATTATATTATGCGTAGGTAATGTTTTTACACAAAATTTGTACATGTGTAGGTTACAAAAATTAATGAAATTGCTTCATATATATGTTTTATTTTCAAGATAGATGAATAAACAACACATTTCAACATTTTTCTTATGTTCTTATTTTTTTAAAAGTGATAAAAATATTAATCTTCACGCACTTCTTGCATTAAAACCACTTATGAAATGAACCATCCTCTCTCTCTCTCTCTCTATATATATATATATATATATATATATATATATATAATTGTAATTTCTTTTCCTCTTTTTTCCTAAAAATGTTTTTAATTAATAATAAGGGTAAAAATACAATTATACCCTCATGTGTCTTTCACATGATCTGATTTAACCTTAAAAGTTAACTGGGTTAGGGTGAAAGTACAAAACGTGCAAGATTTTAAAACATAAAGTACATAACTCATCTATCCATTGCACTTCTAGAAAAAAATTTTTATTCAAAATGGAACAAGTTGGTTATTGGGTTTTCGATGAATTCCGTCATCGTTACATTGTTGATATGACCGATAACACCCGTTTTGAATTTGGGTCAAGGAAAGCCGTTCTGGAAATGGATGATGAATTCCAACGGCAAGTTTATGAGGTTGGGAAAACAAGGGAACTTTGTTGTTTTCATCAATCTAGATTACAGGCCAAGATAGATGTTAAGTTTGGAGAATACGAAGAGGAAGGGGAAGAGCGGTTGCGTGTGGTGAGTTGGATTTACGCTGAATCGGTGAGTAACGTATCGGTGTTTTTTGATGATGGTTCGGTAAAAATGTACCATCAAAATGTGACAGTAAACTCCAATTGGTTCGAGTTCCTGGAGGAATTGATAGAAGTTGGGATCAGTAAATCTAATCGAAGCATAGCAGTGTTGGATCTTGAAAGATTGATTCAATCAAGGATAATTAAATTGCAGGAAGAAGCTGAACAGGTTGAAATGGAATTGTCTGCATCTGATCATAGGAAGTAGATTCAGATTAGTTATATTGTGTTTTATTTTTTTTAAGTAGTTTTATTATGCATTTTGTTTTATATTTTATAACGTATTTTTTTGTAACGAATAATGCGATTTTTCGTTTTTATTGAATGAAATTATTGATGATCTTAAATGTATTAACTTGCTGTGTGTTTATTTTGTAGGTGTGAATATGGTTATTTTAGGGCGACAAAGCTTGATTAGTTTTTACCTCTATTTATATGAACAATTTAAAATGTGTAAATGTGATGTCATTGTTAGTAACAAGGGTTTAAGGCAACACCTCTTTGAAGGAAACTGTTTGAGGATCATCTGTTTGAGTTAACAACTGTTTGTGGTAATAGAGATTTTAGGAATACCTCCTCAACAGAGCTTTAATCCGTTTATAGATTTATCTTTCCGTTGTTGTAACAGTTTCAGTTATTAATTTGTACTGACAGACGCTAACAAATGATTGGCTTCTTAATGTTGTTTTTACTAAATAGGCCTCAAAGTATGATTTAGTCTTCCCGTGTTTTCACACAGGATTTCACCTAATATAAATATAAAGAACAAAACTTGTAATTCAATCATTATTTTATGATTGAAGATATTTTTAAAAACAATAACTCTTGAAACAATACTAGGTCAGCCCACATCATTATTTGTTTGTATTCAACAAGCTACTTTCTCCTTGTGCCATGTTCACTAAATCTATGTATACAAATGTGTACCACATTTAAAAAAAGTAAATGGTAAAAAAAAGTAACTTTTTGGGTTGAAAAGGGTCAGAATTTCGTACTCGTCCAGCTAAGATAATAAAACCTTGTTGGTTGTTTAAAAAAAGTAAATGGTAAATAGTGCATCAGTTATTACACAAACAATATCATTACAACAGTGATAAATAACTTTGAATAAACATTTTAGGAAGTTTATATAAAGATCAAATACATATAGTTTTTTTGTAAGAACTGTGAGAACCAAAGGGGTAAAAAAAAATTATTTTTTTTTAAAATTTTTTTTTCCCATGTGCTTAAACATTCTTTCTAGATGAATAATACAAAAAAAAAATTTAAAAATTTTTTTTAGTGTAATTACGTCATTAAGGTAAATACATTAGTTTATACTAGAGTAATTATGTAATTACTCTACACGTAATTACTCTACACCAAATTTTTTTTTTTTATAATACATGTTTAACGATATGGGGAAAAAAAATTTAAAAAAAAAAAAATTAAAAAAAAGTACCCTCCTTTGATTCTCACAGTTCTTACCAAAAAAGCTATTTGTACCGGATCTTTTCCCTTAATATGCACTCCCATGATAAGAAAAATATATAAGGATGATATGGTAAACTTATAATTTTCTAATGGGGTAGTTGTGTATGGATAAGTTTTAGTGGTGTATAAATCACCTCCTATCAAAATAGAATTTGGAGATCTCCATTTAACCTATTAGGCCCATTTGTCGGGTTCTCCTTTCACCTAAGTTGTTAATTGACACATTTGAGATAAAACTTTCCCGAATCAACTCATGCAAAAATAAATGGGTCGAAGTTACCACCTTTAATTAAAAAAAAAATGAATACGAATCTCAATACCATAAAGCTCCAATAAAGCCAATGGAGTTCGCAATAACATACCACGGTTTCCTTCAAGCAACATCACGCCCCAAACACATAGCTAAATTTGTAAATTTCTTTTTCCTTGTAAATTAAAGATTAAAACAAATTTAGCCTTACCACTTTACTATGGAAAAATGTATAAAGGTGGAAAGAAACCAGGGTCCACAAATCCATCGTATATATACTCCGAGGTGATAAAATTAATTGACTATATAACAAGGATAAAGGGATGAGAACTTGCATTTTATAATTTATTCATAAGTTGACTTAACAATAACAAAAATTAGCATTGAAGAAACCTAAATTAGGATATCCTTCAAGCACTAAATCTTTTAAAACAACTTGATCGACCCACCTGAATAAAGAGGGTGTTTATTCAGCAAATGAAGAGTGCCTCGCGGCCAAGGAAGTGTAAGAGTGCATGCAACACATAAGTTTCAAAGAGATCAATGTTCCCGCTCATCAAGTCCAGCTGTTGACGTGTGGCTCAGTTTGCTCCATTTATCCCATGTACTTTCAAACCTGTGATTATGGGCCTTCGACTAACATTCCGTTCCCATTCAAACCCGGGTGACATGACAATACTGAGCCACCTGGTTGGTTTAAAATATATACCCGCAGCAACGCGCGGGCATTCCCACTAGTTTAACATTAAATATATAACTGGGTTAGGGTCAAAGTACAAAACGTGCAAGATTTTAAAACATAAAGTATATAACTAATCAATTTTAAATGTAAAGAGTAGAATTTAATTAAGTATAAATATATCGTTAAAAAAATTTAAGTATAAATATAAATATAAAGAACAAAATTTGTAATTCAATGGTTATTTTATGATTGTGGATATTTTTAGAAACAATAACTCTTGAAATAATACTAGATTAGCCCACATCATTATTTGTTTGTATTCAACAAGCTACTTTCTCCTTGTGCCATGTTCACTAAATCTATGTATACAAATGTGCACCACGTTGTTACAATTATTAAAGCCTTTATAGTAACTCTACCTGATAACATAGGAAGCATAATTAATAATTAATAAAGGAATTAATAAAGAAATCATAATTAGTGCAATAAATAGAATACTCCAAAACAGATAGGACGATTCAGTAGGAAGCGTGAGCCGATTCAATCATAATACGGACCGATTCAGCAAAAGGCATGACCGAATCAACCCAGGACATGACCGAACCGGACAAGGACAAAAGAAAAGAAGTAGAGTCGGACTTAACCATTAGGTAAACCTGAACGATAGGTAATAACCATCAGATATGGTAAAAACGGACAATAACCATCGGATAAACAATAGGCGGCGAGAAACCAGTAGTTTATAGACGTAACAGTAACCGACTAGCGGGTAAAGCTATTAAATAATATAAATGGGTTACCTTGTCAGACTGAACAGTGACATCCGTCACTGTTCACGCCGCTTGCGGTATGGCTCGCCATTAATGCGCAGCCCTGAGAAACACTATAAATACCCGGTGGTTGAGCACATTTATGAACACATTAACTCCAAGAAGAGAAATACTCTGCCTCCGAATCTCTCTAAAATCACCACAATAATCTAAGATCAGCCTTTAACCGATCAACTTTAACATTTTGGCGCCCACCGTGGGGCGGAAGTAGAACCACTAAGAGACACTTTGTCCCCACACGGATGGCTTCCAGCGATCCTCCCCCAAGCGATGTCACCCCTCCTCCGTCGGGTGGTATCTCTTCACGATCCGTTTCGGAAGCTACTCCTACCGTATCACCTGAGCTGGTTAGGTCGAACTTCCTCCAGATAAGGCAATTGATGAACGAGTATGTCAGAGAAGAAAGAGCTAAGGGTTTGGCTCTTAGACTAGCATTCGATGATGAAGGGCCCTTACCAGACCGTCCTCCCCCTCCGCTTCCCATACAAAGTCAGCCGATGTCCCTCACCCCGGCTTCCTGGTTGGCCGATACGATCCAACGAAATTCTATCCATCAAAACGCAGTTCAAACCACAATGGCCGCGCCTACGTCCCATATTACAGGATCCCATCCAACGGCTATGCCGTTACTCCGAACACAAGATGAAGAGCTGGCACGACCTTACCGGCCTCCGGGAGGATCAAAATTCACCCCCAGAATAGCTAACTTCGTCCCGCCCGTTCGAGTCAAAATGCCCTCTAACGTCCGAATATATGACGGCACCACTGACCCAGAAGATCATATCCTACTATTTGATAGCGTAGCCCAGAATGAAGGGTGGTCGATGCCCTCCTGGTGCCACATGTTTGTGCAGACCCTATCGGGAGTAGCTCGCATCTGGTTTAATGCTCTCCCCCTGGAAAGCCTGGATAACTTCCATGACCTAAAGGTCAGATTCCTAGATTACTTCAGGCAACAACGGAAACACATGAGGGATCCTGTGGAGCTGCACAACATTAAGCAGAAGGAAGGGGAGAACCTGAAAGAGTTCGTGGCCCGTTTCAAAGAAGAATCCCTTCAGGTCAGAGATGCCGATGAGAAAATGAGGATATCAGGTTTCTTGCATGGATTGAGAACCAAGCAATTGGTAGAAGACCTAAACGCAAGGGTCCCCGCCACGATGGAAGAAGCCATAGAAAGAACTGAAGCGTTCGTAAGAGGGAAAGAAGCGGCTCAAGCCATCGAGTTCAAAAGAAAGCCGGAAGACAAGAAAACTTACCAGAATATGGGAAGAAGAGATCAACTCTCTCAAAAGAGGTACCGAGAGAACGATAAGAGCTACCGAACCGACAGGAAAGAGCCGGGCGAGAGGACTAAGGGTAACGAAAAGAAGGGCCTAATCTTCACAGAATTGACCAAAACTCCTCAGGAGATTTTGGCATCAGAAACCGCCAACGTCAAATTTAAACCACCTTTCCCCCTCCAGAAAACGGCGAAGCAACAAAGTTCCCGAAAGTACTGTGAGTTTCATGAAGATAAGGGGCACGATACCAATGAATGTTTTCAATTAAAGAAGCAAATAGAAGAAGCCGTGCAATCCGGGTGCTTGGATCATTTGATCAAGGACATTCGAAACAAGAAGCGGAAGGGTGATGACAAGAAGGGAAAAGAGGTACTTATGGTACGACCAACCGTAGCACTGAAAAGGCCACGGATAATGCTAGAAGACCGAGGGGAGTTGCTGCATTGGAGTGAACAACCAATCGGTTTCCCCTCAATCAGATCGGAAGATGCCAGAGAAGACCCTTTGATCATCCAAGTGACGATAGGGGGGCAGCTCGTCCATCGGGTGTACATAGACGAAGGAGCGGCCTCGGATATAATGTATGAACATTGTTTCCACCAATTACCCGATTATGTTCAGGACGAGATCATCCCGGTATCCTACCCCCTAGTAGGATTCTCGGGTGAACAGGTTTCGCCCCGTGGGCAAATACAACTTTATGTAAGTATCGAGGAGGAGTCTAAGCGAAGAGTGGAAGCGTTGAACTTCATAGTGGTTCCCGGCCATACACCTCATAACATCCTGATTGGTAGGCCTGGGATCCGAACGTTCGGGATGGTGACTTCCAGCAAACATGGGTTGATTAAGTTTCCTACCTTGGGAGGAATTGCTACTCTGAAGACCCTCGCCAGACACCGAGAAATCGGATACCTGGACTCTGATGAAGAACTACCTGATAAGTGGTACATCAATGAATGCCATCCGGAACAGCCTGTCATGGTAGGCAAGAGACTTAGTGTGGAATGTAAAGAATATTTGTATCATTATTTAAGAAGAAACATGGATGTGTTTGCATGGGAACCAAGTGATATGACGGGTATCCCCCGATACGTAATCGAGCACCACTTGAATGTCCATCCTGATCGGACTCCAGTAGTACAGAAAAAGAGGTCTCTCGCCCCAGAACGAAGTGCCATAGTGATAGAAGAAGTACGGGCATTGGAAAAAGCCGGAATCATGAAGCCGGTCCGCTATCCGTCTTGGGTAGCCAACCCGGTAATGGTAGAGAAGTCTAATGGGGCCTGGAGAATGTGTATCGATTACCGAGATCTCAACAAGGCTTGTCCAAAAGATCATTATCCGCTACCCGAAATCGATTCAAAAGTGGAATCGGTAGCAAGTTTCCGGTACAAGTGTTTTCTCGACGCATACAAAGGGTACCATCAGATACAGATGGCCCGAGAGGATGAAGAGAAGACGGCTTTTCATACTAACCAAGGTTTATTTTGTTACCGGAAGATGCCTTTTGGCCTGAAAAATGCAGGGGCCACTTATCAAAGACTCATCGACCAAGTTTTCAAAGATCAGATTGGAAGAAATATGGAAGCTTATGTAGACGATCTGGTCATTAAGAGCCCAGATGAGAAAGAGCTTCTCCGAGACATTGCAGAGACTTTCCGGAACCTAAGGAGGGTGAATATGAAGTTGAACCCGGCCAAGTGCTTCTTCGGGATGGAAGAAGGACGCTTCTTGGGGCACATTGTAGCCAAGAAAGAGATCAGGGCCAACCCGGACAAAGTACAAGCGATACGTGAAATGCGCTCTCCCAGGACGATTAAGGAACTGCAAAGTTTGAATGGCAGGTTAGGAGCCCTCAATAGGTTCCTCTCCAAGTTGGCTGAAAAGTCGTTACCTTTCTTCAAGGCATTAAAAGGGTACACCAAGAGGTCCGATTTCAATTGGACGGGGGAAGCTGAAGAAGCTTTTAAACAAATGAAGCAACACCTCTGTAGCCTACCGTCCCTGGTAGTGCCAGAGCCCGAAGAAACTCTGTTCGTCTATTTGGCCGCCGGGACGGAAGCAATCAGTAGTGTCTTATGCGCCAACAGAACTAAAGGATTTATGCCCATCTTTTTCGTAAGCCGATGTTTGCGGGACGCTGAAGTCCGCTACTCGCCCATAGAGAAGCTGGCTCTAGCATTAACTCATACGGCCAGGAGGCTGAGAAGATACTTTCAAGCTCATCACATCGTAGTACTGACCAATTCGGCGCTACGCGAGATCATGAGTCGGCCGGATGTCGCCGGGCGGCTGACCAAGTGGGCTGTGGAGTTGGGAACGTTTGGAATCGAGTACAAGCCCCGGTTGGCCATAAAAGGGCAAGTGTTAGCTGATTTCTTGGTGGAGAACATGAACCATAATGAGAGCCCTATGATTATAGACGTAGCTAAAGATCAACCGGAAAGTTCAGGAACGTATGATGGGTGGTGCTTGTATACGGATGGGGCATCAAGCAGGGAAGGAGCGGGTGCCGGACTCATCCTGATAGATCCACAAGGAGTGGAAACCGCTTATGCCTTGAGATTTAATTTCAAGTGCACCAATAACATGGCAGAATACGAGGCCCTACTGGCAGGGCTACGCATAGCCCGGCAAATGAACATCGAGGAAATCAAGGTGTTTGTTGATTCCCAACTAGTAGCGAATCAAGTAACGAACCTTTTTGAAGCACGGGACGACAATATGAAACAGTATGCGGAGGCCGTGCAAGAAATGATGACCCTGTTTAAAACATGCCAAGTAATCAAGATCCCCAGAAGCAAAAACAAGGGGGCTGACGCCGTAAGCAAAATGGCGTCAGTAGCCTTTGCTCACCTAACAAAAATGGTATTTGTAGAACAGCTGAATGAAGCGTCTATAGGGGTAAGGCCGATGGCCGGTGTGTTCGAAGTAAGAGAAGAAGATTGGAGGAGTCCGATAATAAGAGCCCTGGAAGACAGTCACAACACAGATCAGAGGGATGTAGAAAGAAGTAAATCCTACGAGTTAATAGGAGGGGTACTTTTCAAGAAAGGCTTTCTATGCCCCTCCTATAGATGCGTTTCCCATCAGGAAGGCATCAAGGTGTTGGAAGAATTACATGAGGGGCTATGTGGGATGCATGTTAAAGCAGCGTCCCTGGTAACTCGTGCAACAAACCTCGGATACTATTGGCCAACAATGAGGCAAGACAGTGAAGACTTGGTGAGACGTTGTGATTCTTGCCAGATACATGCTCCGATTCCTAGGATGCCGAAACATCATTTGGTTCCGATCACCTCCCCATGGCCTTTCTATCAGTGGGGAATGGATCTGCTGGGACCCTTCCCTACGGTGAAAGGAGGGATCCGGTTCCTGCTGGTAGCCGTAGATTACTTCTCGAAGTGGGTGGAGGCAAAGCCTATTGGCAGTATCACCGGAGAGAAGATCACCACTTTCGTTTGGGAAAACCTGGTATGTCGTTTTGGGGTACCTGGAAGACTGATTATGGATAATGGCACTCAGTTTGCGGATAAACGGTTTCGGGAATGGTGCAAAGTCCTGGGGATTCAACAAGTGTTTGCCTCCGTCGCCCATCCCCAGGCCAACGGGCAAGTCGAGCGGATGAATAGAAGCATTTTGGTCGGTTTAAAGACAAGGTTGGGAAAGCATGGGAAAAATTGGCTGGGTGAATTGCCTAACGTCCTATGGTGTCTTAGAACGACCGAAAAAACAAGTACTGGGAGAACACCTTTCAGTTTGGTCTTCGGGACGGAAGCCGTCATACCTGCGGAGGTTGGTCTACCCACCAAACGGGTACTCACTATGGGGAATACCGATAACCGTGAAGAGTTGTTAACCAACTTAGACAACCTAGAAGAATATCGATTGGGTGCTGCGGTCCAGGAAGCCAGGTACAAGCAGCAAGTGAAAAAGTATTTCGACAAGAGGGTGAAGCCGATGACCTTGGTGCCAGGGGACCTGGTCTTAAGATCCAATGAAGCCAGTCGGAAGGAAAACACGGGTAAGCTAGGGCCTAACTGGGAAGGGCCGTATCAAGTTACGGAAGTACATGAAAAAGGATCGTGCAAGCTCGCTACAATGGATGGGAAAGCCGTCCCAAGGCATTGGAACTTGGCCCAGCTGAAGAAGTACTATGTTTAAAAGTATCAGCAAGAGTAATACTATAATAAAACATGTCATTTTGTAAGCTCCCCTGATTGGGTTGTAAGCGTCCGATGATGAATGAAATGACATCTTTTGCAAAATTCCCTTCTAACTTACAATAAACATATATATATGCTAACAAACTAGGGCCGGCCCCTCACAAAAGCCGTAAGGAAATCATTCCGAAGGGTCAGCCCCTACGAATATGGCTGATCGAGCACATAGCTCGATAAAAGGGGGAGTCCCTTAGAATAACTCAAGCAACATAAAAGTCATTCGGCACAACATCAAACATGTTAGCTAACAATCAGTTCACAACTATGAAACTATTAAAATAAACAAGCACGCGGTCAAATTAAGCCAAAATAAATCCGACCGAATAATCGATCGGATGGGAAAAGTTAAACCGATTGAACAAACAATCGGACAAAAAATTACAGACCAAGACCACAGGGGGCCTATTGTATATTGTTTTGAAAACAGAGAAAATAAATCAGAATCACTTGGCAAGGAAGCCGGACGGAAGTAACCCTTCCACATCCTTGGAGGTTTTACCCTTCATCTGCTGTATCTGCTTAAGATACTCATATTCAGTCGCGTCCCAAGCTCGTGCCCCGTCCTCGTAAGCAGTGTTAGCTTTTGGGTCATAACCTTCGATGTCCTCCACCTTCAACCCAGCCGAACAACCCTTATAACCGGCCACCACTCCATCATGAAACGCTGAATTATAGAGAAGAGTCTCCATTTGACCAAGGGGTTGAAGGAACTCCGTAGACTTGTGCAGCCTGGAGACGACCAACGGGATGATTTCCGATATCAACCGATCCCTATCTCCTTCGGCTTCCGTGACGAAGGAACGAAGATGAGCCATCACTTTTTCTCCCTCCTCCAAAGCTTTGTCGTATTTAATCCTACATTGGTTCCAGCTTCTCTTTTCCTCTGCGGCCTTCTCAAGACGTTCCTACAGACAGAAACGAGCGTTAAAATAAAAACGGGTAAAAATAAAGTGCTTTCCGATCGTACCTGTAGGACGGTAGAAGATTTGGTCAATGCAACATTCTGTTCATTCGCCAGCCGTTTCTCTTCCTTCAAAGACTCGATCTCTTTGTCCTTGGCGGCAAGGCTCTGTTTCAGCGTTTCCACTTCCTTAGCATGTTCAACTTTCATCTCGCCCATGGCCCTTATAGCCTCCTTCCCTTTCTTCACACTCGAACGATCCCCTTTCTTGCGCTTAGCCAACTTGGCATCCAACTTAGTTATTTCCGCTCTATACTGATCAATCCTTCCACGAAGTTTCTTCTCAACGGCAGTCTTTTTAAAATAACTTTGCACCAACTCCGATACACAACTCAGGGTCCGAACGACCGCAACGCTAGCATTTTCCACAGGATGACTCTCCTCTTTCTCACCAGAACAATCCAGCTCCCCTGGAGGGATTGCATGGTGGAGGATCTGAAAACACACAGCCGGGTCGCTTAAATTATCACCGTTCTTCACCGTCCACCTTGGAACATACGGCTCGGACACATCATAAGATTCTTCCGAATCTTTTGACTCTTCAATATCACTTGACGATCGGGGCTTCTTTAAGACAGGAGTTTCATCTGTCAAGCCTTCAGAAGTTTTCCTTTTCTTATGATGTTCTTTGCGGGTAGGATTCACGGCAGAAGCTTCCACACCCAGTACCACCTTGTCCGGTACGGTAGGTGTTGCATGAGGACTGTCCAAAGGGGTAACAATAGGAGGAACTTCATCCTCACCAACATGACCGTCGGCATCCGAACCCAGCATATCATCCCTATTGTCCGGTGTATGTAGAAACTGATCTAAGTTGCCACGATCGCCAAAAGACTGACCAGTAGGACGACGGAGTGTATCATCTTTTTCCGTCTCGGGGATACTATAGGTAACACTAGCCGTCCGATCCAACACAAAATCCTCCTTTTCATCCAAAGGGCGAGACGTTAGAATAACGCCCTCACCTTTCCGCTTGATGAAGCCTAGCACACTCATTTCTGAAAAGGAAACAGAAGACATATCAAAAGGCAAGAAAACATTTTACAATTAATGATGGGTAGAACAGAAGGGAAATGACCATACCCTTTTTCCCTTTCTTAATAATCGGTTCTACCCCAGGGAATAACCATTTACGGCTAATCCCGGATAATACCAGGATCGTCTCAGGGTAAACCTGGAGGGAAGTCGGTTTTTCTAACAACTTATCATACAGATCGCCATCGTATAGATCTTCTTGTTTCGGATTCAACTTTCCTTCAATATCTTTCCAAGGCATTTTAAACGGAACCACGTTATCCGGAACCCAAAAGAAACGGTTCTTCCAGTTCTTTAACCCTGAATAGGTGTCCTTAAGCATCGACTTGGCCTTGGAAATCTCTCCCACAGTGAACCAGTCACCGGCCGTGGTTAATTTAAAGAATTGGCGAAATAAACCGATAGTCGGCTCTCCCCCATGAGCACGACAAACTATCTCAAAATGAATAACTTTGATGGCACCTAAGGGACTAAGCTGACGGATGTCAAGACCATAGAATTGTAAAAATTCTAAAAAGAAGACCGATAACGGAAGCCGAACAGAAGCAAAGTCGAAATGCCGAGTATAAAAGCCGACATGACCCTCTGGGCAATCGGTTATTTTGTCAGTCGGTTTAGGGACGACATGCTTATATACGGAGGTATCAAAAAACTTATTACAAAAGGCAGTTAAAGATGGTTCGGACACAAGGGATTTATGTAAGTGCATATCCTTTCTACCCACCATAGCTAACAACGAAAAGAAAAACGAGAAGAAAAGAACGAACCTGGCTTGGACGACTAACGCTCTGATGCCGATCGAAAAAACAAAAGGAAGTGAAATTTCTTTACAAAAAGCTACAGTATTTATAGGCAGATTTGGGGGAAAACCGAGGCGCCCGTCTAATCAATGAACAGTAGGGCGGTTTGAACGTCCGCCAATAATATTGCGCCACGTGTCCCCTACGATGATTAATTAATTAAAGTACAGTGGAACATCAATCGGTTCAGACGCGTCGAATGGAATCGGTAACGACACAGAGTTTGATGTTCTTTCCCTAGAAAGATCAAAACACAGGCAAACACCATCAAACTGGGGGGCTGATAACATAGGAAGCATAATTAATAATTAATAAAGGAATTAATAAAGAAATCATAATTAGTGCAATAAATAGAATACTCCAAAACAGATAGGACGATTCAGTAGGAAGCGTGAGCCGATTCAATCATAATACGGACCGATTCAGCAAAAGGCATGACCGAATCAACCCAGGACATGACCGAACCGGACAAGGACAAAAGAAAAGAAGTAGAGTCGGACTTAACCATTAGGTAAACCTGAACGATAGGTAATAACCATCAGATATGGTAAAAACGGACAATAACCATCGGATAAACAATAGGCGGCGAGAAACCAGTAGTTTATAGACGTAACAGTAACCGACTAGCGGGTAAAGCTATTAAATAATATAAATGGGTTACCTTGTCAGACTGAACAGTGACATCCGTCACTGTTCACGCCGCTTGCGGTATGGCTCGCCATTAATGCGCAGCCCTGAGAAACACTATAAATACCCGGTGGTTGAGCACATTTATGAACACATTAACTCCAAGAAGAGAAATACTCTGCCTCCGAATCTCTCTAAAATCACCACAATAATCTAAGATCAGCCTTTAACCGATCAACTTTAACACTACCCATGGCCCAGTCAACACAAACTTCTTTCAAGGCAAACGTGCAACCCTTAATGCACAAACATGTTATTTTAGTTACTCGTACTCGTTTGGACGGTTGATTGACCAATCAACATTAACCCATTGACCAACATCCTCAAATGTTCTATATAATAACCCCAAACTCCACAATCTGTAAACAACACATCATAAACATTCCAACTAACATTCGGTCAATTAGTCAACAAACAACAAATGGCAACTTCATCTATATGTCTCCCTTCTTTCCATCACCGGAATCATGACACCGTTAAAACTCTCCGGCACCGTCGAACCACCACCGTCGTCCACCTCATCAAAGCCAACAAAGACTCTCTCCCACCACTCTCCGCCACCTCCGCCGACACGACCACCACCGTCACCACCACCACCAACAACAACCTCCCTCTCCGGTCAATCCCTGGCTCATACGGCATTCCTTTCTACCAACCATTTAAAGACCGGTTCGAATACTTTTACGGTCCAGGTGGCCGTGACGAGTATTTTAAATCACGGGTATATAAATACCAGTCAACGGTGTTTCGGGCCAACATGCCACCCGGCCCATTCATCTCCAACAACCCAAACGTCGTCGTTTTACTCGACGCTAAAAGCTTCCCAACCCTTTTCGATGTCTCTAAAGTCGAAAAGAAAGACTTATTCACCGGTACTTACATGCCCTCCACCGACCTCACCGGCGGCCACCGTGTCCTCTCCTATCTTGACCCATCTGAACCCAAACACGCCCCATTAAAAAACATGGTCTTTTTCATGCTCAAATCATCCATTAGAAGAGTCTTGCCCCAATTCGAAGCCACTTATACCGAACTTTTTGATGAGCTTGAATCCGAGCTGGCCCGAAAGGGTAAAGCCCTTTTCAACGACGTCGGTGAACAGGCCGCGTTTCGGTTTCTAGGCCGGGCGTATTTGGAAACCAACCCGGAAGATACCAAGATCGGGAAAGACGGCCCGAAGTTAATTAGCATGTGGGTATTATTTAACCTCGGGCCGTTACTCCGTCTTGGACTTCCGTGGTTCGTTGAGGAGCCGCTCCTCCATACTTTTCGGCTCCCGCCCGCGCTTATAAAGAAAAATTATAACAAACTTTATGAGTTTTTCGAATCGTTTTCGGGTCCTATTATCGAACATGCCGAATCGTTGGGGATTTCGAAGGAAGAAGCGGTTCACAATATTTTGTTCACGATTTGTTTTAATACGTTTGGCGGGATCAAGATTTTGTTTCCTAACACGCTTAAATGGATCGGTCGGGCTGGGACTAATTTGCATACTCAATTGGCCGCGGAGATCCGAGGTGCGATCAAGGATCACGGTGGGAAGGTCACGATGGCCGCGATGGAACAAATGCCCTTGATGAAATCAGTAGTGTACGAGTCGCTCAGGTATTATTAATCAACTATATATAGATACAATAAAAATAATGGTACGTTGTACATAGTATCTAATCAAATTATGTTTTCTAGTTATGTGAAAAAAATAAATAAAAGAAGCGACAACTAACATATCTTATTTACAATAAACCCTAACTAATATATTATTTTTGATACGCAGGATTGAACCCCCTGTGGCATTGCAATATGGGAAAGCGAAACGCGACATGACAATCGAGTCACACGACGCCGTATTCAAAGTCAAGGAAGGGGAAATGTTGTTCGGGTACCAACCATTTGCGACCAAGGATCCTAAAGTGTTTGACCGACCCGAAGAGTTTGTGCCAGACCGTTTTGTTGGAGCGGGTGAGGAGCTTTTGAAGTACGTGACATGGTCTAATGGACCAGAAACGGAGGGGCCAACTGTGGCAAACAAGCAGTGTGCTGGAAAAGACTTTGTAGTTGTTGGATGTTTTGAGTGAGGATCGGTTGTGGGGAGGTGCGGCTTCAGAGAAAAGCCGGAAGTATTTATGATGTGGTGTTAATGCCCAACTACTCGGGTGAGCATTGGTATTTATAGGGTAAGAATCACCTGGGCATTTAATGTTTGCCATGATTAGGTCGGGTTGAACAGTGACGGCTGTCACTGTTCAGCCTGCGACGGTATGGGTTATGTATTATTATATTAGATTATGGTGGGCGACACTTTTGTTCTTCGGTTAATAGCCGACTTTCCTTTTATTCAATGTGTTATGTGTTTTTCCTTTGGTCCACTGGTTATTCCGTTCTACTTGTCCGGTAGTCCGATGCGTTAAGTTCTTTTTGTGAGTACAAGTTTCAAAGCTTAATGTCTAGGTTCGGTCCGTCCGTCCTTCGGCCACATTCGGTCCGTCTGCCTCATTCGGTCCAGTTCATTTGATTCCTTTAACTAGATTCGGTCCATCTGCTCCTTTCTGTGTAGCTTCGGCTATGATCGGTAACCCTAGTCATCAGCCCCCCTAGTTTAACGATGTGCTGGTTACATCAGATCGTTAAACTATATCATTAAATCCGTACCCTAAATGGTTCTCCGTTTGGATTGATCGGCAGGACGTTTAACATTTTGTACTTAAGTAATTTACATCCTTCAATTATATTATTTTATTATTATTATTATTTATTATTATTTTATATTTTTTTTTTTATATATTTTTTTTTTTTTTTTTTTTTTATTTATTTTATCGTTGCCACGTGTCATTCGGTGATTGGTTGGAGGTTGAACCGCCATACTATTTATGATGGGACGCGTCGTCAGCCCGTTGGGATTCCCCCTTTCCCATATAAATACCCCCCCCTTGTACAGTAACCTCCTACCCCACCCTTTAGAATCGTCTTCAGAGCGATTCCATCGTCCACCGATCCCTCAGGTGCGTTCTCATCTCATACTTTATCATTATGGTAGGTAAACGTGATATGCATTTGCACGTCTCTAAGGTTTCAGAGCCCAGTCTAACGGCCTTCTGTAGCAAATTTTTCGACACTTCTATTTTCAAACCCGTTGTACCTGATCCGACCCATCTTATCACCGATTGTCCTACCGGCCACGTAGGGTTTTATACCCGTCACTTTGATTTTTCGGGCATCCGGTTGCCTTTGTCCGTTTTCTTTTTAGAATTTCTTCAATATTACAAACTAGACATTCGGCAGTTGAGTCCGTTAGGGGCCATGAAAGTTACCCATTTCGAGGTAGTCTGTCGTGCCTACGGTGGGGAGCCAACCCTTGGGCTTTTCCGCCAATTTTTTCAGTTAGGCATTGCCGGAGATTGGTTTACGGTTGCTGAAATTTCCAAAAGTAGATCTATGCTATCCGACACGTATTCTGGTTTGAAGAATTGGAAAGACCGGTTCTTTTGGGTGCCCAACAGTGTAGTTCCCTTTGATACGCCTTGGCGAGATCCCAAAGATACCTTGAACCCTAAAGTGGAATACGATGTGTTTGACGGGGAGTTATACGACAAGCTTTTAGCTAAACCTACTCCGTTGCAAATTTACCCTGAACCGGTGTTAGTTTTAGTAGGGATTAGCCGTAAGTGGCCGTATCCAGCAGCGGAGCCTGTTCTAAAGAAGGGGAAAAAGGGTACGGCCCCCTTCCTATTTTCCTCTTTTATAGATCGTTTCTTATGTATCCCTTTTTTTTTTTTTTTTTTTTGCAGAAATGAGTTTGCTCGGGTTTGTGAAAAGGAAAGGCAAGAATGTGAAGGTAACTTCTCGTCCGTTGGAGGAGGGCGAGCAGAACGTCATTGTGCGAACGGAGAACGTCACCTACAATGTTCCTGACAAAGAGAAGGACGACACCATGGCTCCACCATCTGGCGTTCTACAGTCTCTGTTGCGTGATGACGTCGAGCCGGGCCCTGTTGATATGGACGGAACTGAGATGCATACCCCTGCCGGTAGAACGTCCGGAGAGGATGTTCATTCTTCTTCTAAAGTCGGCCATGTTTTAGGTATGTCAACTAGGCTTATCTGCTCATGCATCCATCTTTCTAACTTTTGTCTAATCACCTTATAGGTTTGGAAGCTAGCCAGCTGGGAATACAAAGTGGCAGCGGGGAGGATAGCCCTGATTCGGTGGCTTCGAGTACCGATGAAGAGAGCCGGAAGAGAAAAAATCTTAGCCCCCCGGGCGACTCTCCAGCTAGTAAGAAACAGAAGGATGCTACCGACTCCCATGATACAGAGAACACTTCTTATGCTGTGGATGAAATTTATGTGCCTCAGTGGAAGGTGAAAAATGGGGATACCCTCAAGTCCCCGGAGGTATGCTATCAGCTTCTTCATCATATGATCCCTCCGGGTGAACTGTCTAGGGATCGAGCGAGAAAGGATAGCCATCCTGCGGAAGTGGCGAGCGTTGCTACCGTCCGGTGTTTGAACGCAGTAGCCGAACTGGTTCAGGGCTATCATCGGAAAAGCGCTGTGGAGACGAGGTTGAGGGCGAAGTTAGAGACTAGTGGTAAAGAGATTGACAAGTTGAATGGGAGGGTTCGTAAGCTGAAGAGAGGGGATCGTTCCAGCGTCCGTAAGGGTAAAGAGGCTATTCGAGCCATGTCTGAGATGAAGGTGTCACATGCACAAGAGTTGGAGAAAATCAAGTCCGAGAACAAGCAACTGATGGAGGAGTTGGAAGAGAGGAATAGTGTGCTGACTTTGGAGAAAGAGGAACAAGCTGATAAAATCAAGCTGTTGGAGTCCCAAAATGAGCAGATCAGCCGAGCGGCCAAAATGTGGGAGGAGAAAGTTCAAAAATTTACCGAGGAGAAGGAAGCCTGGTGGCGTGCTAAGAAGGATTATGATACGGCATTGGAGGAGGCTGAGAAGGTGATGACCAAGTTGAGGGAGATGGTTGAGGCGGCTGAAACGGACCGGGATCGGATCGTGTCTGAGGGGATTCCTCTGGTGGTGGGTCGTTTGCTAAAATCCACCGAATTCTTAGAACCACTGGGTACAATGGAAACGCTGCTATGGAACGCCGCTCTTCATGATGGGATCCTTGCAGGTACTTATTACATAATATTTTCTAAATTCGTTATTCTGTGGGTACTGACCGACGTGTAACAGGTTCGGAAGGAGTCAAAGCGGGAACAGACGTCAAGGAAATAGATGGGTATGATGCCAAGGCAAATGACGTGTATGAAGCAGGGGTAAAGGCATGGGAGCAGGTGAAGTACCCGTTTATCGAGCGGTTCAAAAGCATGGTGGGGAAGACCTCCCAGGATGTTATGGAAGCCTTGCCGACCGGCATGTTATCCGCTGGGAACCCTGATCCATCTCAACCGGACCAACCTCCTCCCACTGCGGACTTAGCTCCTTGAATTACTTTATAAACTTTTAATTTCATGGGTCTGTAATAACTGATATTTACTTGACAACTTACCGATCCGGATGATTAGATCGGTACTTTTGAATTGTTTAACGTAGTTTGCTTTTTATCAGCTAATTGGTTTGAATGTTTCGACCGGTGTTTTTGGATCGTTTATTATATTTTGTTAGCCACCTTAACCGGTGACTTATGTAATTGTGGACATATTCGAGGGCGTCGAGTCCCGTTCCGAGCACTGGGACTCGGCCAGCAGATTCGAAGGTGCTGAACCCATAATTGATGACCGGTAGGTCGTTCGGCTATTTGAGGGGTGCCGTGTCCCGAGGTACAATTCAAGGTTAAAACATTTTCATTAAACAGGGCCGTAGCCTTAGAGTAAGATTTCCAAAATAGGTTATCAATTACAATGTTCATACCACTCGCTATCTGACTTTGATAACCCTAGTTTTATTGTTGTGGCTGCTAGAGCCTTTCACCATCTTCTAGACGAAGTACTTCTTGAGGTGTGCCACGTTCCAATGCCTCGGCACTGCTTTCCCTTCCATGGTTGCCAATTTACAAGACCCTTTCTCATGCACTTCTGTGACTTGGTAAGGTCCTTCCCAATTCGGGCCCAACTTCCCTGTACTTTCTTTCTTACTGGCCTCATTGCACCGGAGCACCAGGTCACCTGGCCGTAAGGTCAACTTCTTTACTTTCTTGTCGTAGTATTTTTTCATGGCTTGCTTGTAGTGAGCTTCGCGTACCGATGCCGCCACCCGGTATTCTTCCAGAGCATCCAAGTTTACCAGCAAACCTTCTTGGTTGGACCCTTCTCGTGCTTGCAGGACCCTTTGAGTTGAGCAGATTATTTCGGCCGGAATGACTGCTTCCGATCCAAACACCAAACTAAAGGGAGTCCTCCCATTGCTTGTCTTCTCGGTAGTGCGAAGCGCCCATAAGACACTTGGTAATTCCGCCAGCCAGTTTTTCCCGTGTCCTCCCAACTTTGTCTTTAAACCCTGGAGAATGCTTCGGTTCATCCGTTCTGTTTGCCCGTTCGCCTGAGGGTGCGCTACGGAAGCGAAGACCAGAGCTATCCCCAAGTTGGAGCACCATTCCCTGAAACGCTTGTCAGCAAACTGAGTTCCGTTGTCAGTGATTAGCTTCTTCGGGAGGCCGAAACGGCACACTATGTTTTCCCATACAAAAGTGGTGATTTGATTGCTTGAAATTGATCCCAACGGTTTGGCTTCTACCCACTTTGAGAAGTAATCCACGGCTACCACGATGTATTGTATCCCTCCCTTAGCCTTTGGAAAAGGTCCGAGTAGGTCCATACCCCACTGCCAAAACGGCCAAGGAGACGTGATGGGTACCAATTCATGTTTCTGGAGCCTTGGGATCGGTGCATAGGCCTGGCAAGCCTTGCATTTCTGAACCATCTCTAAGGCATCCTTTCTCATCGTGGGCCAATAAAACCCCAAATTGAGGATCCGTGTTACCAGGGATGGAGGTCCGGCGTGCATGCTGCAGACGCCGCCGTGTATTTCTTCCAAGACTTTGATCCCTTCAGACTGTGACACGCATCGATATAGTGGTGATAGATATCCTTTTCTGTACAGCAAATCTCCCTGTAGTTCATATGCTTTGCTTCTTTCCAACGCTTGCTTATCCTGCACCTTCCCTTGCAAGGCATCAATGATAGGCGACCGCCAGTCATCTTCCCTGCTGACGGCCGCTACTACAGGTGCGGTGCGGAGATTGATCGAGGCTTCGTCCATGACTTCAACCGTTACTTTTTTTGTCAGATGGGCAAAGGCTACGGAAGCCATTTTACTAAGGGCATCCGCCCCCTTATTCCGGCTTCGGGGTATCTGCTGAATTCGGCATTCTCGGAAAGAATTCATTCTTCCTTTGACCTCTTGCACATATTTCTTCATGGCTTCGTCTCTAGCTTCAAAACCATCATTCACTTGATTAGCAACCAACTGTGAGTCAACGAACACATGTAATTCCTCTATACCCAACCCTATCGCAATCTTCAGTCCTGCCAATAGGGCTTCATATTCAGCCATGTTATTCGTACATTTGAAGTTAAATCTGATGGCGTATGCCGATTCTACACCTATAGGGTCTGTTAGGACCAGCCCAGCTCCGGCCCCTTCTTTGCTGGAAGCACCATCAGTGTACAAGCACCAACCATCTCTTGTACCGGATGATCCCTCACCATCGTCTACCGCATCAATCATCTGTTCATCCTGGTGATTGGTGTTCTCAACTATGAAGTCAGCTAACACTTGCCCTTTTATTGCCAAACGCGGCTTGTACTCTATGCCCAGTGCTCCTAACTCAACAGCCCACTTAGTCAATCTTCCAGCCACTTCGGGTCGTCCCATGACCTCCCGTAGCGCTGAGTTGGTTAAAACTACAATTGGGTGCGCTTGGAAGTACCTTCTCAGTCGCCTTGCCGTGTGTACCAGTGCTAAGGCAAGCTTCTCTATTGTTGTGTACCTCGTTTCAGCCTCTTTGAGAGATCGGCTTGTGAAAAAGATTGGTGCGAAACCTCGGGGTCGGTTACAACAGAGGACACTGCTTACAGCTTCCGGTCCTGCAGCTAGGTAAACGAAAAGTGTTTCCTCCGGTTCCGGTATGGTTAGAGATGGCAGATTGGCTATATGCTTCTTCATTTGTTGGAAAGCCAACTCGGCCTCACTCGTCCATCGGAAATCAGATCGGTTAGTACACCCTTTCAGTGTCTTGAAGAAAGGCAAGGAGCGCTCGGCTAGCTTAGACAGGAAACGGCTGAGTGCTCCCAACTTTCCATTTAGACTCTGAACTTCCTTCAAAGTCCGTGGAGAGCGGGTGTCTTGAATTGCCTTTACTTTGTCTGGGTTTGCTCTTATTTCCTTCTTGGCCACGATGTGGCCGAGGAACCGCCCTTCCTCCATGCCGAAGAAACACTTCGCCGGATTTAACTTCATGTTGACACGTCGCAAATTGTTGAAGGTTTCGGCTATGTCCATCAGTAGGGCTGTTTCATCGTTGCTTTTTAACACGAGGTCGTCGACGTATGCCTCCATATTTTTACCGATCTGTTGCTTGAATACCGTATCGATCAGCCTCTGGTATGTAGCCCCAGCATTCTTCAGCCCAAAAGGCATCTTCCTGTAGCAAAAAAGACCTTCATTTGTGTGAAAAGCAGTCTTATCTTCATCTTCTCTTGCCATCTGTATCTGGTGGTATCCCTTGTATGCATCCAAAAAACACTTGAAACGAAAACTCGCCACGGAATCTACCTTTACATCAATCTCTGGGAGGGGGTAATGGTCTTTTGGACATGCTTTGTTTAGATCTCGGTAATCAACACACATTCTCCACTTCCCGTTAGCTTTTGGCACTACGACCGGATTAGAGACCCAGGTAGGGTACCTCACCTCTCTCATTATGCCTGCTTCTTGAAGGTCGCGGACTTCCGTTATGACTACTTTACTCCGCTCAGGTGCCAGAGATCTCTTCTTCTGCACTATTGGAACCCGGTGAGGATCTATGTTTAGATGGTGCTCAATGATGTATCTCGGGATCCCGGTCATATCGGAGGGTGCCCATGCAAAAATATCCAGGTTCTTTTTCAGGTATCTGTAGAGATGTCTCTTGCATTCGGGGGTCAACGTACGACCGATGGTGACTACTTGTTCAGGGTAATCTGGGTTGATGCTCCACTTCTCGGGTATAACTTCTTCGGCTTCTGCGTACCCTATTTCTGCATAGACCACAGTGGTTTCTAGTGTGGCCACTCCCCAAAGTGTTGGAAACTTTACCAATCCATGGGCGCTGGACGCGACCATTCCGAATACTCGTATTCCTGGCCTTCCGATAAGCATGTTATGCGGCGATGGTGCGTCAACCACAATAAAGTTAAGTGCTTCCACCCGACGCTTGTGACCGTCGCTTATCTCTACGTACAACTGCACTTGTCCCCTGGGGGCCACTCTTTCTCCCGAGAATCCCACCAAGGGGTAGGAGACCGGGGTTAAACTTTGTTGGACATCCTTCGGTAACTGTACGAAGCAATGATTGTAGATGATATCGGAGGCGCTTCCTCCATCGATATATACTCGGTGAATCCGCTGGTCCCCCACGGTTACCTGGATGATCATAGGGTCCTCCCTGGCATCCTCCATTGCCAACGATGGAAGGGTAATCGGTACTGTACTCCAGTGACGCTGAGTGCCTTCGTCATTGAAAGTTACCCTTGGTCTTTTCAGAGCAACAGTAGGTCGGACCATTAAGACCTGGGACTCCTTCTGTTTCCCATCATTCCCTCTCTTTCTTCCTTTGATCTCTTTCACCAAGTGCGCCAACTGTCCCGACTTCACTGCCTCCTCTATTTGTTTCCTGAGTTGGAAACACTCGTTTGTGTCATGTCCTTTATCTTCGTGAAATTCGCAATACTTACGGGAGCTTTGCTGTTTAGCGGTTCTCTGGAGTGGGAACGGAGGTTTGAATTTCACGTTTTCGGACTCAGTTGCGAGAATTTCCTTTGGCGTCTTTATTAGCTCAGTGAATGTAATTTCTTTTTTAACATGTCGTCCGCCTCTCGAAGAGTGGTCATCTTTGGGATCTGTTGTTTTTTTGTCTGAATCTCGTGCGTATGAGTCAGAGTACCTCGGGCCATCGTATCGTTTGTTCCCCTTTTGTGGTCCGTCTCCACTCCTTATCCGAGTATCAACGGCCTGGGCCGCTTCTTTTCCTCGAATGAACGCCTCCGTTCTTTGTATAGCCTCTTCAAGAGTCACGGGAACCCGTGCATTCAGATCTTCTACAAGCTGTTTCGTTCTCAGCCCGTGCAGAAAACCGGATATGCGCATCTTCTCATCCGCCCCCCGAACCTGTAGTGATTCTTCTTTAAAACGGGCTATGAAGGTCTTCAAGTTTTCTCCGTCTCTTTGTCTGATATTATGTAGCTCAATCGGATCTTTCATGTGTTTTCTTTGCTGCCTGAAGTGCTCTAGGAACTTGGCTTTCAATTCAGAGAAGTCGTCTATACTCCCCTGTTGCAGGCTATTGAACCACACCCTAGCCACCCCGGACAGCGTCTGTGTGAACATGTGGCAGCATGTGGGCATTGGCCATGCATCCATATGCGCAGCACCTTCGAACAGCATGACATGATCTTCAGGATCAGTCACTCCGTCGTATATTCGCATATTAGAGGGCATCTTCACCTTGATCGGAGACACGAAATCGGTTATCCTTGGAGTAAACTTGGAACCCTCCGGAGACTTATAAGGGCGGTACAATGCGTCCGTCCCGTTCCCCGTAGGCGCATTCAAATGTACAATTGGGCGCGGCATAGCCGGGCCCGGGTTGACGAGGCCAGCTTGGACACCGGATCCTCTTACCCCTTGGTGAATCATGCTTGTGAGCCATGAAGCTGGCGTGGTGCTAAGAGTTACAGCCGTAAGCGGAGGTGGATCGGTGGGGGGAGGAGGTTCATCGTTATCGAAAGAAAGTTTGAGGCGTAGCCCCTTCGCCCGCTCTTCACGAACATAATTGTTCATGAGTTCCCTTAGCTGCAAGAAGTTAGACCGGACCAGCTCAGGTGACACCGCAGGAGTTGTGTCTATCGGCTGGTCATCGGTGGCTGACTCAGAATTTGCCATTCGTAATGTTCAATGGGACTACTAGCCGGGTCCCACGGATGGCGCCAAATGTTGGATGTTTTGAGTGAGGATCGGTTGTGGGGAGGTGCGGCTTCAGAGAAAAGCCGGAAGTATTTATGATGTGGTGTTAATGCCCAACTACTCGGGTGAGCATTGGTATTTATAGGGTAAGAATCACCTGGGCATTTAATGTTTGCCATGATTAGGTCGGGTTGAACAGTGACGGCTGTCACTGTTCAGCCTGCGACGGTATGGGTTATGTATTATTATATTAGATTATGGTGGGCGACACTTTTGTTCTTCGGTTAATAGCCGACTTTCCTTTTATTCAATGTGTTATGTGTTTTTCCTTTGGTCCACTGGTTATTCCGTTCTACTTGTCCGGTAGTCCGATGCGTTAAGTTCTTTTTGTGAGTACAAGTTTCAAAGCTTAATGTCTAGGTTCGGTCCGTCCGTCCTTCGGCCACATTCGGTCCGTCTGCCTCATTCGGTCCAGTTCATTTGATTCCTTTAACTAGATTCGGTCCATCTGCTCCTTTCTGTGTAGCTTCGGCTATGATCGGTAACCCTAGTCATCAGTAGTGTTGATCACTCGGTTGTTCGTTGTTGAACTCTTTCGGCGGTATGATTCGTTCGATATTGAGGTCGCCGCGTCTCCGTTAGGTGCTAAAGTTACGTTAACTTCGCTCAAGAGAGCTCGTGTGTGATTTCACGGCACCGGATATTGAATATATATGATATATATACATGTTTTTTGGATGGTGAAATTGGATATTGAATATATAATGTGTTACAAGCTTAATTTAACTGTGGATAAAGAGATATGATAAGTGTATAATATTCCTTAGTAATGGTGATCGTCGTATATAGTGTCATTTTTGTCATTTAATTGGTGTCTTTCTTTACATGTTTTGTTTGAGTTCTTTGCTAATTTTTAAGCTATTTTTTTAGTAGTTTGGTTTGTGAAAGACACCTAATCCGAATCAACCTATTCATCTGGTCACTGCAATCGTTTGGCTTGAACAAAATTAACTGATTTTTTTTTCATGCTTAGAAATTTAAATAAACTCATTATGACGATGGACACTCAATACAACATTATTTTTTTCTTTATAGCTTCGCTTTCTAATTATAAATAGTTAAATACTAACACTTATTATTTGGACCCCACTAATACCCTACTAGCTATTGTTTTGAGCACGGAACAAGCAACAAACCAACCAGTCTACTAGTTGCAAGGGCGTAGCTTTATAGGGTCGGGGAGGGGCGTCTGGCCCTCCGAAATTTTCGCTCATAAGTTCCGATTATATAGTATCCGTGTAAATTTTTTTGGTATATACAGTTTCGACCCTCCGTAACCGGTGACTTCCGACTCCCTGAAATTTTTGCTCAAGCTTCGCCACTGACTAGTAGGACTCGATTTAAAAACTAATTGACATCATGAATAATCTAATCAAATATTTACATTGTTTCTTAGACTATGCGTACTGGGGCGCGAATTGTCTGAATTTGTAAACCATAGCGCCCCAAACACTGGAACACCAGGGCGCTATAGGTTAAAAAAGGCCGGGGGCTTCATGGCTATAACGCCATATTCAAAATCCAACAACCAATAATTGCGCGACACGTGGCGAAGACAAAAACGGTCAAAAAAAATTTGACCGTTGGGGCTTTTAATTTTGAACGGTAAACTTTATTTTTTTATAAAACTTTTATATATACACAACACAATACAACATACACATACAACATAAACACTTTCCAAACTAAAAAACACACACATCTACTAAACATGTTTCCATACGGTTCACCATTTGGGGTCCCTGGTCGCCCTGGTTCGAGGCCAAACACTACTACTCCACTGCCACCCAATTGGGCGGAGTTTGACCCGAACACAATGCAATACGCGCAACTACTCCAGGGTCACTTTTATCCTCCACCAAACTATGGACAACCGGGCCAATTTTTTCCTCCACCAAACTATGGCCAAGGTTCTCAAGAGGAGGCCGAGCATGTGCCAGAAACTCAAGTGGAGACCGACGAACCAGAGGGTTCTCAACGGGGGGGCCGCGGGCGTGGGAGTGGGAGCGGGCGCGGGAAACGCTCGCATAAAAAGAAAGATCCTACCCAACCTCGTCAAAAAAAACAAATGGAACGTTGGTCCCAAGACGAGGAATATGCTTTAGCGAG
Organism: Ambrosia artemisiifolia; assembly: GCA_032199755.1. Taxonomy (NCBI): domain Eukaryota; kingdom Viridiplantae; phylum Streptophyta; class Magnoliopsida; order Asterales; family Asteraceae; genus Ambrosia; species Ambrosia artemisiifolia. The sequence goes on from CM063521.1 coordinate 8,806,088, forward strand.
AGCTTGGCTCGACGTATCGGAGGATCCACTAGTTTGTAAGTAAATTTTTATATATATATATTGTTTGTGTTTCATATATATTATTTATTTTTTATATATATATTGTTTATGTTTTATATATATTATTTATTTTTTATATATATATTGTTCGTTATATTTTTCTAATCGTATAAATTTTTTTTGTAGCCAACTATCAACATCTTCCTGAGTTTTGGATTCGGATTCGAGCGTTGTTTTTTGGTGCGATGGGTAGAGGGGAGTATCGAGAGAACGACTCCGTATCGGGAAAGTGGTCGGACATAAATAATAGATGTCACGCGTTTGCGATGGTTTACCAGCGTTGTATGGACAACAGGGGAAGTGGGGAAGGTGATGATGGTGTGTTGACGAGAGCGTTGGACGAGATGAGATCTACCCGCCAACCGTTCCCGTATTTGAAAATTTGGGAGATGTTGAGAAAAAGTCCTAAGTGGGCTCAGGTACCGTCTATGGGGTCGGGTGGTAGGAGGAGGATCAGGAGAGGAGGAGGATCAGGAGGAGGAGGAAAACGTAGCAAAACCTCCTCCTCGACGCGAGATCCGGATACACCGTCATCCGATGCTCACTTTGTGAGTTTAGGTGATCATGTGAATTTGGTTGATGAGGACGAGGATGAGGAGGAGGAGGAGCAGCAGCATGATATGCCTAGACCACCCGGTAGAAGATCAGCAAAGGGTGGGAAGGGGGAGTCGTCTTCGGCAGCAGGCGGTGGCTTGAAGGAAGATTTCGAAGAAATGAACCGTAGACTTCAAGATATTCGCGACCTTGGCCAAAGACGTTTGGAGACGATGCAGCAGAGAGTGGTGGAGAATAAAAGGTTTGTCGAGCTCCAAGAGGCGAGGCAGAGGGAAAAAGACATTGAGTTTTTGTCGAAACCGATCGAAGACCTCGAAGGAGACGCGCTACGCCTCGCTATGCTTCACAGGCAACAAATCCTGAAAAAATATGACCTCTAGTGTGTTTCGTTTTTTTAATATTAGTTGTATTTTTTTTTTTTAATATTAGTTGTAATTTTTTTTAAATTTTAGTTGTAACTTTTTTTTTAATATTAATTGTGTGTTTTTTTAATATTATTTGTAATTTTTTTATATTTATTTACCTTTTATTTTATTTATTTTGAGTTTAAAAGAATAAAAAAAATAAAATCCACGTGGACCAATCAGATTCAGGGGCTTTATACATAAAGCCCCACCACTACACCCCTTTTTCAATTTCTCTCTCCATGCTGACTCAGCAGCCACGTGGACCAATCAGGATGGGGGGCTTTATACATAAAGCCCCCCACTACACATGGTCTTATAGATATACAATTATCCTTATGTGGTGTAGATTTGTAAAATTTAAAAGATATAAACATTCAAACAAATAAAATATGGAGCATGGAGTAGCAAATGAACCCACAAATGAGATTTTGATATATATAAATAAAACGGTTCAGCCCTAATTTATTCGGCTATGAAAACGTTGTTAAAACTTAAAAACTAGTGAACTTGGATTTAAACCTAAGACATGCTGTACTCCATATAGGATGATTCAAATAGATTGGAATGTTTACATGATGCCTAAACTTGTGATGGATCTAAACGTTTTTAAGTCAGACTAAATAATGAACAAGAGATGGACCACTAATCCACAATACCAAATGTGATTATTTAGCTTTTCTACAGAGACATATTAAAATGTTTCTTTATGATAGTGCATTTCAATTTGTAAACCTTGACTAATGTGGAAGTCATTGTATCGATGGTGACAGAACAATGTTTTTGAACCCATATTTTAAAACATGATATTTCTACAAAGCTTTTAGATTGTATAAACGAACGGAAAAAAACGTTTTATTTAGTTTGTGAACATGTTTTCACCTCGAAAAGTGCGCTCACGAAAATAATATAGGTTCATATAGCACCACACATACACAATAGTGGTGAACTTGTGACAAGAGTCCAAGACATTAACTTAGATGTTTGACTGTTTGAGTTTACTCTAAATTGATTAAAGTCAATTTTGGGTTGAACATATGAGTAAATTTACACAAACGGGTTAAACTGTGATCAACATGCAGGCTTGCATATTGACTTGTTTATTTTTATAAATTAATCTCATATGCTTTATGAACATTTGCTTTTTTTCTTTTGCAAAATTTACTTCTACATTCTTCACACACCAAAATTATTATTTTTAAGTTAGACAAGTTTTGTTTGTGTCGACCCGTGAATAACGTACAACTAGTGTTGCAAAACTTTGTTTGCGCTTGTACTCGGTGACCTACTCTGGAGCGAGTACTCGGCCTAATAGGGGGAGTACTGTGCGGGGAGTACTTGGCCAATTAGGCTATATTCAGCGATCTATCCTGGAGCGAGTACTCAGAGAGTAATCGGTTAACTCAGCCTTGTTTTGCAACACTGCGTACAACATCCGAATTTCCATGTACAATTTTCGTATTCATGTCAGCTTCACCTTCGGGCTCAACCCACCATCGGGCTAGCTCATCATTTGTTTGATAAGATATTTTTAAAAACCTATGAATTGAATAAGGCCCACAACCCACAGCCCACTATTCTTATTTGCGTATCTATTTTTTTTTCTTTTTCTTTTTTAATAAACGCAGTATTGTTCAACACTTCTACTGGATTGTATGATTTTCCATCAATAGTGTTGGTCAAAATCTGAACTATCATCTCCAACCAGTCGATCCGTGACCGCCGGTAAACATAATCCCTAAATTTGATTTCAACTAGGTCATAATATTGTCAATTTGTGATGTTGAATTTTCTAGGGTTTATCATTTTGTTTGTTTTTAGGTCCTCTGTTAAGATACTCAATTTATTAGTTTTATCATCATTTAGGGCTGTTACATGGTTTGGTTATGTATTTATGTAAACAAAGATTCAAAGATCACATTCTGCCCATCACAATTCAAATTGTTTGTGTTTACTTGTCTTACGTCGTAAGCTTAGTTTTAAAAAGCGAGAGACGCACAAAAGCGACGAGGTCTAGAATTGAGGCACGAAGTGATTATGTAATTTTTTTATGTATCCCATATGTTTTTAGCTTTCCCTACCCAAAATATAGCTATAAATAAGGTTTTAATATGATTTTACCTACTTTTACTTTTGTATAAGCCAAAGAACCCAAGGTACAACATGTTACTGCATACTCCCAGGTTACTAGAGGCGCGAGCCTCAGAGACAAAAAAAAAACTAGAACATTTTTTCCTAAAAAGTGCGCCTGTTATGCACTTCATGTGTTTTGTTGAGGCGGTGAGCGAAAGAGCGACGGGGGTGGAGCCTTGTTGCGCCTCGCCTGAGGTGCGCCTTTTAAAACCAAGGTCGTAAGATGCTGTGTTTGTTTGTTAGAATTGTGCTTACTGTAGAATATTAGTATGTTTTTGGATGAACACGTTAAAAGGGAGTTTGTAGACTTAACTGGGCAAAGTAGGTATTTTTTTATGGTTCAAACAAAGACTAACTAGTGTCAGGTTTAGATACATAGAATGACTTATAGAAGATATGTTTACAACTACAATGAGACAAGGCTGAATTAAGTGATCATAAGATGATAAGTCCCATGCTCTGCTATACTACTGTGCTAATGAGAGGGCAGATAACTTAGAAGTAATAGCAACTTATTGTGCAATCAACATCCAACTATTGTTTTTCTAAAAAAGAGGAGAGAACTGCTGAAAACTTTTGACCAAATGTAACCTCGTCACACCGGTATATGAAATGTAATAAAAACGTGAAATCTACCTACTGGGACAACAACCACCATACATAGTAAGTCCCAGTAATGGCACGCTATTGGTAGGGCCTGGGGAGGGTGGGATGTATCTGGGGAGAGAGAGGTTGCTTCCAGAGAGACCCCTGGCTCTAAAACAGGCAATAGATAAATGAACAAAACAAAAGATGAATAAATAGAAAACTAGTGGTAACAAGTGAAGTAGGGTGACTTGACATGTACTAGTGTGACTTGAAATAAAACGTGAAATAGACTTACCAGAGCAGAAGCTATGATCTACCTTTATTGTCTAATGAATCAATAGGAAGGTAGATCATAGTTTCTGCTCTGGTAAGTCTATTTTCTGCTCTCAATTTTAGATCTCAGTTACAATTAAGGTAGAGGTTTAGTTGAATGCTAAAACTCAAAAATTGTTACTGTATCAATCTTGATTTTCAAGAATATATATTTTGAATCTTTATGGGTCTTTAGTTATATACCATACCCTCCCCATTGTCAATACTCAATAGCCCAGATTTCTTTCTTGATTACAAATCGGTTTTTTCGGTTAATACCAAATAAACAAAACTGAATAAATATAATAAACCGAAAACCGAATTGATGAACCCCCCTATAAAGAAGCCTGTTTCTACTGTGGGTGTAAATTTTATTGTTCTATTTTAAATGACTTTACAGGTAAAGAGAAGTGTTATAACTAGACTTGAAGCAAAGTACCAATGGAGTGTGTGGTTCAAGGAATTATAGAAACACAGGTATCTAAATGCATATGGTACATTGGTACTTGGTGAATTCAACGTATTTATGCAAATAACGCCTGATTCTATGCTTTTCTATTGAGTTAATGAGTTAATCAACATTCTAACCCCTTAGCATATATCATTTTCTTGAGTTAATGAAATGAATGATTTAGCATTTTTTAAGAGTGAGAGAGGTGTATATTCATGAGTATATTTGTAACCGTCTATCAATTCGAAAATAAGTTTTTCTTTTCTATTTACCGAAACAAACTCATAAAAGAAAAAAAGTGCATGTTTTCTCACATTTGGTTTTTCTTTTGCAGCATGTTGAAGCCCTTGAGATTCTTCTTCTAGGTCTATGTGGTGTTCCTAAGGAAAACTTAAGGGTTCATGAATTATGTCTTAAAAGTGGGCCCAACCTAGGTCAGTCCTACACTCCTACTCCAAACTTGTGTAACAGTTCAGTTAAATTATGGTTCATGAATCAACCCTGCTTATTATGAGGCCATTAATACCCTTTTGTGCTATTTTTTATGTTAACCTGAATACCGATGAACTCACCGTAAGTTTCATATTTTTTCTGGTTCTAAAATCATAATTTGTTAAAAGTGAGAATATGAATTTGTCTATATGGTGATTTGACAATCTGATTATATAGGTTCTGAAGCATCAGAGATTCGAATTTTATGTGATCTTATGCAGCCTGAGCCTGCTTGGTAAGTACAACAGTTTGGTAATGGGTCGGGTTGGGTAAGGCCAAAGTAATGATATTTTTTTTGTGCTTGTTAATCAGGACGGTTCGACATGTGGGAGGTTCAATGAGGGGTGCAGGTGCTGATCAAATATCTGTCCTAGTGAGGACTATGGTAGAAAGCAAAGCAAGCAAACACGTACTTCGGTTATTTTACTTGCTTGGGTACAAGTTAGACCATGAGCTGCTGAGAGTTGGGTTTGCTTTTCATTTCCAAAGGGGTGCTCAAATAACCGTTACGGTTTCTTCGTATAGTAAGTTGCTAAAGTTACATGCCACTGATGATGACAACGTACCCGTGACACCTGGCATTCAAATGGTTGAAGTGACTGCACCTGCATCAGCTGAAAATTACACTGAGGTTGCTGCGGCAGTTTCTTCTTTTTGTGAATATCTTGCACCGTAAGTCCCCATTATTATGTACTTTTTGTACGCCTTACCCTATATTCTAGCAAATGTCGTAATTCCTGACACGAACCAATACATGAGACACAAATAATCAAGTTTTGGGTTGTTAGTTCTAACCCGTATAATTAGCAGGTCGGGTTCAGGTTAACCCGTTTTAATAAGCAGGTTGACCGTTTAAAATTTGACTGGAAAATACTTTATTCTATAAGTTCAACCTTCCAACCCGTTTTTGACCCATTAATCCGTTTACAACTTGATTACTATTCATTTAAACCCGCGAATCTGCTTACAACCTGTAACTTGTTCCATTCATTGAGATGAATGGATTACACGATTAAAAATGTGTCGGGGTTAGGATTTATGTCTTTGACTGTCTGACACATGTAAATTTGATTTTTCGTTTATGTCAGACTGCTTCATTTATCAAAACCTGGTGTTTCAACTGGAGTTGTTCCAACTGCTGCAGCAGCCGCGGCTTCTCTCATGTCATTCAGTGGATCTACCAATATGTAGCTAACAATCACTAACCAAAAGTATGTGTTTCATGCCTTTCAAGATATTTTCAAATGCAGGCTTTAGGCTCTTTTTAGTAAAACTAATGTCTTAATCTTCAAATACTTCTATTGGAATTCTGACCACTAATATTAATTAGCTTGAGTTATATATCATTGTATGGATCAAAATGTTAAAAGTAGACAAATAATTGAAAATGAAATGGGTTAATTTTTTTTAGACAGGGATGGGATTCGTAGGATCTTGAAGTTGTTTCATACCTTTAGCATGAATTAAATCAGAACATTGTTTATGTGATTATCATTATGTGTATTTCTTGATAAATTGTATTCTGCTAGATTATTTAGTAGACATTTGGAAATTTAACATGATGACATGAGACTCAACATCTAGAATCACAAAATACTAGACGTGGCACTTTCAAGTTATTTACTTATAAATGTGCTGATTTGGGTTTTGATTCGGGTCAAAATAAAGAAAAGTTGCCGAAGGGAAACAGGTTGAATGGGTTTTGATTTGCGTCAAAATGAAAGTTTTAGCCTGGAGGGAACACAAGTCGAGTGGATTGAAAGTTTTTCGAAGTGTATGTTCATATTTTAAGGCTCACAACCTTCAAGATCATGTTACTAGACTATTATTTGTTTTTTTAATCATACTTAACACATGAACTATGTTTTTTTGATAGCAGTGAGATCCGGGAAAACTCATGGGCCCACCAATACCATGCTAGCAGCTAGCTAATACTTTGCATTGCCCATGTATGTGCCTTTAAGGGGATAAGGAACAAAAGTATTTATAAAAAAACACCTCCCTGATGGTCTGACCTGACCCGTTTTCCATATTCCCAACTCTAAATAATAAGGTTAGGGATTACCTGATTACTTTGTTGAAGCTGGTGAGAAACTTGTTAAATAGTTAGATAACAAGAAGCCGGATGTGTAGCATCAAAATTGAAACCTTCAAGTTTGTGGTACAGTTGTAAGCGTATGTTTTCCCCTCTAGCAAAGCCCAGAAATCATGTTTGCCAAAATCCCTTGCGGCCAGGCCACTTGCCCAGCATAATCTAATCCTTCCCTAAAGGGTTGATTACTATGATCTATTCTAAATGCAAATGCAAAATACCCTATATTCAGCATCAAGACCAAAAAACGGATGTATGGCACGACACCCCCTATAGGCTAATTACAAGGTTGCGAGGATGTCTTAAAATTACAATTTGGAAGACTGTAGAGTCATTTGACAAATTTTATTTTCAAGTGACTTCCATGATTTGGCCCGTTTTGACTTTGACCCGTAAGAGATAAATTGAACCGTTTTTCTGATAAACGATTATTGCTAAAGAAAAAATAAAGAAAAAAATGTATATACCGCTCTAATTTGCAAAACTTGGATCAATACTAGGTGGTTCAAGGCGATGTGTAGCATCAGTTTAACATTCATATGCTTCAGTATTTTAGAGCATGTGAGCCTCATCAAAGCAACCACAGGTCAGACATGCTGCATAGTGGATACTGGAACAAAGACAAAATTACTAGAGTCTTGATTACATAATTTTTAAAAGTGGCAATTTCAACCAAGGGGGCTTTCTTTGGCTAGTCGGTAAAATTTTAAAAAAAATAGCTAAATAGAAAACGAGTCAAATAATTCATCAAAGTTCAAAACTCACCCAGAATGGTTTTTTTTATGCATAAAACCACCCAAATCATATTGTTCAGAGATTAATAGATTATTACTAAAGTAATAAAATGTTTGCAATCACATTTCATAAAGTGACATTCAACGTTTTTTTTGGATGGACTGATGATTTAAGAGGACACAAGTCATTATTTTAAACTTTTTTTTAGACAAGGCTGTGAGGTAAACAGACGGCACCACCCCCGTTCTCCACCTTTATCCTTTGTCCCCCACCTCTACACCATCCCTAAGCCCCGTCCCAACCCAGCCCCGTCCCTCCCGTTCTCGGCGAGACATAAAGGACGGACCAATCACCATCACCCATCAATGCCTCCACCAATCACGTGCCCCCGTCTCCGATTGCCTACACCGCCCCTGCCCCGTCTCCGTCCCCCGGTCCCACCTTTTTCCTACGTGGCTTCCCCTTCCCTCGTCTGCACACCGGATAGTCTAATCGCATTTTAGACAAAAGAGCTCAAGACAGCTTTTTGTGTGTTTTTGACAAGTTAGGGACTTCAAAATATTAATATTAAGTTACTAACGGCCAATCACCCTTTGGTAGAGTGATAGCCTCATGACCTTCCAATGTGGAGGTTGTGGGTTGGAGTCTCACCTAAAGCAATTTATTCTAGGTCGAGCCAGAGGTTTTACCACAGTGCGCCTTCGGGTGGTGGGTTTCCTCTGGAATGGTGGTGGACCAGGTCACCAGCGCCTGCGTTCACAGGCGTGGGTGGCCTTTTGCCATTGGGTTTACCCGGGTGATTGGGCTTTCGTTGGACGTTAAAAAGAAGTTACTAACTCTCACTATGACTCACATAGAAAGATAATAAAAGGAAACTTAGGCAAACCCGATCTCTCAGCATTAAAACCTAAACTCCTAATACAAAGACAAACCTAAGCCTCTAAATGTTTAAGTTAAACATTCAAAGTCCCAAGCGATTCTTCCATTTCATCAACATAAGTTATGGCTGCCTCAAGCACCTACAGGTAACAGGACATTAAGCAGAGGAATTAGATAGAAGATACCTTACTGCTTACATTGACTATAAATCGGGCCGAAATGAAAGGTGACTCGTTAACTAAAGGCCTGATCTCTAAAAATGCATGCACATTTGATGCTTCTATAGCATGACGTTCACACTTTCACCATTTAGAAAAGGTTTCTGTTTCCCCGATGTCCAACACATATCTGAATTAATTTTCATGCTTAAGGATTCATGCTACTGATATATTACAAAAACATTGTTTCTTGTATGATTAGTTTACAAAACAATGCAAACGTTTGATGGAACAATATTATGTAAATAGCATGAGGTGTGAAGGGACGCTATATGTGGAGGCAAAAGTTTGGAAATTATGATTACTAAATTCTCCTCCCATGTCATATTAAAAATTGTTTTTAAAATTGGCAATTTGAAGAAAGGCATGAAACTGTTTGAAAATATTTGAAGGCTTCCAACTTGCGTTTGACGGGTATACCAATGTGTATTTGGTAAAATCGTCTATTAAGGTCACATAGTACTTGTAACTGGACGTGCTAACGGTGAAGTTCACAATCACAATGGATAAGGCTATATGGTGTGGTACCCTCTTACCCCAACTCCCACAAATGCCTTATCAGCGGCACATCATTTTCCCCCTTCATTCACCTAAAACAAGGAAATGGTTCCCCATTCTTCTCCCTTCCTTTAAAAAAAATAATAAATAAATCTAACCAATCACATTGATCGGTGACGAGGGTGAAAATTCACCGAAAGCGCCGAAGATTTTTCGGTGGGGGTGGTGTCCCCTTCGGTGGCAGTGGCCACCTCATCTCCCCGAGGTATTTACCGGCTCCATACCAAAAGAGTCTAATAGCAAATGGTGAACAAGGACGTGTACAAAAAATCAGAAAGCAAAACCGGTCACTGTTTATTTTCTAGAAATGGAAAGCATGAAAAATAAAGGGAAAAACAAGTTTATTACATTTAAGTATCTTATTTGAACTAAGAAAATCCATCACTGGTTGGCCCGGATGACCTAGTCGATCGTGCCAAAATTGAGAAGTAGACATGGAGAGGTATGCAGAGGAGCATGCCATCCTTGAAATCCTTCACTGAAATAATCAACAGGGTCAAATTCGAAAGAAACTTTATTGTCAATAGTGAATTTGCGTACCAAAATAAGGTTTTAATAGAAGTAGGATTGTAAAGGATATATTGAAGATTGAAGATGTAACGGTTTGGAGGATCGGAAAAGATTTGTGCTACCGAATCCAAGAACTAGAGTCCGGTTTCCATTACGAACTAATAACAGTCTATAGGAGAATATGAGGAAGGTGTATAGATCATACCTTGATTAGTGATGATGCGAGAACTAAAAAGTGGCCCCATATCAATATGCCATTGATCGTCCAGAGATTCCATGTTCATAGCCTGAACTGTATTAGCAAGGTGGGTAGGTTCCATAGGATCATATTCAGTCAATTATACCTTGAACTTATTCCTAAGACCTATCTCTCAATGCTCTCCTCTAAGTACAAATACATGACATAATCAAAGCCCGAATACCCACAAGTTTGAACAGATGCAACAAGGCAATTATCCATCATTGGGGTTTAGTATTAATTAACAATTAGTTTTAAGGGATTTATTCATCAATAACTATGGACCTCTTGGTTTGATCCCGTCTCCACAAAAGTAGTGAGGATAAAATAACCCTGAAGTCTGGAGCCATAATCTATAACCCTCTTTCAGTCAAGTAACAAGTTATTTCTACATAGACATAAGAAAATATGAATATTTGACCCAACAAACACAAGGATGATGATTTGCTGTTCGAAAACCAACTTCCAATATGTTAATTAGGACTTAAAGTCAGTCCTACATACACTACCTCATTAATCCATAACCCATTTAGCTAAGTCCCCATCAAAGGTTGTTTCCCCGAAGTGACCAAAAGAACTTTAGCCACTCTTAACAAACTTGATTTGATTATATAATCATCACAAAAATGGAAAATAATTAAACTTGTTCTAACAATCTTAGGATTACAAAACCAAAGTAGAAATGAGGTAGACTTAGAGTATAATCAATGGAAATGGTCAGGAGAGCTTGCTATTTATATGCTGCGTTGGGTGGCTGGACACGAAAATGCCTCGCATGTAATGTGGTGGAATCTTCGTACAATGATCGACACGGGGCATGGCCAACTCTTGTGGGCCCCAGGAGATCTTCAAATGTCAAACAAGATCTTTTTTTGTTGTTTCTGGGATGAGGCATGTGGTGTGCCTGGTGGGCACGACCCATGCTTTACCAAATTCGTGACATGACTTCTTTTTTTTTTCTCCTTTTCACTTCCTCTGTTTGTTTTTGGACTGGTTTGTCCTGAAAATAAAAAATAAACTAAGTTAAGTCTATTTTCTTTATATTTCCATGAAACCCTTAAAAAGTTGGATTTAAATGATGTTAAAAACATGTATAATTTTTTGCATATCATGATGTGTCCAAGGCTCATACGTAGTTGTTTCGGTTGTGAGGACACAGTTAAATAAGTTGATCATTAATAAAGGTGTCGTGGATCCATTAAAGGACTGCAACGTCAATTTCCATCTTAGAGTCATAAGAGGAACAATTCCTTGCAAGTGACGGAATTCCGTTGATGTTTGAAAGAACACGATAACCGCTAGCATGGAATTCAGAGAGTCTTACCTAAGACGATTAGGTCATCTTCACTCCATTAAAAGTTCTGAGTTTTTGTAGGATGTTTTCAGTGAGTACACTAAGTGAAGTTGTTCCGTCTTTGGGCTTCCTCGATAGCCATCATAATGATTGGTTGCAGGTGCAAAACTAACTGTAGCAATCAAAGATGTTTAGAGGGCAACCGCGTGTTGACTGTAGTACGTGAGCGATGGCATAACTTTTAGGGTAGACATCATATGCGCTTTAATGCGATATTAGCAATCAAGATTTTTTTATTATTCAAGAATCATACTAAAAAATAAAGTTTAAATCTTTATTATAAAGATTTTTTTACAATAAAATTCAAACTTGTAATCTGGTTAATCAAACAAACCAAATCAAAGCTCTAATATATATAAATATATATATATATATATATATATATATGTTTAGGTTCCTGTACAAAGAACATATTTTGTGAGAAGTGTGAGAAGGATTAAGAATTGACATGTAGGCATCATGTTTTGGATTTAGGAATGATGTTATAGGTTGTTTTAACTTGAAAAACACCAAACACAATAATCTAAAACATAATGCAATGTATTATAGTCATTAAATTTAAAAAAAAGCTAAAACACACTACTTAACACTTAAAACACATTGCTTAATGTTCTTAGCATGGTGTTTTAAGTTTTAAGCCTAAAATACATTGTTTTCGATTTTTAATTGTTATGTTTGGTGTTTTTCTAGGCAAAACAATCCAAAACATCATGACTAAGTTCATAAATGATGCCTACATATCAATTTTTAATCTTTCTTACATTTCTCATGAAATATGGCCTTTGTACAGGAACCTCACCCATATATATATATATAGGGTATGGTTCTATGGAAAACCCTATATTAGGGTGAAAACCGGGGAAACTCTAACTTCCCGAGCTTTTTAGGGTCTGAAAATTTTAGGGCATGTAATATACATAATTCTAAGCATTTTGAGCCAAAAAAAATCAAAAAAAACGCCGAGCGGTTATTTTTTAAAAAAAAAATTAAAGTTTTCAGGTAACACATGTTACACGAAAATAACACATGTTATTTTCCACTAACATGTGTTACCCGAAAACGGTTTTTATTTTTTTAAAAAATAACCGCTCGGCGCTTTTTTGATTTTTTTGGCTCAAAATGCTTAGAATTATGTATATTACATGACCTAAAATTTTCAGACCCTAAAAAGCTCGGGAAGTTAGAGTTTTCCCGGTTTTCACCCTAATATAGGGTTTTCCATTTATCCTTATACTATATATATATATATATATATATATATATATATATATATATGGAAAGGGTAAAATGAGAACCTACTTGAGTTGGAAGAACACCGGGAACCAATTATAGCCATTGATCTTTGATGATCTAAAGGTTATTGTTGTGCCACATAGGTTTTTTGTCCGCTTCCATCCACTTGTTGCTTTATTGATTGAAGATAATATTAAAATACTCATAGGGGGTATTATGGTAAAGTCACAAGTTATATTTTACTTGATTTTATTGTTCTCTCACCATCACTTCACCATCACCATTCACCATGTCTTTTTTACATTATTTTATTTTTTAATTCATTTTTTAAAACAAAAAAGAAGAAAAAATCTGGTTATGTTTTTATTTTTTTTAATTCATTTCTTTTACAACATAACATTTCTTTTACGCCAGTGTAAAACCCCATCGACAAACATCCTTTACACCACTTTACATCAGTGTAAAACAAAGTTTACACCTATGAATACAGAAAAGATGCAATAATTTGCGTCGGGAAAACATTAACATTAATGTAAAACAAAGTTTACATCAGTGTAAAACAAAGTTTACAGTTGTGAATCCAGAAAAGATGCAAGAATCGAATGACAACACAAAAAACTAGAACTTTACATTAGTGTAAAACCACAAAACCACTCTACATGTATATTACATTAGTGCAAATCCAAAAAACATTGTACATTAAAAAGATTACATTGGTGTCAATCCAGAAGATATTACAAAATTGAATGATAATATATATAAAAAACTAGAAATTTACATTAGTGTACACCCATAAACCACTCTACATATATATATTACATTGGTGCAAATCTAAAAAAAACATTGTACATTAGAACACTACATTAGTGCACTACATATATGCAATTCGCATTAGATTTGTAAAGAAAATAGATTTATGTAATCTTCCTGCAACATATTAAAACTATCATCTTTATATAATGGAACTATACTATAAACCCATCATTATTTTAAAAAATATCATAAATTGTGTTCTTCTGTAAAAAAAAATCATATTTTAATATTACAAAACATATAGAACCTAAAATTAACATTTGTCTAAAAAAACATAAAATTCCCTTTGTAAAGGGATTAATGTTGGAGACTGATAGACCATGAAATCAAAGTGTAAAAACCACAAAAATCAAACTTTGAAAACCACAAAAATCAAAAACCTTAGTTACACTTATGTATCCCTACATTACACTGATGTAAAAATGAGAAACAGACCCTAAACAAACCTTAATACTCATCACATTTGCACTAGCTTGCCTCATAGATGGAGTGAAAATGAACCGCCTTCCTCACCATCGTCACCTATTACCTACCACCATCACCATAACCTCTGCCTCAAAAACCCCCCACCGTCACCTACTACCATCACCTTAACCACCACCTTGAAAAACCCCAAAAACCCAGAACCACCACCATAACCACCGCCTTCCTCAGCACCGTCATCACCATAACCACCACCTCGAAAATTCCCCAAAACCCAGAACCACCACCATAACCACCGCCTTCCTCACCACCGTCAGCACCGTCACCTATTACCATCACCATAAACCACCACCTCGAAAAAACCCCAAAAACCCAAAACACCACCATAATATTCAAAAAATCAAACTTACAGGTCTGGATCTGGATCCACACCGACCACCGTCCTTGTTCCTTCTGCCTTCAAAGTCAACCACCGTCCCCTTTCCTTCTTCGACCACCGTCCCTGTTTTTTTCCTTCTTCCCTAAACCATCGTCCATGTTCGTATTATTATTATTATTATTATTATTATTATTATTATTATTATTATTCATGTTCAGGAAGAAAGAGTATATGAATTAGAGAGAGACAGAGAGAGAGAGAGAGAGAGAGAAGGGGGGGGGGGGGGTTATAATTTTGAAAAGGAGAGAGAGTATATTATATACTTAGGAAGGAAGAAAGAGAGAGAGAGATGGTAGGGGTGGGTGTGGGTGTGGGTGTGGGGTGGGGTTGGTATTTTATTAATAATATATTAATGCTCAATTACCATAATACCCCAAACTAATAAGACAAAAGCAAGACACATGGCACCATTTTATTGGCTTAGGTGAGTTTTCAAGTTTTTCTAACTCAGGCTGGTTTTCAATTGAACCTAATCATATATATATATATATATATATATGTGTATGTGTGTGTGTGTGTATCATCATCATCATCATCATCATCATCATTAAAGAGGTCATCCTTCTCTATGGGTGTGCCATGTGACATCCTCCCCATTATATCTCTTCAAAAGTCTTCTTATGTTTATTCCCACAATTTTAAACGTTAATAACTTTTATATACGTGATTTTTTATTTAAAAAAATTACACCAAATTAACGAGCATTTTATTATCTTTCCAACGAGTACCATAGTGCTATATAAAAAACGAAAAAAAACTGACTTTTTATTGTAGGTTATGAAAAAAACAACACAATGTGTTCTGGTAATTTATTAATCATATCTAACAAGTCACTAATCATGTTCAAACCAGTAAATAAGAATTCTATTTTCATTCAGAGGAGAATAGGTTAAAACCAATCCTGTCCACAAAAAAAAAAAAAAAAAAACAACAACACCTTCAAGACCACCGTCTTAATTCTTTGCCCGACAATGGTTCCTTCTGGCTCTGCTTCTCATCTAAACGTACATCTTTTTAATGTACACTTTTATTCTTATTATTCACATGATTAAAAGTGTTGTTTTCTCATGTTGTAGTATATTAATTTCTATTTTACATCATAACACATATTTTATCACTTCATATTAGATTTCTCTATCCCGGAAAGCTTCCGGGATATAATGTAGTTATTTAATAAGAAAAAGAAGAAGTCTAAACAAATGTTACTCATAATTCATTTTCAATATTTTCTTTTCAAACAAACCTAATTTACATTGAAGGATAAATTTCGATATGTGTTGGATAAATGTAGGATGAATTTCTATGCGTGTAGGATAAACGTATGATAATTTCGATATGTGTAGGATACACATATTGTTAATTTTGACATGTGTAGGATGAATTTTAACATTTAGGAATAAATTGATAGTGTAGGATAAAGTGTTTATGACTCATTAATTAGAGAGTGAATAACAATGTGAGAAGAGAAAAAAATATTTAATATATTTTTTTTGAAATCTCTTTAGAAGCGCGTCGCGGACTGCGGGCGAACCAAGGAAACTCTCCACGAACCGCGAGTGAGTGTCTGACAAGCCTAAGTCGGTTTAAACCTTTATAAATCGATTTTTAATTCAACTTTTCATAATCACATAACCCTAATCCGCCTCTAAACTCTCACTTACGAAAATATAAACCCTCAACACCTGCTAAGGCTAAAGAACATCATTCGGGAGGCTTGAAAGGTGTTCGGTTCGTGATTGTGAAGTGCTTTGGGTACAATACTTAATCCTTTGTGTTTTAATCTTCTTTATTTTGTTTTAAAACACCACAAACAAGTTTGTCCATGTCTAATGTGAACCTATAAAGATTAAAACATGATTTTTTTAAAGGTTTAACATGATTAAATAATGTGTAATTGTGTTATTATGAGATATATGTTATGTTATTGTATGATAATGATTGTTGAACATGTAGGGTTTATAGGTGATAATATTTTTGATGAATCTTGCATGTTTTGATCAGATTTATATGTGAAGAATCTTGTATCATGTTTATATGATGTCTTTAATCAATATTGTACATTTAGGGTTTGTAGAAGTTAAGGTACTTGCATGTTTAAAAACGGACAGATTGCGTGCAGTAACTTGTAGGACAAGTAACATGATTCTAAAGTACTTGTTTTGATTATTTCTTGGTTTGAACATGTTGCTCGTGATCGTAGATTTACAGAATGGGTATGTTTGTGCGTTTTGGATGTCGTTTACTATGTTTTTGGAATTGTATACAAACATGGGTTAAACCTGATTTTCGGATTAGTAAATTTGGTCAACTTTAAACAATCATAACTCGAGTTCTACAAAGAGTTAGGTCACGAATTTTGGACAGTAGATAGATACATGAATAAATCGGCTTTTCCAAGTGGATTCATCCAATTTGGATGAATACACGATTTTTAAGAATTTTTCTTGTAAACTGACCTGATGTGAATGTCTTTAGAACCTAGCTATAGTAAACGATTTTTCATAAATTTTCAATGGGGTTTTATCACAAAAAAAAATAATAAAAAATAGTGGCATAACGACTGAACACATAGGGATGTTGAGTAAAATTTTGGGATTTTAACATGTTGTGTAAGTATTTTTCATAAAATCGTTTTGACAACGTATAATCTGCCCCGAAGATGCAGATTATGACTCTTGTGTATAAGTGCTTATTTGAAGGCTTGTATGACTTGGTTATGACTTGAGCTTGTATGTACACTTATATGAAACGTATATGGTGTGTGTAACTGATTATAAATGTAATGTTCACCAACGGGTTCGTAGGGTTACTTGTGCATGTAGTTACATTAGATGTCACTTAAACATTTTCACATCATTGGATCTTGGACAAACGAGTCTTGTAGTGTGTTGTGTATGCACATGTACTCACCTAGTGACACGTATAATAGGGAGTCGGTAGCAAGTTACTATTACATTTGGATTTGGATTTTAGCTTTGCAACATAAGGTGAGTTTCACCACTCTTTTCTCAAAAGCATGCGTCTCGGGTTTGAGACAACTTACTAAACTTTTCTAGTCCGGTTTGGGACTACTTTTACATCCCGCGTTTTGGGATGCTTTGACTCCTTGTGTGGGTCAGGTTTTCGATTCCTTGTGTGGATCAGGTTTGTATCAGTTTTGCAACTTTATAGTCCTTTGTGAACTAAACAACATCTATCACTTGAAAGTCCTTACAAAATTATTGGGTTAATCGTTGGAGGCGAACGGGGTATTAGTTAGTAGCGCTATTAGGTTGTGCAACAACCTCATGCTTGAAGTTCTTGGGTCACGAACATTAACTTCTTACCACGTTTTCTTACTAGTGTTGATAGACACTAATGCTGAGGCAAATTAATCATTCTGTATGTTCCTAATAATATCATTATGTATGTTCCTAATAATATCGTGTTTAGTGTATTTCCCAATCCCCACTTGTGGCCTAGTGGTAGGAAGGTTTGGGTTCTCCAGTGAAGACCTAAATCCGATTCCCACTTGTGCCACTTTTGGGGATTATGGCAATGAAGGATTTGAGCTAAGCCTTGTGAGGTTGTTAGTTTTACCAAGCCCACCCAAGTTTTCGCCCTACCGTGTGTTACGCAGAGAGTTCTGCTTTTGTAACGGCACAACGACTATCAAGTGGCAGCCGACAGTATGGTTTCCTAGGAACGCCCAAGTCAAACTTTGAAGCCAGCGTGTACGCAGTTAAGACAACATAGTCTGGCTAAAGTGGGACAACAGAACTCTCCAATTTAGAAAGTGCAGTGGCCAAACACAAAAAAAATCGTCATTCTAAAAAAAACTATTATTTCCCCAATTAATAAGGATCAATATTATGGGGGTTATTATTATATCTGTTTCTCTACATAATTAATTATTCACCTCAATAATTCATGCTAAGTCTTCTAAACTCTTTTCAATACTTAACTAGACATCATTCCTTGTAGTGTGACCATTAGGATCAAACCTCAGTAGTAGCATTGTCATACGTTGCTATTTGGATAATTTTTTAACATCATATTCATTCAACTTTATTTCCTCGCTTATCAATAATCAATATATAATAATAATAATAATAATAATAATAATAATAATAATAATAATATAATCTATAATCTATAATCTATAATCTATAATCTATAATCTATAATAACTTATAATAAAAGAATTGAACTTTGATGATGTGGAATTCAATGGAGGCCTCAACCCTTCCTTGAATGTGCCATGTGGCATCATGTAGGATTTTTTTAATTTTTGAATTTTTTTAATAAATCTATATATATTATAATTATTTTAGGAAAAGATAAGAATTTAAAAACAACATTAAATTTTTTCTCTAATGTTTCCTCCCATAACTTTTAAACGTTAATATCTTTTATATACGAGATTTTTTAAAGAAAAAAATTACACCAAATTAACGAGCGTTTTATTATCTTTCCAACGACTACCATAGTGCTATATAAAAAACGGAGAAAAAAACAACTATTTTGTGGGGTTTTGTTTTCAAATATATTTTACTAATAAATCACAAACGATAAACATAACTTCATAGGCAGAGATTCTTTTTTTTTTATATTTGAATATGATAACTTATGGCAGAAATTTGTTTAAAATAAATATTATTATTATTATTATTATTATTATTCATTAATCATGTATTGGCAAATCATTAATTATGTTGTCATATTAAATATTTTATTATGTTATATTAGATATTTCAACCCCGGGACACTCCCAGGATAAAAGCTAGTAACTATATATAAAAGAAATTAAGAATAGCACTATGATGACATGTCATTCAATGGGGTAACCCTCCACCTCTTGAATGTGTTATGTGGCATCATGTGATGCATTTAATTTTCTTTTTTAAAAGAGAAAATTGCTCGAATAGTCCCTGTGGTTTGCTCAGATTTCACCTTTAGTCCCTAACTTTTGAAAATTACAGGTATAGTCCCGAAACAGTGAACTTTTTGCACTCGGATAGTCCCTAGAGCTAACTGAGGTTAAATAATCCAGTTAAGTGGGTGTGAAATTACAAAATTACCCTTACTTTAATAAAAAATAATATAACACTAGTGGGTCCCACACTTCATCTTCCCCACTTCATCTTTTTCATCACCACCACCACCACCATCAAGCTGCCGCCTTCGTCACCATCTTCGACCACCCATCACTAGAAACCCCCAAATCAGAACCCTAGGGTACCACCACTATCTATATGAAGACATTACCACCATTCATGCAGTTATGTCTAACCCACAATCAGAACCAATCACCACCACCAACACCACAACCCCAGACACCGAAGACCTCTCCGACATCGAACCAAACCCTAATTCAGACACTCTATTCAGATCGGTCTTACTATTAAGGTAAGACTCATAATCGTGCTACCTAAGTATTATAAACTAATGATAATAGTGCTGGATTTTGGTTTGATTGTTGATGATTGAATGGTAATTCCAGTAAGGTCACATTGGTACTATGATAACAAGGTGCGATGGTGATGTTGTTGTTATAGATTGACGGCGGCGGTAAGATTATGGTTTTGACGGGAAGGTTTTAGGAAGATATTGACCAGGTTTTGAAATAAGATTCCGACCAGAAGGAAGCTACTATGGTGGTCACGGTTATGGAATGAGGTACAGATCTGGAGAGTGATAATTATGGATTATGTTTTGGGTGTCATTATTGAGACAATAGGACAAGGAATGCTCAGAGGCGTGGGAGGTCTTAAGTGAGCGGGGAAGATGGGTTGAATGGTGGTGGTGGTTTGGGGAGGTGGTGGTGGTCATGGTTTGTGGAGGTCTTGGTGAGGAAGATGAAGTGTGGAAGAAGAAGTGGTGGACCCCACATAATTGTTAATTATTTTTTATTAAAGTAAGGGTAGTTTTGTAATTTCACACCCACTTAACTGGATTATCTAACGTCAGTTAGCTCCAGGGACTATCCGAGTGCAAAAAGTTCACTGTTTCGGGACTATACCTGTAATTTTCAAAAGTTAGGGACTAAAGGTGAAATCTGAGCAAACGACAGGGACTATTCGAGCAATTTTCTCTTTTTAAAATAAAATAAAATCACATAAAACCCTACCTATAATCATATATAATCTCCATCTTCTCACCCTCAAACCCTAAAAATCTTCAAGTCACATCATATTCTCTTTTTACAATAATAATAATACTCACTGAGAGATATAATTAAGTAGCTTATTTTATAATCGACAAAGATGAAACCGACAGCGAATGTGAAACCGTAAGAGTTCTAATCTCTTTCAACGGTTCAGGGTTCTGAGGGTACACATTAGTCTCGAGGATGTACTGCATACCAAGAGATATAAGTAGCTTATTTTATGATCAAAAAGGATGAAACCGACAGCGGATGTGAAGCCCAATAGCCCAAGAAGCCAAAATCATTAAATATAATAGTGGGTCAAGCCCAAGCCCAACAAGAAAGCCCATTAGGGTTTTACCCATCCCCGCTCTATAAATAGGAGGGTAAACCATGCCATACAACTCAGATTGGTCTGAGTACAAGACCTCTCTCACTCTCTCTCTAAAACTCTCTCTAGAGTTATTCTTTTAATAAGACTTACAGCAGCAACAGGCTGAAGCCTTGAAGCCTTCGAGCTGCTGATATGCATTCTTAACAATCTACAACCATGCTGATTCCACATCCAAGCCGGCTCCAACAGCCACTATATGCGGAATCACACTCTTTTACTCGTAAGTCTCAGCCTTCATTAGGCTTACGTGGCTCGTCCCTAGTTGTAACTTGGGATCAAGAGTTTCTTTCTTCAACATTATACTCTTATTCTTTATCTTTTCTTAAGTTAACCAATAATAACAACATTCTGACTTTAGGTTGATCCCAAATCAGAATCATAACAACTAAAATATCAAAACTCTTGAACCTCCCATCTACGTTTACAACGTAGAGGGACACCACGACTTGCGTTTGGTGAACAGAAACCCTTTAACCCTTTCTGACGAGTTCTTTCATGCTGCTGGTCTAACCCTTTAAGCAGCAGACGAGGTCAGAAGCCTGACGACCTTGGAACGTTCAGACCCTCTCCGGACTTATATTTGTTGTAGCAACAAGTTGGCGCCCACCGTGGGGCAGTGCTACTTAGAACATAAATTCTTTGTAGTTCGGCTCCGTCGATCTATTTTCTATGTTTCTATGTTCTTTCTACGTTTGGAGAAAACGTTCCTAGTAAAGTCACTTCTACACCTCTTACACATCCATGTTTTGTCGCGTGCTCTACAATGGATCTATGCTAGAATCTACGATTATAAGGTTCTAAACCTCTAGCATTGACAAAATAATTAATTTGAAACATGGCTTGTTACTCCTCAAGAAAGTACATGCATGACAAAGATTTAATCTTTTGACAGTGACATTTCACATCAAATATTACATATTTAATCTTTTTAGAATAAAAGAAAGTCAAAACCTACTAATTTACTTTTTGTAGGTCTGTCACCTATCTTTTTTTATTTACATTTTACTTTGAGTGAAGTGTAAGAATATATAAAAAACAAAAAGAGGGTGTGACATGTACTATACTATTGTCAAATCAAATAGTACATAAAGTTTTCAACTTGTACTAAAGGTGGTCATGAACAAGCAAACAAAAAAAAAATAATATTCCAGAATACTTATTTTTGTAAAACTTGCTTGTGTAGTGTGATATAAAAACATGGTAGAAAATTACTACAAACATTCATATGTACACATATGTATGCATAAAGTACAAATATTTATAGATAAATAAAGAGTAAAATTTCTACCTATTATTTATAAATAAATGCATACACTACCCGATGCTCTTTAAATTTCCTAGAGACTTCATACTAAGTCACTCATCTTGGAAAAATACATTTACACAAAAAGACAAAAATACATGTTTTTATCCAATGAGCAAAAGCATGGAACCCTTTAAACGTACTGTGCACAGAGCATCTTGCTTTTACCCAGCGGATAAACGTCTGAACCCTTTAAACGTACTGTGCACAGAGCATCTTGCTTTTACCCAGCGAATAAACGTCTGAACCCTTTAAACGTACTGTGCACAGAGCATCTTGCTTTTACCCAGCGGATAAACGTCTGAACCCTTTAACGTTACTGTGCACAGAGCATCTTTCAGCTTTTCAGGCTAGGCTTATAGGTCTACTGTACACGGAAGCCTTTAAGCTTTTAAGCTATTACTCACTGCAACTTTATACATTACTGTTCACAACAGCTTTATAGCTTACTGTACCTACTGCAACCTTTTAAGCTTTAAAGCTACTCTTCGGCCTAGGTGCATAGGATACTGTGTACTACAAGCCTTTAACCTTTTCAGCTTTTAAGATATTAGTCACTACATCTACATAACATTTTTAGGTTGCTAACCACTACAACTCTTCAACTTACCAAGTTTTACGGCCTTTTAGGCTATGCTCATCAGAATTTCACAAGATTTTTAGGCTGCTACTTATCAAAGCCTTCAAGCCTGGCTGGCTACTACTTATCAAAGCCTTCAAGTCTGGCTGGCTACTGCTCGTCGAAGCCTTCAAGCCTTTTAGGCTTCGCTCATCAAAAATTTCCCAGAACTTGGAGGCTACTGCGCATCAAAGCCTTCAAGCCTGTCCGACTACTGCTCATCGAAGCCTTCAAGCCTTTTAGGTTTCGCTCATAAAAAATTTCACAGAACTTTTAGGCCACTGACCATCGAAGCCTTCAAGCCTTTCAGGCTACGGTTCTCTAAAGTCTTCCAACCTTTCAGACTATTGCTCACACAAGCTTTAAAGTCATTTCGGCTACTATTCATGGAAGCTTTAAAGCTTTCCAAGCAACTATTCCCTAAAAGCTTGATAACCTTTTAGGCTATTCACATTGAAGCTCTAAAGCCATTTGAGCTATTACCCACTAAGGGTTCACATAAGGCTTTTGAGAAATTTTGTAAATTAAAACTTTTGATCCAATTAAGCCACTCATAATCAAAAGTATTAAAGACTTTCATGCTCCCAACAATAAATACTTCACAGCCTTTTAGGCTAGTATTCGGCGAAACGTTAAAATTCTTTAAGGCTACTTCTCATGGAAGTCTTACATTAGAACAAGGTTGTTGTTCACCGCAGCCTTGCAACCTTTTAAGCCTCTGAGTTCACAATATTTTGGGCTACAAATCATTGAAGCTTCAAAGCCTTTTGGGTTACTATTTAATGAAACATTCATAGCCTTTTAAGCTATTGTTCATTAAAACTTTAAAAGTCTTTCAGGTTTCTAATGCCTTACAGCCTTTTAGTCTATTCCAGCGGAAGCTCCAAAGACGATAGGCTACCATTCAACAAAGCTTCAAAGCCTTTTGGCCAAGTATCCAATGAAGCGTTTAACCTTTTTAGGCCAATTTTCATGAAAGTTTTATATCAGTTCTGGCCACTAATCCTTGAAACTCTACATCCTTAAAAGGTTGCTGCTCATCAAAGCTTTACAGCCTTTTAGGCTTCTACGCATTAAAGCTTTACAGCCTTTTAGGCTACAAGATTCATTAAAGACTTATAGCCTTTCAGACCACTGTGCGTTGAAGCGTCACAACTATTTAGCTTCACAACGTTCAAATTGATCATTCATGAAGCTTTGATCAGCTTCAACTTCTAACAGCTTCAAAAGCTACACATGAACCATTTATACTAACGACCAAGTCAAAGCAACGTTCCTTACCAATAGCCACAAATACAGTTATGATGCAAACATTGTTACATTTTTTTAGCTAAGATAAGGAAACGTCAAAATAAGCATATGGTTCAAAACACCAACCTATGGATCGTTAAATTGCCAACGTTGCAAGCTTTCAAACAAGCTTTTATTCTATGAACGATCTCATAGATCTGAAATAAAAGCAACTTCAATCAAAGAGTTATACACATCTTGCAAGCAAAAGAATCAAATAAACTAGTCAAACGCGCCTCTAGCCATGAACACCTTTTACCAAGGGCTGATATGAATAAGTTGACATGCTCAAATAAAGCAAGTAACCCCCGAAGCAAATAAGCATATCAGCTCAGAGGGTTAAAGGATAACAGGGCAAAAGGCTTCCCCTAACAGCAACTTATATAGCAACAAACCTTCAAAGGAGGAACACAGAGGTTAGATGTACAACAACACTTTGAGATCAGTCAGAATCACTCATCACCATGACATGACTACTTTTGACTGGGGGGCTGGTGGCCCGTGTGGACAAATCCACATTTAAAAGAAGTTGATAAGCAAAGAAGCAAAATAGTTACACATGTCAACTTATTTACTCAAATGCTGAGATGCCTTCAAGCATCTTACCATAGCAAAGAAACACGATAACTCAAAACAACGGCCTAGCTACTTTCTTTCGCGGAAGTTCAGAAGCTTAAAGGCTTACTATATTGGATCAACATTATTCAAGGAAAAGAGAACCCCTTATCAAGACTAACCTTGTGTTCGAACAAACTAACGTCTCAATGGGACACGAATGCCACCTAAAGCATATGCTTTTCTCCCCTTGAAAATATAAACAACTCAAGGAAGGAAAAGTCTCTCCATGCCAACAAGGTCGCTTCAAAGGAATGAAAGAAAAACATCGTTGCGTACACAAATCAACACCTCCCATACATCCTCCCTTAACACCACCTTAGCTAAATGTGTGAACAAAGTTAGGATCGTTCATCCAAGAGGTTATAAACCTCAAAGGTCCTTACAAACTCTAACCATGTAAACACAAGCGGGTTTAAGCTTTGTAGGTCCTCACAAACTGTAACCTCAGAAGCTTAGAAGGTTTAAACCTCACAGGTCTCCATAAGCCATGACCTTCAATGCTTAGAAGGTTTAAACCTCACAGGTCTCCATAAGCCATGACCTTCAATGCTCAGAAGGTTTAAACCTCACAGGTCTCCATAAGCCATGACCTTCAATGCTTAGAAGGTTTAAACCTCACAGGCCTTCATAAGCCATAACCATCAATGCTTAGAAGGATATGGACTTCAAAGGTTATCAACCCGGAATCCTAGAAGATTATAAGCTTCATAACGTACCACCTCTTTTGACTACAAAAGCTCAACGACAAGTCAAACTCGTTACCAACACAAGTTTTATACCTCAAGGATGACAAAGGTCAAAATACATCACATGTTCATAATAACATTGGTAGACTTGACATGATTCTTACATAAACTCCTTCGAACACGTCGTTAAAAGCTTCAAATACTTAGAAGTTTCAAAAATAGCTCAGAAGCTTCAAAATAAACAAAACAAGCTTTAAAGCTTAAAAGCTTCAAAGCTTAAACGCTTCGACTACGACAAGCTTAAAAGCTTATAAGCTTCAAATACAACAACTGAAGCTTACAAGCTTGAAAGCTATACAATAAGCATAGGAGGACAAAGAAGCTATACATGTGATGAGTTATGCTCTAAAGCTGAAGCGGATACAAGCATCTTGCTAAAATGCAACAACTTAACAATCCTTGAACAAAAACCATGACAAGAAAAAGGCATATGAAGAAGCTATCAAACTAGCTATAAGCGAAAGTGTCTCTGTAACAAACAAGTTCTATCATAAGAACTCCCAACTAGGTGAACCGCCTATGATAATACTTGTCTTCTACTAAGGCTTTAGCATGAACAAAACATACAACAATAAAGATTATCCAAAGCAACTTGCTCAATCGCCGAAGCTCTTGCTAAAACATCAATGCTTCTCACTCACGCTAAGTGCAAACGCCTGCCTAAAAAATCTCTACCGAAAGAATGCTACCTAAGCTAAACATGAATACGAATTCTGAAGCTTCTAAGCCTTCAACCATCTTTGGAGATTTAGCAACTACAAAGACTACAAAGTCAAGACAAGCTAACCTAAACCAACCTTAGAAGCATGTCAACGCTTTAGCAACTCACGGAATCGTGCAAAATGCAAAACAATATGGGGATACATAAGAACAAATTAGTAATCGGTAATCTAACTTGGTAACACCAAGAACCACAATCACTAATTTGAATACACCTAAGGCTACAAAATAGCCGTAGCAAAAAGAATCAAGCCCCATAGAAGCATAAAACCAGAAGCATTGAGGCATCATGCTATACACAAAAGAAGATTAAGGACGAATTAAACCGCAATGCTAAGGCGTTGAAGCTGTTGGCAAGATAACAAAGCAAGCTACTTAGCAACCAAAGTAGATTTGTTAAAACACCAACACCTTGCCAAAGCACTTTGATACAACATATAAGAGTCTTCCTAAAAGACAACTTACATGTTACAAAAACAAAACCTTGGAAAGCTTGGCCCAAAATAGGATGAACGACACATTGTGCTCAAAGCTCACAACGGCAGATCCTACAAGCTTAATCGACCAAGAAGGAAAGAAAGTCCCAAAACATTGGGACGAGACCACCTTAAAAGGTTCAATGTAACCACAAATGGCCAAGAGATTTTCACCACTTCTTTGTGTAAACATTTAATTATCGTATGAATGAATCATAGTATTCTCTATTAAGATTTGTCTTTCTATCCTATAATCAGGTTGAGGACCTAGCAAGAAACTCCATGGCAAGGGCCATGTAAGGGGATGAGCTCCCAGGCCATTTCGCTCAATAGGTTCGAGGGTTAAACGGACCTATATAAGGGGTGAGTTCCTAGATCAATCCAACTCCATGAGATAAACAAAAAACACTTTTATAAATCTCATTGACGGGTTTGAACAGCCTACACCAATCGTTCCTTAAGTTTAGAAAACAAACTTACGAAAACAAATTGAAACACTTGTGTAAGTGTACATAGGATAGGTGGCGACTTGTTTGCCTAGACTACCTTAAGGATAGGTGACTGCAGCACTTAACCTTTTAAGGTGCTACCGGTAAAACATTCCCCAACAAATACAAAGACAAAACATGCAAGCATCCAAGCATCCAAACATGCAAGCATCAAAACATCCAAACATGCAAGCATCCAAACATGCAAACGTGCACAATCACAAAGATACACTAAGGTACAATTCAAAAGTGAAACAATCTCACTAGGCCATACACAAAACAACATACATGAAAGTTAGTACAAATGGCCATGATCGGTCACCATTCCTCACATCTCAAGCCCAAGCAGCTTGAAAGGTTCATCACATCGCAAGCCCAAGCAGCTTGAAAGGTTCATAATACCACAACCACATGTTAATATTCTAAGGCTAATACCAAATGGAACCCTACAAGGTTTCCCAAGCAACGCAACGAATGATACTTTACCAAAATGATGCTAAATGTTCTCGTGTCGAACATCATCCATTATCACAAAGAAATATTGTTGCAACTAATACAAAAAGAAACTTAGTCATGACAACAAAAGAAGCTCAACTTCATACAAACGAAGCTTAAAGACATGCTCTATATATCAAGCTTTGAACGAAGGAAGCTCATATCAATCTTCGAACGAAAGAAGCTTACAAACATAAATCATACGTCAAGTTTCGCATCAAAGAAGCTCGCTAGCAAGGTCATACACTCAACTTCCTATGAAAAAAGCTTGTGAATGAGAATCAAAAGCAAAGGTTCGTAAACAAAGAAATTCGCTATTTGACCTTGTTTGCTTCTGCTTACTTGATTCCATATCTTGTATCATAAGAAAGCTTTTATCACAAAACTTTGATAGAACAAAGAGTTAGGCTAGTGATGGATTTTATCCATAAGCTTAAAGGATGAAATCCACAAGCTTTTCAGCTATCAAGCCAAACTTCTTTGCTTAAAGGATGAAATCTATATGCTTTAGTCAACAAAAACAATAACTTTGCTTAAAGCCTTCGAAGCTTAGAACACATACCAGCTTTTTATCTAGTCAGGACACGGCAAGATAACCTTCAAGACAATGTACTTCACCTTCATGTGCAAGAAGCCTTCCTTCGTACACATGCAACCTTCCTTCTGTCACATGAGCTTCATGTGACAGAAGGAAGGTTGCATGTGTACGAAGGAAGGCTGCTTGCACATGAAGGTGAAGTACATTGCCTTGAAGGTTAACTTGCCGTGACCTGACTTGATAAAAAGCTGGTATGTGTTCTAAGCTTCGAAGGCTTTAAGCAAAGTTATTGTTTTTGTTGACTAAAGCATATAGATTTCATCCTTTAAGCAAAGAAGTTTGGCTTGATAACTGAAAAGCTTGTGGATTTCATCCTTTAAGCTTATGGATAAAATCCATCACTAGCCTAACTCTTTGTGCTATCAAAGTTTTGTGATAAAAGCTTTCTTATGATACAAGATATGGAATCAAGTAAGCAGAAGCAAACAAGGTCAAATAGCGAATTTCTTTGTTTACGAACCTTTGCTTTTGATTCTCATTCACAAGCTTTTTTTCATAGGAAGTTGAGTGTATGACCTTGCTAGCGAGCTTCTTTGATGCGACACTTGACGTATGATTTATGTTTGTAAGCTTCTTTCGTTCGAAGATTGATATGAGCTTCCTTCGTTCAAAGCTTGATATATAGAGCATGTATATAAGCTTCGTTTGTATGAAGTTGAGCTTCTTTTATTGTCATGACTAAGTTTCTTTTTGCATTAGTTGCAACAATATTTCTTTGTGATAATGGATGATGTTCAACACGAGAACATTTAGCATCATTTTGGTAAAGTATCATTCGTTGCGTTGCTTGGGAAACCTTGTAGGGTTCCATTTGGTGTTAGCCTTAGAATATTAACATGTGGTTGTGGTATTATGAACCTTTCAAGCTGCTTGGGCTTGAGATGTGATGAACCTTTCAAGCTGCTTGGGCTTGAGATGTGAGGAATGGTGACCGATCATGGCCATTTGTACTAACTTTCATGTATGTTGTTTTGTGTATGGCCTAGTGAGATTGTTTCACTTTTGAATTGTACCTTAGTGTATCTTTGTGATTGTGCATGTTTGCATGTTTGGATGCTTGCATGTTTGGATGTTTGAATGCTTGCATGTTTGGATGCTTGCATGTTTGGATGTTTGGATGCTTGCATGTTTGGATGCTTGCATGTTTTGATGTTTGGATGCTTGCATGTTTGGATGCTTGCATGTTTTGTCTTTGTATTTGTTGGGGAATGTTTTACCGGTAGCACCTTAAAAGGTTAAGTGCTGCAGTCACCTATCCTTAAGGTAGTCTAGGCAAACAAGTCGCCACCTATCCTATGTACACTTACACAAGTGTTTCAATATGTTTTCGTAAGTTTATTTTCTAAACTTAAGGAACGATTGGTGTAGGCTGTTCAAACCCGTCGATGAGATTTATAAAAGTGTTTTTTGTTTATCTCATGGAGTTGGATTGATTTAGGAACTCACCCCTTATATAGGTCCGTTTAACCCTCGAACCTATTGAGCGAAATGGCCCGGGAGCTCATCCCCTTACATGGCCCTTGCCACGGAGTTTCTTGCTAGGTCCTCAACCTGATTATAGGATAGAAAGACAAATCTTGATGGAGAATACTATGATTCATTCATATGATAATTAAATGTTTACACAAAGAAGTGGTGAAAATCTCTTGGCCATTTGTGGTTACATTGAACCTTTTAAGGTGGTCTCGTCCCAATGTTTTGGGACTTTCTTTCCTTCTTGGTCGATTAAGCTTGTAGGATCTGCCGTTGTGAGCTTTGAGCACAATGTGTCATTCATCCTATTTTGGGCCAAGCTTTCAAAGGTTTTGTTTTTGTAACATGTAAGTTGTCTTTTAGGAACACTCTTATGTGTTGTATCAAAGTGCTTTGGCAAGGTGTTGGTGTTTTAACAAATCTACTTTTGTCGCCAAGTAGTTTGCTTTGTTATCTTGCCAACAGCTTCAACGCCTTAGCATTGCGGTTTGGTTTGTCCTTAATTTTTGTTTATAGCATGATGCTTCAATGCTTCCGGTTTTATGCTTCTATGGGGCTTGATCCTTGGTGGTTCTTGGTGTTACCAAGTTAGATCAATGATTACTAATCTGTTCTTATGTATCCCCATTTTTCACGATTCCGTGAGTTGCTGAAGTGTTGACAAGCTTCTCAGGTTGATTTAGGTTAGCTTGTCTTGACTTTGTAGTTGCTAAATCTCCAAAGATGGTTGAAGGCTTAGAAGCTTCAGACTTCGTATTCATGTTTAGCTTGGGTAACATGCTTTTGGTAGAGATTTTTTCGGGTAGGCGTTTGCGCTTGGTGCGAGTGAGAAGCGTTGATGTTTTAACAAGAGCTTCGGCGATTGAGTAGGTTGCTTTGGATAATCTATGTTTTCGTTCAAGGATTGATAAGATGTTGCATATTAGCAAGATGCTTGTATCCGTTTCAGCTTTAGAGCATATCTCATCACATGTATAGCTTCTTTGTCCTCCTATGCTTATTGTATAGCTTTCAAGCTTGTAAGCTTCAGTTGTTGTATTTGAAGCTTGTAAGCTTTTAAGCTTGTCGTAGTTGAAGCGTTTAAGCTTTGAAGCTTTTAAGCTTTAAAGCTTGTTTTGTGTATTTTGAAGCTTCTGAGCTATTTTTGAAACTTCTAAGTATTTGAAGCTTTTAACGACGTGTTCGAAGGAGTTTATGTAAGAATCATGTCAAGTCTACCAATGTTATCATGAACATGTGATGTATTTTGACCTTTGTCATCCTTGAGGTATAAAACTTGTGTTGGTGACGAGTTTGACTTGTCGTTGAGCTTTTGTAGTCAAAAGAGGTCCTTACAAACTTTTTGCATAGTAATGTATAAAGTTGCAGTGAGTAATAGCTTAAAAGCTTAAAGGCTTCCGTGTACAGTAGACCTATAAGCCTAGCCTGAAAAGCTGAAAGATGCTCTGTGCATAGTAACGTTAAAGGGTTCAGACGTTTATCTGCTGGGTAAAAGCAAGATGCTCTGTGTACAGTACATTTAAAGGGTTCAGACGTTTGTCTGCTGGATAAAAGCAAGATGCTCTGTGCACAGTAAGGTAACAGGGTTCAGACGTTTATCCGCTGGGTAAAAGCAAGATGCTCTGTGCACAGTAAGTTTAAAGGGTTCCATGCTTTTGCTCATTGGATAAAACACATGTATTTTTCTTTTTGTGCACATGGGTTACAAAAGTCAAATTTACTTTGTATAAAGATATGTAAGTCGTGCACAAATAACAATATATACCCATGTGTTTTGTCATATAATTTTTTTTTTATTTAGAGCATCTTGTAAGTGTACTGCATGCACTAGAATTTGTACCATATATATTGACAATGGACATATATTTTATGGGTCATAAAAAAGACAAAATATAGTCACATTTTTAAGATATATGGTGACATACGAGTTGTCACTTAGTAAGTACGATTTGACTACTTACATCTTATAAGTATTCTTACCTTTACTTTTCTT
This sequence comes from Ambrosia artemisiifolia, assembly GCA_032199755.1. NCBI lineage: Eukaryota > Viridiplantae > Streptophyta > Magnoliopsida > Asterales > Asteraceae > Ambrosia > Ambrosia artemisiifolia. The sequence continues at coordinate 8,837,915 of CM063521.1, forward strand.
TCATGATCATGACATTTTTACCAACATAAAGATAAAGATGCTTTAGTATTTGTACCTTCAAGAATACTTGCCTCATGAAAAACCACATTTTCTATTTAAGATAATGAATTCTTTTATATATATAAGTATTATAACAATACTATAATAAAAGAATCTTTGCTTTTTCTAAAGTTTCTTACAAAAGTAAGTGTGGAGTAAACTTACGTCACCAAATATTATGTGTAAGCTTCAAGAAGACCATTTTTTTGTAAGAGTGTTTCTCTATTTTTTTTAAAGGTCTTCTTATTCGAGCTATTTTTTCAAAGACTTAAAGATCATGTTTCAAACAAACTACGGTGTGAAGGGTGTAAGAGTTTAAACTTGTTAACCGAAGTTGTGAAAAGAGATCCATCTTGAGCATGAAGAAATGCGAATGTCTAGGAGGTGTAGAAGTGACATCCAAGGGAACGTTTTTTCCAAACGTGGAAAGAACATAGAAAATAGATCGACGGAGCCGAACTACAAAGAATTTATGTCCTAAGTAGCACGGCCCCACGGTGGGCGCCAACTTGTTGCTACAACAAATATAGGTCCGGAGAGGGTCTGAACGTTCCAAGGTCGTCAGGCTTCTGACCTCGTCTGCTGCTTAAAGGGTTAGACCAGCAGCATGAAAGAACTCGTCAGAAAGGGTTAAAGGGTTTCTGTTCACCAAACGCAAGTCGTGGTGTCCCTCTACGTTGTAAACGTAGATGGGAGGTTCAAGAGTTTTGATATTTTAGTTGTTATGATTCTGATTTGGGATCAACCCAAAGTCAGAATGTTGTTATTATTGATTAACTTAAGGAAAGATAAAGAATAAGAGTATGATGTTGAAGAAAGAAACTCTTGATCCCAAGTTACAACTAGGGACGAACCACGTAAGCCTGAGGAAGGCTGAGACTTGCGAGTAAAAGAGTGTGATTCCACATATAGTGGCTGTTGGAGCCGGCTTGGATGTGGAATCAGCGTGGTTGTAGATTGTTAAGAATGCACATCAGCAGCTCGAAGGCTTCAAGGCTTTAGCCTGTAGCTGCTGAAAGTCTTATTAAAAAGAATAACTCTAGAGAGAGTTTTAGAGAGAGAGAGAGAGTGAGAGAGGTCTTGTACTCAGACCAATCTGAGTTGAATGGTATGTTTTGCCCCTCTATTTATAGAGTGGGGGTGGGTAAAACCCTAATGGGCTTCCTTATTGGGCTTGGGCTTGACCCACTCTTATTTTTAATGATTTTGGCTTCTTGGGCTATTGGGCTTGACCCAATTGAGTACCCTACAACATCAGATGAAAACCTTAAAAGTTTTCTTTAAATTATTTGGTTAGAGATATTATGTGGCAGATGGAAGACGACGGCAACAACCGGTGGTTGTGGTTACAGGTGGTGATGATCGGTAGATAATAGTTGCAGGTTTGTGGATGGTGACTGGTGGATGGTGATCGTGGACGGCGGCGCATGGAATTTTTTTATTACAAAGCGGTGCATGAATGTTGAACGGAGGTGATGATGATCATGATGTGATGGTTAGGTTTGTTTGTTTGTTTTATATTATCTAATTTTTTGATGTTCAGTACCCTAAAAATCGATTTTTTTGAGGTTAAGATCTAGGAAATGCTTTGTTCTGTTTCCGCGATATCATTCCAGATTTCTACTGTCGAATCGGCGTTAAAAGAATATTTCAGTGATGAAGTCCAAAAGCCTCTTCGATGGGTGAATTTGGATGAAGAAGAACGTGTCGATTTAGCCATGTTTCTATCCGGGAGTGAAGAGAGATCAAAGAACACAAAAGATTCCAATTACACAACAAGTTGTAAAGACGTTGACAGTTATGTTATATACGTGCATGAAAAGGATATCCCGAATTTAAGTTGATTCTATTTTGCCTCTTCCTCAGAGAAAGACGATCAAAAATTCCCAACCATGGTCCTTGCGGATCGGATCATCCCTATAATATACAAAGATAAACTCCAGATATTTGAGATCTTTCTCTTTGAATAATATCTCAATTCCAGCGACGGTTTCATTAGATATCTTACAAAAAGAATCGCTTTTTTTTCTGATCCAGTCCCTCCACCACCGCGAACCTCAGTTAGATTCAGGCATGCTACACTTTTTAGTTATTGGGAGAACCCAAGTATTCTCTTTCGGATCCAGGAAAGAACTTTCGTAGATCTTTTTTTCCTTTTGGAAGATACTGGAGCGAAACAATCAACTTATTGATATTGGAAGACCCAACGGATTCTTCCAATGTATCATTTCTGGGTCCAATAGAATTCATAGGTATAGGAAGAAGCCCTATCAAATAGAGATTTTTTCTTTCGACGATATTTCGATTGTTAATACGATATATAAGGACCGCTACTCCAAAGAGTATTATTATTTGATACTTTTTTTAATTTTTGTTTGTTTCTGATTCATTAATTTTGTCACACCCTCAAATTTCCATTGCGGGGTTTTACCTCGAGGCGCGTGACATATCAGGATCAATGTCAACAGTCGAATGAATGACCTCTATATGCTATAAAAACATATATAATAAACCCAAAAGTTTTCAAAGTTCAAAGTTTAATAGTTCAGCGGAAGCAATAAGTAAAGTTCATGCAACGTCTCATAAAACCAATACGAGTTTTCAAAACCAAACATAATAAAATACAATGTTTGGAAACCCAAAAGACAATGTTTATGAGACAAGTGAGACTCCAAGTGCATCCTAGCAGCGATACCTTTAGCGACCTGAGAAAAACATGCTAAAGTGTGTCAACAATTAAGTTGGTGAGTTCACAGGTTTTAATGTAAGTAAATCCGTTTGTTTGCTTGTCTGTATAGACTAACATCCATTTACTAATTATATCCCAATGCTAGCTAGACATTAACAAGTTACTAAGGGTACATAAACCATTACTGACTGTTAGTAGTTGGTTGCCTTCCGCCACCGCTCATTCAACGCTGACGGCTGTTTAGGACAATATGCACCCACTCAACCTCCAGTTGACATAGGTGGGGCTTGTCAGACCCAATAGATCTATTCACATATCCTCGCTATGTTACACATACTAAGGTTTACAATGTAAGGATTTAAGAATGAAGGTTACGCTACAGTAAACAAGTGATATAATAGTACATGTGATCTAAAATGTTCGTGTGTTTGTGTAGCATGTTTCTTCCCCAACAAGAAAACAGTAAAAGGGGTCGTGAAACTCACCTTAGCTTTGCGTGCTAATAAACCGATGTATAAAATTGAAGTATTCCTATAACTGGATACCTATATTATAACAACCTATGAGTATTTGTCCAGTGTTTGTGTTTGTCCAAATACCCCCATTGATCTCACATCAATGATCTAGTTAAGTTTGTAAAAGTGTTTGACAAAGTTAGACTTTGGTTGACTTAGTTTGACCAAGTTTGACCCGCTGACCTGTTGGTGACCCGTTAATGTTTCATGTTTATTTAACTCACATAGACCTAGAATCACATCATCTACACCAATCATGCAATTCCTAGAATCTATCATGTTAGTTAACACATAACATGTTACTTATAACATATGTTCACAAATTCAAGTTTGCACATACGTCCTACTTCTAACATATGAATCGTCACAAGTCATATAACATATTCCATGCACCCTACAACTTGTATCTAATGTAACTTTCCCCATTTAGTAAGTTATGAACACCAAAGACTTATAACATGCACAAAGTTTCCACTTTTAGTAAGTACATGAATCGAGTTTGTTCTTTACCAAAACAATGTTCTAATAACTTTATATAATCATTAACAATCATCTCATAACATTACATACATCATATCATGTAGCAATCACCAGCATCAAACTCTAAAATCAATAAAGTTTCCTATAATGTCAGGTTATGAACAATGAATCAAACAACGTTAATCAATCTTCAAACACATATTAATCATCCTAGACTATCATATCATCATCATATAAATCATCATAATCAGATTTAACATCATAATCCTCAACCTAGGGTTTGCCAAGTTTCATCAAAATAAGTGTTTATGATTAAACACGAATCTTATGCTATAACATAATCAAATCATCATTAACATACATCACATAAACATGTTAATCACATATAAATCATTAGTTATTGATAAAACTAGTTTGATCAGATCTGGACATTAGGGTTTATGGACAAAAACATGATTAACATAATAAAAAAGGATTAAAACAAGTAAGGGATCGATAATGGACCTCAAGCTCTTCGTTCGGGTGATTAAAACACGTCTAAAGCTCCAAGAATCGATTGATTATGGTTATGGCAGAGGTTAGGGATGACATTTTTCGTATGGAGGCTGTTATGGTCGATTAGGGTTGTGGTTATGAGAAGAATGGTGTCAAAAATTGGTTTTTAAAAGCAACAAACTTGTTTTCAACATTTCGGACCCCCTCGCGGTCGCGGCACACAGAGGGTTTGCCCAATGGTGGTCACGTGCCGCGACGCCTTTCAGATTTTTTCCTTTATAATTGGGCTTTAACCTCTAAACTAATACTACACTTGTTCAACCCAATATTTTAGGACTCGAACCACCTTGTCGGTTCGTCGGGTGTCGGTTACGAGTTCGGTGACACGTTTCGTTTAAATAAACGTAATTACATATTAATTCACAAATAAATTCAAGTAAGCACATAATCGCAAATAATACCAAACGAGTTATTCTACAATTATTTGTTTTGTTGTTTCACTAACATTCGGGGTGTTATTCGTATGTATGACTCGGAAATCTACCGGATTATCTGTTCGTGTTGTTTCCAATATATTAAACCAATTTAATTCCTCCGAATTAAACTAAATATATATTTTAACCAAAGTAATTAGCAAATGTTTATATAACGTTAACCTTAATTTGCCGGGTGTCACAGATTTTTAGTTTAATATTATTAAAATTTGTTTGACCAGACTCTCGATTTGAAATTGGAAGCTATAGGTGGTGAATCGAAGGTTCAGTCTCCTGCTATGGTGGTTTCCCTACTTCTCACTATGGTAAATATATTAATATTTGTTAATAATAATAATCACTAATAGTTTTTTGTTTTTATTTTGAATTTAAGCCTATGTAAAGTTTGTATAAATTATAGATATCTTGCTAATTTAGTTAAAGCTGGAGATTGGAGTTGGCCTGATGTTGTTTTGGGGCACTCCATGGGTGGTAAGGTGGCTTTGCAATATGCGTTGATTTGTGCCCGTGGCGATTATGGTAGCGAGGCTAAATTGCCCAAACAAGTATTTTCGTATGAAAGTTTGTATTAAGTAGCCGACAGCTTAGAAATATCCATCAATTTTGCTAATTAAAATGATACAGTTTGATGTGTTTGTACAATATTTGGTGTCTTTTATTTGTTTACTAGGTTGTTGAAGTGCTTTGTAGTGTAGACCCTTTTCTTGATGTAGGAACTGTACTTGAACTTTGTATTATATGTAAGGGTATATAAAATTATTAAGTCATCCTGTTTGTTTGTTCGTAATTACTTTTAGGTTTGAGAGTAAGTTTATTGTATCTGAATTTGAAACATTTTCTACTCTTTTATTCTCTTTCTTGGCATATGTGAAGTGGGTTAGGCTAATAAGCTATTAGTCGTTCTTCAGGTTCTATATTCCGTTATTTCCGTGTCGTATATGCAGTTCCTTACCAGTGGTTGTGAGACTTGGTACAGAGATGTAAGAAGTTTTTGAATGGTTACAACTTCCAACTTAAGTGACTGTTTAGTTGATTACGTTAGGAATTATAAGAGTCAATAGAATGTGAGAGATTAGAGAGATGTGATGAGTTTTTGAATAGTTGCAGCTTACTTAAGTGATTGTTTAGCTGGTTACTAATTAGGTTTTAGGTTAGGGAATATGAGTTATTACTGATTAGAATATTATGGACATGCAGTGATTGAGAGATTATTTGGTTAGTTAACTTGAACCATTTGCAATAGATTATCACGTCATATTAGATTTTTTAACCCCGAGACGCTCCTGGAGTAATAAGCTAGTAAAAATATAAAAAAAGTATATAAATTTTTTATACATTTTAATATTAATTAAATTGAATTACATTCTTGTGCGCCTAAATTATTTTACAAAATGGGAGGGGCTTGTATCATAAATAAACCTTAATTTGTTGAAGTTCACATTGTTTTTGTGGTTTGTGAACAAATCAATATTTTTTTTAACGGTGACTTTCATATAAGTGACCCAATATCACACTGTCTAATCGGCAGCCCTAGCAAAGGTCTGTCTCAGATTATGTAGTTTTAACCGTGCTCGCGCTGGTGTATTAGACTTGGTTACGACGTTCCCCCGAAAACCGTACTGCATCTACATGAGAAGAGTGGGAATTGAACCTGGTCATAATTAATATCAGGTCTTTTCCCAACGACTCCACCACTACCTCATTGGCACGCACAAATCAATATGATAATGTGTTTAACAAATTAAACATTCAAAAAGTATATATAAAAATTGATAATAAAGAACACATGATAAAGCAGAGGAGTGATAAATTTAAGGGTGTTTGTCATACTTTCTTCTCTCTCTAAATCGTATTTCTCTCTCTCTCTCTCTCTAAATCCTATATCATCTTCCTTATATATTCCAAAAAGAATAGGTATTGTATTATAAGGTTTCCCATGTTCAAATTCATATTCTTTAACAAGATTATATCCCGGAAGCTTTTCAGAATAGACAAATATAATATTAAGTGATAAAATATGTGTTATGATGTAACATAGAAATTAATGTACTACAATATGATAAAACAACAATTTTAATCATGTGAATAAGAATGAAACTGTATATTAAAAATAAGATGTACGTTTGGATGAGGAGTAGAGCCAGAAGCATCCCTTACAGGGCATGATTGAGACAATAACCTTGAAGGTGTAGCTTTTTTTTTTGGAAATAATTGGTTTTAACCTATTCTGCTATGCATTAAAATAGAATTCCTATTTATTGGTTTGAACATAATTAGTGACTTGCCTAGACATGATTAATGAATTAGTTGAACACATTGTGTTATTTTTTCCAGTATGAATAAAAAACTCACAAAAAAAGTTGGTTTTTTTTTTCGTTTTTTGTATAGCACCATGGTACTCGTTGAAAAAGATAATAATACACTCGTTAATTTGGTGTACTTTGTTTTTTTAAAAAAAATCTCGTATATAAAAGTTATTAACATTTACAAATTGTGGGAAGAAACAGGAGAAGGAAAAAAACTTTTGGAAAGAGATAAGGGGGAGGATGTCACGTGGCAAACCCATGGAGGAGGATGACCTCTTTGAGTGCCATGTATATATATATATAATCTACCATTCGCGAAGCTTAGCGGAAAAACTACTTAGATTTTGGGTTGTAAACAAACCAAATGTTCAACGAACAGTTTGTGAAATGTTTGGTGGGAAGTTCGTTTGGTTAAAAAACAAACATGAACAGAGGTCATGTCCGTTCATTTATGTTCGTGAATGTTCGGTAACGCGTCGTTTATGTTTGTTTGTGTTCGATAGTTCATTATGGTTTTTAACTTTTTATTTTTAATTTAAGTACTTTAAATTTTCCATTGGTAGATTATATATATATATATATATATATTATACTATATTAATAAGCAATTGTATTTGAATAGTGATTTTATTATTATTTTATTCTTTTTGTTTTGTTAAATACTTATATTTTCAAATACTTTGAACATCTTTATTAGCGGTGTGGTGGTTGTGTTTGTTGGTTTATATGGTGAATACCCAAGTTCAATTTTGCAACCATCCCTCTTTTTTCCTACTTTTTTTTCTTGCATTTTTACAATTGGGTGTACAGATATAGAAAATTCAATATATTTCTTTAAGTATTAAAAGGTTTACCGCCCTGCTAAGAATCCACGTGGCGCTGTGAGTGGATGTAGGGGCTTCCTTTACTTCCTGCGTTAGTGTGTCAGGCAGCGCTAGTCTGCTCCTTCTAGAAGGTCGTCTGAGGTGACGCCTAACACCAAGGGGAACATTGCAGCAAGTGGGATAAGGGGAGCCGCATCTTCCTTTTGGTGCTTCAGACCTGTCGCGCCCAGATTGAGAGGCGCCAGGTTGTGGTTGGTCTGCAGCAAACCATCATTGAGTTGGGCGATGGGTATTTCGCGGATGGATTGTACTCCATATGTGGCTTTGCAAGTCTTGGCTATGTAGAGGTTAATGCTCCGTGGACACATGATATCTTCACATACTTGGCCACTTTAAGTGGCCTATTTCTCTGCGGAGGTCTTTTGAGGATGATGTTGTGGGGTAGGGTCCGTCTTTGTGTTGGGAATTAGTACCCTACCCCTTCATTATGGTTTTTTTTTAAATGCTTAGTTCAGTGGAAATCCTTGTACAACCCTAACCTAGCGGTCCCAAGTTTGAATCTCTACCAACACACCGGTATCCTCTTTGCCTAAGCTCAAACCGTCACGGGGAATTTTTTTGTGGTGTGCATAGATCGAATCTGTGACTTACCCCCAGGATGGGAACCCATAAAGGAAAACCCGCCCTACCTCAAACCAACTAGGCTCAGAGATCATTAGCCTTTCATTAGTGTTTTTTTTTTTAAATAAAACGTTCAAAAAGTAAATATACAAAATGAAAATATAGAACACATGATTACGGAGAGGGGTGATAAATTTAAGACAAGCGTTTGTCATCACTTCCCTTTTTCTCTCTCAAAATCCTATATCTTTCTCTCTCTAAATCGTATATCATCTCCCTTGTATAAATAGCAAAGAAAATAGGTGTATTTTATATCATAAAGTTTCTCATATTCAAATTAAGTCCTTAATCTTTATTATTCAATAATCTACCGAGCAATGTTTATTGGCGAAGCATCTACTTTCGGACGATGGAGTTCTCTTTTCGTTCTATTTTGTTCTTGCAATTGATTTTCGTAAGTTGGCTCTCTCAAACTACAATTGAATATATGTACTTTAATTTAGCATTGAAAATTAAGTGTTTTGGTATCAACTTTTATTCGTTGCTTTACAAACATGTTCTTGAAAATGTCGACTCAATGCTTTAGGTAAATTTCATAAAATAAATTACGTTTAATAAACTAATCAAATTCATCATATCATTCCTTTTAAATTAAGAGGAAACTAATTTTTTTTGAACAAAGTAAGAGAAAACTAATTGATTTATTGTGTATTACGTTGTACCCTTTAAAGTTGTCTTTTCATATAATTTTTGACAGTACACTTTTAGACTTTGCTTCTATTATATAAAACTATGATTTTGTAATCACCCTCAAAAACAATAATAGTTCTAGTAAATATAAAATAAAGTATTTATTTGATGTTTACACATTTATCATTAGCTTTTCCTTAAATTAAGTTTTTAGGTTCTCAGTTAAGCTATATGATATACTTATCGTTCATCTCTCACTTCCTTCCCAATTCCATCTCATCTCATCTCTCCCCTCCACCATTTAACATATGTTAAAACTGATCCATTTTATTTTTTTTATTAATGAAAGAGACTGAGTGTATGAGTGAGTGTGTGTGTGTGTGTGAGTGAGAGAGAGAATGAATGTTGAATGATATGCATGACCTGGCTCACCATAACACCGCAAAACCATAGGTATGCAAGGAGGGGTGTTCTCAACTTCCTCCTCCGCACCCTCCCCACATCAGTCTTGAACAAGAATAAAGCCATATATACAAAAGAAAAATAAAAACTTAATTTATAAAAGCTTACATTGTTTTTTGGTTTGCATATAACACATGCATTAATGTGTGTGACAAATATAATAATTAATGATAATTTAACACTTTTCTATTTCTCTCTATGTCTATAATATATTATAACAATATACTTACTCAACGATTATTCTATATACTAACATTTCAAATTGTCTACAGTATTAATTCATGATTGGTCCAAGTGGTTTTATATATTGATAGCACGTTCCACTTATTTGACTATCTATTTTTGTTTTAGATTTATCCTACGTACCCTTTACAATTCATACAATTTTATGAGGGTGTTTGAGATTGAGTTTCAAAACAGCTTATTGACTTATTGGCTTTTTGGAAAAGCCAATAACTCAATAAGCTGTTTGTGTAACCCAAACGCACTTTCTATTTTGACTTTTGGCTTTTAGCTTTTAAGGGTGGAAAATCTGTTTTTGAAAAGTTAGAAATTCTGGCTTTTGATTTTTGGAAAAAAAATACAAATTTATCACCTATACAATCAATATTCACAATAAGTTAGACTTTTTGACGTTTCTCATCCCCAAAGCTAATCCAAACACTTTTTTTAAAACTCCTTTTCAAAAAGTCATAAGCCAATAAGCACTTTTGACCAAAAGCACTTTTGCATTTTCAAACTCAATCTCAAACACCCTCTATATTTGATTGTTAGATAAAAGGTATAATCACTAAAAAAATTACTTGATATTAAAAACCCTTTATACAAAATGAATAAATAATTTATCAAAAGAGATTTTCTTTAAAAACATTAATTAAGAACACAATTAGGCTTTTGATTTGAACAGTAATCATGCCATTGTTGTTATTTTAAAAAAAAATTCAAGGTCATTTTTGTCTTTCTGTTTTGTGAGGGTTTTAAAGCAGATTACCTCTGCTATCTCAGTCACCTAACCCTCATCCCATTCCCACCGCTTCCTATCTCCATCCTCCATCCATCGCACCACCTCTTGTTATTGATAATTTATTTTAGGATACAATAAGATTTTTTTTTAAAAGATAAATTTCATTCAACCAAACAAGCCAAAGGAGCACTCAAAGCAAGGACCATAAGACAAAAAACGATTACAACGAATCCAGAGGGTATTTACACCATTTATTCCAATCTAAACCTTTAATTCTAGATCTATGTCTAAACGAAAAAAACGTCACAACTTTAATGTGCTCAATCAGCTCCACCGCTTTTCGATGCTTGTTAAAAACAATACACATTTTACCCTTAATTTACAAAACAACCCTCCAAATGATTTTAAATCACCTTAACTTTTTCATACATTAATATATATTTTTTTAAAGTTACAACGTTACGTTGGGAATATTATTTTCTTAAGTTTAGTATAGTATTACTGTAGTTTTTAATTTTGATATATTACATGGTTAATAATGTCTAAAGATGAACAATAACTGAACCGTTAGCTGAAATCGAACAAAAAAAAATAGACGAAACGAATTGAAACAGTTAGAAACCAAATTAATTAAAAACATTTAAAGGACAACTGATTTAACCAAAAATCAACTATCGATTTTTTATGTACCCTCACTTAATCGAAATTATCCAAACTGAATGCACCGTACATATTTTCATATATTCTTAGCTTTTATAAACATATTTCATGTTCTATATCTAATTTCATGTATCTCTAAGCAAATATTTTAAACCAAGTTTGGTTTTGGTTATTAACTAAAATTAACAGTGCCGACCCAAAAACTGATAATATAACCGAATTAACTGAACGGATTAATAAAAAATCGATTGGTTAAGAAAATAAATTAACTGATGACTTTAGTTCCAGTTAAGGCTAAAAAATAAATTGAACCAAATCGTACACTCCCTTAACAGTGTCTGTGTTTCCAGTTGCATCCTAGATACCCATCTAGTCCTATATATAATATATAAAGAAATAAAAGCGAATAGTTATATTAAGGTATAATCCTCATCATTCTTCTTTTTTAATCTATCGTCAATTAAAATATATTTTATTAGGCCACGCGGGGAGGTCCACGAAAGACCACCTGTGATGGTCATGATAATCGCGAACACATCGCCGTACTGACTGTGACCAGTGTTGTAGAACTCGTTAGACGCTAGCCTGGCCAGTGAGGTGGAGACTAGTGATTAATCAGGATTAGTCAGGATTAATCGGATTGAGATTTTTATATGTAATTTTCAGTTTTATATATACACACATTTTAATAGGTAAATATTTAAAAAAGGTTTTAACCCATCATCGACCCCTTTTTTAAGTATACATGATTAATCATCAGAATCTACATGGTTTGGTTGGAAACTTGTCGGGATTTACAGGTTTTAGACAGAATTTGGTTAGAAGTTGGCCGGAACAACATATTTTCGCCCAAATCATGCTGAAATTGTCAATTTTTCGCCGGACGATTAGGTTCGACTAAGGCCGATTACTGATTAATTGACTGATTAACGAAAAATAACTCAGTAACTTACCGACTAGCAATTAATCACCGATTAATCCCAATTGTTACAACACTGGTCGTGATGGACCAAATGTATCACGGCCCATGATGTACATCACACTCGCGAAGAAGCAAACTAGCCGCTAGGGACCGTGCAACGGTCATTTGACCGTTTAAATAAATAACATTTTTGAATCATTTATATATAAACAAATCCTATCAATTTTTTACCCCATTCACAATACTACCATTTTCAACTCTCAACCCCTACCATTTTCAACTCTCGAAAACTAATTTTTTTTCTACAATGGTACGTTGGACCAAAGAGGAAAAGATTGCGCTAGTAATTGCGCATAATTGCCTACAAGAAAATACGAGCTTGTCTACTCGGGGCAATCGACCTCCACAATGGGCTAACGTTTTAGCCGAATTTATTATACTAGTCGGTGGAACATAACGACTTATGATTAAATCTCGCCCAAGTGGTCGGATCGCAAAGCAAAGTGCGAAAGCTTTAAAAAAAACCATGGATGAAGACCCCAACCTAGCCGAAAACATGGCTGTAGACCTTACTCAAATCGAGTATACTTATACTTCTAAGGTTAGCCAAAGTTTTGACCATGTTTCGGTGTGACAGATTTTAAGGCCAACATTATGATAGGCTAATTATGTTTTATATTACGTAGTGTTATTATGGGTTAGGATCAAAACATAGTGAAAGAAAAATATGAAGTCGTAGGAAAGGTATCAAACGGATTCCGATTGAACTCATTCAAGCGACATTAGAACCACCTCATCCCCTTTAGCGGAGAAACTCCTTATATGGAAGGGCCCGATTTTGAGTAAACTACTATAAATTGAGGCGTTTATTTGCTCTATTTTACCCTAACCTAATTTTGGTATGTTAGTTGTTTCAATTTCAATTGGATATGTATAATTTGATTTAATGCCAACGAGATATATTCAAATTTCTTACTCTTCAAGATATAGGAAATCGTAGGAAGGGTATCAAACGAACTCTAATTTAACTCATTTTAGCGACACTGGAATTGTCTCATCAAACACTATGATCACTTTAGGTTTTCGCTTTTGGATTTTTAGATTTTGATTTTTTGTTAGATCATTGTGTCATTTTATTTGGCATGATACCTTTCTTTTTTGTTATTGTGTAATTTTTTTTCTACTATTCATTGTGTCTTTTTATCTTTTTTTTTTCCCGGACATTGTGTCATATTCTTAGCATTGTATTATATTTTTTTTAACATTATGTCTTTTTATACTTTTTTCCCATTCACATTTACTTTACCGATGACTTAACTCTAATACGAAAAACTATATGTTTTTGTACCCGGTTTTGTTTGTTGCTTTACATACATGATCGTGCAAGTTTCGATGCACTTTTTTGGGCCATTTCCGTTAAATTAGTAACAAGCAATAAACTAAATCACAATCTGTAACGTAGAGAAATGGAATTAATTTATAGTACGTATTACCTTGTACGGTTTATATTTGTATCTTTTCATATAACTTTTGCAAATATATTGGTGTTTTTGGAATTTGCTTCTATATTAATATGATTTCGTAGAGATCAACAATCAAACACACTTATAGTTTAACATAAATGTTAAAACAAACAAGGTGTACATTAGTATTATGTTCTCTTTATGTAATTATACATTAATTTCTCATTAACTTTTCCTTAATACAACGTTGTACATAGGTTCTCATAATATGTATATATTCGTAAATGTATATGTTGATGATGCTTAATACGACCGTAATCTTGTAGGTGATCAAGTATAATGAAGTAAATTTTTATTTGCTTGAAGAGTGATCTATGAACCAAGAAATTGAGCGTATAGAAATTCAAAAAGGAAAGCGTCCACTGGAAAGAATGGAAGATGAAGAAGCTAATCATGCTAGAAAGATCATCAAACAATCTATTGGAGATAATGATGGTCAAGAACTCGGTTTAGCACATGATGATCTTCCCATTGCCCCAATAAATCTAGACGGCGTTGATTCTAGGGAAATCATGCATGAAAATAATGATCTAGCACTTGTTCCCACAATCCCAGCTCCACAGTTAGATAACCAGCACAATTTGAACATGAACTCTTTGTTCCATGTCATTGGTCGCGACCTATCGATAAAAAGTCTAATTACATTGCCAAGATACAACTATGCTAGTATAGCATCACTAAACCGTAGTTTTCGTGAGCTCATTAGGAGCGGTGAACTTTATAGACTAAGAAGCAGTTATCAAGTAATTGAACATTGGGTCTACTTTTCTTGTCAGCAATTGGAGTGGGAAGCGTTTGATCCCATCAGCGAGAAATGGATGAATCTACCAATAATGGATCCTGACATAGGCTTCCAGCTCTCAGATAAAGAGTCCATGGCAGTTGGCACCGAGCTGTTGGTTTTAGGCAATGATATGTTAGGTCCTGGTATCTACAAGTACAGTTTACTAACAAATTCATGGTCACAAGGGCTGCCAATGAACGAACCCAGATGGATGTTTGGGTCAGCTAGTTTTAAAAATATTGCAATCTTTGCAGGTGGTGTGGATCGAAATGGAAAGATCATGGACGCAGTAGAGACTTACAACAGTGAGACAGGGACTTGGAAGACAATCCCTAGTCTGATTACGCCGCGAAAATTGAGTTCTGGGGTGTTTATGGATGGTAAGTTTTATGTAATAGGAGGGATTAGCAGTCCTGGTACAAATCAATTGACTTCTGGAGAAGAGTATGATCTGGATGCCCAAAAGTGGACTGAAATTCCCAACATGTGGCTTGGTGGTAGCGGGCCTACAATGGCTCCACCGCTGATTGCAGTGGCAAGCAATGAATTATATGCTGCTGATTGTGCAGCAATGGAACTGAAGATGTATAACAAGAAGAATAAAGAATGGGTGGTTATTGGAAGGTTGCCTGAAATAGCACACAATATGGACGGTTGGGGTATCGCATTTAGAGGATGTGGGGAGCGTATCGTCATTGTTTGTGGTCCTAGAATTACTGGTGATAGATATATAGAGATCTATTCATGGGTCCCTAGCAAAGGGCCACCACAGTGGATGAGGATTGGCTGGAAAAGTAGTAACAACTTTGTCTACAATTGTGCTATCATGGGCTGTTGAGCTGAAAACAAACCTGGTCCAAAAATCTTTGAAATGATTCAAAAAGTCTGAGTAAACTATGGCTATTTGGCTGCAAAGTGTGGGGAAATTTAAGGTTTTTTTTTCTTTTTTTTTTCTATCTTATGGGAAATAATCGTTTGTGGTAAGTCCGTCGGAAATGGTTGTAGGAAAAATCGCCATTTTCTAGTAGTTGTATGTTTCAGTTTATGAGTACTTTCAATCAAGCTTCTTATTGTTGCCTTGCTCTTGCTTTTCTAATTTGTAGAAATAAATGCTTTACATAAACAACCATGGAAATCATGATTGTTTATTTGATAGTTCTTATTTTTGCAAGCCAGGCAAAAGGATGTGTCTATTTAGGTAACTTATGATGATCAGAAAAGATATTCATCAGCAATAACTATTGCAAATTCAACACCTTATTTTACTTAATCGACGGATTACCTTATGTTTTATACCCCCCCCCCCCCCCCCCCCCCCCTCTTTCTTCGTTAAATCCGGTAATGTTGCACCTTAATGCTTTAATTGACCTACCAGAATTGGAAATTTCATGATCATGGCAATCACCCAGTCTTGTGATTGTCTATTCCTTGTTGCATAATCTTATGGTGAGTATTTTTTATCCTTGTGTCTGGTTTATATTCAGATCTCATGGATCGCTGAAACAAACATAAAAACTGTATGGACTCATATTCTACACCTCTTAGAAATGCCAACTTATTTGGTTTAGTTGGATTATTGGATACTACACCGAATTCCAAATTCCAGACCCTTATGGCATCTATAGTGTTGAAAGTTAATCTCAATGGGTAATTTGATATGTGAAACGCACTTTGTTAAACGTGGGTTGATTTGATTGGGTCGAGATAGTCAAGAAGAGCGATAGTTAATTAAGTTCAGGGTTCCATTTGTTTTGAGAACTAGGTATACACTAATAATCCCTTTTATTTAAGGTTTTATTGAACTTCCTATATCTCTTATCATCTACAAAAATTGCTAATTAGTGGTTTATGTCATGAGGCTATGTTTGTATAAACCCAAACTTTGTAATTAAACTCGATAGTTACACTGTTGAGCTAACTAAATTTTGCAACCTAGAGGATTTGCTTAGTATGTACAAGTCTAACTTGTATTATTGAACTCATTAGTTCGAGTGCTCATGACCTAGATGTATCATGCTAGCTAGAAGTATAAATTAAGAACGTATGTGATCTCACAACTATTGTGTTTGTCTTAGGGCCATAGCATGGAAAAGTGGATGAAGAAAATCAACCTCAAAATTATACCAAATATGCATGGGATATGCCATATAATGCATATCGGATGACGAAAAGGTAAAGGTTGTAAGATTACTAATAGGATTGGCTCAATCAGTTGATTATCTTCGCATCCACAATGAACATATATACACAAAAAGATACAAATAATTGAATAACTGATATAAAGATATCTACCAAACATATACTATCTAATATACTCTAACAGTCAAAGCAGAAAGAGAGAGGATGCTGAGATTGAAGCAAAAGTTTTCAAATAAAACTCTAGATAAACCTTTTGGTAAAAATATAGGCTAAATTGATAATGAGAAGAAATGTGAAGAACCCGATTGAGACTCTCTTGAACCTTCTCCCGAACAAAGTAGATATCCATCTCAATATGTTTAGTCCTTTAGTGTTGCACCGGATCACTAGCAAGGTAGATTGAACTAACATTATCGCAATTGACAATGGAGGCTTTGGTTGTGGATGACAAAGTTCCAAAAGCTAATTACGTATCCAACAGATTTCGGCAATATTGACATTGGCTACTCCTCAATATATATTAGGCATTGGCAGTGGAGCAGAACAAAGATGTCTAACGCTTAGGAAACCAAGAAATTTAGTTGTCTAATAGTAAACGCAATATCTGGAAGTAGAATGGCGCGTATCAGAGCACTCGACCTAGTCGACATTGGTATAGGCAACGGGAGAAGTAGAAGACTTATGCATATGAATACCATGAGAGAGTTCACTGAACATACCTCAAAGTTTGTTTTAAGGCACTAAGATATTATATACGTGGAGTGTGCGTGAACATGTAGACTTGTTGTACATGTTGGGTTTTAAGTAGAGGTGGCAAAATGGGTAAGTTGGGTAGGTTTGGGTGTTGGGTTAGGATGGGTTTGGGTTAGGATGGGTGTAGGTCAAGATGGGTAAATTAAAAAAATAGGTTAGGATGGGTTGGGTCAGGATGGGTTTGGGCCTGGATGGTTTGGATTAGGATAAGCTCACATCAAAATAGATAAGAATAAAAAATTAAAAATTTAAAAAATAAAAAAAAAACAAATTTAAAATAAAAAACAAAAATAAATTTAAAAATAAAATCTTAAGGGATCCGAAATTATTCATTTCGAACCGGGCCGGTTAACAACCCGGACTGTTTCGACCCGACTGACCCATTATCGATCTGGACCGGGCCGTTAACGACCCGGACTATTTCGACCCGACCGGACCCGTTAGCAACCCGAACCGTTTCGACCGTACCGTATCCGTTAGAGACCAGGACCGTTTCGACCCGGTCAGACACGTTAGTGACCGGAATCGCTTCAACCCGGGCGGGCCCGTTTGCGATCCAGACCGTTTCGACCCGATCTGGCTCGTCAACGACCGCGCCCGTTAGCGACCCGGACCATTTCGAACCGGCCAGGCCCGGTAGCGACCCGGACCATTTCGACCCAGTCGGGCCCGGTAGCGACACGGACTGTTTCGACCAGACCGGGTCCGGAAACGACCCAGACCATTTCAGCCTGAACCGTCCCGTAGCGACCCGAACTGTTTCGTTCCAGCCGGGCCCGGTAACGACCCGGACCGTTTTGACCCGAAAGGGCCCGGTAACGACCCAGATCGTTTCAACCTGACTCGTCCCGTAGTGACCCAGACCATTTCGATCGGACCAGGCCCGGTAGCGACCCAGACCGTTTAGACCCGACCAGGCCCGGTAACCACCCAAACCATTTCAACCTGACCCGTCCCGTAGCGACCCGGACTGTTTCGACCCAGCCGGGCCCGGTAGCGACCCGGACCGTTTCTACCCGACCGGGTCCGATAACGACCCAGACCGTTTCAACCTGACTCGTCCTGTAGTGAACCGGACTGTTTCGACCGGACCGTGCCCTGTGGCGACCCGGACCGTTGCTACCCGAACGGGCCCGGTAACGATCCAGACCGTTTCAACTTGACCCGTCCCGTAGTGAGCCAGACCGTTTGACCCGAACGGGCCCGGTAGCGACCCGGACCGTTTCGACCCGACCGGGCCCGGTAACGACCGAAACCATTTCAACCTGACCCGTCCTGTAGCGACCCGGACTGTTTCGTTCCAGCCGGGCCCGGTAGCGACCGGACCGTTTTGACCCGATCGGGCCCGGTAACGCCCCAGACCGTTTCAACCTGACTCGTCCCGTAGTGACCCGGACTATTTCGATCGGACCGGGGCCGGTAGCGACCCAGACTTTTTCGACCTGACCGGGCCCGGTAAAGACCCAAACCATTTCAACCTAACCCGTCCCGTAGCGACCCGGACCGTTTCGACCCGACCGGACCCGGTAACAACCCGGACCGTTTCGACCCGACCGGACCCGGTAACGAACCAGACCATTTCAACTTGACTCGTCCCGTAGTGAACCAGACTGTTTCGACCGGACCGGGCCCTGTGGCGACCCGGACCGTTTCTACCCGACCGGGCCCGGTAACGACCCAAACCGTTTCAACCTGACCCGTCCGGTAGTGACCCGGACCGTTTCCACCCGAACGGGCCCGGTAGCGACCCGGACCGTTTCGACCTTACCGGGCCCGGTGACGAACCAGACTGTTTCAACCTGACCCGTCCTGTAGTGACCCGGACTGTTTTGACCCGACCGGACCCGCTAACAACCCGGACCGTTTCGACCCGACCGGGCCCGCCAACGACCTGACCATTTCGACCCGAACTGGCCGGTCAACAACTCTGACTGTTGCGACTCGTTCAAGCCCGCTAACGACTCGAACCATTTCGATGAGATCGGTCTCGTTAACGACCCGTGTTGTTTCTACCTGGTCGTCCGTTAACGACCTGAACGGTTTCGAACCGACCGGGGTTATCAACAAATGCAAAAGATACTCCCTCCGTCCCATTAGAAGTGTCTTAATTTTAAAAACACAAAGTTTTAGGCACATTAAATGATTCACTTTTTTGTTTGCCATATGACAATAATACCCTTGTCATAGGTGGGTCCATCATATTCTTTGTTTATTTTAGTTGTGTTTTTAAGGGTAAATTTGGAAATTGGCTATTAATTTTTGAAAGTGGACACATGAAATGGGATAAATAAAAAAGGGAATATGGACACTTCTAATGGGACGGGGGGAGTATATTTTTTTTGTTTTTAATGACATTTATTTCTCTGAGGCATTAACGCTTTTGGTGTTGGGTGAGTTTTAATTTAGATTTGTATATGGTTATCTAAAAATACCCATCCTGACCCATTTGATTTTTTGAATTTACCCATCCTGACCCACTTACTTATATCCTACAATTAAAATTACCCATCCTAACCCCCTTGAAAATTATACTAAACTCATTTCAACCCACAAAGTCAAATTTTAAACCCAAAATAACTCAAACTCAATCAAATGGGTTGAAATTGCCAGGTCTACTTTTGACTAATAAACTAACCCATGTCTAAATAAAACACTAAAAACATGTGGCTGATCAAACCAACTTTCTACAACCCGTTTGCAACTAAACCACATATTCAACCCGTATCCAATTACCCATAAAGATTAACCTACAGTACAACATAGGTGATATCCAGTCTCGTGAAAGTGGGGTATTATAGTGCACCAGCCAGACTACGATAAGTAGTCACATCATCAATAAGATTCCCATTCCTTAAATAGAGCTTACCATTTGCATCAAATATACTACCAAATATATACCTTCTAATAATTATAAACCTTAAGATGTGAATTTGACAACCTTAAAATTCAGGAGCTAGAAACCGTAGGAGATCATTACAATCGAGTAATTCTTTTGATAAATCATTTAAGGATTAATGGAAAAACAATTGAAGGCATGTGTTTGAAAAGATTTGACGAAGTCTAACAAGAAAATTTCAATCCATTGTAGTGGCCATCGAGGAACCTAAGGACCTTTCAACATTCTCTTTAGAAAAATTTGCTTGGATCACTACAATCACATGAATTGCAAATGAAGCAATGGATGATGAAATGACGAAGAATGAAACATGTGATTTAGTTGAACCACCAAAGCGCTACAAACCCATACGAGAAAAATGGGTTTATAAAACCAAGTTAAATGAAAGGGTGAAATAGATAAGCATAAGGCACGCTAAATTGTGAAGAGATACAACCACCTACTAGGTATTAATTATATTTATGTTTTTGCCCATATTATTAGACAAGAAACCATCCTTTTAGTATTAGCATTGGCTGCACAAAATGGCTGGAAAGTCCTGATGGACGTAAAATCTGCATTTTTAATTCAATGGTTTTCAGGATGAAGCGGTATACACAAAACAACCTGCTTGATACATAAAAGAGAGTGAAGATTGAATAATGGAAAATATGTAAAGTGTAAACTAAAGAAAACTTTGTACAGGTTAAAACAAATTGGTATATCAGAACTAATGAGTAATTTATGGAACATGAATTCAAAAGATGCATATACGAACATACCCTTTATATAAAAGAAGAGAAGAAAAACATGTTGATCATATATTGATGTGGATGAATTGATATTTTTAAGAAATCCATGAAAAGGGAATTTGAAGTAACAGACATGGGACTCCTGCAATACCTCATTGACTTCAAGTAAAACAAGAGAGATTCATAATTTCTATTTGGTATCAGAAACATGTTAAAGGTTTACTTACCAAGTTCAACATGAACGATCATTTAACATCAACAAACTCCAATGGAATTTGGATTACGTTTATCCAGAAACTTGGTTCATTATTCACTTAAACCAGTACACACTAATTGATTATATAGCTAAAATGATTTGTTGATGATAATCACAACTGCATAGCCCTATAAGGGTCGTATAGGGGCCATGTTGACCAGTCGACATCGATTGGTAAATGGCATTCTTTTATCTGTCATGAAATCGAAGAAGTGCAACAAGACCAGTATCAAACTGGAATTACCTCCGCTCCACTCCGTGACTCTAAAGTCAAAACCGTTCAATGAAGTTTGGAAATGATAATCACAACACTTTAACCAAGATGCTCTTGAAACTTATGGAATTATGATCAGAAACTTAATAGTAAAAAATTAAGCCATAGGATTCAAGAGCACCTGATGCAAGTTAATCAGACAACACCTTAATCGAGAAGCTAATGGATCAGTCATTACTAGCTTAGACTTGGAGTTTGATGAAATGAACCTGAAGAAATGATTTGGTGGATCAGCCATTACTCTTTCGGTACTCATGGTTCAATGTTGTCGCCAAGTCAAGAATTGGTGTTTCTTAAACTTGTAACAATTTATATCAAGTGCTCTTAAAATATATGGACAACAAGTATCTGATGCAACAAACGGACATCAGGCTACTGTATATTCAAAGCAACAAAAGGTCAGCATATATGGAAATGTAGACATTGATCCAAAAAGATATTAGGCTACTTGATTAGATCTAGATTCAGAGAAACAATCTATTAGGTAAACTTCATTCATATGACACATGATTACAGTGCTTCGGTCTCATGTTGAGAAGAAGTTATTTGAATTTTCAAGTATCCTCGGACATGTGTCCAGACACAATACACTTGTGACAATTTATATCAGGTCCTCTTGAAATCTATAAGCAGCAAGTAACTATGAAAGAAGGTAGTCAAGAAACATATAAGAGCCAGATCAATCCACATCTTTGACTTATCAAGAAACCTAGTGAGCTTTCATATGAGGAATTGGGACAAAACGACGGTATTCTAATAATGGTAATCACCAAGTTCAAACAAAATCTATATAATAAAAATCGATAAATGTTGCAATACACGTGCTTTAATCAGCTATGAAAGCTTTGTTTAATCAGCCTTATCTTATTGACCTATCAAGAAACCTAGTGAGCTTTCATATGAAGAATTGGAGACAAAACGATGTTATTATAATAATGCTAATTACCGAGTTTAAACAAAAATCTATTTAATGAAAATCAATAAATGTTACAACGTTTTTTTAACAAAATCAACAAAAAATCACATTGTAACAACTCTTTAAAATTAAAATAAATATTTACCTATACGGACTGTATACGTATATACGAGTCGTATAAATCGAAATAGGACTCGTATAGGTCTATACGAGTCGTATTGGTGTCGAAATAGAAAGTGAGGGTGTCGAAATAGATGGAGCCATTAATAACAAAACATTAAAATGTAACCTTTCTTCAAAATTGGGGCTATTGAACTTGGGCCATGGTCTTAGACTTAGATTTGTTAATGGACCCAATAGAAGAAATTCCGATGCAAGGTAAAATGCATTTAAGCGCACGTGCTCTGATTCCGATGCAAAACAGATGATTTGTGGAAGTTTGATACTCCCCATCGTGTGCTGAGGAGGGTACCAACGCACCTTGCGCTGGTATCACCTGACCTTGCGCCCCTGTCAGCATAAGTCACGAATTTGATGGTTAAACCCCATAAATAGATAATTATTCCCCCAAACGAAAGGATACTTAACCCTAGCCGATTTTAGTCATTCCCAAGGTGTTTTTCCCTCAATTAATCATTCCTAATCATCATCTTAATCATCGAATCATGCATTCAACCTCCAACAACACATCAATTGCAAGATCTTGCAATGGAGATGAGAGGCTAAATCCTATGTAACCACCCCTGAGTGGATGGTTCGTTTATGTGAAACTCAAACTTAACCTGCTTTAGTGTCTTTGGATTATTCTTCAATATTTGAATAATACTCGTGGTTTGATTTAGTTAAACAAGTCATTTGTGTTGCAATTGTTTATCTTTTATCATTCGCATTCGGTTTTCTTGCATCGTGAGCAGTTTGATTATTGGGTGGGTCTTTAGCACATATGATTTGGTAAGTAGATTGCATAGGTTATTATTAAAAACCGGTCTCTGCTTACCACTTAATTAAACCTAAAACAAGGCCATGTTTATGTGGTATACAACTAGGTAAAACAAGTTTGAGTGAATCATTGATCGGAAAACCGGAGGGCGTAACTTTCTTTTTATTGTTGTTTTCAACTTAAAATCAAAGTTCCTAGATTTCTTAGCTTTTCTCAATTAATGAAAACAAATCATTATGCATTAGTTAATTTAGATAAAAATAACAACTTTCCACAAATTCCCCGTGGAGACAACCATAGTTTCCACTTTCCACTTACTACCTAATCTTTTCTTTTGGCCGACCAAACGAAATTGATTAGCAGAAGATAAAGAAACCTAGTCCAGCATCGTATACAGACGAGCAAGCTCAACAACCTCCTGACCCAAAACCGGCAGCCTTATCAAGTCCCAGAACTTGGCAATACGATCACCGGACCCCGCTAGCCTATCACCCACTTTGCACCTTTTGGCCTTTTCCAACGCGAATAAGAGAGGACATACTTCCTTCAGTGGAGAAATCGTCACTTATGGGTCTAGCCAGAAGGCGATATCCTTCCCGTTCCCAAATATACCTTAAAAAAACCGCATAACGGCAGTCCCGAAATGATGGTTCTAGACAGAATTTTAACTGTATTACTTCAAGGCCCAGTCAAATTTCTTTTGAATGGTATAAAATCCCAGCTCCTTCAACCAAAACGTAAAGCCTGAATTCGAATAATCTTCTTCTACGTCGCATTCTCCTCCGTTTTAAACCGCCAACCCCATTTAGAAAGCAAAGCGATATTAATAAACTTTAGTTTACACAAACCAAGACCACCATCTTTTTTGTCATATCGACTTTATCCCATTCAACCCAATGCATCTTCCTACGAGCGACCAACCTACCCCATAGGAATTTCTTGATTAAAGCCTATAAATCATTAATGATTTTACAAGGGGGTCTATAAAGAAAAAAAATGCGTGGGAATACTTTTCAAAACTGATTTGATGAGAGTGATACTAACTCCTGTTGAGAGACACGATGCCTTCCACTTAGAGAGACGGTCCTCAAAAGCGTCACACACCAAACCCCCCCCCCCCCCCAAATATTTGAAAGAGAAAATTACACAGCTTGTCCTTTAGTTTTACCTGAAATTGCATCCTATGTCCGTTTTTTGAATTTTTAACTCCTTATGTCCTTTCTTTTATACACTTGTTACACCCTATGTCCTTTAGGCCAAACCAAGTTAAAAAACTCGGTTAAGTTGCTCACGTGCCCCTCACGTGAGGGGCAATCCTGTCTTTTCACCCTCAAAAGGACAATATGTGTAGTAATAATAATAATAATAATAATAATAATAATAATAATAATAATAATAATAATAACACTTTATCCGGCGAGCTTCCAAATCATCAAACTGCAGATTCATCACTTTCACCCAACTATTATTATCAAACTGCAGATTCACCACTTTCCCCCAACTAATAATAATAATAATAAAAACCAAACACTTTATCCAAATGATCAAATCCAATCCATCATAATAAAAACCAAACAAAAAAAAAACCCAAGAACACTTACAGATTCACCACAAAAAACCCTAACCCTAATAAACCTAAAACTGCAGTTACTAAAACAGGACTAGTCTCCGGCGAGCTTCCAAAACTCATGACCTGAGACGACGACGGAGCCACGTCAGAATAAGAATTCTCCAGCGAAGCTGAAACAGCCGGAACCGGACTCGTGACCTCAACCATCATCTTAACACCTTGTTTACACAGATCAGCATCATTACTAATAACTATTAATATAATTATCATTATCAATTAATACCATTTATCAAAACGCTTATAGTCTAACGAAACGAAAATATGCTGAAAAAGAGTTATCGTGACTCGAAGTGACTAATGCTCTAGCCTTATGGTGAACATTAGTGTACATCTATATATCTATAATCTATAACTTATAATAAAAGAATTGAATAATGATGAGGTGGCATTCAATGGAGGCCTCAACCTTCCTTTGAATGTGCCACGTGGCACGTTGAGGTGACAGTTTTTAATTTATTTTTTTATTTTGTTTTCATCCATTCTCATACACTTATGTAACCCTAATCTCTTTAAGAATTTAAAAACAAATTTAGATTTTTCTCTCTAATGTTTTCTCCCATCATTTTTAAACGTTAATATATTTTATATACGAGATTTTTTAAAGAAAAAAATTACACCAAATTAACGAGCGTTTTATTATCTTTCCACCGAGTACCATAGTGCTATATAAAAAAACAGAGAAAAAAACGACTATTTTTTATGGGGTTTCGTTCATACAGGAAAAAAACACAAAGTGTTCAGGTTATTCATTAATCATGTTTTTTCTTTTAAACCAGGTTCTTATATACAATGTTGAAATTTAGCCCAATCGCCATGCTATCATTAGAATTTTACACTTCTAAAGATGGATAGGTATACTTCATCAAGAGAAGCTAGGAGAAAGAATCACGCAACACTGCAACACATGGTGTCACCTTATAGCTAGGTTATTTTTTTATTTATTTAATTACAAGAGTAATAATTATTACTATTAGTATTAGTATTATTATAATGGTTATATTTTTCAACCCCGGGACACTCCCGGGATAAAAGCTAGTATATATATAAAAGAAAGCATATATGCACATTGAGAGTGCCACGTGGCTTAATAATTGAGTGTTTTTGGTGTTTTTGAGTATTTTTCTAAATTTATCTCTCTATCTCTTAATTCTCAATTACCAAAATTAAATTGAGTTATTTTAGGAAAAAAGAATTTAAAAACAAATTTAAATTTTTCTCTCTTATCTTCCTCCCATAATTTTTAAACATAAATATCTTTTATATTCGAGATTTTTTAAATAAAAAAATTACACCAAATTAACGAGCGTTTTATTATCTTTCCAACGAGTACCATAGTGCTATATAAAAACGAAAAAAAAAACGACTATTTTTTGTAGGGTTATATTCATACAGAAAAAAACACAAAGTGTTCAGGTTATTCATTAATCAAATTGTAACATATTTTAATTTACGTGAAGATGATTATATGTTGAAGGTTATCCTTTTAATACTTTATTATGTTTAATATGGTTTATGCTTTTTATTTTTTTAACTTTTTAAATAAATGTTTTTTAACTAAGATTGATTATGTTTAAGTTATTTACTCTTTTCGTGATTTGAGTTTTCTTTTTTTTTTATCATTTTTTATTAAATCATATTAAATTTTTCAACCCCGGGACCTTCCCGGGGTAATCAGCTAGTTTAATAATAAGTTTAAGTGGTCAGCATGCGTTAGGGCTTCGTGCAAAAAAAAACCATTTTAGAGTTGAGCTCAAAGAGGGGTGGTGCTTCCGCAGAGGTCAATGCCTCCCATTGCTCTTTATTGACGTGGATCACCTCCCGAACTCCCGCTCCATCCTGCAAGCCTTTAGACTGTGTATAGTGGTGTGGCTATCATGACCACATCAACCCATTGGGGCATCAAACACTATTGCGAAGGGTACCATAGAGGCATTAAGGGCTTGGACGTGAAAGTGGCGACGAGCATGAAAGGAAGATGCATAGTTATGTGTGTGAATTTTTCTTGTATAAAACGCCCTCCATTTTGAGGTGGGCGTTAACCCACTACTTAGACCATGTGTTGTGATTATGGGCTTTAGTTAACATATCCCTTAACTATTACGTTGTGGTTTAACTAATAATTATGTAAAAGAACAAAGAAATTGGTGATAGGTAGCTTTACTAACATCTCCACCCGTGTCTCTTCTATCGTATCTTTTTTAGTTGTTTCAAATCTTGAATGATAAAATTCATTTTTATTCTCTTCTTTCTAAGAAGAATCTACGAAAGACAACTTCTTTTCTTTTACTTCTCTCTCAAAAAAAAATAAAAAAATATATTCACCGACCGACGTAAAGGGTGACTGTTAGGACCCGGACACCCATCGGATCGGACCGCATGCACACTCCACACCACATTAGTATGATATTGTTCGCTTTGGGCCTAGCCCGCACGGATTTGTTTTTGGGCTCTTCCCAAAAGGCCTCATACTAATTGGAGTGTGCACCCACTTATAAGGAAGTCATCAATTCCTTATTCCATCCATGTGAGACTTGGATTGCCAACTCTAACAATCATCCCCTCAAGCCAAGGACCACATAACCCGTGTCCTCCCCTTTAGCTAAACACCATCTTGCACCGCCGCTACCACCACGGGACACGCCGCCTGAACCGCACTATCAGGAGGACTTTCGACACAAGGCTACAATCACCGCAGCACCGCATTCTAGCTGAACCTGGCTTAGCCCAACCTGGCTCTGATGCCAATTGTTAGGACCCGGACACCCATCGGATCGGACCGCATGCACACTCCACACCACATTAGTATGATATTGTCCGCTTTGGGCCTAGCCCACACGGATTTGTTTTTGGGCTCTTCCCAAAAGGCCTCATACTAATTGGAGTGTGCACCTCCATTCCTTATTCCATCCATGTGGGACTTGGATTGTCAACTCTAACAGTGACGCTAAGCCACAACGTCCAGTCTTAGAAGTTAAAAAATAAATAAATGAAGAAAGCTAAAATCATTTTGAATCAATACTTTTTTCTTTATTGGGGTGTAACAAATTACTAAAATTTTTCCATTCATGTGAAAGCATAGACATCTATCTATCTATATAGACTGTTGGAGAATGCAGTTCTCTGAAACAACGATCGACAATGGTTACAATTCCGGCTGTGAATGCTCAAACGAATACCTTTTACATCAACTTTACCAGTGAATTAATAATAATCGTCCACTTTAAAGAAACCGTGTGATCATGCAACAGTCATGATTCATAATAACAACAACTGTTTTAGTTTCTGATTCTTTTCATTATTTAATTTATAAATGTCAAATGGAATCATCACACTATACCCTTCCACTCCCCCCTATTTATTATTGACATTGTTCATGCTTTTTAATTCATTATCAGTTACATTTGTCTTTAAATTTCAAGCTTTTGTCATCTTTCCAGTCCTTGGGTTTGATTGTAAGAAATTCTTATCTGATTTATTGTTGTTGTGATGAAATTATGAAAATATAGTCTTAGTTTTTTTTTAATATTGTGTTTGATTTGATGTCCTGATATTATTGTTCAATTTGCAAACAAGATTAGTGTTTTAAATGTTATCTAAGATTTAGCTTACTCTAGAAGTCCCCGACTAGGCTCAAGCTCGGCTCGTTTAGCTTTCGTCACCTGGAACTAGAGGTTGTGCCCACACTGAACCGTCGGGTTGTTAAGTTTACTGGTTGCGCATCCCACCATTGTAAACCGGTTTAAAAACCGATTCTTTTTTTTTAAACCGGTTTGAAGCTCGTGCCAAATTTATTTGGTTCAGTTCGGATGTTCACTCATTGAAACCGGTTTGAATAAAAAAACCCCGGTTTGTATGTCACTCAAAAAGACCGGTTCGGGTAAAAACACATGAACCGATTTGTACACATCTAGCGTGAACTTGACCTTGGCTTGTTTTGAGCTGGATTTTTAAAGCCTCGAGCTCAGCTTGTTTATTATTATTTAATTACTTTATGTACATTTTTATATATTTTTTTAACTTATTTGATTGTAATGTTTATGTATAAGATAATGTGTATGTATATTATGTAGTTATTTTCATCAAAAATTTTATATATGATGTTAACTAGTTAAGTACTTAAGTATTATATAAATATATATTTGAATATCGCGAGTCAACTCGAGCTCAATAAGTATAGCTCAGGCTCGGCCTTGAGCCTTTGCTGCTTTGAATTGGGGAGAATTGTTAGGATTTTTTAGTCCTAGGGTTTCATTGTAAGAAATTATGATCTGATTTGTTTAAAATTGTGTCTGATCTAATGATTTGATGCCTAACACTGTTCAGTTTCTGAACTTAAGAAATTCTGTCTAACGGTGATATGCAGATAAGAGTTTAATCAGGCAATGGATTGGGTTGGTAGGATTTTCGAAGGGGCGAACCGTAAGGTTTCATGGGTATAATAATAATCATCAGATTTGCTTTTAACCACTATTATGATATTTGATCATTGCTAAGCAGTTAAGCATAACTAAATGTGCCTTATTGTTGGTGAAATCATGTGTAGGACGCACGGTCAGAATTCGAGGACTTTGACCGGGCAATTGCAATGTCACTTGCAGAAGGCAGAAGAAGACATGGGTTTAGTAAGTAAACGATCACCTATTCGTTATTTATTTATTTGCTATCTGATCTTTTTTTTTGTAAAAAATTGTTAATCAACTTGAAATGAAATCTGTTGTTCAGATGATGATTTCCTTCGAAAAGAAGACGAACGTCTTGCAAAGGCTCTACAAGGAAGGCTGAAACTCGAGCCTCCACCCTGGAATAGAAATGGGAACCGCAATGCAAATGTTCGTCAACCTATGTCATTCCCACATTCAACAGGACTTAGGTAAGTTTTTTCTTTATATGTAATTTGATGAATTGATGCTCTCGGTTTACAGCATATTGTGTAATATTTTCATTACTTGCTTCGTGTTTGCGTAGGACTTGTGCTGGTTGCAATAATGTGATTAGTCATGGACAATTTCTAAGATGCATGGGTGCTGTTTGGCATCCAGAATGTTTAAAATGCCATGGATGCAAATTGCCAATTTCCGATTATGAGGTACTAAACACGTATGAAATAAAAACGCTTATTCGAACATATATCTGTCTTCTGTAAGGATGTGATGAAAACTGAAATCTCTATACTTTTCGTGCAGTTTTTATTATCAGGAAATTATCCGTATCACAAGTCTTGCTTTAGAGATAACCATCACCCGCGATGTGATGTCTGCCGCCACTTTGTAAGTATCAGTTCCGTGCATTAAGAGCCTATGCACTTGTTTTCAAAATCTACCCGATGTTTAAATTTGATTGTTAAATGTATTTAATCTCTTATACAGATTAGAACAGATGCTGCTGGTTTCGTTGAATATAAGGTACATCCTTTCTGGGCTCAGAAATACTGCCCGCATCATGAGCGTGACGGGACTCCTAGGTGTTGTAGTTGTGATCGTTTCGAGGTAAGTTTTTGTTAAGTCTCATACCATTGAAAATAACCAAATTTGCTTAACTTTTTATTTCACTTGATTTTTTTTTATGTTATTTTCCGTATGAATGTTTGTCGTTTTCAGCCGAAGGAAGTACAATATGCTGCTCTTAATGATGGTAGAAAACTATGCCTAGAGTGTCTTGATTCGGCAATCATGGGTACCGCAGACTGTCAACCGCTCTATCTTGATATACAGAAGTTTTTTGCAAGTTTGAACATGAAATTGGAGCAAAAGATCCCTTTACTTTTGGTTGAGAGACAAGCACTTAATGAGGCCATGGATGGAGAAACAAATGTAACATAAATATATAAGTTCCACTGTATTTATTTTTTATTTTTTTTTTTCATTTTTCAGTTTTCAGTTTCCATTTTCTCTTTTGTTAGGGTCATCACCACATGCCCGAGACCAGAGGACTCTGTCTTTCCGAGGAACAAATTGTCAGCACAGTAAGGATTTCTGAATCTGTTCTAGATTCTAGGAATGATATTATTCGCTTTGTTGACTGTTATTATCTTGACAGGTTTCAAGACAACCAAGAATTGGGATGGGAAATCGGGTCCCAAGCATGAGAATAGAGCCGTATCAGCTGACCCGTCAGGCTGAGGTCACCGCTATTCTCATTTTATACGGCCTCCCAAGGTATTGTTTGTGTGTTTTCCTGTCTGTAGTTTACAGTAGAGGTGAGAACATGGGCTGGTCAAAATAAAAAAAAATAAAAAAAATCGTACGGTTTGCCCCGAAACAATTTTGTGTTTGAAGATTAACTTGTTTATGGCTGCTAAATAACAGGTTGCTTACTGGATCAATCTTAGCTCATGAAATGATGCACGCTTGGTTGCGACTTACAGGTTTGGCCACCGCTCTTTGTTTATCATATGATATATATTCATTACATTTTTGTCAATTACAGACTAAGTTATTATTTGGTTTTTTGTTTAACATGATATTCAACTATATGTTTAACTGATTTTATTTGTTTTTTTAAGGGTACCCGACTCTGCGTCCAGATGTCGAAGAAGGAATATGTCAAACGGTAGCTCATATGTGGTTAACATCTGAGATAGCATCCCTATCAAGGCAAGGGAGAAGATTTCCATTTGAGAAGAAGCTTGCAGACTTTTTTAAGCAGCAGATTGAATCTGACACCTCACCCGTGTACGGAAATGGTTTCCGGGCTGGCAATCGAGCAGTGCTAAAATACGGGCTTCAGCAGACTTTGTATCACATTCGATCGACCGGGAGGTTTCCTAACTGAATGACGTTTATACGTTAAATCTTTTGTTATACCAAAACTACATTTGTTTGTAACTTATAGAGTTGTGTCCATATTAGTAATAAACCATTAGAGGTATGTGTTACATGTTGTTTATCACAACATAATCCTATATGATTAATAATAAAGGTCCATTACATTGTAATGCAAGTCTTGACGTGCCTAATCTAAGTCATTATCATCAATTTTCTTTAGTGGTTATTCCTATCTTTAAACCACCCAATGGATGAACCTTGATTCGTAGTAACCTTTTATGACTAGACCATGGGTATCGACAAGTGCGAAGCTTGGTTCTCGAATCAGAGGAGGCCGGACTCATTTTTTTTTGATCATTAGTGGCAAATCGGCGGGGGCCAGACTCAACCCGGACTCAATTTACCTATGAAAATCATGAATTTCTACTACTGCGCCAAAAAACAGGGGGCCAGGGCCACCCTGGCCCTTCAAATACTTCACCCCTCGGTATCGAGTAAATTGTTCGAGGTTAAGACCACTACATCTACAAAGTGAAGAACCATACCACATGGTGGTGCGATTAATCACATGCTATATAATTTTTTTTCTTAATCTTTCTTAACCTTTTAGGGCCCATAATATGCAATTTTTCATTTAAATCTAGATTATTTCATGTAGCAAGAACTCTAGAAGCAAGGCGTATAAGCAACAAATCTATAATCTATAACTTATAATAACCCACCCAGAATGGGAATATTTTATAAAATATTAATCAAGTTTTAAGAGTGTTCCGATTAAGTCACTGATCAAACTTTTTGTTCCAATTAAGTCATTCAAGTTTGTTTTATGTTTCAATCCTATATATTTTACCTGAATTAGCAGGTCACCAATCCTATGTGGCTTTTCTTTAGTTTTTTTTTCTTTTTTTAAACATGCTAATTAATGTGACATCCAATTAATATTAATATAAGAAAGAAAATAAATGAAACCCCATAAAACTAATCTAATAAAAAAAACCCTACCATGGAGAATCCCTCTGATCGACCATACAGATCTACATTAGGTTGTACTGTAGCCTAAAATTAATTTGGATGTACCAGTAGCAAATTTCTGGGTTCATATATACGAAACATATATGTTAGTTTTATATTACAATCGTAATTTTTTCCTTTATAAAAAATCCAATGGGTATACCCAATTCGTGTGGGTATGGTCGATACATAAAGGGTGAGTAATTTTTTATTTTTATTTTTTTCACAATTTTTTTTTAAATTTTCACAATTTTTTTTATTTTTTGGCAAATTTTTAGGCCATGTCAAAATGTAATAAAAAAAAAGAAAATAAAAGAAATGATATGTATGATTGGTTACATGTTATTTAGGTAAAATATATAGGATTGGAACATCAAAATAAACTTGAGTGATTTGATTGGAACACAAATTTTTATCAGTGACCTAATTGGAACAATCCTTAAACTTAGTTACTATTGTACAAAGTTACCCCTAAAAGAATTGAATATTGATGAGGTGGCATTCAATGGAGGCCTCAACCCTCCTTTGAATGTGCCACGTGGCACGTTAAGGTGAGAGTTTTTAATTTATTTTTATCCATTCTCCTATACTTATCTAACCCTAATCTCTTTAAGAATTTCAAAACAAATTTAGATTTTTCTCTCTAATGTTTCCTCCCATCATTTTTAAACGTTAATATCTTTTATATACGAGATTTTTTAAAGAAAAAAATTACACCAAATTAACGAGCGTTTTATTATCTTTCCAACGAGTACCATAGTGCTATATAAAAAACAGAGAAAAAACGACTATTTTTTATGGGGTTTCGTTCATACAGGAAAAAAAACACAAAGTGTTCAGATTATTCATTAATCATGTTTTTTCTTTTAAACCAGGTTCTTATATACAATGTTGAAATTTAGCCCAATCGCCATGCTATCATTGGAATTTTACTCTTCTAAAGATGAATAGGTATATTTCATCAAAAGAAGCTACGAGAAAAAATCGCGCAACGCTGCAACACATGATGTCACCTTATAGCAAGGTTATTTTTTTATTTATTTAATTACAAAAGTAATAATTATTACTATTAGTATTTGTATTATTAGAGAATGGTTATATTTTTCAACCCCGGGACACTCTCGGGATAAAAGCTAGTTAATCTATCTATATAATAAATGAATAACTCTCGGGTCGAATAGAGACCTTAGAGAGTGCCTCTAGGATCCAAGTACGTATATGGAGCTCCAGCTTTCTATCTATAAAAACCTTTTTGTATTTTATTTTTTCTTCATTTTTCCTTTAATCTTCGATCTTCCTTAACAATTCTTCCAATCTACATTCTTCATTCTTCTTCTTCATTTTCTTCGAGGTAATCTTTCATCCTATTTTTCAGTTTGATTTCTTATTTATACATTTTCAATTTATAAAGTTTGATTTCTGATTTTTTTTACTTTATTTCTTATTTATACGATTTCAATGTTGTTACTATATACGTTTTTTCAATGGTGTTTGTAATAAAATCATGTTCTCCGAATCGTGTGTTTCTTGAAATGTATTCGTTTGATTCTTTAGATTGGATTTTAGTGTTTGTTAGTGTTTGAATCGGATTTTACATTGTTTAAAGAAGTGTCTGATTTATATGATTACATTGTTTTTTGAAATGTATTCGTTTGTTTCTTGTGTTTTTTGATATATCGATTGGATTTTGTTATTGTTTGTTAGTGTTTGAATTGGATTTTACATTGTATTTTATAAACACCGTTTTATATTTTATTTTTTCTTCATTCTTCGTTCAATCTTCCTTAACAATTCTTCCAATCTACATTCTTCATTCTTCTTCATTTTCTTCGAGGTAATCTTTCATCCTATTTTTCAGTTTGATTTCTTATTTATACATTTTCTATTTATAAAGTTTGAAATCTGATTTTTTAGTTTATTTCTTATTTATACGATTTCAATGTTGTTACCATATATGTTTTTTCAATGGTGTTTGTAATAAAATCATGTTCTCCGAATCGTGTGTTTCTTGAAATGTATTCGTTTGATTCTTTGGATCGGATTTTAGTGTTTGTTAGTGTTTGAATCGGAGTTTACATTGTTTAAAGAAGTGTCTGATTTATACGATAACATTGTTTATTGAAATGTATTAGTTTCATTCGTGTGTTTTTTGAAATATCGATTGGATTTTGTTATTGTTTGTTAGTGTTTGAATCAGATTTTACATTGTTTAAAGAAATGTCTTTAACAATCTATAAGTACCAACCGAGCATATGAAACTGATACATTCTGTAATATAGATACAAATAGAGAAACAATATTATATATTTTCTTGCTTTACATATATATTATTATTCAATGGTGTTTGTAATGATTTTGTTTTTTTTTTCATATATATATCTATCTGATTTAGTTAATATATATGTTTTTTCATTAGAAAACCAGGATTCTATACGAAGACACAAATTCTATTATGGCTTATCACAATGGTTTTCAATTTTCAAGGTTTTGCATGAGCCTTCGGCAACAGTTTTGGTATGAATCTTATTTTCATCTTCATATACCTATTTAATAACATTTGTAACCTCATTTATTTATATTAATAAAATTTGTTCACTAATTATGATTGGTCTTGATTACCATAATAGTTCACATTTATTTTTTTGTATTATTGATTGATTATCAATCAATTAAACCATTAATTTAGGATAACCATAATTGAAGTAAATAATTAGTTTTACCATAGTAGCTGGAGTAATTTAACGTCAATATTCAAATTTCAAATATTAATTTTCACCCAATAATTTAAGGCTATACCATAATAACTCTCCTAATTTAATGCCAATATTATTAGAAATACAAAAATCCATCCCCTCTAAATTATTATTGTATTTAAATTAAGAGAGTTTTCAAATTTCAAAATCGTTGACTCTTGCCCATATCCAAATACATAGCAAACGGAATATATTATTAGTTATACGAATTTAAACTTCCCATAATATTTCGCATTTATTTTTTGTATTAATGATTGATTATCAATCAATAAAAACAGTAATTTAAGATAACCATAATTGAAGTAAATAATTAGCCTTACCATAGTATTTGGACTAATTTAACGCCAATATTCAAATTTCAAATACAAAATCTTCTAATTTAACGCCATATTATACGAATTTAACGCCTTACCATAGTATCAATAAATCTTCACCCCATAATTTAGGCTTGACCATAATAAAGCTCCTAATCAATCTTTTATTTTGTATATTTATTGTCATTAAGTTTAGGTGACCGAAATTTAACATATTTAGTTTGATTTTTTTAACTCATTAAATTTGCTTTACTATAATAACTCTCATTAAATTTATTACCATTTTTTTGTCTCGTTAAATTATTTTACGAAGTTATTTCTCATTAAATTGATTATGAATCAATTTAACCCTAATTTCAGCTTACCATAATTTAATGAGACGAAATTAAGTTTAATACGAAATTATTGTTGGTAATTATGAATCAATTTAATCAATCTTTTATTATGTATGATTGTTAGACTTACCATAACTTAATGAGACGAATTTAATTTTAATACGGAATTATTTTTGGTTATTAGTAATCAATTTAATCCGTAAGATGGCACATCAATTTAATCCGTAATTATATATAAATTTAATCAATTTTTTATTATGTATGATTGATTATGAATCAATTAAATCCGTAATTTCGACTTACCATAAATTATTATCGAATTTATGTATGATTGATTATGAATCAATCATGTCTGTAATTATGAATTAGTTTAATCCTTAATTATGAATAAATTTTACCAATTTTTTGTATTAATGATTCATTATGAATCAATTTAATCCATAATTTAATACAATAAAGCATTCAATTGTATATTATTCAAAATATAGAATCGATTAGGAGTAGAAATGGTAACTCAATGAATATTGTAAACATCCATTTTGAACATCTATCTATTTGTACAAATTTTAAGAATCGATTAACAACTGAATCGATTATATATTTTTAATCTCATTTAGTATTGATTTTTCACCGTGGTTTTAGCTTGATTTTTAGGTCATTGGTTATGAGTTAAACCATAAAAACAGTTCAGGGTCTTCTGGATATATTTACCTTAAATTCTTGATGATAATACAGTTACAATGCCAAATGTCTTTCTTTTCCTCACTAGAGTTGTTTTTGACAAATTTTACTGTTTTGTTATTCTAATGGTTCGGGGATCCTATAAGTGGACATAAGTTCTTTTTAAAGCCACAAGTTTCAAATCGTCTTGCCATGTCAAACCATGTTATAGAAGCTAAAATAATTCAGGGAGTAATATTGGAATGCGGACTTTTATCCAACGAATTAGGTTGTCCCCGTCTGATAAGAAGATTCGTTTCAGATTTAATAGAAGACAATTCTCTCTTACTTTATGTTTCGCAATGACAATAAATAAGAGTCAAGGACAAACCCTATTTAGGGTAGGTCTGTATTTGAAAGATCATGTTTTTACACATGAGCAATTTTATGTCACTGCCAAGTGACAAAAGTAGAGATGGTCTGAAGATACTAATATTGGGTAAAGATGACAGCGTTAATAATAAATAGCAAATGTTGTCTATAAAAAAATATTTTGAAGTTTGTGAATAAGTATGCGATCATATTTTGCATAAATTGTTTAATTTTTTTTATAATTTTTGGGTTGTATGATTTGTTAAACTACATTTATTTACTTTGAATTTAATCTTCATTTGCATGCCGTTACAATAAATATATGTTTATTCATTTCATTATTTGTTTTTAAATCACGTCAGATCAAACATTTGTTGATTCATATATATGTTATTGGGTAACATTAATTTTTTTTATGATAATATACAATCAACCAAAATTCATACGAATTGTATTACGTAACTTTCAATAAATAAAATTTGCATACTACAATCTTTATAGAATTTTTTTTATTTGACATGGACATGTACCGCGTGTACACGCGGGCTCTAACCTAGTATATAGTATAAAGAGTAGCCTTCTAGTAAGTAGTAACCGTGGCCAACGTATACATCATAGCCCTTGTACCCATGAATCATTGCCATCATACACACTACTAGAAAAATACCCCTATCTTGACACACATTTAATGACACGCGAGAATTCACGACACGCAAAAGCGCGTGTCATTAAAAAATCGTCGTCTTTTAAAAAAAATGATCAAACAATGACACTCTTTTTTGCGTGTCAACAATCTAATGTCAAGATTTTAAAAAACATGACACTACAAGAATGGAGTGTCATGTTTAGTGTCAAATTATATTATATTATAAATATATACAATTAGTAACCCTTTTATGCATTTTTATTTGTACCATCATGTACAAGTCTGATTTGCATCCCTCTCTCTTTTCCTAACCAGACACGCGTCTCCACCTACCCCTTTCACCCCTTCACAATCCACACCCACAAGATCCCTCATCTCTGTCTCTCTCACTATACTGTCCTGTTCAAACCTCCATTTTCAAACCCTAATGGAGATTCAGACAACATATTGAGAGCACGATGATGGTTTTCATGATCCGAAGCTACGCTGACGCTGATGATTGTTTTGGGCTGCTCATCGTTTCTCTTTCTTCTTCAATGTTGTTGTCTCTCTCCCTCTCTCCTCTTCAAACTATGCTTTGTGTCATACAGCAGTGCTAGGCCGGTTTCCAGGTAACGTTTTGATTTGTAATTTGTGTTTTAATTAGGGTTTACATTGACTTATTTGCCTATGATGATTTGCCTTGGTCTGATGGCCGTATATTTAGGGCTTCAAGTTATCCGTTTTATTAGTTTTTTTCGGATAGTTCAACAAAAGCACTGATTAATTTAGGACATCCATTCCATTCTGGTTTTGTTTATGTTATGCCAATTTTGCCGGGACATATTTCAAATGGGTAAATTGCCATGCGGGTTGAAAGTCAACATTTACATAAATGATGGTGATTTGAAGATGAAGTGAAGGCGGCCATGGTTGTTTGACAGCTGCGCTCTTAGTTTTTTTTTTGTAAATCTAATGTATTTCATTGAATCAATTATAAAGTTGGAATTTGCAGGTTGAGTTTGCTTTCATCAATGATTCAATTATATACAGGTTCATCAATGATTCACCTAGTACACTGTTTCTTTCAGTTCATATTTATAAGTGGTTCTTCAATTTTTATACCCTATTAACAGGTTCCATCATTAGTTTTTGCGATGTAATTGTCTGATTCTAGGAACATCGTTCTATTGAGAGAATAAGAAAAGTGGTAATTGCTCATGATCTAGCTACTGAAAAAGAAGTGAAGGTAATATAAATCATTTCATATATCATTTTTTTGTATTTTTGTATAATTTGTCATGCTGTAATTGGTGTAATCTGATGTGCTCTATTGTTTTTAGAATCTTTTTTCAAGACAGAAAGAAACAAGCTACAAAAGAAGTTGATGAAGCCATTGTTCAAGCAAAGGTAACATAGCTGCCAAATTTTTCTCTTTTATTATTCGTATAACATATTTCAATCCTAACCTGAACATACATAAATCTAGGTCAACCCACACACGACTCATTTCACCAGCATTTTCTAATGAGCCATACATGTGCGGTTTATTGTTAATGTGTTAACGGTTAAACCCGTTTTTATACAGGTCAACACGAATCGGCTTCTTTTCAATACGTGTTGCCCCAAACCCAACCCGTTTTTTTAAACAGGTTGTATTAGTTGACCCAGAACTTTTTTTTCATGTCGGATTTGGTTCAGGTTTTGGGTCATGTCAAGGATTGCTACCCCTAGAGTTAAGCATATCAAATGTTGAAAACTAGCTAATAATGGACCTATGGAACGGTATATCAGTTATGTGATGTAACCTGCTGTACTAAAATGGACTGCGCAAAATTGTATTTGATAATTTAAAATGTAGAGTAACCTTATATCCCAACCTATAATATCTATATATGGTGTTAAAAGGCGCACATTATAACATTAGATTGAGCTAGAAGCATCGTAACACTTTTTTTTGTCAGCCTATAGATTCTGAATTTTTAGCTTTCATGTGGTACTTCAAACTGTGAATGTGATTCAGAGTCCTCGCCATCTAATCTTATTTTATTTGCCACATAACAAGTGCTACGAATTGGAAGTTAGATGTTAAAAGTTGCTATATGTGTGAATAATGATATTAATATGGTTCATATGCTTTTGTTTCATTTCAGATATGAATAGAGTAATGTACAGACCTTTAGAGCCATGGATCTTGATCGATACCGAGCAATTGTGTGGGTTCTTCTTACACCATGTCAACCGTATACCCAACAAGGTAAGATACTTATATTTAGTTTAGTTAATTATATCTATTACCGAGCTTACGAGCTCGACCTGTAAGGTTCTATTATCTTTATCCACTCAATCCAACAGTAATTTCTCTAAACCTCTTTATTTTTTATTTTTTTTATAAAATATATAAAGTTTATTTATTGTGTCCTACTGTCCTTTATGTTTGATTTATTAAATGTTTGCTAGTTGTGTTGAATTAAAAAGAGGGCCCTTTATGTTTTATTTATTAATTAATTTATTTATTATGATAGAAAATGGAGAATAGATTGTTGAGATTTTGTTGTGTGTTTGGTAGGGGTGAGTATGGGTTTGAGGTTTGCAAACGGGTCGGATCCGGAGCCGTGGAGGTGTAGAAGAACAGATGGGAAGAAATGGAGGTGTGCTAAGGATGTGGCTCCTGATCAAAGGTATTGCGAGCGACACACTCTGGGAACAGCAGCAGCAGTGGATGTCGGAAACTTAACCACAGTCTGTCTGCGACTCAGGTAACAACCTTTATCTTGAATAGTTGTCTGGTTTACTGGGTATGAGGTTTTAATTGTTGTCATTGATTAGCATAATACAAAATAAATATGTTTTTGTTTACACAGTATTAATTCATATTGCTTTGGGTTCATTATATATAATATATGAGTAGGTAAATTGATGGTTTTTGATTAGTGTAAGACAGTAGTAGATGAAAGGTGTAGCCTTATTTTTAAACGATTGCATTAGCTAATCCATTTAAGCCCTGCCGACGCGAAGCGCGGGTAATAATACTAGAATGATTTGGTCGAGCGCGCCACAACGCGCGCGGGTATAAACCTAGTTATTTGTTATTGTTTGTTGATATAATGTGCAGGCTTTTACATATTTCTTGCAAATGTAGGTACATATTTCTTGCAATGACAAGCAGAGTGCAAAGTTGCAAAATTAGCCTGCCTTTGCGAGTCCATTAAACCAAACATGCAGAATCAAACGAGCCTAGGCCATTGAAGAAGAGGGTCATGGTGGAAAGAGGCAGAAAAAGGTTTAGAACACAACTATATGTATGTTTATACAAATTAAGTGATTTTGATGTTTATGTTAGTAATAATTCTCGTCTTGAAATTAAAACCATCATGAACATTAACCTTAATCTTATTAATTTAATTGTTGTCTCAGGTAGGGGGAGGAGTAGATGCTAACACGGATGCGGATATTAATGCCATTCGTGAAGAGTGGTCTAGTTATGCCGCAACCTTCATTTTCAAGTTATCCGTACGTTTAGTCTAGACTAATGTAATGTATTGACACAATATTTACCTAACTAGTGTTAGGATTCGACAAATGCTAATTGTAATTTTTTGTGGTATATATAATGAGTAAAGATCAAATACATATAGTTTTTTTGTAAGAACTGTGAGAATCAAAGGGGGTAAAAAAAATTTATTTTTTTTTTTAGAATTTTTTTTCCCATGTGCTTAAACATTCTTTCTAGATGAATAATACAAAAAAAAAAATTTAAAAAAAAAATTTTTTTTAGTGTAATTACGTCATTAAGGTAAATACATTAGTTTACACTAGAGTAATTATGTAATTACTCTACACGTAATTACTCTACACCAATTTTTTTTTTTTTTTTTTTTTTTTAGTTTTCAATACTATAATACATGTTTAACAATATGGAGAAAAAAAATTTTGAAAAAAAAAATTAAAAAAAAATACCCTCCTTTGATTCTCACAGTTCTTACCAAAAAAGCTATTTGTACCGGATCTTTCCTCTATATATAATATATGCAATTTTATTTTGAAATTTATTGATTTTGTTATTATAAATATAAATATAAATCCAGATTTATTAGTTATTTTGCATAATTTTTTTAGGTTAAAAAAAAAACATGACACGCAAAATTAGTGTCATAAAGGTGTGTCGTAAATGCATGTCATGAAAGAGTGTCATTAAAGAGTGTGTCATAAATGCGTGTCAAAAAAGCATGTCGTAAAGGAGTGTCATAAACGCGTGTCATTAAAAGATGACACGCGCTTGCATGTCATAAAAATTTAATGACATGTTCTTCCTTGACACTTTGCTGTGTGTCATAAACACCCTTTTATGACGGGCAATGCGCGTTAAGATAGGGGTATTTTTCTAGTAGTGACAATAAGTGTGACCAGTATTTAGAAAATAGCCATAACGAACACTTCATATACATTTTGATGTGTGTTTATTTCCTTAAACGATAGCTTGTCGGATTTAATCTTTTAGACAATCTTATTGATTTTTTTTCCAAAATAGTGGCACAGTATACCATATTTTTGTGCAAGAAGTGTGTGTCAGAAAGAAAATTTGGATTTTGGTGAACTCTCAAGTTGAACTTACATGTTATGCTTAGTTGGACAAACAAATAGCTGACTAGGAAGGAGATTGTTGCTACTCGTGAGCTGACTAGGAGGGAGATTGAGGGATGTGTGGACGTGGCATATAAATCGCAAGTTGAACTTGCGGTTTTAAGTACACTTTCTGACTAAGTAAGAGCAAGTTGGACTATGGGATTATAATAATAATCGAAAGTACAAACCCGCAAGCTGAACTTGCGG
The DNA here is from genome assembly GCA_032199755.1 of Ambrosia artemisiifolia. Classification (NCBI taxonomy): domain Eukaryota; kingdom Viridiplantae; phylum Streptophyta; class Magnoliopsida; order Asterales; family Asteraceae; genus Ambrosia; species Ambrosia artemisiifolia. The sequence continues at coordinate 8,880,585 of CM063521.1, forward strand.
GTATACCACTATTTCGTTGAACATTATATTTCCATTTCCAAACGATTCCAAGGCAGAAGTTTGCAAGATTATCAATCATTCCATTTCTACATTTCCACACCATCATTGCATTTCCAAACTCGGAAAAAGTTGTGAAATGTGGTTTCATTATTTCACATGCAAAATAATACCATCAACAAAAATCCACATTACCTATCATACCATCGAAAATAATATGTCGTGTCTTTCGCCTCTTAAAATTTTCCAACCGAAAACTATTTCATTGGCCATATAGCTGGAAGAATATGTTTTTTTGGAGCAGCATGGATCGGTGTTACATCCGCAAAAAAATTACATGGATCGATGCCACATCTGCACGTGTTATAACACGTGTAGCATGTTACTTCGGTAGAGTAAGTTTAAATATATTAATGGTGGAGAACCCCCCACATGAAGGGCATGCCAGTCTATGGGTAAGGAAGCCCAAACACAAATTAGAATTTCTTCTGTGGTTGGGGACAATTGATGTGACTACTGGTTTCCTTCACATGGTGAGAGGCTGTGATGGCTCACAACGTAGTATAATTTGGACAACATGGTCTAAATTATATTCAAGTTGGAATTTGTGGTCTCGAAAGGGTTACAATCCCCTATAAAGAAGCAGGCAGGATAACCCGCCTGCTTTGTATTCAAAATCACGTCAAGAGTAGCACATTAACAAAGAGGATGACGTTATTATAGTTTTCTCCTCCCATTACTTACTGGAATTCCTCTGTGAGAAGGGGAATAACTTTATTAAATGTGCCACTTGTGACAGGTAGACATGACGGCACCCTCCGGTGGGCTAACAAATCGTAGATGTGGTGTTTTCACCCGGAGAGAGTGCATGTTTTATTACAGTTGCTTGTGGTGTAAACGCTGTATAATTTCGGATGCTGTAAAAGTCTTGGTTCATTTGATAGATTTGTTAAAGTATTTATGTTTGTTGTAAATTGTAGGGATATCCTGCCTACTTCAGTTTCATGGCTATATTTTGTTAATGTAAAATTGTCTACAATTTTTTATGTTTGAATTGTGTGTTTTAATTTCATGTATATATTCGGGGTATTTGATAATTATTTTGGATTCGTTAATATAAGAATTAAACCACATGCTTTATAATAATTTATGTTTTTTAATATAGAGATTTAAAACGTCGACGCATACATATAGATGTGTTTAAAAAAACCATGTGTTGTTATACAAATAAGCAGCACATGTATAAGGATAACATGATGTAGATAGTTATACATTATAGATGAAAATATTTAGACATGACATAAAGACAACTTAAACTGCGGAATTTAAAATCATTATCAATTACGTAACTTGAACTTGCGGAATAGTATGTTTTTAATATTGCCATTTTCACCTATAAAAACATATATGTAATGTTTCATGTTCACACATCCCACCACATTGGTTGTAGTATAAGAAATGTGGGATCGTACGGAGAAGGATGAAGATGTCGGTGGATATTTTTGTTCTCAACCAGTCCCTATGAAATCAAAGTGGATGGATGATCTTTGGAGGCGTATGAAGAGGTTGTCTTCATCCACGAAGGATGGATCGTCTATGCAGATTCTGACCGGAAAGCCACCGGAAAAGGAACCTGAAAAAGATAGTGCTATAGTCCCCATGGAAGATTCCAAGAATTGGACCACGGATGTTTTAGAGTTTTACAACAACAGGGACTCCCCATTTTGATACAGTCGTTTCATTACAAAAAAAAAATAACCTCGACTGAACTCTTTGGGATGCCCTACTAGGGATGGAATCCGGCGGTCACCTGTCGTCTACAGTACATTTAACACGACATATTAATTTTTATGTGTTTTCACATGTTTACATAATTACACGACATATTAATTTCTATTGTTTCTTCCTGTTTTGCAGCATGTTGAAGTATGGAATGTAAGACTAATGCGGTAGGACAGGCAAGGCTCTTAAAAAAACCCCAATCTAAAAATCCGTTGTACAGTGTTACCTCCTGATTTTTATGATTACATGCAAGATGATAAATCTACTACCCCCCCCCCTGATTTTGCTGGACGAGGGACCCGTATCTTCATTCTGGGAGGTTGACTGCATCTACCTTCCTTTGTGGATTGGCCAAACAGACGGCTTACTTGTCGTATTGATATGCAGAGCATGGTGATTACTTAATACGGGACTGATAAAAGATAGAGAAATGGAAAACATCGAGAGGTAATGAACTATATGAAGATGCTAACCCTGTATTTCAAATGGTTTCTAGAACGTATTCACTTTTGGTCAAACATGAGATACATAACGGAACGTGATATGTCCCTTGGTTTGGTTGAGACGGATGTCCCCCAAGACGAAGGTAACATTGCTAACGTTGGGGTTCTTGTTTGTATGATGATGGAGAAACTAGTTAAAAACAAATCGTTGATGATAGACCAAGAAAACACCATAGAAAAGGCTTGTGTGAACTACCGACGCCACATGACTGATGAGCTATATAAGTGTCGTTGTGATATTGGTGAGTTGTAGTATGTTTTTTATGTATGATTTACGTGGTTGAATTGATTTACGTGTTAGGCGTGTTTTATGAATATGTCATAAGCACATAGTAACAATAATTTAAAAAAAACATATGACCCTGTAATGAGTCACTAGTTCTGCTATATAATAAGAAAACCAAACACTACTACATAATAAGATTATCAAAGATACGGTTATCAAACAGACGACAATCAATCACTGCCACAGAAAGAACAACCATTTTTGTTGTGCCCTCTCTGCTTACAAATACTGCATTTACGGGGAGCTTTTGGTTCGTTCTCATGCCTGACATCCATCTCGTTATAGATCCTCCTCTGTTTCAACCTCCCACGCTTTACGGTGATATGTGATGGGTTACCACAAAGTCTCCAGTTCGCCTTATCCCACATAGTTGTATGACCGAGGGGATAAAAGTGGCCGCTGTACTGCAGACGATACACAGAAGTATGATATCGTGCATCAACGATTTGATGAAGATCCCCATGTTTCATGTTGCAAACTGCTATAGCATGCGAACAAGCTTGACGTTGGATTTGCCACTTTGCACACGAGCAAGTTCTCTTACGGTATTCAACCATGTAATCGTTCCCCCCGTCTTCATTTGTTTGAAGGCGAGACTTCACGTGGTACCGTTGTTGTGAACCATCATACAAACGTACATTATGTTCTTGTGATTTAGCATCACGTTCACATATGACCTTCCATATGCGGGGGGCTAACATTGTTTGGCAACGTTTTGCAATTCGATAGTGAATGTTGAATTGATCAACATCCCTTTTCAGCGTATAATGTATGGCTGCTATTATAGGCATCATCCTTGCCTTTGACAACACATGGTTGAAGCACTCAGACATGTTTGTTGTTAGGTGACCCCACCGACGATTTTCTTTATCGTGCACCAACGTCCACTTAGAGAGATCAATGTCTCTCAAGTATCTCCACGCCTTTTTGTTAATGCTCTTCATTTGTCTGATGGCATACAGATACTTATAACGTTGTGACGTGCTACCGATAGTCCAACAAAGCTTCTTCAAAGTGGCGCTTTTGAATTTTGCACCAAGATTGCTTCGTACGTGACGAAGACAATAACGATGGTAAGCATTCGGCTCCTTCCATCCCGGCAATTCCTCCATCGCCCTTATTACTTCTACATGTCTGTCCGAGATAACACAAATGGGGGTTCTGTCGTTATGGTTTGAAATATTAAGCCTAAACTGCTCCAAGAACCAACACCAGCTCTCAGTTGTCTCCTCATCTACAATTGCATACGCCACCGGAAGTATGCAATTATTTGCATTCTTGGCGACCGCAATCAACATCTTACCCTTATATGTCCCTTTCAGATGAGTCCCGTCCACAGAGATGACTGGTGCCGAATATTGGAAGGCCTTAATTACAGGACGGAAGGCCCAAAAAACATATTTGAAGACCTTACAATCGGGTGTACTCCTGGGATCATGATACCATTTGACAACAGTACCGAGATTTGTAGCCTGTAACCTTGCCACAAAGGTTGGCAACAGGTCAAAGTTTCTCTCCCAGGTGCCGTAGACATTCTCAATTGCTTTTCTTCGGGCAGTCCATGCCTTAGAGTACGAGATATCGACATTCAGCGTCTGCTTTATGTAGGTGATGATCTGTTTCACCGGAAAAGTTAAATCAGCCTTGACTTGTGCAAAGATATGCGCTGCAATATCTCTTGACCTTAGTGCCCTGTTGTTGTTGCGTTCAACCGTTGAGCAGCACGTGTGTTGTGTCGCCCATTTTGATAGCCGCCAGAAGACCCCTTCCCGTGCACGTGATGCCGTAGCAGCCCACATGCATGGTGAGTTTTTATTTTTGCATTTTACTCTAAACGTATGTGGCCTGCTTTCCACGACACACAACTCTCTGTTACATTGCACGTTCCAATACCGAATCGCTTTAATTACTTTCTCTTTACTTTCAAAGTAGATGCCCACACGGATATCAGCTATGTTTCCATTCCATATCTCCATCTTATCTTCATCGTCGTAATCGGGAAGGCAATATGCTTCTAACCCTTCATCTTCGTCGTCTATAGGTACGTATGTTGGGAAAGAAGGCTTAATCCCTTCATGGAAGTGAGGATCTGTTGGGACCAGTGACGGTCCAGCTTCATCTTCTTCATCGGCGTTTAATTCTGAATCAACGTCACTCGGTGCAAGCTCGCTTTCTCTGCTCTCTTCCGACATATAACCTTGGAAGCAATATTCAATAATATTAGTATTACTAGTATTACTTATAAATTGAACTACTTTATTGTTAATAACAAAAACAATACCTTGAGAGTCATCTGACGGTTCGTAGTCAAAATTAACAACGTTGTCATCATTGTCGTTATTGTAGTCATGGTTGTTGTCCTCATCATTGTGAACATCATCTTCTTCATTTTTCTCATCGTTACAACAACAGAGATATTATAACCACGCAAATATAATTATAAAAATATTAATAAAAATCAATTTAATATACAAATGTTGTACCTTCATTGTCATCGTTAGCATCATGTTGTTCGTTGTCATTATGAGATAGATTAACAACAAACTCTTCATTATAGTAATGATAATCAGCAGTAGCTACTTGATATGTGTTTCCTATGTTGCGTGTAAAGGTGTTGTACATCGATGAACCGAGTTCCAAATTGGTTGACGGCATCTGCTGAGCTGGCGGAGTATGCAAAGTGTCATCTCCATAAGACACCGAGGAAAAGTGTCTTAGGAGATCCATAGCACTAGTTTCCTGTATAGAAACTAAAGGCATATATTTGACATGGACGATTGCGACGTAACGATGTATATGGTCCGCTAGATAAAACATCATGGTCATACTATCGTCGCCTACGATGTACGTCCCCTCAGTGCAACCCTCAAAAGTGTAATACAATATTAAACTCACATTATAAGAATCCCTGTCTATCTGAGCATTACGACAAACTGCGTCAACAAACTCAGTATATGACATTCTGTGGGTCATAATAAAAGTAGTTGAAATAGTCTTGTCGTCAGTGGCAACATTCCCATTTATGTAGGTAATGTCACCACCCCAGTAGAGTTTTACAATGAAAGGGTGAAAGTTGTCCATGTTTTTTTTTTTTTCGTAAGACAACAGGTTGTAGTTTTGCAAATAGGGATAGTTCACATTGCATACTTATATAGGGATGTGTTTAAAGGGAAGATTGCAGATTGTTTAACTTCTTGTTGCAGGAAAGTTGCAAGGAGATGACACATGGCAAGTTAAGGTTAAACCCGCAAGTTTGACTTGCGGTTTCGACACAAAAATCCAAAATGTTTTCACTTTTTATCACGTGAGCAAGTGTCTTTCACTTATTATCACCTGAGCATTGCTTTGGATTTTTTGTCAAAAAGAACTTAAAACCGTAAGATCAACTTACGGTTTGTTGCACAAAAGTTTCTAACTTTGCTACTATTTTGTAAAAAAAAAAAAAAATCCAATCTTATTCTGCTACAACACCTATTATAGTTATTATGTAATGGGCCAAATAGTATGAAGTCTGTTTGTTATGTTTGTAGATGGGTTGTGATTAGTAACAGCACACAAGTTGTATGTGTGTCATAGGGTTAGGAAGTCAAACAAATAGAAACGTTGTCAATGAATTTTACCAAGTGAACGGATAAAAAAAGACGTGACATTTCACTTTGTTATATGTTGCCTTTATATATGTCTCGAACAATTATGAATTATGTACATCTGATTTGTAATTTACGGTCAGAAAGTTTGTGTCACTGATTTGTTTATCGCCATCTACAATCATTCACAAGTAGGGCTGTTCAAATCGCTCGCCGCTCGACAATCGCTTAGAAACTCGGAAAATGCTAGCTTGGTTTTCCGATCAGTTGTAAACGAGCCGATCGGCTCGGTTCTGTTTGTAAACGAGCCAAGCACAAGCAAAGGCGGTAGTACAAAAAGCAACAACAGACGCGGTGGTTTGGTGATAAAGACGCAGTGTTTCTAAATTAGGAGTGCTTCTAATGTCCACTTCTTCCCCATACTACGAGTGAAAGGGAAAATGTATCGAGATGAAGACGCGGTTCCTAGCCCGCGACTTATGGCAGCGTGTCTTTAGATTCATAAGTTTCAGACGTGCGTCTTTAGATTCATGAGTTTCAGACGCGGTTACACACAAACCGCGTCTTATTAAATGAGCCAAGCACTAGTAAAGGTCCGCTCAGTTTGGCTCGGCTCGTGAACAACCCTATTCACAAGTTGATTGTAGTGGATTTTGATTTCATCTTTCATTTAGTTATGAAACCTGTGAATTACAAGAAGTTTGATAATCAGAGGATGTTTAGCTCACCTTGAATCCTGATAGGCAATATATTTTGAATATACACTGATGTCAAAATTAGATATATCAACAATAAGCAGCAGGCATACTAGTTTTGGATTATCAAGAATGCGTATGTTGTTGTATCCTAGTCAAAGAAATGCATATGAATATACTACAGTGATGCGATGAATCCAAATTTAATGATACAAAATTATACAAATTTAGACTAATAATGTAATATTTAATCTTTAACAATTTTGAACGATTTTATGTAAAGAGTTGGCTTTAGTTTTTTTAACGTATTTTTCGAGTCTACTTGTGACGGGATTTCAACTGTCCCCAGTTGTTTAACACTTCGGGTCCGACTAGAAAATCCCCTTTAGGCGGAAACCCTAACAACCAAGTGCCCCCCACCCCAATCGAGACTTAAACCGGCGACCTCTCCTAGAAGAAATAATCGGGCTACCACAAAGCAAGAACACCCATGCGCTAGTTGTCTTTTAATTTCTTCTTGTGGTAACTAAATGAGAAAATTGCTCGAATAGTCCCTGTGGTTTGCTCATATTTCACCTTTAGTCCCTAACTTTTAAAAATTACAGGTATAGTCCCGAAACAGTGGACTTTTTGCACTCGGATAGTCCCTGGAGCTAACTGGCGTTAGATAATCCAGTTAAGTGAGTGTGAAATTACTAAAATACCCTTACTTTAATAAAAATAAAAAAATCAATTAAATAATAAGTCTATGGGGCCCACAATCCTTCATCTTCCCCACCCCAATCACCTTCATCTTCCCCATCCCACCACCACCACCACCTCTGCACACCATCCATCTCCACCACCACCACTGCACACCATCCATTTCACAGTCAGATACTTCTCCTACCATCTCTCTCTCTCTCTCTCTCTCAACAACGAATCCGACCACCACAATCCACCATCAATACAACCACAATAATAACCTCATAAATGGACTCCGAACTCCAAGATTTATCCCCTAAACCCGAATCTTTACCCGATCAAGACGACCACCCTCTCCTCAGCCCCACCACACCCACAACCCCACCACCACCCCAACCTCTCCCTTCAATCGAAGACCTGGAGAAAAAATACGCAGCGTACGTCAAACACGACGTGTACGGCACCATGGGGTGTGGCAAACTACCATGGACAGAGAAACTATTATTGGGTTTTGCTGTTGTAACGTTGTTGCCTATACGGGTGGTGTTGGCGACGACAGTGGTGGTTTTGTATTATTTGATATGTAGAGTGTGTACGATGTTTGTGGTGGCGAATAAGGATGATGAAGAGGAAGATGGGCAGGAGGATTATGCGCATTTAGGTGGGTGGAGAAGAGGGGTTTTGTATTGGTGTGGGAGAGTGTTATCGAGGGTTATGTTGTTTGTGTTTGGGTTTGTTTGGAGTCAGGAGACTTGTTTACATCAGGTGGGTTTTTTTATTATTATGGAAGTGGGCAGAGGTGGTGGTGGTGGAGATGGAAGTGGGCAGAGGTGGTGGTGGTGGAGATGGATGGTGTGCAGAGGTGGTGGTGGTGGTGGTGGTGGGATGGGGAAGATGAAGGTGATTGGGGTGGGGAAGATGAAGGATTGTGGGCCCCATAGACTTATTATTTAATTGATTTTTTTATTTTTATTAAAGTAAGGGTATTTTAGTAATTTCACACCCACTTAACTGGATTATCTAACGTCAGTTAGCTCCAGGGACTATCCGAGTGCAAAAAGTCCACTGTTTCGGGACTATACCTGTAATTTTTAAAAGTTAGGGACTAAAGGTGAAATCTGAGCAAACCACAGGGACTATACGAGCAATTTTCTCTAACTAAATATAAAGTGACCCACCCAAACATACCACGAGTAAATTAAATTATTATTCTTTTTTCGAAAATAATGAAGTGTCGTAAACTTTTCATGCCATAAAGTCATAAACTACAGTCTAGAGGTGTTAATTTTAACCTAGTCCAAGGTTATACTTCATTGATAATGGGTCTAACCCATTACTATAAAAGCCCAGCGAAAACCTTTGTACAATAAACTGGATCCGCACGCAAATAATTAAAAAAAAAATCTAAAAAATATCAGAAAAGAAGTTTGGCCCTATTATAAAAAGTTACTAGTTTTGATGTCAACAACTCAACACAACCTCCATGGCGAAGCTTGGTTTTCGAATCGAAGGGGACCGGACTCAATTTTTTTCAATCGGTAGTGGCCGGAATATTAAATCGGAAGGGGCAATATAACATTCAATAATACTAATAACACAATCCTGCACCCCTTACAACCTCTACTCGTGTAAGGTATAGATACAACAAAACCTTAGAAGACCACGTTAAAGTAAGAACTCATATTACCTCATAACAACGGGTCAACTTATATGTCAGCAATATCACATTCAATAAAACTAATAACATCATCCCTAAAGTATAGAGAAGATATATAACTTAAAAAAAAATCACAAACGTATGCAATTTTTAAACATATTATACCTTATAATATACCTATTGCTCATGTCTGGTAAAAAAAATCACATCATCAGATACTAACTCATGTATGGAGTTTAACTCACACATAACATAGTGTTTTTTTATCGAATATAATAGTATAAAAAACTACCATAAATAAACGAAAAACAAATCGTATTTAAGTATAAACACAATGCATTACTGTAAAAATGACTTTTCCTTTACCTTTATACTATAATACGCGAATCAGATTCAAGTATCTACATTTTTATTTTAACGTATCTTCTACAAACGTCTTTTCATCGTACGTGACATCTAATTTGACGATTTTCTCTTAAGGAAAATAGAAAAAATCCTAAAATGTGACATTTTGGTGACTTTTAAATCTTGTCTCAGGCACGTGGTAATGGCCCTGACGAAAAGGAACGCAGAACATGAAAGACAAGAACCACAAAATCTCCCTTAGAGATATTTTTGTTTCTTCATTTATTCATGACCTCATTAAGTGCTTGCCTAACTGCCAAAAGTTTAGAAATATTGTCCACCGTCTTAATATGGTTTCTCCTATTCGGAAGGGTAATGATTTTAAATATTAGACGTTACAAAATTATAAACCTATGAAACTACAATTTTTATTTAAAGTTCGTATTAAAAAAATTGTAAATAAAAACTATTTTTTAGATATTTTTAACACGTGATTAAGTTTTACTTAAAAAAAGATAAAAGTGATTTTGTGTTTGTAATTAATCAAGTAATTTTTTTTAATGGAGTAGTCTTTCTTTTTAATTAAAGTGATTTAAAAATGAGTATTAAAGGAGCTTCCTCTTACCTTATGCTCAAGTCACCGATCATTTAATCCAAACTTACACCACCCCATTTCTTAGTAGAGAAAGGATGCATCTTACATACTAAAGACCATAAAATGTTTGGAAAAGCAGCCAAATTTAACATTGAGGGACATAAGAAGATCTCTCTTAAGAGTTTTTAGACCTCACGCAGCCGACGTGGAAGAGATAGGTGAGGAAGAAGAAGACGTTTAGTCTATAGGCACGCACAATTTGTGTGAGAAGAAGCAGAAACTTGTGAGAGGGTAAGGGAATGAATATTGTGATTGTCCTTGCATTGTAGGCATGAAGAGATCTCTCCATTGCATTGTAACATATTATCGTACAATTTTCGCAACAGCGCATTGTTGTGTATTATTTTTTGTACTCACAACACACGACTTCACCAGTCTAGCGCGGCTTACCGCTTACACGTGTGTTAAAAGATTGATATATTATGTGTTATAGATCTTCGATCGGCTAGGAGTTTATAACTCTAGACGTCTACTACAAAATACTGTCCTACATCTAAACATGTCAAATGATTTAACATTCCCCTATCTCAATTATTGATTTATTATAATACAATGAATACAGGGCCATTCTTAAATATCGTCTGATGATCCCCATATACCAGGAGGATGGAATATGTCCGATTTGCCGTAAGGTCTGCCTGGATGAATACGGGGAACATGCGGTTCATTGTAAGGAGTTACCCGGTTTCAAATATCGGCATGACTGGGTTCGAGACACTCTGTGGGACATTTTAAGACGAGCTGGGATCTCAGCCAAGAAGGAGGCCCCTGTGAACTTCCTCTCGGATCCAGCAGAAGGGAGATCCACTCTACGACCAGCAGATCTCCTTGTCTTTGGGTGGGCCGGGGGAAAGCATGCTTGTGTTGACTTGACGGGTGTATCTCCCCTAGTTCGGTTGAGGGACAGTGGCTTTGTAGCAGGCCAAGCGGTGCGGAAAGCAGAGTCAAAGAAGATTGAAAAACATGCTAAAGCGTGCGAGGAGAACCAACACGTTTTTGTACCCTTGGCCTTTGATACCTTTGGCTCATTAGCACCGGAGGCTACCCGTTTCCTGACCAGGGTCCAGCGGGTTATTAATAGTAGTGTCTCGGCTCCGGGTGGGCAGGGTTACGTTTTTAGTAGATTAGGATTTGCTATTCAGAAAGGGGTGGCGGCGCAGCTTGTTGCCCGTCTGCCCGTTATCTTAATGTAATTTTCCTTGTTCTGGAATGAAAATTTAATTACCTTTTGATAAAAAAAAAAAAAAAAAAAAAAAGAATATCTATATAAGTAATACTTTATAGATTTAGCAATTTTTTAAACATTAAAAAGATTTGTTATAGAAAAAAGAGGTATAGAAAGCAACTAAATAATTATATAGCTTTGAATTATAAGTTTGTGTACTACATGCATTGAAGAATACAAAATCAGTTTGCAACTAAGGTTTGTTTTTTCTGTCAATTTTCTGACAAAATTAAAAAAAAATTATTATTGATTGTAACTTTTGGGAGTGTGAAAAGGAAAAATATGAAAATGATATCCACCAAGCTTATCTTTTTATCTTATTCCATGTAACGCGCTTTAAGTACGTAAACGGTACCTTTATTATTTAACCTGTTTTTATTTACCACCGACACCCATTTATATTGTCATGTACTGCACACACTTGCAGGTTTATCTGCTTTGCCTCAAATATAGGATAAAGTTTGACCATTTATTTTTCATTCTTACAAATTTATTAATACAAAATTGTCGTAAGATATTTCTTATAGTGAGTGACATTGTGACAATATAATTTATTTATGTTTATAGTTTTAAGATATGTGAATGGTAATTCACTATAGTCTATTCACTTAATTCATTGTAATATACATGTTACATTTGGCATACATAAATTAGTTAATTGTGTGTCATTAGCAAGTGTACATGTCAAGGTAGTAAGGTAGTTAGCGGACTAGATTATATTCGAAAATCAGGCTCTTGAATAAACACACGATTTATCAATGAAGCACAACAAATAAACAATTACAATTACCCTGTTTATAGCTAAACAACCTTCATAAACAAGGAGTCACATCCGAAACCTTTTATGACTCATACTCCATTTATATAAATAAATAAACCAACTATAAATAAACCAACTAGAGAGCCTATCTAATTTAAATTAACATTTATCTCAAATTAAAATAAAATATAAACTGAATAATTCAGTAAGAATTATCTATAGCCCATTAAATCTTTATCTCCATAATTCAATATTAATGTCTATATATTCAAAGCATGCACTAGTATATTTTTGTGTTTTCGTGTATATGATATAAGCGGGCAAAAAACTGCGCCGTCACCTCTTTCTTGATATGGAATTGGAAAAACAATACTTGAGATGGCTATCTAACATATGAACTTTTGACAATTAGTATTGCCCATTTTTATCTTGTTTAAAAATATACAAAGAGATCGTCATATATTGGTGAAGCAAACATAAATTGCATCATACAAATAAATCATAGATGATGGATTAAATATTGTTGCGATCACATTACATTTTGTCACCATGTAGATATCATTCCAATTTAACCACCTTACATTATGATTTGCACATTTCAGCACTATGTTCAGCTGGTCGATCTATCCAGCATCCAATACAGATTTGATGATGGAAACCATATATAGTACATGGAAAAACTTTTATATGACGCCCATATGTTGCTTATTGTACTATGAACTTAGTGAACTTCCTTGAGTATAAAGGTTACTACATTTTACTCAACTTGGGCAAGAGTCATTAGGAAACATTCTTAGTTTTTTAATGCTCACTCTATATTTATAAGGTCAACATCCAGTGACGGACTTACATACATCTTAAAGGACACCCCCCCCCCCTCTCTTAGAAAAGTTTATTCCATGTAGTTTGTAGACAATAACCCCGATCACACCTCTTAAAAGTTCGGTTAAACACCTCGATCACCCCCCAAGAAAATAGTTTCTATGTCCACCACTATCAGCATCTCACTACATGTTGGCCGCTTATACATAAATTTGTATGAGTGTTTTCACGGTCACACTATAGTTATAAGGTGAGCCGCTAGCTTTATGTAATCCAAGTTACACATAAATATGTTTAAATGTTTCACGACCACCTTGTAGTCATAAGGTGAGTGTCGATAACTTTGATAAATAAATTCAAATAGGTTAGCGTTAGAGTAGTGCCTTCTACAAATGGCGTCAAATATTTATAGCATTTCGATGAAGTTAAATAGGAAACCGAAGTCGAGGTATGGGTTCTAAAACATCCAATTTACTTGTCAAGGTAGAAGGATGGTTTTTGAAAAATGTTTCACAAACCAAATATTTGATTTTTTCAAAATAAGTTCTTGCGGATTTTTTTTTTTGACGTCAAGGAACGACGTGTCAACCACCGTGACACCTGGCACTGTGACTAAGGTTGACTACTCGACCGCCGCCAGCCCGTTGGCTCTCCCAGATGCGCGGAAACCCGACCTCTTCCCGCCTGAAGGCACGACAGTGGAATAATCGACAAAACCTCGCATCACATGAATCAGCGCCACCCGTATTCGCTCTTCATCTCGATGCCGCAAAAAATAATGGGGTGAGTAGGAATTGAACCTGGGTCATAAAGAACATCAAGTATTTCCCCAACCACTCCACCACTACCTCATTAGCAAATCTTGAGGATTGTTAATCAAGAAATAATCAAAGCAATCTAGTAATTAAATCACTCTACGGTATCTTGACGTATTCATTCTATATTACTCAAGCTGAGTCTACAATCAAGATAAATCGTCTTGACTTATCAAAGAGTTGTGTTGAGTCTACAATCCAGTAAACATACATTACTTCTTAGATTCAAAAGATATATAGGAAATATGGGATCAATATCCAATATGTTGAACATGTTGGTACTCATACATTGTTGTCTTCTCATATGTTAAGAAAGTCATCAAGTTATCATCTTAATAATTTAGTGACTGGTATTAGTTAACACTTAACAATATAATGAACCATTGGTAACCTAGATACGATGATTATTGGTGATACACGATTTCCCTATAGAAAAAGATATTAAGGAGAAGAAAGGAAACATGCTAAATTATCCACACCATCATTGTCATGATCCTGCACAACTTCAAACATGCTTACAATAGTCGAATAAATTGGACGAAACACAACCACCATCTAGATCTCTAAATCTAACAATGATGTTTTTTTCCAAGTTCTTTTTGTTATATAAATGATAACAATGATGTTATTTGATCACGCATTATTAATTGGTACGTAACATGTTATCTTCTAAACAAGTCAAAATATAATTTTTGTAAGAGAAAGGAACTTTAATAAGAAAAAGAAAATCAATACCACTTACATAAAACTGTTACCTTTCGAATTTTTTTTTACATAAAACTGTTGTGAGGTAACAAATTAACCTCGTGTTTCTCAGAGACATCATAATGTTGTGTTTTACTTCCTTTTAGAAAGTCAAAGTATCTATGATAAAAAGTCAATATTGTGGAGAACCCACATGATTGAAAGGTGAACGACCAAGAAATTGTATAACTATCCCGTTTTCATAAAATATTTAAATGTGTCTCATACTTTCATACCATAAATCTAGGACATGCATTTTTTTTATAATGCACGACTTCTTAGTTTCTTCATCAAGATATTATATCGGATTTCTTGTTTCAAACACCGACCAACAAAATCTCAAAATACATAAATCCAACCAATAGTTGATTTTATCTCAGATTATTCCAAATTGCAAATAATTACAAATATCTAACTACATAACTTTAAATTATTGTCTCAAGATCCATGGGTTGCTACTTTGTGTTGGTAACACCATCGACATCGTTCTCATTGTCCAACGAGATCGTTTAAACCTTGAAGCTCATGTTCAAGTGATATCTTCCATTTTCTATATGTTTATAAGCTGGTATCCTCACATATAAGCACACATTTATAACAAGTATATTGATGTTGGTAATTAACTAATTACTTGGTTGTTATTTGTAGTTCGAGGTTCAAAAGTGGTGGTTGATGTAAAAAGAGCTAAAAAGGAGTTAATATATTAAAGGTTGATCAAAGGGTAACAAAGAGCAAAAAATTCATGGGTGTGACTTGGACGTCACATAGCCATGGACCACATTCCAGCCAAGGCTAGTTCGGAATAGACCCTAACTAGAGCAAGGGCGTGACTTATAGGTTCACGGTTATGGAAGTTCTGATAAAATAATATTGATGAAAGTTAGTTGAGCGATTAAGATTTCAATGTATCTTTTTAGGAGCAATTGTTGATAGATTAGAGTTTGTTCGAACGATTTAATTGGCAATCTAAGATTGGGAAGAGTGTAAAAAGATAGAGGTTGGTTCCTTGTTAGAATTATTTTGATTTGTTATTAGTTTAGTTTCAATGAACCCTAATATAAACATAAATTGTGTTTTACTCTTTCATTTCAACTTTTATTAGAATTTGTGAACCATTCGTAAGAGATAATATGTTTGATGGGATTTTATAGTCTACTTTAACCGATTATGTGTTTGTAGTGATTCTTATCGTGGGTCATTTATCCATGTTATCATGAACACTGAACGTCGCTTGTACAAGTGAATCAATTATTCATAATCAGTCAATTCATGAAATGGTTATAGCTACACACTAGAACTGTTAACAGGATTTGAATCCGTATTAACGATATCTAAGTGAGGTCTAATTACATAAAAAATGAACTTCTATTGTAATTGGTAATACTTAGGTAGCGTTTGGTATGATGAAATAGAAGGAAGAATAGAATGGACCATTACGAGGTAATGAAAAATAGTATGTTTGGTTGGTTAAAGGAATGGAATTACCCATTCCACAAGGCATTCCATTCCCTCAAAACCATTCCATCCACCTCCCATGTTTTTTTTTTCATTCCATCCCTCATTCACCCTTTACTAACAACACCATAACTCACCAACCACCACCACAACCACCCACCACCATCGTCACCACCCAACACCACCGTCACCACCCGCCACCGTTGCCCACCACCGCTGCCACCACCACAACCGCCGTTGCCGCCACCCACTACCGTCACCCACCCACCATCACCGCCATCCACCTCCACCTATCGCCATCTTTGCCACCACCCACCACCACCGTCGCCACCCACCACCATGCTACAGCCACACACTACCACATACCATCACCGCCACCAACCACCACCGCCACTACTCACCATCGTCGCCCACCCACCATCACGACCATCAACCTCCAAGCACCACCACCGCTACCGTCACATATCACCACCCACCATCACCGCCACTGACCACCACCCACCACAGCCACTCACCACCAATTTTCTTCCTTCGTCTTTTCCTACCTATCCAACAACACAAAGTAATGTTTTGTTTCATTCCCACATGGCAACCAAACAAGACATGGAATGGTAATGATCCATTTCATTACCTTGTCCATTCCATTACGTCGTCCATTCCATTCCCTCATCCATTCATTACCCCATACCAAACAGACCCTTATAACCAAAAGATTATACCGGTAAATGATAAAACTCAACCGTATGTGTCTAAAGCCTAACTTGAAGTGTTTGTTTTCAAGAAGTTTACATCATCTTCCTAAAACTTAGAAGCTTAGTATACTAGATTGAAAATTTAATCTATGTTATCCGTAGCCATTTAATTATTACAATGATGTGCTTAATCCAACACCATCTCAACTCTCAAGCTTAGGGTAAACTAAGGGGAGACGGGGCACTATCCGTGAGTTTTTTCAACTTCACTGATTTCCTTCACTAAAATATTCTTTTGGAGGCAACACTTCACTGATTATTTACCCACAATCAATGAGAGAGAGAGATAGAGACAGAGAGAAAAATCACGGGTACCAGCCCGTTAGCTAGAACCAGAATTTGGTTCACGGGACTACCACCAGCATGGGTGGCGGCGATGTTACCGTGCTGGTAATGGGGTACCCATGACCAATTCTGGTGGCGCCCCGTCCCCCCTAATACAGAGTAACATCTTCCATACTTGTCTACATCATTTATGTTCATTTTTTCTTACACTTCACTTGTTTGTTTGCTTAGTTTCGGTCCAAGTAGTTTAATCATGCATTAAATCAACTCTCGCACTATATTAATCAGTAGTTTAGAAACTTAACTTTTAATCTAAAACTTTGTCTCATTTGTTTCAATGTTGGTATTAATTCTGGCTCTGAATCATCGGCTAAATCTACAGTCAATGGTATACATTTGATTTTTCTCTTTTGTCTTGTTCTTGTTTGGTATCAATTTCTTTCATTTGGGTGTGATTGAGATGTTATTGTATGTTCTTGAAGTCGATCAGTAGCATCGGTGATTCTTGACCGTTTGTTATCATACATTTCTGTGACTATTAACAAGTCAACCATCAACATTGTCTTCACAAAAAATTAAACTAAAATTGTAAGAAACTATTGCAGAAATGATCCGATACTATTTTTGTAATTTAGTTTTATCTAACTTTTAAAATAATCTAATGGTTATAAAACTAAAATGACAACCTTTATGAATCATTGATCATAGTTTTGCAATAACTTTTCCTTTACAAGAAAATGGCACACGGCATTGGCTTTCCCTCCCCACCCCACCTCATAAATTATATTGGTGACATGTTGTTTTCTTTCGAAAAGTGAATGCACCTATTTAATTTCAAATTATTTAAAACAATATACTTTTTTAGTAGTAATCAACAATATGCTACAATTTTTATTATCCGAAATTATTGTAGTTCTGATATTTCATTGCCCCTTGTGGTATGGTGGTGAATATGTTGAGGTTGTAAAGGAGAGCTTGGGAGGCAAAATGGGTGAAAAAAATCGGGGAAGAAATTAGCCGTTCAAAAAAAGGTTATGGTATTGAAATTCAAGAGTAAATTACTTAAATGGTAAATTACTTATTATTTACTGATTTTCTTTTATAACAAAATTATACTTTAACCCAGTGTTGTCCTTTACAATAATTTATATATTTCATATGAAATACATTCTAAAAGAACTATTTATTATTTTTTTGAAAAGAAAAAACATCAAAAAATTATAAACTAATTATGATTGGACAGTACGAATAAAAGACCAAAATGGGCGGGGTTAACAATTTGACATGACAATATGGTAGGCACATCGAGCCATTTTGCTTGGTAGAGGAAACAATGACGTCTGAGAGTGAGACGCGAGTAAAGCGAGAGCTACACCCGTTATTTCGATACCAGAAAGCAAAAGAGCAACGAGCGTGATGCATAACAAAAACACTAAAAATAAAATTTGAAGGGACATGAGTCCATGACAAAGAAAAAGACTACTTTATTACATCACGTTGAAGTCTTGGACCTCAATTATAATTTATACCAATACAACAAAATCATGAATTTCTATCTTCCTACTTCTAATTTACAACTATTTAACCAAATGTACATTTTTAACCTTTAAAATAAAAATAAAAATACACAAAACAATTAATCTTTCACCATTATGTAAAAAAAACCTCAGTTTTCGTTTTAGCTGTCAAACGAAAACTGAGGTTTCAAAAGATCATAAGGCGCCCAAAGTGCGTCAAGCGGGCAAGGTCTGCCCGCATCAAGCCGTACCCACGGCTTCCCTTTCCCGCTCCAATGCAACAAACTAACCGGGCCGGGATGCAAATCCCGGCACAGTCCTCTAAAATTATCCCCACCAAGCCCATGCTGGTTCCACCGGTGATCCACCGGAGTAATCTTTCCGGCGAACACCAACAAAAACGGCGGCAAAGACCCCAACTCATAAATCCTCATCCTCTTCTGCAACTCCATCCATTCCTCTATCTTAGTAGTATACTCACCAATACGCCACCGTTTTAAGTCGATCACCATTACACCGGTGTTGAAGTAGCAAGGTTGACGGTCAACGAAAGTCAACGCGAGAGATGGGTTTGACCAGAAGGTGGGAGTGAAGTAGGAAGTGAAGTTGGCGTTGCAATATTCAGGAGCAGCTAAAACGGCGTCGTTAGGGAAGTGTGTGTTGGAGAGTTTAATAATGTCGTCGACAAGGATAATGTCGGAGTCTAGGTAGACAACTTTGCTGACGTGGAAAGGAAGGATGTCGGGGAGGTAGGTACGGGCGTAGTTTAAAGGGGTATCGAGGGCAGAACGGATGGAGGTGGAGATGAGGCGGGAGACGGTGGTGTGATGGTGGTGGAAAGGGTATATTTGGTATTTTAGATAAGGGAAGGTGGTGGATAAGGTGGTGGTTAAGGTGGTGGAGAGGGTGATGAAGTGGAAGAATATGTTTTGGGGGCAGGAGGAGTGTTGGAGGATGGAAAGGATGGCTGCGATTGAGCCACGTAGGTAGGTGGTGTCTAGGGTCATTGCCACGTGGACGGTGGTGTTAGTGGTGGTTGGGGGGCAGTTAGGGGAGTTGTAATATTGGGGGGCTTCTTTGAATTGGAGGGAGGTGGTGGTGGTGGTGGTGGAGATGAGGAGGAGAGAGAGGAGGAGGAGTGGTGGTTTGTGGTGGATCATGGTGGCCGGCGGTTGGTGGCCGGTGGAGGTGGAGTTTGAGGGAGAGAGGGTAGGAGGGATTTGGTGGTATTTAAGAGGGTGGAAAGACAGAGGTGATTGATTGTGAAGTATGGATCACACGGTTTAGTCAAGTGTCTATTTTTTATTATTTTTTTATGATTTTTTATAATAATAATAATAATAATAATAATAATAATAATAATAATAATAATAATAATAATAATAATGGAAATTAGTCAAACTATGACTCATTAGTAGATTAATCAATACCAACAACTATACTAACAATTTGATTGGTAACATCACTAATTTTTACCTTGTTGTAAAAGAAAAGTTTATGCACATATAATAATCATAGATTTTCACTGGATTTCGTTATGATGATTACGGGTAGAATGACGAAAGGTAGTCTCTGTAGTCGAATTATTTGAAAATAAAATGTAAATAGAGTATAAATATAATATGATTATGCTTTAAGGATTGTTTTTAGTAACGAAAGTGAAAGGTGGTAATATTGTTGATCAAATTGGGGGTATAAATTATTATTAGAGATACATCAAAGTTATGAGTATTAAAATTTATTTTTTAATAATAATAATAATTAATAATAATATTTTATGAATACTAATAAAGAGTGGATATTAGCTGGAGGCGGAGCTGACCTCACCGGCCAAGCGAAAGAAAAATTCCATTGAACAGGGAAAGAAAGCCAAATGGTCTCATCCCTCCTCACAAAGAGATTTTCATATAAACTTATTATGTATCATTTTAATCAATAATTTATGTATTTTTTAAATAAAAATGTTTTAGATATAATAGCCGAATCTTTGAAGCAACTTTTTAATGGGATAAATATAACATTTATTAACAGAACAAATCAAAGGTAAAGATAAATACTCCGTAAATAATTCTTCTCGAAATTCTGCTTGTCTAAGACATTTCTTCATCTTTATATGAAGAAATAGGTAATTTTTCTTTTATTATTATTATTATTATTATTATTATTATTATTATTATTATTATTATTATTGAGAATAAGAAATTGAAAAGCTATAAATCATTTTCATGTCCTTTATGTTTGGGTGAATAACATAAGTATATATGTTAATCACCAATATATTTAAATGATATCTTACATTTTGCACTTTAATTATAAGATACTTCTAAGTTCTAACTCAAACATATAACTAACGGAAGTTTATTGTTAAAGAAATAAAAAATGTATCAAATATCACCGTCTAATGTTGACATCCCACAGGGATGTGAAAATGTCACCCCAGCAACCAAAGGCCTCTGACTTCATCTTTCAGTTAAAGTAACATCCCAACTTAAATTGGGTAAACTTAAATTCTATAACAATATTTCATTCAAATATAAACATAAATTATAACAGAACTTAGACTACAAGTTAAAAGACATTTATGCATAAGTCTTACCAGTATAAATTATTTACAAATTTCCTTGTATACATATTAACATATAAAGACATGCATATTTGCATAAAGTTTGATAGTAGCTCTTAGAAGCGCCAGCTCGGCTCGTTATACATTTCAAGCATGTTGTTTGTGCTTGAGATAAGTTTGAGTTGAAAAACCTTGAGTCTGAGAGCTTGAGTTTCCTAGTATGGGCTTGACATGAACGAGTTTGAACGGAGCTCGTGCTTTCAGTTGTTCAATTATACTTTGGTTACTCGTTTTTTTAAATTCACGCCTAGTTGTAGTTCCTTATGGTTAGTTCCAGAGGTTCATTCCACGTTAAAGGTGTGATCTTGACAAAGATCTGTGGCGAAATCATCTACCACCTCTTTTTTTCACTTGTCTTCCCTTATCTTTAACAACGTTATTTATCTTAGTATTATTATTACATAAAAAATATCTGATTGTCACACTTTGTTTTTCCAAACAATATAACTTGGAGAAAATTACAGTTTTCGTCCATGTAGTTTGCCTAAACTAACAGGTTCAGCCCAGGCTTAACACCCTGAGTACCTGAGGTTTGTTTTTCTAACACTTTAGGTCCCTGAGACTAACGGACGTCACGTTTTCCGTTAGTTTGTGCTAAAATGACTATTATACCCTTTATTTTTTTGGGTGAAATGACTCTTATACCCTCCTATCTTCTTCTCTAACCCACCCACCCACCCATCACCACCATCACCATCACCTGCAACACCACCATCTCCACCGCCACCCTCCCTCCCTCTCCTCACCATCTCCTCTCTCCTCCACCATCTCCACTCCACCTGCAACACCCAATCCATCAACACCTGCAACACCACCTGCAACACCAATCACCACCACCAAGTGATATTAAATTCCACAATAATACGTTGTTCGAAAAAAAAAATCCCCATTCATATCTATCTATCTATCTACTTGAGTTGAAGATACAGTAGTTGTACAGTTTGTTTCCTACGGCAACCACTACCACAAGCACACAACCCCCCTCCCCTTAACCAATAAATGAAGGCCACTTTTCTTTAATCCAACGATTATTTAATAACGATCATTCCTGTCAATAACATAACCCTGCCAGATCTTAGATTATAATCGAAATAGATGGGGGTTGTAATGATACCTTGATTTGATGATGATTCGGTCCAGGAGGTGGCACCGCCGCCACCGGAACCACCACTGACCTTTCCTCTTCCTTCCTTCTTATTCTCAGTCACCTCCTCTCTCTAGGGTGTAGTAAGTGTGGGTTGTGGCTTTATTTGTTGAGGTTGGTGCCGCCCTGTTCCGCCGCGGATGGAGGAGATCCACCATCTCCTTCTCTTTCCAGCACTCTCCCTCTCTATCCCCCCCTCTCTCTTTCTCTCCCTTCTATTCTTCAAAGCAGCAGCAGAATATAATGTGTGTGTGTGTGTGTGAGATGAGAGAAGGGATTTGATTTCAGCACAAACTAACGGAAAACGTGACCTCCGTTAGTCTCAGGGACGTAAAGTGTTAGAAAAACAAACCTTAGGTACTCAGGGTGTTAAGCTTGGGCTGAACCTGTTAGTTTAGACAAACCACAGGGACGAAAACTGCAATTTTCTCTATAACTTGTAGGCCTGTAAACGAACCGAACGAACACGAACACAAACGTGTTCGTGTTTGTTCATTTAACTTTAACCGAACACGAACACATAATCGAACACATTTTTGTGTTCGTGTTCGTTCATTAAGAAATCTGTCATGTTCGTGTTCGTTTATGTTCGTTCATTTAAAACCTAAACGAACAGTTCATGAACATAAACGAACACAAATGATCAATATAACCGAACACAAATGAACATAAACGAACATTAAACGAACACAAATGAACAAAGCTATAGAGAAAACAAATATC
This sequence comes from Ambrosia artemisiifolia, assembly GCA_032199755.1. Lineage (NCBI taxonomy): Eukaryota > Viridiplantae > Streptophyta > Magnoliopsida > Asterales > Asteraceae > Ambrosia > Ambrosia artemisiifolia. The sequence continues at coordinate 8,903,641 of CM063521.1, forward strand.
CGCAAAGCTATAGAGAAAAAAACGATAAGTGAAGGTGGGTCATACTTGCGGCGTTGTGGAAGTTGAAGAGTGGAGATGGGGCCGTGGAGGCTGGAGACGGGGCTATGGAGATGGCCGGCCAAAAATGAAAGAAGGTAGGGCTGTGGAGTGTGGAGAAGAAGGGAGGTGAGACTGAAGTGTGGAGAGCGGTTGATATGTTTAGAATGTTAGGGTTAAGTTTTTAGAACATATCGAATATATTGTATATAATCTATCTATATAATAATTGAGGTCACTTGGGTTGAATCAAGGCTTTAGAGAGAGTTTGAGGTATCCAACAACTAATATGGAGCTCCAAATTATGACTATAAAAACCTTTTTTTTCATTCTCCATATCAAAACTCTCATATTCTTCCTAATTCCTAACAAATCTTTCAATCTTTCTTCTTCACCTTGCATCATTTGTTGATTATCCACAACAGATTAAAGGTAAACATCCAAACTACTCTTCTAATGTTGATTCCTATTATTATTTTGACTTTTTTTTTATTGTTAACATTATTAAGAACAAATCAAACCGAATGAAATTTCTTATTCTTTTACGTGGAAATCATTCTTCTTAAACACATGTTCTAATGAAACGGATTTGTGATAAACACATATTCAATCGGATTTATTATAAAAGGATAACAAATATACTATCAATTCCTATTGTTATTTTTTTATTCTTTTTAAGATTTCCTAATCTAATAACCATTTGAAATCAGTCTGGTGTTTATCACATGTTCTAATGAAACGGATTTGTGATAAACAAAATATTCAATCGAATTTGTGATAAAGGGATAACAAAGATACTATCGATTTCTATTGTTACTTTTTTTTATTCTTTTTAATATTTCATAATCTAATTACCATTTGAAATCATTCTTGTGTTTATCACATGTTCTAATGAAATGGATTTGTGATGAACGTATTTGTGATAAACACATATTCAATCGGATTTGTGATAAAGGGATAATAAGGATTGCGCTCAATCAGATTTATGTTAATTTTATTATTGTCATCACGGTTTTTTTAGACATAAATTGAATCGGATTTACTATTCGATCGGATTTAGTAATGCTATGTTTTAGCATTTGAAAAACAGGATTTGATCCGAAGACACAAACGCTATTATGTGTTATCATAATGGTTCTCAATTCTTCAAGGTATTGCATGACCCTTCGGCAACAGTTTTGGTATATTTGTTATTTTCATGTACATATGCCTATTTAATTTTCAAAAATAATTCTTTATTTTTTAATGTTGTTTTTTAACGTGTCAATTCAGAATGTGTTGAATGCCATGAACAAATTTATGTTGTCTAAAAACATACACAACAGGAACGTTATAGTTAATCACATTTATTTATATTACTGTTTTTCGAAATTATGTTTAATATTATTGTAATATTAGACCGAATTTAATATCATTAATTCTGAATTATTGTTATTTATTTACATTAATAATAATTGACCGAATTTAATGTCATTTAATCTGAAATTTGAATCTGGATTATTGTTATTTATTTACATTAATAATAATTGACTGAATTTAATGTTATTTATTACTATCTTTTAATAATTGACCGAATTTATATTAATATTAATATGAATTTCAGTTTACCATAATAAGCCCCATTTATTTTTTATTATGAATGATTGATTATTAATCAATTTAACACTTATTTATGAACGAAATAACTCTCATTTATTTTTAATATTACGATTTTAGTTTTACTATTCGTAAAAAGAGTATTGTTGACCGAATATATTACTAATACTAATTGACATTAATAATAATTGACCGAATTGAAATGTTATTTATTACGATTTTTAATCACATTTATTTATATTAATATTACTACGAAATTATGTTTAAACCATCTTTATGAATTATTATTGGTCTTGCCTGCAATTAATAGGATTTATTTTATTTTTAAATGTTATTTACTATGAGTTTTAATGACATTAATAATAATTGACCAAATTTAGTGTTATATGTTACGATTTTTAAGCTCATTTATTTATTATTGACCGAATTAAATTACGAATATGCCACTAATACTAAAACTAATATTACGAATTATTATTGGTCTTGCCTGCAATTAATAGAATTTATTCATTTTTTAATGTTATTCAGTATGAGTTTTAGTGACATTAATAATAATTGACCGAATTTAGTGTTACATATTACGATTTTTAAGCTCATTTGTTTATTACTAATACTAATATTACGATTTTTAATTTTAATCTGATTTCTTTATTATTGACCGAATTAATTTACGAATATATTACTAATACTAATACTAATATTACTTTTTTTAATTTTAATCTGATTTATTTATTATTGACCGAATTAAATTATGAATATATTAATAATACTAAAACTAATATTACGATTTTTAATTTAATCTCATTTATATCTTATTGACCGAATTAAAATTTTCTATTACTATTTTTACGAATATATTACCAATTACTAATACTAACTAATACCAATACTAATACTAATATTACGATTTTAGTTTGCTTCAATTAGAAGATATTTCCATTGGCAAATATTGTGCCTTTAAATGGTGTTCAATCCAGCACGAGACTGTTTGTTACAAAGGTTCTACCACAAGAAGTAATTGATTTTCAAATTAAAATTACGATTTTTTATGTTTGTAATTAATAAGATTTATTCATTTTTACTGTTATTTATTAACTTGTTTAATATTATTTATTGCCATTAATAATAATTGACCGAATTTAATGTTATTTATTAAAATTATTAATCTCATTTATTTATATTACTTTTTTTTGAATTTATGTTTAATAAGATTTAATTATTTTTAATGTATTTTTAGTATGTTAGAATTAATGTTATTTATTGACATTAATAATAATTGACCGAGTTGAATGTTATTTATTATGATTTTTTAATCTCATTTATTTATATTAATATTACTACGAAATTATGTTTAATATATCTTTATGAAATTATGTTTAATATTATTTATATTACTATTCATTATTGGCCTTGCCTGCAATTAATAGGATTTATTTATTTTTTAATGATATTTATTATGAGTTTTAATGACATTAATAATAGTTGACCGAATTTAATGTTATATATTACGATTTTTAAGCTCATTTATTTACTATTGACCGAATTGACCGAATTAATTTACGAATATATTACTAATACAAATACTAATATTACGATTATTATTTATTATTGACCGAATTAAATTAGGAATATATTACTAATACTAAAACTAATATTACAATTTTTAATTTTAATCCCATTTATATCTTATTGACCGAATTAAAATTTTATATTACTATTTTTACGAATATATTAGTAATTACTAATATTAACTAATACTAATATTATGATTTTAGTTTTACTATTCGTACAAATAGTATTGTTGACCGAATATATTACTAATAGTAATTGACATTAATAATAATTGACCGAATTGAATGTTATTTATTACGATTTTTTAATCTCATTTATTTATATTAATATTACTATGAAATTATATTTAATCTATCTTTATGAATTATTATTGGTCTTGCCTGCAATTAATAGGATTTATTCATTTTTTTAATGTTATTTTTTATGAGTTTTAATGACATTAATAATAATTGATCGAATTTAATGTTATATATTACGATTTTTAAGCTCATTTATTTATTATTGACCGAATTAAATTACGAATATATTACTAATACTAAAACTGATATTACGATTTTTAATTTTAATGCCATTTATATCTTATTGACCGAATTAAAATTTTCTATTACTGTTTTTACGAATATATTACTAATTACTAATAATTACTAATACTAATACTAATACTAATATTACATGCAGAAATTGTTTCACAAGTCGCTAGGTTTTTTATTTGCATATTCAACATTTATGTTTACAATATTCTTATTTTATAATTAGTTACACATTCTAAATTTTCTATACATAATTCTTTGTAAAGGTTTACTGTGATTGGATGACCTGATTTGCTTCAATCAAAAGATACTTCCATTGGCGAATATTGTGTCTTTAAATGGTGTTCAATCGAGCACAAAAGTTTGTTACTAAGATTGCACCACAAGATGTCATTGATTTTGAAATTTAAATTATGATTTTGTTGTTATTTATGAAGAGTTTTAATGTTATTTATGATAATTTTAATGTCATTGATTTGAATGATTGATTATGATTTGGTTATTATTTATTAACATTTTTAATCTTAATTATTGATATTACTAATATTACGAAATTCATTTTAATATTGTTGACCGACTTTAATTTTGATAATACAACTTTCCTTTAATCAATTGTGATGAAACAATATTTTTTTTTAAACATATACGACTTTCTTTCAAACATTTATTTAAATCTATTTAACAATGTTAAATTTATTTAAGAGTTTATAATTTAAATATAATCCGAAGATAACAATGTACATTTATTTTTCTACACTTTTATTATTCTTTTAATAATAATATAATTTAAATATAATTAACAGTTTCCTAAAATATATATAATGTATTCAAAATAATTTTCAATGCTATTACTAATAATACGACCTTAATGTTAATATTGTTGACCGAATCTGAGTAAAAACTTTTTACGTTTTTGTTAAATTGATGGAGGTCAATTCTTTGACTATATGTTTTTGAATTTTATTGTGCTAATTTTAAGCGTTGTTGACCAATTCACGTCAATTACCAATCCTTCCCTTTTTTTATAATTCAAAGACTTTCCTTTAATCAGTTGTCATGAAACGATATTCTTTTAAACATATACGACTTTCCTTTAAACATTTATTTAAATCTATTTAACAATGTTAAATCTATTTAACAGTTTATAATTTAAATATAATCCGAAGATCGGAGTGTACATTTATTTTCCTACACTTTTATTATTCTTTTAATAGTAAATATAATTTAAATCTATTTAACAGTTTCCTAAAATATATAATGTACTCAAGATAATTTTCATTGCTATTACTAATATTACGACCTTAATTTTAATATTGTTGACTAAATCGGAGTAAAAACTTTTTACGTTTTTGTTAATTTGATGGAGGTCAATTCTTTGACTTTATGTCTTTGAGTTTGATTGTGCTAATTTTAGGCGTTGTTGACCAATTCACGTCAATTACCAATCCTTCCATTTTTATAATTCAAATATATAAATAAATATTCCTACTCGATCACGTCAATCGAGGCACAGTATTTCCAATTTTGCAGAATTGTTCGAGACACAAGAATAGTATATAAACCTTAACAAATAATAAAATCATTTAATCGTCATACCAAATTTAACAACGAAATTAAATGATAATATAAATTTTCAAAATGTTACTTTCTGTACAACTAATAATGATTACTTAAGATGTCAATAATAAATTGTATATAATGGGTAAGGCAATTTGAGACGCGGATGATTTTAATGTCATTTATTTGAATGATTGATTACGATTTTGATGTTATTTATTAAGATTTTTAATCTTATTTATTGATGTTAATAATATTACGAATTTCATTTTAACATTGTTGACCGACTTTCATTTTGATATTACGACTTTCCTTTATTTAATTGTAACTAAACGATAATCATCATCTTGATTTCAATAAGTGTGCTAATTTTAAGATGTTAATAATAATTTGTATATAATGGGTAAGTCAATTTCAGACACGGATTATTTTAATGTCATTGATTTAAATGATTGATTATGATTTTGATGTTATTTATTAAGAATTTTAATTGTTAAGTACTATATTTACACAGTTTAAATAATGACGTTTTTTTGGCGGCTTTTTGTAACATGTCAAAAGTTGCCTAAAGTGTGTGTACAATGGGTCCTTTTGACTACATGTTGAAATGGGTCTGGGTTGATCCTTTTGGTGTCTATTTTTAATAAAATATAGGTACTTTATATTACAGCATGTAACATTGGACTCATTTTCTTATTAGTTGTTTTTTAGCTATGTAATCGGTTTGAACCATTGGAGAGATAACATGAAAATTTAAGCTACTCATTCAAGTAAGTGGGTTAAGGATTGTTTCTTGATTTACTTATCATTGTATCCATATCTTTACAACAACTATATTTTATGTAGAACACAAATATGGAATACAATAGTGGAGGTTTTCATAAATTATTGAAAATGAGCTGCACTCCGAGGATCGTGATGACAATGATAACAACTTCGAAGGTGAAAAATCAGCTATCAATGAGCAAGAGTTGGAAGATTTTGATTGAAGTAATGAAAATGGACCTTTGGTTGAAGTTCGTTAAGCCCCAACTAAATGATAAGTGTTTTATGCTTAAGCTTAGTTATGATTATAATATAGATATTACCCTTACCCAAATGATGTAATGTGTGATATTGGTTGAAGTTCGTTAAGCCCCAACTAAATGATAAGTGTTCTATGCTTAAGCTTAATTATGATTAGAATATAGATATTACCCAAATGATGTAATGTGTGATATTGTGATAGTATGCTATGTAGTTTGCAGTTGTCAAATTAAACTTTACTTACTCGATATATCCATCATTTCGTTACATTAAAATGTTAAATGACATTTTGCATTTAACATCAAAATTCATACATATTGCATTATCAAACATTTAGTAACCAAAACAAATTGCATAATACAATTCTTATTTTCCTACTTTTTTTTCATTTTACTTTCGGGTGAACCGTGGGTCCCCACGGGACTCTAACCTAGTATAATATAAATAAGGTTACTTAACAAAAGGGAAATAAATAATGAAAATAAAGTAAAGTTTAATTAAACGAAAATAAATGACGAACATAAACGAACACAAATGAACGAACATAAACGAACGTTGATGAACATAAACGAACGAACGAAACGTGTGTTCATGTTCGTTCGTTTAATTAAACGAACATAAACGAACTTCCCGCTGAACAGTTCATGAACGTTCGGTTCATTTAGAGGCCTAATAACTTGTATTCAAATGTACCAAAAAGTGATCCAAATTAACTATGATCCTTAAATGCTACTAATTAATCTTCTTCTCAGTGACAAAAGGAAGTCAAGAAATCAACCACACCATCACCCTTAGTCGAACCATCGTAGTCCACTGACAACGTATTCAACCATCACTACAAGAAAATTTGTCTGATACGTCGACCTGTCCCGGCGACAAGTCGCTGGCATAACTTGTTGTGGCGACATGTCGTCGGGAAAGGGTTCGTCCTCACAGATTCGACGCCATAGGTTAATTAAGTCGTCGGAACAGCGTCGCCGGGAGAGGTTACTCTATCCCGGCGACATGTCGCCGTCACAGACTCGTTTGAAATAAAATTTATTTTTTTAAATTAATGGAAAATGAAATTTGATAATTATCTGTCCCGGCGACATGTCGCCACAGCATGGCGCCACAATAGGTCGATAGAATTTTTACAGTTTTTTGTTATTATTTATAATTTTCCAGCAGCAAATATAAATCTGTAAATTAGCATAATTTGAAAACCACAATAAGGCACCTAATTATAATCCATCATCGTCAAATTATCCAATACATTTGTTCGCCCTAATACAAACCATCTAAAACTACCAAAAGATCAAGTTTACCACCATCTCAATACTTGTCTAACTTGCGAACTTTTTTCCTTGAAGCTTTAATTTTCTGAACAAAGCTTCAAAAAAATGGTTTGGGTTAACTTAATAATACAAAAAAGTTATCAAAACAAACACATTCGGCCAAAACGTTGAAAAGTCTCCTAGGCGCGCGCCAATTGTCTGGAATAAAGTGACAAATAGACTAACTACACAAGAGTCCTAAAAAGTGGCAAATAGACTAACTACACAAGAGTCCTAATAATAGTCTTAGATTTTGTTCTATATGCTTACACAATCCAATTGTCTGGGGTTCGTACATCCAGTTCATATCTATGTGTCTAATAGTCCTCAATCTCACTAAGGTCCAAGGTTTTCTGTATATATTATATATATCTTTCTTACTCTCCAATATCAGAATCACCATCATCACTAATTGGCTTATACTTAATCTCAAATAACAATTATAAAAAAAATATCATACCAATTGGCTGTCTTGTAATATCCATTTGTTCAAGAATTGATGATTAAAAAAAATACCAAAATATCACTCCTAAAATCCAAATAATAACAAAAATACACTTGAAACCACACAAATCAACCTCAACACAAATTATTCAACTGAATAAAACCCTAACCCTAACAATACCTTGGATGAATCCCGATTGTGTGAATGCAGTGAAGAAATATGTGTGTGTGTGTGTGAGAGAGAGAGAGAGAGAGATATGAGGAGCGTAATTAGAGTTTATAGTGAAATTGGGGGTACCTTAAGTTGAGACCTCAGTTAGCTTTGGAACCATAGCTTTGGAAGTTTGGGTGGTGAGAGGAGTGGAATCGACGATGGGATGGTGTTAGGCGGTGGAATGGCGGTGGTATGGTGGATAGGACGAGAGGGAGTGGGAAAGAGCAGGCAGAGTGAACAGAGATGTGTGTTTGGGGATGGGATACTGATTTTAGGTTTTACATAAACTCTTTACCGACGACAAGTCGCCGGTAAAGGGTTATTATTATTTTGTTTTTTAAATAAATCATTAATTAAAAAAAAAACAAAAAATAAAAAAAATCGACTTTTCCCGGCGACATGTCGTCGGGACATTATTTCATAATGGCGCTCCAATTTCCCTCCATCCCGCCTAAAGTTGTAGTGGCGACATGTCGCCGGGATAGATCAAAATTCATTAAAAATATTTAACAACGTTATGCCGACGACCTGTCGCCGGTAAAGGGCATCTATAACGACGGCATATGTCGCCGGGAGAGGTCCGACGTATTAGACTAGATTTGTTGTAGTGCATTCAGACTTATAATCATAATGTCATTTGGCCCATTTTAGCTGAACCACGAACATTATAGTGTTGCTTCATTTGTCAAAGGACCTACTTATGGTGGAATCTACATAGTCAAATAGTTTTCAAGTGAGTAAAACAAATTAGAGAAATATAATACACAAACACATATAAAACCCACAATTACTACGTTTTAAGGGGCCTAATTTTGACTTTCTTAGGTCTAGTCGATTAATGCCTAGTGTTCTGTTTTTTTTTTATTTAATTTCAATAGTTTGTTTCATATACATATGGTTTGCGGTTTTTGGATATGATTTTTTTAAAGAGAAAAAGGTATATGTAGATTATTTAAGTATTTACTATTTTAATATAATTTAATTTAATTAATTATTCAATATAGTTACATCTTACTTAAGTATTAATTTTAATTTTGCGCATGTAGATATAAAATATTGCTTGATAATTATGAAATGACAAAATGCTCTTTAGTTTAAGTTTTAATCACATCTAGATTTATAAAAACGACATAAAAAGGCTTCCGAATCTACTCAAAAGCATCAACTCTAGAAGATCATTTTGTAGTTCTAGATAAGATCAAATATTAGGGGCATTTTGTCAACTACAAATTTCTGTTAATTATTTTTTAATCGACAAAAATGAACTAATTGATATATAGATGGCCTCCAAAGTAGTTTTGATATTTAATTGACCTTATTAAAAGTTTTTAATAACTCTTTGTATAATATGCCTTTTTTTATATGAACAATCTTGAAACTTGAGGAAAGAAACACTCATTGGATATTATGTAGCATTGATGTAAGTCATCTCAATGTCTCATTATGTTTGGTGGTTGGTGTTGTACAAGGTGACTTGACAAGTAAACTATATTGATTTAATAGACAACTATTGATTCAGGTAGAGGAGAGCTTGATTCAAGAAGAAGATTGTAAGTCATGTAGATTTAATATATTGAGCTAGATTGTGAAGCCACGGAAATATATTGTCCTAGTTGGATTTTAATTTAATTATCCAACTTAAATGGAACATGGGATAATGTGAAGACCTTACTCTAAGGTACCAAATATGTAGCAAAGACTACACTATAAACTTTAAAGCATTAAAGTCTAGTTCTCGATGGGCAGACACACAAAGAAAATCATGTTGCTTGCATGACCTACATAATTTAAAGACGAATAAACGTGGGATATTGTAGGCACCAAGAACGTTGCGATGTAGAGTGAGATTGGAGATGTGTTCCCTTGGATCTACGTTTGGATTTCTTACTAACATGAATATTGCAAGGATTGCATATGCATGATAGATTTGTTTGGTTCTGCGTCTCCGTGTTAAAGCATCAATAGTAAAATCGATTTTGTTTGAATTGAAAAGCTGTAGAAATTTAGGGTTTCTCAACCAAACGATTCATCAACACAAACAATAAAGAAACAAAACAAGAACACAAGGTATAGCGACAGAAAACGGTGACAAAATCTATATTAACCAACCCAAACAGTGCCCCCAAATACCCAAAGTCTCAGCAAATCACTGAGACTAAAAGATCAATAAGATCATACAGAGTCTTCTGCTGATTATTAAGACCAGCAGATGATAAGAAAAACAATACAAACACTTACAAAAGTAAGTAGACGAATACAAGAAACCAGAGAAATCCTAATACAAAACAAAGAGAAATAATGTGATGAATGAATAAAAAAAATAATCAGCACGAGCTTATATAGCTCATTCCAGAAGACTTCAGAAAATATCTCATCCAACGAACAGAATTAATCTTCGTAATAATAATCCAACGGTCATAAACACACACGAGCTCCACAGGCCCATCAGTTACACAAGCTCCTCAAGCCCATTAGTTATAAACCTGAAACAAGCCCAACACAAGACTAGAAATAGAAATAGGCCCAGTTCACCATTAGCCCGTTTAACATTTAGAATTATAATATGGTATAGGTATTTTTAACAACCCCCCCCCCCCATAATTCAAATGTTAAACATGTCTTTCATGCCCAACTTGGAGCACAAAAAATTATGCTGAATAACATTCAGCCCTTTAGTAAATATATCAGCAAGCTGCTGATCTGATGTTACTTTTACAGTTCGAATAACACCATCTGAGATCTTCTCTCTTACAAAGTGAAGATCTATTTCAAAGTGTTTAGTCCTGTCGTGAAAGACAGGATTGGCTGCAATAGATATAGCAGTTTGCTATCACTAAAAAGATTTACTGGCATATTACAAGTTACTTGTAATTCACCTAGTAAATTTTTTTAGCCAAATTATTTCACAAGTAGCCGAGCATATAGCTCTATACTCAGCCTCAGCAGAAGACCGAGCAATGGTATTCTGCTTCTTACTTTTCCAGGATACCAGACACTCACCCAAGAAAATACCAAAACCAGTGACTGATTTCCTGGTAACTAGGCATTTAGCCCAATCAGCATCAACATAACCTCTCAGATCAAATTTGTCAGATTTTTTAAATACAATACCTTTCCCAGGTGATAGCTTTAAGTATCTCAAGAGTCTTAAAGCTATTTGCTGGTGACATTTAGTAGGTTTATGCATGAATTGACTTAAGAACTGAACACTATAACTGATATCAGGTCGGGTAAGTGATAGGTAGATAAGTTTCCCTATCAACTTCTGATATCCAGTTACATTTTCAAGTAAAGGACTCTGTTTTGAATCCTTGGCTGAAACTATGTAACTTTGTTCTATAGGAGTATTAATGGGTTTGCACCCCAAATAACCAAACTCATTCAGTAACTCTAAGCAATATTTTCTCTGAGTTAAACAAATCTCTCCTTTATCATATAAAACTTCAATACCAAGGAAGTATTTAAGTTTTCCTAAATCTTTTATTTTAAAACTTGTTTTAAGTAGATTTTTACAGTTATTAATTTCATTTTCATTATTTCCTGTAATAACTATATCATCTACATAAACAAGTAATGCAACAAACATACTTCCCACAGATTTGACAAATAATGAATAATCACATATACTTTGTTTGAAACCCATATCAACTAATACCTTAGTTAATCTTTCATTCCATTTCCTAGGAGCCTGTTTGAGGCCATATAAAGACTTTACTAGTTTACAGACTTTGGTTTCATTTACTGAATAATAACCTTCAGGTAAAGTCATATATACATCCTCATCAATTGACCCATAAAGAAATGCATTGTTAATATCAAGTTGATACAAAGGCCATGAATTTTGAACAGCCAAACTAATCATACATCTCACAGTAACCATCTTAACTACTGGTGAGAAGGTCTCTCCAAAATCAAGACCTTCTCTCTGGTTATAGCCTTTGGCAACAAGCCTGGCTTTAAACCTCTCAACCTCACCATTTGACTTATATTTGACCTTATAGACCCACTTGCAACCAATGGGTTTTCTATCTTTTGGAAGATCAGTTAAAACCCATGTTTGGTTACTATGTAGGGCCTCCATTTCATCATTCATAGCCTCTATCCATCTTGGATCTTTAGAGGCTTCTGAATAACTACTAGGCTCAACAGTTTTGTTAAGACTAGACACAAAACAATAATTCTCAGAAGATAAAACAGAATAGTTAACAACTTTTTCTACACCATATTTAACCTTACCCTCTACAATAAAGTCATCAAACCTTTTTGGTAAAACAGAATTCCTATCAGACCTTCTAGTTTGGATCCTATGTCCCTCAGGAGTACAGTTCTCATCATTTGAACCCTCAACCCTATTAGAAGGATCAGTCCCTCTTAAACTTGAACCACTAGGTGGCTGATCATAATGATCTACCTCACTTGTGGCTCTAAAAGAGTCATCTAATCCCTCTTTAGAGGAGTGTTCATGAGCAACACTGGTTCCCCCTTCATCATTGGGAACATTATTATTATTATTATTATTATTATTATTATTATTATTATTATTATTATTATTATTATTATTAGAATTTTCAATGCTTGTGTCATCAAAAAGATCAAAGAAGTTTAAATGATTTAAAGTTTTGTACTCAAGTTTTCCAGTTTTTGTTTTAAAAGGAAATATATTTTCAAAGAATTTTACATCTCTGGAAAACTCAAACTGTTTTGATTCTAAATTCCAAAGCTTATAACCTTTTTTGAAAACTGAATATCCAACTAAAACACATTTGTCAGCTTTACTTAACAATTTATCTTTTTCATCTAAAACTGTTTTAAAACACAAGCATCCAAAATTCCTAAGATGACTAATAATTGGGGGGAACCCATATATTTTCTCATAAGGACTCACACCATTTAGAACAGAAGAGGGAAGCCTGTTAATCAAATAGGCAGCAGTTAATACACATTCAGACCAAAAATTTAATGGCACACTACTTTGAAACAACAAAGCTCTAGCTATGTTCAATAGGTGTCTATGTTTTCTCTGCACAACTCCATTTTGTTGAGGAGTATGCACACAAGATGTTTGGTGCATAATCCCTTTTGAATTACAAAAACTAGACATTTGTTTGTTTACAAATTCTGTACCATTGTCACTTCTAAATATCCTAACATTCTTTTTAAACTGTGTTTTAACAAGTTCATAAAATATAACAATATTTTCAAAAACCTCACTTTTCCCTTTAAGTAGATAAACCCAGACTGATCTAGAGAAGTCATCTACAATAGTTTGAAAATATTTAAAACCTTCCTTACTGGTTACCCTGTAAGGACCCCATACATCTAGATGAACTACCTCTCCTACTTCTTTGGTTTTATGTTCACTTAAAGGAAAGGGAACTCTAACTTGTTTAGCTTTATGACATATTTCACAAGGACTAGACTGAGTTGTTTCAACATTTAGACTTCCTTTTAACACAGCTAGAACTTGGTCAGAAGGGTGTCCTAGCCTACTGTGCCATAGATTAATACCAATAGAACTATTAAAACATACAGAACTATTACTCACATTGGAACCTATAAAGTATAAACCATCATGCTCTTTACCAGTCTCCAGGATTCTCTTGGACTTGGAATCCTGGACATAACAAGCATGATCATCAAACAAAACACTTAACTTGTTATCTTTGGCTAACTTATTTACAGAAACAAGATTCACACAGTAGTCAGGAATATAGAACACATCAGTTAGAATAATGTTATTTCCTAACTTGATGTCTCCTATCTTCACGACCTTAGCACTTGACCCATTTGGATGTTTCACAGTAACATCATACTATGATACATCTACCCAGTTAATCATGTACTCATCTGTACCAACCATATGTTGGTTAGCACTTGAGTCCATGATCCATTTTAGAAGGAGTGCAGTTTTAAGAAGATTGGAAGAACTAGAAAAATTTTCAAACACACTGCTCAATTTATTTAAAACAGAAGCACTGGAAAACCATGTACTATATTACCTCCTACATTGTTAGACTGAGCAGTGTCATTTCCAACCTTGTCACCTATAAGACTCATCAGTTTGCTTATCTGTTCAGAAGTAAATGGAACAGAAGCACTAGAAGACACATTAGTAGAACTACTACTAGACTGATTAGATCTCCCTCCAGTCCCTCCAGGGATGTTAGGTCTATTAGGCTGACCTGGAACACCCCTTTTGAAACCAGGAGGGTATCCAACCAATTCAAAACATCTATCAGCAGTGTGACCAAGTTTATTGCAATGGTTACACTTCAAATTAGGATTAGGACCTCTGTTAGTCCTTTTCCTAGGGTCAAAGGACTGAGAAGTTTTGGCAACAAAAGATACATTAGTATTTTTGGTACCAGAACTAGAGGTCTTGTGAGACTCCTCTCTAGATACAATAGAGAAGGCAGTCTTCACAGTAGGCAGTGGGTCTTGCATCAGAAGGTTAGTTCTAACAGGTTGATATATTTCATCTAAACCCATAAGAAACTGCATTAATTTTATCAAGCTATTGAAATCATTGAATTTATTTGAAGCAGCACATGAACATGAAGGCAATTGAACTATAGAGTCCAAATGCTTCCACATAGTATTAAGTTTATGATAATATTCTGAAACACTACTTCCATTTTGAGTTATAGAATTAATCTTCTGATACAAGTTAAAGACCACTGAACCATCAACCTTATCATAGGTTTCCTTAAGATCTAACCAGACATCTCTAGCTAGCTTAGAAAACACCTGTCCTAGAAACAATTCTTCACTCACAGAATTAAGCAACCAAGTTAACACCACAGAATTACACATATCCCACTGTTTTCCTAGGACATCATCATCAACAGATCTAACAGTGGAACCATCAATGAAGCCATATTTATTTTTGGCTTCAAGAGCAAGTTTCATAGAACTTGCCCAAACAGAGTAGTTCTCTGTACCTTTCAACTTAATAGTGATAATAGACAAGGTACTAGTATCACTAGGATGAATGTACAGAGGATCACGAATATCTAACTTGCTTATTAGAGTATTGGTAGGTCCTGGTGGGTCACCGCCACCTCCAGTGTTGATGACAGCCCCACCACCACCATTAGGGTTCACATTATCACCCATGGTAAACCACAGAACACACAATCAAAGCAAACAACAAAGAGAAACAAGAGCAACAGAATATAGCCCTAGAGAGCGAAACTGTGTCAGTGTTCAGATCATGGGTTCATCACTCATAGGTGCCCACTCAGATCTTAACACAGGAACTCTTTATTAACTATATTATATATATAACAATATCAGACAAAAACACACAATACAAGAACAGATAAAGAAACAATCAATCAAGACACCAAATAGTTGGCACAATTCCGGTCCTCCTAACCCGGGCCTTTGCCCTAGACACAAGATAAGACAGGAACAATCTCACCAGAAACTCGTAGTCTGTAACCTTTGATGTATTGTAAAATACATCTATTTCCTGTGTATAGTTCGTACAGTTTTCGAGTCGTTTAGATAGTGTTTTTATTAGTTTTAGGCTTGTACCGGTCTATTTTATTTAGTATAGGTTTTTATAGATTTTTATTAGTTTTGTATCATTTTTAGTACTTATTTATTTTTTATATAATTTGGTAGGTGTTCATGTGGACGTTGGAGCGTAAACGAGCAACTTTGGTCAAGTCCAGAACACCCGAGTTTAAAGCACGGAGTTATAATAATAATAATAATAATAATAATAATAATAATAATAATAATAATAATAATAATAATAATAAAAACAAACAAAACTTGATTTGTGGAGTCACGGCCCAAAGACGCCAAAAGGTTTTTTAGGGCTCCAAGAATTTTGGGCCGGAGATATTTTATTGTTTGATATTGGAGTCGGGAGGCGCATAATATTTATTCAAAGAAGCAGCAGCGGCATATTATTCTTTGAAGGAGGACAGGAGGGGATCGATAGAAGGTCAATGGTTGGAGCATAGGTGCGAGCACGGGTCGTTTCTAATTTAATTATTTTATTTATTTATTTTATTGAAACCCGTTGTGAACACCATGAATTTGTCTTGCTTTTATTGTTTTGATTGTGTCATGACTTTTATTGGCTAGACTTTTATCACTACCTAGGTTAAAGATGATTGCACTTGTTTGATTTATTTTCTTTTGGTTTTGGAACTTTTGGTTGTGGGTGAATTTTAAAGTAAAGAACTTTTTATTTTCTGGTTTGATGTATATGCGTATTTAGTTTTGTTTAATTAACTTTTATAAACTCCACTTGCGTTTTTGTGAATGTCTTTCATGTATGAATGCGGGTTAGGTTGCGGACTGGGTGTTAGCAACTAGTTTATGGTTAATTTCTGCAGGTTATCCATAGGAGTTGTAATTGTTAGTTAGATAATTCTAAGTGTTCTACCAATTCTCAATAGCTGTAAGGTGCGAGATTGTTGGTCTGTCTAGGGTGTTGAATTGCTAGATCTAGAGGCTTTGTAAGAAGATCTTCCTAGTTTCCCTAGCATTCCTTGTAGGCCAAGTCTTATCAGAAATATTGTAGTTACCCCTTGCACTTTCGGGTGTATTGTGACTTTCGCGCTGTGAGGTAGACTGTCTAGAGGGTACTTTAAGATTCGAGTAGGTAAGCCTGTGAGGGTAACCTCTCAACCGGTGGTTTAACAGCACAACAATATTCTAGGGTTTCCCCTTGAGAAGGGTCGAGGGTGTCTAGTTTATTCTTGATGTTTAGTATTTTAAGATCCCGGTTCCACACCAGTTCCATAGCCATTAGAAACTTATCATTCATGTGTAGGATTCTATCCTAGGTAGTGCCTTCCCATCTTCTGATCCCAGTTACAGTTTTCAGTTTGTGTTTTTAGTTATTTTAGTTTTATTTTATTTATTTGCATTAGGTTGTTAGAAAACCCCCCCTTAAGTAACAAAACATTATTAAGTCAGTTTTTAGGATAAGTAATCGAGTCTAGTTTACGTTTTCCATTAGAGTCTCGTGGGTTCGATACTCGGACTTACTTTAGCTATACTGCAGTGACCGGTACACTTGCCGGTTGTGTGGTTTAGGTTTAGAGAGTCTTAGGTTATAAATTTAAAACTTAGAGTGTCTAGTTTAGGTTAATTTAGTTAGTTTTTATTAAACCACTTTGAGCACATCAAGTTTTTGGCGCCGTTGCCGGGGACTCTTAGGTGATTGCGTTTATTAGCTTTGATTACACTTATCTGCTATATCCGTGCTACTTGTTTGTTTTGAGTCTGTCTTTTATTTTTATTATATAATTGTATTTGATTTTTTTTATTTGTATTTAATCATGTGTGAGATCTGTGGAGGACCCCATTTTACTGTGAAATGCCCAAATGCATCGAGTTATCCCCCAGGTTACCGTGCGAATACGTATACCAGGCCATATTTCCTTCAGTATCATTGGACAGAACTGAACACGAAAGAGGAATTTGATGAATGGCTTAGATCATACAGGGAAGAGCGAGATAGGGAACGTAAGGCCATAATCGAGCATCTAAATAGACCAAATCCCATAGCTCTAAAGGTTCCTTGCTTTGATAAAAATGGGAACTTAGTTGGTCATCATGTTGGCTCCGGTCCGTTAATCCCACTTCCCCCAGGAACAAATCAGCCTCCAGTGGAGATGGAAACGGTTTATCTGCACCCAGTTTGTAGAGCTCCCCCTGAGTCACGGTTAGAGCCAGAGACCATAATGGACATCTTAGTCCCACCTCTGGTGCCACAGGTTACTAAATATGATTTCGGGAGTGACTCTGATGAAGAAAAAGCAGATGAGGAAGTAGTGATGGTTGAAGATGAGGTAAGTAATGAACCATCATGGGAGGTAGAGTTTGGTGACGAGTTGGGTGATTTGCCGATTCCAGAAGTAGACAGAGATTTTGACCCAGTGGGTGACCTCGACATCTTAGAGGCATTATTGGAAGGGTACCCAACTGTGGAAATAAAAGAGTCACCAAAGGAAGTTGAGGAAGAAGTGGTTGAAGAGGAAGAGCACCACTGCTGGCCCGTGAAAACTTCAAAGGATAGAGTGTCAATGGATGAGCCAAAATCACGGGAGAAGGCGAAGAGGCACCTGGACAAACACAGGTTGAGGGTCAAGAGTGGCAGAGACAACAAGTCCTCACATTACATGCCGAGAATCAAGTTTGGTCTAGGTAAATTTAAATATTGGTGGCCCGACCCGTTTAAATTCAATATAATATTTTTCAATTCCACTAGTATATTTTTATTAATTAGTAAGGACCGGGTTGAATTAAACGGGTTGGATCGGGTCCAGATAAAAGAGAAGCCCCCTGATTAAGTTTAAGTGTGGGGAGGCTTTGTAGAGTTTGTAAATATTTATTTATTTATAAGTTTCTTTTATTTTTCTTTGTCGTCGGTTTTATTTTTGTGTTAAGTCAGTTATTTTTTGTGAGTCGGTATTATGCTCGGGTTTTGTTTTGCTTTGTTTCTGCAGGTTTGGATTGCACCACCCGTACACAATCTCCATTCGGGTGATTCCGGAGCTGTTGACATTTATCAAGGCAAGCCCAGATTTTACCATTGTGTCAGAGCCGGTCGCGAATGAAATGCTATACGATCGAGCTGGATTGGACTAGAGTGTTGGAGCTTACGAAAAAAAATTAACCAGCTAAGTCTTTTCCAATTTGCCCTTTTTTTTTATTTAATTTTATAATTTTTGTATTCGGTATTTATTTTGTTTTGAGTCGTTTTCTATTCCTACATTGAGGGCAATGTAGAGTTTAAGTGTGGGGATGGGAAAATGTCGTTTAGTCTGTACACAGAGTCATTTTGAGTCAAAAAAAAATTAATAAAAAAAAAATTTAAAAGAAAAAAAATGTCCCTGATTTTGAAGTTTGCATTATATAAAATATGGAAAATGATAGGTAAAGTTAGGTGTCCGGTTTTCAAATAGTATGTATAATAAGAGATTAAAATTGATTGAAAATGTGTCTGATTTGGGATATGTGGGTAGGCTCGGCCGGTAGAAGGTTTCCTTTGAAAAGTAATAAATTAATTATGTTAGGCTATTTTGTGGGTTCTCATCTAGGAGAAACAGGGAGACCGAAACCGCCAAAAATAGTATAAGAAGCACCGTTATAAGTAGAAAACCGTTAGAATTTCTAATCACTAAAAAAAAAAAATTAGAAATCAAAGCAAAAAAGCTGAAGCTTAAGGTGTCTGGTCACTGGGATAGCGACTTGGATTGGCCACACCCTCTGAGTTAAGTATACTGAGATGAAAAAAAAAATGCTGAAGCTTAAGGTGCCTGGCCACTGGGATAGCGACTTGGATTGGTCACACCCTCTGAGTTAAGTATGCCGAAAAAAAAAAAGAAAAAAAAAAGTGATTTTAAATTATCTTGGTTTTCTACATAAGACGGTTAGGAAATGGTCAATTGGTCGTTCCTTTAGCTTCATAAGCTTGAGGCGGGATTAGGAGGAACTGTGGCTTCCTTAGAGTGAGACCCTAGATAGACTAATCAACATGAACTTAACTTAAATAAAAGGGGACGTGGAAACCGGTTTGGGTTTAAGAGGATCAGTATACCTGCAATCGCAATCAACACGTTAGTAGATTATAAATTAAGTAACCTATGTTTTGAAACCGGATGTAAGCCTGACTGTGATTCCATAGCATAATTCTTTTTCAGGGACGAAAAAGAGATAAGTGTGGGGATATTTGATGTATTGTAAAATACATCTATTTCCTGTGTATAGTTCGTACAGTTTTCGAGTCGTTTAGATAGTGTTTTTATTAGTTTTAGGCTTGTACCGGTCTATTTTATTTAGTATAGGTTTTTATAGATTTTTATTAGTTTTGTATCATTTTTAGTACTTATTTATTTTTTATATAATTTGGTAGGTGTTCATGTGGACGTTGGAGCGTAAACGAGCAACTTTGGTCAAGTCCAGAACACCCGAGTTTAAAGCACGGAGTTATAATAATAATAATAATAATAATAATAATAATAATAATAATAATAATAATAATAATAATAATAAAAACAAACAAAACTTGATTTGTGGAGTCACGGCCCAAAGACGCCAAAAGGTTTTTTAGGGCTCCAAGAATTTTGGGCCGGAGATATTTTATTGTTTGATATTGGAGTCGGGAGGCGCATAATATTTATTCAAAGAAGCAGCAGCGGCATATTATTCTTTGAAGGAGGACAGGAGGGGATCGATAGAAGGTCAATGGTTGGAGCATAGGTGCGAGCACGGGTCGTTTCTAATTTAATTATTTTATTTATTTATTTTATTGAAACCCGTTGTGAACACCATGAATTTGTCTTGCTTTTATTGTTTTGATTGTGTCATGACTTTTATTGGCTAGACTTTTATCACTACCTAGGTTAAAGATGATTGCACTTGTTTGATTTATTTTCTTTTGGTTTTGGAACTTTTGGTTGTGGGTGAATTTTAAAGTAAAGAACTTTTTATTTTCTGGTTTGATGTATATGCGTATTTAGTTTTGTTTAATTAACTTTTATAAACTCCACTTGCGTTTTTGTGAATGTCTTTCATGTATGAATGCGGGTTAGGTTGCGGACTGGGTGTTAGCAACTAGTTTATGGTTAATTTCTGCAGGTTATCCATAGGAGTTGTAATTGTTAGTTAGATAATTCTAAGTGTTCTACCAATTCTCAATAGCTGTAAGGTGCGAGATTGTTGGTCTGTCTAGGGTGTTGAATTGCTAGATCTAGAGGCTTTGTAAGAAGATCTTCCTAGTTTCCCTAGCATTCCTTGTAGGCCAAGTCTTATCAGAAATATTGTAGTTACCCCTTGCACTTTCGGGTGTATTGTGACTTTCGCGCTGTGAGGTAGACTGTCTAGAGGGTACTTTAAGATTCGAGTAGGTAAGCCTGTGAGGGTAACCTCTCAACCGGTGGTTTAACAGCACAACAATATTCTAGGGTTTCCCCTTGAGAAGGGTCGAGGGTGTCTAGTTTATTCTTGATGTTTAGTATTTTAAGATCCCGGTTCCACACCAGTTCCATAGCCATTAGAAACTTATCATTCATGTGTAGGATTCTATCCTAGGTAGTGCCTTCCCATCTTCTGATCCCAGTTACAGTTTTCAGTTTGTGTTTTTAGTTATTTTAGTTTTATTTTATTTATTTGCATTAGGTTGTTAGAAAACCCCCCCTTAAGTAACAAAACATTATTAAGTCAGTTTTTAGGATAAGTAATCGAGTCTAGTTTACGTTTTCCATTAGAGTCTCGTGGGTTCGATACTCGGACTTACTTTAGCTATACTGCAGTGACCGGTACACTTGCCGGTTGTGTGGTTTAGGTTTAGAGAGTCTTAGGTTATAAATTTAAAACTTAGAGTGTCTAGTTTAGGTTAATTTAGTTAGTTTTTATTAAACCACTTTGAGCACATCAACCTTCACTTAGGGTTACACGACCAGAGAGCAATAACCACAGCTTTCCAGAATCAGGATCCAAACCAGAGAGCAAGCTTCCAATCAAGAGCTCACCAAACCAAACTCCAAAGCTATCAACAATAGTTGACCTCAGGAATCCTAGATCTAAGAATAAAAAACTAGAAATAATAGACAAGATCTATTCAAGAGATCAGATCTATTATGAGACAGATAAGACACAGACCTATTATTTAGATCTGATCTAAGATACAGACGATAAACAGCGGAATAAGAACAAGACAAAAGAACAGAATCAAGAGCCTATGGCTCTGATACCATGTAGAAATTTAGGGTTTCTCAACACAAACGATTCATCAACACAAACAATAAAGAAACAAAACAAGAACACAAGGTATAGCGACAGAAAACGGTGACAAAATCTATATTAACCAACCCAAACAGTGCCCCCCAAATACCCAAAGTCTCAGCAAATCACTGAGACTAAAAGATCAATAAGATCATACAGAGTCTTCTGCTGATTATTAAGATCAGCAGATGATAAGAACAACAATACAAACACTTACAAAAGTAAGTAGACGAATACAAAGAAACCAGAGAAATCCTAATACAAAACAAAGAGAAATAATGTGATGAATGAATTAAAAAAATAATCAGCACGAGCTTATATAGCTCATTCCAGAAGACTTCAAAAAATATCTCATCCAACGAACAGAATTAATCTTCGTAATAATAATCCAACGGTCATAAACACACACGAGCTCCACAGGCCCATCAGTTACACAAGCTCCTCAAGCCCATTAGTTATAAACCTGAAACAAGCCCAACACAAGACTAGAAATAGAAATAGGCCCAATTCACCATTAGACCGTTTAACATTTAGAATTATAATATGGTATAGGTATTTTTAACAAAAGCACTCATTTGGAATCCAATTGTAAGGTTGGTGGGTGTAGAATAAAGCCCTGTGCAGCTTTAAATTGCCACGTATGCGACACTTCGATAAAGAAAATGAGTTGCATGAATTTAAAGTCATAGAATTGTATCCTATGAGTTTGTAAACTATTAAATTATTGTATTTGATGAAAAAATATTACTGCAATAATATACTTCCTACAGATTATGTTTGAATGTCTCATAAAGATGATGTGCATTCTCAAAGGAATCTCGAGTCGAATACAAACTCGTATATCTATGTATCTTAGTATTTGAATGAAGTGGACTTTACACCATTATATTGAAAAATTCTGTATATGTTTGCGTTCATTCATTGACAAAGGACAGTACATTATATAGGAGGATACAGGGAATGAATTAAGGAGAAATACAAGCAAGACATTGACTACCTAATATTTGCATTTAATACATAATATACAGAAATAAGCAACCGATAATATTGTGGCAATATTATCAGCTAACATGCCCTCGCAGTTTGAGCCGTAGGAAGACGGAGGCATAAACCGGAGTGAAACCGCTTAAATAAGTGCTTCGGTATTCCCTTTGTGAAGATGTCTGCGTACTGATAGTCTGCAGGAACA